>CM057459.1:1431335000-1432665833 GCA_016271365.2 Neoceratodus forsteri
GATCCCATCTTTCACCATATTGAGTGGCACCTGGATGCCCACCCTGATGACACCATAGCTGAACACTCCTCTTCAGTGTCATGTCCTCAGTCCCCCTCCCCATCACTGATATGCAGGGACACCTGGGTACCCACCCCTGGTGTCGCTGAACCACCCACTGCACTGGTGTGCCCAATCCCCAGCTACGGTATACCTGTAAGTAGGAAAATTATCTCTTATCATCAGTTTCTTTACTTTTTTTCTCCAGACACAAAGAAACCATCCATCAATGTATTTTGTGGCATTCTGGACTACCCAACCTCCCCATTCAGCACCCACCTCACTCTGACCCCCAACTCAGCACCCACCACCCCACATCTCTCACTCACCTAGAAATGGTCCACCACCATGTATCTTCTCTTTGTGATGAAAGATGTCCTTCTGCAATGCTGACTGTGAACTGGGGAAGCAAAGTGCTATAAGTGTATTTCAATGCATTTTAAACTTCACTCATAACTTGGCCATTTTTTCATATTTTTTCACCAGATGTTCAACATGGCCTTTTTTTTTTGCATCCCACCTCATTTGTAAGGTAGGCAAATGTTTTAAAATCTGACACAAAAGGTGATTTTGCAGTCACGCTGTGAAATCACCTTTCATCCGAGAGTTGAAAAATGGCATCTGTTAGGTTCTTGATATGAGGTTATAAGACACTATATTGAAAAATCGGTGTAAAAATACTGTACATTAAAATGACCACGTTATGAGTGAACACGGAAATTTTCCAACATTTACTTATAACATTGGTAATTGTTAATATTTTGACCCCAGATTTACAACATACCCATTTTGTCACACCACCTCATGAACACGACAGGTGTTGTTTTTCAAATGTAACCCAAAACAAGGTTTCAGACTTGTGGTTTGAAGTGATGTTTGGAGGGATAGTGAGGCTTAATAAAGGGAAGGGGTGGGCAGAGAGTGACAGTGAAAAGGTGGAGATACTGAACAAATACTTTTCTTCAGCATTCACAAAAGAAGAGGAGGGGGAGTACCTAAACCAGACAATAGAAGTACCCTGAATAGGGTGCTTGATACCAGTCCATTCACAGAAGAATGGGTCCCAAAAGAACTCCTAAAACTGAAAGTGGACAAGGCAATGGGGCCTGACGGGATTCACCCCAGAATTCTAAAAGAACTAAGGGGAGAACTAGTGATACCACTGACTACCCTTTTTAACAAATCATGGGAAGATGTTGAGGACTGGAGGAAGGCAGATGTGATTCCCTTTCACGAAAGTGGGAGCAAGGCAGAGGCAGGAAACTACAGACCTGTTAGTTTAACCTCAGTGATAGGGAAAATGATGGAATCACTTCTGAAAAAAGAATAGTTGAGTATGTAGAGGCCAGCGGGGCACAGGACCCAAGGCAACATGGATTCACAGCAGGAAGGTCATGTCAGATGAATCTAATAGATTTCTTTGAGTGGGTGACCAAAGTAGTAGCCCAGGGAGGGGCTATGGACATGGTCTACCTAGACTTTAGCAAGGCATTTGACACAGTCCCACACAAAAGATTAATAAACAAGTTAGCCAGGTAGTCATATCAGATGACCTAAAGGTAGGCAGGCAATGAGAGAAGGCAGTAAGGAGGGCTGGGCGGATACTGGGTGTGACGTAGACAGCCAGCTATGAGTGCTGTATCATTTCTTTTTAGTATAAAATGTATTACTGAATGTCTCTTGCTCAAAATCAAATGCTCTAGGACTGACCTCACTCATCCGTCCCCAAGATTTCAGCTGAGAGATGAAAGCCATAAGAAAAATGCTGACGGCACATGAGTTCACACACACTCAGTTTTTAGAGACAATGTGTTACATGGAAGACTTTAATCAAGGATCCTGTTTCTCTGAGTTCATTACAGACTTGTTTAAGTTACTTTGTTAAGAGAGAAATCATAAAGAAGGTTTATGACGTTGGAGAGGAACCTAGGTTGTTACACAGGGGTGCAAGGTTGTAAATGTCTCTGTGAAGCCTGGATGAGGGAAGATACAGCATGGGATCAAACAAAGTATCATTTGAAGGACATGAATTATGCTGAAGTTGCAAATGTAATACTTTTGTATAAGACATATATTTTCAATATCCTGACAGGGAGGAGCTAGGTCACTGCTTAAAAAGAGGTGGGTTAAAAGACAGCTTTTAATTTAGTCTGTTTTACTTCACAGAGACACATTTTTCCCTAGACTCTGACCACGAAACATCCTGGAAGCACTTTTAAGCAAGTATTTAGAGACTAAGTACTGTAGTAGGAATTGCACTGTTTAAACCTTGTTTCTTTTAAAAGATTTGTATGTCTGGTGATATAACAGTTCTGTATTTTGTGTTTTACAATGTTTTTAAATATTTTAGTAAAATTCTTTTAGAACTTACTTGGTCTGTCTTTTACTTCTTTTTATTTGTAAGAAAAGTACATGGTTATAGCAGGCAATAGACATAAGCTTGAATGGTGATACCAAACTGGAAAGAGAAGCATTTTAAATCTGAGGTCTTTATTAAAGTTTTAAAGGATTCATCTCTTTATAGCTGGTTGGGTGCCCATAGGCAAAGATATCTGGCCCCCAAAGACAGATATATCTGAGCCTGTGCATTGGGTATGCTAACAAGAGGTTAACAGTTTGAATCCCTCTGGAACTTGAGACCAAAGGTTGATCCAAACTCACAAATACAGACAAGAGGGCTACCTTGTCTGTTACACTGTTCACAAGACTGCGCTTAGAGTTTGGCACTTTGGGAGTAGAGGGACTGACCTGCTGAGTGAGTTTGTGACAGATTGGTTGGCAGAGGTGGCATAATTTTGATATCACAAGCTTTATTGTTCTATGTCAGCTGAGATCGTAAGCTCTCTTACAAAGAAAGAAAAAAAGACAGTTTTATTTTAAAAAGGAAACAGAACTATATATCACTTGGCATACAATCCAGTTCCTGCCCATTGTATTTTTTTTCTAAAGTACTTGCAAGTCAGAGTAGACATAGTCAGGGAAGAATAAGATGGCTTCCAACTACAGCAGGCACACTGTAAATTACTTGAAGCAGTTGTGTGGGGACGGGGAGTCCAGTTTGAGGTGACAGCCAAAAAGCAGAACCTCATAGAGGCCCTGATGGTAGCAGATACCCAGAGCAGCGAGGCACCAACTATGACTGAAAAGGACAGTAGGGCTACTGTCAGTGAAGGATCACAGCAGCAGGGGATGGTCACCAGTATCCTGAATCCAGAGGTACTCAAACTGCAAATTGAGTTGTGCAGGATGGAACTGGAGGCAGAGCAACAACAGATGGAGGCAGACCATGAGGAGCGTGAGCGCCAGCGAGCTGCAGAGGTGAAAAGAGAGCAAGAACACAGAGAGGCAGAGGAGAGGAGAGTGGAGTGCCAGTGGCAACATGAACTAGAGAAGCTACAACTCTGACCAGCGACACCAGAGCAGGTAAGTGGCTTGGGTTTAATTGGGACTGCAGGACTGGGTTACAAATTGAACTCCAAATTAATAGCTGAGTTTAAGGAAGAAGAGGACATGGATAACTTTTTAAATTCTTTTGAAAAAGTTTGTATTCAGGCTAAAATTTCTAGAGAGTCCTGGAGCTTCCAGCTATCCCTGCTACTTACCGGGAAAGCTCGGGATGCAGTGGATCAAATGAACAATGAAGACAGTGATGATTACAACAAGCTAAAAGCTGCACTGTTAAAAAAGTTTGACTTAACTGCTGAATCATACAGAGCTAAATTCCATAAGCTCAGGAGAAGCCCTGATATGAGCTATGAGGAGCTAGCCATGAAACAATGTCAGTTTTTAAAACACTGGTGGGAAGGAATTGAGGCAAACTCTGTTGACAAAATTGAAAATGTGACTTTATTAGAACAGTTTTATTGGGTTTGTCCAGCCAAGCTAAAAACTTGGCTAGAGGACCAAGATCCAAAAACAGTGCAAGAGGCTGCTGAACTCTTGGACTGCTATGCCAAGAGCAGACCTGCTCTGAGAGCGAATGGGGTGGGTGTGGCAGCACAAAAAGGGAAAAGCTCACCTTCAAGAAAGCTAAAACCCTCACTGCCTCCACTGAAACCAGTTAGCCCCAGGTTTCAATGAAAAGATTTATCTGGAGTAAGAAATGCATGTTGGCTGTGTAAGGAAACTGGGCATATTGCCAGACAGTGCCCCAAAAAGGCAAGCCAAAATACACAACAGGATGCTAGAAAAGAAGTGGGTTGTTTGTGTGTCCCTGAGAGCATGCCAGTGAACATGCGGGAACACATGCATCCAGTCATAGTAAATGGTGTACAGACAGAGGGGTAAAGGGACACAGGGGCATCCCTGACATTGGTAAATGAGGATCAGGTAAAGCCTGGTCAGCTTATACTCAATAAATACATAACTGTACAAGGGTTTACTTGTGAAGAGAAAACATTGCCACTTGCTAGTGTTCACCTGGACTGGGGTGAAACGGGGGAACTGTGCAACAGGTGGCTGTAGCCAGCACATTAACAGTGGATGTGATCCTGGGTAACATTCTCCAGCAGGGGGTGGTATATGCAGTTACCCATAGCCAAGTGACAAGGGAAAATAGTAGTTCCCTGAACCCCATAGAAACCAGTGTAAAACCTGCTGAGAGGCTGGTTCCCCTGCCTGTGTCTCCAGATGGGGAGACTGATAAAAAGGGAGTAGAAACTTTCCTGGTAGCAAGTAACCACACAGCTACAGAGGGCTACTCCAAAGAGGGAGGGGTGATCCGTTGTCAGAGGGTTGGGATTGACAGTGATCTTGAGGGCCCTGACGCTAGTGCTAGGGACCCTAGTTTAGCAATGGAAGGGAACCTGTCCCATGCCTTGGGACTGTGCGAGGGGTTTGCAGTGACTCAGGGGTGTGACCCTGGTTTAGAGAAGCTGAGGGCTTGGGCAGACTCGGAGAGCACACAGGGAGGTGACGGCAGACATAAGGTTTATTGGGAAAATGGACTTATGTATACACAGGCAGTACAGACAGAGGGAGGAATGCTAGGCTGGCAGCTTGTCATTCCCCAGGGATATCATAAGCAGTTGCTCAGGGTTGCCCATGATATTCCCTTGTCTGGTCATCTGGGAATCACACAAACTACGCAGCGGTTGGCCCAGAATTTCTACTAGCCTAACTTCACCCAGCAGGTGAAGAAGTATTGCAGGTCTTGACACCAATGCCAAGAAATAGGGAAGGCGGGAAAGAAAACCCAAGCCGCCCTGATCCCCTTGCCAATAGTGGAGAAGCCATTCCAGAGAGTGGGAATGGATATTGTGGAGCCTTTAAATACCCCCAGCTCCTCAGGGAAGAGATTCATCCTGACTGTGGTGGATTATGCCACCCGGTATCCAGAGGCAGTTGCCCTATCCTCACTGAGGACAGACAAAGTGGCAGATGCCTTACTTGGGATTTTCTCCAGTGTTGGGTTTCCATAGGAGCGCCATATTGCCTACTATATTCCTGCAGGGATGGCACACAGGAGAGCTCCACAGTGGAGTGCTTTGGAGCTGGCCAACCTGGTGGCTGTGGTGAAGCCTCACTATGGGCCACTGTTTGGAGATGAACCCCTGAACGTGGCCCGCACACATGTGTGGCAGCAGGTGGCCACGGAACTTGAGGATGCCACTGGGCGGCGGCGCTCAGTAGAGCAGTGCAGGCACCGGTACGGTGATGTGCACAGGAGGGAGCAGGCACTGCTGGTGCGCCTACGGTCACGTGCCAGGAGGGGCGTGGCCTAGCCAGGTGGGTGAGCCGCCCATGCACTCCGTATTGTCCAAGATGGGTAACACTCGTGCATTGTGACCAGCATATGGGGAGGTTGGTCTATGGTTGGCTGTGGCGGTGTTTACAGGTGTGTGATGTATGGGTCTGGCTGTGGGCAGGCACACTCATTGGGGCAGGGGACTGTCTGCTTTGTGATTTCACTGATGTGTTTCTCACCTTTTGTTTCCCACAGGTGTGGAGGAGTGGAGGCGGGCCCAGGATGAGCCATGGAGAGGGGTGGCAGCGGTGACTGTCCAAGGTGGTGGCAGTGTTGGGCCACAGCAGCAGCAGCAGCTGCAGCAGCAGAGGATTGATGAGGGTGAGTGTCATGACATCATGGATGCTATTGCATGCTGTGGGGGGGGCAGGGCATTGCCACCATCCATGGACAACACTGCCATGCATGCGACGTGTGACAGTCAGCACTGTCCAGTGGGACTGCATGTCTGGGAGTGCGTCACTGGTGGTCCATGCATGCACTGGGCACACGGCTGTGGCACTAACTTCCCACCGCGTAGCCACGTCACTGTACAGCCTTGGTTGTGCTGTGCTGGTCATGGGTGGGGTGTGTGTGCAGTGGCACACATGGCTGTTGCTGCCTGGTTGGGCTTGTCTTGTGCACGGTCACTGTGGGTGGGTACAGTCCATCACAGGGGCGGGGCACTTGGCTGTATGCCATGCATGTTGGCTGGGCTTCAGGGTTGTGGACAGTCACAGCCATTGATTCTGTTCCCTTGTCCTAGGTGTCCAGGTCCTGAGGAGGATCGAGCGGGCTGTCCACCGCCTGCTGGAAGTGTCTTTGGAGTCCCTGGACGTACTGAGGGAGATGCAACGGAGGGGAGTGAGGCATCGGAGGAGGACCCGGGACCAGCGGCAGCCAGCTGATGTGCAGCCTGGCAGGCAGTAGCTGTCCCACACCTACACCCTTTACCCATCCCTCACACCCTGCCTTCCCTCACCCAGTTCTTCACCCCTGCCCCTTACCCACCCCTACCTTGTACCCATACCCTCACCCTTTTCTTGTAAATAGCTGTACATAGTTGTGTGTTCCTGTTGTTCCTGTTCATATTTTCTTTATATAAATCTATTTTGTTATGAATACTGTGGTGGTCTCTGATTTGCAGCTGGCTATAGGTGCTCAGTTGCAGTGGTGTGCATGGCATCTGGGGTGGTATTGTCCTGGGAATGTGTGTGTGTGTGCATGGGGAGGTGTCCCTGGTGTGGTAGTGGCTTTCAGCCGGTCTGGCCATGTGCTGCCACACACCGCTGGGTGCTCCTGGTGGGTCTGGCTTGTATGGTTCTGTGGTACACGAGGTTGCAGTGTGGTGGGGGGAGATGCATGGGGATTCCTACAGTGACTGTGACAGTCACTTCTCATGGGTGGTGTCTTGGGGTACCAGTGCAGGGTGTGCTGTGCACAGGGGGGTGCTGTTGTGCACTTGGGTTGTCCACCCCCTTTGTGTGGCAGTCTCAGCTTGCCAGTGGGTGTGCTGGGGCACCATGGCCCAGCTGTGCTTTGTTGGCTTGTCCCCATGGGCCAGTGGATATTCCGTCCCTCCCCCAGTGATGCTGTGCTTAGGGTGTGGGGGTGTATTGTTAGTTCTGCAGTGTGTTCCTGTGCCCATCTGTGGCATGGGTGGTGGGCCCCTGCCTACCTCCCTGGTTGTGCAGTTCCATTGCTCTGCTCCTGGGGGTCTCTCTGCTTGCGCTATGGCGCCTCTGGACTGCTCAGCTGGGCTGACCTTGTTGCGCTATGGCGCATCATATCTGCTCAGCTTCCCCTTCCTGGTTACGCTATGGCGCAGGTTGTGCGATATTCAGATGTTGGCTGGTTGCGCAATTTGACTTGCTCCATGTTTGAATATCGCGTCTACTGTGCATGTGCGCAGTTGACTTGTGCTTGCTCCTGCTATTGCGCACATTTTGGGCGCAGTTTGAATATCTGGCCCACAGTACTGTAGCAGGAATTGCATTGTTTAAACTATGTTTCTTTTAAAATAGTTACATGTCTGGAGATATAAGAGTTCTGTATTTTGTGTTTTACAAATTTTTTAAATATTTTAGTAAAATTCTTTTTAGAACTTACTTGGTCTGTCTTTGACTTCTTTTTATTTGCAAGAAAAGTACATGGTTATACAGTAGCAGACAAGAGACATATGCTTGAATGGTGATACCAAACTGGCAAGAGAAGTGTTTTAAATCTGAGGTCTTTATTAAAGTTTTAAAGGGTTCATCTCTGTATACCTGGTTGGGTGCCCATAGGCAAAGATATTTGCCCCCCCCAAGACAGATATATCTGAGCCTGTGCATTGGGTATGCTAACAAGAGGTTAACAGTTTGAATCCCTCCGGAACTTGAGACCAAAGTTTGATCTGAGCTCACAAAATCAGACAAGAGGGTTACCTTGTCTGTTACACTGTTCACAAGACTGCACTCAGAGGTTGGCACTTTGGGAGTAGAGGGCCGGCATCACCAGTAGAAAACAAGAAGTTGTCATCCTTCTGTACAGACAGTTAATGAGACCCCATCTGGAGTACTGCGTGCAGTTCTGGAGAACCCAAATCTGCAAGGACACAGACAGGAAGGAGGCAATCCAGAGGACAGCAACTAAGATGGTGCAGGGTCTACACCAGAAACCATATGAAGAGAGACTAAAGAAGCTAAATATGTATACCCTTGAGGAAAGGAGAGAGAGGGAGGACATGATAGAAACTTTCAAGTACCTCAAGGGAATCAACAAATTCCAGGAGGGTAGCATCTTTCAGAAAAAGAGATGTGCAAGAACAAGGGGGCACAGTCTGAAAATAGAGGGGGGACGGCTCAGGGGCAATGTGAGGAAGTATTATTTCACAGAGAGGGCGGTGAATGCATGGAATGGCCTTCCTGAGGACATTGTGGGGTCAAAAACAGTGGGGAAATTCAAGAATGCATGGGACAGACATAAAGCAATTATAGTGGGTGGTAGGAAGAAGTAGGCTGTTGGTTAACTAGGATCTGTAGCTTGTCCAACAGGTAGGGAAATGGCAGACTGGGTGGGCCAAGCAGTCCTTATCTACCATCAAAGTCTATGCCTCTGTGATGTTCATAAAGGTGGTGAGGTCATAAAACAACTCTGTTAAAAATTTGAGGTCAAAGTGTTTAAAAAAAAAAAAGGTTATGAAGAGGCGTTGTGCACAGGGCTGGCTGCTGCCCCTGGGTAGTACGTTGTGATCACATTTTGGTTAGTTGAGTTTGAGGACCAGGTCATTGAGCCAGCTGGATTGACCAGGGGAATGGCATTGCCATGTGGCACCACTCCCAGCCTGAGGAGGGACAATGCAGTGATGGTCGCATCGGCAACAAGTAACCATATAGTGAAGAGAACTTTTCTCTTGGCATACTGCCAGGAGGTTCTGTGTCACTGTATCTGTAGCTGCATGTGGGTACTGCACTTCCAGAGCCAGATGGACTCTTGGCCCTGCATGTCTGCATCAGTAGCCACATAAATGTGCAGAGTCCAGAGAGCCCTGTGCTGCTGCTACCCCCTAGACAGCCCTATGGACGCTTTGTATTTATTTATACCACATAAAACTCTTTAGGCAGGGGCTATTTACAAAGGGTTTAGAGTCAGCATCAACAGGAAAAGTAACAGGTGAATACAGTATAATTCAGTGCAACACTGAGGCAGGGCGATGCTTAAAGCTGTTGATGCAGACATGCAGGGCCAAGAGTCCATCTGTCTGTGGAAGTGCAGCACCCTCATGTAGCTACAGATACAGAGACACAGGGTAGCTGCACAGACGTGCAGGGCCCACAGGGTCCCAAATTTCCACAAGAAAACTGAATCTTTCCTTGATGCAGGGTCCTCAGAGCCCTGGGCATCAGCATCTGTTATGATTCCATTATCACATGTCATGATATGATTCCACTATCACAAAAAGATAACAAAATTCCTTTAAAGACAATTACGTTAAGGCACATGTTAAGGTTGAAGAATGCAAAGCAGACAAAGGAAAAGAAAACCATTTGGGTCTGGGGTCTCAGGAGTGTTAGTGAATTGGTGATGTGGTATTCCTTGGTTTTGTCACCCTAATGCCCACCCCTTCCCCATAGCCAACAAACGGTGGGCCCTGCTTGAGGAAGGCCATGTGACTGTTCCATGTGTATTAGGGCTGCGTAAGCACTTTAATGTTAAACCCCGATTTTTGCACTTTAATAACTTTGACCTGTTCAAATGATTTACTTGAAATGTGGAAGGTACAGAGTTGATGGCAGGATCTCTGGATCCTCAACATTTTTTTGGCAATCAGTTTACTGTTCTAGAGGTGTAAAACACATAAAATTGGCCAAAATTAAGCCCCCTTTATTTCTACTCCCCATAGAATTAAAGAAATAGGAAGATTTCAAATGTTAAACTTGTAGGTTTAAAAGAGTTTACCCAAAGGTGTGTGCTTTTGTGCTTGTTAAGTCCCTTACTTGCCCTGCTTTTGAGAAAATCTACGTGCGTGCTCATTTAAAAACTGAACATTATAAGGATAACAGATTTTTTTGCAACTACATTTCTTAATCCAGTTGTTTTACAAAAATGCATGTGTGTCTGAGGGGAAAGGCAATCCTCACTGCAAAGAGAATCTGTATCTGTTTTAACAGTGTTTGTTTAGCCAACATAGGGCTACATGTCAATGTATAGTCCTTCCCCCGCTGAACAGAGCTGTGCATGGTTTTCTCTGTATATGGCCCCTTGACAACCATTAGCTCCATCTGTGGCCTCTTTAATGTAAATCAGACACTGGGATGCTCAATCCCTGGTGCCAGCTAAGGAATAAATGTTTCTGACACCAGGGTGTTCACACAGATGCTGATTAAGTGTGCCCTCTGTTTGTCGTTTTTAACTCTTCCCTAATTGTGGGGTGCCCAATCCCCATTGCCGGTTAAGTTTCTCCTCCCACCCATTTAAGATGCCAGCACCAGAGTACCCAATCCCCAGTGCCGGCTACATAACCCCCTACCCCCACCTACTCCAGGTGTGTGACACTGGAATGCCCTCCCCCAGTGCCGCCAACAGACAACCAACACCAGCTGTCCAATCCCCAGTGTCAGTACCTGTTAGTAATAAAACTGTCCCTCATAGTCTTTTTCATTTAAAGTTTTCATCACTGTGTTCAAGATGCCAAGTGGAAAGTGAGCATTGGTGAGTGCTAACACTGATGTTATGTGTCACGGTGACATTATGAATCAGCA
This sequence comes from Neoceratodus forsteri, assembly GCA_016271365.2. Lineage (NCBI taxonomy): Eukaryota > Metazoa > Chordata > Ceratodontiformes > Ceratodontidae > Neoceratodus > Neoceratodus forsteri. The sequence continues at coordinate 1,431,346,008 of CM057459.1, forward strand.
CAAACTGGAGTTTTGTGAGGGTTCAAGGTATAGTGGTTGTTCCACAGCAGCCAGTCTTGGAGCTGCATTCGGTTGTCGGGTGGGTCTGTGTGGGGGAGGGAGATATTGAGGATGTTTTGGGGGGACTGTTTTGGCAGTTTGAAACTGCCTGTAAGTTTAATTTTAGAAACTAAAAATAGGAGAACTATGCAGGTTGAAGGGTTCAGGCAGACTGAGAGAGAGAGAGAGAGAGAGGGGATTTGGAGCCCGCGCCTGACTGAGCTGGAGCCAGTGAAAGTGAAACTGAGCTGCTCAAGCTGCCGGCTCCAGCCATTCCCCACCACCAGTGTGGATAAATTCTGGCACTGGAGACCTAGAGTGAGGATAAATGCGACATCCCCACTTTAGGTCTGACCACCTTCTAGATATCAAAAATCTTTGCCAGAATACAAGCATTGCATAGGGATAGAAATAGTCTGAAGTTTATTGTTCTAGGAATTAATACCTTTGAGCCAGGGCTCTTTTTCAAAGGTTCCATGTCATTAAGTACAAAAATACAGTAGACAGTCTTACAAACAATCAGTAAGACATTTAACAAGGCCACAACTTAAACAGTAACATTTATGTACAGAAAAGAAAAAGGAACTCAGAGGCAGTGTCAAGGGCAAGGAATAAGGATTGGAGAGCTTGAGAGGGAAGAGAAGGAGAAATAAAAAGTTTAGGAGCATACAGAACCAGGTTAGTGGTACTCAGGTAGTCTTTGTCAAAGAGGAGACCATGGTGGTTGAGTGAAACAAATGTAAGTGCACTCAGTGGGATGAGACTTTAGTCAAAGCAGTCACAGGAGCTGGAGACTGTGAGGTGAGCGTAAAGTATGGATTTGAAAGCTCCCAATGTCGTGGAGGATAGGGAGGGCAGGTTAAGGGCATTGTACCAGGTAGGGGCACAGTATGTAAAAGATCTTTGTCCCTGAGCAGTCCGGCATCTAGGGACAAGGAAAGGTTGGTGGTCAGAGAATAGATTGTTACATGGATGGGACTTTTTCCCATAGAAGCGGTTAGCAGTTATTTCCCTGCACGTTTTTTCATAGATATGACTTCTTCCTGTCTGCCACATCTTTTAGTTCTTGTTGAGCATAACAAGAGTTAAACTCCTAGTACTGCAAGGATTCAAAAATGGCGACTCTCTCCTGTTCCTTAGCAGCTAGTAAAACCTTCAAGTTTTATAACAGCCTTTTGTGGTAATGCCTTTATATGTTTGGATCACTCTCACTCGCTCAAGACAGAGCGTGACTCATTCATTTTCAGGGGCCATGGAAAGCATTATTAATAGCACTACTGATGTTTCAGGAAAAACTTGGAAGGACACATATTAGTTATGCACACGCCAGCTTATATTTCATGTATTGGCTGAATTTCTCTTCCCTTCATTTTTTTTTTTTTTTAATGTTTTTCTACTTTTCGTGCCTCCTGTCTTCTCTGATTGACTCCCTTCAGGCTGTCCCCCTAAACCCCATCACCAGTCATCCTTGGGACTTACCCCATCTACATAGTTGCCCCTGTTGCTTAACCCCCATGGCCGGGATCTTTCATCAGTGCAAACCCACTCAAGCCCCTCAAGCTGTCTTTTTTTTTTAGATTCTCTTTATCTCTCTCCTAGCTGGAACTCTCTCAGGCTTACCCACTAGCCTGACCGCTCTACTGCCCACTGTCATCTTCAAGGATGTTACGACTCTCCGGGGATGCGGGCCCTACAGCCCCGGAGAGATTGAAGGGGCAGTGATGGGAGACCAGCACTGGGCATGTGGCAGTGGCACTGGAGGAAGCTGTTGCCTGTCTGGCAGGAGAGGATTTTTTCCCCATGTTAGACCCTCCTCCCCCCTCCCATGCATGGTGCACGTCCCCCGACTTCTCTGCACATGGCCACCCTGCCAGCATCAGGCCACACTGTATATGTGCAGCCCAGTGCTCTACAGTGCCCCCCATGTCCACCAGGGACCACCGGAGCACTGGACTCCCCAGTACCCTCCCCCTGGGATAGGAGAGCAGTCCAGCAGGTGCTAAATCCAATCCCTCCCCCTGCCGACCCCCGGCACCCAAGCTCGCTCCAGAACTCGGGTTGCTGGCGTGGCACAAAATGTGGCATCCAGCGTCTCAACCCTCAGTGCCACTGGGCCAGCATCTCAAGCAGTCTTAAAATGGCATGTGTGTAGGTAGGCACTGCAGTTAACAGTGTGGGGCCTGTGAAGGAACAATTTCATTCTGAATCAGCCAAGGTGGTTTCCATGCATTTCTCCACACCCCTAGGGTGTCAGCATATTCAGGGCTATGAAAGAATAGCAGTGATCAGAACTGTGTGCTGTCTCCAAACCCAGTCAATATCCACCCTGCCACTCTGTTCTGCTGCACTTCCACCTGCAGTCACTAAGTGGCAGCACAGCAGTAGAGGCAGCAACCCTCCCTTCCCACCGGAGGAGAGCATACTCCAGGATGCTCAGTCCTCCTTCCCCCAGACCTGGGCTCATTCCTGATCCATACTCATCAGTGTTGTGGATGGTAACCCTACCCTCTGCCCCGATGTGTCAGCCTTCCCTTCATTTTCTGCTGCTAAGGACACTTGCAACTATACAAAATCAGAATCTCTGCACCTTGGAGTTTATTGACTCTGGCAGTATATCCCCCCAATTCAGATTAGGATTCTCTGCTTGTGATATGGGCCTGCTTTAGTAATACTACTTAAGGAAAGACATCAGACTCCTGGAGAAGGTACAGAGAAGGGCGACCAAAATGATAAATGGGATGGAAAGGAAGTCATTTGAGGATAGGTTGGGGGAGCTTATCATGTACTCCCTGAAGGACGGGAGACATGATAGAGACCTTTAAATAATTAAAGGGCATAAATAGGGGAGATACAGTTCACATGTTCAGGCTAGAAAGGAAGGGGGTCATCTGGGGACACAGCATGAAGCTGGAGGGGGTAGATTCAGGGAGGGAGCTAAGGATAAACTATTTCACACAGAGACTGGTAGTAGAGTGGAATAGACTACCAGAAGAACTGGTCTCACAAAAGACAGTGGATTGCATCTAATGAGGATGGGATAGAGTCAAGGGCAAAATAAGTACAAGAAGAGGCCCTTCTAGGAAAGAATGTGGGATGGGGGGAAAAAGAGGAGTGGTGGTGGTTTAAACCACAAGCTGAACAAGTGAGCAGATATGATAGACCGACAAGGCCTTTATCTGCTGGCTTCTTTCATATGTTCATAAAAATTGCTGCCTTATTGCACAGCTGAACCCTGGTGATAAAATTACTTTCCTATAACCACCTCGGAAAATAGTGCTTAAGGCAGTGTACATTTTGTGTACTAGTGGGAATAATCTAGGCTAGAATGGCCCTGGTCAGGAAGGGGTTAACTCCAGATCACCCGGCCGGGGGGGGCTGGAGGCTTGCTGCTGGCAGGAAATCACCATGGGTGGGATGGATTTAAACTTGGGTGAGGGTACCAGGAGGGGGTACAATAAAGAGAGAGAGAGAGAGAGAGAGAGAGAGGGGCAAGGACTAGAGAAGGGGTGATTGCCTGCTCTGGGTAGTTAGAGGATTTCCAGGCCCTGCGGTGTGAAGATATAGAGTCGAGGGAAGGACATGGCAGCAGCTGGAGTTTTGAGCCTAGTGTGGGACTCTATTTACACCACTCCAGTGGGACTAGAGCAACACACCATGGTGGGACTGCAGCTGAAGAGTGGGACACTAGGTAGAGCTAAAGAGAGGGGCAGCCAGAACTTCCAGTTTCCCAGCCCCAAACAGTAAAGGAGTTCTAGAAGAGGTGAGTCTCTGTAAGACACAGCTTGGGGATGGGTCACCCATAATTCATGGGAACCATCGCTCAAGGACAACTATAAGAAGTCGAGACTGGAGTTGAGATGAAGCTAGTGGTCCCGAGGTGAGAGACTTGCCTGTCCTGTTGGGAGATGTTACAGGAGCAAGGGGAATAAGAATAGACTTGGAATACTGAGCTGCCTAAATTTATTGGGATGTCCGTACCATGCCTCGAAGGGTATATCTTTCACCAAGTATTTGGACTGTGCTTGTGGACTATGCGACCATCTTGGTTGAATGCGAAATGCTATCTCATTAAACTATATCCATTGTTTCTGGCTCCATGGAGTTGCATTAATGACTTTATTAAATAAGATCCTTACTGTTGTTTCTACAAAGTGTGCTGCTGCAAGTTATTTCACCAAATGTTTGTTGTGAATAACATGGGTTCCTTTTCAGCCCAGCATCCAAAGAGCCTGGCACCCCTAGTGGCTATGAAGACCTGGTAAACATAAGCTGTCTGGCACAGTGTCTGCTATGGCTACCCCTTCCCCATAGACAGTTACCACCAGTATACACCTAAACATTGGGAAGGGGGTGGCCTACACATGTGAGCTTGTCTGGGGTAAGATTTTGGGGTGCCTTGAGTGTTGGAGGCAGTTGTTCCCAATTACTAATTTCTTTGTTGATGAACTGTAACAAGGAATCACAGAAGGAGCAGGACAGAGAACTGTATCAGTTAAAGCAAAAGGAAGCTAGGAAGGCAGTCAGAACAGCAAAGGCCCAAACCGAAAAAAAGATAGCCAACTCTGTTAAGAAGGGGGATAAAACCTTTCATAGGTACATCAGGGAGCAAAGGAAGACCAAGGGAGGGATAGTGAAGCTTAATAAAGGGAGGGAGGGTGGGCAGAGGGTGACTGTGAAAAGGCAGAGATACTAAACAAATATTTTGCTCAGTATTTACAAAGGAAGAGGAGGTACCTAAAACAAACAGTTGAAACACTCTGGATGTGAAGTTGATACCAGCCCATTTACAGAAGAAAGAGTTCTGAAAGAACTCTTAAAACTGAAGGTGGACAAAGCAATGGGGCCGATAGGATTCATCCCAAAATTCTAAAAGAACTAAGGGTAGAACTAGTGACACCACTGACTACCCTCTTTAACAAATCATGGGAGGATGGGGTGGTACCCGAGGACTGGAGGAGGGCAGATGTAATTCCTTCACAAAAGTGGGAGCAAGGCAGAAGCAGGAAACTACAGACCTGTTAGTTTAACCTCAGTGGTAGGGAAAATGATGGAATCATTTCTGAAGGAAAAGAATTGTCGAGTATCTAGAGGCCAGAGGGCTAGGACCCAAGGCAACATGGATTCACAGTGGGAAGGTCATGCCAGACAAATCTGATAGATTTCTTTGACTGGGTGACCAAAGTAGTAGATCAGGAGGGGGCTGTGGACATGGCCTACCTAGACTTTACAAGGCATTTGACACAGTCCCACAAAAGATTAATATACAAGTTAGCCAGCCTGGGAGTGGGTCCCAAGATGACAGCCTGGGTAAAGAATTGGCTGGAGAATAGGACACAGAGGTAACAGTAAATGAGTCCACTCTGAAGAAAGGGGGGTTACTAGTGGGGTACCGCAGGGTTCAGTATTAGGACCGGTCCTCTTCAATGTCTTTATAAGCGACATTGCAGAGGGACTGGAAGGAAAAGTATGTCTCTTTGCAGATGACACAAAGATCTGCAACAGAGTTGATGCACACGGTGGGGTGGAAAGGATGAGAAGGGACTTGGCAAGGTTAGAGGAATGGTCAAATGTATGGCAGCTTAGATTCAATGCTAAGAAGTGCAAGGTAATGCACCTGGGAAACAAAAACCCAGGGGAAGAGTACACAATGGGGGTGAGATACTAACAACAACAAAAATGGAAAGGGACCTGGGGTAGTCATATCAGATGACCTAAGGTGGGCAAGCAATGTGAGAGGGGCAAGGAGGGCTGGGGGTTACTGGGATGCATAAGGAGAGGCATCACCAGTAGAAAACAGGAAGTTATTATCCCTCTGTACAGACAGCTGGTCAGACCCCATCTGGAGTACTGCGTGCAGTTCTGGAGACCCAATCTCCTCAAAGACATAGACAGGATGGACGCTGTCCAGAGGAGGGCAACTAAAATGGTGCAGGGTCTGCACCAGAAGACATATGAAGAGAGACTTAAGGAGCTTAATATGTATAGCCTCGAGGAAAGGAGGGAGAGGGGGGACATGATAGAAACTTTCAAGTACCTCAAGGGAATCAACAAAGTCCAAGAGGGTAGCATCTTTCAAAAAGGGTGTGCAAGAACAAGGGCACAATTTGAAGATAGAGGCGGCTCAGAGGTAATTTAAGGAGTATTTTTCAGAGAGGGTTGTGGATGCATGGAATGGCCTTCTGGAGGAGGTTGTGGAGTCAAAAACAGTGGTGAAATTCAAGCATGCATGGGACAGTCATAAGGCAATTCTAGGGGGTGGGGGCAGGAAGAAGTAGGCTGCTGGTTAACTAGGATCTGCAGCTTATCCATTAGGTAGGGAAATGGGCAGACTGGGTGGGCCAAGCGGTCCTTATCTGCCATCAAATTCTATGTTTCTATGTAACCTAACCAATATGGCGCTTGAGGACAGAGAAAATTTGCACCTTTGGCTGGATGTGGTGCCTGAGTATTTGCGGAAAGAGCCATGTGTATGGTCCATGTAAATCCCATGCAAATGGACCAGGATGTCCTCTTGGATTGTACTGTATGGATCTGTTTGAGTGGGACTGGTGATCTCAGGGTTTGGTGCCTATGTGTGAACTCAGCAGAGCAATGAGAGACTCAGTGCTAGTTCACTCACTGGACTTTCATCTACACTGCTGCCAGTTCAGTGGATAAGATGCATAAGTCCCCTCAGCCTCGGATGTTACAGTACCCACTGAAATGTTCAAATTGATGTGGGAGTTAGTTGGCAAGTCTACCGCATCCAGAGAATGTGTCATCTGCCAGCACAAGGGCCCCAGAGTAGAGGTACTCCCTGTGTGTGTTGCTTGTTGAGGTGCCAGCCATCTATCCAAAGGACACCCACTGCCCAAATGGCCCAGCTTTGGTCCTAGCCAGTCAACAGCATCATTGACCTCAGAGGATTTGAGTTTGGGAGCCTGGGAGGACTTTGGAGTGTGTATGGAGCCTGGCAGTGGAGCCGAAGTCCCAGCAAAGATTCAGCTGATGTGCCAGTGGGCACAGGCCAGGGGGCTGTATCCGTCTTAAGAGCATCTGGGCTGGATACCTCATGTTGCACTCCAGCTTCCCTAAAATGGGACAGAGTCAATAACTTCTCCTGGAGCACCTTTGATGGAACTGCACAGCTTGGAACAGGGTCTGCTGCTAACCATTCTCATCAACCCTGGACCCTCTTGGGGGAGTGGACTCCTTCTGGGGTGAGTGGGATGTAGCTCTGACTGTAAGATTGCCTTCTGGATATCCTTATGCTTTGCATCAGTGTGGAGCACTCTCCTTGTCCCCCTCCTCAGAGCAGGGGGTACAGCTCTGGCTGTGAAACAACCACCTGTATGTCCTTGCCTTGTGTTGTAGGGATGAGCGCTCTCCTTGTCTTCCTTCCTCTGGGATGGGTGGGATACAGCTCCTACTGCAAGACTACCAGCATGATGTTCTTACCTTGTTTCTTATGGAGAGGCTTGCTCAAGCCCTGCAGGACTTGGGGGAGGGTGAGTAAGTTCCTGAGGGATAAGGAACTGTAGTGAAACTTGTCCAACGCACTGTGGAGGGGCCCAGGGAGAATGCAAGGCAGCATTCCACTGGGATCTGGCAGGAGTCCCTGATGGACATGATAATGCTGTGGAACTTGTCCTACCCACTGCTGAGTGGCCTGGGATGGCAGAAACACTGGGGTTTGGGAGGGGGAGTAAGCCTGACCAGGACCTACATGGTACAGTACAAGCACCTGAATGGAGAAGTTATCTTGGTGGGTAACAATGGGTGCGGAGTTGTCAGATGATGGACTTGGTACCAGCTCAGATCAGGAAATGGGGGAATAACTGCAAAAAAATACAAAAAAGAAAGAAGGGAGCTCAGAATGACTTCAATAGTTTAAAGTGGTGCCTAGAACATAATTACTTGTATAACTAAGAACAACACCCATGCAGCATGTTATTTATATCTAAAATAGCTATAAAGCAAAACAAAATCCATGTGGCTTCCTCTCCAAGTCAGATAATAAGAGTGATTTTAAGTAGTTAACTACAGAAACCGCTTGTGGTTACCCAGCGCGTAATATACATCTGTAATATAGATCATGTCTTTATTATAGGAGGCACTGTGGTGCAGTGGTTGGAGAACTGGCTTAGAAACCAATTCCACCAGAGCCACTTATTCATTGTGTGACCCTGAGCATGTCACATGTACTCTGATTGTTCAGTCAGCAAAATAGTAATCCAAGTACCAATGGTACTGAGAGGCATCAAGATTCCATTTCAGAAGCAGGACCCCACTGGAAATGAGATGCAGCATCTCAGCTATGTTATCCTGTATGTATAAATTGCTTGTAAAGCACTTTGGGATGCAATGTATGAACAGTACTACATAAATTTAAATTCTATACTTTTTTCAGTCCAAGCCTACCAGTAGATCATTAAAGTACCAATGGTATTCCAGCAGATAGCTGGGCAAATGGGCAGACTTGGTGGGCCTAGTTCAGTCCTTTTCTGCCGTCACACTTCTATGAATCTGTGAATCTATTGAGATGTGCCAAGAACCATGTCGCTGTGTGGGGGATGGCCTGGGGGGAGTGAAGACCCAATGGAAAAGGTCAAGGAGGGAATACCTAAAACAGTGGCATGCTGTTTGAAGGAAGGAAGTAAGCAAGGGAAGGAGAAGGAAGAGCCATTATGGTTCTCAAAGAAGGTGGCTAAAGTGGTGAAGGAAAAAAACAGCATTTAGAAAGTACAAAGAGACTCAGAGGGAGGTGGACAGGGAGGTATATCTGGAAATGCAGAGGAAGGCAGGACAGAAGGGAGGGCAGATAAGGTACAAATAGAGAAGAGGATCACCAATGTGATCAGAAAAGGGGATAAAACTTTCCTCAGGTACATGAGTGATAAAAGGAAAGCAAAGGGTAGGACAATAAGGATTAGGAAGGCAGGGGAGTTGACCATGCAGAAGAGGATCAGGAAAAAGCAAAACATTTAAAGGAACACTTCTGCTCCGTCTTCACAGTAGGGGGGATGGATCAACAAGTATCAGCATGCACTGAGGTGGCATGGACACAAGTCCAGTTTTGGAGGAGAGAATTCAGAAGCGATTGGATGCCCTAAGGGAGAACAAGGCAATGGGGCCAGATCGGACTCACCTAACAAACTCTAAAAAAACTGAGTACAGTGCTCGTCGCCCCTCAGGCAACACTATTCAGCACCTCATTGGAGACGGTATAGTTCCAGAGGACTGGAGGAGGGCTGATGTGGTCCCTCTGCACAAAAGCAGAAGCCGGGAGTGCCTAGCAACTACAGGCCAGTCAGTTTCACATCAGTGGTGGGGAAATTAATGAGCAGACCCTGTTGAAGAGGAGGCTGATGAAGCACTTGGAAGCATATGGGCTACAGGACCACCAGCAGTACAGTTTCACAGGGGAAAGGTCATGCACATATCTCACAGATTTCTTCGACTGAGTAACTAAGCAGGTGGATCTGGTGAGGCCAGTGGATGTGGCCTATCTGTACTTCAGCAAGGCCTTTGGCACTGTGCTGCACAGGAGGCTAGTAAAGAAACTAATCAACCTGGGGGCTGGGGAGAAAGTGGTAAGCTCAGTATCAAACTGCTTGAAGGAGAGGAGGAAGAGGGCAGTTGCAAATAGAAGAGGTGAAACTTTGCAGTGGGAAGCAGGCTGAGGCAGCTGGAGCTAGAAGATAAGTATTTTATCTGTGTTGTTTCTGTTCTTTTAGGATTCAGGTAGCATTTAATGAGATTGTAATGTGTGCCGTGTGATTTAAACGGTGTAACTGCAAAACAAATTATTTTGTCTTGGCTGTGAGGAGGAGGGGGCATTTAACTGAATGAGGGAAAGGTTGGGAAATACACGGGATGGGGAGATATGGTCATGCGACTAAGACCAACCAATAGTGGGGCTGGGATCCATTTATATTTCAAAGGGGACCAAGCGACCCCGAAGCTAGAGTGTCACAAAGAAGGAGTGTAGCATCTTGAGTAGCGTCTGCAGGGCAACAGTAGGGAGGACAGCAGGCAGCAGGCCACACTGGTAGACAGGGAAGAGACTAACTGGGAGGGCCACATATTTCTTGTACAGACATGGGAAGTCCAAGTTGGGGGAAGGGTTCCGTGGAGTGGGGTAGGACCAGGATAAGGGAGGACAGAATGTTCAGGGGTAGTCAAATAGGGTGGGGGATGGAAAGGATTGTATGTTGCCAAGGATGTGGAGCAGCCATATTCCTGGGAGTGGCTTGGAGGGCAGGGGGCTGTAGGGTGTGTTGGCAGGTGGGCTAGGTCAGGCAGGAAATAGGGTGATTGAGGAGGGAACTAGAGGCATGGAGGAGACAGAATTAGGGGGAACATGGCCAGGAGGGGAAACTAACGAGGTATCCCAAAGAGCTCAAAACAGACAAAAATAAGGGGGAACTTGGTGGGACAGCAGGAGGGCCACACAAGTGGGTGCAGCCAGGGGAAGGAAGTGATGACTGGAGGAGGGTCAGGCACAGGGGCATGACTAAGACTGGGTCAGAGCAAAGATATTAGCCTGTGGTAAGGCGGACTAGACTTATTAATGGAAAGGAGATTGGCACTGCAAACAGATTCTCAGGGTTGGCTAGTCCAGAAGACCAGGTAGCAAGGAGGAGGGGAGCTACAGTGAAGGAGCAGGGAGAGGACACTACAGGGGAAAATGTACAGTGGGGAGGCATTATGCAGTACACAAAGAAGACACATTGGCAAGGGGGGGCAGCAAGGTGATGGTAATGCAGTCTCCCCAGAGAAAAAGAAGGAGAAGGGAGGCAGGAGGAAGGGGGAAGCAGCAGGCAGCGTGGGGAAGGCTAAGGATATTGAAAGGAGAGGAGTCCGAGAGCGGGAGGGCCACATTTCTGGGAAGACATGGGGATGTAATTGTAGACAAGGTGGTAGCATGATGGACAGAGCAATAAATCAGTGCAAAGGGGAGGATCCACAGATGGAAAATAGTTTGGAGGAGGTCAGTAGCCTGGTCATAGTTGAGAGGGAGAGGTCAGGACAAAGGTTAGGGAAGGCAAAGGGGGCTGTGACATGGGGGATAAGAGGGCCTCGCAAGTTGGGGGCCGGGGGGTGGAGGGCAACAAGAGGGTGAGAAGGAAAAGTGTCAGAGAGTCATAATTCTAGGGGATTCTATACTTAAGGATATAAGGTGGGGTGGTAAGGTGCCAGAAAAAGTAACATCTGGGTAGAGTGCACGCCAGGCATGGCAGAGAGTTGAGTGGGGCAGCATATGGGCAGATATGTGGGGAAAGTGGGTGGGAAGCTTCACATTGTGGTGCACCTGGGAACGAATGATCTGGAAAGAAGGATAGAGGAGGTACAAGGTAGCTTCAGGGAAGTGGGAAAACTATGCAGCAAAGAGGGAACAACAGTAGCCATCTCAAGTTCTGCCAGCGCCAAGGGCCAGTACAGAAAAGAACAGAAGAATCAGCGACTTCAACAAGTGGTTGAGGGAATGGTGTGGGACCAAGGGGTATGGATTGGTGGGGGACTGGGGTAGTACATGGGATAATGCAGATTTTTATGCAGGGGATAGGTTACACCTCAGCAGGGCAGGTTCACAGGTGTATCAATATCTTTATGAGAAATGGGTGTAATCACTTGACACAGCAAATAAATCACTTCTGATGCAGCTTTCACTTCTTATTTTCTTTTATTCACCCCTACGTTTCGCTCCTCAGAGCTTGTTCACGGGGCATATTCCATAATACAATTTCCATCTGTTTAAAACAGAAATAACATATTTAGTATTTACATCTTTAAATCCATATATGTTGCAGATACATTAATTATCATTACAGAATATTATGTACAAATTACCATTAAAACTTTGGTTGGTTGAAGTTCCTTTTGATAACCAACAATTTCCATATAGCTATACTCATCAGCTCCTATAACACATATAACATCAAACAACCCTCATTAGCGATAATGTCTGTTTAAATGCCCAACAGAAAAAACATTTATGTCTGCAACAGCCTGTTTTCCCCATAGCATTCCTCATCCTCTTATTCTGAGCTTTAACGAACTTCCCACTTCATTATCACTAATGTTGTCATTTAATTTTATCAAATGTTCCATTAAATTTCATTATGATTCCACATTATTACAATAATTAATTTATGTTTTACTTTTTGTTCCTTACCTCAGCAAGCAAGATCATGCCATCATTTTGTCTCAAATCACCACTAATAATCACATTCAACAACAATGTCACTCTCCAAATCTGTCCGTAGCTCTTATTCAGCGTCTAAATATTATCAAAACAACACTTATTAGAGTTTGCTTAAATTCTCTCAAATTTACGTTTTCATATGTTTCATTTCTTAATATAGTTTACCTCGAAACATTCTCTATTCCCCACAGAATATAAATCCTTTTATAAATAAAAAAGCTTTTTACTTGGCGTCCTGCTTGTTAGATCCATACTCTCTCTGGCTGTAAGAGTGCGGTGTCCTCTTGAGCCTGTTCGTTGTTCCAGCCAAAGTGACGTATCACTTTGTGTACCTTCGGATATTTCCAAAGTTGTTGCTAAGCAACCATACATTCTCTCCTTGTGACGGGAGAGAATCGGTTTCAATGAACAGGCCCATATATCTCCTGTTGTACATCCATCAAGACATATACGCATTACCATCATTTTTATATACTAGCATAAAAGGGCTAATTACTGGTTCATCACATGATTTTATTTACATTCAGTTAAATATGAAATCTATATAGATTGCCTTCAAAACAAAAACATGTCGTGATAAGTCCTCAACAGGAAAAATGTTCCTTCTACTTATACTTTTAGCCTATTTCCCCATATCAGTCCACAACCTTTTATTGTGAGCTTTACGCAATATATTAATTATAATTTTCAGTGACAATGCGTTTTTAATATTCTTTATAATGCTGTTCAATGTCTAGACACATTACAAAAGTTGAATTGTCTCTGATTATTATCTTACCGTTGCTCACAATGTGTGAATCCTGCTTTTATCATAAGTAGAATTATTGAGCGTCCTGCTTACTACTGAAATAGCATTCTGATGCTACCTTTTGTTCTAAAGAGGTGTGGTTTCCTCTTGAGCCTGTTCGTTTTTACCGCCAAAGTGACATATCTCTTCGTGTACCTTCGGAACTCCGAAGTGGTTGCCAAGCAACTGTACATTCTCTCCTAAATAACGAGAGAATCGGTAGAACGAACAGGCTCTTAAATCCCCTGCCTAGCTCAAACCACGACATGTTTACATTGCCATTATATTTTATTTTTCTAAAAAAGAGAGAGGATTGAGATCTATCTACCTACTTATATCATTACTATTACATCTACAAATTATTTGGCTATTGAATTACTGCCCAGTCTGTCTTATATTAAAATTTTTTAGTACTTTATTTAAGTTTTCTATTTAAGTCTTCTAGGCTAGCAGACTACGGTATCAGGGACTATTGAATCAATTGTCCTATAATACAACCTTACATAATCTTGCTGTTTCTTAAGTTTGTTTGTAAGCCACCTATTTTACCAGCTGATTGGTGCACTCTAACAGTTAATATTTTCTGTTTTCAGTTATTTAGAGTTCCTAAAAGCATGCCTGCCAATTAGTTTCTATATTCATGCCTATATTGGGATCTAATGTTTTTAACAAAAAAATCCATTTCATTTCCATTTTATTTAATAATTCTCTATAATTTCCCCCCTCTAAAAGGAGGTCTAACCACTTCCAGTCCCCAAAATCTTAAAGATACTCCTGTGTGTGCTTCTTTATTGAAATGGATAGCTATTGGTGAATTTTCATTTCTGTTTCTAATATCTCCCTTACGTTCCAGTATCCTTTTCTTAAGAGCTCTTTTTGTTTGTCCCACGTACAGTTTGTCACACGGGCATTGTATTACATAGATAACACCTTCCGTGTTACAGTCTATGTGATCCTTAATTTTATTAAAAAATGGATGCTTAAAAATACATTTTCTCGTTGTGTTATTACAAACTCCACATTTAACCATCCCTAGTTGTAATGGACCCAAAAGCATTTTAGACTCACCCTTTTCAGGTATTAGAAACTGAGAATGAACCAATCTATCTTTTAAATTTGCTACCTTTTTAGCCACTACAATCGGTTTTTGTTGTAATACTCCATTTTGCTGATTATCCTGTGCTACCATGTGCCAATGTTTATTAATAATTTTGCGTATTTCATTTATTTTTTCAGTATACTTTATAGATAACACTACTTTTCCAAAATCTTTCTCTGGTAATTCTTGCTGTAATAGTTCATCTCTAGTCTTGGTCTCAATTTTATGACATGCTTTTTTAAAAATATTTTTCTTGTATCCTCTTTCCTCAAATCTCTGAACCATATATTTTTGATTTTGTTGATAATCTTCCATTTTTTGACAATTCCTTTTAACTCTAACCATTTGTGAATATGGAATACTGTTTTTTAATTTCGGTTCATGGTAGCTAGTACTATGTAAGATTGTTTTCCTGTCTGTTTCTTTCCTATAAATTGTTGTGCTTAATTGTTTTCCATCTTTAAAAATAAGGAGATCCAAATACGGAATTCTTTCATTACTATGATTCATAATGAATTTTAAATTGTTATTCCAACCATTAAGGTTCTTGTGAAAATCTTGTAATTCATTTTCTGCTCCACCTCATAGACATATCACATCATCAATAAAGCATTTCCACAGTATTATTTTGTTCTTAAATTGATTGACCTGTTCATTCAATACATATTTTTCTTCAAAATTGATCATAAAAGCATTCGCATATGCTGGTGCCATTGTGCTCCCCATTGCTGTGCCCTTATCCTGCTGGTAAAATTGACCATTAAACTCAAAAAAATTGTTCTTAAGTATAAACAAAGCTAACTCCTGTAACATTTCTGTCCTTGGTTCATCAATACTTCTTTTATTTAGAATATTCCCCATAGTATTTATTCCTTCCACATGTGGTATAGAAGTATAAAGATCAGTTACATCCCATGTAACTAAAACAATGTCACTGCAATCTGTTATTTTTGATAAATTGTTTAATTGTTGCATTATGTCTGTGGAATCCCTAATATAGGTTATGTTTTTCTCTATTAATGGTTGTAGATGATAATTTATATATTTAGATACTGGGTCAAACACAGAATCTATCCCAGATACTATTGGTCTCCCGGAAGGGTCCGTTATATTTTTATGTATCTTCGGAATACTATAAAATGTTGGAATTCTAGGATATTCCTTTATCAATATTCTCATTTCCCAGTCATTTAGCCAATTTAAATCAACATATTCTGCTAATATTTCTCTAAGATTTCCTTGTATTTTCAAAGTTGGATCTTCATTGAGTTCTGAATAATTCTCTTTATTATTTAATAATTTCAAACACATTTTTTTATATTGTTCCCTATCCTGTAAAACTATTCCCCCACCTTTGTCTGCATTCTTAATAATTATAGTTTTATCCTGACTTAATTGTTCTATTGCTTGTCATTGTAGGTGAGTCAAATTTTTTTGTTTAGGGATGCATTGCTCTTTACTCTTATATAGTTGCATTATCTCTTTCTCCACTGTTAAACAAAAAGTTTCAATACCATGATTTTTTCCTACTGGAGGTGAATAATATGACTTGATATTTAATGCTTGTTTTAATTGATTTTGATATTCAGTGCTACTTGTGGCCTCACTAAATAAATGTTTTACTCTAATTGTCCTAAAAAACCTTTGTAAATCTACCTCCAGTTGGAACAAATCAACTGGTTGTGAAGGTGCAAATGAAAGGCCCAACCCTAATACTTCTTCTTCTATTTTAGACAATGTTCTGTTACTTAAATTGAATATTGGAATCATTTCTGGTACTATTTCACTGTCCCTCTGTCTGAATAAAATGCTTTTGTTTGCCTTCCACCTGTCCCTCCTAGCCCCCTTCCCCCTCTGCCTCCCCGAAAACCCACCTGTTGTCTAATGTTATTTCTACTGGTCCTTAAATCATACCTATTTTCTGTCACATTAGAAGCAGAAGTGCTAGGCTGTTGTGATTCTCCTGTATGTTGAAATTGGCCTTCCTCTTGCCTAAATGTCTCTCTTGTGTAACTGTTATCACTGTCTGTACCACTTTCTGCACTATAATTTACAAATTTTCTTTTATTATACTGTTTGCATGTATATACCCTATTATCTTTATAGTCATTAGTGTCTCTAATAAATTTTTTTATTTTTTGTTGTTTCAATTTCTCTTCATATTCTCCCAACTTCTTCTTAATTTCTTCCAAATTTCATATAAATTCTTCTGCCTCCACTTGTGATTTCAATATATCTTGCATTTTTTGTATATCATCACTTATAATCTTTCTCTCATCTATAATAGCTTCTATCAAAGCATACATGAAATTGGTACTAGCCCTATTGCGTATTCCATCCCATTTAGTGAACAATTTGCTTGTATTGATGCCAATGTTAGGTTCTATCACTATTTTCAACCCTTTAGGTATTCTGTTGTGTTCTAAATACTGAGTCAATGTTAATCCATGCCATTCTAACCTAGTATCTTTAAATCTTAGATTTTCTATTTTCTATGCTAAATTTTTGGGTGTTTCTCCCATTTGTGCAGATAAATCCCTACCCCCCCATGACTTGAAACAATTGTTTTCTCTCTGTCTCTGAATATGTTACAAAATGTAACGTGTTTTGCACGCTATTTCCAATATCTTGTAATACTGTTATAGCTTCATCCATATTTAGTAAGTTATTCATTCAATTTAATCGAAATAAATATTTTCCTGATTATTATATCTTCTTATTGGTAATCTTTACATACATTCCATCTATACAAACTATTCACATAAATATTACAGTGACTAAATCACTTTAACAAATTAGTTGTTCACAACTTATGTATTTTAACTTTATTCAACCAACATCCAGAAGTATGTAACCTACCTTCAAGGTACATATAATAAATTACTAAACACTGAACCAACTGGGTAATGGTTCACAGGTGTTGAAGCAGATACTGGGGGATTTCATCAATGAGAGGTATCATTTAAACTAGGTGGGGGGGCAATGGAGCTGGAAATCACCAGGAGTGGGATCCCATGGACCTCCCCCCACCACAGGAATAAATACAACCTTAGGTGAAATAGGGGTTGGAGTGAAGGGTAAGGAAGCAGGAAGGATAGGTGCAGCATAGAGAATGGTTTTACTAAATGGTAGGAGCCTGAGAAACAAGTTGGCAGAGTTGCAGGCATTGATGGCAGAGTGAGAGGTGGACATAGCTGCCATTACTGAGACGTAGGCAACCAAGCACCATGACTGGGACCTAACCATCCCAGGGTACAAACTTTACCAGAGGGATAGAGATAAAGGGAAGGTGGGGGGTTGTAATTTACATAAGGGAAGGAATCAGATGAAATAGGGAGGAAGGGGAGGAGGGCAGGTCGGAAGTAATCTGGCTACAACTACACAGCCAGAAAGAGACTAAAATCTGTCTGGGGGATGTTTATGGACCTCTGGCCCAGAAGAAGGACATTGATAGGGAACTGGGGGAGCAGATACGGAGGCATAGTGGCAAAGGGAGCATAGTGGTAGTGGGGGACTTTGATCTACCAGTGGAGGATTGGAGCATCCCAGCAACCAATTGTGCCATGGAGCAGATCCTCCTGGAAGCATTCCAGGGTGGCTTCCTTACCCAGTGGGTAATGGAGCCAACGAGGGAGGGGGAGTATACTAGACCTGGTACTGGAAGATGGGGAACAGGTCAGGGATGTAAGGGTGGAGGAATCTCTGGCAAGCAGTTACCACTGCACAGTGTGGTTTTCAATCAACCTGGGTAGGGAAGTAGCCACTAAAAAAACTAGGGTCCTGGACTTCAAAAGGGCGGACTTTGGCAGGATGGGAAACATACTGGAAAGTCATATGGCAAGCATCCACCCAAAAATTACACGGAACAAAAATGGGCAGTCATCAAGTTTGGACTGGCTTAAGCCACTAAAATTTGTGTCAAGAGCCAGAGCAAGAAAGCCAGGACCAAGAAACCCAGTTGGATGAGTAGAGCGGTACCGGAGAAGGTGAGGGAAAAGAGGAATGCATTTTAGACCTACAAGCGATCCAGCAGGGCAGAATTCAAAGAAGAATATTTGAAGAAATCCAGAGAAGTGAGCAGAGTGGTAAGGGCAGCAAAGGTGGCTAGGGAATGGAGGTTAGTGAAGGGGATCAAAGGAGGGGAAAAGGATTTCTTCAGCTATATCAGAAAGAAGACGAAGAGCAAGGATCAAATTGTTAGGATCAGGAGGGGAAGTGAGTGGGTAGAAAAGGAATCTGAGCAGGCAGAAGTACTTAATGAATACTTCTGTTCTGTCTTCACCAAGGAGGGGGATGGGCCCATACCTGAGAGGAAGGGTGAGGTGGGAAAGGGTGGGGAGAAGCAACCATGGATGGGGAAATCACGGTGGAAAGGGTGAGGGAGGACCTTAAGTCCCTGAAGGTAGACAAGGCACCTGACCCAGACAGAGTCCACCCCAGGGTGCTGAGAGAGTTGGCAGAGGTACTGGTAGGGCCACTAGTAGACCTGTTTAATACCTCTTTGAACTTGGGGTGCATGTCCAGGGACTGGAGGGAAGCACATGTGGTACCTCTCCATAAGAGTGGGCCCAAGGATGAACCGGGGAAATACAGACCGGTGAGCCTTACTGCAATTGTGGGAAAAGTGATGGAGACAATTCTCAAGGAAAGGCTGGTGCAATTTCTTGAGGATAACAACCTCCAGGATAGCAGGCAGCATGGGTTTGTCTCAGGCAGATTCTGCCAGACGAACTTGGTTGATTTTTATGACTGGGTTATGAGGGCACTGGACAGGGGGCATGCGGTGGATGTCCTCTACCTGGATTTCAGCAAGGCCTTTGACTCAGTGCCACACAGTAGGTGACCTGCAAGTTGAAGAGTCTGGGAGCAGGGAAGAAACTGGTCAGATGGGTCAAGAACTGGCTGCAGGGTAAACAGCAGAAGGTAGTAGTGAGAGGGGAGGCATCTGAACCCAGGGCAGTAACAAGTGGTGTACCACAGGGCTCGGTGTTGGGACTAGTTCTATTTAATGTTTTCATAGCCGACATCGCAGTAGGGATTAAGAGCAAGATCAGTCTCTTTGCAGATGACACAAAGATCTGTGCTGAGGTAGATGGGGGAGGGAGCAAAAGTACTTCCGGAGGATCTGGCAAAACTGGAGGAATGGTCTCACACTTGGCAGCTTGGTCTCAATGCCAAGAAGTGCAAAGTGATGCATTTAGAAGACAAGAACCCTGGACACAATTACTGGCTGGAGGTTGTCCCATTAACAAAATCCAAGGGGGAGAAGGATCTGGGAGTGTTGGTAATTGGGGAGAGGAACCATTCTGCTCAGTGCAGGAAGGCAGTAGCAAAGACAGACAGGATGCTAGGTTGCATAGCAAGGGAGATTATTTCCAGGAGTGAGGAGGTCATCTTACCCCTGTACAGGTCCCTGGTGAGACCGTATCTAGAGTACTGCATGCAATTCTGGCATCCCTACTTGAAAAGGGACATCAAACTACTGGAGGGGGTACAGTGGTGGGCAACAAAAATGATCCTGAGATTGGGGGACAGACCATATGAGGAGAAACTGAGATAATTCAATATGTATACCCTGGAGGAAAGAAGGGAGAGAGGGGATATGATTGAGACCTTCAAGTACCTGAAAGGTGTGAACAGAGTAGACACCAGGTGTATGTTCAGTCTGAAGGGTGGAAGGGAAACCAGGGGACACTCTATGAAGTTGGAACGGCGCAGGTTCAAGAGGGAATGGAGGAGGCACTATTTCACAGAAAGGGTGATGGCAGGGTGGAAGGCTCTGCCAGAGGAAGTCGTATCACTGCAGAGTGTTGGGGGCTTCAAGAGGGGGGTGGGACGGATTGAAGAGGATGGTACAAATTGGGAGGTGGCACGAGATGGGAAGGGCATATGGGGGGCAGCTGCAGTCAAATGGACTGAAGTGTTGCACACTCGAGCAGGCTAGATAGACTGAATGGCCTATATCTGCTGACAATTTCATATGTTCATACTCATGAGATGGGGGAGTGACTAGTGGGGTGCCACAGGGATCAGTGCTGGGACTGGTCCTCTTCAATGTCTTCATAAGCGACATTGCTAAGGAACTATGGTGGAGAGTGTGTCCCTTTATGGAAGACACAATAATCTGCAACAGGGTGAGCACTCAGGAAGGAGTGAAGAGGATGTAAATGGATCTGGGGAAACTAGAGGAGTTGTCTAGAGCATGGCGGCTGGGTTTCAATGCCAAAAAGTGCAAATCCATACACCTGGGAGTTGTGTATAAGATGGGAGGAGGTACTGACAGTCACCAAGCGAGAAAGAGACCTCGGGGTAATCATATCTGATGATCTCAAAATAGCAGGACAGTAGACAAGGCTAGTGGGATGTTGGGGTGCATAGGGAGGTGCATTTCTAGCAGTAAGAGGTAGATGGTGTTGTCAACATATTGCTCACTAGTGAGAGGCCACCTAGAGTAAGTACTGTGTCCAGTTCTGGAGGCCCCACCTCTGCAAGGAGATTGATCCAAGTTGATATCCAGAAGGCTATTGTTCAAGATGTAGACATTGTTGATCCCTCTGAAATTGTCAAACTGTTAAATAACAAGTATTCTGATTTGTCCAGTTACAGGAGTAATGTGACACCACCTGGATATATTAAATTTAAATCTGATACTTTGTGAGCAAATATACTTAAGTTTTTATTTAAAGAAATTGCTCAGCCTGAAGTTTTAAAACTTCTGCAGTCTATTCCGGACAGATTTAGTGACTATGGGGGTGGGCTTTATGGCCCCTTTCTAAAACTGGTCATCCCATTTGTTATTGACCCCTTATGTTATACATTTAATTTATCTTTAGTTACTTGTGAGTTTCCTACTCAGTGGAAAAAAGCTAGGGTGGTCCCTATTCCTGAAAAAAGTAGTGCAGTTACCGTAGATGATTTTAGACCAATTTCAATTTTGAACCCACTTGGTAAATTGCTTGAAAAGTAAGCGGCAAGGCAGATAAATGATTGCTTGGAAACCTATGGTGCGCTGGCTAGACAACAACACGGATTTCCATAAGTACCACAGAACCAGGACTGTCTTGGTCGGGTTCACGGACACCGTCCTATGTGGGTTTGAGAAAGGTAGGATGACAGGGGCGGTGTTTGTGAACCTGACCAAGGCATTTGATGTAAATGAGCCTGATCTTACTTGCCCCTAATTGTCTGACATTGGAGTCTCTGAAGCTGCTGTTTTATGGATGGTAATTACCTGAGTAACAAGTGTCAGTATGTTCAGATTGGATCTGTTGCCTTGGATGTGTCCTCAGTTCATTGTGATGTTCCACAAGGGTACATTTTGGGCCCTTTATTATTTCCCATTTTTGTTAATCAATTACCACAGGTTTGTAAATACAGTAGTACTCTTTTGTACGCGGACAATCTAATTATTTGCTCACAATCTAAGTCTGTGTCTGAACTTTTCTTTGCCTTGGATAAAGACTTTAGGGATATTTGTTTGTGGTTAACTAGTAATGCTATGGTTTTAAATTCAAGTAAAACTAAAGTTATGCTTTCTGGGATGCCATCAATGTTGGAGGACTAGGTTAGCTATATACGACCAGGAGGGTACTTCGTTGGAGCAAGTTCTTCAGTTTAGATATCTTGGTGTATTGTTGGACCCAGATTTAACTTTTTCTCTCCAGATACAGTCTGTAGTTAAAATGATTAATCAGAAACTAGGATTATTATTTAAATTCAAATCTTATTTTTCTATTGAGACTAGGAAAGCCATTGCTACTAGGTCACTCCTTCCCCACTTTGATTACATATCTAGTCTCTGTATCAATATTGGGTTGAAAGAACTGTATGCTTCGACTGTCACTTATAATAATATTTGCAGATTTGTTCTTGTGGCCCTGTTCGCACACACCAGTGTAGTCTGTATTCACACTTGGGTTGGTTGTCACCTAGCCGCAGGATTTAATATTCAGTAGGGTGTATGATGTTTAAATGTTCCCATTTCAAGACCTTATTTCCCCTTTCTGAATTAGTTTGAAGTAAAGTTATGTTGCCTTGCTTGAAGTCAGCAAGTGGTACATCATTTGATATTTCTCAACATAGGCTTAAGATTGGACTACATGCATTTTCGGTGGCCGACCCTTTCTATTGGAATGCATTCGACAAGCCACTTCCTAACCTAATTTTAAATTGAAGTTAAAGCAATATATAATGCTCAATTCTGTTTGTAATTGTGATCAGTAATGTGTAATTTGATGTTGATGTCTGTGCTGTTACCTGTTTTTTTGTCTGGGTTGGGCCTGAAAAGGGACATTTGGTCCAGTGTCCTTACCCAGTTTAAAAAAAATAAAATAAAATAAATAAGGTGCAAGCAGTCTAGAGGAGGGTTACCAGAATGGTGCAGGGGTTGTATGAGAAGCCATACAAGGAAAGGATGCAGTATCTCAACATGTACTTCCTAGAGGAGAGGGGGCATGATTGAGACCTATAAGTACCTCACAAGTGTACAAGGCGCAAGTGGGGAGTCTTTTTCAGAGAAGGTGGAGCACCAGAGCATGAGGGCATGCAAAGAAGCAGTGGGGAAGGGGGGGGAGTTTAAGAGGAATGTGAGGAAATACTTCTCCACAGAAAGCGGGCAAATGGCTGGAACAGACTGCCAGAACAGGTGGTGAGGGTGAAAACAGTGGGGAGCTTCAAGCATGCATGTGAACACACGTATAACAAGTAGAGAAAAGGGAAGCGGGAGGGACGCTGGTGACCAAATAGTATTTAATTTGTCAGAACAGGCAAGGAAAAATAGGGCAGACTGGATGGGCCTAATGATCCTTTCTGCCAGCAGATTCTACATTTCTAAGTAGCCTGCTCTATAGTAGGGCCATGCAGACAAAACATGTAACATTAGTGTTTCTTAAATCCACACATTCCACTTCAAAATAGGAGTGAAATCTGGCAATGCTTAAAGAGGCCCTCAACTACAGCCAACATCTGTGAAGCTAGGGTGGCCTTTTGTCCTAAAGTACTCCCCAACTGCTGAAAGTTTCTTCTCATGTAAGGTGAACCTCACAATGACAGGCAGGTACAGTACTGTTGCTTCCTTCAGATGGCTGAGAGTTAATACATTTGAACTTCTCTTGGTACTGTTGTAATGCACGAGTGAAGACGGAAGTAATGTCTTGCCTTAAATACTAATAGGACAGCAGCAGAAGTAGAAGTACAGTGGATTGTGTAAATGATACACAGGGCTGGATTTTAAACCATGTTTTCAGATGCAAGTCTCAAGTGCATATAAGATGTATTACAATGGATCTGTGGCAGTGAAACAGGATTTTCCATGCTCTGCATCAGTAATACACCAGGTAGATCACATTTCCATGGTCTAGTGTGCATTAATGCCAGGACCTCTTGCATGCCTCTTGGTTAAAGGAGTAGTCCACCCAAAACTTGCAAAAAACACGTTGTGCAGAGTGTTTTGATTTGTATGTTAAGTTGTTGTGTGTCCTTCCCTCTGTCTGCTATTAAGAGTTTTTCCTAAATTAGCCTGCTAGCTTTAAGGTAGTTTTATGACCCCTGCAGATCTCCATATGAGACAGCTTAATTGTATTTCTTTGTCATACAATGCACCTTGTTTTATGTGACAGTGATGTAGCAGACCATAAATCCAGCAGAAAGCATTACTTTACAATCAGTTCACAACAGTAGAAATGGCTATATTTTAAAATCTATAGAATTCAACTTAGTGACTACCCTCATCGTAAAGGTTTTACTGTCCTGAAGAACTTTGCTGCTGGTAATTGTTGTGCAGCTTTTAAAGCTTCCAAGATTTATAGTTTATTTGGCATGTGTGTGCTGAATGTTGGGTCTCTGCTACAGCACTGTCACATGAGACAAGGTGCACTGTGGGAGCAAGGAATACAATTAAGCTGTCAGGAACGAAGATCCCAGGGCTTGTAAAACTAGCATAAAGCTAGCAGGCTAATTTAGGAAAACTCCTAATAGCAGTCAGAGGGAAGGAAACACTAGAACTTCACATACACATTAAAACACTCTGCACAACATATATTTTTTGCAAGTTTTGGGTGGAGTACTCCTTTAATGTTAGCCACAAACTGCCGTAAAGCAGGCCTAAGTGCCTTAAATGCATCTTATATTTGAAGACTGGGTGCAGCTGTGGCATTTGGACATGGCCACCCACAGTGCTAAACAATGAGGCTATAGGGATTGATGCAGGTGCTGTGTCTGCTTTTTAACATCTGGTCCAAGACATCTAAAAGGTTAATTACATGGTTACAAATGCTCTGAAGCAAGGGTAACCTGAAAAGGCATTGGCACCAAGTAAATACAAAATCACACATACCCCCAAAATGCAAAGCATCATGGGAAATATGTAAGAAGCTGATTGGCTGCTGACCCATTAGGACAGTGATGTTATTGCACAATAACAGCACTGTAACACCACCGGTCTAGTCTCAGCACTGTGAACCTCCTGACTGATTGCACTGGATCTGCATTGTTTGCATCTTCTCTTAAGAAACAAAAATATTTTCCCACACTAACAAAAACATTCTTCAAAATTATTTTTTTAATTCTGTATATAACAAGCTATTGTATAATTGCAATAAGGCACTCCAACCCTGACCTAACCCTGTTAGACCATACTAGGGCTGGTTCTTCTTTCCACTGGGTTGAGATATGGATGAGACACACTGATGAGTCCTGAGAAAGATGAAAAATGTTTCTGTGTTTTCTGTTCTCAGCTTTTGCAGATTGTGTGAGAGGTCATTTGTACCATACACTCCCACTTAAAATGGAACCCATCTGGGTTCTTGTATGGTGATTTAATCAGTAAAGCACAACAAGGTGTGTGTTATTGCATAATAACATCACTCTTGGGGTGGCTTGAAGCATGAGGTGAAGCTGAGTGCTTCCACCACCCCAGCACTGCAGAGTGCTGCACTGCAGAGTGGGGCATCCTGACATCAGGTGCTGTTCAGTAGTGATCCTGTCCTCCCTCAGGAGAGGGGGCATACTGACTGGCTGTGGGGCAATCCAACTTGCCCTCCCCCCCCGCACTGCAGAGTGGGGCATCCTGACTTCAGCTGCTGTTTGGTGATGATCCTGTCCCCCAGCAGAGGGGCATCCTGACTTCAGCTGTGGCTGGGTGGCAATCCAGCCCACCCCCCTTGGGTAAATGTGGCATCCTGAATTCTGCTGTAGCTGGGCAATGATCTAGCCCATTCACCTTGGCAGAGGCTCGGAAGTGGGGTGTATCTTGACATCAGCCATACTGGGCTGGGATCCACTCAAGAGAAATAAAATGTTCGGCACTTCACTTTTCCAAGAAACTGGTGATCCTATATCAGGAAGCCATACCTTTATGTACATGATGGGCTTCACCTGAGCAAACTGGGGTCACATCTTTTAGCTATGGAATTAACAACTTATTGGGAAATCCTTTAAACTGGGACCTAAGTGGACAATGGAGGGGGAAATATCTGAATCTGATACAATAACACATATGCCAAGTAGTAAACAAAAAGTTAAAAAATCATTCAAACATGACACAGTAAAAAAAAGAAATGAAGGCTAGAAGGAAATACTTATAAGTGGAAGGAGTTTAAATAATAAAAAGGATGAATTAGGAGTGATGACTGACAGACTAGAACCAGAGATTATAGGTATAACCGAGACTTAGTGGGATGACAAAACTGATTGGAATACCATACTAAGAAATTATGAAAGCTTTAGGAGAGATAGAAAGAGAAGGAAGGGAGGTGGACTAGTACTGTACTTCAAATCGTCCCTTGTGTCTATTGATATTACCAACAAAATAAAACAACATGACTGTGAAACACAATCCCTCTGAGTCAAAGTTACTCCATCCACTGCTTCAGAATTACTTATAGGTCTAATCTATAGACCTCCTAATTTAAGTGATGATGAAAATAAAAAAATGTATGAGGAAATTAGACTAGCCAATGAAAATTATAATATGCCAGGCACTGACTGGAAAATAGGAAAGGTTACTTCTAAGATGAACAAAACCTTCTTGGAAATAACAATCCAATGTAATTCAACCCAGTCTGTGTGAACTCCAGCTAGAGGATAGAGTATATTGGATATAGTTCTACCAACACTAGAGGCTAGATATTCAAAAGTCAGCACAGGCACTAATGGGTTTGTGTCTGCACTATCCGGGTTTGTGCCCGCACTATCCGGGTTTGTGCCCTTGTTTGGGGTTGGGTCTATATTCAGAGGCCCCTGTAGAATGGGTTAAACCCAACAGCACCCAGCCACTAACATAATGCTGCACCCATGCAAATGAGGGGGTCCCCTCCGGCACACAGGTGTAGCGGCAATGTCAATGGTTTCCTATGTTGGTAAACGGCACCCAAAGCAGAGCTATTTACCACCTCCAAAAATCTAGTCTTAAGCGGGTTTTAAACCCATGCCCCTACCACACTGATGGCAAGACAGCTGTACTGTAGCCACTCACCCTCAACCACCATCACACCAGTGAATGTGTATGCCCTGGTGTCCAGTGGCACGTCACGGCCTGATCACCAGTCCCATATAGTATAACTTTATCTCTGGTGTCTCGTGACACCCGCAACTCCAGGGCACCCATCCTGCATATTTGACACTTATCCCTGCTTTCTAGTGGCACCCCCTACCCCTTGACCACCCATTTCGTAGTGTAATGCAACTCCCTGGTGTCTAGTGGCAACCCCACTGATCACCCATCCTGTCTATTATGCAGTTATCTCTAGTGTCTAGGGGGAAGCCCCCCCACTTCCCAATCACCCATTCCATGTACCCTATACTGGCCCTGGTGTCCAATGGTATTCCCTCTTCCATCCCCAAATGCTATTCGACAAATGGACCAGTGAACATTGGCAGGCAAGTGGCCCCCCCCAGCTGCCCCACCCACACCCTGAACATCACTCATCCCACCCCCTTACCAGTGTGTCCAGGAACATGCTTCACATTCTGAGATGACGACCGGCACAGCCCTCCTCAGCTGGCTATCGAATAAGCTGCAGTGAGCATGTGCACCCCATGACTTTGTGTCATCAGAACTAGACTATATAAACTTGCTGTATGTGTATCTTCCTGAAACACTGATTTCCAGGTTCCAGTGCAGCTGATGCAGAGTAGTGCAGTTATGGCCTACTAGGTGCTGTCCTTAGGGAATAGAGATGGGCAAAGTGGATAAAATTTACTTTGTGAATTAATTTGCAAAGTTCACGAAATGTAAAGTTACCTTTTACTAGGTAAATTGGCAACTTTGCCTAACTTGGCCTTAACTTCTCCATTTTCTAGCAAAGCTAGGCAAAGTTGTAAAGTGGGAACTTCGCAACTTCACCTAACTTCACCTAGAAAGTGGCAAAGTTAAGGAGGAGTTAGGTGAAGTGAAGTTGTCAATTTGCCTAGAAAAAGAGCAACTTTGCACTTCGCAAACTTCATGAATTTAATTTGTGAAGTGAATTCATCCACTTCGCCCATCTCTACTAGGGAACGTATTACAGCTGTGTTGAAGCGTCAGCACTCATAGGCACTCAAGTAGTGAGTGATTTCCAGATTGTGTAGTATAGACATTCAAAGGGAAAACGGATCTGATAATCTCTAACTCATCAGTTTATAACTTCACTCCATGGGGCTGGCCAGTTGCATTACTGTCCTGCAGAAAGTATTTCCGCAATGAAGCAGCATTCCCTGGCTGTGCAGCACAAGGTCTCAGCACCAGGGCATTCTTTTGAATGCCAGCATCTAATCTTTGCATTTAATAAGAGCTTTAACAGTTATGTTTATACAGGCATGGCATTTTGTACTATCATTACAGTTTTATTAAAGGCAAAGATTAGATGCTGGCATTCAGAAGAATGCTTAGACCTGGTTCCACACAGCCAGGGAATAATGATTTACTGTGGAATTACTTTCTGCAGGACTGCAATGCAACTGGCCAGCCCCATGAAGTGAAGTTCTAAATCGATGAGGCAGAGATTATCAAATCCATTTTTCCTTTGAATGTCTATACTATGCAATTTGAAAATCACTCACTGCTTTGAGTGTTCGCCAACGCAAATACTGCGGCATTACTGTAATAATTTCCCTAGGGACAACACCTGGTAGATCCTTGCTGCAATATCCTGCACCAACTGCACTGCCACATGCAAGTCATTGTTTCAGGAAGATGTACATGCAGCAAGTTTACGTAGTCTAGGTCTGATAGCACAAAGGCATGGGGTAGGCGTGCTCACTGCAGACTCATATAGTGGCTGACTGAGGAGGTGAGAGAAGGGCTGTGCCAGTCACCATTTGAGGATGAAAAGCACATCCCTGGACACACTGGTAAGTGGGAGTGGGATGGGTGATGTTCAGGGTGCAGGCGGGGCTGGTGGGCGGCCTGCTGGACTGCCAGTGTTTACTGGTCCATTTGACAACCAGTATTCAGGGGGTGGGAATGTGTATACCACTGGACACCAGGGCTAGTATAAGGTATAGGGAATGGGTGATCAGGGGGTGCACCTAGATACCAGGAATAACTGTGAAATAGATGGGATGGGTGATTGGGGTAGGAGGTACCACTAGACACCAGGGATGTGTCATACATATGGGCTGGGTGACCAGGGGGTGTCACTAGACAGAAGGGAGTTGTGTCACCTTTACAAAATGGGTGATTGGGGTGGGGGTTACAAAACAACAGGGGTAAGTGTCACATATAGGGCAGATGATTAGT
Organism: Neoceratodus forsteri; assembly: GCA_016271365.2. Classification (NCBI taxonomy): domain Eukaryota; kingdom Metazoa; phylum Chordata; order Ceratodontiformes; family Ceratodontidae; genus Neoceratodus; species Neoceratodus forsteri. The sequence continues at coordinate 1,431,374,836 of CM057459.1, forward strand.
GGGGTGGGGGTTGCCATTAGACACCAGGGAGCTGCGTCACCTATATGGAATAGGTGACTGAGGTGAGGGGCCCACTAGGCACCAGGAATACATCTCAAATATATGGGAAGGGTGATCAGAGAGACAGGGTGCTGCTAGACACCAGGAATGATATGGTTGACACCCACAGATTGGGTACAAAAAGGCCACCACTCACTGTGCAAATGAGCCCATAATGGGCGCATAAATGGCCCCCTAGTGCCTTGCATGCCCAATGGTCTCATTTGTGTGGTGTGGCTGAATATAACAACTTGCTCCCAGCACCATCCGTTCGGAGCACAGTTTCCTGTGGGCTGGATACAGCTCAGGTCCATGTCGCGGCAGTGCAATTTGACTTAGCACTTCCCCAACATGGGCTGATATTCAGTCAGATAGCGCTAGTCCACTATCTGATTGACTACAGCAGCCACTGGGACATGTGCCAGCACAGCATGAACCTTTGCACTGTGCAAGTACCCATTTTTTTAATATCTGTCCCCAGATACACAAATCACAAAGTGCCAAGTTACTACCCACACGGGAAACACTTATCATTGCTCTGTGGACTTTACCATTTGAATGCACCAGACCACATAACCAAGAAACTACTGAGATATTCATATATAGCAAAGCAAATATGGAAGCAATAAGTGGAACCCTATGTGGTATTGATTGGAAGGCTTTACTAAATGACAAGTGTGTAGAAGATTCATGGTTTATTTCATACATATTACATGGGAGATTTGTGATATGTACTCTCTTAAAATTAAAAAAACAAAATGTAACAAAAAGAGCCACAGATCGAAATGGTTCATGAAAAGAGTGAACTCAGCTATAAACAAGCATTTGTCAATGCTGAATGTTGTCTTGCTGACATTGGCATTGGTAGTGCAGGAGTTAGAAAGATGCATAATAGGAATGGCAGTGAAGTATGGAAGTGACACCAACCCCACACCACCCTACAGAGACTGACAGGTACTGAGGTGTGCCTTTGGGTCATCGGCCATAACGCTTGTGCCATTTCACCTCACCCTACCCTGCAGACTCCAACAAGTATCGCATTGTGCCTTGGGGTCCTCGGGCCTTATGCTCACCCCATTCCATAAGGAAATTTGTTGCGATGGGTGCACTATAGGAGAATGGGGTGAACTTTGGGGCCGAAGAGTCCAAGGCACACCTCGATGTCTGTCAGTGGCAGCAGGGTGAGGGTGGGGGTGGAATGGCAAGAGCATTATAGCCAACAATCCAAAGTCACACCCCTGATGCCTGTCAGTCTCTACAGAGTGGGAAGTTACATTTAGAAACCCTAACACCCTGAGCGTTTGTTGGCATTTGCACTCCAAATTTTCAACATGGGCTTTTTGTAACCCCACCTCATAAAAGTATTTGGGACCTCTGCTCATGAACAGTGGCACTGTGATTTTCTTAACCTGTCCCGAACGTTGATGTCCCACAGTGACCGTGCCATTCTGCGCCAGATGTGCAAAACCACATTTCGAGCAGGATGTGAAAAATTATGGTTGTACTGTTCATAAGGAGGTGTGAAGAAATGGCAATGTTGAAAATATGGAGTGAAAATATAAAAAATCTTTGAAGTTATGAGCGTTCGTGGAAACTGCATAACGCACGCTCATAACGCAGTCATTGTGTGAAATTTTGTCACCAAAATTTCAACATAGGCATTTTGGGACCTCTGCTCATGAACAGTGTCACTGTGATTTTCTTAATCTGTCCTAAACATAGATTTCCCACAGTGACCGCACCATTATGCGTCACAGGTGTGAAAATACATTTAGGGCTGGATGTGAAAAATGACAGCTGCACTGTTCATAAGGAGGTATGAAAAAATGGCAATGCTGAAAATCTGGAGTGAAAATATTAAAAATTCTCGAAGTTATGAGCATGCATAGAAACTGCACAATGCACACTTGTAACACCGTCATTTTGGGGAATTTTTTCACCAAATTTGCAACATAGGCTTTTTGGGAGCCCACCTCATGAACACTGACACTGTCGTTTCATTAATCAGTCCCAAAAGGTGATTCCACGCAGTGACTGCAAAATCACCTTTCAGGACTGAATAACGAAATGACAGTGACTGAGTTCATGAGGTGGGGTCCCAAGAACACCATGTTGAAACTTTGGAGCCAAAAATCACAAAAATGGCTGAAATATTCACCTGAGTTGAACCCCCCACCCCATTTATGCCGTTATACAGCTTACTGGCATTTCTTCAGTTTGCGGTTGACTTTGAAGAGTGCAGACATGTTCCCGCACCACCGAAGATTGTTGCACTAGTTTCCGGGGGTAAGTATGGGGTGAGGGGGGTGTGGGGAGGACGGGTGCACAAAGGTTGGGTGCAAGTTGGGGGATGGCACCAGACACGAGGGACCATTTTCTTTGTTTCAGGTTACTAAAAAAAAGTAATCACAGCGGACCATTTTCTTTTTTAACAGGTGTTGGGCACACTGGTGAGGGCTCCCAGTGTGTCCCATTTGTTTGGAGGGTCATGTTAGCCACACTGGGGTGGGCTTCCATTGTGGCACACAATTGGGATGGGGCAGGAAAATGCCGATGTGATGGGGGGGTTAAACTTGCCAACAGGGAGATTGGCCCCCTGTTGACAAGCATGTCTGTGTTTGGGGGGATGATGTCAAGGGGGATTGAGCACCCCCATGGCAGGCAAAAACAGTAAAGGGGGCACATATGCTGACAGGGAGATTGGGCATCCCCAAAGTCGACTTCCTGGGGACTGTGACAGGTGGACGCTGCTGCCGGCCATGTTTATTGAAATGTTACACTAGGCAAGGCATGCCCTGCAATGACGGGTCACTCCCTCATTGCAGCAGCGAAATTGTTTCAAGTTGGTGGCATGTTTTTGCACTGCTGTCATAGATAGCATGCTATTTAATTTGTGCCACAGAGCCCGGCCCAAAAGAGCAGTGGCGCCATTGGCCACAACATGACCGCACCTCCAAAACCTGCTACTCCAAGCTACCATAATATGTTGCTTGCCCCTGGACAAGACAACATAAAAAGGAATAAACTTTAAAAAAATGCAAAACAAACGCCACTCAGGAAACTTTGGACATGTTCAAACATCAATTAAGGTTAACAAAATGCTTATACAATAAAGAAAAGAAAAAAATGAAGAGAGACCTAGCAGCAAATGTTACCATTTCAGATGGTAAGAACTTATATAGTCATATGAATTCTCTAAAGAATACAGAAAATGCAACTGGCCCTCTATTAACTGGGACAACTTAAGTAAGCTCACCAGCAGCTATGACTGAGGCTTTTAATAGTTATTTTAACTCAGTTTTTACAAAAACGGATAAGCAAGTAGATTTGGATAAAAATTCTTCAAACCACTCAACTCCATATACTTGAGAAATTACTGAGGAGCACATTAGGGAAAAAACAAAATCCCTAAAACAATAATCTGCACCTAATCCTGCTAAAGTAATAGGAAAAGGCTTCAAATCATGTTAAACCAAGTAACTAAACCACTTCAAAGTATTTAAAAAAAGGCAATAAATGAAAACAGCACTCCCTCAGACTGGAAAACGGCACACTTGGTACCGATCTTTGAAAAAGGAAGTTGAACTGATCCAGCCAATTATAGACCCATATATTTGACAAGTATAATTGGAAAAATTATGGAGAGCATCATCAAGGATATGGCAATAGACCATAGGATAAAGTATGAAAATGAGGTATGTTCCAGCATTGTTTTGTCAGAGATCCACCTTTACAAACCTTTTATGTTTCTATGAAAAACTGTAAGTTCAACAAAATGAAGCACAAATTAGTCATATCCAAAATTATCTGGACAAATTACATCTCCCGCACTTTCTGAACAGGATAGGTCTATCCTCGATAAACCTCTCACCCTTCAGGAGATTCAGATAGTGCTATCCTCTTTAAAATCTGGCAAATCTCCTGAAGGAGATGGTTTCCCCTATAGATTTTTATAAATCCCTTTCAGATACTCTCTGCCCTCTGCTTCATAAAGTCTTTTTAGAATTGTTACATAATGGCACACTCCCTCCCATGATGACCGAAGCCGTCATTACTGTTCTACCAAAAAAAGATAAGGACCCTTCACTTCCATCCAGCTACAGACCCAGTTCACTATTCAGTACAGATGGTAAAATCCTTGCTAAACTTTTAACTCTCCACCTGGAACCATTAATTTCCAAACTAACCCATATTTCTCAAGCCGGTTTTATTAAGAACAGATCAGGCTCTGACCGTCTTCGCTCTTTACTTATCTTAATTCATAAAGCAAAGTCTCTTAAATCTCCTGCAGCAGCTATCGCTATTGATTTTGAGAAAGTGTTTGACTCTTTAAATTGGAATTATCTACTGTATATCTGATACTATCTCAATTTGGCATTACTAACAAATGTTGTAACTGGATTAAACTGTTATACACCTCTTCATCTGCCAGACTTCTTACAAACTCCATTCTCTCATCCTCTTTCCAACTAGCTAGAGGTACTAGACATGGTTGTCCTTTATCCCCACCTTTATTCGTCCTTGCCATGGAGCCCTTATCAGCCTACCTCCATCAATCTAGCAACATTAAAGGCATACATATCAGCAACTCTTCTTATACATCCCTCTCTTATACAGATGACCTGCTCATTTTATTAAAAAATTTGGATTCAGCAGGACCACCATTAATTCAATTACTCAAAGACTTTACTTCCATTTCAGGCCTAGCTCTGAATTACAACAAATCTGAAACCTTACCCCTAAATGATCACTGTAAGCCAGATATGAAGGCTCTCCTAGGTTTTCATTGGGCCCTTCATGATATCTCGTATCTTGGCATTCATATCACCTCTAAACTAAAAAAAATATGGGAAGCAAATGTCACCCCCCTGTTATCCATTATCAAGGATACATTCACTAGATGAAAATTACTCAATCTTTCGTTTAATGGGAATGTCTTCACCATTAAGATGACTATCTAACCCAAAATACTATATCTTGTTGCCAACATTCCCTTAATCCTTCTTTCTAAGTTATTAATTAATCTTGACAAACTGATCAGTTATTTATTATGGGAAGGGAAAATCCCAAGATTCAGCCGAACTAAACTTTGTTCCTATTGGTCTAAAGATGGTTTTGGACTCCCCTGGTATAAAACATATCTGTGGGTATTCTGCACTGCCCAAACCATTAAATGGTTTTATAAACCTTCTACCCAATCACCATTATGGATCAATATGGAAGCAGCACTATGTCCTGGGAATGTTCTCACTTCTTACATCTATAACTCACTCCTGGTTACCTTAAAATCACATCCTACAATAGCAGCTTCAGTATTTTATTGGAAAGCAGTTCACAAATATCTTAAATCCAATCCAACCCCAATTGCTTTTGCTCCAGTTTGGGGCAATCAAAGCATAATCATCCTATCGTCAGCCAGAACTGGGAAAACAGGGGCATATTCTTTCTAGGCAACTTACTCGAACCCAATGTCCTTAAACTTAAATCCTTTTCTAATCTTTGTCACATATGGAATATCCCCAAACATGACTTTTGGAAATATCTACAGCTTCATACTGCATGTGACCCATTTCTTCATCATTTTTCTACACATCCCTTTTCTGATCTACAAATTTCACAATGGATTAACATAAAATCCAATATAAGTAGCACTATAAGACACCCTTCTGGATCAGTCTCTTAAGGCAAAAAACAAATGAAGTATTCTACTAAACTACAATATATCAGAGAATCAATGGCGGAGTTGCTGGTTATTTTGCCATAAAACTTTCAAAGACACTCGTAGTTCGCTTATACAAAAGAAAATTCTCCACCTATGGTATAGAAGCCTCGCAGTACTACAACAAATGAGTCTAATGAATGACAATAACTGTTGCCGTTGTAACTCCCCCAATGGGAACCTACTCCATATCTTATGGCACTGTCCTCCCATACTCAATTTCTGCCATACTGTTTATCAATTTACATCCAAAGTAACTGGTCACCCTTTTACTTTCGATCCCACATTTGTTTTACTAGGCATCCTTGATATCCACATTAACAATACAATTTCACAAGCTCAGAACAGATGGTTGACAACATTATTTCTCGTAGTTAAACACCATATACTGATGTTATGGAAGTCTGTCTCAGTTCCAAGTTTTTCAGATATTCTCAAAAGCTTATCTCAATACGCCACTTTAGATCGCATGACTCATATTTTTTCTGGTCGACTCAAGGTATACAATAGATGCTGGCAGGATTTTTTCGATTACTTAAATGCATCCAAAATCTCTAATAATTAAGGTAAGGACTATTTTAGCTGTCATCCTCCACATTTCACTTATGGTTTACTCTCAGATTTCTCTCTCTTTTAGTAATTCATCTCTTCCTCTCTCTTTTTTCTATCTCTTGCCTTTTCTCTTTCATACACATCTTCAATAAACCTCATTGCTTTCACATTCCATCTGCTCTTTATTTGCTATATGACATCACTATTCCTTAAACACTTCAGCTCCTGTATAAATAATATATCTCTTCCTTCCTTTGTTTCCTCCAATTTGTATCTCGCATGTTAAATTATTATTACCTTGCTTTAATTTATCTTATTATCATGAAGGTATGTGCCTATTTAATACAGGGTATATCAATCAATCAATCAATCAAAATCTTTATTTATTCAGGCGAGCATCATTGAGCATAGCTCATTTACAAGATGGACCTGATTGGTCATAACAATATAAAGGTACAATTTTTTACACAAATGCAAGATATAGATTGAGTACAAAACAAGGACATTATAAATGAACAAAAAGCAATAATCTTTACATATATACAAGGCAATGAGCCAAAGAAACTGGGTTATAATAAAAAGGAGTAAAATAAGACAGTAATGAGAGATTAAAGCGAGGAGGTGGGATTGTGGGAATAAGGTCAGGTATGAGTTGAGTGGGTGAAGGCTAAAAACAAATTAAGGGTGGAAATGTGAGGAAAAAAGGGGTGTGGGAGAAAAAAGTGGGTTGTGGTAGGACTAGGCCTTGTGAAAACAGTTGCATGGCTCTGGAAAGAGACTAGTGTATAGCTTTTTGAAGGATGTTAATGGAATGAGGGTATTCAACTTCAGGATCTTTTGAAGAGAGTTCCAAATAAGTGCTAGAGAGTAGCTGATTGCAACCCTCCCATGCCGGGTACAGGTAATAGGTATCTTCAGCATGATGAGTTTGTTGTTCCTTAGGTCATATGGTCTGGATATGACCTGGGTAAAACAATCTGAAATGTAGGATGGTAATTTGTTTGTTAGAGCTTTGTAGATCCAGAGAGCAGCATTTTTGTTTCTTCTATGATATAGGGATGTCCAGCCGACTGCAGTATAGAGAGAGCAATGGTGGGTGCTGAAAGGAAGTTCTGTAATGAATCTAAGAGCTCTATGATACAAGGTATCCAGCTTAAGTGGGAAAGGGAGCAGTGACTATACAGGAAATCAGCATAATCAATGAGGGATAGGAATGATGCCAGGATTAATCTTTGTTTAGAGTCTTTGGTTAGGTAATGTTTTATTCTGTAGAATAGGCCAAGTCTCTGCCTGAGCTTCTTCAGGAGTTCTTCAATGTGGCTAGTGTAGTCAAGTCTATTGTCAATCCAAACCCCAAGATATTTAAATTTATCTACATAGTCCAGACTTTCACCAAGGATGGTAGATAGTTGGGGAAGGGTGTTTGGTGTGAGAGTGGAAGAAAAGCTCTTGGAGGAGAAGAACATGGCTTTCGTTTCTTGGCATTCAGTAGGAGTTTCTTTCTAGTAGTTTGTGCTGCAGCAGAGAGAACTCAGATTGTAAAAGTTCACAGGCTTTTGATGGTGTAGGACTACTGACATATAGGACAGTATCATCTGCAAAAGGTGAATATTAGATGTGGTGAGGTTGGAATCAATATTATTGATATAAATGGCAAGAGGATAGGGCCCAGGATGGAACCTTGTGGTACACCTCTTAGGAGTGGTTTTGAGGGATAGGTCACCTTCATTTTTACATGCTGTAGTCTACCAGAGAGGTAGCATCTGAACCATTGAAGAGAGACTGAGTCGAGGCCTATGGAGTGTAGAGAGGAGATTAGTAGTTCATGGTCCACAGTATCAAAGGCTTTGCTTAAATCCAGAAATACAGCACAGATATTATTCTTTTGTCTAATTCAGTCTGCCAATCATTAGTGACTTTTGCTAAGGCAGAGATGGTGCTGTGCATGGATCTAAAACCAGATTGAGCTGGATTAAGCAGATTATTGGTGTCTAGATAGGCACTTAATTGGCTGTTCACTAGTTTTTCAAGCATTTTGGACAATACTGGTAAGATGGAAATGGGTCTATAGTTATTGAGGTCCATGGGGTCACCTGCCTTGAGTAGAGGAAACACTTGAGCTGTTTTCCAAGTTGCAGGAATAGATCCAGTGGCTAGAGACAAGTTGAAAAGGTGAGTTGGGGGGCTGCTAAGGCGTGCAGAGCAATTTTTAGAAAATAGGGGTCCAGAGAGTCTGCACCTGCGCTTTTAGTTGTATCCAAATGGAGTAGTAGGTCTTCTACTTGTTTTAGAAGTATAGGCTTAAAGGAAAATGTGGAAGTAGCCTTAAGTGCCTCAGTAGTCTGGAAGTTTAATTGTGACCGAATAGATTTGCTGGAGAGAGTCGAATGCTAGGCCGGCTGTAGTGAAATGGTTGTTGAAGGCATTCAAGATTTCTTGCTTGTTAGTGATATCCACATTGTTTAGGTGCACTTTGGGTGGTAAGACAGGGGTAGAATCTTGTTCTAAGATCCCTTTATGGTCCCCAGAATCTGGCAGGGTTATGGTAGGAGGCATCCAGTTCTGCTGTATAGAAGGCAGCCTTGGCATTTCTCACTTTATTTGTGCAGGAGTTTCTGGCTTTTCTGAATTAAAGCCAATCATTTGGGTCTTTGGTCTTTCTTGCCTTTTCCAGAGCTTGTCCCTAGCAAGCAATGCGGATTTAAGGTCAGCAGAGAACCATCAACAGGTTTTGAGCTTGGTTCTGACACTGGAGAGAGGTGCATGTATGTTGAGGGCACTAGTGATAATGTCATTTAAGACTTGTAGAGCTACCTCTACTGAACCTGTGAGATAGAAATCTTGCCAACGCGTGGTGTGACACAAATCATGGAGGTATCTTGTGATATTAAGGTTCTTTTTAGACCTTCTTGGGAGAAATTTTGCTGGGTTGGATGGCTTGAATGAAGATCTTATACCAGCTATGGGACAATGGTCACTTATGTCACTAAATAGCACTCCAGCATGAGAATACAGGTGAGGCTTATTGACCAGCATAATGTCCAGAAGTGCTGTTATTTTTGTTTTTGGGTTAATCCTTGTTGGTTCTTTAATTAATTGAGTGAGGCCATGAGTGTCACAAAGGATACTAGTGGTGCGGATGCATTGGCTAGCCAATTTAAATTCAGGTCGCCTAAAATGATGGTGTCTTCTGGGCCTAATTTAATTATAGTGTCCAGGTGGGATAGGAGTTTTAGGCCTGCTGAGGGGGGCCTATAGCAACCAATCAATTGAAAAGCTGACATATTGGGAAGAGATATTTTAAGGGATAAGCATTCGAATTCCTTTGGCTGTGATGTAATATTGAGGCTGGATGCAGAGATATTTGCTTTAACATAAATGGCCACTCCACTGCCCCTGGATGGACAATCAGATCTGAAGAGCTGATAGTTGGGAAGATTTATTTCTCTGTCATTTGTTGTAGATTTGAGCCATGTTTCAGAGATTACCAGAAAGTCCGGTAAGGTGTGTGCAACCCAGGCCTGTATTAATGAGAACTTTTTTAGGAGGCTGCAGACGATATGAAGAAAACTCAGGCCTTTTATGGAGGTCAAGTCGGTTGGGGAGATAGAGCTTTCTGTGGGTCCAGGATTGGTTTCAACAGTGCCAGCACAGATCAGCAGGAAGAGAATTAATTTAATGAGGACTTCAAGTGATAAAGGGAAGGAATAGCCAGAGGATTTACTCTTCTTGCTTGGGGTCCAGTGTTTAGAGGGTCTTGAGCCTGCTGTGTAGTTAGACAAATTGCCAAATAATACCAGCTTAATGGACAGGCATGGGGGGCTCTGTACTGCCAAGAGTGGAGTTGGGGGCTTATGAAATATGGAACTGGATATGAGCCTTTTTGTGGGATACCCCAAGGATTATTGTGTAGAAGCGGTAGTGTATACTTGAGGAAATTGAAGACATCCACTTTGGAAAAAAGAGGGGGGCCAGCTTGAATAGCCGCTTTAGGCACCAGGGCATGGGCTGTTTCGGTCTCCTTCTCAGGAAATGAGGAAGGTGAGGGGCAGAGCAGCATTAGGAGTAACAGCAGCATGGTGGAGGATAGGTAAGGGTTAAAATACTAAAGGTGGTGTGAGGAGTGGCGCACGGTATTGGCTCGGAATTAGTTATATATATAGTATATATATAGTATATAGTTTAATTTATATTATATAAGTTATTCTTCATGTAATGACGCTATTAACATACAATTGATTTAATGGATGTATTTTTTTGATACTGAAGATGTTTATTCCTCCTTTGTCTGTTTAAAATATTAATAAAAAGATTAACCGCAAAAAAAAAATGTAAGTTCAAATCTAGATCAAGGTTCCCTTGTGGATGTCGTGTTACTGGGCTTCCAAAAAGCCATTGCTGTTGTCTCGCACTGGTCAATTTCTGCTAAGCTCCAATTACTTAACGTCCCATCACCCATAATCAGGGCTACTGGAAAATTGCTCCTACAATTTTTTTGCGGAATCCGCAGTTTTCACCATTCTCTGCAAAAACTGACATGTTCTGCATTTCTTTCAATTTTTGAGCTTTCATATTGAACTGTATAAAAAGTATTAACATTTTTAATAAAGTACTCTCAATATATTTACAATTTTGCATGCAGAAACAATGCAGTGCAAGATTGAGCAAGGGTTTTATGTGACACTGATTTATTTTGAATTTTTGTCTCGTTTGGTTTCAAAATTCACTGGCCAAGCATAAGTACACTTAAACACTTAACATTTGTTTTGTGTTGAAGCAGTCTATCAGAAAACTTTTTGTTGACACAGACTGAAACAAAAGATGGGAGAAAAGGTGCAAATTATCCCATTCACTTAAATGGGGTGCTGACTATAAAGCCTTTTTGTAAGTGGCAGGGCAAGTTATTCCTTGTGAGCATACTTTCATTCAGACTAGTTTTAATTCAAACAGCTGAGGATTTTTGGATGACTCTGCCAATTTTAAACTTGAATAAGCTAGTTGGTAACAGTGATCTCACTCCCAGCAACTACCCCCTAGATGCTCACATGCAAAGACTACAAAAAAACCTGACTAAAGTCTAAAAACAAGCTTATAAAACACAAAATGTATCTGAACATTTATCTTTAACTAAACAAAATCATTGCAGCCTGAGTAAACCAAAGGTAAATTACAGGGTACCCTGACTACTGTATGATGCAGTAAAAATATATTGTTTTTTTTACATTTTTTGGTAACCATGTAAGGCTCACTAGGCACAAGTGCCTGTTTTCAAGTACAACCTAGGAGCACTGAGGAGGTTAAGTGACTTGCTCAGAATCACACGGTATGCAAGTGGAGGTTATGGGAATCAAACCAAGGTCTGCTAGATGTTGTTAGCTCATTTATAGTTTGTTACTCTTACCTCTAGATTATACTGCCAGCCCCAATAACCCCAAATTTAATGTTTAAATATGTGATTTCAAAAATAATGTACAGTACCTACAGTACAAATTATGACCATTAAACACTTTAACAATGTTTTACTAAAACTCAATTATTTGCCATTCTGTCTGCTTATTTTTTCTTGTCCCAAAGTGGGTGAATAGCTGGCAGAGCACTGTAAACAGTTGTTGATTAGACTTCATTATTCTACAGCCAGAAACAAAAAACAAATTCTGGCTTTATTTAATATTGGTTTGCTGTGGCTCACTTTATAGAATCTATTTAGCACTGTATGCGGCAGATGCTTTAAAAATATTCAAAGATAGACAATGCTTTTGATAGCTTATGAGTTTAATATTCTTGTTAGGAACACAAACTTTTCTTTATGTTTTAAACATATTCAGGTGTCAGTGTATTCATTTAGAAATTTATACTGACTAATATATGCTGCAGAAAACATTAAAAGATTTATTGTGAGAAGCACTCTGGGTCTGTAGTAGAACCCCCCGCAATTTCCTGCAATTTTTGCAAAACGCTGTGCAATATTGGGTAACCTTTTCTGCAATTGTCCAGTGGCCCTGCCCATAATTCTCTTGATAACTGACTGGATGAGAGACAGAATGCACAGGGTTATTATACATACATACATATGTACATGTATACATACATACATACACAGTGTCGGCAGAGAAGGACCTCAAGGCCCACCCAGTCTGTCCAATCTAGCCTCTCCTATCCAGTTATCCCCCACCTTGCTCTTTTGCCAGAACCCCCCTCCCCTATTTACCAGAATCACCTCATGCTTGTCCCAAGTATTCTTAAATCTTGTGATTGAATCAGCCCCACCACCCCTCTGACAGAGTATTTCAAGTGTCCACCACCCTCTCTGTGAATAATTACTTTCTTATTTTAGTTACTCTTGAACTTCCACTCCAGCTTCCAGTGGGCAAACTGAACTATGTGAAATAGTCTCCGCTAAATGTCCAGTCACCAGTGGGGTGCCACAGAGCTTGGTGCTGGGTCCAGTACTCTTCAATGTTTTCTTTTCAGATATAAATGAACATATTGAAGGGAGATGTCGTAAGTATGCCGATGACACTTAAATGAGTGGCCCTAGTAGCAGCATTGAGGGGTGTGCCCGAATTCAGACACATATGGATCACAGAGATTCATGGTCACAAAAATGGGGTATGAAGTTTAGACATAATAAATGTGTAGTGCTTTACATGGGAAATAAAAGCATCAAATATTCATACACCCCACTGGGTATTGGTTTCAGGTCAGTAAACTCGAAAGAGAGCTTGGATTATTGAATACCTCTGATATGAGTGTCAGGGAACAGTGCCTGTCCTTAGTAGTAAAAGCAAATAGGGTATGGTGAGCCATTAAAAAATGTATAAAAAGTCACAGTCCACAAATCATGGCTCCATTATTTCATGTCTATGTATACCCACTACTGGATTATGGATCACAATTTGTAGCCCCCAATAAAGAAGGAGAGGCAGACATGATAGCGAGCACAGCGAATGACTACCAACATATTCAGTGGGAAAATTGAGCTACCATATGAAGAAAGACTCAGGGGGCCAGATATTCAAACTGCACCCAAAATGTGCGCAATAGCATGAGCAAGCACAAGTCAATTGCGCACATGCACAATAGATGTGATATTCAAACATGGAGCAAGTCAAATTGCGCAACCAGCCAACGTCTGAATATCACACAACCTGCGCCATAGCGCAACCAGGAAGGGGAAGCTGAGCTGATATGATGCACCATAGCACAACAAGGCCAGCCCAGCTGAGCAGTCCAGAGGTGCCATAGTGCAAGCAGAGAGCCCCCCAGCAGCAGAGCAATGGAACTGCACAACCAGAGAGGTAGGCAGGGGCCCACCACCCATGCCACAGATGGGCACAGGAACACACTGCAGAACTAACAATACACCCCCACACCCTAAGCACAGCATCACTGGGGGAGGGATGGAATATCCACCGGCCCATGGGGAATGGGGACAAGCCAACAAAGCACAGCTGGGCCATGGTGCCCCAGCACACCCACTGGCAAGCTGAGACTGCCACACAAAGGGGGTGGACAACCCAAGTGCACAACAGCCCCCCCGTGCACAGCACACCCTGCACTGGTACCCCAAGACACCACCCATGAGAAGTGACTGGAACTGTCACTGCAGGAATCCCCATGCCCCCCCGCCACACTGCAACCTCGTGTACCACAGAACCATACAAGCCAGACCCACCAGAAGCACCCAGCGGTGTGTGGCAGCACACGGCCAGACCGGCTGAAAGCCACTACCACACCAGGACACCTCCCCATGAACACACACACACACACATTCCCAGGACAATACCACCCCAGATGCCATGCACACCACTGCAACTGAGCACCTATAGCCAACTGCAAATCAGAGACCACCACAGTATCCATAACAAAATAGATTTATATAAAGAAAATATGAACAGGAACAACAGGAACACACAACTATGTACAACTATATACAAGACAAGGATGGGGGTACAGGTACAAGGTAGGGGTGGGTAAGGGGCAGGGGTGAAGAACTGGGTGAGGGAAGGCAGGGTGTGAGGGATGGATAAAGGGGGTAGGTGTGGGGCAGCTACTGCCCACCAGGCCGCACATCAGCCGGCTGCTGCTGGTCCTGGGTCCTCCTCCTACACCTCACTCCCCTCCGTTGCATGTCCCTCAGTATCTTGAGCGACTCCAAAGACACATCCAGCAAGTGGTGGACAGCCCGCTCTATCCTCCTCAGGACCTGGACACCTAGTACAAGGGAACAAAATCAATGACTGTGATTGTCCACAACCCTGAAGCCCACCCAACATGCATGGCATATAGCCAAGTGCCCCGCTCCTGTGATGGACTGCACCCACCCACAGTGACCGCGCACAAGACAAGCCCAACCAGGCAGCAACAGCCATGTGTGCCACTGCACACACACCCCACCCATGACCAGCACAGCACAACCAAGGCTGTACAGTGACGTGGCTACGCGATGGGAAGTTAGTGCCACAGCCATGTGCCCAGTGCATGCATGGACCACCAGGTGACACACTCCCAGACATGCAGTGCCACTGGACAGTGCTGACTGTCACACGTCGCATGCATGGAAGTGTTGTCCCTGGATGGTGGCCATGCCCTGCCCCCCCACAGCATGCAATAGCATCCATGATGTCATGACACTACCCTCATCAAACCACTGCTGCTACGGCTGCTGCTGCCGATGATGATGATGTGGCTCAACACTGCCACCACCTCAGACAGCCACCGCTGCCACCCCTCTCTGTGCCTCATCCTGGGCCCACCTCCACTCCTCCATGCCTGTGGGAAATAAAAGGTGAGAAACACATCATTGAAATCCCAAAGCAGACAGCCCCCTGCCCCAATGAGTGTGCCTGCCCACACAGCCAGACCCATACATCACACACCTGTAAACACCGCCACAGCCAACCATAGACCAACCCTCCCCCCATGTGCTGGTCACAATACACAGTGTTACCCATGCGGACAATACAGGTGCATAGACGGCTCACCCACCTGGCCTAGGCACCACACCCCCTCCTGGCATGTGACCGTAGGTTGGCCAGCAGTGCCTGCTCCCTCCTGCGCAGGTCACCGTACCGGTGCCTGCACTGCTCTGCTGAGTGCCGCCGGCCAGTGGCCTCCTCAAGTTCAGTGGCCACCTGCTGCCACACATGTGTGCGGGCCACATTCAGGGGTTCATCCCCAAACAGTGGCCCATGGTGAGGCTCCACCACAGCCACCAGGTTGGTCAGCTCCAAAGCACTCCACTGTGGAGCTCTCCTGCGTGCCATCCCTGCAGGTATATAGTAGGCAATATGGCGCTCCACAACGCGGCAACCCCATGTGGAAATGTTGCACAATACAGCTCCGTCAGTCCCTATCGTGCTGTTCGTATAGCGCCGTCAGTCCCTATCGCGCTGTTACCGAACAGCGCGATAGAGCTGCAGACATGCCAGACGTACAGCGCCAAGGGGGGCAAAGCTCTGGCACAAGGTCATGGGTCTCTGGCGCAAGGCCACGCACAGTGCCATCGGACGTCTACATGTCCAGCATGATTGGTCGCCTGCATGCCATTGCCACAGTGGACTATTGCGCAGTTGTGACACAGCACCATGTGGTGACCAGCGCTGTAGCGCCACTGGCACAATGGTGTCTGTGTCCTGAATTGCCGATCGTGCACAGCATATCATCAGTGCAGCAGACACCTGCGTAAGCTACCTGGCCATGCGCAGTGCGGTGTACTACGCAGTCACAGAACTGCGCCATTGGCTCAGCCGGCTCAACCGTACTACGCAAAGCGCAACAGCGCGATATTCAGCCGTCATATGCAAATCATCCGATCAGCCATTCAATGGTGCAGTGGCATGATTTGCATCTCATTAAAGTTGCTCCACTCCTAATTTGCATACATTGTGCTATAAATGTGCGACATTGATCTGCAATGGCCATATTTGGTTACTGTAGCTGATAGGTGAGTTGCATGCATTTTGCTGTTCTGGACCACAGCCCCAGAGAAGCTGTGTATGGCACAGTCACAGGTGACCACTCTCACCCATACAGGCCGTGAAATGACCAAGCGAGGACTGGGTGAGGAGGATGATGGTGGGCAGAAGAGGAGGCCCAACTTTACCAAGGCGGAGACAGAGGCACTGTTTGAGGCATACCTGGCTCAGGAGCCACTTCTCAGTGGACGGCGGGGCACCCCTCAGGCCCGAGCTGCTGCATGGGAGGGGGTGGCACGGGCCATCAACCTGCAAGGCAGCCACCAGCGCTTCGTGCAGGAGTGTAAAAAGAAGATGGGGACTGACAGGAGGAGGGTGAAGGAAAAGGTTGCAGCCATCAGGGCGGCACATGCTGCTACAGGCGGTGGACAGCCGGAGGTGGTGCAGCTGACCCCGTCGGAGGACATGCTCGCTGCAAGCATGCAGCACAGCACCATTGAGGGTGTGCCTGGAGGTGGCTTCCAGACAGGTGTAAGCCCATCACTGCATGGTATGTCATTTTGGGGGGGAGGTAGTTCACGTGCACTAACGTGTCCTTCCTTTCTGTTACAGATCCTGTGCGTCTGCAGGGGTCAGCAGTGGAGGGCCTGTCCACTGCGGACAGCCACCCAGAGTTGGAGGAGGGCCCATCCACCTCAGCAGATTGCCAGCATGCACTGCGGCAGTGTGCATGGCCATCTGCCTTCACAGATGTTGAGACAGGTGTGGGGAGTGCCCTTCCTGTGTCCCAGCGGTCTGACATGCAAGCATGCCAGCATGCTGCGGCTGTGGCTGTGGCACAGACCTGCCCCATTGATGATGCACCGACCACTATGGGCATTGACATGTGTGTGTCACAGGATGGACACACAGCAGGCCAGCACACGCCCATGGATCTAGCTGGTTCTGACATGTGTGCCAGCATGACAGCACAGTCCCAGACTGTGCCTGTCAGCACCGGTGGGGCAGCACCGGTGGCTGTGCAGGTCACTGGCACTGTTGCGGCCACAGCAGGGGAACTACTGATCCCGTGGGCACAGCAGGCAGAGGGGCAGCAGCAGCAGTCGCCCACCGGGACTGGGGGTACAGGGCTCAGCGGTGATGGAGGTGCACCGCCTGTGGACATGCCCATTTCTGGTCCTGGTGAGCAGCGCCCACCCTCAAGGGGTGCTGTACATCAGGCCCTTCCAGACCCTGAGGAACAGATTGCCGATGTGGCAGATGACCTCTTTGATGAGCACACCCACCTGCTGCAGGCATCAGTATAGCAGCAGATGCGGGTTGCATCGTCTGTGGACGCACTGTGTGTGTCTCTGGAGCAGCACAGCAGGGACAATGAGAGGATCCTGTCCTGGATTGACCATATGCGGGTGGATGTGACCACCACCATTGACAGGCTGACACAGGCAGTGGTCAGTGCCGTGGCCACATTGGGCACACAGTCAGGTGCCCCTGTGCCGCTCACACCGCACAGTAAGCTATTCACTCCCCATTCCCAGCATCGTGCGACACCCACCCTGTTGACGCCGGGTTCAGCTGTGGGCATCCCGAGCACCCCTGGTGCAGGTATGTCCGGTATGCTGCAGACCCCTGTGCAGACAAGGTCGCGTTCACGCAGTGGGACTCCTGGTAGTCCATCGGTGCCACCCCATGTGGCCCATGCTCAGCCTGCCAGTGCTGCTGGGTCTCGCCGGGGCCGCCCACGCATCCAAGGTGGCCGTGGCACTGTGCCACATGACTGAGCTGTCTCCCAGTGCGGGCCCTGTCTGGTGCTGCCCTGTGTGCAATGTGTGTTTTGGTGAGCAGTGCACCAGTGGGTGCTCTGCCCTACACGCCAACACACAGGACCACCTGCACACCCTCCCGACTGCTGTCCATGGGCGCATGTGCATGATGATGCCTGCATTGCACTGTACACCAAGGTGCAAGGGTGCCCAGCATCTGACACACATACATGGACAGTACAGGTGGTGGTGGTGGCCTGTGGACGTTTGTGTTTCCCACGTCTGTTCCTGCTCTGCTGTGCACCTGCCCCTGTGCACTTTGTGCCTGGTGTGTGTGTGTGTGTGTCTGTCCATGTGGCGTGTGACTGTTCACCCCTCCCTGGTTGTGTGTTTGTGCTCCTGTACCCTGCCACTCCCCTTGCCGTCATGCACCCCTAGTGTGTTACCCTGTGTGTATGTGGGTTGTGCCCTAGACAGTGTTGGTTGCACATGGCCCCATGACTTACCTGTGTTGTGCAAAGTGCTCCTCTGTGATGGTGTCCCGGTGCAGCTGGGCCAGCCGGATCAGTCGGGGGTCATGCCGTCCAAGGGGGGGGCTGCTCATCCCCATCATCACCACCGGCGTCACCAGCATCCCCATCGCTGTTCCCCTCCTCGACCTGTACGGCTATCCCACAGTCTTTGGCCATGTTGTGCAGGATACAACAGGCCAGGAATATCCCACAGGCCTTTGAGGGGCTGTACTGTAGGGCACCGTCGGAGCTGTCTAGGCATTGGAAGCGTGCCTTCAGCATCCCAAACACCTGCTCGATGATGTTGCATGTGGTGGCATGTGCCTCATTGAAGCGTTGCTGCAATGGGGTCATGGGCCACCGGTAGGGTGTGAGCAGCCAGGGACGGAGTGAGTATCCACTGTCACCTGTGTGGAGATAGTGGAGGTTAGTGTCATGTTCAGGCCCATATTGCCCCAGCCCTGTGTGCCACTCCCATGGCACCTGTGGCTTACCCACCCCTTGCCCCCACTTTGCCAATCCTACATGCATACTCACCCACTAGATGTCCTGTGGGGATGTTCCCACTCTCGAATCAATGGCACAGTGCTGACTGGTACCATATGAATGAATCGTGTGCTCCACCAGGGTGCATGGCACAGACATTGATGATGCGCCCACTGGCATCACACACCACCTGGCAGTTGACACTGGAGAACCCCTTCCGATTGCGATAGGCGGCCCCATCGGGGCCAGGTGGAGTGTGAATTGCCACATGGGTGCAGTCTATCACCCCTAGCACACCAGGCATACGTGCTACCCTGTGGAACTCCTGTATGTTTGCTGTATGCTCTGCCGTGGTGCTGGGGAAATGGATGCACTCCGCAGCATGTGGCAGCAGTGCGCTGAGGAATTGGGTGAGGATGCATGACGTGGCTGACTGTGTTATGCCTGTGGTGTCCCCTGTTGGCCTCTGGAAGGTACCCGTGGCGAGCAAGCACATGCAGGCTGTTACCTTTGTCTCCACTGACAGAGTGTGACTCCGTCGTGAGGGTGCCTGCATCACATCACTGCACAGCTCACAGAGGCGCCTCAGTATTGCCTTGTTGAGGTGGTACTGGCCCACAATCTCTACGTCTGAATACAGCTCAAAGCTGATGCGGGCATGGTACTGCCTGTTGGGGGCATACTGCCGATGGGCCCTTCCACGGCCACGTCCCCCTGCAGTATGGCTTCTCACCCCACTCATTACAGCTTCCATGTGGAAGATGGCACTGTCCATCTCCCTGGCTTGTGTCCCCCCCCCGGCTGTTGTTATCCCCGCTATCCTGACTGCTACCTCCACTGCACCAGGTACACCTACTGGCCTCTGCACTCTGTGACCCCACACACCTTCACTTGCCCCTATTCTGTCCTCTACACTCCCTGGCCTGCACTGGTTCCTGATGTGGCCTGCCCTGTCTGGCTGCCTCATGTACATTCCCTGTCACGTTCTTGCGCCTCTTCCTTGAGCCTTTTTATTTTGGCTCATTTCCGCCGTGGTGCAACTTCCGCCTGATCCACAGTTGTGCATTACGCAAGCCTTTGAATATCGCATTGCTCACTTTATGCATGGTTCCACCCCCTTCGGTTGCGCACACCTTCTTTTGCATTGCGCTGTTGCTCATCATGTTTTCTGTGGTACAGCTGCCTCCTGCTGAATATCACACTATGGCGCAATTTCGGACTTGCGCTGGCGCAACCGTATTACGCATGGCGCAACCCTTTGAATATCTGGCCCACAGAGCTTAATCTGATGCCATTATCCACAGAAAGAATCTGGGGGACACAATATTGTTGTACGACATCATGTAGGTCCCTTTTCTTATGACACAGGTAAATCTAGAATATAAATCTGACTAAGGCGGGACCTGAGGCCATCCTTTACAAAACAAAAGGAAATTATTTAAAACAAATATCAGAAAGTTATCTTTTTTTTCAAAGAATTATTGGTATGTGAAACAAAATACCCCTTGAAATAACTATTAGTCCCTCTAAAGCAATCTTTAAAAACTGATTGCATAAGTATAAGATGGGTCAACAGAAACTAAAATACTACCGCTGAAATAGTGGGGGAACAGTACCTATGGGCTCACCAGCCTCTTCCTGCTCTTAATCATCCATAGTATGATCCGTAGTATGATCCGTAGTATGATCCATAGTATGATCCATAAGAGAGGGGGTCATTCTGTCTTCACCCACAGCTTGGTGCCAATCATGCCCACACCCTTCAGGAAATGGTGGTATCCTGACTTCAACCAAGACTGGGTGACGATCAAGCCCATACTCTCGTCAGAGAGGGGCATCCTGACTCCAGCCACAACTTGGTGTTGATCGTGTCTACACCCCTTAGGAGAGAGGAACATTCTCACTTTAGCCTTGGCTGTGCAGCAATCCTATCTGCTCTCTTCAGGAGAAGAGTGGCATCCTAACTTCAGCCACAACTGACCAGTGATCCAGCCCACTGCCTAGGGGGTCATCCTGACTTCAGTTACAGCTGGCAACAATTCTACTCACCCCTTTCAGGAGTAGGGGGGCAGCCAGACTTCAGCCACTGCTGGGAGTCAAACTCTGCCCATGCCCTTAGGTAGCACGGACATCCTGACTTCAGATGCTGCTGGGTGGTGATCCTGCCCACCCCTTCAGTGCAGAGAGGCATCCTGATGTCAGCCGCAGCTGGGTGGCAATCATGCTCACCCCCATCTGGAAATGGGGCATCTTGATCAGTCATGGCTGGGAGGTGGTCCTGCCATCCCCCTTTGGGAGAGGGGGCAGCTTGACTTCGCCAATGGATGAACAGTAATCCTGCTTACCCCCCCAGGAGAGGGGGGGGACATCCTGATTTCAGCAATGACTAGGAGGCAATATTTTATTTATTTTATTTAGTTTTTGTTGACCAGGTAAGGTGTGCTAGCCATAGCAATGACTATTTTCAGGCATGACCCAGGAGTTTACAGAGACAAAACATTTGATTAACATTTGATCAACAGAGGGAGAAACAAATACAATACAGTAAAAACTTAGACAATAATAATACAAAGTAGTCAGCAAAGGAACAAAAATAATTAAACCAACAATAGCAGGGAGTGAATACGAGAGCAAATACAAGAAATAAAACCATTATGCAGTAATCCAGGTAGAGAAAATGGTATTATAAGAACAAATACCCAGAATTATAATTATAAATGAAGGATAAGGTGAAGACAGGAAATGACTAGGGTGGGGATGCATTAAAAAGGGATCCTGCCCAACCCCACTCAGGAGAGGTGGGGCAGCCTGACTTCAGCCATTGCTGGGCGGGGATAGTGCCCACCCCTCTCAGTAGAGGAGAACATCCTGATTTCATCTTCAACTGAACAGCAATCCTGCCTGCCCACCCCCATAGAAGCAGGGACTATCCTGACTTCAGCCGCACATCTGGGCAGGGATCTTGCCCAATAACACCCCCTCAGGACAGAAGGGCATCCTTAAAGAGCCACAACTGGGCGACAATCCCCCCACCTCTCTTGTGATACATGTGTCATGGAGATCATTTTTGGGTGAATGGTATACAGTACACCTACAGTACATAAGAAAGCATTGTATCACATTTGTTGCTTTCTCTGCTTATCTGCTTTAATTAGGACAGCTATTTATTTTCCAGAATGGCAATGATCAAAAAAGGGAATAAAAATGGAAAAGAGAAAAAGACAAGAAATCACAAAAAGGTCCTGGAAAGACAAAATCTGATGCTGTACTTAATGTTTCCTTACTTGAATGCTGAGGCAACCACAGCTCTGGTAGTCCTTAACACATCTGTGTGGCACTTGTTGTCACATTGGAAGTGCTGGTATCCCCTCCTCAGCCCCTGGTAATACTAAAGCTGCCGTGTTGCACTTGCTGTCTAACACTGGTGTCACTGGTAATACTTGACTCTGCTACAGTATGTGGCACTTGTCACATTAGCAGTGCCAGTAATCCCTCCACCACATCTCCACAATAGGAACAGCTGCCTCGTGGCATTTGTTGTAACCTGCACCCATGCTCCCTACTCATTCTAACATCAGCAGCATTACTAATATTTAACAGCATTACCTGCTCCTGCACTTATTAAGCCAACAGTTTCACAACAAACAAGCATTTGTCAATGCCGAATGTTGCTTGCTTCTATGTGCTGTTTAGGTATTTGGAAGTCATTGGAGTGTAAATATTGAAAATTTTCGAACTTACGAGCGTGCGTGGGAACTGTGCACTGCACACTCGTGAAACAGTCATTTTAGGAATTTTTCACCAAATTTTCAACATAGCCATTTTAAGATCTCTGCTCATAAACAGTGACACTGTGATTTTCTTAATGTGTCCCATACATTGAGTTCGCTGACAACGATCTGCGCCATTGTGCGCCACATGGGCGGAAACACGTGCTTTTAAAAGCGTATGTGAAAATGACAGCTGTACTACTCATAAGAAGGTGTGGAAAAATGGCAATGTGTGAAAATCTGGAGTGGAAATATTGAAAATTTAGAAACCTACGAAAGTGCGTAGGAACTGCGCAGCAACGCACGCCTGTGAAACAGTCATTTTAGAAATTTTTTCACCAAATTTTCAACATAGCCATTTTAAGACCTCTGCTCATGAACAGTGTCACTGTGATTTTCTTAATGTGTCCCGTAGCATTGATTTCAAGACAATCGACTGCGCCATTCTGCGCCATATGGGCGGAAACACATTTTGGGTGAGATGTGAAAATGACAGCTATACTGCTCATAAGAAGGTGTGGTAAAATGGCAATGTTGAAAATCTGGAGGAAAATATTGAAATTTCGCAACTTACGAGCCTGCGTAAGAACTGCGGCGTTGCGCTTCGTAAAACAGTCACACTTTTTGATGACAAAATTTTCAACATGGGGGTTTTCGCCCCCTTCTCGCGAATGATGTCACCGTCATGGCGGTATTCAGGCCCCAAGGTGATTTTGCAGTCACTGCAGCAGTCACTGCATGAAATCACCTTCGGGCCCGAATAAACCATGACAGTGACATCATTCATGAGAAGGTGTCCAAAACCCATGTTGAAAATTTGGCAAAAATTCCCAAAATGGCTGAGATATGCAACAGTTGAAACCCCTATCTAGCCCATTATACAGCTTACGGCATTTCCTCAGTTCGCGGTCGGCTTTGAAGAGTGCAGACGTGTTCCGGTCCACCAAGATCATCACGCTGGAGTCCGGAGGCATGGGGTGAGGGAGGGGTGGGGAGGCTGGGTGCGCAGTGGGTGGGTGCAGGTTGTGGAGGGGATCGAGACGACCAGGGACCGCTTTTGTCTTACAGGTAAAACAAAAAGACATTAGGGACCACGCTGGGTGGGCTCTCAGCTGCAGCACAAGGACTTTGGAAGCGCCTGCATGACTGGGGATTGGGCACCCCGCTGGCAAAGATTGATTGCCACGCTGGGTGGGCTCCCAGCGTGGCACCAACTACTGGGGGAGACGACGCAGCTCAGCCGACGGGGATTGGGCACCCGTCAGCTATAGTGCGTACGGGGCACGCACGCCTGTGGGAGCTGTGCGTGAGCAGCTTCTTATCGCTGCTCACTCAAGCGTAGCTCCCCCTTTCAACTGTATGCCACTGCATTTTGGAGCGTGTCATAGACAGCTCCAAAATGCATTGGCTTACAGGGGCCGCGCCTGCCAGGACACTGCCTGAATTGGAGGAGGAGGTGACACACCTCCGAAATCTCCGATGATGGCACTATGTTTCTTGCACATGCGTGCAAGCAACATAAAAATGGCAAGCAAACAGAAACAGGGAATATCCCGTGAGCCAAATGAGCTTTCTGAGCTGCACTGAGGAAGTGCTGTGCTGTGCCAGGAGAAATATGTGCACGACTGAAGGGATGGCAGGCATTCGCTAGACTAGAGGCAAAGCTGCTTGACACATGATACCCCCAGAGAAAAACACAAAGCCTTCATTTAAAGTGCTGTTCCTTTATTCATTGTGTAAACGGTGCACAAGTGAGGTATCCACCAATAGCTGTTTCCATATCTAAGAACACACAGTCTTTGAAAAAGCCCACATGCACAAAATGTGTCAGGCGTGATGTGGTGGATGACTGAAGTCCATGAGTGGTGGGGGGTGGGGGGGAGATCTCTGTGTTCTAATGTTTGATGCTGTAATACCCTTGCTGCTGTCGTGTGTTAGATATGGAAACAGCTATTGTTGGACACCTTACTTCTACACCAGATGCACAATGAGTAAGGGAACAGCACCTTAAATGAAGGTAATGCATTGTTTTTTTCCCCCCTCTAAATGTATTGAATTATAAAATGGCAGGGTAAAATCATGTAATCTGATTGGCTCTTATTTATGTGTAAAATACGGTTTACACATGGGTAAAAAAAAGGACTGCTCAGCAGTGAAGAGTCTGCAACACAGATCAATGGGTATTTGGAACACAGGCATTTCAGTTAGCCCTCTACTGCCAGAGCTGATCTTCCACCACAAACATGGCTGCTACCCTTACACTGTAAAAAAGCTTCAACTGGGCCCTAAAAATAAAACTACCTTAAATAAAAAATAGAATAAATGAATTAAATGCTGTTTCCCTGATTATCACACTCTCTTTACATACATAAATAAATTAGAAACAATAAGTATTGTTTATAGTTTTCACTACAACTGTTTCTTTGTTGACAGTCAAAAATCCCCCTTCTATCTTTAATTGCTTATCAGGGAACTCTCTTCTTCTTGCCCTGACAGTGAGATAACTGAGTCTCTGGCTGTAACAAAAGCCTTTATTGCCTATGTGTATAGTGTGTTGGGACAGAAACATTCTGCCAATGGAACTGAGCAGAATTTTGAATCCCTGTGTTCCATGGTAAACATTCCATGATAAACATTCTATATCTAGAATGTGGGGAACAGAGAAAAAAAAAGGAAGAAAGTAGGCAATAATAATACAGTGATATCATCAATGATATCACTTGCAGTGGGCAGAAGGATTATTTTAACACAAATGCACAAAGTAAATCTATTTTTGTACATACGAGCATACGAACATACGAAATTTGCCAGCAGATAAAGGCCTAGAGGTCTATCAAGTCTGCTCGAATGTGCAGCTAGCACCCCTTATTCTGCAGCTGCCCCTCCCTTCCACCCTTCCCCTTCATTAACCCTCCCCCTTGTCCTGTCCCATCCTCGTTTGAAGCAGTCCACTGTTCTACTGCATACCACTTCAGCAGGTAATGCATTCCACCCAGCCACCACCCTGCAAAAAGTGTCTCTCATCTCCTCCTGAACCTTCCTCGCCTCCAGTCTCATATCATGGCCCTGGTGGCCCTCCCTCCCTTACTTTGAACAGCCCTCTGTACCCATCTTGTTTATTCCTTTCATGTATTTAAAGGTTTCAATCATGTCACCCCATCTCTCCTCTCCTTCAGTGAGTACATGTTCAACTCCTTCAACCTCCTGTCGTATGATAAGTCCCCCAGACCCTTGATCATCTTTGTCACTCTGCGCTGAACCCCCTCCAGTAACTTAATGTCCCTCTTCAGATACGGACGCCAGTACTGCACGCAGTACCCAGGTGTGGTCTAACTAATGACCTATACAGTGGCAGAATCACCTCCTCCCTCCTCGAGGATATACCCCCTGCAATACAACCCAGCATTTTGTTGGCCTTTGCAGCTGCCTTCCTACATTGTGCCGAGTTGTTCATCGACCCTGTAATGAGCACACCCAGATCCTTCTCCTCCTCCTCTTCTGTCTGGGCTAGCTGCACTCTCCCTAGCTGGTAACTCCTCCTTGGGTTCTTCATCCCAAAATGCAGCACCTTGCACTTTTTGGCATTAAAGCCCAGTTGCCAGGTGTCTGACCAGGTTTCAAGCTTCACCAGATCATCCTACAACCCCTGCCATCCCCCTAGGTCATCCACCACCGCGCCTACCTTGGTATCATCAGCAAACAGACTGATCTTGCTCTTGATGCCCCATGATATGTCTGCAATGAATATCCAAAACAACACTGGTCAAAACACTGAGCCCTGTGGAACACTGCTCGTCACTGCCCTTGGGTGTGAGAGCTCCCAACCCACCACCACCCTCTGTTGCCTTCCCTGCAGCCAGTTTTCTACCCATCTCACAAGCTTTGCACCGGCCCCTGTGCCTACTAACTTCCTTCCTAGCCTTCCATGTGGCACTGAGCCGAATGCCTTACTGAAGTCCAGATACAGGACATCCACTGCATGGCCCCTGTCCAGTTGCCTAGTTACCCAGTCATAGAACTCAACCAGGTTGGTTTGGCAGGATCTGCCACATATGAAGTCATGCTGTCTGCTGTCCTGTAGTCCTTGGTCTCTAGGAGGGCCACCAGCCTCCCTTCAGGATAGTCTCCATTAGCTTACCCATGATGGATGTGAGGCTCACTGGTCTGTAGTTTCCCGGTTCATCCTGGGACCACTCTGTGGAGGGGCACCACATGAGCCATCCTCCAGTCCTGAGGTACACACCCGAATGTAGTGAGGCATTAAATAGGTCTGCCAAAGGTCCTGCAAGGACCTCCAGCTCCTTCAGTACCCTGGGGTGGATGCCATCTGGGCCTGGTGCCCTGTCCACCCTCAGTGCCTTCAAACCCTCTTGAACTCTGCTCCATGATTTCCCATCTGTCACCCTCCCCCCTGCTTCTGCCATTTCTCCCACCTTGGGTGTCACCCCCCTCTTTAGTAACACTCATTTAGTGCTTCTGCCTTATTGCACCCTGCTTCCCCAACCCCTCCTTTCCTAATCCTTACTATGTGGTCCTTACAGCTCCTTTTCTCCTGATGTACTTAAAGAAGTCCTTCTCCCTTCTTAATGCCTTGTGCCAGCCTGAGTTCCATAGATGCTTTGGCTCCTCTTACTGCCCTTGTCACCTCCTTCGATTCTGTCAGTACTCCTCCTGTCCTCCCCTTCCTGTTTTCTTGTACTTCCTAAAGGCAGCTCTTTTCCTCCTTACCTTTTCCATGACCTCCTTGCTCAACCAGATCGGTTTCTTAGCCCTAGCCTTCTTGCTCTGGGCTTTGCAGCAGGTTTTGGTTGCCTCCACTATCCCCAGCTTTATGAGCTCCCACCTCTGGTTAGTGTCCATACTAGATTGAATTCTGGCCAGGTACCCTTTTACCACTTCCCCCATCCTCCCAAAGTCGGCCCTCCTGAAGTCCAGCACTATTGAGCTAGATTCCACTCCTTCCTTGCCCATATCCAGTGTGAGCCATACTGAGCGGTGGTCACTCCCTGACAGCGGTTCCTCCACTGTAAGTTCTCTTACAAAGTCCCCATTTGCCAGCACAAGGTCAAGGGTATTTCCTAACCTGGTTGGTTCACTGACCATTTGCAGCAGGAAGCTGTCCTGGAAGGCATCCAGCAGTACCTGCTCCCTTCTGTTCCTGGTTGTTGGGGTGCTCCAGTTTACTCCTGGCATGTTGAAGTCCCCTGCAATCACCACACTACCCTTCTCACAGGTCCTCCTGATCTGTCCCGCTAGTTCCCTGTCTACCTCCTCCGTCTGAGATGGTGGCCTGTACACCACTCCCATTCTAAGAATCCTATTCTTGGAATCCTGGATTTGCATCCAAAGTGACTTCGTACTACCCTCCTCCCCTTCCTCCCTTATTTGGGCTGGAATGCTGGTGTTATTGCACACTTGTGTGAGTGGCACAGTCACAAATGCACAGTGGCAAAATTGCCAGAACACTAGGAAAACTGGGAGTGCTGAAATTCAAAAGGGCACAGGGTAGAAAAGGTGGTTTCCCCAAGCAAAGGGGCACTTCGAATGCTTATGAGCAAAAGTTGGGGTGCTGCAGCACCCTCCGCACCCAGGTTTCTGACACCTTAGGCAGTAACACCAACATTTCAAAGCAAGTAACATGCATCTTTGGAGCTACCTAATGGGATATATGATGTATACCATGAGAGTTCCCACCCTTTTTGTCTCTTGCAGCTAAAAAATTTGCTGTGTTATGTAAACGGATAGTCTTTTGACAGTTTTTCTCTCTTTTCCACTTTATCAATGATGCCAAGCTGAGCTTTTTACTTTTATGGTTAAAGCGACAGAGCCAAGTGTTTGATGTGTTGCCCACAAGGTGCCAGTTCACGTGAAAAGCAAGGGTCATGACTACTGTGCAGATAACATGATTTCGACTCTTATTTGCACAGTAGCAATGCCTTCAGTGAAAATAACAGCTTTTATCTTCCAAATGTATTTGCACTTCCATACTATTCATTGCATTGACCAGTGTTTGTTGTTTAAAGTGACTGTCAAGTTTCCTGCAAAGTGATGACAACTGATGTCACCAGCACACACACACACACACACACACACATCTCATAACATTCCAAAAAAATCTGAAGTTCAAGACATGCCTTTCTCTATTATTAAAGACATTTGCAGGAAACCAGGCTTCCTGTCCCTTAGACATAATCCAGTCCTACTGCTTATCTTACCTTGAAATCACATCCTGTACAGCACTTGTTACATCGGAAACCTTTCCTCGGCAATGCAGGTTGTTATACCACAAGCAGATATTATGTCTTGATGGTCAGTGTAAGTAACGGAAGCTGATGAAGTTGAAGTGGAAAAGATCCTGTTTTAATGAAAATGTCTGCTGTAATAAAAACTGGAAGGTGTTGCCGGTCCTGTGGCATGGAGGGCAGAGGCACCCATGCCTCACCTGTCATCACGCTTGTGACCCGGGTTCGGGAATGACCCAGGTCCACTTGGGTGTCGGCTGGGAGGGGAGGATTGAGCATCCCAGTGGATGCTCTCCCTTTCCAGGGGGAACACTGTAATACTACTTCCTAGGTGGCCACAGGAGGCAGTACAGCCAGTCAGCAGTTCTGGGTGGGGGACGGTCCCCAGCAGGAGATGTAAGCACATCCTCTGACATGCACATGTCAAACCTCTGCCTCCACACAGTTTCCATGGGTTCAGGGGAGAACACCACCAAAAACTGTTGGCTGCAGGATGCCATCTCGTGGAGCCCTACAGACCTCACACCACTTACTAGGCACAGGGACCACTGATCTCAGCATGGTACCATGAGGAAGCTTGGGGAACCCTTTGACAGCCCCACCACAGGGGGGGATACTGTGGGGCACTCAGTGGCCTAAGATAAGTCCCAGGGACAGCAGAAGATGAGGTAGGGGGCAGCCACCAGGGCTGAAAAGAGCCACCAGCAGATGGGGGAGAATAAAAAAACAAAACTGGAAGGTTACAAAATTCAAGTTTGGGGGAATTTCGTGCAACTGATTTCTTTTTAAATTAAAAGTTCATTAAAGATTTTACAATACAGAAACAAATCCATACCAGTAATAGCTGTACATGTCATAACCATAAGAAATAAGGGATTCTCTCTCCCCCTCCCTCCACTGTGAGGCACTCCCTCCTCTTGAGTCTGGTCCATCCCCCCTCCCCCTCCCAGTGTGTGACTGATTTCTACTGATGCCCACTGGGAATTTTCTACTGGAAACAGGAAAATCATTTTAAGCACTAAAGTATGACAGGGTGTGCATTATTGCGGGATAACAACATGCCTTGGGAAGTGAGGCCCGAGGCACAGCCATGTGCTCTAGGCACCTGAGAGTTGCCATTATCACACTATTATGCACAGCTTGTAAAGCATTATTGCAATTATAAAATGGCTCCCCCAGATTTCTGAACTTAAAACTGAACTAGAAAAGGGGTGTGGTCCTCCTTTAAGGAATACTACTAGTATATTCCAATGGTCCCCTGGTTACAGGTTTTCAGTAAAAAAAGTTCCTATCATTAAAGGTTCCAAAGTTAGTCATCTCTAAAGATAATTTCTTGGACAGAGGGTAACTCTGTAATCATAGAGGCTAGGAACGTCATTTGTTTTTAAATGAAAGCTTGCAGTTAGAGTAATATTGTTACATTGTACCAGTACAGTGTTTCTCAACCGATATCTTAAAGTGTT
This sequence comes from Neoceratodus forsteri, assembly GCA_016271365.2. NCBI lineage: Eukaryota > Metazoa > Chordata > Ceratodontiformes > Ceratodontidae > Neoceratodus > Neoceratodus forsteri. The sequence continues at coordinate 1,431,405,299 of CM057459.1, forward strand.
GTCATTACCATTTACACTATCAGTATATTTCCATAACATAGTTTACAATTATTGATGAAATGTTATGTAACTGGGTAGCCATGTAGATATTAAGGTGTTATTCATGGTTACTACCCCTGTCTTGTGCCATGGGCTCCAAGCAAGGTTGAGGCGCCTGGTCTTGTTAGACTCAAGTCGTGGGTTTGGTTCAGAAGGGGAAAAGGGGAATAGCATGGTGCCTCCTCCCAGAGGAAGAAATAATGAGCTAGGTAACAAGTACAATACTGCCCTCTGGGATGGAGTACCAAACTGCCTCCCCAATGGATATAGGCCACCTCTCTGAGGCCAATATGTACCCACACTTTACCTTTTGCAAAAACACTTTTTAGACCACAAGGAAAGGAAATCGCTAATAATATGCCCACACACAAACCATAAGAAACTAACAGCAGGACTTCATTAACAACTGGATTGGGCCGTGTAAGGGAAAGAGGGTTAGGCGTCAAGGTAAACAAGCAATTAACGATTTAGCAGGAAACCAGTAATGTTAATCGGCACTGCTAAGCCCCATTACAAGTTCAAGTTCAAGTTGGAAAACTCTGTTGAGCAGGCTTATTTACAAGGAGGTCCTGGAGGACAACATATACTTACATAATTTGAGTACAAAGTGAAAAGTGATAGTACAATAAGGATGTGGGTAGCTACATAGAGAATAATATATGGGGTGGTGTGTTTAACGAGATTTTACACATACCCGAGTTGTGGGATGCTACATAAACCCCGAGGGCGAAGCCCGAGGGGTTTATAAAAGTATCCCACGAGGGTGTGTAAACGAGTTTTACACACACCAACCTTATATTTTATTTTTATAATTGCAGGAGGCGTCACTTCAGCAATTATAAAAAATTAAATAAGCTAACATTAGTGTTCAGGAAGCTGCGGACCAGTCTTGATTTTGAGCGGTCCGCAGTCTTCCTAATTATAGGGCTGCACTTGTTGGAGAAAAAATGAAGAGGATATTTTATTTAAAAAAAGTGTAGATACTTAGATTTTAGTTTTAATATAAACTTACAGCCGAACGGCGGTTGCAGCGTCCTTCCAGGCTTCGAGAGGCAGGGGCAGTGTGGACTCATCTGTGGTGTCAGGCTGATGGGAAAATACTTATTTGTTTACATTTTTAAGTGGTTTACTGGAGGAAAATAGTTTTTTAATTTTTTTTTTAATAAAAACTTTGTTTCCCGAATACCAGGGACCAGGAAGTGTGCTGCGCCATGGGATTCCGTCACCGAACGTGAACGTCAGAGAATAGCAACTGAGGGATGGCTGTTCCAAGGGAAACCGGGCACGTGTTTGCCATCATAACCAGCCGAGCTGGTTATAACGGCAAATTATAACAGGGTTTCCCTATGGGAAAAAGCGCTACCCGGTAATTATAACATAATTATATACAGTATTATTTACACAGGAAGTATATACAGTGTTATCTAAGAAGATAGCTGTAAGACTGTATACAAGCACCAAAGCTCACTGTTTTATACACATTTACAGGTCTGCATTCATCTGCATGCAACACATATACACTTGCAAGTTTTAGTCCTTCATATACATAAGAACAGTGTCATGGGCACATACATGGGGTCAGGACTAGGGGCCCAGGGGCAGTATCTCAACATAGGATAGGCAACCTAACAGTCGCATTCCTGGAGTACAATGGAATATTGGCAGGGATATAGCAGAGGTGGATGATAGTGTGGTAAGGGAATAAGTTGATAGGCAGGGTGGAGGGGGTGGAGAGAGAGTGTGCTAGGTAGGTATGCCAGGAAGTTGGATGGGTGAGGATACTGCAGGGCACTCATAGTGAAATGGGACATGAGTAAGGTAACCAAAAAGGGGGTGAAGGGGTAATCAGGATCGAGGCATGCGCATCACTCTCCGGTTAACTGAGATAAGCTGTGATAATTGTGCAAGCATGGAGCAGAAAGAGGGGAGGAGGGGGGGCACTGGAAAGGTGAGAAGTGGAATGAGTTAGCCGAGGTACACTGGTTAGTGGCACGTACAACAGTCACTAATTTTGTCTGCGATCAGCTTCCTGAAGCTATGCAAGGGTATTAATTTTTGCAACTGAGGTAAATCTGGGATTTGTTCCAGGCTAGGGGAAGGGCATGACTTATGACCATTTCCCCAGAATGGGACTGTACATGGGGAACTTCTAATGTAATGAAGTCATTGCTACATAACAAATATGTGCTGGTAGATTGGTGAAAGAGAGTAAAGATATGGGGGGGAAGCTTTGCCAGGTGAGGGATTGAGAGAGTTGTCTAACTGAGAGTGATGTCCAGCCAACAGCAGCAAAAAAGCTTGCAGTGGTGGGTGCATCTATGGGCACCAGAGATGAATCGGAGTGCCCTGTGATAGAGTGTATCCAGTTGATGGAACAGTGAGTCTGAGCATCGGCTATAGACTGTGTCCACGTAGTCTAGGAGAGGCATGAAGGTTGTCTGAACCAGGCGTTTTCTGGCATCAGCGGGAAATAGGGTTTTATTCCTGAAGAAGAACCCTATGCAATGCCATAGTTTTTTCATTAGTGATGCTATGTGGACAGCAAAGGTGAGGTGTTGGTCAAGATCACACCCAAGATATTTGAAGTTTGTGACAATTTCAAGGTCATCATTGAGGCGAGTCCTTATTGGGTGCAGAGAAGCTATTGCATTTGTGGTGGAAGTGAGTTGGTTAGAAAAGAAGTAAATGACTGGTTTTGTTTGCATTAAGGAGGAGTCTTGATTGCACAAAGTTAAGTTGGAGGAGACTGAACTCAGCCTGAAGGTCTGCCTGGACTTTGGTCACAGAAGGCCTAGAAGTGTAAATCACCATATCATTTACGAACAGATAGATTTTAGGTTTGGTGAGGTTATTTCAGATGTTGTTGATATACAGCATAAAGAGCAGAAGACCAAGGACTGAGCCTTGTGGGACCCCCCTTTTCATAGGTAGTAGTGGGGGGAGAGAGAGCCATCTGCTTTCTCCTGCTGGAGCCTGTCAGTTAGGTAGCTATTGAATCATAGGGGTGCAGGTCCAGTGATGCCATGACAATGCAGGGTATCAAGAATTAAAGCATGGTCAATAATGTCAAAGGCTTTACTGAGGTCAAGAAAGACTGTGCCTGTTACTTAAGCAATAAGGCATGACAGGGAGTGTGTTATGGTGGGATAATGGACCACCTTGGGGTGGGCTGAAACATGAAGCATAGCCGAGGGCTCCCACCACCCGAGAAGGGCCGTTAGCCCACCATAACACACCCCATGGAGTGCCTTATTGCGATTATGAAATGGGTCATTTTTAGAAAATTTCATGCATTTTTAAACATAATACTTTCAGGTGGGACGTTGTGCTGGGATAATGGCCCAGCTGAAAGCAGCTCTCGGCCAATCAGAATACAGCATTCTTTCTACCCAGTTCATAATTGTTTTTTAACCATTGCAAGGAACCAATCATTGGTGACAGAGGCTAGTGCAGAGGTGGTGCTGTGTGAAGGTCTGAAACCTGATTGGGCAGGGTTAATTTGATCGTTTTTTTGAAGATAATTCCATAGCTGGGTATTCACAAGTTTTTCAAGGAGTTTGGAGAGGAGGGGAAGGATGAAAATGGGGTGGTAATTGTTTAGGTCTGTGGGATCACCAGACTTGAACAACGGAAGGACCTGAGCTATCTGCCAAACCTTCAGGACAGTACCGATGTGTATTGAGAGGTTAAACAAGTGTTGAAGGGGGGCTATTACGTATTGAATGCCAGCTTTAATGAAGAATGGGCCAATGCCATCAGCACCAGCTCCTTTATTTACATTTAGTCAGAATAGTAAGTCCTCCACTTCCTTGAACTGGAACAGGGAAAAGGAGAAATTGTGACTGGGAGGTGTTCCAGGGGGTCTTGGAGCATTGGAGGTAAGTGTCGCTGCTTTCAAGGTATCAAAAGCCATGCCTGCAGTGGTGAAGTGTTCATTGAAATAGGTCAGGATATCAGACCTGTCTGGGATATGGTGACCTTTAACTGTTTATGTGCTGGACAGGGAGGAAGATAGTTTATTATCCTCCACTGACTTATTGATGTGCCAGAATTTGGCCGAGTTGCCCTTGGCAGATTCAAATGAGGATAAGTAGTAATTAGCACTTACTGATCTGACTTTTTTTGTGCAGTTGTTCCGGCAAGCTCTGAAGGCTGCCCAATCTGCTGGAAGTTTAGTACATCTGGCTATTGACCAGTGGCGGTCCCTGAGATTTAAGGTAACTTTTAGCTCCGGAGTAAACCATGGACATGAGAACTTCCGAGCTCTGCATTTGATCGAGGGGGGGCATGTCTACTTATGATGTTACAGAGTATATTATTGAAGATGGATGCTGCAGAATCAATGCTCGAAGCCAGGTAGAAGTTCATCCAATCTATGCATCTTAGGTCTGAGAGGTAGTGTGAAAGACTGAATTTGCGGAAGCTTCTTGTCCAGTTGAACTTAGGTGGAGTCTTGTGTGGTGGCTGCCCTCTAATGCAAGCCATGGCACAGTGGTCACTCAAGTCATTGTGGAATGCTGCAGAGCGGGTGAATTTGTGTGATCTGTTACCGAGTATTAGATCTATCAGTGAGCCAGTAGAAGGTGTTTTGGGATTGGGGCATGTGACTTCAGACATCAGTTGAATGAGGCCAGTCTCATCGCAAATTTTTTTTAGTTGTAGACAGTTTTTACAGTTTTTGAGCCAATCCAAATTTAGGTCACCCATTAGGAATTTCATTTTGTCAAGCGTCCGTGATAGTGCGCAGGTATTTCAAAAGTTCCATGCCCCCTGAGGGTGGCCTGCAGCAACCTATTATGGTCAGAGTTTCAATGGGGGAAAGTGTGAGGTTCAGAGTTAATGCTTTAAATTCATTTAGTATGTTGTTCAGGGTGAAGTCGGCACTGTAAATTTATCCTTAATATAGATGGCTATGCCCCCCACCCCTGGCTGGTCTGTCACTGTGAAAGAGTTTATAGGAGTTGATGGCTATTGCAGCGTTGGGGGTGGATTTATTTAACCACGTTTCAGACAATACCAAGACATCAGGGTCTGTGTGGGAGATCCAGGCTTGTACTAGGTCTAGTTTTCTTAGGAGGCTGTAAACGTTAATGTGTAGGCACTTAAGCCCTTTAAGGGATGCAAAAGCAGTTGGTGAGTGTATTGGTTGAATTGGGCCCAGGTTTAATTTGATGCTACCTGAGCAGATTAGCACCAAGAAAAGAATGGTCATGAACCATCTGAAACCATGTTTGCTTTGTAGTTTTTGAGCACCTGTGAAGGGTGCGGGTATGGTGTGGTTGAGGAGCACGGTGTTTCCAGAAGGACAAGAAAAAGGCATAGAAGAGGACTGAGGACTGGATGAGTTGGGGATGTAGGGTGACTAGTGATATGGCCAGTTTAACGGTGGTAAAGTTCCATAATGGATTCAATGAGAAGGGGTGGAGTGGCTGGGATGGTGAGGTAGAGGGGTATTGCTTAGGTGACATTGTATCGAAGGTCTACATGGGGCCAAGGGATGAGGAATCCCTGCCTGGTGGCTGTATGGGGTGGAGGGAGTGGCAAATGAGCGAGATTAGATAGCATATAATCAGCAGCCCTGTTAATGGAGACAAGTTTGGGCTGATGTGCAATTAGCAAATTGTACTGGTCAGTGTATAGTACAATTTGGAAAGGGCACCACAATCCGCACAGTGGTTTTGTACAGATCCCCATGTCAGGAGGAGGGAATGGACAAGGATATGATAGAAGGCATTCTTAGAATGGCAGAGAAAGGGGAGATACTGTTGATGGGAGACCTGAACATGCTAGATGTTAACTGGAGCACATTTGCTGCAGCCACATCCAAGAGCAGGGCCATTCTTGATACCCAACAGGTGGCAGGCCTCAGACAGCTAGTTTCAGAACCCACTCTTGAGGGAGCAATCTTAGACCTCATACTCTCAACCGGGGGCAGTGAGAGGATCTCAAATCTAGAAGTGGGTTGCCATCTGGGAACAAGTGACCATCAAACAGTGTGGTTCATGTTAAACTCAGCTACAGAGTCAAGCCATACAAAAGTGAGGGTACTGGACTTCAGGAGGGCTGACTTTGGCAAGATGGGAGAGTGCCTCAGAAAAGCACTAGCAAACAGGCTAGAAGGAGGTGTGGAGCAACAATGGGAATTATCAAACTGCCATCACAGAGGCAACAAGCCTTGTGAAGCAAATAAACAAATCAAACGAAAGAAAAAGCCACTATGGTTCTCAAAAGAGGTGGCTGTGAAAGTCAGGAAGAAAAAGATAGCATTCGAAGTATAAGAAACACAGAAGGAGCAGGACAGAGAGCTGTACCAGTTAAGGCTGAAGGAAGCAGGAGAGAAGTCAGAATAGCAAAGGCCCAAACTGAGGAAAAGATAGCCAACTCGGTTAAGAAGGGGATAAAACTTATAGGTACAACAGCGTGTAGAAAGACAAAGGGAGGGATAGTGAGGATGAATAGAATGAACGTGGGTGGGCAGAGGGGACAGTGAAAAGCAGGGATACTGAACGAATATTTCTGCTCAGTATTCACAAAAGAGGAGGGGAAGTGCCTAATCCAATTAACAGAAGCACTCTTAATAGGGGTCAATCCCAGTCCTTTCACAGAAGAAAGGGTTCTGCAAGAACTCCTAAAACTGAAGGAGGACAAAGCAATGGGGCCTGATGGAATTCACCCCAGAATTCTAAAAAGAATTAAGGGAACTAGTGAAACCACTGGCTACTCTTTTAATAAATCATGGGAGGATGTGTGGTACCCGAGGACTGGAGGAAGGTGGATGTGATTCCCTTCACAAAGTGAGACCAAGACAGAGGCAGGAAACTACAGACCTGTCAGTTTGACCTCTGTGATAGGGAAAGTGATGGAGTCACTTCTGAAGGAAAGAATAGTTGAGTACCTAGAGGCCAGTAGGGCACAGAACCCAAGGCAGCATGGGTTCACAGTGGAAGGTCATGTCAGATGAATCTAATAGATTTCTTTGACTGGGTGACCAAAGTAGTAGGCCAGGGAGGGGCTGTGGACATGGCCTACCTAGACTTTAGCAAGGCATTTGACACAGTCCCACACAAAAGATTAATAGTCAAATTAACCAGCCTGGGAGTGGGTCCCAGGGTGGTAGCCTGGGTAAAACATTGGCTGCACAACAGGACACAGAAGGTAATTGTAAATGGAGTCCACGCTGAAGAAAGAGGGGTTACTAGTGGGTACTGAGGGTTCAGTATTGGGTCCAGTCCTTTTAATGTCTTCATAAGTGACATTGCATAGGGACTGAAGGAAATGTATGCCTCTTTGCAGATGACACAAAGATCTGCAACAGTGTTGATACACAAGGAGGCGTGGAAAGGATGAGAAGGGACTTGGCAAGGTTGGAGGAATGGTCAGAATGGCAGCTAGGATTCAATGCAAAGAAGTGCAAAATAATGCACCTGGGAAACAAGAACACAGGGAAGAATACACAATGGGGAGGTAGTAACAACAACAAAAAGGAAAGGGACCTGGGGGTAATCATATCAGATGACCTTAAGGTTAGCAAGCAATGTGAGAAGGCAGTAGGGAGGGCTGGGGGTATACTGGGATGCATAGGGAGAGGCATCAGCAGCAGAAAACAGGAAGTTGTTATCCTCTATACAGACAGTTGGTGAGCGCCTCTGAGTACTGCGTCCAGTTCTGGAGACCCCATCTCCCAAGGACATAGACAGGATAGAGGCAGTCCAGAGAAGGGCAACTAAAATGGTGCAGGGTCTGAAGAGAAGCCGTATGAGGAGAGACTAAAGGAGCTTAATATGTATACCCTTGAGGAAAGAAGGGAGAGGGGGACATGATAGAAACTTTCAAGTACCTCAGTGGAATCAACAAAGTCCAGAAGGTAGCATCTTTCAGAAAAGAGATGTACAAGAACAAGGGGACACAATTTAAAGATAGAGGAGGGGCGTTCAGGGGCAATGTGAGGAAGTATTATTTCACAGAGAGAGTAGTGGATGCATGGAACAGCCTTCCTGAGGAGGTTATGGGGTCTAAGACTGTGGGAGAATTCAAGAATGCATGGGACAGACATAAGGCAATTCTTGTGGGGGGTAGGAAGAAATAGGCTGTTGGTTAACTAGGATCTGCGGCCTATCATGTAGGTAGGGAAATGGGCAGACTAGATGGGTCAAGTGATCCTTATCTGCCGTCAAAGTCTATGTTTCTATTGAGGCAGAGGGGGCATAATCTTTGTCTGTCACTTTATCCCTTATGACCTGAGCGGGTGTTCTCCTCTCTCAGGTGACTGTGCTGCAGCTAGGTAGAGCTTGGTGGGATTGGCTTTGTGGGACATTGACCTATGGCACAGAGAGATAGGGATTGGTTGTGGCTAATAATAAAGGGCAAGAGGTGGTGGGAAGGGCTGTGGAGTATTTAATTAAGGCTGGGGAGGGTGGGAGGAGATGACAATTTTCAAACCTGCCGCTTGTCGGGGGAGCCAGCGGGCACAAGCCAGGTCCCAGAAAAGCAAAGGGACCTGGGCAACCAATAAGTTCTAGCACCTGGGAGATAACAGCCAATGGCTGGCAATAGCAAAATAGGAGTCCACCAATCGCAGTCAGGCCTGTGAATCCTGGTTCCAGTACCTTGGTCCAGAGCTTGTCAGTGGCTTGCTTGGGGGGAGTGCAGCTGGCCCTGGATGTTGGCTGCACCGCGTGCAGAGGCCGGCTTCACCCAGATGGGGTGTCTGCTGAAAGGGAAAGAAAAGGGGGAGGTTAGTTATGAAATAAATAACCACCAGCAGGTGGTGGTTAGCTTAAACGGTGGGTGGGCTAACAAGGCAGCACAGAGGGAGAAATATTCAGAGGAGGTGGCTAGTTGGGGGTGTAGGCAATCCCTGAGGGGTCGCATGTGCTTTGGCGCCAATTTAGACAAAGGGAAGAGTGGAGGACAGGGTTAAAATGGCATTCTTAGAGAAACCTAGCACAGGTTGCAACATTTATCTAACATTAAATGAAGCAGCAGATACAAACTTCGGAGCATTTAGAGCATTTAGCAAATAGTCAATGAATGTAAAACAGCAACAGAACTTCTACAATTTCCCTCGGTTAGCTAAACTAGATAAACAGACTAGAAGAGCAGGATTAGAGCAGTAAGCTGGTGGTGAAATAATCTGAAAATTTTCAAACCTGCTGCTTGATCTCTTGTTGTGTCGGGTATCTCCTTAGAGATGTCTCAGCCGTCCCACACATTATGTCCCATCTGAATTACTGTACTCTAAGGCCTCCCAACTAGCCACAGTAGTTGTTTTCCACAGTGCAACAAATACTTTCAGCACTTCACTTTTCACCTAAGTATAACTGCTGTTTACTCAAGCTACTGTATACTTAGGATGTTAACTGGTGCAGGCCAGATGATGAGACTGGGATCTTGCGTTGGTGATCTTGATGCAAGGTTGCAGTTTCAGCCCCCCAAGCCTGACTCACGTGTTCGGCTAGCACTTTGCAACAACAAATTATAATTCCAACAGAGAACTTAATTTCCTGATTTCCAACTGCAAATCAGTACTCCAAAGGAAACTGGGTTACAGAACTGTGGCTGGCTAGGTCATTACTCATGTGACCCCGGTTAGTATAGACAGCAGCTGCAGCGGGATTTCAGAGCAGTCAATCAAACTGGCCTCTGGTGCAGGTTGGCACCAATGGTCACGGGCAATAGGCAGCAAGCTGATGGACTGGATGCAGGCCTGTGCGGGGCCTGGTCACTCTCACCTCGTGGCATCCTTCTCGCAGCTCATCTGCAGCAAAGCAGTCTGCTGTGTTCTAAGTAAACCTAGACCATAGGGTTCCCTGCCTCGCCCCTTCAGCACTCTCCCAGTCGAAGGTACTATGTACCTGAGGACTACCTCCTGACCACAATCTCCCCTAGATCACACTACACAGGGTAGGAAAGGCTGTTTGTCCTACTGCTGATATCTGCATTTCTTGCTTGGATGGCACAGCAGTTTGTTCGCGGTTCTAGCAGGATTTTCCAGCAACAACAAATATTGCAGTTCAGATTGAACTCTATCAGCTTTGAACAGGACCAACCAGTTACTTCAGGCTCTGAGGCAGGTTAGGCCCTCAGCTCTCCTCCTCAGCACTTTGTTACAAGTACCTTACAGGGAGGAACAGGGTGCAGGAATACAGTATTTTTAAGCGAAAAAGATGTTCCAGGACTAGAGGGCATGGGATGAAGTTGAAGGGAGGACGATTCAGAGGAAACGTGAGGAAGAATTTCTTCACAGAACGGGTGGTGGACAAGTGGAACACCCTGCCAGAGGAAGTGGTGGGGGCTGAAACAATCACAGGATTTAAGAATGCATGGGATAGACATAAAGGAATTCTGGAGGTCAGGGGTAAGGGGCAACAGACTTCTAAGAAAACATAAACTGAATTTACAAGCTCAAATGAGCAGACTGGGTGGGCCATAGGCCCTTATCTGCTGACACTGTCTATGTATCCTCTGAATGCCCAAGTAGGACTGACTGAATTTGTGGATGGGAAGATCCCAGACATTACACAGACATTTTAGTGCCAAACTGACTGACTTGCCTATCAGTCACTTTTCTTGCATCCCCAGTGGTGGATAAAGGGTGACAAGCTCTCTGCCACTCTGCTCCCAGATTGCCATTAGTGCCTTACAGGACCCCACAGACTCCAGTTGGCTGATCGTGGGGGACCAAAGGTCATCTGGATGGCAACGTCCATTGGTTTGTACTCTACCTGTTGTTGCTTTCTCTCAGTTTCTTTAGCTGGATGCTGCATTATTTTACTTTTACGAATTAGCCAGTTAATATTTGTAATCCAGTTTGCAACAATGACATCAACAGTAATCTGTGCAGTCCTCATCAGATGTGGGTGCACTCCTTTCATCGGTGGCATAAAGCAAGAAATTTTGCAGCTACAACTCCTCTTCACCTGGCCTCCAACACTAGTTCCAGTCAGAGGTCACCGGCACATCCATCAGCTCAAGATGTGTGGGGGTTGCAGTTATATTGATGCATGGCACTATATTAATATCACATATTGATGTTGCTCTGACACCAAGCTTTCATTTAAGTAAATAATAAGCCATGGCAGGGTGTGCATTATGTAAGTAGTATTGCACTACAGGGTGTGCTGTTAATGGGGATTAACGCACACCTTGGGTGTGTTGAGAGGCATGAGGCAACAGGCTGGGTGCCCTTACAGCACCCGAGGTGTGCATTAATCCCCATTAACAGCACACCCTGGAGGGCGTTATTGCACTTATTACATGAAGCTAAACAAGTGTTGGAAAACCAGACCAGAAAACACATTTTAATGTCTGAAACATGGTAGATTTTAATATGTTTCCTTCCACGGTACAAAGTAGTCCCACATTCAAAGACTGTGTAAAACAGAGGGCACATAGACATGTACGTTAGGGGGAGTGTGCAGTCAGTCATCAGCATTATCAATAGCACTGCTGCGGAGATGAGGCTGGTCCCACTGCGATGGGTGTCACTGTCACTGCATGGCAACCTGTGTCACTCAAGCTCATGAGGAAAGCTGTTACATTGTTCCTACTTACACTGTGTGGTATTGCTAACAGTGCAGACTTGGAGCTACCCAGTGCTCGCAGGACAGAGTTAGTTGTGCATTTTCTGACCTTTATTTTGGCAGCCCAGGTGTCACACTGTATCGGTGTGGCACACTGTCATTGCGGTTAGATCATGTCAGGTTGGGTGACTGCACCACTGTGGTGGCACAAGGACACTGCACAGCTTGGGTCATTGCAGCTCTGTGATGCTACAGGGAAAGTGTGCGCTCATTGCAGCAATCAGTTGTACTGTTCTGGGGCTACAGGTGGCAGCTGTAGGCTGATGGGCAGCACTTTTGGAGTAGTGAACAATTTGCCACAGAAGGGAGAAAGCACGCTGCAGTATCACTACTTACAGTGGCGTGAAAAAGTATTTGCCCCCTTCCTGATTTTCCCTATTATTGCATATTTGTCACACTGGATGTTTTCAGGTCTTTAGACAAAATGTAATATTAGATAAAGGGAACCTGAGTGAACAAATAACACTTGTTTTTTTTTACTTATTTCATTTTTTAATGAAAAAGTTAACCAATACCAACTGGCACTGTGTGAAAAGTATTGCCCCCTAATTAAATCAACCCAATTAAAGCGATAATTAGAGTCAGCTGATTGAACACAGCCAGGCTTGATTACAGCCAGCCCTGCTCAATATAAACCTCACTTATTTTGACCCTTACCATCAGAGTCACGTTGCCAGCACAAAGATTCAACAAGCACATTATGCCACGATCAAAGGAAGTTCCTGAAAAGATCAGAAAAAAGTTGTTGCTATCTATCAGTCTGGAAAGGGTTACAAAGCTATTTCTAAGGCTCTGGGACTCCATCGAACCAGTGAGAGACATAATCTCCAAATGGAGAACATTTGGAACAGTAGTGAATCTTCCCAGGAGTGGGTGGCCTGCCAAAATTACTCCAAGGGCGAGCGAAAATCATCCAGGAAGTCTCAAAGGATCCTAAAACAACATCCAAAGAACTGCAGGCTTCTCTTGCCTCAGCTAAGGTCAGTGTTCATGACTCCACAATCAGAAAGAGACTTGAAAAAATGGGCTTCATGGGAAAGTAGCAAGGTGGAAACCACTGCTAACCAAGAAGAACATAAATGCTCATCTCTCATTTGCCAAGAAGCACCTGGATGATCCAGAAGCCTTTTGGGAAAATGTTCTATGGACAGATGAGTCCAAAGTGGAACTTTTTGGATGACATGGATCCCATAATGTCTGGCGTAAAGCATATACAGCATTCCACAGTAAGAACATCATACCAACAGTCAAACATGGTGGTGGTAGTGTGATGGTGTGGGGCTGCTTTGCTGTCTCAGGACCTGGACGACTTGCCATAATTGTAGGAACCATGAATTCTGCTCTGTACCAGAAAATTCTTAAGGAGAATGTCCGGTCATCCGTCCGTCAGCTGAAGCTGAAGCGTAGTTGGGTCATGCAGCAAGACAATGATCCAAACACAAAAGCAAGTCCACATCAGAATGGCTGAAAAGAAGTAAAATTAAAGTTTTGGAGTGGCCTAGTCAAAGTCCAGACCTAAACCCAATAGAGATGCTGTGGCAGGACCTGAAACAAGCAGTTCATGCTCAAAAACCTACCAATGTTACTGAATTAAAGCAGTTCTGCGAGGAAGAGTGGGCTACAATTCCTCCACAGCAATGTGAAAGACTGATATTGAATTATAGGAAGCGTTTGGTTGCAGTCATTGCGGCTAAAGGTAGGCGTAACCAGTTATCAAGTGTAAGGGGCAATTACTTTTTTCACACAGTGCCAGTTGGTGTTGGTTAACTTTTTTCATTAAATAAATGAAATAAGTAAAAAGAAACAAGTCTTATTTGTTCACTCAGGTTCCCTTTATCTAATATAACATTTTGTCTAAAGACCTGAAAACATCCAGTGTGCCAAATATGCAATAACACAGAAAATCAGGAAGGGGGCAAATACTTTTTCACGCCACTGTACATTGTGTGCCATTAGTGACCATGTGGCATTCTGACTGCACTGCCTACTATTCCCAGCACACTGGGAGCCATGTGTGGTGGAAACTCCACTGTGCCAGCCCATGTAACACACTGCAGTTGGGGTGTCAGACTGTACTGGCGCAGCACACTGGCATTGCAGTTATGTCATGGAAGGTCAGGTGACTGCACTACTGTAGTGGCATGAGGGAACTCTGCAGAGCTCAAGTCATTGCGACTGTGTGATTACAGGGGAAAACTGTGCGTTCATTGCAACGATCAGTTGCACTGTTCAGGGGATACGGGTGGTGTCTCTAGGTTGATGGGTGGCACTTTTGGAGTAGCAGACAATTTGCCATGGAAGGGACGAAGCACGCTGCACTATCACCACTTATATTGTGTGCAATTTCTGACCGTGCAGCATTCCGACTGCACTACCTTGTATTCTGAGCACACTGAGAGCCATAAGTGGTGGAAACCCTACTGTGCCAGCCCAGGTGAGACACTGTAATGGTGCAGCAAGTCATATCAGAGGACACTGGGAGCCGTGCATGCTGGAAAGTCCACTCTGCCAGCCAGGGTGACATACTGTAGCCGTGCATCAAGTCATGTGATTTTGCCTGCCTGATGCCACCTCTGCTACTTGCGGCTCCATTATGTCACTTTTCATTGTGGCTGTTAATGTGCCCATGTGCTGATATGGTGACACAGATGCCTGTAAGTCTTACTAGTGCACTATGCGGTCGGTATGTGGATGGACACGCAGGATCATTTATTTATTTATTTTAATTTTGGTAACCAGGCAGATCCCCTGAGACCATGACAGTCCCTTTTTCAGGGGTAGCCCAGGATTAATTACAGATAAAACATTCCATACATTGTACACTTTGCAATAGACAGTAATTACAGAGAGCAGGATCAGTGCATTTTTTATATTACAGCATGCGCATTACATAATGTACATATAACAATAACTGGTTACATTTCAACAAATGATCTACTCTCTATATATAATGAGACCACATATGACATCCATGGTTGCAGACAATTGCAATGGGGACACAATTGGCAATGAGGATTTTCAGTGGTTCAATGGTAGCAAGTGCATTGGTTACATTCTAACAGATGAGTCCTAAGTCCCTTTTTTAATCCCCCGAGGGAGTTGCATAGCTGGGCATTTCCTGGTAGTGCATTCCAGAGGGGTGGGATGCTGGCAGTGAACGACCTCTGTCCTTGGGATGTCCTAACTTTGGGCTCATTAAGGAGCTGGTGGCCTGAGGATCTGAATGGCCTGCTATGTTGTTTAGTAGATAGTGTTTCAGCCAGGCTTTCATCGTGAGTAGCACTGGAGACCTATGCAGCAGGGTGGGTAGTAGGGTGCCATTTGGTATGCTTAGCCAGGAGTCCTGTGTAAGGAAGGGGCTAAGGCGGCATAACAGTCTAAGTTTCTGATTTACAGACTTGATCAGGTGTTCCATATGTGCCTTGAAAGTGCAGTTCTGTTCTAGGGTAATATCTAAGTACTTCATTGTTTCTACTACCTTAACCTTTGCACCATTTAAAAGACTGGGAGTCAGGATTGAGGCTCTGTTGGGCCCCAGGCTAGGAAGGCTGAATAGTATTGCCTTGATTTTTTCCCCATTCAACACAAGTTTGTTGCTAACCAGCCAACCCTCCAGGAGTTGCAGATCTTTTGTTAATGAGTTGTTCAACGTGACAGTATCCTTGGAGATCCTATACTGCATCATTTGCATATAGGGTTATATTCGTCTGACTGCAGTGATTTGGCATATTGTTAATGAAAATAGAGAATAATAAGGGTCCCAGGATGGACCCTTGGGGGACCCCATCAAGAACTGGGCTATTGTCAGATTGGGCGCCCTGCCATCGGACGAATTGTGATCTTCCCTGAAGGTAGTTGGCAAACCAATGAACTGTGAGATGATCTAGGCCTATAAGTCGAAGTTTTGCTAGGAGCAACTGGTGGCCCACCAGATTGAAGGCCTTTGTGAGATCTATGAAAACTGCTCCGGTTGACTGGCCCTTATCAAGAGCTGAAAAGATATGATTGGTGAGTCTGACAAGTTAGGTGTCTGTACCGTGTTTTTTTCTGAAGCTGTGTTGTCTAGGCGTAAATAAATTATTCCGCTCAATGTAATCTGCTATTTGGTTGTATATGGCCCTTTCTAGTACCTTACTTGGGATAGAGAGGATCGATATGGGCCAGTAGTTTTCAGCGTGTTTTTGTGATCCACCTTTGTGGATAAGTGTAACCAGAGCCACTTTCCAGAGTGTTGGGACTTTCCCTTCTAGGAGGGATCTCCTTGAGTAACCATGAGACTGGAGCCGCTATGACTGGGGCTGCAATTTTGAGCAGTCTCAGTTCTATCTTGTCATACCCAGCCGAATCATGGGGTTTAACATTCCTGATTAGTTTTAGGACCTCACCATTTAGATAACAGCTTAAAATGGAAAGTCGGGGAGGGGGGAGTTCTATTAGTATTAGGTAGGATGGGTATGGGTGCACCTAAGTTAGGAGTCTTAAACTTGTTTAGGTCAGTGAAGTAAGAGTTAATTGTATTTGCAGCATCTACATGGTTTTTAAGGTGAGTGTCATTGGCTATTATTTCACAGTCTCCCAGGCTGGGACTACCCTTGATGAGGGTATTTATTTGTGTCCAAAACAGTCTTGGGATGGAGAGATTTCTTTTCTGGAGATCTCTGATGTAGCGTTTTTTGCAGTTTTTAGCTCTCTTTTACACTTATTTGTAATTTGCTGTAATTCTGCCAGGCCTTGGGTAGACTTGTGGATTTAATGGCCCCCCATGCCTTGTCTCTGTCCTGCATGTTTTTTTTTCAGATCCAGGGATAGCCACCTGGCATTCTGACCTTTGACCCTGTTTTTTTTCAGTGAGGCATGCTTGTTTGCTGCTGATAGGGAGTTATGTGTGAGCAGGTCTAGGGCTGTGTCCAAGTTTGGGGCATGTTTGATGAATGTCCAGTTTACCTCAGCTAGTGTCTCTGAAAAGGACTCTGTATCAAAATTAGAATAATTCCTGGCCCAGGAGACTCTAGGTGGAGGGGTATGGAAATTATTTTTCCATATTCCAAACATGGGTGTGTGGTTGCTTAGGGCATTTGCATGATTCCTGCCAGTCTAACATTATCTGGTATTGAGGCCAGGATCCAATCTAGTGTGGAATGATTTCCCGTTTTTGTATTCAGTCTTGTGTGTTCATGGATTAGCAGAGTTAGGTCAGCTTCTAAAAGTAAGTTCTTTAGTTCTCCATTTGTTTGAGGCCCACACTGAATGTTAAAGTTGCCAAATATCACCCTCTCCCACTTGGGGTGGTCAGGCAGCACAGAAGAAGGATCTTCAGGGTGTCGGCTGCTGCCTTGGGGGGGTTATATACACACCCTAACATCAGGGATTTGGTTCTTCTGAACCTCAGTGTAGTGTAATCTCAATGTCAGGCTCACCTGTGAGCCCCCGAAAAAGGTTCATTTTCCCCGGGGTTTTCATTCCACCCCCATTCTTTTTTGGCATCCAGGTCCTGGTTTCCTGGCTTGTCCTCTGTTTCCCTGGTCCCTCCTGCCAGCCCCAGCAGTGTTTCTTAGAGAGAGCGGGGCCAGAGGGGCATGTTTGTAGAGCTGTCAGCTTTTGAAATAGCACTGCAGTGCCAGCGAGCTCCGTGCATGCGCAGAAGTGCAATTTCGTTTTGGCCTTTCTCAGCCATTTTGGCTGACCTCTCCAGTGGTCCCAGACTCAGGACATGACAAGCGAAGGACTGGGACCGGTGGCAGAACTGGAGAGGCAGCGGGAGAGTGGCAGGAGTGTTTTTTGTGTGCGTCAATCGCGAGCAAGTATTCAGATGCTGCCTCATGAATATTAATGAGGCAACATATTTTGAAGAGCTGGGAGCCTGTCTGGAGCTGGGGCACAGAGACAGCGCTAGTGACAGGCTCGGAAAAGGAAAAAAGAATAAATAAATAAAGCACTGAGTGAAAGGGAAGGCTGCCAGTCCATGGGGAAAATAAGGAAATAAAGTGTATTCACGGACTGCAGCCAGAGATCGGGGCTATGTGTGAGCTGCCTAGGGGCTATGTGAAATGGCAGCAGCAGCGACAGCCAGAGGGTTTGACTAATGTATTAAAATGTGCAGTCAGATAACAGGGCACAGGGGTGGCTACCAAATGGTTGGGAAATTAATAAATGAAAGAAAGGGGGTTGGCTGCAGGAATGCTTAAAACCTTTGGGACACTATACAAACTGTGTACACTGATTACAATGGCCATTATGTTTTGCAGCCATGTGATACCAGCTATCCACCCACAGAGCCAGGATTCTTGCCAGGGACTCTGGGACTCTTTGAACAGACTGTTGGGGGCAAATACCGGGGAATGTTTAGGCACCTTTTTCTGCACCAATGAGGCATCGAGGGAGCCTCGTACATATTAGTTTTTGCCTAAGGATAGTGGATCCAGCCAATGGGGAGCGAGGAAAGGGCTCCAAATAAAGCAAGAACTGTTGGAGTTTGAGTCAGTTCGGTGGGAGCCCCTCCAGGAGGAGTGGCTCTTGCCCCTGGAGAGAATGCAGGGCTGTGAGATGGGCTGCCTGAGGGCTGCCATTAATTTGTCCCCCAGGGCAGGAAGTGTTTGCCCCATCAGGAAAAAGGAAGCAGAAGCAATGAAGGAACAGCTTGGAAGAGAAAAAAAGGGAAAGCTGCAGGTTGCTGAATTTTCTGCATTGTTCTGAAGTTGCACCACAATGGTGAGAGAAGTGCAGCTGAAATAAAATAGGGAAGGCTGCAGATTGCAAGAAAGAGGTTGTGTCCTGAACATGGAAAAAGGACAATGGTTGTGTCTTGATCCTGCAGAAAGACAAAGATTGTGTTCTGAGCCTGAAAAAGAATGATGGTTGTGTCCTGAGCCAGGTAAAAGGACAAAGGTTGTGTCTAAGCCTGGGAAAAGATGGGAATGCTGAGGAATGATGAGGAATGATGAGGAACAAGAGAATATAAATGTGCTGAGAGAAGAAAAGGAAGAGTGACCCCTTCAACTCAGAGAATTGCTAAGTACCTGCACAGTGAGAAAAGGGACTTCGAAGGTGCAGGTGATATCTGTGAGCCAGAGCGAAAAGGTAGCTGTGCTGAAGCTGAGAGACTGTGAAAGCAGAAGGATGGACAGGTGCCTTTCTGGTCTGGGTACCTGTTGTCTGCTCCTGAGATACAGCAAGGAAAAGAGAGAGACAGATTGCAGTGGCTACACACTGTGGTAGAAAAGATAGAGAGAGAGAAAGAAAGAGAAAGAGAAGCAGAAGAGAATGTGTTGAATGGTTTTTGCTGACACCCTGGGCCAGGTGGGGAACTTGCTAACCCCCATCGAGTGGGATCTACCGCTGCAGGGGATTGTGGGTCCTGTACCCAACTGTTAGGGCACTCTGATCGGAGGGAGCAGGGCCATGGTGCCACTCCCGGGTTTGGGTCTTCTGTAGTTGGCAGGCCTTGTGCACATGCCCTGAAATAGAGCCTGTAATGGGCCAAAGGGATTAAGCTGCAAGATCTGCAAGCAAGGAAAAGAGAGCAAGCTGCAGCCTCTGTTCCCCTGTTCAAGCATAGTGCCTAGTTCTGCCAGTGTTGCCATCCATCCCGAGGACTTCCGTGAACTGTGCCATCCTATGACTGATTCTGCAGAACCATGAGTAAACTGCAAGAATTGCCCTGCACCTGGGGACTGTAAGTATGCTTGACCACTAGGGCAGGAGGTAGAGCTAAGGTCTAAAGGGAAAGATAAAGATTTAGCTCTAAATAAAAGAAATAATGTAAAAAGTTACTTAATTCAAGTAAGCTCACCAACGCAGGCTACCAGCTGCAACTCAGGCCTGCAACTAGAATCTGGGTACCCAGTGAAGGACTTGGGGGATATAATGGACTGGGGCTTGTGGATCTGAGTTTGAGCACTCCTGTAGCAGTTAGCTAGATAGACAGATTGGGTGGTTGCATTGATTGAGATCTGAGTTTGAATCAAAGGGAAATGTGAATCTGGAGAAATGCAGAACCAAAATGCTTACTTGAACTCTATTACATTTACCCCATCCTAAACCCCCTTCCCCTGTAAATAAACTATGAACTTATTGTTCTGCAGCAGAGATGAGAGCCTAATTTTAGTGAGCCTGTTTATTGGATGAAACGGAAAAGGTAAATTATGTTTTAACTGAATGTGGGGAGGTCCGAACCTGGTTAAGTCCATGCCTGGAGTAACTGTTGGGGAGGTGGGCTGGTACGACATCCCAGGGGGTTGTACTGCAGGCAATCAGACCCACTAAATATATATACTCTGGGTGGAGGCACTATCATTTTATTTTAACATTTAGGCAAGGACCCCCAAGGGTCAGCTATGGGAACTCAGTCCCATTGCCCTTGGTCGGGCCCGCAAGGCAGGGGCAGTGGCCCTCTTCAGGATGGCGCCGGAGAGGGGATACAGTAGTAAATATAGCTTCACAACTGGTATTTTTTAGGGTAGGTGTTATCACCTGGGAAGCATTTAAGTAGGATCTAATGTAGATTAAGACTCCTCTTCCCTTTTTTCCAAGTCTATCTTGCCTGAATAACCTGTCTCCCTTCACTCTGTAACTGATTGCCTTGTGCACATGCTATCTTCTTATTGTACTGTAATTGTCTGTACCTGACCTGGTCCACCTTGTAAATGAGTTGTCTCAATGGTGTTTCACCTGGATAAATAAAGATTGATTGATTGCTTGATTGAGTGATTGAATATTTTGAAACCTTTTAACTCAACCTTGTGGTCTAATACATGCGGTTTAAGCCAGGTTTCCGAGAGGGCGACTACATCTGGTGAGTACAGACTCACCCAGGCCTCCAGTTCATGAATCTTTGGCCTTGGGCTATTTATATTCATGTGTGTTATTTTTAACCCTTTTATATCTGGATTGTACCTGAAATATGTTTGTCATAGGGGGTGGACACATCGTCTTCACGTGGTCTGCCTTACTGTTGTCATTCTTAGGGTCTGGGGTGGTACAATGGCATGTCCCCAGTGCTTTTGCAGGGTGCGTACAGCTGCTATAAGCATGGCGGCATGTATGTATATTGGGAATAATTTAGCACGTGCTCCATGATTTGGCAGACTGTGGAGACCTACAGCATACCCGCTATGCCTGACATCTGTATTGCTGGAGGTAGGGACCAGCCTCCTAGCACATTTTTGGTAAGCCACACATGTCTGCTGCGCTTAATGTCATTAACTCCTGCACCCTGCTGCATAACTAGACAGCGCTTTGCAATATCTGCTGTCAATAGGTTCTCACACTGCTGCCTGTCACACTGCTGCAGTTCCACTAATATAGCAAGTGTGAAATCCTAAGGGATGAAGGTATTGTGGTGCAGTTCTATGTGCACTGAAGACTTCCTAAGTACATGTCAGTGTGTCACTTCAGCAAATGCTGGTTGTTATACCATACTCAACATCACGATGTGGTTTTCAACAAACGTGAATACTGTCTTTGTCTCTCTATGCTGATGTTTGCAACACCATGCTGGCTTCACTGTAGCTTAATATCAACACCTTCTGCTTTCAAACACATGTGAATGAGGTCTATCTGACCATTGGGTACATTTAACAAAACTATGGTGCTTTCAGTACAGGTTAAGAAATACAGTGTGTTACTGCTGGTTTTACAAATATATGGTAACACTCGGATGACAGGATCTTGCCAAGCCAGGAGTAACTGCATTAAAAACAAATAAATACTTTTATTTGGCTTGGGCAAGTGCTCGTTTGGTAACCCCAGGAATGACTTCCGGGTCACTCCTTGCTATTTCAGCAGCCCTGCTGCGAGCGAACATCTAGAATAGGCATCTTGCAAATGAGCGGTCTCTGAGTGCAGAGGACCCGAACAGCGTCTGTTTTAATTTAAACGTGTGTCACAGTTTGTGCTTTTAATCAGTGCTTTGGTACTGTGTGTCTCACTTCCCAGTGAGCTTGAGTCCTACTTACCTGGAATAGGGAACAGGAAATAGATGGAGAGATTGTAGTCCACTCGAGTGTGGTGTGGACTACAAGTCTATACCAGGGCAAATCTTTTTAGATACATTTAACCATTTAAGGGGACTTGTAGCACTTCATCTGGCCAGATCCTCAGATGAGAGGATTTCGCCAAGCCAGGAGTAACTGCATTAAAAATAAATAAATACTTTTATTTGTCTTGGGCGAGTGCTCATTTGGTGACCTCGGGAATGACTTCCGGGTAATTCCTTGCTATTTCAGCAGTTCTGCTGCAAGCAGGGTGTGTTCTGTGCATGTTTAGCATGTTCAGCACATTCAGCATGGGCGGTGTGGAGGCCATGGATACAATACACCTGCCAAGTGTTGATAACATCGCAGTTAGACCATCCCCCTGAATCCTATTATCTCTACTACTTGCAAATAATCTAAACACACTACTCAGCCAGCTCTGTTGTTGCAGAATTACTCTAGCCTGTGTCTTTGCCTGTTTCCCAGGGAAATGGATCTGTCTGTTATTATTAGAATTAATGAGGGTAAGGGAGGGATTCTTTGTTCAAAATGTAATATGTATCAAATCTCAGCCGAGGTAAGGACCACAGATGCTTTCACCTGTAAAAAATGCATTCAAAATGAGGAAATGTGTAAAGAGATATCGCTATTTAATAGCAGATTAATAGCACTTGAACAAAGCCAAACACAAATGGCACTCAGATTTCATGTTCAAAATTCCATAGAGGCTGCACCACATAGTACACCTGTAAATGAGTACTGACATCAGGCTAGTCAAACCCAGTCCCTGTTTATAACTGCTACCAGTGCACCTTCTAACACCACGATCAATGTACCTAGGCCTACCGTCAATGATATACAGTAGTGCTAAATGATCTCGGCACAAAAAAATGTACAAGGGTAGATGATCTTAGCGATGACTCAGACAAACAATGGTATGAGGTACAAAGTAAGAGAGCATTAAAAAAGGGAAGAAAGGTGAATAACTTTACTCTTCCATTATTTAACAGCTCTGATCCTCTAGAAACTTCACATTCTGTTGAAATACATCAAGAGTCTGCTATTTCTAGCCCTTGCTCATCTTCCATGACAAGGGAAAATACAACAAAACTCTCTGTAACACAAGTTAGTCAGGAAATTGCTACTGTACCCCAAACTCTTAATATCATCCTGAATCTCGGAACATCTGGGGCTTCATCTATACCAGGTATAGTAGGCCCTTCAAGTTCTTTGGGTGATAGGGAACTGGGTGTCACTAGACAGAATAAATTTAGTTCGGATGCTATCCTCTTACTTATAGATATTCCAGTTGTTGTCTCTCCTGACAACTCACCGCTATCTCAGGTAATGGAATTTACCTCTGATTCTACTGTCTCTCAAGCTTACATAATAGACAAATATTTGTTATCGGTGACTCAATAATAAAACATATAGACAGAGACATCTGTGATCCAGATAAAATCAATCGTACTTATTCTACGTTCCATGGGGCTAAAATTGTTGACCTTACATCAAGGTTGAATAAAACTCTATATGAAATGGGGTCTAATCCACTTGTTATTATATGTGCGGGCACTAATAATGTTATGCATGATGACCCATTTAATATCAGAAGTGATTTTGTGGCACTATCCAACAAACTAGCAGATAGTGTCAAATCGCTTTCTCAGAGATCCTACCCATACCCAGAGCCTCCTATGAGCTGAATTAAAAAATAAATACCTCAATGACTGGCAACAAAGTTTGTGTCTTAAGCAAGACATTACATGTATAACCCTTTGGGAGGAATTCTCTGATAGGTTAGCATTATTCTGTGGTGATGGACTACACTTAAGCAGGCGGGGTAGCTCACTCCTGGGTAAACAAATTTATCTACAATAAATAAATGTTTAAACTAGATACACCGGGGGAGAGGCAGGGTATGCCTATCTCTCTGAACTATTCTGGAATTTACAAAAATAAATGTAGTAACACCAAGATAAATTTTCTTTCTTTTAATACCAGATGTCTTAATAACAAACTAGATGAACTAAAAATAAAAATAAGTCAAGAGCACATCGATATTATAGCCATCACTGAAACCTAGGGTGATGAAAAAGCATCATGGACCCCATATTGCCCAGCTATGTGTTGTACCAACTTAACAGAAGTATACGTAAAGGCAGAGGGGTGGCATTATTTAAAAACAACAACCTCAAAACCATAGATATATCCAACAAAATAAAACAGACTGACTATACTACTGAATCCATCTGGATCAAACTCCTGTTAGATAATTTAGAACATATCATATTCAGTATTCGCTATCGCCCTCCCAATTCTATATCTGAAAATTCTGATGCTATTTTTAAAGAAATTAAATTGGCAAGTGAGCTTGATAATATAATATGGATGAGTGATTTCAATATTGGGGACATCTCATGGAAAGATCTAACTGCATCCTCAAGCAGTGGCAAAAAACTTTTGGCCACTTGCCTACAGTATAGTTTAAATCAGTGGGTTCTTAGTCCTACCTGTACCAGGGGTGAGCGAATACTAGATCTAGTGATTCACAGCGACCTATTAGTGATTAATACTGTGTCTGTAAATACTGTGTCTGTTCAAACCCCAGTTGGAAATAGTGACCATGATTCTATTCTTTTTTCTTTAGTTACCAGCCATACCTATAGCTTTAGTACTACTACTAAGACATATCTTTATGAAGTAGCAGACTTCGACTTAATAAATTCAAAACTGGTTTCAATAAACTGAGGTGATATTTCTACAAAAACAGTAGAGGAGGCCTGGGAGTTTTTACACCAGACCATCATCTCATTGAGGGATAAATATGTTCCATTCAGAAATAAAAATAGTGATCGAAAACATAGCCCAAAATGGCTTGACAAGACTATACACAGACTTCTCAAACAAAAAAACAAACAATATTCAAATTATTTCAAATCCTGTACACCGGAAAACTGGGCCTCGTATGTTAGAACTCAAAAAAGAAATGTAAAACAAAGATTAAAAACACTAAAGCAAAATAAGAACATAATCTAGCAAGGACTGCTAATAAGACAAATATTAAGTATTTCTATTCATATATAAACTCACCAAAAAACCTATATGTCAGATCTGACCTCTTCTAAAAAATAACAAATTGGTATATGAACCTAAAAAAATGGCCAATACTTTCAAAACCAAATTTTGTGAAATTTTTGATCAATCTAAATCTATCCACTTGGGGGTCACCCATAATGAGGATGAATTTATAAACCTTACTGACGAATCTATACACAAAATATTATTATCCCTCAAAGGTAAGATGTGCCCCGACTCTGATGATGATATTGCAGGCCATCTCCTATATTTACTTGCCGATGGTCTCACTCACCCACTAAAATTACTATCTGAAGGGTGTCTCAAAAACAATTTTGTGCCCTCAGCTTGGAAATCAGCACATGTTATACAGATACACAAAAAGGGACCCAAAAACAATTGGGAGAATTACAGGCCTATCAGCCTTACCTCGTCTATTTGTAAGTTGTTTGAAAGCACTATTAAGGATATAATTAGCCAAGTTCTAGATATAATAGACCCAGAACAACATGGGTTTAAAAAAGGGAGGTGTTGTCTTACCAACCTTATGTGTTTTTATGAAGGCATCAGTTCTCAACTGGATAATCATACACCATATGACATTATATTTATCGACTTTAGTAAGGCGTTCAATGTTATGCCTCATAATGCTTTAGTTCCCAAATTACATAAAACAAGTATTAATAAAAACATCATAAACGGGATTGAAAACTGGCTTAGCAATAGATCGCAAAGAGTATTAGTAACAGGGCAACTATCAGATGTGGGTATGGTTGGTAGTGGTGTCCCCCAGGGCTCTGTGCTGGACCCCTGTTTATTTCAAGTGTTTATTTCTGACCTAACTAACAACTGTCTATCATCCACAATCAAATATGCTGATGATGTAAAAATAGGAGGCCCTTGCAGTACAATTGAACAAACCCAAATTATTCAAAATGATCTTAATAAAATATCACAATGGGTAACAGATTGAGGCATGAAAATAAATAATAGCAAGTGTAAAGTCATGTACCTAGGTCACCTGAATCCTTTAACAGAATACTCCATTCATGGTTATAATCTAAGCACAACCACAGATGAAAGAGATCTAGGGATATATATATATATATATATATATATATATATATATATATATATATATGAAGATCTAGGCCACTCAAAACAGGTACATGAGCTATTAACAGAGCCAACCGTGTAATCTGGTCCATAAAAAGAAACATCAGATCAAGGGATAAAAACCTGATGTTGCCACTTTATAGGGCTTACTCAAGACCTCATCTAGAATATGCCTCCCAGCTTTGGTCCACCTATAAAAAAACTGAAATAACAGTACTGGAAGGGGTCCAGAGAAAGTATACAAAGCAAATATCTGGATTGTATAATGAGTCATATGAAAACAGAATCCAACTACTTTATCTAATGCCTTTGGCAACTCGTCACCTTAGGGGAGATCTTTAATTTTATGTTTGATCTCGTACAGGACCCTTAACTACTGTCCGAGTTGGGTTTTGAATTTAAAAACAACCCACACAACACCAGAGTCCATCCGCTCCAGTTCATTACTAAAAGGTTTAATTATGTAGCTCATAAATATTTTTTTACTCAAAGAATTATAAACCCCTGGCATACACTCCCAATTGATGTAATTGTGAGCAGGACAAAAGCTGAATTCAAACATTGTCTTGACTACCTTATTCTCTCAGGGATTAATTTTAGCTGCTATAATTAACTTCACAGGTACAATTATGGGCTCAAAAAGCCTCCTAGCATCTTTCCATATTTAGTAGTACTATGTTTTCTTTTTGGTACCATGTACAAAAACCAGGGTGGTTTCTCTATACATTTCAAAGTAAACTTTTCAGCACAGTCTCGTGCTATCAGGGACAGTTTTGATTGTGACTGCAGCTACATACTGTGTGTGCAACAAGCTAAACAAAATTAGTGTGACATGACCTAACAACAACATCCTTGTGATGTGTAGGCAAGCATGTAGTTATAAGTCAGCTTGCACCATTTCAACTTAGTTGGCCCTGCAGAGGGCTGTAACAGTACAACAGTTAATTACAAAACATCTTCTGAAACTGAATGCACCACTACTCATGCACAGCGGCCAGTGGTGAGGCAGCAGTGGGTTTACTTAGGATCATAGTGGAAGTTAATGGGCCCAAAAATATTAAAACTCTTCAAGTTAAAGCCTGAAACTAGAAAGTCCTGTTGGGCAGGAGTAACAATCCCTTCCCTTGTGTCACAGAGTGCTGGGTCAGTGCCCTGTTCTGTGTCTTCTGGCACAGATATTGAAGGCCCTGGTTTGCTGTCATACTGGCTGATGGGAGGAGTAGTTAGTTGCACTATCTTGGTGTCCATCTCATCTTGTGGAGGGCTCGAGATATTGGAGGACCTGTCACTGATATTAATGGTGTCAGTGCTTTTTTTGACACTCTGGCTATGTGTTTCTTTACATCCATTGACGTGTCCTGATTGTTCAGCTCAGTCCCTGCTGAGCTGAGAAGTTTGCTCCACTTTTGACGGTCAGAACTTGAGGCATGCCAATAGTTACAGAGACTAGTTTCACAAAGGTGCCCTGTCACACTCATTATTTCTCTAATTGCAAGACCAGTGTCTGACAGTATTTGCACAACTGTGCTTCTAATCAAGTGATTAGAGTAATGCTTTGACAGTTGTGCTGCCTCAGAAATTTTCACCATTAGACTGCCTAAGTAGTTGACCCCCATAGGCTTCAGAGTGTACCAGTATTGGTCCTCTGGATGGATCACTTGTTTGGGGTGGAGATACAATGCAGGGGCATTTGGAGGACAGCAACTGATATATTCTTTGAAGACTTGTACTAGACAGTTTGTGTTGGCTGGGTCCGCAACCAGAAATCTCTCTGTTGTTCTCTATTTGGCTCATTAATCTTATTGTGGTTCTTTGTATGTGGAATGAACGATAGGCTAAAGTACTACCAGCCGTCTGCGTCTTTCATAACTTGGAAGGAGTCTTGCTTCAGCTCTCATATGCCTTCTCAGCCATGACAAGCCAACTGCACCTCAAGTCATACACATTTGACTAGGCTCACAGGTGTAGTGTGGGATAACACCTCTAATGATCACAATTTCTTGAGATAATTTTGGCTTATTGCTGGGTGGTGCACTGCACAGTCTTCTCCCTCTTTCCAGATTTGCTTTAAAACTGCAATAAAGATGCTATTAGCTGGCTGAAACAGTGGGTAAGTTGTGATACAGTGACATGTCTACTACTGTGTCCCATTTCACTGCTTATGCTGGTGTCATGTTTCTATCTTTTGCAAGTCTCAGTAGGCTTTCCCTGCAGCACAGACAGCATAGGCAGCTCTGTGACACTCAGCATTTTGCCACACTTTGGTGTGCTGGTTGCCTTGGCAGTGGTATAACTTTGCAAAGCCTTTGGAACAAAATACAAACATCCCTCAGATTCACCGAACTTGTTTCTGTTAACTCCTTTAAATCCCTGTTCAATAAGGTATACAAGGAAACCTGCCAATGTCACAATGGGTAGGTCTACCCACCCCTAATTTAACCCAACTGTTGCAGCACTTCTTACCCCCACTCCCCCATTACTCCCCTCACTTTCCCCTGCTTCAATTTCAGCCAGCAGTAAGCACCCCACATGGGTTCCCCCAGCCCTCCCCTGCTCTAGTCCTAGATCTGTTATTGCCTGATTGTCCTGGTCGGAAACGCTGTTGTGCTACCCCCTAGCGCTGACCTTCCAGTGACTGGATCAACTCCTGCCTCTCTACTGTGACCCCTGCACCCGCTGCAGTCTGTTACCTATGTATGCCTCCTCTTCTTGTCCATTAGTCCATGACTATTGTTGTCCTCCCATACCAATGCCAAAGTATTGCTTTTGAATTCTCTATGCTTCCCTTTGTCCCCTAATATTGTTGTACCCCCACCTCAACTGTTCCCCATGTCAAAATATTGCACTTAAGTTACCTACCCTTAATATGTATGTTATGATTCATCTCATTGATTGTACTGGGTACTCATTGTAAATTTCTCATTGTATTGTCTTATTGTATTTCACTGTCCTAACAGGACCTCCTTGTAAGTGAGCATGCTCAATGGAGTTTTCCTGCAAATAAACTTGAACAAATGCTTCACAGTTGGGCTGGCATCATGAGCTGCATTCTCAACGCAAGATACAGTTGCCATTGTCTGGTCATCAATCTCTCCCCATGGACACTGCTCACTAGTCAGACCTGTAGAGAGCCACTGAGTCATGGGTGGCTGGATAAGATGTGTTTTCTTCTCAGTGCACTTCTTTGGTTGCTACAGGATGGGCTATATGCATGGCTCCTGCACTGTCCTGAAGTGCCACTCCGTGCAGGTACTTTGTGTCAGCACTGTTGTTTTTGTAACAGTGCAGATTTCACTGTGCTGCCTAGATGGCAGCATACAGGGTGAGCCAGCATGTAAGGCTTCCTTCTTGATTGTTCTGGTGCTTGCCTGCTGTCCATGCCCAAGCTTATGTGGATCTGCACTGACCCAGTGGTTCCGGCTCACCTGAACCAGAGTTTCTTTTTCTTTGCACTTTTGAGGTTGCCGCACAGTTTCTCTGGGTCTGACTGCCAGCTGCTGGTCCATACTTACAGTAACAGCTGTATTGCTGTGACATTCAGTTGCAGGCACTTCGCTGTCTGCTGCAGCTTGACCGTCTGGAAATTTCTCATCTGGCCAGTCATTCAGCGTGAGATCGCCAAAAAGACTGAAGTTCACATCCATTGTGCAGAAACTGCAAATGCAACTATCTACACTGTTTTACTGCTTTCTCTCTCTCTCTCTCTCTGTACAAACCACCATGTTGCACTTTGCTGCAGTGTGACACTGCATTCTATGGAGGTGGGCGGAGAGATAACTTGTAGTGGCACGGGCCGTGCTGTCAGCATGGCTGTTGCCAGACACTGTGAATCAACAACAGTACCGCAGCTGTAGAGTGTTGCAATGTGCGTCTCTCTTTATCTGTCATTCACAACACTTAGACTATGGTTCCTGCACCTCAATGAACGTGAGTCTTGTGCAACCATATGGAACCACTTCTTAGGGGACAGCAACCTGTGTCAGGGAGAGGCGCACACTAAATTGACAGATCATTTGTGGCCCAGGGCCGTTTTTATGAACAGGTAAAGTAGGCTGCAGCCTAGGGACACCAGCTGTTTAGGGGCACCTGAGAATCTGAGAGGCACAAAAAAATTGGCTGGATGAGGGCTCCTCTGAGTCCACACTCAGCAGCCCCCCCCCCGCAACTCAGTCCCATTGAGTCCGTAGAATCAATTGCCCCCCAGACCAGACCAGTCCAATCAATGGCACCAGATTTGATTTTGATTTTAAAATCACTTGGAGTGTGCAGCCGGGGAATGATGGGCAGGGTGTAAGGCACAGCGTACGCACAAGTCACAGATGACAGCACTGCCACACTGAGAGCACTCCTTGATGGCTGGAGGTGGAGGACTGAGTATGAATACTGTGACGGACCTCTCTCTCGTGACCTTGTTGGTCAGTACAGTTCACAGCTTCTCTACTTCTCGGCATCACTTGTGTGTGTCCCCGCATCCAACCACTGTGACGAGGGAAAGCAGTCACATCAGGGATGAATGAGAGACCAGATTGGGTCACCAGGAGTTCGATCCACAGCAGTGGCAGCAGTGTTTCTTCTTCGGGCCTGCCAGCCCAGTACCAGAGGAGGAGTAGCAGCAGTCAGCAGACAGTGCGCTCTGCAGCTTGCTGCAGTGGGACAGAGTGAAAACATAGAGGTAGGACACCTGGGCCTGGCCCCGGAAGTATGTTTGGAAGGAGGACTTAGGAGGAGGAGAGGCAAGGCAGCGACTGATGTGATTGTCGAGTGGGTCGGTGAGTCTGGTGAACAACTGAGCCAGGCGGGAGGGAGGAGGTGTGTGTGAGGAACTTTACTTGAGGGTCTCAGACTGCTTCAATCTTCCCCTCATGTTACAGGATTCAGGAGGATAGATGGAGTGTGTGAGTAGGTGTAAGTAAGAAACAGAGAGAAGAAATTTAGAAAACTGTTTTCTGACCAGAAAAAATGAATATCAGCACCAACCAGAGTCTCCTCCCTTCCCTATAGCCAGGTAGGAGGGCTAAGATAACCTCTGAAAGTCATTCATTCAGACTGAGAACCTTCACTTCATGTGAGCCAGTAGGGTCAGAGGTCATGGTGTAGTGTTTGGAGAAGCTGCAGCCCCCCACCCCACAGGAGCTATCCATCATAATTCCTTCAAGTAAACCTAAAAAGGAAAAATGTTTGTGCTTCAGAGTAAAGAGAGCAGGGCACTACATGGGTGTTCTCTATGCAGGCTGGCTTTGAGGAACATCTTTTACCCAAGGGTGAGTTGGAGGTGAGGAAACCCTTTGCCTGACCCTGGCCTGAACCCTTGTGGGCATAAAGGTAGGCACAGGATCAAGGGGCACTAGTCTGTATACCATGGATCTGTGGAGACAGAGTATTTTATCTCTAGAGTATCCCTTTTATTGAGAGTTGGATCCCCTGTGAATCCTTCTTGAGAGGAGCTTTGTACTGTGCCTGGACAAATTAAAATACTCCAAGTGCTCCCAGACCAGTGATTGTTGTGTCTCCTCTCAAATGGAGAGACCCTGTACCCCCATGAGTTCTACCAGAAAATTTCCCAGCTGTGGCTGTGGGAAAGTTGTGGAGAGGACCTGCTGAGATAAAAATAAATGCCACAGACTGCACCTACTGGTTGCCCACAGCCCCTTGTATAGAAATTCAATTAAATTCAATTTTTATTTAACCAGGGGAAAAACACCATTGAGACAACTCATTTTTGAGGTCATCCTGGGAGAGCAGAGTACAAGACAGTCATGACTACAGACAACAAAAAGGGAAAGAAAAAAACAGAAAAATATAGTGCATAGTAGGTACAACAATGCAAATACAATCATGGAATACAGTACATTTCTTTGAATAGGGTACAATAATGTAAAATATAGACATAAAATACAATGCATATCGATAGCAAGATACCTAACACATAATTCTGATCATTTTATACATGTAAGTCGATGAGTAGGTAAAAAAGGGAGTAAAGAGAAAAGGGGATAAAGAGGAGAAAGAAAGAAAGAGATTTAAAGAGCAAGGTGTACACAAGTGCAACAAAAGTGGGAAGTAGGGCAAACAGTAATAAAATATGAGAGGGAAGGAGTGGAGCAAGGGGAGAGAAAGCAAGACATGGCTAAGGAGGCCAAGTAAGAGTAACAAGGGACAGGTGGTGGAGGGGGCAGCAGCAGGACAGATGACCTAGGGAATGTGAGAGGAGGGCTAAGCAGGTGGTCAGATGGTCTAGGGAATAAGGGAGTAGGGGTGAGCAGGGAAGGAGGTAAGGAAAGCTACTGGACGTATTTAGTATGGAGGATGGGACAACAGGAAGATGAATATAGGGAAGTGGGCAGTAGGTGAAGGGTAGAGATAAGGAATGGTGTTAAAGAGTAGGCTTGGAGTAAGGGGTAGGATGATAATATTGGGGAAAAACAGAAGGCCTTAGTGACAGAGTAAGTGCAGTGGTACAGCAAGGAGGAATCAGTGCAACAGTGCAGCAGGGAGAATTGTACTAGACGTGGCCGACAGTTATGAGAAGCAGTTACACATGTCCTTCAGGGTGAGTCTAAGAAGAGGCCTGAAAGTGTACATCCCTACTAGCTGCTCAAGTTTAAGCATCCTTTGAAAGGAATTTCAGAGGGTGGATAGGGCATGGCTTATAGATGACGAACCGTACCGAGTTCTTATTCAAGGATGTCAAACATAATGTAGGAAAGTTTCCTGAGTGTATAGATGCAGGGAGAGCATTTGAAAAGGGCAGAGATGTAAGGAAGGAGTTTGTTTGTAAAGGCTCTATAAACCCATAGTGAAGCATTACGCCATCTCCTAGTATTAAGGGAGGTCCAGCCAGTCTGCAGGTAAAGAGAGCAATGATGGGTTCTGACCGGGGCATGTGTAATAAATCATAAGGCTGTATGGTAAAGCGTGTTCAGTTTGGATAGAATTGAATGGGGACAGTGGCTGTAGAGGAAATCAGCATAATCAGTTAGAGGGGGGAAAGTCGTCTGCACCAATCTTTGTTTGGCTTCGTATGTAAGCAAATGCTTAATTTGAAAGAAAAGGCTCAACCTCTGGTATAATTTTTTTATTATCTCTTCAATGTGAATGACAAAGGACAATTTAGAGTCTAGCCAGAAGCCTAAGTATTTAAATTTCTCCACTGTTTCGAGTGGTTCCCCCAAGATGGTTGCAATCTTGGGATAAATGTTTAGGGAGTGAGCCATTGCATCTTTAGCATGTGGGGAGAGGAGCATAACTTATTTTTTTAGCATTGAGCAGCAATTTTAGGTGGAGCAGATTTTGTTGTAGTTGGTTAAACTCACTCTGTAGTTCAAGGCAGGCATGGTGTAAAGTAGAATTAGCGTCATAAAGTACAGTGTCATCCGCGAAAACATGGACAGTTGCCGAGTTGATATTGAAATCAGTAATGTTGATATATATAGCAAATAGCAAAGCCACAAAATAGACCCCTGGGGAACTCCTCTCTGTAGTGTTTTAGGGGGAGAGAGGATACCATTTGCTTTTCCCGGTTGTCGCCTACCAGTGTGATAGCAGGAAAACCATTTTATAGCTATGTCATCTAGACCAAGGTTCCTTACCATGTGTAACAGTATTTGGTGATCGACAGTGTTGAATGCCTTGCTGAGGTCTAAAAATAGGGAAGAGACATGATGTTTGGAGTTGAGGGAAGTTTGCCAGTCATTTGTGACCTTGGCCCGGGCAGATACTGTGCTGTGCTTGGGCCTAAAACTGGACTGAAAGGGATTCATTAAATTTTGATTTTCCAGATGCTCTCTTAGCTGGCAGTTGACTCATTTTTAAAGTGATTTGAGTAGGACAGGAAGAATGGAAATGGTCCAGTAGCTGTTAAGGTTGCATGGGTTGCCTGATTTAAATAGTGGGATGACATGTACAATTTTCCAGTCGGATGGGAGGGACCCGTGGAAATGCTGTGCCAAAGTAACAAATAACATTTTTATGGACTAGCCCCCCTTGGGGTTAAATAATCTTTAAGATGGACTCATTAATTCTGAATTTTTTGAATTTGGCACCAGCCTGCAGGCTATAAGGAAAAGATGAGCCACTTGTTGAAGTTTGTTTGGAATAAAATATGGATCCATTTGTGGACATTGAATTTGCTTTTCCAGACTGTTTTGCACTTACCAGTTTGCCTAGCAACCCTGCACCTGGGATGCTGAAGTTTGGATGCTTAGTTTATCATATATGAGCTCGATGTTGCAAGCTTATATTTACTTTTTCATTTGACTGCTGCGTTTTGTGGGGAACCTCTTTAGAGCCTTTATTACTTGATGCATTTATCTGTTGAAGGGATAATAGCACTCTGATAAGTGCATTGAATTCTCAGTTTACTTCTCCCTAATGGACTTCATCCCAGCTACTGAAGCAGCTGGCACTAAGGGAACTGTTTATATTTCAGACTGCAGAATTTATAGGTACACCCCATTTCTTCTTGTACCAGACTGCAGGATAGAAAAGTAGTTTGTTTTTTCCACTAACCGTCCTTAAGGTGACAGTATTCTGTTTCTTTTAAATGTGGGTTCCTGCATGAAATTTTGTCTGCTGTATTATTTTTTATTCAAATGACAAATAAACAGGAAGTGCAAAACAAGTCAGTATTCTAATTGTTTTATTGTTCTTATGTGAATGTGTTGTTGCCATCCCCTGAACTGAGCCATGTCTGTTGGGGGGGGTGCTGAAGTTTTCATCCTTTGGGCACCATGTAAGTTAATTCGGTTCTGTTGCAGCCACTAACAAAAATGATAATATTGACAGCAGGCAGTGCTGTCTTCATCCTGCAATACAGCTCTCTGTATAGTGCCAACCAGCTGTGAGTACTGCGTGCTCTGTGCAACACTGTCATGGCCCTAGAATGTGCTCCCAAGAGTGGGCATGGTATGGTCAAGGGACCACTTTGTACAGCTACTGTGGAGATGGTAACAGTTGCTGCTTGGTGTTTCGAGATCCACTGGGTGAGTGGGTAGGTGGGTGGGGAAAGACAGCACCGCCAGGTGATCCTCTTTACTCCTGATATTCCACATATTGTACCAGACACCGCAGCAAGGTTTCTATGGACTGTTAAGGGCTGCTAAACTGTACCGAGAATGACTGTAGGTCCGCTGGCCAGGTGGGTGGGTCGACATAGCAGTGCCGTATGACACTGATTCCCCACTGACAACTGTACATGGGACCGGGAGGCTCACAAGCAACTGAAGTCCATAATCAGATTGGATACTGTGCCATGGACACTACTATCCCTCTCACATTCTGCCGACATTGGTGATGGTAGCATGACAGCAGAATAGTATGCAGCTAATTCTCACAGTGTTGTCCTGGACCGCTTGGGATACTGACAGCCACTGCAAGAGAGGGTGGGCAAAGACAGATGTGCAAAGGAGCATGACGGCACAGAGAAATCAAGATGTGATGGGCGATGTTAAAATGGTGTCTGGCACCTGCCTACTAGGGTTAACTGTTTTGTGGGATTTCCGAGGTTCACAGGGCAGGTGCGTGGGTGGGTGGGTAGACTCAGAGCTGACATGGGAAAATCATGTGAGCATGTTAACTGTATGGAGTGGGGGGCCACCAGCTCAGTGGACTGATCGCTGAGACGACACATGATATGCCACCCCAGACAGCAGCTTTGGTGCTATAAAGCCACAACTCAGATACCAGGACTAGCTGGCAGACTGAATAGTGTGCATGAATTCAGCAGCACAGCCTGCCACAACAGCTGTGGTACATCGGCTACTCTCTACCCTTTAGCTGTTTTTACAAATGGCTACTGTTCACATTTGCAGCACGCTGCCTGAAACAGGTGCCGTTCTGCACCTTGATCATTTACACGGTGGACTTCCTCGCCCTAAGTGTGCTGATAATGTAGATTATCACACTGTCAGGTGATGTCCACCATCCAATCATAGCAGTCCCTCAGGATCCCCATGTAATAAAGAATTTTAATGCACGCCCAAAGAGTGTAGTAAAGCAAAGGCGGAAAGCCGAGTGTCCTTATGACCCAGGGAGGTGCATTAAAATCCTATAATGCACACCCTGATGGGGCTTATTATACTTATTAAATGGTTCTAAGAAGGTCTGTGGGGAGGAAAATGAGATTTGGCACCTGACCATGCATTCATACAGATTTAATGCATGGTCAGATGTTGTCTCTCAGTCAGTGAAGTTCTAAGAATTTTTTCTTGCCATTTTATAAAAAGCATTAAGTTCCTATACCTAATGGTTCCAAAGTAACCGTCTCTAAAGATAATTTCTTTGAAACAAGATAACTTTGGAACCAAAAGGGCTAGGAACATAATTTGTATTTAAAAGCTTGTAGTTAGAGAACTATAGATACAGTATATTTTATAGGTACAGTGCAGTGTTCAGTTGTATCGATATTTGTAAAATAGATTGAGAAATGTATTAATTTTTTTTAATTTAGTTTCAAACTTTTTTCAACTTTTTCTGATTTGTGGTTATACGTCAGCCTATTTAATGATAATCTATAACATTTTCAAGTGTATACATCCCATCATATGCCTCTATAAGTGCAGCACACATCTCACTTCTTATGGAAAGGCTAAGCTGCCAAAATTTGTGTGTACATATTCACCCAGCAAACTGGTTAAGTTCGCACAGTGAATCTATGCAGATTGCTAATTTGTGGGCCAATAAAGCAATTTGCATAGTTTGCCACACACATTTGGCCAATTTTCCCATGAAAAACTATGGGAATTGTGGTCGTCTACAATCTTAAACTGTAAAAAAATTCCTTCCCCACCCACTGCTGTAATATTGCCCCCTCCCACCTTCCAAATACTTTATAGTCATATGCCCCCCTCAGATCCCCAGCTGGCATCCGCCCCCCGCCACACACTGACAAATTTCAATTTACTGAGTAGTTATATTCTGTATTAGTATAAGAAAGCAGTGTAGGAGCTGGAGATCAAGAAGAATCTGTGTTGACAAAATAGGCAAGAGAAAAAATGGGCAGACTGGGTGGGCCAAACAGTCCTTATCTGCCATCAAATTTTATGTTTCTATGTAGTGTGCAACATGTACAAAAGATTTAACTATAAGTTCAATAATATATACCCTTCCTCCCTCCTGCGTGCCAAACAAAACACTCCTCCCACCTGCCCCGACCCAAGTTCCATGAGGTCCATGACCAATGAGACCCTCTCCACTCAACCCCCACCACCCTCTGCAAGCACCCAGAAACAACTTGAACTGCAATAAAGAAAACACTCCCCCCGTGCAGAGCATCTGCTCTGTTCAGTCTCCATCTCAGTAATGGGCCCACATGAATGAATGCTGACACAGCTCGCTCCTAGTAAAACCTGACTGGCTGAAATGCATCCAATTAAGTTGTATGAGGAGCAATGCTGCCACCATTCATTCATGATCCAGCACCATTACAGGGAGGACTATTGAACAGAATAGATGCTCTGCAGCAGGGTGTGTGAATACCTTACTTTGAATATTTGCCAAGCATTCATAATTGGCTGTCTCAATTATTCATTATTTGTTATTCAGTTGCTGGAACTAGCTATGAAACTACAAGATCTCCTGAGACTTCCTGTCCAAACAGAGGCTACTTTGAAAGCTCCCTGACTCATAGAAACAGAAACATGGAATTTGCCAGCAGATAAGGACCATTTGGCCTACCAAGTCTGCCCATTCTCTCTATTGTATCACTGCAGATCCTACTTGATCACTGACTCTTTGTCCCTTCCCTCATTTCATTACACTGAGATTCCTTTATGCCATCCCTCATTCCTTTCCACTAAGATTCTGTTATGCCTATCCCTTACTTTCTTGAACCCCACCACTATTTTCACCCCCCACGACCTCAACTGGAAGGCTGTTCCAGGAATCCACCACTCTTTCTGTGAAGTACTTTTTCGCATCTCTCCTGAATCTACGCAACTCCAACTTCAAAGTATGTCCCCTTGTTCTTGAGCACTTTTTGTTCTTAAAATTGATTTCCTCCTCTACTTTATTTACCCACATGAGGTATTTAAAGGTCTCCATCATATCCCTCCTCTCCCTCCTCTCTTCAAGGGTGCACATATTGAGTTCCTTTAGCCTCATGTTGTAGGGCTTTTGATGCAGACCCGCACCATTTAAGTTGCCCTCTTTTGGATCACCTTCACTCTATGTCCTTCTGGAAATGTTGTCTCCAGAACTGTACACAGTATTCTAGGTGTGGACTCAACAGCAATCTTTACAGGGGCATCATCACCTCCCTCCTTCTGTGGGTGATACCTCTCCCTATGCAACCCAGGGTAGCATCCTGTATGGACAAGTATTACTGAGCAGCTCAATATGAGCAACTCAATAATACCGCTCCCATGTAGAGCGAGAGGGAAAAAAGAACACTGAATGGGTATAGCGAGTGTAGCACTGCGGGATACATGCTACACTCACAAGAAAGGGGATAAGAGGATTGTTTTTGCCAAACCCTGCTGAGTTGGCCATGTGGCGTAGTAGCTGGAGCCACTGCCTCTGGAACCTGTGTTGCCCGGTTTGGATCCCAGTGCAGGTAGAAATTTTGCTTCCAGGGGGAGTGGTTATATTTTCCTAAGTCTGCTCCCCCTAGAGTTTATAATCCTTATTTTGAGGGGTGCAGGGGCTTGCCCACCTTTGGGGTTGGGGGCTTGCCCCACATACAAAGTTGTTGTTTTTTTTTTTTTTGTTAAAATACGTGACTGTCGCTATTTGCTATGGTCGGTGTTGTGCAGTTCACCCTTTTGACACCGGGCAGTTCTTTTCTCTCTTTATGTGATCAATGGTCTTATGGACTCACTGTTATCACATAAAACCCAACCCAGCATCCCACTGTCCCTCGCAAATGCCTTGTTGTACAGCCTGGCTACCTTTAGGTCATCAGAGAAGATTACTCCCAGGCCTGTCTCCTGCTTGATGTTTAGCAATAGCACTCCCCCCATTTTGTACCATGCCCCAGGGTTTCTGTGCCTCAAGTGCATTATTTTGCATTTTTTCCACATTGAAACACAGCTGCCATACTTTAACCACTGCTCGAATTTTCCCCAAGTCCCTACTCATCCTTTACATGCACACACATCCTCCAGGGAGTTCACCCTATTGCAGATTTTGGTGTAATCCGCAAAGAGGCAGACCTTCCCCTCCAATTCTTCTGCAATGTCACCTATAAAGACATTAAAGAGGAGCAGTTCCAGCACTGACCCTTGAGGTATCCCGCTGGTCACCATCCCCTCCTTGGACTGAACGTCATTTACCACCACCCTCTGTCACCTCTTCCCTAACAAATATTTTACCCAGTTTACCACCTTTGGACTCACTCCTAAGCAAACCAGCTTGCTAAATAGTCTTCTGTGTGAAACAGTGTCGAACACCTTACTGAAATCTAGGTAGGCCACATCCACTGCTCCACCACGATCTAATTCCTTGGTCACCCAATCAAAGAAATCGATCAGAGTCATTTGACATTACCTCCCAACCATGAATCCAAACTGTCTTGGGTCTTGCATTCCATTAGATTCAAGACATTTAACTATCCTCTCCTTCAGCAGTGATTCTATTAACTTACACCGATGTCAGATTGACTGGCCTGTAATTGCCAGCCTCCTCCCTGCTACCATTTTTGTGAAGTGGGACTGCATCTGCCCTCCTCCAGTTCTCTGGAACCACTCCTGTTTCCAGTCAGCTGTTAAACAGGACTATCAGTGGCACAGCCAGTACCTCCCTGGGCTCCCTGAATAGCCTGGTATGTACCCATCTGGTCCCTTTGCTTTATCCACT
Organism: Neoceratodus forsteri; assembly: GCA_016271365.2. Taxonomy (NCBI): domain Eukaryota; kingdom Metazoa; phylum Chordata; order Ceratodontiformes; family Ceratodontidae; genus Neoceratodus; species Neoceratodus forsteri. The sequence goes on from CM057459.1 coordinate 1,431,444,876, forward strand.
TTCAGATTAACAAGTCCATTTAGGACTGTCCTCTGAAAAAGGACCAGTGTTCACCTCACTCCCTTTAGAGATCCTATAAATTTTGTGGCTCCTCCCCGCCTTCTTCACTGTGAACACTGAACAAATGTATTTCCTCAGGATGTCTGCTTTTTCCTAGTCTCCCCCTGCAGTTTCCCCCCATCAATTTTCAACCTTACTATCCCTCCCCTGTTCTTCCTCTTTTCACTTACATACCTACAAAATGTCTTGTCCCCTTTTCATTACCACTTGAGCTGTTTTCTCTTCAGTTTGTGCCTTTGCACTCCTTACTGCTTTCATTACTTCTCTGTGTTTCCCCTGATACATCTCTCTGTCCTCCTTCCTTTGCATATTCTTACATATTCTGAGTGCTACCCTTTTAGCCTTTACCTTTTCAGCCACTTCTTTTGAGAACCATAGCGGCCTCTTTTTCCTCTTACTTTTACTTACTTGTTTGATGCAGAGGTTTGTTGCCTTCACTATGCCCTCTTTTAGCGTCACTCACTGTTCCTCCACCCCACCCAGATCATCCCACCCTGCCAGGTCTTCCATAGGGCATTCACCCATCTCTATAAAATATGCCCTCCTGAAGTTCAGGGCCCTCGCTCTTGTCTGTTTTGATTCTGTAGTCATCCTTATACTGAACCACACTGTACAGTGATCACCAGTCCCCAGCTGGCCTCCCACCTTGATGTCTGCAACACTGCCCCTATTAGTGAGTACCAGGTCCAGTATTGCCCCATCACAAGTGAGTTCACTGACTAGTTGTCTGAGGAATGCCCCCTGCTGGGAGTGAAAGATATCCTTGCTTCTAGTTGAAGCTGCAGCAGGGAGGCTCCAGTCTACATCCAGCAAACTGATGTCTCTCACCAGCAGCACCTCCTCCTTTTCTGCCATTTTGCCAATAGCTTCCACCAGGACCTTATCAAACTCCTCCTCCTGTGCTGGAGCTCTGTACATCACACCAGTGCGAATAGTGTCTCCATTCCATTTCTTCTGGGTGACCAGCAGTACCTCTGTCCCCCTGTATCCCAGCATTCATGTCACTTTTATGCTTTCCTTCACATAAAGCACCACACCCCTCCTTTTCTCCACATTATGTCCTTCTTGAACAAAGTATGCCTCTTACGGACACGTCCCAGTTACAGTTTTCAGTGCCCCATGACTCGGTAATGGCCACAATACTCAAGTCAACCTCTGCCATGGTGGCCCTTCCAGATTTTGTTACTACTTTGATTATTGCCCCTCTTTTTTTCCCTTTTTGCCTTCATCCTTTCCATCTATGTTTTTAATGCTCCCATTTCCATTCCTCTTTATTACTACCTCTTATTCCTTTATTAATTTGTACCCTGTGGTACAGTACATCTCTCTCCTTTGGTTCTTCCTACTTTCTAGTTTAGCCTGTGGGAAGGGGGAGCAGTTACTGCTTACCTAATTTCTTCTACTTCCCCCCTCAGCTAGTTTAAATGTTCATCAAAGTAACATTTAAACCATTCACTGAGGACTGTGATCCCCCTCCTTGATGGGTGCAAGCCATCATCCTTGTAAAGGCTCGTATTCGTCCGGATTGGACCCCAGTCACCAATGTAGCCAAACCTCTCCTCTCCACACCATTCCTTCAACCGTAAGTTGAAGCTCCTGGTGCACAGATCCCACTTCTTCTTCTTTCTGTTATAGACAGGCAGCACCTGTACAAAAGTCACTGAACATGCTACCTGCCTAAGACCTCTCCCCAGCTCCCTTAACTCCCCTGCACTATCCCAGCCATGTCCCAACCAGGTTATTAGTCCCAGGTGGGCAATGGCATCCAGCTATGCCTCCCTTCCTGCTGCCTTAGTGATCCTCAGGATCCACTTCCCATCCTTCTGGGCTGTGGTGCTGCATAGGTATCTAACCTCCCTCTTCCTCTCTCTCTCTCCCCTTCCTAATCCCAGATCTATCCCCCTCACAATCAGGTCTGCCACCTGAAACTGTTTCCTATTCCTCTGGGGTCCTCTACCACCCTTCATGGGGTCTCCCCCACATCATCCCCAGTCCTTACCATGGGTGCCTCCTCCTGGCAGTCCCACTCCACCAGAGAGGCACAGGAATTTTGTAGTGGTACTGATTGAGGAATGTGCCTCTGACCCATCACCCCCAGTCTTCCTGGGCCCACCACAGTCCAGCCGCTTCTCCTCCTATGCACTTTCTGAGGTAGTGGTGTCAGACTTGGTGGCCCTTGGGTGGAGGAAGAGGTTGCCCATTGACACGTTATGAAGTGCCAGCTTCAGTTCTAGCAGTTTAGACAGGATCAGGTAGGATGAATTCCATCTGGTATTCACATCCTGTATCAATTAATACTGAGACAGACCAAGTCATTGTTGCACTTCTCTTACTTAGTTAGTTGCCCTTACAGAGCAAAGCAAATGGGCATAGATTGAGAGTGCTGTGGAAACAGACTTGCTAGACTAAGAACTGTGATGTATCGCAGATGTGACCACTAGATATAAAGAGTGGTCAAAGCAGGCGATATATGCTTTTGCATGCACCAGTGTGCGGTCAAAGGGAGATATGCCTGAATGGTGTTTGCACTACTCCAGATGTCTGAGGTGCAGTGGAAAAGTCCCCCACATCCCTAATGAGTAGTGAGGAAATTGCCAGTTTGGTACCACAGGCTGTGAAACTGGGAAGCATGATGGGATCTGATCAGTGGTTAAATTGCAAGTTTTAAGGAGGTGGGACTGTAATCTTTATATTTGTATGAGATGGAACTGTCCATATTATTGAATGGAGAAAGGTGTCAGAGTAGATGGAACTGAGCTATTGTGATTTTCTTCCTAGTTTAACTCCTGGATGTGTTGAAAATGTGAAACATGACTGCGGTGTGTTAAAAATGCGGAATGTGGCTGTAATGTGTTAAAAAGTGGAACGTCAGTGTAATGTGTTGGAAATATGGAATGTGAATCTGATGATAAAATGTGGTACATGACTGTAAATAAGCTGAAAATGTGGAATGTGACCGTAATGTGTTAAAATGTGGATTGTGAATGTAATGTGTTGAAAATGTGGAACGTGAAACTGATGATAAAAATGTGGAATGTGACTTTAATGTGTTGAAAATGTGGAACATGAATCTGATGAAGAGTCACGTTTCTGTAGCACTTCATACATATTGTATCTCAAAGTGTCAGTAATATGGGACTAGAAACATAGAAACATAGACTTTGATGGCAGATAAGGACCACTTGGCCCACCTAGTCTGCCCATTTTCCTACCTACTGGATAATCTGCAGATCCTAGTTAACCAATAGCCTATTTCTTCATACCCCCCACAAGAATTGCCTTATGTCTGTCCCATGCATTCTTGAATTCCCCCACTGTTTTTGACCCCACAACCTCCTCAGGAAGGCCATTCCATGCGCCCACCAGCTTCTCTGTGAAAAAATGCTTCCTCACATTGCCCCTGAGCCATCCTCCCTCTATCTTCAAATTGTGTCCCCTTGTTCTTGCACGTCTTTTTTTCTGAAAGATGCTACCGTCTTGGACTTTGTTGATTCCCTTGAGATCCTTGAAAGTTTCTATCATATCCCCCTTCCCTCCTTTCCTGAAGGGTATACATATTAAGCTCCTTTAGTCTCTCTTCATATTGCTTCTGTTGCAGACCCTGCACCATTTTAATTGCCCTCCTCTGGACTGCCTCCATCCTGTCTATGTCCTTGCGGAGATGGGGTCTCCAGAACTGTACGCAGTACTTCAGATGGGGTCTCACCAACTATCTGTACAGAGGGATAACAACTTCCTGTTTTCTACTGGTGATGCCTCTCCCTGTACATCCCAGTATACCCCCAGCCATCCCTACTGCATTCTTACATTGTTTGTTAACCTTTAGGACATCTGATATGACTACTCCCAGCTCCTTTTCCATTTTTGTTGTTGTTGTTACTATCTCCCTGCCCAATGTGTACTCTTCCCCTGGGTTTTTGTTTCCCAGGTGCATTACTTTGCTCTTCTTTGCATTGAATCTAAGCTGCCATACTTCTGACCATTCCTCCAACCTTGCTAGGTCCTTTCTCATCCTTTCCCCTCCCCCTTGTGTATCAACCCTGTTGCAGACCTTTGTGTCATCTGCAAACAGGCATACTTTTCCTTCCAGTCCCTCTGCAATATCAGTTATAAAGACATTATAGAGGACCGGACCCAGTACTGAACCCTGTGGTACCCCACTAGTAACCCCCCTTTCTTCTGAGTGGACTCCGTTTCCTATTATCACCTGTGTTCTGTTGTCCAGCCAATGTTTTACCCAGGCTACCACCTTAGGACCCACTCCCAGACTGGCTAATTTGTTTATTAATCTTTTGTGTGGGACTGTGTCAAATGCCTTGCTAAAGTCTAGGTAGGCCATGTCCACAGCCTCTCCCTGGTCTACTACTTTGGTCACCCAGTCAAATAAATCAATTAGATTCATCTGACATGACCTTCCTGCTGTGAATCCATGCTGCCTTGGGTCCTGTGTCCCACTGGCCTCTAGGTACTCAACAATTCTTGCCTTCAGAAATTATTCCATCTTTTTCTCTACCACTGAAGTCAAACTGACAGGTCTGTAGTTTCCTGCCTCTGTCTTGCTCCCTCTTTTGTGAAGGGGAATCACATTTGCCCTCCTCCAGTGCTCAGGTACCATACCATCCTCCCATAATTTGTTAAAAAGGGTAGTCAGTGGTGTCACTGGTTCTCCCCTTAGTTCTTTTAGAATTCTGGAGTGAATCCCATCAGGCCCCATTGCTTTGTCCACCTTCAGTTTTATGAGTCCTTTCAGAACCCTTTCTTCTGTAAAAGGACTGGTACTGACCCCCCATCCAGAGTGCTTCTATTGATTGGAATAGGTACCTACCCCTCCTCTTCTTTTGTGAATACTGAGCAGAAGTCTTCATTCAGTATCTCTGCTTTTTCACTGTTCCTCTCTGTCCACCCACCCTCCCCTTTATTCTACTTCACTATCCCTCTCTTTGTCTTTCTTTGCTCGCTAATGTACCTATAAAAGGTTTTATCCCCCTTCTTAACCAAGGTGTCTATCTTTTCCTCGGTTTGAGCCTTTGCTATTCTGACTGCCTTCCCTGCTTCCTTCTGCTTTAACTGGTACAGTTCTCTGTCCTGCTCCTTCTGTGTTTCCTTATACTTCCTGAATGCTATCTTTTTCTCCCTAACTTTCCCTGCTACCTCTTTTGAGAATGATATTGTTTTTTTCTTTTATTTTGATTTGTTTATTTGATTCACACAAAGGCTTATTGCCTCTGTGTTGGCAGTTTTGATGTTTCCCCATTGTTGCTCCACCCCTCCTTCTCGCATGTTTGCTAGTGCTTTTCTAAGGCACTCTCCCATTTTGACAAAGTCAGCCCTCCTGAAGCCCAGTACCCTCACTTTTGTATGGCTTGACTCTACAGCTGCGTTTATCATGAACCACACTGTTTGGTGGTCACTTGTTCCCAGATGGGTACCCACTTCTAGATCTGAGATCTTCTCTCAATCCCCATTTGAGAGCACCAGGTCTAGGACTGCTCCCTCCCAAGTGGGTTCCAACAATAGCTGTCTGAGCCATGCCCCCTCTAGGGCATCGAGAATGGCCCTGCTCTTGGATGTGGCTGCAGCAAAGGTGCTCCAGTTAACATCTGGCATATTCAGGTCCCCCTTCAACAGTATCTCCCCTTTCCCTGCCATCCTAAGGATGCCTTCTATCATTTCCTTGTCCATTTCCTCCCCCTGAGATGGGGATCTGTATACATCCTCTGTACGGATTATGGTACCATTTTCAGTCTCCAGGGCAACCCACATTACCACCTCTCCTCCCTGTTTACCCTTTTGTTCCATTGCTTTGACCCCTTCCCTTACATAGAGAGCTACTCTTCCTCCTCTTCTACCCTCCCTGTCCCTCCTATAGATTGTGTACCCTGATATATTGATATCCCAGTCATGGTTCTGGGGTACCATGTTTCTGTGACTGCCACAATATCCAGGCATCCCTCTTCCATCAAGGCCATCAGGTCAGGGAGCTTGTTACCTAGACTACGGGAATTGGTACTCATTACCCTAGATTTTTTAATGGCCTTACCCCTTTTTGCCTCACCCTTGTCCTTACTGCCTTTGCCTTTTTCTGCATTTACCCCTGCCCTTCTCCCTATCAGCTTCTCTATCTTGGTGTTTACCTCACTAACTACCCTGATTTTATTGGGGGGAGGGCTAGAATTTTCCTGCTCCTTTTCAGTGCCTCCACCCTTGGCTAGTTTAAATGCTTGCCAATGAAGCATTTAAACCTATCACCTAGGATTCTGGTTCCCCTCCCAGACAGATGCAGACCATCACATCAGTATTGGCCTGCATCCCTCCAGGTGGAACCCCAGTCCCCAGTGAAGCCAAAACCCTGAGCTCTGCACCAGTTTTTCAGCCATTGATTGAATCCCATGGTGCAGAGCACCCTAGCCTCACCCATGCCATAGACAGGCAGCACCTCCAAGAAGGTTACTGCATATGCTACTTGTCTAAGGCCCCTTCCCAACTCCACAAACTCCTTCTGCATTGCTCTGATACCTTTCCTAGCCAGGTCATTTGTCCATAGACCTAGTAGTGCAATGACTGTAGATGTACAGAGGCAGACTCAGACACTTCACACATCAACACCCACAAATGTAGAACATGACTGTAATGTGCTAAAAATGTGGAAAGTAACTGTAATGTGTTAGAAATGAGGAATGCTTGAAATGCAGTGTCTCAGCACAGTTTTGTGTGTGATGAAACGGATTAACTGTCATTGAAATTGCATTGTTTTGCAGTAACTCTCCTACAGAATTCTGCAGAATTGGGTTTCAAGTCCTGGTAGGCTTGTTTCAAACCCACCACAGGTCACCTGGTTGTGAAGTCAGTGACAAGGGATGAAGAGGACAAATCTACATTGGTGGCATCAATCAAGAAGAATAAGAATCCGCGTTTCAGTAGCATTTTTTATACACAGTGTATCCCAAAGTGCCAGCAATGTGGGACTGGAAGTGAAATGACTGCAAACATATAGTGGCGGCCATTTTGCACATCAACACCTATGTACAGCCTTGGGTAATTGCATGAACTGGATGAGGCCATATAGCACAGTGGTTTAAGGCTCTGATCTGCAAACCTAGAGACCTGGGTTTGAATCCCACAGCCCCCACTTGCATACTGTGTGACCCTGAGCAAGTCACTTAACTTACTTGTGCTCCCAGGTCATACCTGGAAACACGTTTCAGCTTAGTGTGCCTCGCCTGGTCAAGCAATTTCCCTTTTCCTTATTGGAAGGGCAACTTTGGCCAGGACAGTGGATAAAGCTTCTGCTCTTGCAAAAACTGCCCTGGAGTCTTGTACTTCAACCTAAACATACCAGAGAAGGGTAGAATGAACCTCAGTGTAACGTCTCATCTGCAGAATGACACACCTCAACAATACAGCAACAGTATAGCACCCCCTATTAGTACTAAACATGGATGCCTGTATTTATGGCATGAACCCAATCCTAGTGTGGTGCAAAGATACATGTTATCACAATATTATAACAAATTACATATATTTGATATTATATAATTATTGTGTGATGTTACATTATAGTTATGTTACATTACATCATGTTATGTTATGTATGCTATGTTATGATATATTATGTTATGGTACTGTATATACATTACGTTATGTAAATTATATATTATGGTATATGTTATATAAAATGTATTATATTGTGTTATGTTATAGTATAGTATACTATTATGTAATATTATATGTCTTATTATGTTATTATAAGATACAGTACATTACATATTATTCCTAGTTCCCTTTCCCTTCTCCTGTTTTCATCTCTGCTTGTTAGTTATTTTATTGTATGCCCAGTTTTGCCAGCATTTCACCCTCCATCTAGTTATTTTATTTGCTGTTTTTTTGCTTAATTATGTACATTCTTGATTGACTCTAGTATGTATTGCTGAAAAATTTACACTGTGACTAACTAATGCTACTGGTCTAAATTTAACTTATATCATTATGAAATATAGTCACTATGGCAATGCCAGTGAGCTGACAAGTCTCAATCACAAGTAGATAAGCCTAACTAGTAAATAAATTATGAAGAAAAAAAACTTTTGTTTTAAATTTCTTATTAGGCATGAAGCTACAAACTTTCAACAATATATTTCCTGATTGCCCACACACAGAACACTATCACAAAACTAATCAGTAGTTAGCTGACCAGAAGCTGTGCGATCTAGCCAACTAGTCCCATCTTACCAGCTAACAAATATGGCAGTGCACTTGTAGTTGCACAAATAGTCATGGAGGGACTTGAGCATGGGTTCCTCACAGGAGGATGTCTGATATGAAATTTCAATTGTATAATTTACTATAGTAGTAGTTTAGTCACTCACTGCAACAATGCCAGTGAGTAGTGACAAGTCTCTCTCAGTAATAGTCAAGCCTCACTAGTGAAACAATTATAAAGACAAAATATTTCTGTTTTAAATGTCTTCATAGATGTGAAGACACAAACTAACAGCAAAGTCTTTCCTGAGTGCACACACTGTGCCCTAACACAGAACGTACACAATAATGACATGTATTACAACAACAACAGAAGTTATATCTGGGTCAGAAAAATGTAATGTAAAATAATTTTGTGCATTGCCGACACCCTGAGCATCACTCTGCACTGTTATTATGACGTGCTGCTTGCTACTCTACACCAACTGCAGCTTTGCTGGGGCTGCCAGACCAACTGCATTTTTTGATGCAGCCTCTGTCTGCCATGGTTGTATTTCTCACAGGAAGATGAAATATGATTGAAATTATATTACTATGAAATACAGTAGGAGCGCTTTTCCTTAAATAGTAGGCAGGTTTCTGCTCTTCAAGTAAAAGCAATCAATCACAGCCCAGTCAATAGGTCTTGTTTATGAGAGCGCTACTGTGTTGTCATCATTTTGCTAACCCTTTCTTTCTTGCAATTGTTTATCATGAAAGAGAAATCTACTTCCATCCACTTGTTAAAATTAGCTAAAAAGCAGAAATCTTGAAGCTTCATTTCTTTTTAAATCCAACGCTAGAGAAGAGGGTACATTTTTTCATACTTCTGTGTGATCATTTACATTTTTTAGTGTTTCTCAGGAGAACTGCTTGGAAAGTGTTTTCTACACACAGACACACACACACACACACACTCACACACACACACACCCAAGTGCCCAAGTGTAAAAAACAGTCTTAATACTAGGCCTGGCCTGTTTCTGCTCTGCAGGCAAGAATCAGTCACAGCCCTGGTGCAAATCCTCCTGGTTTTGGCATAATGATAAAGAAGATCTCATTAGGTGTAGTAGCATAGAGAGGTCACCCACTCAATCAGCAGTTGCATTTTGCACAACCCCCAAAAAAATATCAAGTTGCTAAATTATTTTCCATTAAAACCACACATATTAACCCAGGATATTGGGACATTAATGTCTCAGTCACAATGACAGGAGTGGCCAGGATCACAGTGGAATGAGTGATCTCACTCACAGTGGCAGGAGTGATTTGGTTCACCGTGGCAGGTGTGGTCTCAGTCACAGTGGCAGGAGTGGATGGCTGGGCCACTGCTGCAGCAGAAGTTGAGATGCTAGCAGTCACAGTGTAGGGGTGGTGGATCAGAGAAGTGGTAGTTATTAAGGAGGATGTCCTCATTGTACTGGTACTAGTGGTAGTAGCAAGGGATGAAGAGGACACATTCACATTGTTAGTATCAGTGGCAGTTTAATGACATGACAGTGTCCTCCTAGCAGCTCTGCTAGTACTTTAAATATTACTTTTGCCTTTTTCTAGTGTGTCAGTTAATGCCATACAGGTACAGGTGGAGACTGCAGGCTTTGATGGGGTAAAACTTTAGTTTGCATGGGGAATGCATCCTGAGCATCACCCCACATTATGCTCACCCCCTCCTGCTGCTTGCTGTTCTATACTAGCTACAGTTTTACTGGGGCTGCTGGACCAACTACATTTTCTGCTACTACGTCCTCAATATCTGTCATGGTTATGTTCCTCACAGGAAGATGTTTGAAATTTAAATGATATTATTGTGAAATCAAGTCACTCAGATCACTGTATCAATGCTGAGCTGACAAGTCTCACTTAGTAATAGTCAAGCCTGACTAAATTATCAGAAAAAAAATAATCTTTTTACATTTCTTCTTGGGCACACAGCCACAAATGTAGAAAAATGTTGCGTGCACAGCTGTGCACACATACAGAACAGAAAGCAGCTAACTGAAGTGGTAGAAGTCAGCCCACTTGTCCCACCCTACCAGCTACAATGCACTCAGACTTGCTTAAGTGGTCATGACTGTGTTGGTTAGATGAAGATTTCTGATATTAAACTTAAATTATATTTATTATGAAATCAAGTCACTGTAGCAATACTGAGCTGGCAAATCTCACTCACTATAGTTGAGCCTGACTAAATTCTTAGAAAAAACAATATGTATTTTTTTATTTCTTCATGGGCACAGCCCACAACATTAAAAAAATGTATTGAATGCACAGCCATGCACAAACACAGAACAGAAAAGCAGCTAAGTGAAGCAATTGGAGTCAGCTCACTAGTCACACCCTACCAGCTACGGTGCACTTGTTTAAGTGGCCATGATGGGACCCATGCCTGGGTTGCTCACAGGAGATTTGTGATATTAAATTTAAATCATATTTCTTATGAAATCAAGACATTCAAGTTACTGCAGCAATGTTGAGCTGAGAAGTCCCATTCACCAATAATCAAGCCAGACTAAATTCTCAGAATTTTTTTGTATTTGTTCTTGGGCATATAGCCACAAACTTAGATAAATGTCTTGAGTGCACAACTGTGTGCACACACAGAACAGAAAAGCAGCTAATTGAAGCTGTGAAAGTCAACTGACTAGTCCCTCCGTACTAGTGGTGCACTCATACTTGCTTAAGTGGCTGTGGAGGGACCCACGCCTGAGTTTCTCACAGAAGATATGTGATATTAAATTTAAATTATACTTATTATGAAATCAAGCCACTGTAGCAATACTGAGCTGACAAATCTCACTCACTATAGTAAAGCATGACTAAATGTTCAGGAAAAAAATATTTTTTATTTATTTTGGCAGGGGGGCAGAAAAGCCACGCATTTAGAAACAATATCTTGAATGCACAGCTGTACACACACACTGAACAGAAAAACAGGTAACTGAAGTGATGGGAGTCAGACAATTCATCCCACCCTACCACCAACAGCTACAGTGTTCTCGTACTTGCTTATGTAGCCTTGGATGGACCCACGCCTGAGTTCCTCACAGGAAGATTTCTGATATTAAATTTAAATTATATTTATTATGAAATCAAGTTACACAAGTCATTGCAGCAATGCTGAGCTGGCAAGTCTCATTCACTATAGTCAAGCCTGACTAAATTCTAAGAATGAAATATATTTTTAAAATGTTTTCTTGGGCACAAAGCCAAGCCACGAACAATAATAGAAATCAAAGTAACAATGGTACTGAGTGGCACTAAGGTATGGAACTGTCATTTTTTGTATATTAAAAGGCAGCCACAGTATACTGTGCATGCTAAATAATGCACATGCAGATGCTGTGCAATACAAACACATACATGCATGAAAGTACACAAATACGCCTAAAACAATAAACACGCATAGCTCACACAATATACAAAGCCAGGACTTTTAAAGAGCTGCTGATGCCAGAAGTGCTACATTGCACAATCTGAATAAGCATACCCCCAGTAAATCTCATACCAAAAACTAGATTTTTATGTTACTTCATTTTAAAGTTATTAGCCATTTTGTAACCCTGATTGCACTACCTGTGCAATAAAAGCAGGTGCCAGTGAAGAGCTGCTGCTGATGTCATCTAGGGACCTTACAATCTAGTATTCCTTGTCAGCAAGATTATAGGACCTGTTTCTTCAAAGTTGTAAAGATCATGTGCAATCGTTGTCAAAAGTAAACCAGGCAGCACCATTCAAAAACATTGCTATAAAAACTATATGTGTTTCGGGGTTGTGTAACAAAGTTGACAAAATTGTATTATTTAATGCCATTTTGGTGTAGTCCATTTCTCCATGGTTGCTGAAGCCATTTGGAGTGCCACTTTACTGTGCTGTTAGGACACTGTATTGCAGCTAGTATTGTAATGTTGGTAACTTCACTGTTGTTTGTCAGTGTCTGCTTTACAATATGTTTTATTAGGAGCCTTATATGTGTTAATTCCTACTGGGGTTGAAGTGCTAGCACTGGTAAAATGATTATTTTAATTTACAATACAACATAGATGAGTCTTCCCCACCCCCACTGACAATGAGATGTAATAATTGTTTTAAAGTGCCATTCTTAGAAATCACCTCAATTGAATGATGGGTGTAAATGATCTCAGCCTTTCACCACATCAGAAACTTATTCAGTCTGCAAACCTCACAACAGTGTGCTATGACCCAGCATCCAGCAACCCAGGAAAAAAGGACCACAACAAAAAGGCACCCAGACAAAATATTGTCAGCCTTGTTACAAAACCTTTAACACAAACATTTTTTAAAGCACTGTTTACTGATTTGTGCTGCCTGTTTGACTTGTGAAAACCATTACATATGATCTTTACAACTTTAGAGAAACAGGTCCTATAAGCTTGCTGACAGGGAATACTAGGCTGTGAGGTTCCTAGATGACATCAGCAGCAGCTCTTCACTGAAACAGTTTTTTTAACAGGAAGTGAAATCAGGGTTACAAAATGGCTAATAACTTTAAAATGAAGTAACAGAGAAATTAACTTTTTGGTATGAGATTTACTGGGGATATGCTTATTCTAATTCTGCAATGTAGCACATTTGGTCAGATGGTGTCACTTGCTCTTTAACCTGATCATTTCTTGCTCTAGGGCCTCTGAAGCTGGCATGATTATTTCTCAACTTGAAGAAGTGTTTCAAAATTGAATTCTAACCTCAAAGTCTCAGTTGAAACTTTCAAGCCATCAACAATATAGCACTTCAAACCTTGCTGAAGCTCTATCACCAACATCATCAATGACATGTAACAATTTCTCAAACTACAGGAATTATAGTGAGAATAAAAAAAGTCCCACACTGGTGTTCAAACACAGCCCCCCCCCATCCACTACTGCTTAGTACCCTGAGCTCTACCACTTTACAATGTCTACTTGACATGAAATGCAAGCTGTGACAAAGGATATTCAGTACTGAGTGTAGACCCCCCAAACACACACACACACACACACACACACAGCTGCAATGGGTTTAGCAACGAACCTATCAGTCAATGTGAATTAATGTTCCCAAACTGTATTCAAACCTCAAAGTCTCAGCTGGCCATTTTCAAGTTATCCGCAATATAGAAGTTTGCATCTTGCTGAAATTCTATCACTAACATCAACAATGATATCAAGCAATTTCTCTCATACTACAGAAACTGAATAAGAAAGAAAACACGTCCTACATCACTGGGAATCAAACCCAGCACCCATACCCACTACTGCTTGGTAGTCTGTAGCATTATGACTGTACTAAATCTCATTGACAGGAAATGCATGCTGTGGCAAAGAACATTCAACACTGAGTTCATCCCCCCACCCAAAAAAAGCTGCAGTGGGTTTAGTAATGCACCAGTCTGTCAATCTGAAGTAATATTTCTAAAGCTGTGTTCAAACCTGATAGTCTCAGCTAGAACTCTTCTAATTATCAGCAATGTAGAAGTTATGCATCTGGACAGAAGCAACCCAGAGACAGACTACTACCTGGGAGGGGAAAAACTAGCAACCACCCATCAGGAGAGGGTCTAGGAGTTATCATAACAGACAATTTGAAGTTAGGTGGACAATGTGAAAAGGCAGCAAAGAAGGCCAGCAGGATGCTGGGATGCATAGAAAGGCGCATCACAAATAGAAGAAAGGAGGTGATCCTGCCACTGTACAGGTCCCTGGTGAGACCCCACCTTGAGTACTGCATCCAGTTCTGGAGACCTTATCTCAGGAAGGACATAGGTAGATTGGAGACAGTACAGAGGAGGACAACAAAAATTATACACAGTCTCCATAAGTTGCCATACGAAAGCATGTTACAGGAACTCAACATGTACTCCCTGAAACAACGCAGGGATAGAGGGGACATGACTGAGACATTCAAGTTTCTGAAGGGTATAAACAGAGTCTCCTACCAGGAGCTCTTTACAGTCAATAGCAACAGTAGGACAAGTGGGCATGAGATGAAATTGAGGGGAGGAAGATTCAGGGGCAACATGTGAAGGTGAAGGTTTTTCTTCACAGAGAGGGTGGTTGACCCATGTAATGGTCTACTGGTTAGAGTCATTGACTTCAAAACAGTAGAGGAATTCAAAGTAGCTTGGGGCAGACACAAGGGGATTGTCTCACTGAAATCCTAAAGAGGGGGTTAGGGCTCAGGGCAGGCTAGATGGATCTTTGGTTCTCATCTGCCTTCAATTCCTATGTTTCCATGTTTCAAACTTTGCTGAAACTCTATTACTAACATCGGCAATGGCATCTAACACTTTCTCTCATACTGTAGAAATTGTAGTGAGAATGAAAAAAATGTCTCACACTGGCATCACTCAGGCCCACTAGTTACTATTACTTGGTACAATGTGGCTCTACCACTGTACAAAGGCTTTGTGACAGAAAATACATGCTGTGGCAAAGGGCATTCAGCACTCAACATAGACCCCCCCTCTCCACACACACACACACACAAACACAGCTACAGTAGTAGCCACAGACATTGGCAGCTATTTCCTGAAATTTCTGTGATATTTCTAGAGAAATCTAATGCATTCTGCATTTCCACAGTAGGGGCAGCAGACAGAAGCTCTTTAGAAATGTCATGAAATAGCTGGCAATGTCTGTGGCTACTACTGTACAGTGGATTTAGTAATGAACCTGTCATCCAATTTGAAGCAATGTTCTCAAGTTGCAGTTAAACTTCAAAGTCTCAGCTGGATATTTTCAGGTTACCAGCAATATAAAACATCAAAGTTTGTTGATACTCTAGCACTAATGTTAGCAATGATGTCAAACAATTTCTCTCATACTACAGTAACTGAGAAAGAAAGAAAAAATGTCCTACACTGGGGATCAAACCCAGGCCCCCTACCCACTACTGCAATCTGAAGTAATATTTCTAAAGTTGCATTCAAACCTGAAAGTGTCAGCAGGAACATTTCAAGTTATCCATAATATGGAAATTCAAACTTTGCTGAAATATTGTTACTAACATCAACAAGGGCATCTAACAATATCTCTAATGCTATAGAAATTGTAGTGAAATTGTAGTGAGAATGATAAAAATGTCCGACACTGGGATCACACCCAGGTCCCCTACTCATTACTGCTTTGTAGCCTGTAGCTCTTCTGCTGCACAAAGGCTCTGTAACAGGAAATGCATGCTGTGGCAAAGGACATTCAGCAGTTAATGCAGACCCCCCACACACACACATACACAGACATAACTGCAGTGGATTTAGTAATGAACCTGTCAGTCAGTTTGAAATAAGGTTCCCAAGTTGCATTCAAACCTTAAAGTCTCAGCTGGAAATGTACAAGTTATCAGCAATATAGAATTTCACATCTTGCTGACGCTCTGTCGCTAACATTAGCAATGACATCAAACAATTTCTCTCATACTACAGAAACTGAGTAAGAAAGAAAAAAAGTCCCACAATCAGGATCAAACCCAGGGCCCCTACACATTATTGCTTGGTAGTCTGTATCTTTACTGCTGTACTAAAGCTCATTGACAGGAAATGCATGCTGTAGCAAAGGACATCCAATGCTGAGTGCACCTCCCCCCAACAACCGCAGTGGATTTAGTAATGCACCAGCCCGTCATTGTAAAGTACTGTTCCCAAACTGCATTCAAACCCAAAAGTCTCTGCAGGAACTTTTCAAGTTATCAGCAATATAGACCTTCACGCTTTTCTGAAACTGTCACTAACAGCAGCAATGGTATTTAAAAATTTCTTGAATACTACATAAATTGTACTGCGACAGAAAAGTGTTCTGCACTGGGTATTGAACTCAGGCTTGTGTAGGTTTGAAAACCCTACACCAGGACTTAAAAGCCCTATCACTAACATCATAAATTACATCATGCAGCCAAATCACTGACACTGAATGTACCTTTGAACTTAACTAAATGCAAAAAAAGAGTGTGCGTAACCGTGATAGGTACTTACAGCTATGGCACTGGTGTCTAAAAAGGTGACTAACAGCTACCTTCACTTTTTATTGTTTCCTTATTTAACTATTTGTTAATTTGGTGGGAACACTGGGCCGAAGCCCTTTCTCAGGTCTGACCTGGACTCATTAAATACAAAAATGACAACACAGAATTACATTGCATTAACACCAACATGACGATCAATACAACATTTACTTAATACAATTGCAAATAGATTTTGTCAATACAAATTGTTTAAGCAAGGTTTTAAAACACACTATAGAATTCGCTATACTTATAGATAACAGATAAAGAATTCCAAAGAAGTGGTGCTGAAATGGAAAAAGCACGAGATGCAAGCTTTTGCTTACTCATAAGAGCTTCTAACAGCAATTCATTTGATGACCTCAACTTAGATGGAACCTTACGAACTGTAATGAAATCAGCCAAGGGAAAAAGAGGACTTCATGAGACTGACTTAAAAATCAAACATCCAAGAAAATATTCTATTCTAGAAGTAACAGACATCCAACCTAACTTAGAATCTAATTCGCAATGATGTACCTTCAAATTAGACTACTTGCCTTGTTGTTTGTTTCAGTCAAGTAAGTTACAAAAACTTTAAATTTCTAATCAAAATAAAATCCTACAGAACCGTCTTTACTCCTTTAAGATGTTAATCTTTAAAAAACTATGCTGCAACTTTAAATTTTATTTGGTTTAGTACACTACACACAAACATCCTAAGTGTGTGCGTGTGTGTGTGGATGTGTGTGTGTGTGTGTGCGCATGCGTGCATATGTGTGTGTGCTTTTTGCAAGCTTAACCTGTAATAGTGTCTGAAGATAATGAGGTTCAGAAAATTAAAATATTTCTCACCTGTGCAGTTGTACTGGGATAACCCACAGTTACATGACTGCATTTGACCCATTACATCATAGTTTCTCTTAGCCATTTTATTATATCAAACAACCATTGAAACAAAATAAATTTTATCAGACTTACCATAATTGATTTTTCTATTAGTTCCAGTGGTGTCACTAGGCATTCATTTACTGCTGAGTAACACATGTTCACTTTCTAGGGACCAACACACTCCAAAACTTGTACATCATCATAGAACCTTGGCTCCGTGGGCTAAATTGGATAGGAGCCCAGAGGAACTCAGTTCCACCACCTCTTACAGAATGTATAACAGTTCTTGCACCTCTGTCATCTTTCTCCATTGAACCCTATAGGAGAGTTCTACCACCTAGAGATGAAAGTCCTCCACCCAAAAAATCTAGATGTAAGTGTTCCCCATCATTAATATTTCCAGTTTAACCGCTGCCTGCCTCTTTCCTATTCCAAGGCACTTTGCTTTGAATCTTCAGTTCTAAAGCTTTCAGAGTCATGCAGCAACATAACTACATTCATTACATGATATAAATAAAATCACAGCTTTATCCTGTGGAGATGTGTGGCAATGCCAAGCTCTCTGCAACTCATAGCATGTCTGACTTCATCAAACATAGCCTATGCAATGGCATCTTCAATACTGAACTCACAGGAGATTTTAATGCAAGATACACAGAATTGATTGAAAGTAATATGAGCATTCTGTCAACATGTCTTGATGAGAGGATCCCTATTTTAAATAATAGATTGACCAGTAAAAGAAATGCAAAGGATAGTAGGTTAAATGAGGCTGAAAAACGGTTCAATTTATTGGTACAGAAAATGTATGTGATGTATATAAATGGGAGAACACAAAATAACCAAGAGGGTACCTACGCATACTTTTCAACTACAAGGATATCAGTAATTGATTTAGTTTTGATTAATATAAATGCATTAGTTACAAGTTTAGATCCTGACATTATAGAAAGAACAGAATCACCCCCATTGTCTTGTATCAATAATATTAGATCATTTATTTTCAATGCAGGCTGACATAATCATTAATAATAATCAGGTTATTGGAGTGAGAAATCAAAAGATAATAAAATCATTGGTAGTTTATGAATTCAGTAGGCAGAGTTGCCTTTTATGAACTCGCCACCATTATTAATGGTGGAAATCAAATTTCACAACTCCCATATGTATGTTCAATCTTTTTTTAAAAATGTTAAGTGTTTCATGCTCCGCTACAGTCTTTGGTAAAACATTCCATGTAGTAATGATTCTTTGGGAATACCAATGGCATCTCTTATTAGTTTTATTATGGCTTCCTTTTAATTTCATATCATGCGTTCTGATAATTTTGTATGAGTTATTTTTTGTTAAACCAATGGTTTCCAGCATTGGATAATTTTTTATTGCTTTATATGTTAAACACAAATCTCCCCTTACTCTCCTATATTGTATGGAGTAATAGCCCACTTTTTTCAGTCTTGTACTATAGTCAAAACTACTCAATGAGAAAATGTTTTGGTAACTTTTCATTGAACTTTCTCTATTAGTTTTATCCCTCTGATCAGTTCAGGGGCACATACAGATGAACAATATTCTAGGTGTGGTCTTACAAGGCCAGAATAAAGGGGGACCAGAACATCTGGACTTCTGCTTTTAATATTTTTAAGGATACAGCACAACATTTGATTACCCTTTTTCACAATTTTTTGTGTGGGCATGTCAAATGTTAGATTATTGGAAAAGGTGACTCCAAGGTCTTTTTCATTTTTAGTTGTTTGTAAAATTATATTATTTAGTTTATAATTATAACAAGGGTTGTTCTTTCCCAGATGCACCACTTTACATGTTAGTTCATTAAACAATAGATGTTGTCTTTGGACCAATTCTCAAGATGAATAAGTTTTTTTTTAATTTCTAATACTGATTTATAATCAGTTACAATACCTCCTAATTTACAGTCATCTGCATACTTTCCCATCCAACAGTTTTTGTTAAGGAGAAGCATAGTTTATATTAAAAAGAGTGGGACCGAGGGCAGAACCCTGGAGAACACCACTTGTGACCAAACCCCATGAACATAAGTAACCTTTTAATGAGACTCTGTTTTTGATTTGAAAGCCACGATCTGACCCAGCATATAATTAGGGGATGGATATTTAAATGTATCATCTGTTCAATTAGTATTTTGTGTGATACAGAGTCAAAAGCTTTCAAACAGTCCAGAAAGATCACATTGACTGATAACCCATTATCCAAAGCTTCTCTTACTGGCTCAAAAAAATGAAGACGGTTTGTCAGACATGATCTTCTCTGAACAAACCCATGCTGTGTAATATCAATATGCCCTAATTCTGCAAGATGCATTGTTATTCTTTCTTTTAGTAATTTTTCCATTAATTTACAGATTGCTGCTGTTATGCTTATAGGTCTGTAGTTTGTTACATTATTTTTGCTACCACTTTTATATAGTGGAGTAACTGTTGCCTGATTCCATATTGGAAGAGTAGTACCCTCATTAAGCGAGGCATTAAACAAGGTAGTTAAGGGGCCAAATACATGTTGTGATATTTCCTTAATGAATTTCAGAGGAATTCCATCAGGGCCTACAGAATTATCAGATTGAATCGAACCAATGACATCTAGAACCTCTTTTGTGTTGATTTGTTTAACTGTATTAGTTATTTCCATGGGAACAGTGGGCATACGATCTTTAGGGCCAAAAACACTAACAAAATATTTGTTTAATTCTGTGGCCATTTCCACTTCATCAAATATTAATCCACTTGTGGTTTGCAAGGAACCAATTGTTGAATTATTCTTTTTGCATAGGTCCAATATAGTTAAAAAATGTATTTTTATTATCTTAAAAAGAACTTGCAAGTTTTACCTCTAGTTGTTTTTTAGATTTTCTAATTAGGCTTTTTTTTTTATTCACAGATTCTTTATAAGCTGCCCAATTACTTACTGATGACTTTTTTATATTTGTTATATCATTTCTGTTTTTTGTTTAGGTTGCGTTTAATAGATTTGTTCCACCAAATTGGTACTCTATTATTTTTGTTGTATTTTGTCCTAGCGGGTGCCCAAAGATTAATACAGTGCAATAATTTTCCATGTATGTTATGCCATATATCATTTAGGTTACAATTTGCAAGATCTGTTTCCCAATCCCAAACTTTAAGGAATGCATTAATCGATCTATAATCTGCTTTAAAGAAATCTTTAACCAGAGTACAACCTTGAGTACCCAACTTTCAATTAATATTTATTTCAGTATGAACCATGTTGTAGTCATTATTTGCAAGCGGATGCATTACATCTACTTTATTTATTTCTTGCTTCCAGTCTGTTAGGAATAAATCTAAAATATTCTGATCCCTGGCTGGAACTTTAATTAATTGCTCCATGTTATATATGGTAATTAAGTCAATGAATCTACTATCTAGATTGGATGAACCCTTCTATGAGTATCAATTGATATTGGGGAGGTTAAAATCTCCCATTCAAACACAATCACCCTCAATTTCCATGCTTTTGATGTTATTCATAAACATAGTATTTTCGTTCCTATCTAAATTTGGTGATCTTTATCCCAAGCCTATAGGTATGCTGTGTTTGTTTGGAACTATGACTTTTGCCCATAATAATTCAATTTCTAAGCTAGCATCAGATCTGCTAACAACTTTATATGACTTAAAATCATTCGTAACATATAAAGCTATTTCTCCACCTCTCAAGTTTCTATGATTTTTTTCCAAACTTTGAATATCCAGTAATCTCAGAACCCAAATCACCATCAGTAAACCAGGTCTCTGTAACCCCACAAATATCAGTGTTATTTGTTGACATAAAGTGCTTAAGTTCATCGATTTTTTTTAAAGAATTTGAGCATTTACAAGGAGTATGTGTAAGTGATCTTTTTTTTGTATATGTGGGCCCAGATATTCAAAAGGGTTACGCATGGCGCAATGGTATTGCACCATGCACAACCCACTGATGCGCCCCAGTGCGATGTTTAAAAGGAAAGTGCACCACAAATCCCGACATGCGCCTGGGTGCATCCAGATGTATGCAGGCACAGGTGGGGGGAGTGCCCATGCATAAACTGCACAGCCCGACATTCAGCCCGGCCATGCAGAGTTATGCAGGTGCAACCCCTACCTGCGCCTGCACAAAGTTACGCCTAAAAAAAAGGAACAAGTCGAGGGCCACCCACAGGTGAGCTGCCGCATTGCAGGGTGCAACACAGCAGCTGCCATCTGTGGGTGGCCATCAGCTGTTCCTGCCGCACCTGGCAGTGCCCCCCATGCCCTGATCATGGGCATCAGTATCCCCCCAAGTGCAATATCCCTGGTGGTCCAGTGGACCACGATTAGCCTGATCATGGGCATAATAGTATTCCTTCCCCCGATTAGCCTGATCGTGGGCATAACTGTAACCCCCCCGAGTAGCCCAATCGCGGGCATAACAGTATTCCCCCCCGATTAGCCTGATCGCGGTCATCAATATCCCCCCAAAGTCCAATATCCCTGGTGGTCCAGTGGACCAAACGGAGACCGATCGCAGGAGGCATTCCTCACCCAAGTCCGAAATCCTGGTGATCTAGTGGACCCCCCACCCCACCCACCCACGGACCCCACCACCCGCTCCCCGTCGGCGGTCGGGTGGAAGCACCCGCTCACTTGCCTCAGCCATACCAAACTGTCAGTCGGTGGGCGGCGGGCGGCAGGCGGTGGGGTGCTGCCGCCCGCCGCCGACAGGAAAGCGGGTGGTGGGGCTCCTGGGGTGGGGGTCCACTAGATCACCAGGGTTTTGGACCTGGGGGGGTGAGGAATGCCACCCACAATCGGGCTCCGTTCGGTCCACTGGACCACCACTGATATTGGACTTGGGGAGGGATACCGATGCCCGCGATCGGGCTAATCAGGGGGAATACTGTTATGCCCACGATCGGGCTACTTGGGGGGTGTTACAGTTATGCCTGCGATCAGGATAATCGGGCAGGGATACTGTTATGCCCGTGATCAGGCTACTCGGGGGAGGGTGTTACAGTTATGCCCACGATCGGGCTAATTGGGGGAGGGAATACTGCTATGCCCGCGATTGAGCTAATCATGGTCCACTGGACTACTAGGCATAGGAGACATTCATTGTCCCTTATGGAACATCCCGCGATCGGACTGCAGGGGGCGTCGGTCCCTGACGGCTGCTGCCTGGCAGGGGCCAGACGCAAGTCGTCGGGGATCAGTGCACCTGCATGCTAATGGCATGCAAATGGGTCCGTAATCAGATGTAAATGGCCCCCCGTGTGCCTTGCATAAATTATGGCCCCATTTGCATGTCACCCTTTGAATATCGCAGGTGCTGTGTGTGGCGTATTGGAACTTGTGCCACTGCATCTCAATGCTCCACTCTGACCACTTGCACTGGTGCAGTTCCACTGCACCATGCACAGTGGGGGTGGCCAGGGGGCGATATTCAAAGCAGTTGCGCTATAGCACAACTCCATTGAATATCACCCTGGTCACACCCCTGCGCAACTATTTTGAGCGGCGCACAGGCTTGCGCCACAAACTGGCACAGTTTGACTATCTGGGCTATGTTATATTATCCTGCAATTGAGATGGTATCATGTCTACAGAAGTGTTAGTGGCATGTCCTAGACCCATAGTTAAATGGCTAGCCTTTTTATCTGACCTGTACATAATGTTCAGAGAGTCCTGAATTACAGGCATATACCCCTTATGCTTTAGTTTAAATTATTTTAATATAGGATGCAATTTGTTTACCTAAAAAACTGCCACCTTTCCTACTTAGGTGTAGGCCATCCCATGATAAAAGTTCTATTTTGTCATTAAAGTTCTCCCAATGAGTAATGCAGCCTATTTGTTGCTTTAGACACATCTGCATAACCAGTCATTCAGTCTTTAGATTTTTATTTGATTGAATTCAGTTGCCTTGAGAATAAGTAACATCTTTGAGAATGCAATTTCACATTTTAATTCAATAAGTTTGTTTGTCATTGCCACAATATATTGTTTTATTTTTGTTAAAGGCTCTCTCAGAATATTATTCGCCCCTGCATGGATTATGACTCATGGATTAACAGCAGTTTTTAGGATGTTATGTAGCATTAAAGTGATATCTGCAATTTTAGCTCCTCCAAAGGATGACATAGTTCTATTTCCTTTATCGTTATTACAGACCATCCTGTCTAAATGTTTAACTGTTGAGTCACCCAGCACATATATTGATTTATTCTTTGGTTCAGTGTAAATTTCCATCGGTGTTTCAGTGTCATGTGACACTGACGGAGAAGAGATGGATTCCCTATTTAGAATTATATTTTGGTAGGGTTCCAAGGACACTATAGACTCAAGTACTGGAGGGTTTACATCTGCACTACTCAATTGCTGGACTCCTATATTATCTGAGTTTCTGGTGTTAGTGTCAAAAATTATATTTGAAAGCAATGTAGAGGTACTTTGAATTGGGCATATAGAAGCCCCTTGTTAGATAACTTCCAATATCTTCTTGTTGGCAGATATGTTTATTACTGGCTATGGGGGTACAGGGGGAGCATCAGGGGTACATATACTCTTATCATTATATTCATTTAGACCATTGAATGGATGACAACAGATATTGATACAATTAAGAATGCACTCTCTGAACCTAGAATTAATGAATTATAAGACATAATATGTAGCCTTACTGCATCACATGTTAATGAGAACTCCCCTTGATTCCTTCAGAGAATTACTACAGCTTCTGACTCCTTCATTTTAAGGATTTAAGAAACCTAGTAAGAATGAAACTTGATTTATTCAGGTTTGTAAAATAGAGAAAAGGAAGTTGAATACCCTGATCAGAACGATAAGGAATGATAAAGCCAAGGCTAGTCTTAACAGACTTAATAAACTGCAAAGGTATTATAATCTTGCTATTAAAAATGAAATAAAAATGGCTTTCCAAGAAAAACTATGGGGTGAATTGAAAAATGCTATACTTTCGAAATGCTCTAACCAATTCTGGACATTAGTAGAAAGAGGTAAAATTTTTCCTCTTCTTCTCTGAATTATCATATTCAACCAGACACATTGACGACTGATTTTTCACAGGTATACTACCGTATAGAAGACAACTTAAGACCAGATATTAAATTGACACTAAGGAATAGATTGAGAAAGCAAATAAAACCATTGCCAATTTATATTTCTAAAATAGAGATATCCATAGTGCTAGCTAACACCAAATGTAATAAGACTGCATGACCTGACAAATTGGTTATACTGGTAATTTAATATTTTGAGGACTGGTGGCTTCCAATATTACATCACATTTACAATGACATCTGTAAGGGAGGCCCCCTCAGTGGAGGCATTCAAAGCACACCTTAAGGCCTTCCTCTTTAGTCAGGCTTTTCCTGACCCTGTTTTATAAATATTGCCCAATCATGACTATTTGTATTACATGTCCCTGATGTCCTTTATTTATTTACTGAGTTTTTATTTATTTATTATTGTATTTTTAATCATTGTTGCTATTTATTGATGAATTTTCTTTTGTTGGCTTGTTTTTATGTATGGCGCCCAGAGCCTCAGGGATTGGGCAACTTTAAATAAAATTACATACTATTTGCCAGCAGATTAGGCCTTACGGTCTATCGAGTCTGCTCGAACCTCAGATCCCTAGTTGGGCGCCGAGGCCCTCCCCCTTGTGTTCCAGAAACCCCTATCATCCATCCTCACCCCCCTGGGACAGGCCATCATCTGATACATCCACTTTCTGTGTCTGTCCCACCCTCTCTTGAAGCCCTCCACTGTGGATCTCTGAACCAGCTCACCAGGCAGTGCATTCCAAGGGTCCACCACCCTCTCAGTGAAAAACCTCCTCCTCTTTTCCTCCTTCACCCTTCCACCTTCTAACTTCAAACCATGCCCTCTGGTGATACCTCCCTGCTTTAGTCTAAAGATCCCCTCCATGTTTACCCTATTTATTCCCTGGAGGTACTTGAAGACCTCAGTCATGTCCCCCCTGTCTCTCCTCTCCTCCAATGAAAACAGGCAGAGCTCCTCAAGTCTGTCTTCATACATCAGATCCCCTAGCCCTCGTATCACCTTAGTTGCACTCCTCTGTACCCTCTCCAGGAGCTGCATGTCCCTCTTCAAGTGTGGTCTCCAGTACTGTACACAGTACTCAAGGTGTGGTCTAACCAGTCCATTGTACAGCGGCAGAATCACTTCCTAGATCCTAGAGGTGATCCCCCTTACGATGCATCCCAACATCCTGTTTGCCTTGCTAGCCGCTCTCCTGCACTGCTCAGAGTTATTCATACATGCATCCACCATGACCCCTAGGTCTTTTTCCCCTATTGAGGCCTCCAGCGCCTCCCTTCCCCTCCCCTCCCAGGGTGTACCTGTGTTTAGGGTTTCCCCACCCAAGATGTAACACCTGCACTTGGTGATATTGAAATTTAATTTCCATGTGTGAGCCCAGCTTTCCAGGGTGTCCAGATCCTTGCAGGCCAATCTCCTCTTCTCCCTCAACTACTGCTCCCATCTTGGAGTCATCAGTGAAGAGACTCATTTCACACCCTACACCCTCCCTGATGTCCGATATGTATGCATTAAACAGGATCGGACCCAGGACCGAGCCCTGCAGTACCCCACTACCAACCTCTCTAGGGTCGAGAGCTCCCCACAAACCACTACTCTCTGGGTGCATCCAGCTAGCCAGTTTTCAATCCATCTGACCATCAAAGGGCCTACTCCCAACCCCATCAGTTTCTCCACCAGACCATTGTGGGGGACACAGTCAAACGCCTTGCTGAAGTCCAAGAATAATACATCCACAGGCTTTCCCCTGTCCAGTTTTGATGTTACCCATTCGTAGAACTCCACAAGATTGGTTTGACATAATCTACCTGGCACAAACCCATGTTGCTGACTATCCAGACTTCTCACCTCCTCCAAGTACACCCCCAATCATTCCTTTAGTATACTCTCCATTAATTTTCCCACCACCAAGGTCAAACTGATGGGTCTATAGTTACCTGGTACTTCCCTCGACCCCCCCCCTTTATGGATTGGCACCACATGTGCCTCTCGCCAATCCCTAGGTACCCTCCCTGTCTCAAGTGACCTGTTGAAGAGCTCCGCCAGGGGTGCAGTCAGTATGTCCGCCAATTCCCATAGTACTCTCAGATGAATGCTATCCAGCCCAGGAGATTTGTCTTTCTTTAGGGCCTTGAGGGCTAACCACACCCTTTTGGTGGAGACAGCATCATCCGTCCCCTCCACCTTACTGGCCTTTTTATCCATATCCTGATGTGACAACCCTGGGGTACCGCTCCCTCCCTCTTGCTCCATTTCTGTTGCTCCCCTGATCCCACTCACTGCTGCTTCTATCCCCATTGTGCCTTGCTTTGTAGA
Organism: Neoceratodus forsteri; assembly: GCA_016271365.2. Taxonomy (NCBI): domain Eukaryota; kingdom Metazoa; phylum Chordata; order Ceratodontiformes; family Ceratodontidae; genus Neoceratodus; species Neoceratodus forsteri. The sequence continues at coordinate 1,431,471,449 of CM057459.1, forward strand.
TATCCCATCCCCTTCCTAAGTGAACACAGAGGCAAAGTACTCATTAAATACCTCTGCCTGGTCCCTCGCCTCTTCCACCCACCCTCCTTCTGATCTCAATCTGCTGAGATGGCCCTTAGTTTTTCTCCACTCCCCAATGTACCAGAAGAACCCCTTTTCCCCTCCATGTATCCCCTGTGCCAGCCGCTGCTCTTTACTGGACTTTGCCCCCCTCACCATCCGGGTGACTTTTCTAGATGCAAGATGGTACATTTCCTTATCCCTATCCCCTCTTGTTGTTTTATATTTTTTGTAGGCCACCTTCTTTTCTCTGACCGCTACCTGAACCTCACTGGACCACCAGCATGGTTTATGTGACCTTGCTCCCTTACGTTTCACCTTAGCGCAGGACCAGACTGCCTCATGAAGTCCCCATTTTATGACCTCCCATCTCCTTTCCACATTTGTCATTGATGTAATCCCCTTCAAGTCATCCTTAAGAATATTTCCCATGCCCACAAAGTCTGTCCCCTTGAAGTCCACTGCCAGTGTCCTAGATCTCACCCCCTCCCCATGCTTATTTGAAACCAGACAGTATTGTGGTCACTCCCAGTCAGGATCCTCTACAACCAGGTCCCTTACCGATCCCCATCTGCCAGAACCATGTCCAGGACATGCCCCTCCCTTGTGGGCTCCATCACATGCTGTGTTAAGAACACATCCTGGAAGCCATCCAGCAGCCTCTGCTCCTTGGCCACCTTAGATGACATGGTTCCCCAGTTTGTACCTGGCATATTAAGGTCCCCCATCAACACCACTCCTTCCCCTTTTGGTCCACACTGGGCAATGATGTTGTCCAGCAAACCATCCTCCAGAACATCACCCATCCCAGGTGGCCTATATACTACACCCAGCTTGACCTTATCTCCTGCTGGGGATCATAAGGTGACCCATAAGGCCTCCACGTTTCTCTCTGCCTCTTCTACCCTAGCAATTTCTATGTCATCTCTAATGAACATAGCCACTCCAGCCCCTCTGCCCTCCTTTCTATCCTTCCTAAGCATAGTGTACCCCCACATGTTTAGGTCCCAGTCATGGTTTTTGTTGTCCCACGTCTCCATGACCGCTGCCACATCCACCCCCCCCTCTGAAACAGCATGGCCTGGAACTCTGGCAACTTGTTTCCCAAGCTCCTGGCATTTACTAACACCAACCCCACCCCTTATCCCTTTGTCAAACCCCACCCAGGTTCCTTATACTTCCATCTCCCTCTGCTCCTCCTGAAATCTCCACCCCAGTCTGTTTCCCCTCCCCTTGGGTTTGAAGGCTACTCCCCTCATCTGGAGGAGAGGGCTTCTGGTCAGCCCTTCCCTTATCCCTTCCCCCCCTCACAAGTTTAAACCCCACCTTTCTTGAATGTAGTCAGCCATCCCCTGTTTAAGGACTTCCTTCCCTAATGGGGCAAGATGAAGCCTGTCCTTGGCATACAGTCCCTTATCCTCTTTTGTCTTGCCTTTTATTTGATTTGTATTTCTTCACCTTGACTTGTAGTGGGTGGCCCCTTACATTGAATTGTGAGTCTTTATATTCAATTTCTAGTTCAGTCATGAGCACAGGGTCATTCATAATGTCAAAAAATAACATGTCTCCCCTTCTCCTTCTCAACTCTAGACTATGCAAACCCATACTTTTTAGTTATTCATCATGTGACTTGCCTGCATTAACTTTGATTCATTTTTTATATCTTTATTGCACCTTTTCTATTCTGTTTATTTCTGTTTTGTTGTGAGGGTTCCATAAACAAGTTCCATAATCCATCTGAGGTCTTACGTAGGATAAGTATAGGGGCATTAACATTTCCTTGGATTGACTTTTAATATTTCTTTTTATTGAGAGACTTGTACGGTTAGCATTTGCAATTATATCTGTAGAATGTTGTTTAAATTGGATCTTATTATCCACTGTGATTCATATGTCTTTCTCCATACTTGTAGTCTGAATGTTATTATCAAATAAAAGATAATTATGTGCAGGGCTGTGTGCACACAACATTTATCGAGGTTTAATTTCATGTCCCATTTTAACATCCAGTCCGCAATGGCATTAATATCTTTTGGGATTTGGAGAATTTCCTCTGTAGTATTACAAGGTCCACTTATCTTGGTGTCATCTGCGTACTTGATTATGTTATTAATTACTTTTTCCTCAAGATTGGCAATAAAGTTCTGAAAGATTATTGATCCCATCACGGACCCCTGCGGGACACCACTGGTGACACTAGTCTGAGTTAACGAGTAACCCCTTACAGTGATTGTTTCCTATCCCTCAACCAGTTCACAACCCATCTTACAATGTATTGATCCAATCCATATTTATTTAGCTTCTTAACTATTGCCCCATGTGCAACAAGGTCAAAGGCCTTACTAAAATCGAACAGAATGATGTCAACTGATTTACCAGAGTCCAATAATTTATTACCTTTATCATAAAAGCATATCATATTTGTAGTGCAAGATCTTCCCTTCCAAAACCCATGTTGATTATGCTCAAACATTGGTACAGTATTTAAGTGATTCCTACTTCTATTTTTTATTAAAGATTCCAGGATTTTACAAGGAATGCTGGTCAAGCTAATGGGTCTGTAATTGGATGGTATAGATTTGCTACCTTTTTCATGTATTGTAATAATTTTTGATATCTTCCAATGCCCTGGTATAGCACCATGATTAAAAAATTTATCAAATGATATTTTCAGTGGTTTCCAAATGTGATTTGTCATAAGTTGTAACATGGGTAGGGTGATGTTATCTGGGCCAGGTGAACTATGAAATTTAAATTTTTCTATTTTGAGAATTATTTCTTCTTTAGTTATTACATATGAGCCTTCCCCTATTTCAGACATATCATTTGTAAATGTGTTGATGTCTGTGTTGTAAACTGAGCTAAAGTATGTGTTGAAGACATTGGCAATATCCACAGGATCAGTTACAAGACTACTATTGTCTTGTATTGCAGATAACTCCAAGTTTTTTTTTTGTTTGTTTTTTAGAGAGTTTATATAACTATAAAATTGTTTACTATTACCTTTTCTGGCTGAATTTGCCAGTCTATGTTCATAAGCCTTTTTTGCATTATTTTTCTTTTACATTGTCTTTGTGAGCATTTAAACTGATTCCAATTAATGTCTGTCTTGTGCCTCTTGAATTGACCATACATTTTATTTTTTTCTTTTATTAACTTGTATATCCCTTTGGTTAGCCATCTGGGTTGGTTACCTTTGTTTTGATATGTTTTAGCATGTTTAATATGTTTGTTCATAGTTGTTAGGATGATGGACTTTATAAGCTCCCAACACTCGTTTACCGTTTTCTGGTTTTGCATGTCACTCCAGTCTATCTCATTAAGATCTTTGCTTATTTTTTCAGTATCTGCTGTTTTATAAATATAAAATTCTGTACACCCCTGAATAGTGGAACCCAGATTATTGATGGAGAAGACCATGGAAGCATGGTCGCTGTTTCCTATGGGGGCTTTAATGTTACATTGTATAATATCTACGTCGTCCTCTGTAAATACCAGATCTAATACATTATCTGATCTTGGGGCAGAGCACGTGTGTTGCATTAAAATGTTTTCCAAGCAAACTCTAAAAACTCTCTACTTGTTTTTGAATAGGCTTTATTATTTTGCCAATCAATATCGGGATAATTAAAGTCCCCTGCCAAAATTAAACTATCCATCTCTATTGCCTTTTCTTTTTCCCTCATTATATCATTATTAACCTCGGTAGTGGAATCTGGAGGCCTGTAACATAAACCCGGGATATGTTCCTTTGTGAGTTTACTTTCTAATTTTATCCATAAAATGTCTGTGTTTATATTATGTACTATTATTTCTGCTGAAACATCAGCATGTTTTATATCTTTTGAGATATAAATTGCAATTCTGCCCTCCAGACTATATTGTCCATCTTTTCTAATCATATGATATCCATCTATCGCATGACCCCAGCTATCTTTGTCATCCAGCTATGTTTCTGTCACTAGGGCTATATCAATGTGGGAAGTTAAGACTGTGCTTTGAAATTCGCTAAATTTATTTTGCAGACATCTGGTATTACATAGAAGGAATTTAATATAGTTTTTTTTGTTTTTATTATGATTTTTACTTTTTTATTGTTTGTTAAATCCCCTCCCTTCCACTCTCGTTTAAAGACAAGATTTCCATTTTTTGTTCTAATCACTTCTCCCACTATCTGGGCCCCATGTTTATTTAGATATAGACCATCATTGCTATACAGATTTCAATTTCCATCAAATTGTTTTCGATGAATCAATAAACTCAATTTTTTTGTTCATTATACCAATTTTGTAGTCTTGTGTTGATTCACATAATTGTCCTATATTTTTCATGCAATGCCCTAGGAACCGGTAGTATTCCAGAAATCATTACCTCTCCCCCCATCTGCTTTATTTTTTGAGCAGTGTCCATTATATCATAATAGTTGTATTTTTCATGATGAACTCCAACATCATTTATACCTACAAGAATAGCCACCATTTTCTTTTTATTGGATTTAGACTCTAGGGCCTTAGGTAATTGATTTTGTACATTCTTAGTTCTAGCTGCTGGGTAGCATAGAGTCATTTTGTTTTCCTTGTCTCCCTGACATATAGTAGTGTCACAGTGTTTTATTATAGAGTCCCACAACACTCATTTCCACCTGTCTAGAGGATACAAGGGACAACTGGGATGGAAGGCTGTGCTCCATATTGTCTGCTAGTGGTTGAAACCTGTATGATAATAAGGTTTCCTGTACTCAGAGTGTCCTCCTGCCATTTTTATACTTATTCATAGCAGTTACTGAGTACCACTCATTGGTGTTTTCATTCCCTGAGTGCTTAGTTTTTTTATCAATTTGGGGATTTAAGGAGGTTCCTAGGAGCTCATTCTCTATTAGAAAATTTTCTCTTGCTCTTTTTTAGGATAATTTGAGGGTGAGGCCTGGTTTATGTCTGATATAGGGTTTTGTTGGACACAAATCTGTTCAGTCTCCATAACTTCCTTTAAGTTACTTAATTCTTTTGTAACAAGTTTCGATTGACAAAGTGCAGTTTTGTACTCAGTACATTTATCACACACACATATGTAGTTTCCCCTAGGGTGTTTATCAGTGCATACATATTGCTCTTGGTGAAGAAGGACAATTTGCCATCCCTACAAAGAGAGCCCAGTGTTGTATTTGTTCCATTCATTTTTTACTAGTTTTGTACTGTACACTCTACTCTTTTTCATGAGATATATAAACTACTTAGATGTAGTGTTTACTTACAGTCTTGTGTGCTACTTTTCCTGCCTGTTCTGCCAACATGCCAGACAAATACTGAACGCGTTAGTCTCAGTGCACGTCTCCGCATGCTGCACCGCATGAGCACTCTTACAGAGTGGCTGCCTTTGAGCGTGTTATGTGACCAAGAAATGTTTCTTGGGTCACAGAGCCTTCACTCACTCCTCCATTAAAAAATACAGTGTAAATAAATTCAAACCATCACACATGAACCCCTCATTTGGAGCCCCTGTGGGGTTAGTTGCAGTAGTTTAACTGGCCAAGTGCAGCTAAGAACAGCATAGTAACATCCCCTAGACTTGTAGTCCTATGCAATGGACTATAAGTCTCTCTTCCTGCTTCGTTTTCAGGTGAAGCAGGTGCTCCAATGCACAGATTCGCACTATGCTAAAATCAATGCACAAACACACAATTATTGTAAAAAGGACTGCAGAATAGCCCTATGGTATGACCGCCAGCTGCAGCCCAAGGAAAGTCACTCAATAAACTTTGAATACTGAACTCCCACTGTACTGACTATGTACTAGTTGGTCCGGTTCCATGTCATAACGGTGATCACAGAAAGGCAATTGCTGTTACGGCAAGTGTACATCGCCGAACATCAATTTTGGTGATGCACACTCTCAGCACAGACAAAAATGATGCCTGAGACCTACAGGTCTCATTGTTAATGCAAGGGGCTGTGATCTCTGCACCCCCCCCACTTATGGATTCTCAACTCCAGGGGGATGCATGTTGGGGAAGGGGCAAAAAACTTAAAAAAAATATATGCCTACTGCTGGCAAACAAAAAAAACACCGTGCAGGAGTCAAACACTGTACCCTGCACCTCCCAGCCAACCACCCTCCCCACAACGCCAATGGTCCAGCTCAGCAGCTGCCTGCAACATCCCCTCCCACATAGCAGTCAGTTGGCATTCATCTGTATCCCCCCTCCCCCAGGTTGTGCCCGAAAATAGGCAGAATTCATCTAGTGTGCTTACCCGGTCAACAAAAACTAAATAAATAATAAATAAATACCACCCCTCCCCTGCCTCTCCCCCCTTTGTGGGTGCTCATGAGCACGTATATCCCCCTACTTCCCATCGCATTTTTTTCCCACCCCAGTATCCAGTTGCCCCCCTCCTTGGTAGCTGTGAACACAGGTACTGTAATTGAATCACCATTTTTGCAGGTGCCCAATTTCGGTCACCTAGTTTACTGTATACCAATTGGTCCATATGTGATCTAGCTTACATTGCCACTATCAGGTGCTTTTCCTTAAAGATTTCTTCTCCCCCTGGTGCTGCTTTCAATACATGCCAATTCTTACAGAGTAACTTTCTAAGTTGGTTGAATTTCTCTGAAAAGGTGGTAGTAAATACTAGCTTGTCTTGTATTTGTTGTTTATTTGTAGGCTGTGGAAGGGAATCTGTACTTACACTCTCAGACTTCTTCTCTACCCATTCTAATAAATCACTGTTGTGACATCTGCCTCTAAATTTCTGAATTAAATCTCTAATATTATGTTCCAAATCTACCTCTCTGGAACAATTCTTCTTTGCTCTTATGAATTTGTTATAGGATATATGTATGTATGTCAATCCCTATATTTAAGACTGTAGGACCTACTTATATCAGGAACACAATACATGTACTACTTAATCTAATCACAGATTTGACAGCTACTATTCCAGACTGATAGTGGCAAAGAAAACTAAATCCCTTGGAGACTGACTAGTACATACTGTAGTCAGCACAATATACCAAAGACAGGCGAGACAACAGCTTCAGAGGAGGGACTGTCAGTACATGGTAACTTCCCATGTGGTCATTGCCTAGTCTGTGCCAATACCCATAGGGCCGGATATTCAGACTGTGCCAGGCTGTGGTGCAAGCCTGGGTGTAGTGCAACTTGGCTGCGCAGGGGCATTGACAGGGTGATATTCAGCGGAGCTGCGCCATGGCACAACATCGTTGAATATCGCACCCTGGCCACCCGCAGTGCACATGGCGCAGTGGCACTGCACCAGTGCAAGTGGCCAGAGTGGAGCAGGAGGGTGTGCTAGCACAAGTTCCACTGTGCTAGGTGCAACAACCACGGTATTCAAAAGTGCACATGCAAATGGGGCCATAATGTATGCAAGGCACAAATGGGGCCATTTGCATGTCATTATGGCCCCATTTGCATGCAGGTGCACCGATCCCCGGTGACTTACGCCTGGCACCCTGGCAGGCTGCAGCCGTCAGGGACCGACTCCCCCTGTACATCACGGCAAAGTGCCCCAATGCCCGATCACAGGCATGTGTAAATGTTAAAACATGTCCAATATCCCTGGAGGTCCAGTGGACTGCTCGCAGCCAGATCACAGGCATATGTTGTAATAAAATGTGTCCTATATCCCTGGTGATCCACTGGACCGCTCGCAGCCCGATCACAGGCATATGTTGTAATAAAATGTGTCCAATATCCCTGGTGGTCCAGTGGACCACTCGCAGCCTGATCATGGGCGTCAGTAAAAAACTAATGCCACACCAATCCAACCCTGGTGGTCTAGTGGTACCCCTCCCCACCCGCCCACTGAGCCCCATTGCCCGCTCCCCGGTCCAGCAGCGGATGGCAGCTCCCCACCCGCGCCGCCCCGCCTCCGACTGACACCATCTACGGTGAAGGCTGTATGCCCATTGGTCCATAATGTGAGTCAATGGGCGTGCAGCTATACCCATACTACACAGTCCAGGTAGTGAATGGATCCATTCACATATCTGGACTGTATAGTCTGTTATCGGCTACATGCCCATTAGCTCACGCTGTCAGAGATAATGGTACCTTAATGTCCGTGTCGGTCGGCGCTCAGGATAACAGCGGTGAGCTACCACCACTGACGAGCAGGCGGTGGCTTCCGGTAGCAGTGAGGGCGGCTGAATGAACCACCAGGGGTTGAGTGATGTGTTTGTGGTGTTGCAACGCCTGTCGAGGCTGCGGCGATCACTGGACTCAAGATAATGAACACATGACTAACAACATATGCCAGCGATCAAACTGCCAGCAGTCCACTGGACCACCAGGGATATAGGACCGCTTTTATTATAACATATGCCTGCGATTGGGCTGTGAGCGGTCCACTGGACCACCAGGGATATTGGACACATTTTGTTACAACATATGCCCGCGATCGGGCTGCGAGCGGTCCACTGGACCACCAGGGATATAGGACTGCTTTTATTATAACATATGCCCGTGATCGGGCTGCGAGCGGTCCACTGGACCACCAGGGATATAGGACTATACTATTTCTACGTATGCCCGCGATCACACATGGGGGGGGCACCACCATGAAGGTGCAGCCGGAGCTCAGGTGGCCACCCACAGGTGGCAGCTGCCGTGTTGCACCCTGCAATATAGCAGCTCACCTGTGGGTGGCCAGCTGTTGCTCCTTTTTTTTTGGCTCACCTGTGTGCAGCGCAGGTAGGGGTTGCGCATGCATGGGCTCAGCACAGCCCGAGCTGAATATCGGGATGTGCGGAGTATGCATGGGCACGCCCCCCCCACCTGCGCCGCATACATTACTGATGCACTCTGGTGCATCGGGATTTGTGCCAGGCTTAGTCCCCATTTGAATATCACACCAGGGTGCATCAGTGGGTTGTACATGGTGCAACTGTGTTGTGCCATGTGCAACCCTTCTGAATATCCCGCCCATAGTATCAAGCATATCAGAAATGTGACAGGCGATGAGGACATATTGATCCAAGTACTCATCACATGCCAGACCTCCTATGTAGTATACATGTTAAAATGCCTGTGCAACAAGGTCTACATAGCACAAACAAGAAGACCATTAAAGAAACTTTTTTTGGATGATAAGGGGTACATACATCAGAGCGATATGAAACTCCCAGTTGCACACTATTTCAAGGAAGAAAGACACTCAATCCCTTCACTCCACTTTTATGAACTGGAGCTTGTCCCTTCCCCTAAGAGAAGGGGTGACAGAGAGAAGAAACCATTGTACAGAGAATCTTTTTGGACTGACCATTTTCAAGCAACAGATCCAAAATATAGAATCAACGAGGCGATGGTTTGGACTGCCCTCTTCTAATATGGGACAATCAGTATGTACATTGTAACTCTGAAATGAAATTTTCTTGACACTACGTTCAGGACTTAGATTTCTGATTTTTATAAGAATAAGTGTGAAATAACATTATGTGATGCGTATGAAGTTTACTAATCATTCTTTATTCTGCTTCTCTCTATATATATCAGACATACTTCACTGACTGCCCATTTTAAGAGGAGCACACTCATCTTGTGAGTACTTATTGTATGTTTCTAGTCAATCATTACACCTATCCGTAAGTGCACATCATTTTATTACTGTCTACTGTGGTGTCACCATTTTATCTGTATGTTATTCTTTATGTGGAATCCACCCTGGGAGCTTCACCTCCCAGTTCATTATCTGTGTCTCCACACAACCATCCTCGCTATATCCATAATTCTATTTCATCTTATTTCACTGTTTTATCCATTACTCATTTGATATGCATGTGGTTCCTCTCCTTGTACCCTTCACAGGGGCTCTGTTACCTAGCAGAGTGGACCAGATAGGGGCAAGCAGTTCCATCTGCAGACCACATCTTTGGGCCCTCCCCCATATTCTGGTCCATGTGGGCCACATACATATTTTCCATTGTACTTTACACTGTGAGAGTACTCTTTGAATATTAGGGCCATTTTATTGGAGGTCACAGTGATCTGCTTCAGGAGGTACATGGCTCTTTGTAGTGCCAGCTTAGTGAATAAAAATATCATGACTTATAAAATATTACAAATGACATCATTCAGAATAATGATATTCCAGCTGTATAGGGAAGACAGGGGTACTAGAATCTCCCTGTACTGCATTCCTGCTGATGGATATGAACTTCTTAGTGACCTCCCATATAGGAGGTCTAGCACTCTGCCTGATATAAAACAACTAACAACATTAGTAATGTTTGGATGGATAGTTAGGAGTTATCAAGAGGCTAGGGACCACACAGATAAAAACAATTTCTTAATCATTAACAGTATTAGCATTAGGATATCTCCCATTCTCTCACTAGGATTCAGCTCTGTTGCATGAGTGTGCTGAAGCAGAGCAGCATTGCCAGACAATGGCAACCGAGTGAGTTCCCGACTCATTCGCATCAATGTGCACAGATGGGAACGTTCTCCAGGGCACAGTCTGGAGCAGCAGCAGTTTCTGCTGGACTGAAAAAAATGGTGGATGAGATTTCACATCTCAGGTGCTGCTGGGACTGGAGACAATCAGGGGGTTGTCCCCCCAAAGCAGATTGGTTTGTTTCGGAGGGCAAAGCCCCCCCCCCCTTGCCACCCCTACAACCACTACTGTACTACTACTACTACTACAACAACTACTACTAATAGTTGCAGTGCCAGACATCATCAGATGAGACTTCTTTATGATGTTAAAATGTCATCTGATGACACCATAATGTTGTCCATCCAGCAGAAACTGCTCCTGAGTCCTTAATTTCTATAAATACAAGTACTGGCATAGTAAAGAATATAATATATTAAATTTTTAAACTTGTGCTTCGGATATTCGGTAAGCGTGATGTGATTACATCATCACACACGCATGACCAAACATGGAGCCATTCATGCAGCTGATGTCACTGGGAGACACCTATCCAGGTCTCCACAGTACAAGATGGAGAACAGTACAGGCAGGCCAGTGCCTGTGATCTGACACACAGCACACTGGGCAGGCTCAAGGACCAGAACCTGTAAGCTTGAATTCATTCACCTCTGCAAATGTAAGCATTTATATAAGAACTGATGTTTTAAATTGTAGTCACTTAAATGACACCATATGTATCCAGTAGGAGCATGAGAGCCAGAAGATGTTTAACGGAAACACACTAGACCATAGGTGGTTATGTTAGATTAAACTGATGTTTGAAACCAGAAGGTTAAACAAAATATTTATAATACGTATAATGGGAAAGTGGTTCCTAGTGACTGTTAAATTCTCTGAAGATCAAGAGTAAAGAGGTCTGATGTTAAATATTGAGGTCACAGTTATAGTTGTGTGTGCTGTAGCTTAACTTGTTTATGCACTCTGTTTGGAGATAATGGCTATCTGAAAGCTATCAAAGACTCATGCAAATATATACTATATAAAGTGGAATGAAGGCTTATATACTCTTTTTTTTTCAAGCAACATCAAATGTCGTATAGAGTACAGAGAGACATTTGGTAACCATGAATTATAGAAGTTCAGGATAAAGCCTGTCTGCATGAGGAAGGCCTGTAGGATATGACGGATACTATCTGGGAATTTCAGATATAATAACATTTTGTTTTAAATATAACAGCTATGAGAAAAGTGAGTAGATAGCTGTGTGTGAGAATGTGAATAATAACAGGAGCCATTGACAGTTTCTTTCAGAACAACACTTATTATTGATAATCCTTAATATTTCAGACTGTCTCTAAATAATTAATATTTATTGCACAGACTGCAAGCCCAGCCCACATAAGGTATTGCTGAATCCTTAGTTTTTTTAACTATAGTGGTGTAATGGTGGTCGAAGTTGGAAAACTTTGCTTCATGGACTATTTTGCGAATTTTGCAGAATTTGAAAAATTAATCCACAAGGCAAAGTCACACGTCGACTGAAAGGTGAAATTCACAAATGCAGAAAATGGCAGCTTCGCCAAACTTTACCTAGGAATAATGGTCCTTAGGCAAAGTTAGCAAGGATTCATGGGACAGGAGTTCACATGGGCTCTTTTTCTATGCAGAGGCCAACTGCAGTACAGTGTGTGAAGGAGGGAACTGGAGCCAGTTGTGTTCTCAGGGTGACGAAAGTGAGGATGAGAAGGGGGAGGAGGCTGACATATCTCTGGGGATTAGCATCATACAGTAGTTGGGGATGGGGATGATGATCTGGACCCTCTAAGGGAACCGGGGGGGGGGGATTAAGGGCGAGGGCATCACTAAAGTCCCCCCTCCCCCAGTTCTCCAGTTGTTGGGTCTGTTCAGCCAGTAGTAGTAGTAACAGTAATGGAGAGGAATGAGTCAATGGCTGCATCAGAGCAGAAATCATGCCCCAGACCTCCCATTTCTAGTCCTCCAATAATGTCGCAGTACCCTATCCACCATCATCATGTCAAATTAAGGGCTACAAAATCCATAGTTTGGGAGTTTTATAGTCTAGATCTTAATGATGAAACAGTGGCAGTCTGACAGTTTTGCCAAGCACCTGTGCACTATGGGGAAAAGGGTATCCATCTTGGCCCTGGGGGGCAGCATATACACCTGAAGTCCAGGTACCTGGCACTCTGGACTCAGCACCAAAGGGAAGCTGGTGCAGTGGACCTTCTCTCTTATCAACCTCATTCAGCAAGGTATCCCAAAGTGTGATAGATAGCGATCTAGGGTGGAATTGTGAAGTAACCATGGAGGATTACTACAGGCATGGAGAGGAGGAGGAGGAGGAGGAGGAAGACTTGATGGGATTTCTGATAAGTAGTGGTCAGAATAGCAGTGGTGATGTGAATATTAACAGCCAGCATAGCCAATCAAGCACATCAACACCTGTCAGTAAAACATCAAAAATCACAGCATTCATGCGATTTTCATCTCTGCTCGCCTGAGTCCAAAGCTACCCCATCCATGCCAGTGCTCAGAGCACAGCTGTTTGATGTCTACAGCCCCAAACCCCGAACATCACAATCTACGCTGCAGGGCATGTTTGAGTGTCACATGAAATAACCACCAAGTCATGCTATTGCACATGAACTGAATGTAGCAAAACTGCTGGCAACTGATCAGTTGCAATTCTCTTTTGTGAAGAATGCAGGGTTCCACAGGTTAATGGCACATGCCTGTCCAAAATGGAAGATCGATCATGGTCATATTTCTCCACCTGTGCTATTCCAGAGTTATATAGGAGTGTGACGTTAAGACATGCCCTTTAGCATTCCATAACGCCATACATCCACCTAAGTATGGTTATGAGGACCAAAACAGCTGGTACAGTGAAGCCCGCCAGGATGAAGCACAGTGTCACAGGTTTACTGCATGACAGAAAGGGTTAACATCCATTAAAATTGCACTGTTTGCTGCAGTAACTCTACTGCAGAATTCTGCAGTGCTGCGCTTCATCCTGGTGGGTTTCACTGTAGCTCCAGTCTAAGTATTACAGCCCATTGGGCACAGGTATCTGGGGTAGTATTTAATGATGGGATTGGAAAAACTGTATGAAGCCCAAAGGTGGTGGTAGCAACATTCCAGGTATTCACCAGCATGCCACGCTGGCAATTAATAGTGTACCAGGGTCACATACAGGTCAAAAAAATGTTAGCATTACTCCTGACCAAAACTGATGAGTGGCTACTCCCACTGTCCCTGAAACCAACTTTAATAGCAAGCGATAATGGCTCCAATGTGGTGAAATGCATCAACAATGGTGGGTTTGTCAGGGTTCCCTGCATGGTACACTGTCTTAATCTTGTAGTGCAGGAGCTTCTGTCATACCTGGAAATCAAGGCAATGCTGACTGTGGCACGTCACATCTATGTCCACTTTGCCCATTCTGGAAAGGCCCACAACCAGCTTAAGCAGCTGCAGATCCAAAACAAGCTGCCTCAGCACCATCTGAAGCTTGAAGCTGTCATGGGATGGAACTCACTCTCTACATTATAGAGCGCTTGTATGAGCAGTACAAAGAAAACTCAGAATACCTGGTGCTGTATACAAGCCATCATAGTCTGGAAGCATCCATGCCTCTGGCAGCCGAGCAGTGGTGATGCATGGATGGCCTAATCAGGATTCTAAGGCTAGCTGGGCATACCACACAGGCAGTGGGTGGTAACACTGTATCTATCAGTCAGACCATCCCATTGCTAAGGGTGCTGAGGCAGACCTTGTTGAATGTACAGCAGGTGCTGGAAGCAGGCGGAGTTAGGTCAAGCTATGCGTTACTGGAACACATGCTTCAAATATTAGTCTGCAATAGCCATATCTCAACCATTCTGCATTTTCCCAAATTCGGAATTGCAAAAATGCTGGACCCATGCTATAAAAGGGGCCTGACATCCATATTTGAGGTGGGCATGATCAGGTGCAACATCTCACTGATCAGCTTGTAAGATGGGTTCATGGGGCACAAATGTTACAGGCACGGTTCTGCAAGCCACAGCCTGGCAATGAGGAGAGATAGGGTGTTGCTACCACCTTCCTCAAGTGGGCTGGAAAACCAGGGCTGCTCTCAGGAGGACAACTGCCCACAAGTCTACTTTGGGATGCCTTGTCACTGGTGAGAATCTCGGATGTGGAGGAAAAGAAGGAGCAGGCGAATGAGTCATTAATATTGCGGGCAGCGCAGCACATGGTGGAGACTTATTTGGCGGATAACAGGCACCTGAGCATATTGGAGGAGTGTCTAGTCTACTGGAGTGGCAAGAAGACTGAGTGACCAGTGCTGACATCCACAGCATTGAAACATCTGACCTGTCCACCCTCCAGTGTAAGCGTGGCGAGGATATTTAGTTCAGCAGGGGCCATTGTGTGGGAGAGGCGCACAAACCTATCACCTAGAAATGTTGGCATGCTGACATTTATTAAAATGAAGTGCACATTCCACCTAGGACAAGTACATCTGTGTTTTTACCCCAGCATGATGGCGGTGGTGAAGCAGGGGAAGCAGAGCAGCGTGGTGGTACTGGCAAACTACATTCCACTGAGGTGGATGAAGCACTCATGGAAAAAGAATTCCCAAGTGGGAACAAATCCAGTCTTGAAGATTGTGAGGGCTGCTTCATTGATAAGGATGATGATGGCAGCAGCTCATAAAGAGAACATTTTTGTTACATCCCTGCCTTCCTCCCCCTATTATTACATTTTTTCCCCATGTCAACATTTTCCCCAACTTGTTCAGTGATTCCCTCCGTTCATATAAATACATGTCAGCTGGCAACCAGCCTGGTTGTACAACTCTTGCCAGTGCCACAAAAGTCTCCCAGCTAGCCACTTGCTTGTACAACTTCTGCCAGTGCCAATATGTCCCCCAGCCATCCTGCCTGCCTCTACAGCTCCTCCAAGTGCAAGAAGGCCTCCCAGCTAGCCACATGATTTTACAGCTCCTCCCAGTGCAAATAATGCCTCCCAGCTAGCCACCTGCTTGTGCAGTTCCTCACAGTGCTACGAACATCTCCCAGCTAGCCACCTGCTTGTACATCTTCTGCCAGTGCTGCCAGTAATCCCACCAACCACCTGAAGCACAGCAATGGCCAGCAGCATATGCCGACATGGTAAGTTCATCTCCTTCAAGGCAGCAGTATTTATTAGTCAGCCACAAATGTCATGCTATACTTTGTTAAGAAATGTATTTATGATATCTTCTTTATCCTTATGCTCCAGACTGTATATGCTTAATTTGCACAGATACATTCAAAAGTGCTGTTACAGTTAATGTAGTAATTAATGACTGAAATCATTAAAGATGGCTGCCATTTTCAGTTTTTTTTTTAACTTGTGTTCTATGGAGGATACCCCATATAGTAGGATGATATGTAACACATGCTTCTTCTCTGCTAAGGAACAGATAGCACTGTGCCAACACAAAAGATATTTCATTTTTTCTATGGTAGTCCTGGGTGGCATGGGTAACCCATGAAGTGGGCGCATGAGGCAGGGCGCCGTCCATTATGGAGACACCTTCCTCACACAATCCACTCCGCGGCGACCGGCGGGTAGGAGGCGACCCGGATGAGGGTGGGCGTACTAGGCGACAGGATGTCGCTATATGTACGATGCATGGGGGTGGGAGGCGGCGCAGTGAGCATGGGCTGGGGGTGAAGATGCTGTAGGGGTGCTGCTGTGGTCATCGGTCGTGAGCTGCGATGTGGCGTCAGGGATTGGGCAATAGCTGGGGTGGCTGAGGTACTGGGTTCGGGTCCAGGCGCTGGTGCAATCTTTATTGTGCCTGGCCCAAACTTTTATTTTTACTACTCACCCCCAACATGCATCCCCTTGGAGTTGAGAATCCTTAAGTAGGGGTGCGGAGGGATTTGCACAGCCCCCCACAGAAAGTAGTAACAATATGTCCTAGTACGGTTGTGCTGGTGCGCCAGGGTTGTCAGAGTGCCGAAAATGTGTTCTGCACTCTGACAGAGCGATAACGACAATCGCCTTTAGGCGTTCGCCATTATCACATAGACCCGGTGGCATGTGATGTGACTGAGCTGTACGTTGTTTCAGGAATGAAGTCAAATGACAAGAAAAATTGGGATGTCAATATTTTTGCAGACAAATATTATTGCTGAAGAAAACTATAGACTTAGGAAGCAATACTCCACATTTACATGTCTTTCAGTTTTCCCTTTTGTCTCCCTTTCACACTAGGCAACTGAGTGTTCTACACCACTTGCTGTGGCACCATTGTGCATGGCCATCAATACTCTGATGGTAAGTATGTGATACGATTTTTTAATCTCATTTTCTTTCCTTTCACAAGTGAAGAGTGACACTCTGGCCATGACAGCTCTAAGTCCTGCTAAATAATATCCCTTTGTTTCTTCACAGGTAACAGTTTGTCATCCATCATGTGTGTCTGGTCATCCTACGTCCTCAAGGCCAGGCCATCACCTACAGCATGCGATGGTAAGTATCCTTTTAGAAAGTTATTTTATGTTCTATTTTTTTAAGTATCTTTTCCTTTCATCACAAATCTATGGCACGTAATACAGTATCTAAAAAAATAGCATTTTCTCTTCACATTAGGACTGACCATCTGACTGTGATACACCCTGTCACCAGCAAGAATATTAAGTCCTTGTACAACAAGCAACCCAGTGCACCTGCTGCTTTCTGCCACATCACGTTCATGGGCTGAACTCTGCCAAGTAATGTGAGATTCCTGAAATGAGATAAATAGAAGAAGACAGCACTCAGTTATCCTGCCACATGGCTCCAGTCCTATGATTTTAGAAAAAAATACTTGCATTCCCACATGGTATGCTACTGTCCAAAAGCAAACACAAAAGGCAGAAAACTATGCAGCAGCAGAACTAGATCACCCTCCTAAATACCTGCAAGGAAAGAAACAGTCACAAAAGATGCTTAGAAAGACAGTGGTCTCACTGCCTCACAGCCACGAACCCCCATCCCAAAATAAAAGCCATACTTACCTTTGCTGGTACGGCAGTAGCCGTAGCAGGCATCAGTGAGCAGCAGCAGCAAAGTATTTTTCACTTCTAATCTTAGAGCACTTTTGGGCAGCAGTGGAAATTTCAAAGACAAGACTGTGAACTCTTTCTTCTCAGCCACTTCTCTCCTGCATTTCTGCAAACAGCAGCAGCAGCAGCACCTAGCATCAGGAAAGCATTTTTGGATTGTGGTAGATCTTATCATTTCAAGGTATCATCAGAATTTCTCAAGACAAGGCAATGAACTAGGGGCCCGATTCCAAGTCGCATGGTGCAACTCGTGGGTGTATGCGAGTTGCACCATGCGCTGCTACGCCGGGGACCCTGCACCCTATTCTAAGACAGGCAGGGTCCCCGGCACCTGTGCCCCGTGACTTGCAGCAGCTGCAGGGTTGCACCACGGAATGGGTGCTGTAGTCGCAGCTACAGTTAACTGTTCTAGAGCCCCCACCACATAACACTCACCGCAGTCACCGGGGTTTTGGGGGCTGGCTGGGTGGCACAGGTGATTGGGGGACATGGCAAAAGATGGACCCGGGAGGTCCCTGAAATTTGGGGTGGGGAGCATGACTGTGCTGGAGGGTATGTGGGGCAAGTCACTGTGCTTTCCATGGCACTGCGGGGGGCATATGTCCTTGTGCCAGGACAGATGCCCCTTAGACCAGCTAAGTGCTGGTCTAACCCCGCTGCACCATATGCAGTCTTGGAATTGCGTAGGTGGGTTACGGCAGCCACCCTTTCAGAATAGGGTGCAGGTGCTGCCATAACCCACCCTTGCACCATGCTGCAGTGAGTTGCAGGAGTAGTGGGTGGCATAGCCCACCTTTGTCACAACCCGCATGTGGCATGCTACAAGTCGCATCTTAGAATATCAACTTACGTATCACATGATGCAATGTATGATTTGCACCATAGGGTTTAGTGTAAATTGCCCTGCACCAGGGGTAATGCAACTTGGAATCAGGCCCCTGGTGTCTGTCTAGCACTTTTCTCTGGTTCATCTTATTGACAGTAGCACCCTTTTGGGTCTTGGGACACTACTTTTTTATGTCTAGCTATCAGGAGAAATCTTCAAACAAAACAAGAATTATATTTTGGTTCTCAGGAAATTTTCTCATGTGCATCTTCTCGACTTCTCCTGGCAGTTGCACAGCACAACAGCAGCACCTAGTAGCAGGAAAGCAGTTTGGGACTTGGGCCACTACTTCTCATTTCTGGCTATCAAGAGAAATGTTCAAGAAAAGACACCCTCCACTTCTCTTGGCAGTTCCTGTTATACACTCTGAACTATGGCACGGCAGGCAGCATGCTATATCAACCTGTCCAATTTTTTACAACACTAAAGAAGAATTCAGAGGCAAGGGAACTGTGATTTTGGCACACTTCACAGTAGCTAAATAGCACAACAATAGTGCTGCTGTTGGAGCACTCTACAAATACCACCATAATACCATGTAGCAGTACCTGCCACTGAGGGCAACCTATTTATTCTGGTAGTTGAAAAAAATAAAGGAAAGAGACAGCCAGATATAGAGACATGAAACTTAGACAAGGCATATAGGTAGGGACTAGGAAATATATCACATAGATAGAAAATATACCAATATTTTTGTATTTTTAAACTTTTTTGCAGGGGGAACAAATTTGGAACATTTGCATCAAGAAGATAGGAAAGATATTTTGGATATTTTTAAACTTTTTCTATTTCTTTTTGTATTTTTATTTTTTGGGGGGATAGAGAAGGACTGTGAAACTTATAAGATGATAGCACAGGAAGGAAAACTTTGCTAAAAGAAAGTTGACAACTTTTTTCAGTATTTTATTTTTTGGGGGATATGATATTTGGAAAAGAACTTGGACAAACTATAAAAAGATAGGAAACTTTTTTTTAACCTTTTTAATTTTTGGGGTATTTTTACTTTTTATAGGGGGAGAAGGACTATGAAACTTGAAAACAGTAAAGACTGCAAAAGGATAGCACAGGAAGGAAAGCTTTACTAAAAGAAAGAAAAGATAACTATTTTTAGTATTTTATTTCTGGGGGGAAGGGATATAACACTTGGAAAGAAGCTTGGACAGACTGTAAAGAAGATAGGAAAGATTTTGGGGGGTATTTTTAAACCTTTTTTTTATTTTTATTTTTTTGGGGCGAGAAGGACTATGAAACTTGAAAACAGTAAAGATTGTAAGAGGATAGCACAGGAAGGAAAACTTTGCTAAAAGAAAGGCAAGATGGGACATCAAATGGCTCCATCACTGCCACCCATATCATGATGACAAAGCTCCTCAAGGCCTGCTAGAAGCTTCACCTGATTCTCAAGCACTGTTTGTAGGTCCTGCTGAACCTCAGTGAGCTGGCGGCGGAGGTCACCCACTTCCTCTCTCACTGAGGCAGGTCATCTGTTGTTGCTCTTCTTGCTGCTGGTGCTGCTGCTACTTCGAGGGGAGGAGGACCTGGAACTACAGAGGCTGCTGCTTCATCTGCTTCACGCACCCTGGCACATGACCTGGCACGCCTCCCTACACCACGGCCTGCCCATTCATGCTGGCTGCCATCCCCTTCACCTCGTCCACTTGTTGCTTCCAGAAGCCTCGCTTGCCACTCTGCCTGATGGTGCAACTTTAAGTGGGTCTCTGCCCCCCTCGTACCCAAATGGGTACCCTTCTTCCCTCTGCACACCACTTTGCCACAAATATTGCAGCTGACCACACTTTGGTCACTTGGGTGACTGGTAAAGAAGCTCCACACCAGTGAGCTCTTCCAATATTGTTGCCAATGCGGGGGTGCTGATGATGTACTGGGCTGTTCTGTGGGGGGGGGGTGCTGCCCATGGTGGTGGAACAAGGCTAGGGGTCGGGGACCACAGCTGCTGCTGCTGCTCCTGCTGCTGCTCCTCCTGAAACTCTGGGGCAGCACTCCTGTCCTCTTCAGTTGGTGGGCATGCCTGCTGCTGGGATGCAGTCTCACCATCACAAGATGGTACAGTTTGAGGAAGGGGTGCCTTGCTAAGAAACTGATCTCTATTCTGGCAGATGGCACTGAACCCACCATGGATCTAAAACCACAATGCCCAGGTTCATCATGGACTCCATGATGTCCCTGATCCATTTCCAGTAAATAAAAAAATAAAAAACAGATCGAGAGAGACACAGACAGACAGAAACAAGATCTCAACTATGAGCCAAAATAAAGATTAAGTAACTAAGGAAAGTCAAGAATAGCTAATTAAAGAAAAACAGTTCAAAATAAACTGTTTTAACAGTTCAGACTACTTGGTGTTGTCATCCTGACCTGCAGCTCACTTACACACTGTGTGTCTCTGTACTGCAAATGGGAAAGGTGAAAGAAATGTGTCATTTCCTGCCTGCTTGGAATGTCTCATGTGACCTGCAGAAACTCTGCCATGTGACACAGCCTCTATTTTCAGAACTTTGCCCTTACAACCATAAGGTGAAGCTCCAACGTGAAGTTCCAAAGCAAAGTCGGCATAAGTGAAAATTCCACTTAAAGGGGAAAACTTTGCAAAATTGTCCACTGAGGCAGAGTTTCCAACTTCGCCTTAAAGGAGAACTAAAGGCAAAAACTGAAAAAAAAACATAAGTTTTAAGTCATGTTCTGAGCTTCTGAACAGTACTAATGTGCATCTAGTAGTGTAAATGGATTAAATTCAATTTTAATTGATTCTACCCCTGATTGTGTGGGTGGGTGCAGTCATACTCACGTGACAATGCACCTTAATTCCCTATAAGATAAGGTCAGCTTGCCCTGTCTTTTCATTCAGTCTGTTTTCAGTATTGAGAGAAAACTGTTTTATTTATTTATTTATTAGCTTTTGTTGACCAGGTAAGTACACTAGATAAACAATTGCCTATTTAAGCAATAAGGCACGACAAGGTGTGTGTTATCATGTAATAACGTCACTCCTGGGGTGGGTTGAAGCACGAGGCGAAGCCGAGTGCTTCACCACCAGTGATGATTACACTAGATAACTACACACCTTAAAGATGCTGTATTATTATCTAATGGCCTGATGTTATACAAAACAAAAATAAAAATAAAAATGTTTTTAGTAGATTTTTAGTGAGGCAGTATATCTTTGTTTCTGAAAAAAAAAGCCATATCTGCCATATGCTCATCCATAAAATCAGCACAGTGCTGTTATTGTGTAATATATCACTGTCTCAGGCACACACTGACAAATCAGAGTCCAGGAAATTTTCTTGCCATTGTATAATTTCAGGTACGACCTGGGAGAGTACAATAACGGACAAGTCCATACAGAAAACAGTAAGAATACAATTCATACAATGCACAGGATCAAGTAGAGCCAGGTGACATTAAAACAAGCAGTCAAGAATTACACATAATTGGGTAGGAGAGAACATAGTTAGAAAAGCTAAAGAAGAACAGTGCATCAGACAAAAGTCACCACCCAGAGGCGTAGGGTGAATACATATCAGTGCAATAGTAGACCCACCAAAGCAGTGCATTAGGCAGAACTCCACCTTGGGCAGAGAGAAATAACACATTATAAAACAAAGTAGCATCCTAAGCCAGCAAGGTCCAACCCTCAGGGCCCACGCAGGGGCCGCCATAACTGCAGGTACTTAATAGTTCGGTACAGGGGCCTAGATTAATGAAGGCGGTTAGGACAGCCACATGCAGAGGGGCACTTCAGGTAGGTCCAAAGGGAGCTGGAGTGAGAAGGTGACGAGTGAACCAGAGGGGAAAAAGAGTTCCAGACTCTGGGAGCACATACAGCAAAATTCCTATCCCCCATTTGCATTCGAGTGGCAGGAACCTTGAGAACAGCAGATCCCAAGGACCAGAGGGGAGTAAGAAGAGGAGACAGGTACAAGGAGCTCTGCCAGACCCTGGTGGGTGCCAGTTCTGAGTACTTTACCTATGAAACTGCCCAGGACAAAACTCATGTAATTGAGTGTGGACAGCCAACCAAGCTTACTGTACAGGTCACAGTGGTGGGTGAGACAGGGTGCAGCAAGTGCAAAATGACAAATATTGTTATAGGCTACCTGCCACCGAGTGAGGTGAGCTTTGGAAGTATGCATGTACAGGGTGAACCCATAGAAGAGAGTCGGAAGGAACACACCAATGACCAGTGCACGACAAGCAGCAGATGTAAGGTTATTCTTTGCTCTGTAAGCAAGACCCAGCTTACAGTTGGCTTCCCTCCATACATTCTGGATGTGAAGACCAAGGTCAAGCTGGGGGTCAAGTGTCACCCCCAAGTATTTAATTGTATCAGTGACCAGGACAGGTAAGCCATCAATTCCATTGATGCACAGGGGGGCAGTAGAGACATTTAACTTGGCTGGGGACCCAAAGAGCATGGCCTGGATTTTTTTTAGGTTGAGGACAAGCTTGTGTGCTATAATCCAGGACTGGATATTCTTGAAATCGGTGCTCAATTGGTGATTGATGTCCCCAATGTCACAGGAATGGGTGAGGATGACCAGGTCATCTGCATAGAGTTGAGCTACAGTGGGAGGAGATGGAGGGAAGGTTATTAACAAAGATGGAAAAAAGGAGAGGCCTTAGAACTGACCCCTGAGGAATACCAGAGGTCACAGGGGTGGCATCAGAAAGGACCTTGCTAAATTTGGTTAGTTGAGAGCTACCCTGAAGGTAGAAGGTAAACCATCTAAGGGCAGGGGGAGACAGACCAAGGGACCAAAGCCGAGAGATGAGTAGATAATGATCACCCAGGTCAAAGGCCTTGGCTTGATCAATGAAGATGGCACCTGAGAGCTTACCCTGGTCCATGGCAGCCCTGACCCCAGAGGAGACCGTAACAAGTGCAGAGGTCATACTGTGCCCTTTCTGAAAGCCATGCTGTGCAGGAGCCAGCAGCTCATGGGCCTGGATATACTCAGTGTGTTGCTCAGCAACAACTTTCTCCAGAAATTTGCTAACAGCTGACAAGATGGCTATTGGCCGATAATTATCAAGGATCTTAGAGTTGCTTTGTTTAAGCACAAGAACAAACCTGGCCACCTTCCAGGGGTCAGGGAAGACTCCAAGGGCAAGAGACATATTGAAAATATGAGCCATTGGGGAGGCAACATAGAGGGCACCAAGCTGTAGGAGCCTAGGTTATATGCCATCATGACCAGCACTAGCGTAGGGGGAGAGACCAGAGAGTAGTCACTGCATCTCCTGTGCTGACACCGCCCTAAAGCGGAATAACAGATGGGAGGTGGGGGGGGCAATTGAGAGGCAGTAAGCAGAACACTACTATCGTATCCTCCTGTGGAGAATAGGGAGGTGAACGCAGACAGATCAGAAAAGTGGGAGTTGAATGCATTTGCAATAGTTAGGGGAGTATTACAATTGGAACCATCAATGAGCATATCAGAGACCCCACAATTGGAGGAACCACTAACTATGTTTCTGACGTTCCTCGAAAAATTCCTAGGGTCCTTAGCTGAGTTTAGTAAAGCAGTTTTGCAGTATTCACTCTTGACAGCCCTGATAGCTCTCTTGCATTCATTTCTGAGTCTTCTATACTGCTGAAATATAGCCTAGTCCAACGTAGCCTTAAAACTAGCCCAGCATTTATCCCTAGTCCACATAAGGGTGAGAAGGCTTCCATGAAGCCACTTTGTTGCAGCCCCCTTACCATCCTCCTGATAAGGGGTGCATGCCTGTCCTGCAGTGCTGAGAAGGAACTGAGGAAGTAGCTAACGGCGGTGGGACAGTCCGGTGTATTTAGCATCTCAGACCAGTCCATGTACCTCAGGTCCTCAAGAAAGGAACCCAGGTCAAACTTTGAGAAATCCCTGACATGGATGACTTTCTGGGAGAAAATTCTCCATACACAGTACACGGGGGTGTGGTCAGAGATTGAGTCAGGGAGGGTTCCTGAGGAGGTGATCCTCTCAGGCCTGTTAGACAGAACCCACTCGAGAAGGGAACAATTTCCACCAGTGGTGAACCACCTGGTGGGCTCATGAATGAGTTGAGACAAGGAGAGGCCAGCAAGCAGAGGTTTGTACACCTTGGTATTACCTCCAAGCCAATTTAGGTTAAGATCACTCATGATAAGCACTTCATTATCCCCAGTCTGAGCGCCCACAGCATCAAGGAGGGAGGATAGCCCTGGCACACACCCCTTGGGGGGATTATACGTACAAATGATATGCAACTTTTTTGTGTTGCCAAGTAAGAGAACAGTATGACGTATCTCACTGGGAGATAGCGGGGACAGTTGGTATGACACAGCTGCCAAATATAGATGGCTCCTGAAGTAAATCACGATGCCACCACCCCTCTTCTTCCCTGGTCAGTCAAGCCTAATAAGATCAAAGTCAGGGAGCATGCAGGCAGAGTCAGAGGTACAGGGTTTCAGCCATGACTCAGTGATGCCGAGAATGTCAGGCTTGTAGTGGGAGGCCCAGGCAACAAGCTCAGTCAGGTTGCGCAGGAGGCTGCAGATGTTGAGATGAGCTATTTGTAGTCCTTTACCAGACAACCGGGAGATAAAACCCAGTCTGCTGCGGACTGGTACAAGTTCAAAAGGGCACGAAACTCATGTACTAGAATGGTTAGAGATGCAAAAGCTGCATACTATCATTCTGAATTTCTCTCTGCCTCCAAAAATCCTACAAAATTTTGGAAAACCATCAAGGACTTGTCTGGTCACACGTCCGGTGGCTCACTACCTGATGAAATCTCGTTAAACAATAACACCATTAGTGACAGACTGGAAGTTCTGGATGCCTTCAATAATGACTTTGCAACTGCAGGCTTAGCCTTCGACAATTCCCTGGCAAATCTGATACACTTTCAGGTGGATAATCAAGGTGCAGATCCTAGCATCACCGATTCAGTCTTCTCCTTGCATCCTACTACTCTGAAAGAAGTTAAAGACCTATTGCTAAAACTGGATGTAAAAAAAAGTGCTGGTGTGGATACCCTCGACCCATATTTTTTGAAGGTGGCATCCATGTGTTAGCCGTGCCCATAACCCATTTATTTAACCTATCATTAACTCAATGATCCATTCCTTCAATATGGAAAACAGCACACAT
Source organism: Neoceratodus forsteri (assembly GCA_016271365.2). NCBI lineage: Eukaryota > Metazoa > Chordata > Ceratodontiformes > Ceratodontidae > Neoceratodus > Neoceratodus forsteri. The sequence continues at coordinate 1,431,497,034 of CM057459.1, forward strand.
CATACCCCTGTTCAAGTCTGGAAATCCCTGTGATCTAAATAATTACAGACCAATTTTGATTCTCCCGGTCTTGTCAAAATTACTGGAAAAAGTCATAAGTAACCAGCTGAGGCAGTATCTAGAAGCGAATAACCTGCTTAATCCAGTCCAATCAGGGTTTAGAGTTAAACATAGCACTATCACAGCACTTGCCAAAGTGACTAATGACTGGCAAAGAGAGCTAGACAACAGGAAATACACCTGCGCCGTATTCTTGGACCTGAGCAAGGCCTTCGACACTGTCAACCATTCTCTGCTACTCTCTTCCCTGACCTCACTAGGTGCTGACCCATTATCTTTACAGTGGTTCAACAACTACCTCTCTGATCATTTTCAACAGGTGAAAGCAGAAGGAGAGCTCTCAACTCTCAAACCTTTCCTAAGAGGTGTTCCCCAGGGTTCTATCTTAGGACCGATCTTATTTGCAATATACATCAACAATATTGATGAAAGCATAACTAAGGCCAACATTCATCTGTTTGCAGATGACACAGTTCTTCACGTAAACCGCCCGTCATTACAATCTGCATGTAATGACCTTCAATCCGAGTTCAACCTGCTGCAACACCAACTCCTAAACAAAAAACTATTACTTAACGTCAAGAAACCAAAAGCAATGCTCTTTTCTCCCTCTGCCCAAATGGTAAATTCAGCCCTATCAGATCCTGTGCCTCAGATTATTACAATTCTTGGTGAGAAGTTGGAATTTGTCCCTAAATTCAAATACCTGGGAGTATGGCTGGGCCATAGGCTCTCCTTTATAGAGCACGTTGAAGAATTATTCAAAAAATTACGACAGAGACTTGGCCTGTTCTTTAGGATAGCCCTCTTCTTAACTACAGATGCCAAACTACAGCTGGTACAATCAACCTTTCTATCCTTGATAGTCACAGGGACACTGGTTTACCGGGATTGAGAAAGGGAATATTCCATTTTGCACATTGTAAAAAACAATACTGCCACTGGTGCCTGCTAAGCCAAAATCCGGTTTTACCGGTGTTTGGTTTTGTGTACTTTATTTAACTATTTTTAACTCTGCTAACATGCATTTTAGCAATGTTGACCTCCACTATTGCACATCCTTCCATCCTTGCACCAATTTAAAGTTATTGTAGATACAAGATGTGATGGCAGCAGCAACACTACAGCCCCCATCTCTAAGGTGTGATGGAAGCAGCACTATGGCCCCCATCCATCTTGTGTGATGGCAGCAGTAAAAGCACTACGACCCCCATCCCTCAGGTGTGACAGAAGCAGCAGCACTGTGGCCCCCATCCCTTAGGTGTGATGGCAGTAGTACTACATTCACCATTCCTCAGGTGTGACGGCAGTATCAGCACTATGACCCCCATCCCTCAGGTGGGACGGCAGCAGTACTACATTCCCCATCCACCAGTGGTGATGGCAGAAGCACTACAGCCCCCACCCTTTTGGTGTGATGGCAGCAGCAGCAATGCAGTCCACATCCCTCTGAGGTGATGGCAGTAGTGACAGCACTATGATTCCCTTTCTTCAACACCCACATCCCACATGCACAAGTTACAAATGACTTAGTCTCTTTGCTTGTTAGAATTCAGATGTGAATTAATCTGAACCATCACCGCGAAGGTGGACTACCTTTGTTTTTTCCTATCTATAGTTTAACTGCCTGAATTGGATTTCTGCATGAGACACCGCTGACCAGGGTTAGGGAACAGACTTGGGTGTTGGAGGGCCAGCTGGTGGGTGAAGGCTTGAGTGTCCAATGACCACTCACCTTCTCCTATGAGGGAGGGTGGGTTCACTGCTCAGCATTTTCTGGCCCCTTGGTGGAGGCCAGAGGCATGACAACATGTCAGCCCTCACTGCAGGAGGGAGTGTGACGGACGTCGGCTTGTGCCTTGACATCATGTGGCTTGTCACGCTCCCAAGAAAATGGGAAAACACCCGCTGACCAACCGAAGGACAGCTGTTGATCCCTCCTTAAGCAGGAAGCCCCAGACATGTGTCCGTTCTGACCCCTGCCATGCCCAGGATACACAGGAAGCTCTTTAAGACAATTCTCCTCCCCAAGTAGCCTCCCACAGGGGTAGGGGACCACTCAATGAAGGGTTCCTTTGGGTTACCTGGTAGCACAGCAGTAAGGGGCAGTGTATGGTGGTCGGGACTCAGCAGCGGTGGTAGGGGACCTTGGCAGGCCTGAAGGAGTGGATTGCCAGGGGGTAGGAGGAGCAAAAAAAACTGCTTGAATTTGCTTCTTTGAAATAAAGTATCTTCACCTAAAAAACTCACAAGTGATTAGTGGAGGATGTTCAAATGGATTTGTGCATCTCCCAGACATGTGGGTGCTTTTTTTTTTACTTGGTGTCCATGAAAAAGGATAGATTATGCTGACATCCTCTACAGTCACTGTCCCATTTCTTACCTCACCAAATGTGACACATTATATCATTGAGCTTTGAGGTTCATCACAGGCCTGCCTTATTCCACTCACCACTGCTCCCCATATCAATCAGTGGGGTGGAGTTCTCTTCAATTCAGGTGTGATAAAAATGCAGCCTTATGGACCCTGAGAGCCATCTCCAAAAAACTGCCCTACTACATTACAGACTGTCTTCCTATAAAACCAATAGGCAATAACGCCCTGGGAAGTTGCAAATCTCTCCTACTGATAGTTCCCAAAGTTAACTCTTGCTTTGGCAGGGCTGCTATAAGCTTTACACTGTCCTCCTTGTGGAATAAATTGCGAAAAAAACTGAAACTGAGGTCACCCATCGGCATCTCATCTTTCAAGCTCTTATATTCACGTCTCAGAAATGATCAGTGCAATTGTTTCCGATGACCATGAATTGTCATCATGCTAACCTATACCATTTAACCATGAACGAATTACTTCTAGTACTTGTCTCCTCATTGGCCCTGGTCTGTCATCATGCTTTCATGTAACACCTTAATGCCTCTGTCCTCCCTTTGATACTGATCTATCTTCCCGCTTTCTCCAGCCTTCTTTTCACAACTCTATACTGCACTCATCCACAATCTACATGCAGTCATACTATAAAAGTCCTAACTCCCCTTTCCCTCTCCCCATAGGCCCCCACCGCCACATCAGTTCTACTGACCTATCCTTGGGACTTCACTTCTCACAATGTTTATCCTTTGCTTACATATTACATACCCCTCCTGGGACCCCATCTGCCATTAGTTGGTGGTTCTCCAAGCCATTTTCATGGCTAGTACTAGTGACTGCCCCTAGTAAGTGAACTAACTGGTACTTCTGTACAGAGAACATGGTTTATATACAGTTGCATGGTTCAATGGTGGACCTGCCCCCTTGTATTTGAGTCCTCCTCTGTTATGGCTTGCCTTGTCTTCCTTTTATCATTTGACTCCCCTATTACTGCACCATTGTGTTTGCGTTTATATATTTATTTACATGTATTTATAAGTTTTTATGATGGATGTTACCCAGCCCTGTTCTAACCATGTCCATCTTGTAAAAGAGCTCTGCTCAATGATGTTCACCTGGATAAATAAAGATTTTGATTGATTGATTGATTGAATGATTGAGGAGGCTTGATAAGAGGGGCCTGGGTTAAGTTCAATGTCCCCAGCCAGGACTAGTATCAACAGAAGAACCCAGAAGAGATGCCTTAGGGGAGGGCATCTACCCCGGACCAAGGGCTAAAGAGCGAGGCGCTTGGTGACTGTGGGGGTGACTGACCAAAGCTATCAGGTTGGAGAAGGTGAAGTCATATGTCCCAGACTGTTCAAGAGTACCCAAGGGGCCCCTCCAGGAAGGGGAGCAGTCAGCAAAGTATAGTTGATTTGTGTTCAGCCAATCTTTCACTAGCCCTTGAGGTTAGTATTTTTTTTCTTTTTTCCAGTACTGCCTTTGACTTTTTGACTGTCAAAACCACCTGCTTAGTGTTTAATTGGCCTTTTCTTTGTTTGTGAAGTCTCAGTACTTCATTTACTACCTTTTGCAAAATGAGAAAATTCTGATTTGCTAGTATCCCTTCCCCCCACTCAACCAGAGGTGTGAATTCCTTTTGTTCATTGTCTGCAGTGGCTGAACTGTCAGTTACTGATTTCATTTACTTGCTAGGTCCTCTTACATATGACAGCTTCCACAGGGCACTAGCTCATCTATGGTTCAGTAGTTTTGATTGAAAAAAATGGGCACCTCTTGTAAAAAGTATGTACTGTAAAACTGCCCTTAGCATTAGGAAAATGTTACAATGAACTGATTGCCTTTCAAGACTTTTAAGGCTGGTAAGCCTCTATTTTGCCTGCTAGCTGTTAAATGGGCAAGCAGTTGTTTATGCTATATGCCCTGGATCAGTATCAGCCTCCACAGCCATCAGTGCATTACTTTACTTTCAAATGATAGCATTCCTTTTGGGGGGTGCCACCTATGAGAATTCAAAGGTTCATCATAAGGCACACTACAGCATTTTAAGTGGTAGGTTTTGTTTTTAGTCACTCCCCTTCCCCCAGTCTACAGCACAGTCAAAATGTTTCTCTACCTGTGTAGAAACTGTCCCGTATGGTTTTAATTTTATAAAACACAAGCGTCATGGGCTGCATTAGTGTAGTGTTCAGGAATGTTTCTATCCAGTTGTGGCATGACATGCTTCAAAATTTTTGACAACAATGTGTCAAGCTTTGAAGAGAAAGTGTGCATTGTAGTTAGAATCTTGGCACTCTGAATTGTATATATAACACTGAGCAATGCTTCTTTGGGGCGCTAGTTCGGAGGAGCACCGGCGGGAGAAGGCGCTGCTTCCAGGCACTGTGATGGCTTTGGAAGAGCCCAATCAAGAGCCGCCACCTAAGGCAACTATATGCTGTGCAGATGGCATGCAGCTCACTAACTGCTGATGTCACAGTCACCAAGACAGCTTTCCAGGGTACCTAATTAAAGACTGCTGTAGTCTTGGGGTTAAATGTTCGTTCCAGACTGGCTATTAAGGTTGCTGATTAATGATCTGCATGCCATGTGCGCAGTATATAGTTGCATATATTTAAACTAGAAGGGGGGGTGCAGCACTTGGCAGAAAGGGGATCCTCTGACTAACTGGGACAACCCAGCCTGCACTCTACCAGAACAAGAGGCAAGGGACAGATTTAGGATGGGATACTATAAGGGTGGGGGTGGATGGAAATTCTAGCCAACACGAGGAGCCTAGGGAACAAAATGGCAGACCTGGAGGTGGTGGTGGGACTGTACAACCCAGACCTAGTAACAGAAGCATGGTGGATGGAGGGACATAGCTGGGAGGTGAAACTTCAAGGGAACAACCTATTTAGAAGAGCTAGGGTAAAAAAGAGGGGCATAGCCCTGTATGTGTGGGAGGGAGTTCAAAGCAATGGAGTTCAATTGTGGAGGCCCCACCTGCAAGGGGACAAGGATAGGCTGGAGAGAGTACAGAGAAGAGTGATCAGGATAATTCAGGAGATGCAGGGCATTACCCAGGCAGGGTGCAGTTTGGTGTAGGAGCCAACTGCGAGGGGATGGCTGGGTGGCTGTCAGTCCAGTAAATCTTCAACACCCAATTAAGTATGTGGGAATAAAAAGACCTTGTCCCTTTCAGAGGATCTGAACCTGTTGTCTTCAAAGCTTCACACATTTTTGTCAATAATTTTGAAGCATGTCATGCCACAACTGGATAGAAACATTCCTGAACACTACACTTATACAGCCCATGATGCGTGTGTTTTTTGTTTCATAAAATTAAAACCATACAGGACAGTTTCTACACAGGTAGAGAAACATTTTGACTGTGCTGTAGACTTGGGAGAGGGGGGTGTGGAGAGAATGAAAACAAAACGTACCACTTAAAATGCAGTAGTGTGCCTTATGATGAACCTTTGAATTCGCATAGGTGGCAACCCCCCCCAAAGGAATACCATCATTTGAAACTAGGCTGCTAATGCACTAATGGCTGTGGAGGCCGATACTGACCCAGGGTGTGCAGCATAAACATTTGCTTGCCCATTTGACAGCTGGGAGGCTAAACAGAGGCTTACCACCCCTAAATGCATTGAAAGACAATCAGTTTGGTGTAATATTTTCCTAATGCTAAGGGCAATTTTACAGTGCATACCTTTTATAAGAGGTTCCTAATTTCAATCAAAACTACTGAAGTATAGATGAGCTAGCGCCCTGTAAAAGTTGTCATATGTGAGAGGAGAATGCAAGTAAAATGGAAACGGGAGGCAGTATAGCACAGTGGTTTAAGGCTCTGAGCTGCAAATCTGGAGACCTGGGTTTGAATCCCACAGCCCCCCACTTGCATACTGTGTGACCCTGCGCAAGTCACTTATCTTCCCTGTGCTCCCAGGTAGCACCTGTAAACAAGCTTTCAGCTTAGTGTGTCTCACCTGGTCAAACAATTGGAAAAAAAAATCAGTAGCTTTCAGTTCAGCCACTGCAGACATCAACCAACATGGTAATGAAACAAAAGGAATTTACACCACTGGTTGAGTGGGGGGAGGGGTTACTAGCAAAACAGAAGTTTCTCAGTTTGCAAAAGGTAGTAAATTAAGTACTGAGACTTCACAGACAAAAAAAGTCCTATAAAACACTAAGCAGGAGGTTTCAACTTGCAAGAAAAACAAAGGCAGTACTGAAAAAAAGAAAAGAACACTAACCTCAAGGGCTAGTGAAAGACTGACTGAACATAAGACAACAGTTTTCTCTCAATACTGAAAAACAGACTGAATGAAAAGACAGGGCGAGCTGACCTCATCTTTTGGGGACTCAAGGTGCATTGTCACGTAAGCATGGCTGCCCCACCCCACAATCAGGGGTAGAATTAATTAAAATTGAATTTAAACCATTTACACCACCAAAGGCACATTAGTACTGTTCAGAAGCTCAGAACATGACTTAAAACTTGTTTTTTCAGTTTTTGCCTTTAGTTCTCCTTTAACTTCATCTATTTTTACTAAGATAAAATATAACATGTACTGCAAGTTTATCCACCTATAAAAATGATTTTCTGAACAGAATGTTGAATGGTTATGACATCTTAAGCAGTTTACAACAAAGAGAAGAAAATATTTCTTATCATAGTAATATTGTTTCTTACAAGGGATCTCCTAGTAGGATTAGACACTATTGCGGTCAGTGTAGAACTGCTGACTGCCCCCAGAACTCTGAGTTTTGTAATGTATGCAAATTAGAAGAATTGGAAATGCTGCATTCAAAAACTGCTGCCTCTTTTTCACTAACAGCTAGATTAAATGTTTTCACGTACACAGCATGACTTCACCCCAAGACTGCACAGCAACTTCACTGCAAGACTGTTTATTTTGTTGAAATAGTGGTATTGTTTCAATATTTTATTCATACTCTGCCTCTTTTAGTTAGTTACTTAATTTTAGCTTATATTGTGTAATTTAACTAATTTTGGCAGTACCATCACAGTTCCTAGAAACTGATTTATTTAGTCTAGAAGTGTGTAATTTGTGGTTCAGGCAGCTAGCTACTTAGTTTTAGACAAATATTATGTTTAGTCATTTAAAACTGTTTAGTTTAAATCATGATCAGTTCCCATTTGCTACTAGGAACTGACTGCATTTCTGAAAGTATACACTGTTGATTACTTATTTTGTGGGTAGTGATTGGTTCTCTTTTCTCTCTAGTAACCGATTGCTTTTTGAATAAAGCCAAATAAGTTTGTTTGTTTAAATTGCAAGTCCTTTTTAAGTATACGGAACTGACTGCAGTTGCTCTAAATTTTAACTCTGTGACATTTTTGAAGAGTTTGCTGACAGTTTGGTACATCAGACAGATGGAAAAAGAGGCCAAGACCCACAGGATTTAAAAATTGTGTAAAGTGCTTTTCAAATCTTTTCTACAACTGATCATCATGATTTGTGTATAGAGTGCTTGGGTCCCAGCCATATTGTTTCTGTTTGTGAAGTTTGTAGTACTTTTTTTTTTTCTTTCAAAAAAATGTTAAAAGAGACCCAAAACACTGGAGGCTTCTGCTCCCACCTCGGTGTCACCAAAGCACAGAAAAACCCTCTAAAGACATCTCAGACCCCAAAATTAATGAAAAGGGCTCTTAGCATACAAAACAAAAGTGAGCAGGCACCTCAGACAGTGCCGGCCAAAAAGAAATATAAAGAGAAAAAGGTTGTTGTGCCTCCTGCTGGAAAAGCAAAGGAGCTCCCAACAGACATACAAAACACAAAACAAGTGAGCAGGCACCTGAAACTGTGCCTGCCAAGAAAGAAATAGAACAGATTGTCTCTGACCAGTTTGTTGAATACCTCAACAAGTACAACATTCATTGTCCCCAACAACATGTTTTCCGAAAATCACATAAAACCACTGCAGCATTAATCAAGTATACTGACTTTCTACATGAGGCAATTGACAAGAGCCAAATAGTGGGGTCAATATACAGCAGTCTCACCAAAGCTTTTCACCTAAAGCACTCCACGCAGTGCAAGAAAGCAGCAGCAAAGGCAAACAAGATGCTGGGATACATATCTAGGGGGATCAGTAGTAGGAGAGAGGAGGTTATACTACCCTTCTACAGGTCACTGGTAAGGCCGCATCTAGAGTATGGAGTTCAGTACTGGTGCCCACACCTCAAAAAGGACATTAAACTGCTGGAGAAGGTACAGAGGAGAGCTACAAAGATGATAGCCGATCAGCAGGGTAAGGCATACGAGGAGAGGTTGAGGGCACTGAACATGTACTCCCTGGAAGACAGGAGAGAGAGAAGGGACTTGATTGGGACCTTCAGGTACTTAAAAGGGATACATAAGGTTGATAAGGAGAGTCTCTTTAAGCTGAGTGGCAACCATAACGTGAGGGGGCACAGACTTAAGCTGAAGGGTGGAAGGTTTAGGAAGGAGGTTAGGAAGCACTTCTTTACAGAGAGGGTGGTGAACACTTGCAATGTACTGTTGGCAGAAGTCAACTCATTGAAGACAGTGAGCAACTCTAAGAATGGCTGGGATAGGCATGGGGGAAGGTAAAGATCATGGGTAGGGATTATGGGAGGAGTGGGGAGAGAGGGCAGGGACATTAGCTCAATCTGTGGACCCTGCAATACCAGTAGACTTGTTAGACCAAATGGTCTTCTTCTGCTGGCTTCTTCATATGTTTGTATGACATCATCAACCATAGTATTCTGCTGTGCAAACTCCAGGCATCCGGCCTCTCATCTGAAACCATAGGGTGGTTCCAAAGCCATCCTGCATGAAGAACACAATAAGTTAAAATAAATGGCACCTGCCGGCCCGGTGGCGCTGAGGGTTGAGGCACTGGATGCCACACCTCGCGCCACACTGGTGACCCATGCTCAGGAATGGGCACGGACTGCCGGGGGTCAGTAGGGGAGGAGAAGGATTGAGCATCCAATGGACTGCTCTCCTCCAGGGAGGGGGGGCTCTCAGTGTTGGCACCCATTCACCTCCTGGTGGAGGCAGGGGGATGGGGTGCCACACTGCAGTCAGGAGGAGCTGAGGGCAGACACTTGAAGAACGCACATGAACGTATACGTGCTCCACCTTCTTCAACATTATTGCATGCCCCCTGGCTCCAGGGGAGAAAATCAGGAGAAAACAGAGTGGCTGCGGTGCAATGACGGAGGGAACCTTGCAGGCTCCACTCCTGGTTAGCCATGGCTTGGACCCACAGAAATTTGGGCCTTGGTAGGGGTTTGGGGGAACCCCGCTGACCCCGCCAGGGGGGGTAAGCCCTGGAGTTGGGTTGGTGCCAGCTGATAGATGCCGGGGGTGGGGCTGGGGGTACCCTCCAGAGGAATCCAGGCCAGAGGAGAAAAAAGAAGGAAAAATTAAAAAATAAAAAAATAAATGGCACCCTCTCTGAAAGCAGGCAGGTAAACACAGGTATCCCGCAAGGCTCAGTTCTTGGTCCCCTCTTATTTAGTCTATTCCTCAACCAACTTCCTCTAGCATACCCTGAAAAAATCTTATTATATGCAAATGACAAGATCATCTTCTACAGCAGCACACACCCACTCCTGCTAGAAACTAGGCTACAAAAAAGCTTTGCCACCACTGAAAGATGGTTTCAACAGAATAAACTCCTCCTGAATTATAAAAAAAAACTAAAATAATTCTGTTTACTAACCCCCAAAGTAAATACAAATCCCACCAACTGTCAATACTCAACAACAAACAAGACCCACTCGACTGCATAACTACCTTTAAATATCTAGGCATCACACTGGCTAGTTCCCTCTCATATGCCCAACACATACACTATGTTGTAAAGACTGTCAACACAAGAATAGGCCACCGCCACAGTATGACCTCGGAAGCCTTGTCGCAAGCCACAAAAAGCTCTGTTCTCTCGGTCATAGACTATGGGATAGTGATATACAACACCACCACTGACATGGTTCTAAAAAGCATAAGAACAGCCCAAAACAAAGCCTGCAGGCTGGTCTTTGGAGCCCATAGGTTAATGCACATCTGCAATGTATATGCACAGAATGAATGGCTAAATCTCCAGGGAAGAATCAAATACCAGGTGTGCCTACTTGGAAAGAAATCCACCCTTGGTCTAACTCCACCCCTCATCAAAAACCTTCTTACTTCTACAGACAGTCAGCATCAGATGAGAGGAAACTCAAGGAATGCACTAAACATTCCCTTCCGCCCATGATCCTAGCACAGTGCTCTTTTGCATACAGAGCACCAGGCTTGCTAAATGGCTTCCCCATAGATATTGCCATTGAGCCAAAACACATCCTCTTTAAGTGCAAACTCATCCAGCATCTGACCATGCTGAGTACCTGTGACTGTCAGTCCTAACTTACCATCCGCTCTCCACTCCCCCCTCCCACCCCCTCACCTTGCTCAATTTCACCGTTTCCTCGATCTCTCTGTCCCCCATCCCTCGTAGGTAGCACTCCCCCTTCCTCCTTTTTTCCTGTACTCCCAACTAACCTCCAACCCCTCCCCCAAATTACTACCCCACCCTTTTTACTACCTCCCCTCTACTTCTTTTCTACCCCTACCACCTCCTGACAAAGTCGACCTTTGATTGCCCTGTCAAGTTCTAAGTATACACACAGATGTAAAACTAATTGTGAAATATTCTTTGTCCTGATGTCTTCTCTACATGCAAATATATGTTATATTCTAAGTTCTTTGGTTACACCGATATCCTATTGTACACGTAAAATGTATCTGTCATGATGTGGAACCTCTGTAAATGAGCTCTTAGCTCAAAGGTTGTAACTCTGAGATGATTGATAAATAAATAAATTAAGTGTTGCTTAGGGAGCCAGAAGGGTTCTTCAGTCTACAAACTAGCCAGGTTTGAGAAATCTGGCTCTCTTCTCCATTCTGGTGCCACAAAGATGAACCAACACTGTGATCATTGGATCTTTCAGAAATCCACTGGTAGCAAAGGAAATGGGGGGAAGATATACTGATCTGGAGGACTATGGTAGAGACAGAGCATCCATCCTCTCTGATGCTGGACTGAACTAAAACATCTTGCTACCTCTTCATTTCTTTGGGAAGCAAACAGGTCTGTCTCTGGATACCAGAATCTGTGAGCAAGACATTAAAATAGCTCCTGTTTTAGAGGACATTCTTCCAGATGAACAGATGGCAACTGAGCCAGTGTGTTACAGACTTTTGCTGTCCCACCAAATGATTCTCTGTCAGAGACTTTGGATTGGCTTTCACCAAAGCAGAAGTGAGGATGCTTCTGTTAATATTGTCTCACTCCTTGTGCCCTCTTCCTTGTTTATGTAAGAAACCATTACTGTGCTGCCAGACCAGAGCTTTACCAAACTCTGTCCTTGAAATATCTCATTGTTAGTAAGACAGACTGGGTTATGAGAATATTTATTTGCTCTTCCAGTGACCATACTCTCTGGACTGGAATCTGATCCAACACCACCACCCCACAGCATGTCAGGCTGGTGTCAGCAGTCAGAATGAGCTGTTCCAACGGAGCTACTGGAAATACCCTTGAAAGGATCTGGGAGCTCTCACACCACTCCAATGAGTGGTACACTAACCTGAGCAACAACAATACCTGATATTGTTCCAGTGCTAGCAACCGATAAAATAGGAGAAAGACCTTGAGAAGTCTCATGCAGTCTGGCCCAAGGGACCATCTCTATGGTAGCCATCATTAAACCTAAAATCTAGAGGCTCCTGTAGGCTGACCTAACCTTATGTGCTCTGACCAGCTGAATCTGCCTGATGAAGTTGCCCAATGTGCTCTGCAAGATAAAAAGTCTTGCCAAGTTTGTCCAAAAGCATGCACTTAGGTGATCTAATGATTGGTAAGACTAAAGTGAGCTCCCTGTTCACTGCCCAGCCATATTGCTCTAGGAACTGCAAAGTCCTAGGACTCAAAGATGAGTCAGTGGTTCCTAGTCTGTCCAGATCAGAAGATTGTCCAGGTAAGGATCAAGGTGGTATCTCACCCACCAAAGAAGAGTCACCATGACTATTACGATCCTCTTAAACACTCTTGGGGAAAAAAGGCCAACCTGAAAGGAAGAGTCCTGTGCTAAATGTTTTGGTCTCGACTAGCAAATCTGAGAAATGTCTGGTGCAGTTGTCAAATCATAATTTATTTATTTATTTCTTGAATTACAAGTACCTTTGAGCCAGAGACTCTTTTACAAAGGTTCCACGTCTGGTGGGAATAGCAGTTAACAACAAAATGACAAATTGATTGACACAGCAACAATTTGACAAGAAACAATACACGCAGTAGAGCTATCAATATTATGTATGGTTAAAGTTGGTCCAAACAATAAGTAATTGTACTAACATTAGAATCACTTAGAATATAGGAGCAAAAAAGGCAGAGGCCCAAATGGTAGCTCCATAGGACATGGTATAATAATTCATATTCCCCCCATAGGCTATATATCTATCTAGATTTCTTTTAAAATGTTCTTTATTAGTACTTATAATCACTTTGTCTGGTAATCTGTTCCATAAATTAGCTTATCTCACTGTACAAAAGAATTTTCTTTTATTTGATTTATACATTAATGTCATCAGTAGGATGATTTTGTCTGTAATAGGGTAGTATGTAGCAAAACCGGCTGAATAGTTCATAATAACATTCCATGTTAAAAAGGAAAAAATATATAGGGTTACTGGCAGGTATCACAGAATCATACTGCAGCAAAATTAAAGCAGTCATCAGACTGACTTTGTTTAAACCAGGGTGGAGAATAGGGGAAGGGAGTGGAGCAGTTGCTCTACTAGTGGCAACGGAGAAAAGAGAATGAGTGAAAGTTGGGAAGGGGTGTAGGTAGTAGTTAGGTCACAAAAGTAATTGGCAGGGTGGGTGTAGAATTGTTTATAGATGGGGTGGTGGTTCAGAGGTTTATGCGGGTGATTCAGGGAGAGAATAGAGGCAATGGGAGGTCAGGGTTAGACTTACTGGGGGGGGAGCTAGGTGGGGCAGTCACAACTTCTGACTGTTGTGAGGTGTTGTTGGAGTTTATACTTGAATTGATCAAGCTTGGATTCATCCAGGATGACCAAGGGGAGGCCATTTACCCAACTGGGAGCTCTGAACATAAAACAATGTTGCACTTGTGTTGTACAGCAGAATGGAACATGGCATGTGTGCTTGGACCCACTTCTTGTGCTACGAGGATTGAGCGCACATGTCAGAAGATGTTGGGTGGTTGGCGGGGTAAGTCTGAGGCTGATCTTTTTTGTAAGCAGGCAGGTCTGATATGCGATCTTGCCCTTGAAGTGTAGCCAATTGGTTTGAGAGTACAAGTCACACGTGTAGGTGCATCTGTGGGCACCTGAGACCAAGTGACAAGATTTGTTAAGTGCAATAGAAATTCTTTTAAGGGTTGTGTCAGTTGCAGAACCATAAATGACAAGCCTATAGTCAATTATAGAGAGGATCGAGCTGGTGGTGGCTAACCGGAGTGCTTCAAGGGTCATGCAGTGCCTCTACCTGTAAAGAAGCCCCAGTCTTGTGTTTACAACCTTAGAGATGAGGTTGACATGCTCAGTATAAGACAGTGTGCTGCCAAGAGTTATCCTTAAGCATTAAAAGTTATGGGCCTGTTCGAGAGGCAAATTGTGGTTGTTTAAAATGGTTAGTTGCGCTGATTTATTCTTACTGTGTGTGCTGGCAAAAAGCATTATCTTAGTTTTCTTGTAGTTCATTATTAGCTTATGTTGGACAAACCTAGCCTCAACTTCAGAGAAGCTGTGCTGTAGGCTGTTAACAAGGGGGAGTGGGTCAAACTGACTAGCATACAACATGACATCATCAGCATAGAGAAGAATGTTGTTAGTACAGACTTGGGGAAGGGTATTTAGAAAGAGGCTAAAAAGTAAGGCTCCAAGGATGGAGCCTTGAGGGACTCCTGAGCGCACGGATGGCTGATAGATAAGGTATCATGAATTTTGATCTGATGTGATCTGCAATCAGGGTAGTGTTTGAACCAGAACATTTCTCAATTGTAGAGTCCAGGGACAGGGAGCGATTTGAGCAGGAGAGTATGATTAACCGTGTCAAAAGCCTTAGTGAGAGCAATATATATTGACCCTGCTAGGAGGCCCCCCGTCCAGTGCCTTATGAATGAAATCTGTATACTCTAGGAGGGCAAAGGTGGTACTGTGACCCTTCCTAAATCAGTGCTGCTGTGGGCATTGGATGTCATGCTTGGCAAAGTAATCGGATAACTGGTCAGAGACGATTCGCTCTAGTGCTTTGGCGAGGGATGGAAGGATGGAAATTTTGAGTGCAAGGCCCTGTCACCACTCTTATGAATCGGTGTCACAACTGCCACCTTCCACCTTTGGGGAATTTGTCCAAGGCAGAGGGACAGGTTCAGTAGTTTAGTGAGTGGTGACAGGACCGCATCAAGGGTGGTTGTGCCCTGGAATAGACTGCCGGAGGAGGTGGTGAGGGCCAGTACAGTGGAGGGTTTCAAGAAGGCTTGGGACAAACACAAGGGTTGTCATGGGTGGGGGAGGGATTTTGGAGGGGGGGGACAAGTGGGGGAGAATGGGCAGGCTTGATGGGACAGGAAGGTCCTTTTCTGCCGACATATGTCTATGAATCTCTGAATCTAGAAGGGTAAGGTGTAGTATTTTAAGGCTGAGAGTCATTGCTGTATCTAGACTTCCCAAACACCTTCAGTTGGTACATTTTGGCTTCTTTCAGGGTGACTCTTTTAAAGTAGAGGAGGGGGTGGTGTTTGGAGTCCAGGCAGCCTTCTTAGGAGTCAACCATGCTGACCAGAACATCAAAGAAGTCGGGGGGAGAGCACTGCCAAGGTCAGTAAAGGCACAGTTAAATGTATCTGCTATTTGCTTCAGACCCTGGATGGTTACCCCATTTACACTGAGCATGGAGGAAGGGGAATAGTTAGGTTTGCCAGAGAAGTCTTTGAAATTATGCCAAAATTTCCTACCATCACCCGAGGATTTTGAGAGCTCTTCCTTAAAATAAGAGGCTTTGGCTAGATGGGTCTCATGGGTACAAGCATTCCTTGCAGCTTTGCAGACCTGACAGTCTGCTTGTTTACCCATTGCACGAGCTTTGTGCCAGAGATTATCTCTTGTTGCCATTAGGTTTAGGAGGGAGATGGTGATCCAGGGGTTGCACACACCCTTGACCTTCCATCTTCTAAAGGGGGCAAATATATCATAGGCAGTGTTGAAAAGGGAAATTAAGTGTTCCAGGGCTTGATTGACACTTATTGCTGAGTCCAGTTGTGACCAGTTACACTGTAGGAAATAGGCCTGAAGCTGTTTGAGATGCCCCTTTTTCAGAACACGTTGGTTAGTCTCTTTTGAGAGTTGTTTGGAAGACCTATTTGACCAAAGACAGATGACAGGAGAGTGGTCACTGAGAGAGTCAGGGAAGACCTCAGTGCCAGTAAACCTCTCTGGGCAATTTGTGAAAATTAGGTCAAGCAGTGAGCTGTAGCCAGTTCTATAGCTGATTGTGGTAGGGGTAGTCACCAGTTGGGTGATGTCAATGGCAACAATTGCATCTTTGTAGGGGTTGGTTTCTGGGGCAAGCCAGTTAACATTAAAGTCCCCTAGCGCTACAACTTCAGAGCATTTGGGTGAATTGGAGAGGTTATCGAGCTCCACATTGAAACCATTTGCATGATCACGTGGGGGGATAGAATGAAAGAATAGTAAGTGCTTTACCCTGATGACCTAGAACTATTTTAACTGCAAGGGCATGGGCACTGTTCCCTGAAACTATTTTGGGGAGGGCATGACCCTACAGCAAGTCTTTCAGTAAAATAGCACACCCTGCAACCCTTTTTCCAAGCCTATCCTATCTAAATAGGGTGTAGCCATCCAGGGAGATGGCCATGTCAGGAACTTTGGGAGAGAGCCAGATTTTGACCACTGCTAGCACATCTAGTTTGTGCTGTGTTACCCATACTTGTAAAAGATCAATTTTGGATAGAAGGCTCCGAATATTAACAGAAGCCAGTGTGAAAACACCATGGCTACTGCCATGGCAGTGGGGCTGCTGCACAGGCCCCGGTTTGGGGTGTATATTGCCTGACAACAGTAGAAGAAGCAGAGCATTCTGGAGTAGGAAGTGCCTAAGTAACTTAAGAAACGTAGCTGGTCTATGCCTAGAGAACTTGCTGGCCTTAGTAGTGAGAAGGGGTGTGGAGAGATATGGTAGGAGAAGGAGGGTAGGAGAGTTAAGGTGATGGGTTGAGCTTCTGCCTGGCTTGGTGGGTCTAGAGAAGTGAGTTGGTATTTCATTTACAGTTTCAGTTGCCTGTGGTATGCCTCTCCTGAGAGTTAGAGGGTAGATTGTTGAGGACTTAAGGCCATCATAACTTGGGAGAGGCATGGTAGCTTGTAGGATTACAAGCAGGGCTAGACAATTAAGGGGCCCCATGATTGAGCGAGGGAGCAAGCAAGATTGGGGAGGCTGGTGTATTAAAAAGGTGGGGGGTCAGCAATACCATCCATGGTGTGTATAAGTGGAAAGGAGTGGAGGGGGGTATAAATACCTGAGTGCGAGTGGTCGGGGGGGTTAAGGAAGGTGACGGAGGTGGTGGAGCCTGGGGGGGGGGCCTGTCAGAGGGCAAATCGGAGCAGCTAAGTACCTGAGTCCAAGCTGAGACCAAGGTGGCTTGGGCAGGTGAGGATGTGGAATCCCTGGAGGAAGCTTAAGGGGTGGGTGACAGAGAGTTTAAGTTGGACAAGACAGGTTAAAATTTTTTTATTATTATTTATTTATTTATGTCTTTGTTTACTGGGTAAGTGCACTGATCCAAAGGACCATTTTCAGTCACGACCCGGGCTATGGGGTGGCAAAGAACACAGAGGAAAAACAGCAGCACATACAGGGAACATCAATTTATACTGTAAATTCACACCTTGGGCATGAGGTGGTGTGGAGAAAAAAGAAATACAAATAACATAGTACAATGGAGGCAGAGAAAGGCAATGGCCAGACACACACAGTGCAAAAAGTGAGCCATACATGGCAATAGAAATAACATGAGATATGGAGCCACGTTACATGGTGCTGGAGAACATATGTAGCATTATAAATATGATGTGAGACCAGATTAGTACAGTCATCAGTAAAGTTGTGTGGGTTCATATTGTCAGATACTCATCAGTTTCAGGGATTTGAGGTAGCGAGGGAAGAAGGGTTATAGACAACTATAGAGATGACAGAGGAGATACCAGGAGGGCAGGGGAAGTGGAAAGGAGACATGGGCATTAGGGTGCCTTGGGGTTACTTACTGGGAGCAGTGACAGTCAGCAGCTGCTAGGAGCCAGGTTTTCATGGCCTGTTTGAAGGCAAGGTGTGTGGGGGATGTGCAGACAAACTGTGGGAACTTGTTCCATAGGGAGGGTGCAGAGACGGATAAAGCTCTATTTCCCATTGCCGTGGAGACATGGGGTGTCTCCAGTGGGGGGGGGCTGAGGATGCCCTAAGTGTCCTAGGAGCCACTCTGTCTGTCAAGAGGAGAGAGTAAGGGAATAGGTGTTGGTATCTTAGTGCATTGTCCACTAGGCAGCCCGTCGCATAGTCAAAGTGACCTTGCAGAGGGAGCCAGCCCAGGGACTGGTAAAGAGTGCAGTGGTGGGTCTGTGAGGAGCTTGAAGGATGAAATGACAAATAGAGTAATAGGTAGTGTTTAGTCTTGATTTAAAGTGGGGGATAAGAGGGAGTAGACGGGGGAGCAGTAGTCAAGTATAGGCAGTAGGTTGCCCTGGGCGATGGCAAGGCATGCTTCAGCCAATAGAAGGTATTTGAGTCTGTAAGCAGCGCCAAGTTTTTTGTGAATTCTCTGCACAGTGTTGTTAACATGCTCAGTGAAAGAGAGGGAGGGGTCAAGAGTGATACGTAGGTATTTAAAAGATGGGACGTTATCAAGAGGGGGGCCTGCTGAGGTGCATACAAGGAGGGAGGAGTCGGATTTGGCAGCTTTAGTGAGGAAAGGTTTGGAACCAAAAAGCATGGACTTAGTCTTCTTTTCATTGACTAGCAGTCTGTAGGCAAGAAACCTCTTATGAGCAGAGCCATAGTTGTGTGTGAGGATGGAGGAGATGGGCTTGATGGATTTATTACTGTGGTAGAGAACCAGGTCATCTGCATAAAGGAGTGCTTGACAGCTGAGGCTATCCCTCAGGAGTGCATCAGTGAAAACGGAGAAGAGCAGGGGTCTGAGTATGGAACCTTGGGGAACTCCAGTGAGTACAGGAAGGGCAGCAGAGGAGGCATTGTTGATGGTGACAGACTGAAACCGATTGGATAGATAGCTGCAGAACCAGGCTGCAGTTCTGCCAGAGCAGCCAAAAAGAGACAGGGTTGAGTGGAGGAGGTGGGGGTCAACAAGGTCAAAAGCCTTTGATAGGTCTACAAAGACAGTTCCTGTGGCTTTGCCTTGGTTCATATTTCTCAGCACATGATCAGAGAAAAGGGCCAAAGCAGAAGAGGTACTGTGGTGCTTGCAGACACCATGCTGGAGAGAACATAAGAGGTTATACTTTTCAAGATGCTCTGAGAACTGGAGGTGCACAACTTTTTCAAGCTTTCTGCTCAGGTGAGGGAGTAGGGAGATGGGCCTATAATTATCAGGGGATTGGGGGTCACCACTTTTGAAGATGGGCACAACATTTGCATGTTTCCAAGAGTCGGGAACCATAGAAGATGTAAAATTTACCCTTGGAGATAGCGAAGTGGTTAGGGTGTCAGCCCACTGGTGTACAGGGTCAGAGGTTCAAATCCCAGGAGGCAGGAAGAGAGGAGATGGGAATATATCATAGAAGGGGAGTTGAAATAGGGTTGATGGCCTGGGAGGATGGCCTGAATTGAGGCAAAGAGTAGAGCAGCCTTCAGCTGTGGATAGGGAGGAAGGTAGTGCTCAATAATGACTCTTAGTGGTCACTTAGTATAACTTGCAAAGGGAGCGATAGGGTGATTAAAATTGAAAGGAGGGGTCACATGGTTGATTATTTGACCAGTATGACCTATAAATCTAGAGACAACCCAGGGTGGGTGGGACAGACAATGTGAAGCGTCAATGGGCTAACAAAGCTACAGAATATACGTGTGTGAGCTTGTGTGGGGCTGAGCTGCTCCATTTTCTATGCAGCTCCTTGTGAGATCTGAGCCCTGTGGATAAATGGGATAGTGTGTTAATGTGTATGAATTTTTCCTAGAGGACTTACAAGGTCAAAAATCACCTGGCTGAATTGTCACAGTGATTGACCTTAGAGACTCCATCTTAAACCCAACAGATCTCACAAACTGGTTTATGCTGGAGAGATCCAGGATTGGATGGAATTCTCAAGATTTCTTTTCTTGGGTGCTATAAAGAAAATGGGATAGAAACTCTGTTCCTTTCCCATAGAAAGAAATGGACTCACTGCTCCTATGCCGAGCAGATGATCCAGTGTCTGGTCTGCAGTACTGTTAGATGTTTCCTGGGATTTGTGGAAACCTGGAACTGGAAGAAGCACCCCCTAGAAGGTACAAAGAAGAACTCTGATTCATAGTCCTGCAATATTATCTCCAGCACCCGGATATTTGACTTGATCTGGGCTTATCTGGTATACAACTTCTTGAGCCACCCAACCAGTGTTTGTAAACAAGGATGGGCCTGCAGATCCTCATGTTAAGTATCCAGTGCCACAGTTTGCTTCCCCAAAGCATTAATGGGAGATATTCCCTTTATTCTACTGGAACTTGAAAACTGAAAATGCGTCTGTAGTGTGCTGGCTTCCATATCATTTCAAAAGAACTATGACTGGCACGAGAGTTGTGGCCTTGTTTGAAACCCTGACCTCCGAAACCCCTATTTGAGAACTGCTGCTTTTGGAACATGGCAGAAAACCTTTTTTCCTTGAGATCCTTAAGAATCTCCTTTAACTGTAGGTTAAACAACATCCCAATTGTGACGGGCCCACTGAGTAAATGAGACTTGTAGGTGTGGTCTGCAGACCAATGTCAGTCAAACAAAGACCTACTGGAGTGGCAGTACAACCTCTTGCTGAAATACAGAGAAGATCCACCATGGAATCCCATAAAAACAGGCTGCCACATGTACTAAAGGCAGGAGGCCTCTGGCTGGAGAATCCTCTACAACCACATCTGCTACTGTTTTTCATCATTCACTCAGTTGCTGGGCTACTAAAACCAAGGACAGCGTGACACACAAATCAAAACCTGACACTGAATATGTACATCAGGTCTGAAAGATTTGCTGTGCCTTTCACTGTAATAATGGTTTGTTGAACCAGAAAAGAGACTGTTGCAACTATGACAGGAGGAGTCTCCCATTTTTTAAAACAAGCATAGAGAATGTAAGCAGAAAAAGATAATCAGTCCATCCAGTCTGTCCTATTACCATGGGACCTAACGTCTAGATGGGGTTTATGTCCTCATATTACCTCACCCTTGCCCTCCTCCTTACTGCTACCCCTCTGAGTAACTATTAATCCCTTAACTCTCTTCTAGCCATGCTTGAAACCACTGATGGTTTTGCAACCACCCCATCCACTAGCCGGCTGTTCCGTGGCTCTGGCACTATATAAAATACTACTTTCTCAGCCCCCGAATCTCACTCTTGTCAGCTTCCACTTATGTCCCTGTGTTTTGGCTCACCACTTCTGCCGAATGGCTCCTCACAGATTACCTTATTAATGCCTTTCAGAAACTTGAAGATCTGTATCGTATCTCCTCTCTCCCTTCCGGTCGCTAGAGAGTACATATTCAGTGCCACAAGCCAGTCTCTTAAGATCTGCCCTGCTGGCCCTGAATCACTTTGGTTACCCTATGCTGCACCCTCTTCAGCCTATCTTTGTCTTCCCTTAGGTGGGTACTCGAAATCTGTGCACAGTATTCCAGATGTGGCCTCATCAGTGTTCTACAGAGGCAGTATTACCTCCTTCCTCCTGCTATTGAAACCCCTCCCAGTATACCCCAACATTCTGACTGCCTTCCTGTAGGCATTGCTGCACTGGCTGGATTGTTTTAGGGAGTCACTTATGATAACTTCCAGGTCCCTTTTCTCGGATGTAGTGTCTACCTGAGCCCCTCCCATCCACATATCCTTCCTGGGGTTCTTGTTCCCTATGTGCATAACCTTGTACTTTTTGTCACTGAATTTCAATTGGCAGATTTTGGACCACATTTATTTATTTATTTAAAAGTTCCACCAGGAAAGTATACTGAGCAGACTCCTTTTCATTTCCAAATGCGTCCGGGGGGGGAGAGTACATGGGAGAAGGTACATGTGTTTACATAATAAGTACAAAAGTAGAAATGCACAGGTATTATATAATACAGAGAATATTTATATAATAAGTACAGAAGTAGCAAATGCATAGTAATTATAATACAGTAGAATATGTACAGTAAATACACAGGTAACAACAGAGGCGACAGCCAGGGTTGGGCAGCCCAGCCTACTCACGTATGCAAGTGCCATCACATAACTCAGTTAATAGGATGATTAGGAGCAGGAACAGCTGGAGCAGAAGTAGGCTTTGAGGAGGGTTTTGAGGCAGCAAGGAGAAGGGGCATGGCAGATGGCAGGGGGGATGGAATTTCACAGTTTAGGCAAGTGGTAAGAGAAGGCAGCCTGGCCAACAGAGGTGGACATGTGTGGGACAGACAAGGCATGGCTGGGTAACAAAGATGATCAAGGTACTGGGGGACTTGCCATATGAGAGGAGACTGAGGGAGTTGAACATGTACTCACTGGAGGAGAGGAGGGACAGGGGGGACATGACTGAAACATTTAAGTACATGAAAGGAACTTTGACAGGTACTGAGGGGCTATTAAAAGTAAGGGAAGGGAGGGACACACAAGGCCATGAAATGAGATTGGAGGAAGGAAGGAAGGTTCAGGAGGAAGATGAGACCATTATTTTTACAGAGAGTGGTAGCTGGGTGGAATGCATTACCGGTAGAAGTGGTATCAGGTATAACACTGGACTGCTTCAAAAGGGGCTGGGACAAGGCGGGGGGGTCAGTGGAGGAGACTAGTGGGAGGCAGGGGCAGCTGCAGAATAAGGGGTGCTAGCTGCACATTCGAACAGACTTGATAGACCTCTAGGCTTTTATCTCCTGGTAGATTTCATATGTTAGTATGTTTGTATAGAAACCTAGAATTTGCTGCCAGATAAGAACTGCTTGGCCCTCATTCCTGGTGTGCCCATTTACCTTCCTATTGGATAAGTTGCAGTTTCTAGTTAACCAACGGCTTGCCCTACTTCCTTCTACCCTCCACTAGAATTGCCTCATGTGTGTCCCATGCATTATTGAATTCCCCTACTGTTTTTGGTCCCACAGCTTCAGCAGGAAGGCTGCTCCATGCATCCGCCACCCTTCATGAAAACATGCTTTCTCACCCTTGACACCCTGACAGCCATCCTCCTCCATCTTTAAATTGTGCCCTCTTGTTCTTACACATCCTGTTTTCTAAAAGAGGCTACACTCTTGGACTTCATTGATTCCCTTGAGGTACTTTTACGTTTCAAGTTGTTATAAAACTATCTGCACTCACTGTATAAAACTGGAAATACATTCTTTGTTTCTCTTGTCACTGTGACTGTAAGATGAGTAGTTCTAGACAACTGAGGGCATTGCAAGAAACTGGGGGTGGACTATTTTGGTCCAGTAAATAATTGGCAATGCACATGTGACAAAATGTGATCATCTAGCCAAGATACATTAGCAGGCTGCAATTAGAACTTCACATGGCAGTTAGGGTCCGTTGAACACTGCTATTTTCACAAATTGTGCTGTAATTACCTGATAACTGACAAGTGTTATCAGGTAGCTGCAGCATAGTTGGTGAAAATTACAGTGTGCAACTGACCCAGCAGCAGCCTGCCAGTGCCATATGAGGTGCTAACTGCATCCTACTACATGGAATAGTATCACACCTAAAATGATTTCTGAAGCCTGGCTTGGTGCTTCATTTTAAGCAGAGTTTAGGTTTATTATCCTGTGTGATTTTTAATGGGATGTGGATAGTAAAAGAGTAAAAAAACAAGCATTTGTCAATGCTGAATGTTGACTTGCTGGCATTGGTATTGGTAGTGCTGGAGTTAGAGATGCATAATAGGAATGGCAGTGAAGTATTGAAGTGACGTCAACCCCACCACCACCTGTAGAGATTGACAGGCATTGGGGTGTGCCTTTGGGTTTTCAGCTATAACACTCATGCCATTGTATCTCACTGTACCCTGTAGACACTGACAAGTGTTGTGGTGTGCTTTGGGGTCTTTGGGCATTAAACTTACCCCATTGCATAAGGAAATACACAGAGGTGGGTGCAGTATAGGAGAATGGGGTGAACTTTGTGGCCAAATACTGCAAGGCACACCACGATGCCTGTCACTGGCTGCAAGGTGGGGGTGGGGGTGGAATGGTGTGAGCATTACAGCCGATGATCCCAAGTCACACCCCTGATGCCTGTCAGTCTCTGGGGGGGGGTGGTGCTACAGTTGGAAACCCTAACACGTAGTCGTGTGTTGAAATTTTCACTCCTAATTTTCAACATGGGCTTTTTGTGACTCCACTTCATGAAGAGTGGTACAATCAGTTTGTAAGCTGAAAGGTGGTTTTGCACAGCGGCTATGCCATTTGGCGACACAGGGATGAAAACACATTTTGGGCAGGAATGTAGAACATGACAACTCGTACAAAAATGGCAGCGTTGAAAATCTGGGGGTGAAAAAAATGAAAAATTGGTGGAATCATTAGCATGCATAGAAACTGCGCAACACACGTCCGTAACCCAATTATTTGTGGGAGTTTTTTAGCCACATTTTCAACATAGGTATTTTGGGACCTCCCCTCATGAAGAGTGGTGCAGTGATTTTGTTAATGTGTCCCAAAGAATGATTTCTCACAGCGACCACTCCACTGTGCGCCACAGCTGCGGAAACACATTTTGTGTAGGCTGTGAAAAATGACAGCTGTACTGTTGATAAAGAAGTGTGAAAAAATGGCAGTGTTGAAATTCTGGCATGAAAATATTGCAAGTTTGTGAAGTTACAAGGGTGCGTGGAAACTGCGCAATGTACGCTTGCAACACAGTCATTTAATGGACTTTCGCCACCAAATTTTCAACGTAGGCATTTTAAGACCTCTGCTCATAAACAGTGTCACCGTCATTTCCTCACACTGTCCGGAAAACTGATTTCGCATAGCGACCGTGCAATTCTGCGCTGGACATGTGAAAATACATTTTGGCCAGAATATGTAAAATGCCAGCTGTACTGTTCATAAGGAGGTGTGGAAAAATGCCAATTTTGAAAATCTGGAGTGAAAATATTACAAATTCATGAAGTTATGAGCAGCGTGCGTGGAAACTGCGCAACGCATGCTCTTAAAACACTAATTTTATGGACTTTCATCACCAAATTTTCAACATAGGTATTTTAGGACCTCTGCTAATGAACAGTGTCACTGTCATTTTCATAATGTGTCTCAAACATGGATTTCCCACAGCGACCACGCAATTCTGCGCCAGAACTGCGAAAACACATTTTGGCCAGGATGTGAAAAATGACAGCTATAATGTTTACAAGAAGGTGCAGAACAATGGCAATGTTGAAATTCTGGAGTGAAAATATTATAAATTCGCGAACTTACGAGCGTGCGTGCAAACTGCACCACACACACTCTCGTAACACAGTCATTTACGGAGTATCATCACCAAATTTTCAACATAGGCATTTTAGGACCTCTGCTCATGAACAGTGTCACTGTCATTTTTGTAATCTGTCCCAAACACTGATTTCCCACAGTGACCGCGATATTCTGTGCCAGAAGTGCGAAAACACATTTCAGCCAGAATGTGAAAAATGACAGCTGTACTGTTCACAAGGAGGTGTGTAAAATGCCAATGTTTAAAATCTGGCATGAAAATATTGCAAATTCGTGAAATTCTGGCGTGTAGAAACTGTGCAATGCAGCTCATAAAACAGTCTTTTTTATTTTTCCACAAATTTGCAACATAGGCTTTTTGAGAGTCCACCTCATGAACACTGGCACTGTCGTTTCGTTAATCGGTCCTGAAAGGTGATTCCGTGCAGTGACCGCGAAATCATCTTTCGGGGCCGAATAACGCCATGACAGTGACGGAATTCATGAGGAGGGGTCCCAAAAACCCCATGTTGCAAATTTGGTGTCAAAACTCCAAAAAATGCCTGAGATATGCATCAAAGTTGAAAAAACCCAATTCATTCCATTATACAGCTTACCAACATTTCCTCAGTTCGTGGTTGGCTTTGAAGAGTGCAGACGTGTTCCTGGTCCACCGAAGATCGTCACGCCGGACTCCGGAGGTAAATATGGGGTGGGGGTGTGTGGAGAGGCAGGATGCGCAGAGGGTGGGCACAGGTTGCGGGGGGGCAGGGAGACAGCGATGGACAGTTTTTTCCACAGGGTAAAAAAAAAAACATTGCAGGATAGTTTTTTTTTACAGGGTATTTTGCCGCTGTGGTGGGCTCCCAGCGTGCCACCCAAGTGTTTTGGGGGTTCAGTAGCCAACGGAGATTGGGCACCCCCATCGGCACATACGGAAGGGAGTGGGGACACGAGCCATGGGGGATTGGGCACCGGCACAAAAGAAGGTATCATGCCGGAGGGGAGTGGGCTGCCCCATCGGCAGATCTAACTGGGAAAGGGGCGGAACTGAAGCCGATGGGGATTGGGGCCCCCATCAGCAAAGAAAAGCATTTTTTTTTGGGTGGGGGCATGATGCCGAGGGGGATTGGGCACCCCCTTGGTACATAGCGGAAATGGGGAAGGGGGAATTATGCCAATGGGGAGTGGGCTCCCTCGTCGGCATTGTGACAGGCAGCAGCAGTCATTGCTGCCATGTTGCCTGCACATCGGGAGTCATGATGTGGTGATGCTGCATGAGAGCTTTGCTCTCATTGCAGCGGACCTTTTCTCAGATGTGGCCATATTAGATATGCAGGGTGTCGGCCCCTGCTGTGGGGAGGGAGCAGAGAGAGTCTCTGCCTAGTGTCAAAGGTCATGGAGACTGTTTTCTTAGCATTCTGGAAGAGCTGATTTGCATGAAACTGGTGCTGGAATTCCTCAAAGTCATGCTGTAGTCTGGTTGCAACAGCAGAGGTAGAGGGGCCTGATGTATACAGGACAGTGTCGTCCGCATACATGTGGATGGATGTGTGTGGGTAGGCAGTGGGCAGGTCATTGAGGAAGACAGAGAACAGCAGAGGGCCAAGGACAGAGCCTTGAGGTACACCAGTGGGGATGGGGAGGGAGGAGTTGAGAGAATCTCCAGTCCTGACCAATTGAGTCCTACCAACAAGACAGGAGTGGAGCCAGCTGGTGGCCTCACTAGAGAGCCCTGCTAGTGATAGCTTGGATAGGAGGAGAGGGTAGGAAACAGTGTTGAAAGCCTTTGTAAGGTCAATTATTTTGGCAGAGGTGATCAGTCCCTAGTCCATGCTGGTAAGAATGGAGTCAGTGAGCCTCATCAGGCAGGTTGTGGTTGAGTGGGACTTCCTAAACCAAGACTGGTAGGGAGTGAAGAAGGAGATGGAGTCAAAGAAGGAGGAGAACTGGAAGAGAACAAGGCATTCCTGAAGTTTTCCAAGAATGGGGAGTAGAGAGATAGGTCTAAAATTTCCAGTGGAAGAGGGGTGGCCACCTTTTGTGAGGGGATGACAGTGTCATGTTTCTATTCTAATGGGATAGAAGTGAGAGAGAAAGAGAGATTGAGGAGCAAGGCAAGGGGACTCCAACCCAGAAGGGCATTTACCCTTGGAGGGGTTTAGCATGAAGAGGGAGTTAAAAACTTCTGACAGTGTAATGCGGTGGAAGAAGTAGGGGTGTGGAGCCTGGCTTAGTTGGGAAGTGGCTGAGGGGGCTTGACCATGGGAGGCTGGGGGCAGAGAGGGCCACAGTGTGAAATTACATGACGTAAAGAATTAATTCAACTCGGTTGCCACTGCAAGCGGGTCGGTTAAGGTGTTACTACCAGCTTTAATGACAGGGGTAGGGGGCTAGGATGGATGCGGTGAAAGAGGGATTGTACCATCTTCCAGAATTTGGAAGGGTGACATGCTTGTAAGGGAGGTGGATTTAAAAATAGTCTGCCTTAGCCCACCGGATTGCTGTAGTACAGGCGTTACGAAAAGTGCGATAATTCTGGTAAGCTGTGGTGGAGCCTTTCAAATCTTTGCAAGTCCCTCTGCATCTCCCATCCCCCACCTCTCTGCCTACCCTGCCACAGAGCTTAATGTCATTTGCAAAGAGACATATCCTGGCCTGTTTTCCTTCTATGTCTCTGACAAACATATTGAAAAGGACTGGTACCTGAACGGACCCTTGCAGTATGTGGGTTGTGACCTCCCTATCTCCTGACCTGACCCCATTTACCACCACCCTCTGCTGTCTCCCCCTCAACCAATTTTCCACACATCTAAACAGGTACTTCCCTGCAACAAGATCCTGTTACATCCTCAAAAACCTTCTATGTGGCACCAAGTGAAATGACTTGCCAAAGTCAAAGTAAATCCACAGATTGTCCCTTATAGAAACATAGAAAATAATGGCAGAAAAAGATCAAAAGTCCATCCAGTCCGCCCATATTGCCCTACCAAACCCCAGGATTTAATTTTTCTGTGGAGCTTTGCGTACACCATTCTCCCTTTGTTATCCATGTTTCTGCTCCCCCCACCCACTTCCCGCTGAGTAACTATTAACCACTTGACTCTATTCCAGCCTTGTTTGAAGCCATTTATGGTAATGGCACCCACCACCTCTGCCAGCAGACCATTCCATGGTTCAACCACTCTTTCTGTAAAATTATTCTTCCTTGCATCCTTTTCATGTTTGCTTGCATGAGCAGTGCACAAGAAACATATTGAGATAGTAGAGCATTGCAGAGGTGTGGCAGTATTGTGGCCGATGCAGCGGACACTTTAATGGGTGCATCCCTTGACCACCAATTCATGCTGAAGCTGATGATGATGGTAGTTTCGGAGCAAGCACCACTATTGAAAGAAATCTGCTGTTGCAATCAGGGGCAGTTTCATCACTGCAGCGGCAGTCCCCCCTCCTTCCCAACCAGGCACACAGCAAGGCAACAAATTTAAATGTTAGCTCCCTCCCACTGCTGCTGCCCGCCCCGCATCCTCCATTCTCTGTCCCCTGCCAACACTGGAGTGCTCAATCCCCATGTCAGCAAATAGTACCCCCCCCCCATTAATGTGGTATAATGGGAGCCCATCCAAGTGTGCCAAAAGATACTTCTTTGATGTTTCTGACACCGGGATGCTTCTCAGAAGGAACTAGAAAGGGGACAGGATCTGATCTACAGGACAGTAGCTTCTTGTTGTTTTTACATTGTTTCTTGTGGATTCTACTTGGTAGAAGGTTATTTCTTTTCTTTCTTACTACTAAGGAGCTAGCAGGGTATTGTTTGGGGCTGTTGGAATTCTGAAACCTGTTTTGGTAGCCAGTGCTTCAGATTATTTTTTTTTTGGTAGAAGTCAAATACTTCCATGGGTTGAAATTTGGAAGTCATTTCAGTTTTATTGGAGTCAAAATACTTCCAGCTGTCAATTTTTGGAAGTCAAAATAATTCCAGCCCACAAATTTTGGAAGTCGAAATACTTTAAGTCCTATCGTTTTTGAAGTCATAGGTAGGTTGCCACTAGAGATGAAAGGGGTAGAATGGAAATAATAGTGCCAATCTGCTGTGCTGAAGTGAAGGTATTGTACAGAAAGTACAAAGAAGCAGAGAGGCACATGGACAGTCTGAAAGAGACGGAGAGACAGACTGGTGTGATGTGATTGAAGACAGACACAGACACATCAGCCAAGAGGAGAGAAAGGTGGGTCACCTGGGGTAAGCTGTCTACCTGGTCTGCACATCAGGGGCAAGTTGGGCAAGTGCAACAAATCTCTGTCTTATCCTTACCAATCCAATCAGAATTTACCAGAAGGAAAAAGTGCTGAATGACCAGATTCACATTGTAAGCTATGCCTGAGACATTGAAACGTAAAAACATAATGAAATGGGGTATGGGAACACTATAGAAAAAGCAATCACACACATCATTTCATCACAGGTACCAAGTATTTGGCTCTAATTGGGTTTGAATCTGTGAACCCCAGATTCCCAAGCCAATGGGTTAACCATTAGGCTACAATGTATTTATACTAGCCAGGCTACACAAAACTGGAGACTAATCACACTGGCCCAAGGCAATATCCAGTATTCTTATTAATGTTACTTACTATGTGTGCATGGCCACAGGATCATGTAACGATAATTGATTGTTTTATTCATTATAACAGCCTTGTTGCTGTGTCTGTGGAGAGGCATCAGACAGCCCACCTAATCTAGCTACACAACAACACATTTACATTGCACCATAAGATAATCCAGTGTATGTTATCTGACATGTTAGAAGTCAAAGAAATGGGTGAAGCACACACTTCAAACCTAGGATAAACCAAAGAGGAGTGTGTCCTGTGTGTGTGTGATGTCCAAATTCAAGATACAGTCCATTTGTATGTATCACAGCAGAGGCATTTAAAAGGTGTTTTAAATCCAGCAAATTTTTTTATTTCATTAATTTCTTTGGTAACCAGGTAAGGCCCTCTAGGCACAGATGTCTCTTTTCAGGGATGACCCGGGAGCATTGGGAAGGTTAAGTGATTTGTTTAGAGTCCCAGAGTATGCAAGTGGTGGTTGTGGGAATCACACCCAGGTCTATTATCGGCTGGATGTACCAAACTTTCACAGCTCGTTACTCTAACCTCTAGGCTATACTGCCAGGACTAATAATAATACTAGTAGCATAACATTAAACAAATGGTAGTCTTTAAGCACATGAAAGTTCAGAACGTGATGTCCATTCTGCAGCATGAACACAAAACAGTCATGCCATATCATAAGCAGCAATAGATGAACTGGCAATGCTGTTGGAGAGGGAGGGGCAAACAATGAGTGGTGCCCTGTGGGAAGTGCCACACTGAAGATTGGATATACCCATCTCCCTGCAGCCAAACTTATAAAGTGTCAGTGTTGTCAGTGGCTCAGCAGGTAGCACACTCACCTCTGAGGCTGGGAGATCAGAAGGCTGTGGGTTTTACAGAGAACAAGTTCTCACATACTGTACAGTGGTGACCTGATGAAGAAACTAACAAAGCAGCAGCTGAAGAGTACACATGGCTTTCTGTAATCAAAAACCAAACAGCACCCATGGCAAACAGACCCACGCAGGACTGCAAAAATAAGGCAAATAGTCCTTTAATATAAATATTGTAGTGCAAAATATACTGCAAAAAAATCAGGAGCTTACAAGCTGTTGGCTAGGCCGCAAAAAGTGATCTATTGACCATTGATCATGTGACTATATCAACCAAGTGTCCAGTCACCATTAACTTTACCATATATTGCAGTTCATTCAAATTTAAGTGAAGATAACACCTACATGTCAATACATGTCATAATAAAAATGTTAATATATTTCACATAAACTATTATTTTAAAAACATAAACTCCATTAACCATATGATCATGGATGGACACCAGTGATATCACTGTTGTGCATTAAACATTTTTTAAACATACCTCCCGATAGCCAGGTATGGTATAGAAATAACCCCTTTATATTAAAAATGCACAAGCGCTCACACTGTGCCTCCATCCAGGTCCTAATTGTTCTTAATCCACGGAGGGGCAACTTTTTTTATTTTTTATTCTCAGAGACCATTTCAACAACCATTTCTTATGAATATCAGTTACTATGTCAGATTCAGACATAATGGGTCCTAGCACCTATATTTTTTCAGAAAGGCAGCTAGGTCTATGCTATCATTAAGGCTTGTAAGCTCCTGATTTACGTTTTGCACTACAGTATTCCATTTTTTCTAGCACCATGGCATTTGTCCTGGTGCTCTATCTCTTTACCTTCGCTTACACATGGGTTTCAGGAACAAAACAGACAAACCCTAAACATGTGATAACAGTAAGAGACAGTGCATCTTGCACTGAAAATGCTGTAGCTGCAATTAGTACTGAAGAGTGCTCAGAGAGGGGATAAAATAAAATGCATTCTAATCTCCAGTCACTATACAGTCAGACATTGTCTAATAGCTATATAATGAAAAATAAATAACTTTTTTTTTTTTTTTATTTTCGTCTTTATCCTCCTTTCCTACCCCCGGTGCCCCCTCCTTCCATCCGCTCATGTTCCCCACCACCTACCTTAGGGATCTGCCCCTAGAGTGCCCTTCCTCCTCCTCTCCCTGGCACATTGGGGTCTGTCCTGTAGGTGGTCCGGGTAGACTTAGGGCGGACTTCATCTAGGGCAGCCGGAGGTGTTTTTTTCCGGTTTTCTCCCCTTATGCCCACGTCCCCTGGGACGCCTTGCGCTTGGGACGTATGTCCCGAGTGGCAATGTGCTGACGCACGCCAGCCCTCATGCGCCGCGATGTCCCCCTCCCGGCTCCGGCCAGGCAAAGCCGCCTCCATCCTTCCTACTGCGGTGCTTCCACCGGCTATGGAAGGATGCGGAAACATAGGCATTCTGGTCACCCACCCTGAGGAGGAGGCATCCGTTGGAGCGCTCGATCCTCCTCCCCCTGCGACCCCGGCCGCCTGAGTCTGTTCCCGAACTTGGGCGCAGCGTAGCGCGAGGTGTGGCGTTCAGCACCTCAACCCTCAGCGCCACCTGGCCGGTCCATAAATAACTTTTTTTAACTTTTTCATGACCGTGTGGTGGTGGATACTGCACTGGACACAGAAGACCTGCGGCCTGCCCCCAGCCTCCACCCTCCACAGGCACACACTGTTTTAATTTAAATTTAACTGCGATTCGCAATCGCGTTAGCCACGTCAGGCCAACTTAAGCTGCAGCAATTTAGTTATTTTTACCGCCACCGTCCGCCTGCAAATTACTCAAGCTCCCTGCTGCTGCTGGTCTGGCTGTCTCATGAGGAACGTGTTGGTTGGGAAGTGATCAATCATGGATTGGGAAGAGGGAACCCAAGTTACCCAACAAAGCAACTGGCTTTTGCTGCATTCAGCCTTCACGTCCTCAGGGCCAGCCAGCTTTTGTCTCTACCTTCTTCCAGACAAGCTCACCTCTTTAGTGAAGACTTGGGCCTCCTCTCTGCTCCACTGAGGTATGCAGCGCTATCCACATCCACCTTCCAACCATCGCGCATGGCGCGACCAACTACAGACTCCTCCAGCTCTCAGTCTCTCCCAGGTTCCCCACCCTAGGGTAGGCTCCTCCTCCACTCTGCTACAGCAACCCGCACCTGGGCAGTGGGCAGCCAGCATTGCTCCCTTATGTGGTTTTGTGAGCCTCGGATCGTCACCTGCCCACTCCTCTGATCACTGTCCTCACAATGACAGAAGTTAGCGCAACGGATTGAAAGTTAAGTAGCATGCATAAAGCGAATGCTGTCGGTGAAAGGGACAGAATTTGGGTAGAAAAAAAATACTATGGCAACTGGCTGTCAATTTGGAAACCCATAGTCCACACGATTAAAAAAAACATTAAGGCGTGATGACGTCCGCTCCATGAAAAAACGGTAGTCAGCCTTAAAAAAAATAAATTTTGATGGATGTCAATGACTCCAGAGACTACATTTCTTGACATTTTTAGCTAATTTTTGGACATAAAATACACCAAAATAGAGTTATCTGAAGGGCTGTTGGTAGCTATAAGTGGGCTCATTTGTTTGATTCACTGTGTGGCAGGCTGCATTTGTAGAGGCCTATTTCTTCTGTTTTAAAACATAATTGGTGTGATTTAACTGGGTCTGTTTCTTTGAATTGGAGACCTATATCTTCTAATTCCAAGCCTATTTTGATGTGTTGTTGGTGAAGCTGTTTGAATTGGAGTCCTGTTTCTTTGGGTAGCAAACCTATTTTGGGGGCTTTGAGTAGAACTGTGATTCATTGTTGCTGGCTCCACTAGCTGCAAAGGTTTAGTGCAGAGTGGGGGAAGGGTGCTAATGGTCTGACCTGAGGCCTCAGCTACCTGATTGTTTCTGGAAGACTTGGGCTGGTCCCACCCCAACCCCGCACCCGCCCACCCCTGGTCCATTATTTCCTTTATACCAGGGGTTCTGACATCACTTCCTCAAATGGGCAAAGGATATGCACCTGTCATAGCAGAAGCAGACATCCAGGAAAGGAACAGCAGCAAGTGAAGAGGTGACTGCTCTCTCAGTGGAAGGGAAGTAAATGCAAATCTAGGAGCTTTCATTATTACTTCTTCGCATTGATATTGCATTGGGGAAAGGAGGAGTAGGAGTTTGAAGAAGGTTGTGCAATGGCTACTTAAAGTCTCTTTTTGAGTGTGGATAGGAAGGATAGGAATATAAAAAGCAATTGCTCAATATATCTAAACGTACAACAAAGGGGAAGGGAAATAAAGAAAATGTTTTGCACTGATAGAGGGGGAGACTTGGGGGAGTGTTTGGTATCCTGCATCTGGAAGGGTGGGGGGTCACTGGTGGGCAACGACAGCAATGGGTAGGGTGGTAGGCTGCAACAAATGCGGTGCACCAATCTTTCTAAACATTGCCTGGAGTGTGGGAGGATGTTTAGTGTGCAACCACAGAGGAAAATTTAGAAAGGAGATTGAGGGTCTGCAGGAGGAACTAAGACAGGCAAGGCAGATTGGGGGTGGGTTTAGCCAATACTGGAGGGAGGAAGAAGGGAGATGAGGGGCGATTTAAGCCAACAGTGGTGAGAGAGGGTCAGAAGAAGGAAGCAGAGACAAAGGGGCCCAGGCCAGGAAGAATGATTGCTGGGGAAACCAGGTCAGGAGACAAAAGACAAATGGAAGGAGGAGATAGGGACCTGTGAGGGAGGCAGAAGAAGTGGCAAAGTCATGGAGTGGAAGGAGAGAACAGGTTACTATGAAGAGAGAGGGCGGGCATTTGTGAAGGGCCTTCAGAAAATAGTTGTGCACTGCTAGAGAGGAAGAAGGTGGAGGAGGAAATGATGAAATTAGAGGAGTAATTGATAAATGCCTGGACCAAACTGGAGTGGGGGGAAGTTCTGCTGGGAGAATTGCAACAGGGGCAAAAGGGGGAAATAATGTGCAGGAGGATGAAGATGAGCTGGGAATGAGAGAGGGAGATGAATGGAAGCAAGCAGGGAGTAAGAGGGGTGGAATCTTAGTGCTGGGGGACTCAATACTAAGAGGAGTCAGGTGGAGGTAGCAAGGGGGAGAGGCATAGTCGCATTTGGGTGGAGGCCATGCCAGGAATGACAGTGGAAAGGGTGGGACAATCTGTTCTGAAATATGCTAGAAGGGGTAGGGACATGCCTCATTTAATTATACATCTTGGGACAAATGACCGCCTGACAAGACAGTACATATAGTCCAGAGGAGGTTCGAGGAACTAGCACAATTATGTGAGGGGGCAGGAAGATCAGTAACTTTTTCAGAGATACTTCCAGTGCCAAAGGCAAGCACAACAAGAAAGCTGAGAATAGAGGAATTTAACGGATGGCTAAGAACCTGGTGTTGTGCTAAAGGGTATGGGCTGTTGGGGGGTGGGGAGGGACCTGGGAGGACAGTAGTCTCTATGCCAAGGACAGACTACACTTAAGTGAGGAGGGAAAGAAAGTGTTAAAACAGAGGATGGAGGATTACATAGAGGAAGTTGGGAATTTAAACTAGGAGTGGGGGGTGGCAGTTGGGGAAGAGATATGCAGAGATCACAGGTTGGGAAACCATATGAGTTTACCCCCATAACAGTGACAAAGGACAAATGGCAAGTACTATTGGTGATGCTAGGAAAGGAGGGCAGGATGGGAGGAGAGGAAAAGGGTGGAAGGTGGTTACCCTTAATGCTAGGAGCCTTGGGAGGAAAACTGCAGAGTTACAGGTTCTCGTGGCAGAGGGAGAGGTGGACATTGCAGCCATCACAGAAACATAGGCCACCAATACAATGACTGGGACCTGTCTGTACCAGGGTACAGGTTATTTCATGGGGACAGGGTGATTGGGAAGGGGTGGCACTATATGTGAAGGAAGGACTGAAGTGTAAGGGAGAAGGGAGAGGAGGTAATGACAGGTCACTTTGGGTGCAAATCCAGGATTCCAAGAATAGGATTCTTAGAATGGGAGTGGTGTACAGGCCACCATCTCAGACGAAGGAGTTCAACAGGGAAGTAGTGGGACAGATCAGGAGGACCTGCGAGAAGGGTAGTGTGGTGATTATGGGGGACTTCAACATGCCAGAAGTGGACTGGAGCACCCCAACAACCAGGAACAGAAGGAAGTAGGTACTGCTGGATGCCTTCCAGGACAGCTTCCTGCTGCAAATGGTCAGTGAACCAACCAGGTTAGGGAATACCCTTGACCTTGTGCTGGCAAATGGGGACTTTGTGAGAGAACTTACAGTGGAGGAACCGCTGTCAGGGAGTGACCACCACTCAGTATGGCTCACATTGGATTTGGGCAAGGAAGGAGTGGAATCTGGCACAAGAGTGCTGGACTTCAGGAAGGCCGACTTTGGGAGGATGGGGGAAGTGGTAAAAGGGTACTTGGCCAGAATTCAATTTAGTATGGACACTAACCAGAGGTGGGAGCTCATAAAGCTGGGGATAGTGGAGGCAACCAAAACCTGCTGCAAAGCCCACAGCAAGAAGGCTAGGGCTAAGAAACCCAGCTGGCTGAGTAAGGAGGTCATGGAAAAGGTAAGGGGGAAAAGAGCTGCCTTTAGGAAGTTCAGGAAAACAGGGAGGGGGAAGGACAGGGAGGAGTACTTGACAGAATCGAAGGAGGTGACAAGGGCAGTATGGGGAGCCAAAGTTTCTATGGAACTCAGGCTGGCACAAGGCATTAAGAAGGGGAGAAGGACTTCTTTCAGTATAGCAGGGAGAAAAGGAGCTGTAAGGACCACATAGTAAGGATTAGAAAGGAGGGGGGTTGGGTGGAAGCAGGGTGCGATAAGGCAGAAGCACTAAATGAGTACTTCTGCTCAGTATTTACTAAAGAGAAGAGGGGGGTGACACCCAAGGTGGGAGAAATGGCAGAAGCAGGGGGGAAAGTGGTGACAGATGGGGAAATCATGGAGGGCAGAGTTCGAGAGGGCTTGAAGGCACTGAGGGTAGACAAGGCGCCAGGCCCAGATGGCATCCACCCCAGGGTACTGAAGGAGCTGGCAGAGGTCCTTGCAGGAACTTTGGCAGACCTATTTAATGCCTCACTACATTCAAGGTGTGTACCTTAGGACTGGAGGATGGCTCATGTGGTGCCCCTCCACAAGAGTGGCCCCAAGGATGAACCGGGAAACTACAGACCAGTGAGCCTCACATCCATCGTGGGTAAGCTAATGGAGACTATCCTGAAGGAGAGGCTGGGTGCCCTCCTAGAGGCCAAAGGACTACAGGACAGCAGACAGCATGGCTTCATACATGGCAGATCCTGCCAAACCAACCTGGTGGAGTTCTATGACTGGGTAACTAGGCAACTGGACAGGGGCCATGCAGTGGATGTCCTGTATCTGGACTTCAGTAGGCTTTCGACTCAGTGCCACATGGAAGGCTGGGAAGGAAGTTAGTAGGTACAGGGCGGGTGCAAAGCTGGTGAGCTGGGTAGGGAACTGGCTTCAGGGAAGGCAACAGAGGGTGGTGGTGGGTGGGGAGCTCTCACACCCAAGGGCAGTGACGAGCGGTGTTCCACAGGGCTCGGTGTTGGGACCAGTGTTGTTTGGGATATTCATTGCAGATATATCATGGGACATCAAGAGCAAGGTCAGTCTGTTTGCTGATGAGACCAAGGAAGGCACAGTGGTGGATGACCTAGGGGGGTGGCAAGGGTTGCAGGATGATCTGGCAAAGCTTGAAACCTGGTCAGACACCTGGCAACTGGGGTTTAATGCCAAAAAACGCAAGGTGCTGCATTTTGGGATGAAGAACCCAAGGAGGAGTTACCAGCTGGGGGGAGTGCAGCTAGCCCAGACAGAGGAGGAGAAGGATCTGGGGGTGCTCATTACAGGGTCAATGAACAACTTGACACAATGTAGGAAGGCAGCTGCAAAGGCCAACAAAATGCTGGGTTGTATTGCAAGGGGTATATCCTCGAGGAGGGAGGAGGTGATTCTGCCACTGTATAGATCATTAGTTAGACCACACCTGGAGTTACTGCACAGTACTGGCACCGTATCTGAAGAGGGACATTAAGTTACTGGAGGGTGCAGCGCAGGGTGACAAAGATGATCAAGGGGCTGGGGGACTTATCATACGAGAGGAGGTTGAAGGAGTTGAACATGTACTCACTGGAGGAGAGGGGACAGGGTGACATGATTGAAACCTTTAAATACATGAAAGGAATAAACAAGACAGGTACAGAGGGCTGTTCAAAGTAAGGGAGGG
The DNA here is from genome assembly GCA_016271365.2 of Neoceratodus forsteri. Lineage (NCBI taxonomy): Eukaryota > Metazoa > Chordata > Ceratodontiformes > Ceratodontidae > Neoceratodus > Neoceratodus forsteri. Next base: position 1,431,534,932 of record CM057459.1, read on the forward strand.
AGGGCCACCAGGGCCATGATATGAGACTGGAGGAAGGAAGGTTCAGGGAGGAGATGAGGACACTTTTTACAGAGGGTAGTGGCTGGGTGGAATCACGTTACCTGCAGAAGTGGTATGCAGTAGAACAGTGGACTGCTTCAAAGCGGGATGGAACAGGACAAGGGGAGGGTTAATGAAGGGGAAGGGTGGAAGAGAGGGGCAGCTGCAGAATAAGGGGTGCTAGCTGCATATTCGAGCAGACTTGATAGACTTCTAGGCCTTTATCTGCTGGCAAATTTCGTATGTTCGTATGCCCATTCCCGGTGTTGGATGCACCCCCCCCCATGCCCCTATGTTCTCAACTGACCTCGGAGTGCCCAATCCCTGGGTTGGCATTGATCCCCCTTCCCCCTCCAGTACTCTGGCACACTTGGAGCCCATTCCAGTGTGCCAAAATCCATTGTTAATATTTCACCTGTAAATGAAAACACTCCTACAAATATCTTTTTTTTTTTAAACCTGAAAAAATAAAGAAACGGTCCTAATCGTTCCTGCCAGCCACCAACCGCACCTCCCTCTGTACCTCCCACCCCCCACTGCCCCCCCACCATACTTACCTCTGGAGGTCGGGAGCAGCGACCTTGTGTGGACGGGAACACAACTGCCTTCTACTATTGAATCTCTCCTGATGCACTCTAGCATCCTGTTAGCCTTGCTGAAGGCATTGTTAAATTGGCTGGTTTGTTTAAGGGAGTCACTAATGATGACTCCTAGGTCCCTCTCCTCTGATGTTGTGCTCAGCTTACCCCAATTCAATACTCTTTTCTGGGGTTTTTGCTCCCTAAGTGCATAACTTTGCACTCTTTGGTATTGAATTTCAGTTGCCAGACTTTAGACCAATTTTCTAGCCTTTGCAGTTCTCTGCAAGTCCCTTATTCCCTCCATGTTGTCAGCCCTAACATAGAGTTTAGTGTCATCTGCAAATAGACACAACCTGCCCTGCATTCCCTCTTCCTTGTTGCTGATGAACATACTGAAGAGAACTGGGCCAAGAACAGATCCCTGTAGTGCTCCACTAGTGACATCTCTTTCCTCTGATCTAACCCCATTCACCACAACTCTGCTGCCACACCTCCAACCAGCTCCCTACCTACCTTAATATTTCCTTAGCTGTTCCCAGATCCCCCATCTTCTTCAGAAGCCTTCAATGTGGCACCAAGTTGAATGCCTTGCTGAAGAGTAAATGCACAGCATCACCGTTATCAATTACCTTGGTTACCTAGTCAAAGAATACTATCAGGTTGGTTTGTCAGATCATCCCTATCATGAATCTGTGCTGTTTACTATCCTGTAGTCCATTGTTCTACAGGTATTTCTCTAGATCTTCTTTGACTAGTGTCTCCAGGGCTGTGGAAACCAGTAAGGCTGTTAAGGCCATGGCCATACCACTTTTTGTCCCCTAGTTCCAAAAAAAAGATTGCAGACTGCAGAGTGATTCCTAGCAACCACCCACCCAGCACAAGTAATGAGTTAAAACTTCTGTCACTCTGTCGCAGTCTGCTGCACAGAGCCATTATGTGGAATGGTGGCAGCAGAGTACAGCTCAGCATTTCTTACATTGTTTTGTCCATGGGGCGCTGAGACTCTGTTGATGCAGCAGACTGCAAACAGGCAAGAAATGATAGCCCGCAGAGATTCTTCAGAGAGGATGGAGGTTGTTTAGCAGATGTTTAGCACATGGCATCAGACCTGATTACTGATTCATGTCTTTGTCTGTGCTCTGTCTTCTAGTTTGGTTGGATTGCAAGTGGTAGACTGATGAGTGTGGGCAGCTGCAGCATGAGTAGAAGCAGCTCCGAGACCAAGTTGTCATTTCCTTGTGTTGCACATCGCGGCCATTTTGATAAAAACTGACTGACTCTCACTCTTGTGTGTGTGACTGATCAAAACTAAATAAACAGTTCCATGCAGGCTCTTATTACACACCTGACATAGACATTTGGAAGGGGGGCTGGGATGCTGGGGGCAAGAACAGCAAGGACAGGAGAGGACTTGGAGGAATTTGCTTTGTGAGAAAGAAAGACAGCAGTGGTGGTGGGTGACTGAAACTATCCCAGGGGAGGGGGATCACACAGTTATCCTCAGTGGCAGGTTGGCAGTCTCAGGCAAACTCAGTACTGACTAAGTTTTGGAGGGGGCCAGAAGAGCAGCCAGAAAAGGACAGGAGCAAAGGGAGAAAAGAAAACACTGGTAGTAGAGGTGTACTGAAGTGAAAACAAGTAAGATCTCAAGCTAAGGGAGAGGGGATGATCTGTTAGCTTGGCTCAGAGGTGGTACTCAGAGATAACAGACTGAAAGAAGAAAGTGGGAGAAGCCCAGAAAACACTGGCTAGAATGCAGCAACTGGTGGGGTACTACTAAACGAACCCCTCCCTACTCTAGAGTCCCTGTATCTAAAATAAACAAGCATTTGTCAATGCCGAATATTGTCTCGCTGGCATTGGCATTGGTAGTGACGGAGTTAGAGATGCATAATAGGAATGGCAGTGAAGTATTGAAGTGACACCAACCCCAGCCCCACCCTGTAGAGACCGACAGGCATTTGGGGTGTGCCTTTGGGTCATCAGTTATAACGTTCATGCCATTGTACCTCACCCTACCCTGTAGACACTGACAAGTGTTGTGGTATGCTTTGAGGTCTTTTGGCATTATACTTACCCCATTCCATAAGGAAATATGCTGAGGTGGGTGCAGTATAGGAGAATGGGGTGAACTTTGTGGCCAAACACTGCAAGGCACACCATGATGCCTGTCAGTGGCTGCAGGGTAGGGGAGGGGGTGGAATGGCATGAGCATTACAGCCAATGATCTCAAGTCACACCCCTGACGCCTGTCAGTCTGTACAGGGTGGGGTGCCACAGTTGGAAACCATAACACCGTAGTCGTGTGTTGGTGCCTTCACTCCAAATTTTCAACATGGGCTTTTTGTGACCCCACCTCATGAAGAGTGGCACAATCAGTTTGTAAGCTGAAAGGTGGTTTTGCACAGCAGCTATGCCATTTGGTGACACAGGGATGAAAACACATTTTTGGGCAGGAATGTGGAACACGACAACTGCATTGTTCATGAGGAGGCATAAAAAAATGGCAATGTTGAAAATCTGGAGTGAAAAAATGAAAAATTGGTGAAGTCATGAGCATGCATATAAACTGCACAACACACGTCCGTAACCCAATTATTTGTGGAAGTTTTTTTAGCCACTTTTTCAACGTAGGTATTTTGGGACCTCCCATCATGAACAGTGACACTGTAATTTTGTTAATGTGTCCCAAAAGGTGATTTCCCACAGCGACCACACCACTGTGCGCTACAGCTGCGGAAACGCATTTTGGGCAGGCTGTGAAAAATGACAGCTGTACTGTTGATAAGGAGGTGTGGAAAAATGCCACTGTTGAAAATCTGGCATGAAAATATTGCAAATTTGCAAAGTTACAAGGGTGCGTGGAAACTGTGCAACGCATGCTTGCTACACAGTCATTTTATGGACTTTCGGCACCAAATTTTCAACATAGGCATTTTTGGATCTCTGCTCATGAACAGTGTCAACGTCATTTCCTCAAACTGTCCCAAAAACTGATTTTTCACAGTGACCGTGCAATTCCGGGCTGCAGGAATTGCCGGGTTGGCATTCGACTCCTCCCCATATGCTAGCCGAGTGAATAGCAACACTAGCCCAGATACTACACATGCTACTACACCTCATCCCTTCCAGCTGAGCCTGTTTAGCTACAAAGAAGTCGAAGACATAATTCTTAGCCTTAACACCAAGAAAAGTGCAGGGGACGATGGCCTTGAATCATTTTTCTTGCGGTTAGGCTATGCCCAGCTCACAGCCCCCATCCTTCACATCTTCAACCTCTCTATTAACACAGCCACTGTTCCATTCTACTGGAAATCTGCCCATATTCTTCCTCTCTTCAAATCAGGAGATCCTTGTGACTTAAACAACTACCGTCCTATCTCTATCTTGCCCGTTCTCTCCAAAGTGCTGGAAAAACTTATATACAACCAACTAAAAAATCACCTTGAAGTGCACTCACTCCTAAACCTGGCCCAATCTGGCTTCAGGTCAAAGCACAGTACCATCTCAGCCTTGGCTAAAGTCTCTAATGACTGGATCCATGCTATGGACGCCAAGAAGGTTACTGGTGCAGTCTTTCTAGACCTCAGTAAGGCTTTCGACACTGTAGACCATCACCTCCTAATCACCTGTCTTGCCTACATAGGTGCCACTCAACTTACCTTACAGTGGTTTAACAGTTATCTCACAGGAAGGATACAAAAAGTCAAAGCTGATGGCCTACTATCTGCCCCCCTTCCAATTGCCAGAGGAGTCCCTCAAGGCTCCATCCTAGGACCAATCCTTTTTTCCCTGTACATCAACAACCTTGACTCCCACATAAAGAACTCTAGCATACATTTCTTTGCGGACGATACGGTTTTGTACGCATTAGGCTCATCCTTAACTGAAGTCAGGGAAGCACTCCAAGCTGACTTTATCCAGTTAGAAAGCAACCTTATCAATACCAAGCTTCTCTTAAATGCCAAAAAAACCAAGACAATGATTTTCTCGAGACTTGCCTTGTCTGGTGCCCTACCTACCCCACCTAAAAACTTCATAGTTACCTCCCTAGGTGAACCCTTGGAAGTCATACCTAAATTTAAATATCTAGGTATGTGGATAGACAACAAGCTTTCCTTCAATGACCACATCGAGGAACTATCAAAGAGGCTTAAAGCACGCTTGGGTTTCTTCTTTAGAAATAGGACCCTCTTTTCTCTCGCGACCCTCAAAAGACTTGTCCAAGCAACATTCCTTCCCTTGCTTGACTACAGAGACATTATCTTTATCTCCTCCCCAACCTTGAGCCTATCTAAACTGGACATACTCTATCACGTGCTCTTAGCTTCATTACTAACTCTGCTTGTACAGGACCCACCACTGTGATCTTTATGCAGCAGTTGGGTGGACCTCTTGCCACCAGACGCCTCCTGCATGCTGGATTTGGACCTCAAATTACTACTCCACAAACTGCCTGTCTATTTAACGTCTCTCATACACATCTCGCATAGTGCCTACTCCCTAAGGAAATCCAACCTTATCCTACTAGATGTTCCCAGGACACATACCACAGCTGGCCAAAGAGCTGTCTCATACGCCCTCCCAAACATTTGGAACCAACTACAAGCCATGCTGAAGCTAACCAGCATCGTATCAATTAACTCCTACAAAACACTAGCTATCTCTAAATTAAAAGACATATGTAGGTGCTACTAGGCCCCAACGCCAAGTCAACTTCCTAGGTACCAACTGGCCCTCTACTTATTAAGCTGAAATGTGTTGCATAATTTAGGGCAAGGTTAAAGCTGGAATGTACTGCATATATAGCATAAGGACTTCTATTGTGTATACCTCTTGTATTATATATTTTTTTTTTTGTTGTTGTTCTACATTTTATATCTCCTGTCTATGTAATTGTGAACTGTATGTGTATGTGCCTCAGGACCTCCTTGTGAATGAGCTTGCTCAACGGAGTCTTTCCTGCTATAAACTTGAAAACTTGAACTTGAATTCTGCGCCGGACATGCAAAAACACATTTTGGCCAGGATATGTAAAATGACAGCTGTACTGTTCATAAGGAGGTGTGGAAAAATGCCAATTTTGAAAATAAGAGTGAAAATATTACAAATTCACAGAGTTACAAGGGTACGTGGAAGCTGCGCAACGCATACTCTTAGAACACTCATTTTACGGAGTATCATCACCAAATTTTCAACATAGGCATTTTAGGACCTCTGCTCATGAACAGTGTCACTGTCATTTTCATAATCTGTCCCAAACACTGATTTCCCACAGCAACCGCCCTATTCTGTGCCAGAAGTGTGAAAACACATTTTGGCCAGGATGTGAAAAATGCCAATGTTAGAAAATCTGGGGTGAAAATATTGCAAATTCATGTGAAGTTGTAATTGTGCGTGAAAACTGCATAGCACGCTCGTGAAGCAGTCATTTTTTTATTTTTCCACTAAATTTGCTAACATAGGCTTTTGAAAACCCACCTAATGAACACTGGCACTGTCGTTTCATTAATCAGTCCAAAGGTGATTACACACAGTGACCGTGAAATCACATTTCGGGCCGATTAATGCCATGACAGTGGCAGAATTCATGAGGAGGGGTCCCAAAACCCCATGTTGAAAATTTGGTGCCAAAATTCCCCAAAATGCCTGAGATATGCATCAAAGTTGAAAAACCCAATTTATTCCATTATACAGCTTACGGCATTTCCTCAGTTCACGGTCAGCTTTGAAGAGTGCAGACATGTTCCCAGTCCATTGAAGATCATCAGCCAGACTCCACAGGTAAGTATGGGGTGAGAGGGTGGGGAGGCAGGGTGCACAGTGGGTGAGCTGGTTGTGGGGGGGCAGGGAGACCGCTGAGGACCATTTTCTTGTCCCACAGGTAAAAACAAAACAAAAACATTGTGGGACAATTATTTCTTTGACAGGGGCATGTGGCACGCTGGGTGGGTTCCCAGCATGCCACCAAATCTGCGGAGACTTTTAGGGGGCAGCTTTAGCCGGCGAGGATTGGGCACCCCTGTCAGCACCAACTAAAAGGGGCCCACATTATGCCGACAGAATTGGGCACCCTGTCAGCCACAATAAAAGCGGGGGATGACATGATGCCGGCAGGGATTGGACACCCCTGTTGGCACACAATAAAAGCGGGGGGTGACATGATGTCAACGGGGATTGGGCACCCCCATCGGCACACAGCAAAAATGTTGCCTGCATGTCAGGAGGTGTGTTGTGGTCACGCTGCATGAGAGCTTGGCTCTCATTGCAGTGGACCTTTTCTCAGATCTGGTGGCTGCATTAGGTATGCAGGGTGTCAGCCCCTGCTTCTGGCTGATTGGGGAATGAGGGACGCACCTACTGACTGCACCTCCAAATCTGCTAGTACCGCAGTATGTTGGCTGCACAAGCCAACATAAAAAGGAGACTTGTTCAGCTCAGTGGCAGTGCTGGGGAGAGAACAGAAGGAGCAAGGTGGGGGAGGGAGACACTAGAAGGCAGCTGGTCTGGCTGGCCTTAGGGACTGCAGCTGCAACTGGGGGGGTGGGACTGGCTGATTAACAATGCCATCATCTACCCACCTCATGATAAGCAGTATTATACAATGTCCTGTGTGGAATATGTTTATATAAGGGCTGGAGGCAGGCAAGGTGTGCTAGGCCCCCAGAAGCTCTGGGGGTCTAGTTGCTGTGTGGTGGGTTTTGGGGATTTTATTGAATTATTAAATACACTTTTGTTATGTCTTTCCTACCCCTGACTCCTGGAAAAACACTATTCTTTCCCCTGGAGTCAGAGGTGTGGGACAATCTGGCTGCCAGTCTCCCACACCTTGGGGGAACAAATAATTTTTTCACAGGTGTCAAGAGTGCCAAAGATGTAACAATAGTGTTTAATCTTCAATAAAAGCCCAAAAACTCACCACAGAGCAACAAGACCCCCCCAGGTTCTTGGTGCCAAGTGGCCCCCAGACCCCAGCCTTTATACAAAAATGTTTCACAGAACACTGTAATAGTGCTCATCATGAGGTGGGTGGGTGGTTGATAGCATTGTTGCTTAGTCAGTTGGCCCCCTCTAGTTGCAGCTTCAGGCTCCAAGGCGAGCCAGGGTGTCCCACACCCCTAACTCCAGGGGAATTTTTTTCCCCACAGGAATCAGGGGTATGAAAATCACACAAATAAAGTGTTTTTTTATCTTCAATAACAGCCCCAAAACTCACCACAGATCATCTAGACCCCCTGAGCTTCTGGCCTTAATGTCTTGGATGTTGACATTATGGCCTTGCCACTTTCAAAATGATTCCTACGGGTCTGAGTGTCTCAATTAGTTTCCTAGCCAGAGAGGTAAACCTGATGAATCTATAGATTCCTGGCTGCTCCTTGTCCCCTCCCTTGTGCAGCATAACTACATCCACCATTCTCCTGTCCTTGGGAAGCACCCCTTGCTGCATAGAGTTATTGAACAGCCCCACCAGAGGTTTGATTAACAGTGATGCCAATTCTCTTAGCACCCTTAGATGCCATCTGGTGCCAGGGTTTTGTTTACCTTCAGGGCTGCTAGACCCATTCAAAGTGGCAGAATGTAAGTTAAAGCCCCTCCTGGGATGAACTGCACTCAGAGCGGGAATGTCAACTAAATGCTAGCCCTCCTGGGCTAAGCCCTGCTACCAGTGGGAAATACTGATCGTGGACTCACTTCAAGAAGGAGAATGCAATTTAAAGCCTCTCTCGCACTGAGCCCACTCAGAGCAGGAATGTTAGACACATGCAAGCCCTCCTGGACTGAGCTCCACTAATGTGGGAATATTAAAAGCTTCTTTTGAGCTATGCCCCACTGAGGCCCCTCAATCCTGATATTCACCCCCCATTTTCATACAGTTCCACTAACCCACAGCGACATACATTTTGTTGAAGCTGATTACGGTGCCAGCAAAATGGCACCAAGCACTGCAGCGCCAGGCATTTGGTTTCCCAGGAGGTACAGTGCCAAAGCACCCTCCCGGGAAACATTCAGCTTTTGCAGGGGGCTTTGCTCCCAGCACCCCCCAGAACAAAATATAACCTCCTCAGGAGCAGGCATGCCCCAGAGTGGGTAGAAACTGAGTGGGGGAAAAGGGCACCAGGTGTGAGGGGCAATCTAAAATCAAGATCGCCACTTTCACTGTCACCCTTGTTGTAGCGCCATAATTGTGGCAGCCAAATGTAGTCGTCAACTTGACGGACTACATTGTGATACTGGGGTGCCTTATCCCCACTGTCATGCTTGGCCCTTCATAGTCTTTTTACTTTTAAATCTCAATCTAAAAAAGCAGAAGACTGTTCATTGATTCTTTTGCGGCCTTCCCCAACCATCCCTTCCCCCACAGGGCCCCCCGCCGCTCAACACCCTCCACTGCCATACCCTTACTCACCTAAAAAAAAATTCCCAAACCGAAAATCCACTCTGCAAGGAAAATAGGTCCTTCTAGGGGAGTGGATATGGTTCCATTATCCATACTCTGGCAGTTCCACTAAAATAATGTTGTTGGCCAGTGTGTCTTAGAAACATGGACTTTGACGGCAGATAAGGACCGCTTGGCCCACCTAGTCTGCCCATTTCCCTATCTAGAGGATAAGCTGCAGATCCTATTTAACCAACAGCCTATTTCTTCCTACTTCTCCGCCTTATTTTTTAAGCTAAACTCCTCCCACCATCTGGGTGGTATATTCCCTGACTCTGCCCTAGGAGGTCAGATCTTTCCTTCCACTGGAAGAATAGATCACCTCCTACGAGCTCTTGCTTAGGATTTTCTGCACCATAGGCGAATCTCTTCTTTTTGTAAGTTTTCAAAGTCTTTGTTGTAGTTTTGCAGTTCTTTTGGCTCCTGTCAAAACCATCAATGGAACACAAGAAACCAGGATTCAAATTTTGTGTTAGGTGCTTGCAGAAGATATCGGTCACTGATCTGCACAACATGTGTGCGTACTGCCTGGGTGAGCAACACGATGTGGCCGGGTGCGGCCTATGTTTCTTCAAGCTTTCTGAGTCTCTTGAGGACAGGAAGCTCTGGCTTTCAGTGGGTCGGCCTTCAGAACAGGATCCAAAGGATCACCCTAAGTGCCTGAAGAAGGCCTCAGCTGTGACCGGGTCTACTGAACAGTTTGCAGCTTTTGAGGTGGATGCAGCAGCTGCTGCAGTGGCACCTCCTCAATCTTGGTGCTATTCTCTGGAACCAGCTTCGAAGGGTCTTTCACGGGCCAATGCCATGACATGCGCATGTCCCTCCAGAACTTGGGGGAGAACCCTGCCCTCTGTGGTTTAAAATCAAAGTGTTGCCAGCAGCAGTCATGGGATGAAGAGGGATCATGGCCCTCCTGGTCCCTTGACTCACATGATTGCTCAATGGCTGTTGACTATCCCTTAGCTGAGGGGCTGGTCAGGCAGATCGAGGGCTCTTCGGCTCCACTATCAAGCCAGTCGAGTTTGACTCCAGTCAACCAGGCCATCAAAGTTTTTCTTTAGCCTGTCAACCAGTTGTCAGATGAGGCTGAGAAGTAAGTCTTGCAGACCTAAGTGCTCCCAGACCTCATTCAGGAGGACATGGACCGATTGGTGGCCCCAGTCAATCCTTCCAGGGACCAGCTTCCACCCAGCATCGGGTCTTCAGTGCCTATACTGCTCAACATCAGTAGACGCATCATCTACGGCCAACCTCAGGAAGACCCTTCTTGCTATCAGCCAGGCAGTCGAAGGTTGAGGTCACAGGTCAAGGTATTCATGCTCTCAATCATGCTTGACTGGGAGGCGCCACCATCGGTGTTCCTCATCCTCATCATCATCGGGTGAGAAGAGACACCACTGTAAGATACGCCTGTGCTACAAAAAATTTCTCTGGCAGCAGTGAGCCATTGCAGGGAAGGGTTCTACTCCAAGGACTTTCAGTCCCCTGGCAGCTGCAAGTGGCTGCCCTGCTGGTCCATATTCCGCAGGTGCTCCCCATACCTGCTTCTCTGCTAATGAGGGTAGAGTCATAACCCCAAAAGCCATCAGTCAGTGCTCCAGTCAAGGAGGCAAGCCGTTCAGCCACTGGCTTGCCAGGCTAGTTGTTGGTTAGGATTACCCCAGGTGAGGATTCCCAAGAGGTCCATAGTGAACAACAGCTGAAGGCTGTCTTCAAGGAGTCATTGGATGACTCAGGTTGAGAGTCCGTGACCTCCTCAGGGACTCAGCTCTTCGACCGTAGCTGCACCAAGGAACGTTCCACCAAGCATGGCCCAGTGTGCTTCGGTGGGCTGCTCTGACTTATCGTGGTGTCCATGTTGCTCCTGTTTAAGCCAATACAGAAGAGGGCTAAGTACCCTCTCATGGACATTTTGTACCAGGATGAATTCCTGGGGGTTGCCTTCTCAGTGGCTAAGGTCATCATGGGACCAGCCCTGGAACTTTGATAGCATCCAGTATCCTGCCTGGCACCCTCAGCCCACATGGTCCACAAGTATGCGGTCCCTACGGCTCACTTTCAGGGTTTTCTGCTCACCCTTCAGCTGAAGATCTGGTCGCAGATTCGGTATTCTATAAATTCGGACACCAGGAGGACATGGATAAGCCTCCAAAATAGGAGTCCTGTAAGACTGACCATGTCACTAAAACAGTGTATGCTGCAGTCACTCTGGGTCTCAAATAGACTATGCCATCATGATGACTAACTATGGTTATTCCCGATTGGAATTTTTGATGCAGTCCTCCCCCACTTCCTTTCAAAGCAGCAGATGGTGGTGGTGGAGCTCATCAGAGACCAGCTCCAGACAGCCTTGGACATGGTCGATTTGTGTGCCCATGTGGTGTTAGCAGCTGTCTCCATGTGTCACAGGGCTTGGTTGTGTTTGTCCACCTTCACAGCACACACCCAACAGAAGCTGGCTGATGTCCCTTTCCTGGACACCGATCTCTTTGGCCATGGGGTGGAAGGGCATCTTACTCAGACTGAGAAGTAGAACGCAACCCTTGACTCTGTGACCGCATCCCATGAGGGCCAGAAGAGAGAGCCTAAGAAGCAGGCTTTTCAGTAATGGTCCATTCAGTCACAGCCTCTTTACACTAGCTCCAGGAGGGGCAGTTTCAGGCCTGGTGCCCCAAGGCAAAGTTTGAGGCACAAAGTCTAAAAAACGGGGGCAGTAGTAGTGGTGCCCCTCTGGCAGCAGCCACCGGTGCCCACACAAAAGCTGTCCAGTGACAGGTAGTTGGGTGTCATCCCTTCACCTGTCCTGTCCCCGACTGCTGTCCTGAGCAGAGGCAGGCTATGTCACTTCTTACCACGTTGGTCTGCTATCACAATGGACAAGTGAGTGTTGGACATAGTGGGCAGAGGACTGTCTCTGGACTTCGAGGCTCTCAAAGCCTACTGCCACCATGCACCTCAAGAGTCCAGGGTGTCTCATGACACACTGTCCACCCTCAGGGAGGACATCACTCAACTCCTTTCGAAAGGGGCAATAGCCCATGTCCTGGATGCCCTGGTCAGGCAGGGCTACATGTCCAGGTATTGTACTTCTGTGTCTCAAAATGAATGGTGGGGGGGCTGGTGCCCTACACTGGATCTACAAGATCTCAACCAGTACATGCAGAAGCACAAATTTCAGATGCTCACTCTGGGACAGATCATATCATCCCTGGAGCAAAACATGTGGTTTTGCTCCCTGGACCTCTAGGATGCGTACTTCCACATTCTCGTCCATGGGTCCCACCACCAATATGTCCATTTCATAGCAGAAAGGGTCCCATACTAGTTCCAGGTCATACCCTTCTGCCTCTCCTCTGCACGCAGGGTCTTCACCAAATGCATAGCAGTGGTGGTGGTGGCCCACCTGCAGCACCTAGGGGTCAGAATGTACCCCTAACTAGATGTCTAGCTGATAGCAAGTCCATCCAGAGAGGTTGTCGAGAAATCCACAAACCTGACTCTCCAGACCTGCCAAGATTTGGGCCTGTTGGTAACCCAGACAAGTCCAAACCAGTAATGAAGCAGGTGATCACATTCATTGTGGCAGAACTAGACTCCCAGTGGGCCATTTCCCACCTCCCAGTGGACCGGGCATAGTATCATACCTCATTTGCCTGATCATTTCAAGTTGGGCTCTTGTGCACTGCTCGGGATTTCCTATGGCTGATGGGGTACATGGCATCCTGCACCAGCATGGTCCACTGAGCTCACTGACAGATATGACACCTTCAGTGGGAGCTGGGCTGTCAGTGGTCACAGCGCCTATGCCATTTGGACTAGCCAGTCACAGTAACCCAGCTATGACACAGCTAATGTGGGATGGGTGGCTTGTCCTGGAACATCTGGAGGAATGACTCCTATTTGTCTGCCCAGATATGGCTGTCATGCCGATGATGGATGTGTCTCTGGTGAAGTGGGAATCACACTTAGGAGACCACATGGCCCATGGGTTCTGGTCCCCAGGGAGTCCCGTCACCAAATAAACCAGCTAAAGCTCCATGCAGTGCACTTGGCTCTGATGGAATTTTCTCCGCTAGTCAGGCATCAGGTCATTCAGGTCCAGACAGACAACATCATGACCATGTTTTACCTGAACAGACAGGGTGGCACACACTCCTTTCCTCTGTGTCAGGAGACAATCCACACTTGGACCCTCTTGCACAGTTTGGGCACTGATCTCCTAACAATTCACATCATGGGGAAGAACAATCAGCTGGCAGATGCTCTCAGCTGGGTAGAAGAGATGTTGCATGAGTGGTCTCTGAATCAGGAGGTGATGAACCATCTGTTCTTCCTGTGGGGCTCACCCTTGGTGGACCTGTTTGCCTACTGGAAGAATGCCAAACTGAGTCTGTTCTGTGCCCCGCCCTCCACAGTCCAAGAAACTGATGGGGGATGCATTTGCAAGGCCCTGGACCCCAGGCCTCATGTACACCTTTCCTCCCTTCACCCTGATTCACAGAATACTTGTCAAGGTTAAGAAGGACAAGATGCAGATGATCCTGATAGCTCCAGACTGACCTTGGCAGTTCTGATACCCAGATCTCCTCAGCCTCAGCTGCAGGTCTCCATGGTGACTGCCTCTCCACCGAGACCTACTAACCAGACTTCAGGGGATGGCCATGCACCTGGGCCTACAATCTGTACACCTCACAGTCTTGTTCTTTAGAGGCTAGAGTTCCAGGCCTTGAGTCTCTCCAAGGATGTCCTCCATGTGGTGTAGGCCTCCAGGAAAGAGTCAACTTGTAGGTGCTATACCTTTAAATTATTATTATTATTTTATTTCACAGAGAATCCTTTAGGCAGATGCCTTTTTTCAAAGGGGTTCAGAATCAGAAACAACATTAATACATAAAGTAACAAATATATGTTACATAATCATTGATATACACTATAGCAAGTGGACATACAATTCAGCAACAACAAGCAAAATTACATAGTTACATATAACAGAGCAATCCATAATAAAGGGTGCAGTAAACAAAGTTTACCTTGTCGGGTTACAGGCAAATTCATTTGAAGCATTTACAAATACCAATTTTGCAGCGAGCAGTATGCAGCTTAGATTTGAATAACAAAACAGAGTCACAATCTCTAAAAGTGCTAGCAAGGTCATTCCAATGCTTGGCAAACTGGTATGAGATGGAGTTCTGATCCAATATAGTTCTCCTCCTGGGAATCTGCAATGTGTGGCTCGCCATACCTCTAGTAGCATACCTATTGTCTAGGAAAGTGAACAGAGACTGCAAGCCTGAGGAGAGTAGGCCATGCAGTACTTTGTAGCCTATGTCAAGGGTGTGGTGGAAGAGTCTTTGGTTGACGCTGAACAGAATTAGCTTGGAATACAAGTCATATGCATGTGTATCAAGTCAAACCTCAAGTGCAGAGTGGCAGGCCCTGTTAAGTAGTCCCCTTACCCAGTTTAGCACCCCACCATTAGCAGACCCATAGACCACAATGCCATAGTAGATTATTCTAATGATTAAGCTTTGAACAATGATTTTTGTTTACCTCTGGTATGAGGTTGCTCCTGTCATCCTGTTTCTATATAGGAAGCTGATTCTTGCATTAACTGTCCTTACTAAGTGGTTTACATGGTCAGAGAATGTCATGGCATAGTCCAGAATCAGTCCAAGGTATTTGAAAGTTTGCACTTGCTCAATAAGAGCACCGGTACTGGTAGAGATGGTGAGACCAAAGGATAGGTCTGCCTTGCTGCAGTCGCCAAACAACATGCATTTGGTTTTTTTTTTCACATTCATGACTATCAGGTTGCTGGCAAACCAGGCTTGGACCCAATTAAAGTCATCCTGCAGCCTCTGGGTTAGGTGATCATGGTTTCTGCATTAGAGAAGATGACTGTGTCATCTGTGTACAGGATTACATGGGAGGATTTTCAGACAGAGGGTACGTCATGAATGAATAGGCAGAATAACAGCGGTCCAAGTATTAATCCCTGTGGGATGCCAATATTGACTGGTCTGATGTCTGATATGACAGCCCTCCATGTAACCGATTGCTTTCTACTGGACACGTAGTCCATGAACCAGCCGACCGTATTAGTCGAGAGGCCAAGGGATGACAACCTATGACAAAGGAGAGTATGTTTAACAAGGTCAAACATCTTGTTAGATTAATGAAGATAGAACCAGACAGTTCACCCCAGTCATGAGCACTATGAACTCACTCAGTGAGTTCCAACAGAGCAGTCATAGTGCTGAAGTTTTTCCTGATCACATGCTGCTTATTGACCAGGAGATTATTCTAACTGAGGAACTCTACTAGCTGGTCATTAACAATTCTCTTGAGTGCTTTGGATAAAGGCTAGAGGATGGAGATGGGGTGATAATTGTCAGGAAGGTTGGGATCGCCACTATTAAGTACTGGGACTACATGTGCCTTTTTCCAAATGTCTGGAACTTTACCAGTGGCAAGTTATAGGTTGAAAATTTGCTGAAGGGGTAAGTGACCTCCCTAAGACCAAGTTTCAGAAGTTTCATGTCAATGCTATTAGGACCCTCTCTAATCTAACTTTCATCCTTGACGAGTACCGATATACCTCTGACCAAGTAAGACATTTGAAGTAAAAATATGGTCTGTTATACTCACTAGATAAGTCACCTTGTGAGGCAGAGTGGGTGGGAATGTTAGGAATATAGGCCGCTATGTCATCAAAAGCATTACTGAACACATCAGCTATAACTTTGTCACCAGAGACAGTGGAATCATCAATTATGAAGTTTACAGGTAGACATTTTTGAGTGTTTCCCAGAAACTCATTTTTGCTGCCCCATAGCCTCTTGGGTTGCTTAAGTCAGTTTAGTTGCTGGGATTTATAGTAATTCACCTTCGCTACCCTGATGTGAGTTTTTAACAGGTTTTATAGTTCCCTATATTTCTGGATGCAAAAAAATGTTGTAGGTGCCGTATTGGTCCTTTTAAAAAACAGATCCAGAAACAAATGATTTGATACCTTTTATTGGACCAACATGGATGTTACAGAAAAGAACAAAGTGCTTTAGCTTTCGAACCAACCAGGTCCTTCTTCCGAAGCTTTGTGCACAAAGCTTCTGAAGAACCTGAATGATGCTACCAGTTCTATGCATAATCAATAAAAATCAATCATTGTTCTGGATCTATATTCTGGAGAAATTTACCATGGTCATGTTCCCTGTACAAATTCCTGTCTCTGTCATGTTCATGAGAAAAAGATTTAATGGTAGTGTGTACCAGGCTTTAATGGATGAGATTTTCCATTTGGTGTCAGGGCAAGGATTTTAATTCCCTTGCCTGCTCTGTGGCTAGCATCCTGCACTACCTCTGGTCCTTTTTTCCAGCTGGGACTGAAAGCAACAATCCTCAAGGTGCACCTGGGAGCCATCTCTGTTTACTGGGTATGGGCCAGTATGCCGACAGTGGCCCAGGAGAAGGTAGATGGGTGCTATTTCAAGGGCCTCAACCACTTGACCCTTCCAGTGTGTGAACTGCCTCCACTGTGAGACTTACTGCTGGTTCTTGCTATGCTCATGGGCAAGCCTTTCAAGCCAATGCACAAGTGTGAGTTGTCATACCTGTCATGGAAGACATACTTCCTGGTGGCAATAACATCTGCCAGAAGGATTGGGGAGCTCCAGGTACTCTCAGTGGACTCTCCCTATCTGGTCTTCTATAGGGACAAAGTAATTATTTGTCCCAACCCAAAGTTCCTCCCAGAGGTGGTATCAAAGTTTCACCTTAACCAGGTGATTAACTTATCAGTATATTTTACCAACCCATCTTTGGAGGCCAAATGCAGGTTCTATACCCTGGATCTGTGGAGAGTGCTCCTCTACAATGTGGAGTGTATGGCTTGAGTTCAGGGACAGCTCATCAGCTGTTTGTCACCTGTGTTGAAGCTGTGCCTGGCAGACTGGTAGCAAAGTGGATAATTGCAAGGTGGATCACATCTTGCATTAACTACTGCTATAGGTTGGCTGGTCAGGAGCCTCTGTAGGGATTAGGGCTTATTGCACAAGACATACAACTGCCTCAGTGGTTGCTTCCAGGGATGCCCCATACAGGAAATCTGTCGTGCTGCTACCTGGACATCAACACACACCTTCATTTTCCATTACCACATCAACCTTGAGTCACATCAGGATTCAAGTTTCGGGACCTCAATTCTCCAGTTTCTGTTGAACAACTAGGAGTGCATGCCTTGCCCCTCCTTTCATAAAACTGTGAAGAGTCTGCCAGAATGTGGATAAATGAACCATATCCATGCCCCTAGAAGAATAAGCTACTCACCTGTAACTATAGTTCTAGGAGTAATATATGGTTCACATCCACACAACCCACCCGCTCTCCCCCAGCAAGTGGCACCTAATCCTGCTTCCAGTGTGCAATATCTGATGTCATGGGGCAGAGATGGGGAATATATCACCCAGGTGGTGAGAGAAGCTTAGCTTAAAGATGTTATGACCAATAACATAATTTCAGTGGAACTGCCAGAGTGTGGATGTGAACCATATGCCACACCTAGAACTATAGTTTCAGGTGAGTAACCTACAGTGAAGCCCATCAGGATGAAGACCAACTTTGCAGAGTTCTGCAGTAGGGTTACTGCACAAACAATGCAGTTTCAATGGGAGTTAATCCCTTTTGTCATGCAAGAAACCTGTACCACTGTGCTTCATCCTGGTGGGCTTCTGTTCTTCTTTAATGTTGAATGGGTACTGAAGAAACAAGGTGTAGTCAATGTATATTCAATGTGTTTTGAACTCTTACTCATAACTTTGACATTTTTTAATATTTTTTCAACATGGCCTTTTTTGGACCCCACATCATGAACAAGGTACTGTAGGTGAAAGTTTTCAAATCTGGCCCAAAAGGTGATTTCACAGTCACTCCATGAAATCACCCTTTGGAAAGGATTTGTAAATTTTTGCCTACCAGGTTCATGAAGTGGGATTATCGAAAGGCTATGTTGAAAATGTGGGGTCAAAATCTTCAAAAACACCAAACAGGTGTTGTTTTTCAAATCCTGCTTAAAATGTGTTTTTTGCACTTATGATAAGAAATGATATTTCAGTCAGTAGTTTATAAATGACACTTGTCATATACAGAATGGGGGCAATAAAAGAGTTTGCTGAAAATTTGGGGACTGATAAGGAAACTGGGCAGCTTAGGCATGGATCCTAAGGTGGTCAACTGGCTAAGAACTAGTTAATGGATAGGTAACAGAGGGTGGTGGAAAACAGAGTTCACTCTGAGGAAGGGAAAGTGACCAGTGGGGTGCCTCAGGTCTCAGTACTGGGACCATTCCTCTTTAATGTCTTCACAAGGGACATGGCAAATGAGGTGGAAAGGAAGGTTTGTCTTTCTGCAAATGATGCCAAAATCTGCAGTAGGATAGACACTCCAGAGAGGGTGGAAAGAATGTGCAGAGACCTGAGAGAACTCTAGGAGTGGTCGAGGGCATGGCAACTGGGTTTCAATGCGAAAAAGTGTAAAATCATGCACCTAGGGCACGGAAACCCAGAGGTGGCATACAAAATGGGAGGAGAGGTATTGATGGTCACCACACAGGAAAGGCACTTGGAAATAATCATATCTGATGACTTCAAAGTGGTGAGAAAGTGCAACAAGTCAGTAAGTAGGTAGGGGCAGTGGGGTACTGGAGTGCATGGAAAGGGGTATCACCAGCAGAAGGAGGGAGGTGGTGTTGCCACTGTATGAATTGCTGGTGAGACACCACATGGAATACTGTGTCCATTTCTGTAGACCACATCTCAGGAAGGACATAGACAGGCTGAAGGCTGTCCAGAGGACAGCAACTAAAATGGTGCAAGGGCTGCAATCCGAAGCCCTACAAGGAGAGACTGAAAGATCACAATATGTACACCATAGAAGAGAGGAAAGGGAGGGTGGCATGATAGATACCTAGAAATACCTCACAGGGTTGAATAAGGTACAGGAGGGGAGTATATTTCAGAGAAAAAGATGCACGAGAAAAAGGAGACATGCAATAAAGCTTGAGGGGGAAAATTTAGATGGGATGTAGGGAAGTACTTGTAGCCCAGGCACCATGTACTACCCCTGCCTGCTGACTACTATACAGGTTAAGAGGCCTGGGTTCTGTTTCAATGTTGATTGAGGGTCCTTTCCCCACATAAAAATAAAATAGTGTGGTGCCTCTTCCAGAGTAAAATAGTCGTGGGCCAGGTGTTAGAATAGTACAGCCTCCTGGGATGCTGTACCTACCCAGCTCCCCTTCCAGTCGCCCCACACACTGAATACCACTTTGTTTGGCAATACAGAAAAACACATATACTTAACGACTATTGATAATAGTATACTCACAACAAAGGAATTGCAAAGAACAAAACACAGCTTTATTTTTGGCAGCAGGGCTAAGGAAAGGGTACCCGGACAAGGGATTGCTGTTAGGAGTGAAAGGTTTGGCTGAAGTAGCAAGGCTCACAGGCCAAAACATTAACAGTGCCAACCCCCACTGGTACCAGTGTAAAACCTCTTTTTTTCTGTCCCAGCTGGGTACCCAGATTTTGAGGAAGGCCTGCTAGTTACCACAAGTTGGCAGGTGATGTGGCCCTTGAAGTAAATTTTACCATAAAGTGTTAACAGCTTTAAATTACTGCCTCTTGGGAGGGCAAGCCCTGGGTTACTCACGGTCCTGCAGACACTGGGATTTAGGTACTGGCACAGTGAGTTCAAGCAAGCAGGAAGCAACCGCTTTGTGAGGCAGCAAGCAGATGGACAGCTCTACTGGCCTGGAGAATGAAGCAAACGCTGGCAGCTGGTCAACCTTGGACTCGCTTGAAGGGTCTTGCAGCTTGTCACTTTCTGACTTGCTTGTAGAATCTAGCAGCTTGTCACCTTCAGCCCACCAAGAAGGCCAGATTACAGAGCACAAAAGCAAAGCCTTCTAGGCCACAAGGGAACCCAGACCCAGGAGCGACCCCACGGTCTAGCTCCCCAAATAGGTCCAGAATGCCCTAGCACTCAGGCATGCTCCTGATGACCCCTTGCAGCCCAGTCCACCTCACTCTATAGGGTTTAGAAGTTTCCCTGACTGGCTCCAAGTTGCAGCTGCATAGGTGGTAGTTTTCATCTTTTGACTGAACAGGACAAATCAGTTCCAATGTGCAGCAATAGGTTCTCTGACTTCTACCTTGTCAGTTGCTATTGCTGAGAAACATACAGTCTCTGGAGGGGCCCTCCACCTTTCCACAGCTGGATTTCAGCAAGATCAACAGGTTCCTGAGCTCTGGATACCTGCAAACCTTTTTCGGCAAATGTCCTCAGTTTCAGACCAAGTGTCAACTTTAGACTCTGGCACACACAGTTCCAAATAACCCTTTTTACAGGCTCAGGGTCGACAACACTGCTGCAGTCTCACTGCAACTCTGGATCTCCAAATGAAAAGAAGCTTTCTTCCAATGCCTTGATGTTCAACTGCAACACCACAGTTCCTTCAGGCTAAATAAATCCCTTTTCCCAATTCCCAGGAGAGTGACCGTTTGAACAATAAAGTCATGGTTCAATGGCCTGCACAACTAGTTTAGTGCTATGCTTGTGCAACTGTGTTACTTTGGCCATTCGCACTCTCTGTTCCATGAGGAATTATCACCCTGTAGGAGTGCCAAAGGTAAGGAACCTTAAAAGAGGGTTCCACCCCTAGAGGTGCCGTGGGAAGTTTCCCTTGGCTAAAGTTACCTTAGAAAAAATCCCCAAAAGAAACTGTAGCAGTTGCAAAGGAACATTAGTGATCAGTGGCCACAAGACAGAGAGTGGAGAGACAGCAACAGGCAACTTGATAAACATAACTGATATATGCAGGTTAGCAGAATATCGTGGGTACAGTGGATCACCTTGATGACTGTAGGGGGCTTCCTAAGGAGAGCGGGAATGGCAAGTAGGGATACCATCCACCTCCATCCAACAGCGGAACTTATCTAAGTAAAGTAGGGAATTCTAACTAAGGCTAGCTAATTATTATGACCAGAGGCACAGTGGAGAGAAAAAAAAACCCTTTGAGGAGGAAATCTCTGGGGATCCAAGGCCTAGGTCGCCTTCCTTCCAGGTGTGGGATATTTTGTTTAGTGATGGCTCTGCTGTTGCAATCTGACAACCCAATCAAAGGGGGTGGTGGAAAATTTTCAAATTTGGAGGAAGGCTCTCACACTATCCCTCTAATGGGAATGCCATGAGGAGTTGTGATCAAACTCTGCAACACATCTCCTCCAAGGTGGGAAGAAGAGAATGACGACTGCTGAGGCGTTCAGCAGGCTTACCTATCTAAAAGCAAACCAAGTGAACCAGAAGCAGTCATGGGGAGAACAGTGTAGAAGGTGCCTTAGGCAGCTGGTGCTGCAGCTAAAGGATAGCAATATATCCTACCTTCACAGCTGAGTCAAAATTCGACATCAAGAGGTACCGCTGTGTACTTTTCTTTTATTCAAGTGACTAAGGCTTCACCTGGAGTAAGGACATTCCCACTATGGGCCAGAAAGGAAAGATCCTTCACCAGGCATCACTTGCTCAGGATGTGGACAAGGATGCAGAGTGAAACCGTCAGCTGCGAATGAGCTCGAGCCAATTTGATGGGCATGGTCGGCTAATCACATAAAGCAATGGAGCAGGTCATACAGGCACTGGAGAGACTATCAGGTACTAAGCAGCAAAGGAAACACAGTAGGTACGGTACAGGCAGTAATGAGTAGCATGGCAAGCATGTGTAACAATGGAAGTGCTGAGTGTTGGAGACCATCACATAGGTCATACATGTTTTAAGCAGACTTCAGCTCAAGGTAACCTGGGTCTTTAGTGGAGTGAGGCTAGCCAACCAGTCCATCAATGAGTGCCAAATAAAGGTGACAAATACTCAGAGGATTTTAGTGGCAAAGGCAGTAGTCAAACATGAGATATTTTGGTCACACGGGGCCACGACTCTTCACTATGGCTCCCCAGTCTGCCGCCATAGAAAAAACAAGGAAGCAACAGTAAAGCGCCATGACATGCATGCAAATTTAAAACTAGTTTATAGCAACAGCTGTAGCCAGGCTGACCTCCAGAGTATAAAGAATTAGTGTACAAAAGTAGGTGAGCAGCATCCAGCAGCAGTTAGCTAAAGCTTCCAAAAGCAGCCAGGTTGAATAAACAGAGGAACTGATAGGATTATATGAAGAGGCAATGCACTAAAAACAACAGTAATGATAGCTTGGTACAATTGCATGAAAGCAGGTTTGAATGCCATGGGCTAGCTTTGCAGAGTGAGCCTTAATGAGTGGACTGAATTATGGTGGATAAGCACTGACACAGCAGAAGCAGAGAAACTGCAATTTGGCTGAAACATATGGATAACAAGTGCAGCTGCACCAAGGATTTGCTGAAATCCAGAGAATAAATGGGCAGTAAACAGGGAGTAGTTATTAGCTAGGCAGCACAGCCATGGACCAGGTGTAGACAATTAAGTGAAGCAAGGCAGCAGACTGCAGTGTAAGCCAAAACATACAATAATAATTGCAGGAACTGAGGACTGTTAGGCAGAAAAGCAGGTTGAGCTAAAGCATACAGAGAACCATGCTGTGGACAGAGGCCCTCAATATGAGTTGAGAAATGGAGCCTGGGGTACAGGCACAGGGCAGCTTGAGGCAAGGAATGACAGTGTGTAACCTGAAACACAATGAGCAATGTAGAGATAAGATGCTAGAAAACTAAAAAGCCCAAAAGAAACAAACATGGCAAACACAAGGACAGGAGCAGGAAGGAAAGCAGCACGCACGGAAGCACGGAGCAGCCGGAGGCCAGCAAAACAAACCAAAAGCAGGCGAACAGAAAAACGGAAGTCCAGCACAAACCAAGCAGAGTCCAAGCAAGTCTGTGGGGGGCAAAGCCCTATCAGGCCCCAGGAGAGAAGACAGACCGACAGAGCCTCCGGCTGCAAAGAAAAAAAGTACTTCAGAAAGATGCTGGGAGGAACTGCTTATAGAGCTCAGGAAGAAGGAGTGGCTGGCTACTTGGCCATTGAACTACAGGCATAGCCTTTCAAAAAGGTTTCTAACCTTTCCCAACACACAGTGTGAGCCCTTGTTGACTTAATCAGATCCCAGATCAGACTGCCACAAACTGCAAAATTTCCTGGAATTTCTCACACAAATCCCAGCTTCTGATTGGTTAAATCCTGCTGTCCTTCACAAATATTAATAAATATTAACCTGGTTTGATTATTCATTAGTTAATGGATGTTGGCACCTGGAATAAAGTTCACACCTCTCCCATGAGGCATTTCACCAGTCTTTGGATGCCCAAGAAGCCAATTGGCTGTCCATAGGGGTCAAAGTAACAAAGATGGCTGCTACAGTTTACATTCCCTCACACTTTTACAACAGTCCCAAATTTACAAAGCGCTTGCAGCCAAATAACACATTTTTTACACATAGTTGCCCCACTGTCCATGGGTGCCATTTGGGGGAGGGGGGGCATTGTCGGCCATTGTTTTTTTTAAATGAGAAATCCGCAACCATACCAGCGCAGGCCCTTTAAATACATGTTACCCCTAGGTGGTGCTATCTCTAGGGTTACTACCCCTGCCTGTCTTCCTAACAACAGGCTGAGGGGCCTGGGTTTGAAACTGATAAGTACCGGGGTTTCCCTACCTTCGGTAAATGCAATACTTTGGTGCCTCCACCCAGAGTAACAATAGTGGGGGGTATCTACCTAACCTGGTATAGGCCTCTGGAAAGCTATAACCACCCACAATCTCACCTAGTGACCAATTACCCCAATATAGACAGCGACCCTTAACAGCATTCAACAAACAGTTTGCAAACAGCATTAATAATATGCTCACAGTTGTCCCACTTACCAGCAGGATCTCTGGTCCTGGTGCATGCCCTACAACCCCCTGTAAGAAACCAGTTAACAGAGCGAGCATGCACAGTCAATACAGTAACAGGTTTTAGTACCTCTACACAAACTAAGAATAAGCTCATAAGCCAGTTTAAACATGAAACAACAAATCAGTTTTATTAAGGGGATGTGAACAAGGAGGGGAGCAGATTTAGGCAAGTGGTTACTGTTTGATAAATCAGATTGGTAAACACCATGAATTTAGTCTCTTTGACAGACAGTCCCTTAGCTGCTGGGTATCGAGATGTTATGCTGGCTGGCCAGAATTGCTGCCCAGGGTTGCAGCTGTCATTGGAGCCCTTGGAGAAAATAATTATTAACTGAAGCAAGACAAACCAAATTATTTATATCCACAGTTGGTTGTCCTAGTCTATCAAAATTATCAAAACTTAACAGAAAACAATTGGACGATACCAAAAGAAGATTAAATTGTTTGTTACAGGGAGCTACCCTGGATTTACTCACTGTACCAGTCAATTGTATATGATGACCTGGTGCTGGAAGCTGATGCCCATGGGGAAGCTGGGCCGACATGACTCGTCTCCACTTCACAACCTTTCCCTGAAGGTGGCTGCAACCTGTGATGGCTTTCTGTGCAGGGGCTGGATCCCTGAAGCTGGTCTCTTGCCTGTGACACTGGAGCTGGCACAAGATCAGATGGCAACAGCTGGTTTGGACAAAGGGCCAAGGCTGGATCAACACTTCTGGTAAAGTTCAGTTTATTTGCTGTTGACCTTTCAGGCTGGTGGACAGTTTGATCATTGGTAAATAAGGGCTCCTTTCTAGCAATCAGGAGTCCCTGGGCAGCAGGCTTTGATCCTCAATAAATATTCAGCTCATTTAAGGAAAACAGCATTTAAGTCTCTACTTCTCGGATCACGTTTAGGCCGGTTCACAGTTGCAGTCAATTTACTAGGCAAAAACCTCTAAATTCAATAAAGCAATCTCTCACACTCTGTTGGACTGATCATTTCACAGGAGCTTCTCGTCGGTTCAAAATCTCAAGCTGCACTTTCAAATATCTTGGAGCTTTCTGCTGCTAGTAAAAGTTCCTTTTTGGATTATTCTGATTACTGCAATCTGACAGTTCCGAACAGAAGAACTACAGCAGGAGGGCAAGCCAGGCCTCTCCCCACTGATTCTTCTAGGCTCCTTTCTGGAGCAGCTCCTCAATAGCTTGAGCTGCTTACTCTTCAAGCTCTAAATCCAACTGCTCACTGTCCTCTAACAGTTCTGGACTTTCCTAGGGTTTCCTGTGTTCTTATTGGCTGGGGGGAGCTGTCAGTTTCAGTTTGGATGCCCCCTTCAGTTCAATTTAGGTGCCAACCTGAAAAAAATACAAAAACTACAGTTTTTCCTTCCCACGAGGCATTGGAGCTAAGGACCCTTAGAAGTCCACTGAGTCCTATTGGTCCAATTACTGGAAGTCCTAGACCAAACATGGTGACTCCCATTCAGTTCAGTTTAGCTGCAAGAAGGCAGGTTAAACAAAGTGCTCTAATCTAAATATAACAGCAAGTTAGCAGCAAATAATCACAGTACGAGTCAGAGCTCCTTCTGCTTTACTATTGACAGCAGAGTGGAGCAGATTAAAGCAGTGTCTGGCCAGTTGCAAGCTCTGAAGCACTCAAACCCAGCCCTGACCATTTACTATACACACACTGGATAATGTCTTAAAGGGACAGGCACAGAGGCATATCATGGCACTCTCACAGGAATTAACAAGTTTAACAAACAACCATGGATTTACCATCTATGAAGGATGGCTGCCTGACAGTGGGCATTACTGGAGCCTAGGAAGACACTTAAGGTAAGCCCCCAAATTGGGGGGAGGCTACACCCTCCCGTGCCAGTGAAACTTGGCGTCTGCTTCAAGTCTATACATTATAAACATTCTTGATTAGCAAAATACTATTCGAGACTATATACAGGTTGTAACCATGAATGCTATATACATTTACTGTGCAATTTCACTATTCATATTCATCAGAAGGATAAGCATATTTCACTCATAACTTATGTTTCCATACACAATAAGATTGCTTGAGCATTGTACATTTTCATTTTAAACACTCTACTTTTCATCTGCATACTATCTCAGGTAGTTATACACATCACCCCTTTGCCTGACTTGGTTAACCACAGTCACACTTGACCTCTTGCATTTACACTTTGAGATTAAGCTTTAGCTTTACTATATTTCAGATGTTTGCATTCCCATATCAACATTTTATTTTTTTCCTTCATATCGTCTTACATAGTGATATGCATTACACTTGTCTCTCCCACTTGTTGTACACACACTCTTTGTGCACAAACCCACATGGCTGGTAACCTGACTTTGTTAGCTAACTTTGGACTTTTGCAACATGACCTCAGGCATGTTGGCTGGAAGGTTTTATCACTAGCTTAGAAGGTGCAGTGTAGCCCATCTTAGGAAGGGAATTAGTCATAACATACAGCCCTTTATGGACTACATTCATGGGAAGGTCTACAGGTGTTCCTGAAGCATCATGTGTAAGGCGTATTAATGGTTTAACATCTCTTTCAGATCTTCGAGGCAGGAGGGGCACAGGCACAGTCCTTTCAACATCTGTATTTGGGTTAGCTGCTTCCATCTTATTATCCAGCAACAAATCAGCTTCTGCATTTAGGAGCACCTCTACACTTTCTGGTGGTTCAGAGTTGGCAGATTTATTTGCATCTACAGAAGCACTTGTATTTTCATGTTCTGTGGACTCTAGTTCATCATTAAGGGGTAGTTCAGTAAGATTCATGTCATTTATCACACTGCTAGCACTTTCAAGATTAGCATCACTGGTCGACATGAGGTCAGGTTCACTAGGCCCACATATTTCAGCTTCACATGAAGACTCACTGGGGGGGTTCACATTCGGGGTCAGGTCTGGTTATTTCAATTTCAGACAGTTCCACAATGGGTAAAGAGTCAGCTACTTCTGAAGTTATACTTTGTACCTCACTATCAGGTGGCATTGGAATGGTCAACAGTGCAAGATTATCTGATACTTCGTGATTGTCAACACTGTCTCCCATATTACACAAGTGTTGCCTTGAAACACTTGAGCAAGTTCGAAGGAAAGGTAATACACAGTTCCATATTAGCTGTCATCAAACTCAGAATGTTTGTCATCATTAACTATAGCAGGACGTGACGGAGGCTTTAATTGTGGAACAGCAGGTGGCTGGTTTGATTACTTCTTTTGAGCAGCAGATCTGGTAACAGGCCCAATGGGAAAATTAGTTTGAGGCACAGAGTCTATACTAATTTGTCCAATAGGAAAAAGGTGATTTTGATCTATTGTTTTTAGAGCTTTTGGATAATTTTCTGGATGCACTTTTTAGAATGACAGGTCATCCAGCTTGCTGATGACAGTGTACTAAGTGTGATTCCACCGATCAGCTATTTTGTGTTTTCCTTGCAAACCCAAATTTCTTATTAATGCACAGTCTCCAGGTTGTAACTCTTGAGCTTTAACACGTTTGTCATGTCTCTGTTTGTTGACTAAGTTTTTCTTTGCAGCCACTGTATGCGCAAGTTGATAGACGTGATTAAGCTGTGCTTTGAGCTTTTGTACATACTGCTAATAATTATCTGCTTGAATTCCATCTGGTAACACTCCAAAACAAATATCTACTGGTAGACGTGCTTCTCAACCAAACATCAGCTTATATGGTGAGAATACAGTGGCATCATTGCGAGTGCAATTATAAGCGTACACCAAAGTACTTATTTGCTGACCCCATCTTGGCTTGTCCTTTGGGTGAAGAGTGCCCAGTATGTCCAGCAATGTTCTATTGAATCTTTCAGGCTGTGGATCTCCTTATGGGTGATATGGAGTGGTTCTTGACTTTCTTACACCCCAGAGTGAGAGCATTTCTTTAATTAAATGACTTTCAAAAAGTCCCTTCCCTGATCAGAATGGATCCGCTGTGGGGCACCATAGCGGACGAAACATTTTTCAACAAGCACTTTAGCTACGGTGGCTGCTTTCTGGTCCTTTGTTGGATAGGCTTGTGCATAACAAGTGAAATGGTCTGTCACAACAAGTACATTGCTAATGTTTCTGACATCAGGCTCCAAACTTAAAAAGTCAACATATACAAGCTCCATGGGTGCACTAGTGCTGATATTAACCAAGGGTGCTGCTCTCTGTGGCTGGGCCTTTCTTTGGAGGCATCTGCTACAAGTTTTGATATATTGGTCAATGTCTGTACCCATCTTGGGCCAACAGAAATAGGTACGGGCTAAGTCCAAGGTTCTCTCATAACCCAAATGTCCTATCTGGTCATGGAGAGCTTTTAAAACCACAGTTTTGAACTTTGATAGCAACACCAGTTGTTTTCTTATGACTGTTCCTTGGCTATCGGTTAATTCTTGGTATTATAATAATAATAATAACTTTATTTAGTTGGGCACCTTTCACAGTATCAAGGCGCTTCACAAATTCACAAATAATTCAATAGAAGATAGTTAAAATCACAGCAAATCAGGAAATGCCTTACTCCATAAGAATGGCTTCAGTGCCTGCTTAAAGCTCCCACTGTCCTACACTCCCACAGCTAATGGGGCAGAGAATTCCATAGAGTTGGGGCAGCAAACATAAAAGCACGTGCCCCAGATGAATTAAGACTGACCCTCAGAATCTCCAGTAACCCCTGGTCAGCCGAGCAGAGCTGTCGCTCAGGGATGTTTTGAGTCAGAAATTCTTTCAAACAGTCAGGACCAAGTCTGTGTAGGGTTTTGTGGGTTAACAAACCTACCTTAAAGGTGACCCACCACTGAACTGGCAGCCAGTGCAGATCACGCAGCATTGGGGTAATATGGGATCTCCTAGATACCCCAGTCAATAAATGTGCAGCAGCATTCTGCACTAGCTGCAAGTGGCAGATATCAACCCCAGGAAGCCCTAAGTGAAGAGAGTTGCAATAGTCGAGGCGTGAGGTCACAAAGGCATGGACCAAAACAGGCAGATCACTGGACGGAACAAGGAACTTGATCCTGGCAATGTTCCTAAGATGGTAAAAGGCTAACTTAACGACTGCCGACACCTGATGATGAAGGGTCAGCCCATTGTCAAGTATCACTCCCAGGTCACGCACCCATTCAGAGGTAAGGATCAGAGCACCCCCTAAGAATAAACCGGACGGCAAATCAGTCCTCAACCCCTCTGTCCTGCATCCCGGGTCCACTACCAAAACATTAGTATTACCTGCGTTCAACTTTAATCCACTGGAATTCATCCAATCTTGGATTTCAGCAAGGCAGCTGTTAAATACTGAGAGAGTACTAACCTGGTTGGGGGCAAAAGACAGGTAGAGTTGGGTATCATCAACGTAGAAGTGAAACCTCAGCCCATACCATCTTACAATGTCTCCGAGGGGCAGCATATACACTGCAAACAACATGGGAGACAGCAGCAAGCCCTGGAGCACCCCACAAAACAGAGAGAAAGACTCAGAGGAAAACATTCCAGAGACAACTCTCTGAGTTCCACCGGCGAGGAAAGATGAAAACCATCTAAGCACTGTACCAGTCAGTCCACAGATGGACCTCAGGTGCTCCAGCAGAACCTCATGGTCCACAGTGTCAAAGGCTGAAGAGAGATCAAGGAGTACCAGGATGGAGTGGTTTCTATGATCTCTCACCATCAGGAGATCACTGAGCACCCGAACCAGAGCAGTCTCAGTATTATGCCTCTTACAAAAACTAGATTGGAGAGGTTCGTATATATTATGGATGGCCAAATGGTTCTCCAGTTGAGTCGTCACAACTTTCTCGATGACCTTTCCCACATAAGGAAGGTTCAAGATAGGTCTGTAGTTCACTAGAGTATCCGGGTCCAAAGAAGCTTTCTTCAGAAGGGGTGTCACCACCGCCTCCATCAGGGAGCTTGGAAACTCACCCAATTCCAAGGAGCACTGGACAATCTGATCAAGACCGTGCCAATGATATCACTACAACCCAAAATCAGGGAGGTAGGGCCTGAGTCTAAACTACAGCACATATGGTGGATCCTCTGGACAATCCTCATAATATCAGTGAACTCCGGCAGGTCAAAGGTACTCCAGAAGACAAGATGCATAGTGACCGAGCACCGACCAGCAGCATCCCCTATAGAATGGGTCAGACGGACCTCCAACCTGATTTCGACCACTTTATTAGCAAAGAATCGAGTGATCACATCACACTCCATTTGTTAAAAAACTTGACGGAGCTGCAGACAGGCTGGGTTGCACAGCCTGTCCACAGTTCTCAAGAGTTGGGCCAGTTGATTCCAAGTGACAGTGATTTCTCTGGACAGGAATTCTGCCTTCTTATGGGTGATCACTGATTGATAGAGCTGATAATGCTCCAACAAAATAAGATGGTCGGCATCCAAGGTGGATTTCTGCCAGCGCCATTCTAACCTACGTCCCAGCCTCAACTCCCTCAAAGACCCATCAAACCAAGGGGCCCGAGAGCGAAGTGGAAGGGGGTGAACACAGACTGGAGCAATCAGATCAAGAGCCGAGGAAATTGCCTTATTATAGGCCAGAACCAACAGCTCTGGACCTGAGCAGGCATCATCGAACTCCAAGAGGTCAATCACCACCACCAGGTCTTCAGGGATCATGTCCAGCAAAGGGCAGAAACTGACCATCTCCACAGGAGCAGACCTACACGGGGGGAGCAGAAAAATTGAACCTCACAGTGTAATGATCAGACCAGCTGACAGTTTCCACCCCCAAATCAGAGACCTCAATCCCCAGGAGGAAGACCAAATCCAGAGAGTGACCACCATTATGGGTAGCTGAGGAAACAACCTGTGTGAAGCCCAGTGATATCATCAACTGGAGGAAGTGTTGTCCAAAAAGCGAGGATTCGTCGTCGATCCAGGCATTGAAGTCGCCCAGAACCATCAATCTGGGCAACTCCAAAGCCATGTTAGTGGCGAATTCTGCTACTTCCTGCAGGAATAACTTTTCATCCCTGGGTGGACGGTAGATGAGAGTCATCCTACTACACCCCACACCAGCTACCACAGTGCACTCAGATGATTCAGCCTCCTCAACTGGTACACCAGTGAGACCCCAATTCAGCCTTAAAACAGACCACTACCCCCCTCATCCCGCGATCCAATCTCGGGTGATATATCACTGAGTACCCGGGAGAAATAGCTGCCTCCAAAATTGGAGCAGCGTTTCCATCCAACCAGGTCTCGGTGATGCAAACTAGATCCACTGTTCCAACAAAATCTGCAATAAGTGCAGTTTTGTTCTTAATGGATCTGGCATTGCATAACAACGCCCGAGTTGGACGATGTTCAAGAGCCATCCTGGCTACTTGCCCACCCAAAAAGGTGGTGCCCTTGGGTATGGGGAATACACATGGACCACCATGTTCCACCATTTCGTCCCAGGGCATCTTCTGGTCCTAACCACCTCTATGGGAGAGAACCGCTCATTCAAACTCCAATGTCCGCAGCCCCCCCTACATGCCCACGCCCACCCCCCTTGTGAGCAATCCCCAGCGTATGGCAGCACTGGTAAATGGAGGTGAGTTGGGGGGAACAGAACGGGTGGAGGGCACGGAGAGAGGAGGAGGACGAATAGCACAAGACCGAGGGAGCAAGCAGGCACATTCCACAGATAACCACCATGCTGTGGCAAAATAGCACCAAAAATCCTAATTTCCTCGAAACAAAGTCCTAAATCCGGTTGCAGTCTAAACTTAAAATATAAAAACTCCCAAAGGAGCCTAAAAACAAAAAACAAAATTCAAAAATAGGCCATAACACCCCAGAATCTCATAAACCCAAAGAAAACAAAAAATAAAACAAAACAACAAACAAACAATAAAAGTCCCCGGGCACCAGGAACTCTCACTATCACTCACTAATCGCCTAAGGAACAATTCTGGCACTTTCACTGCCAAAATAGTAAATCAACAAAAAATAAATTAATAAATCCAAGACATTTCAACACTTATCTAAATACTACAAAAGTAAACCTAATAAACCAAACAAATCCTAGGCAATAAAATACTCTCACTATTAATGCCCGGAGAAACTGTAATGGTACTCTCACTACCATGAACAATTGTGATAAAGATGAAAAATAAAATAAGTAATGACAGAAACCAAAATGTCCAGAATTTCGACACGGAGTTCTTATGAAACTGTCACTGATAAAAATCTGAAGATCCCCAGCCCAGGCACTCTCACTGCCAGGACTTCATGGAAGCACAGGGACTCTCAGTACCAGATATAAAATAATAATGTAGCAATGCAGGTAAACCAAAAATTCAACACATGACTCATGAATAAAATCTCCAGAATGCTCTCACTGTTCAGGTAGAAGTTTTATAGAAAATTGAACAGTCTGTCCGAGGAAAGGTTCATCAAAACATCTTCGGGACTGACTTCATTCCCCAGCTAAAAGCCCAAAAAGTTACACCACAGTCTACCACCAGCCTGCAACAGTTACTAAAGGACCCCAGCAGAACCCAACTACATAGGTTCCCGGGGGGTCCCTAGGAGAAAAGACTACCACCTGCCACTCCCCAGTGAAGAAACAGTTTTGCTCGAAGCTTGAGTTTGGGACCCTCTCTAATCAGTAAGGCAGTTCGCTGATCATTGGATCATAACTTGGAGACATCTTCCCCCTTTGTACAGAGCATCTAATACAGGTCTAATCATGGGATCCTGATACTGTTCCTTCTGGATGTCATCTGGGATGAGCTATGATAAAGCACTTAGGTCTAGTGCTGTGAAATTACTGTAGGCTACAGGCACATAGGTTTCTGGATGTCCTAGGCAATCAACTAGGCTATCTACAGTTTTAGTGGATGGGTATTCATCTTTGTCAGACTTGTGGCACAGGGCCTTCATGGATTGTTCTGACATTCTCACACACTCAGGATTGGACACAGGCCTTCTGGACAGGGCATCAGCATCAACGTGATTGAGGCCTGGATGCTACTCCACCAAATAATCACATGTTGAGAGAGCTGACAACTACCCATGCCAAGTGGCATCCAACTTAGCTGATGTTTGGATATTTGTGAGAGGGTCATTGTATGTTTTTACCAGTATCCTGGCATCATATAGATATTCATGAAATTGGTTGACTATTGCCCATTTCAGTGTGAGAAATTCAAGTTTATGTACAGGATAGTTTTTCTCAGATGGAGTAAAGCTTCGACTGGCAAATGCCACTAGGCACAATCCTTCCTCATTCTCCTGAGAAAGTATGGCTCCAAGTCCACTCAGGCTGGCATCTGTGTGTAATACATACGGTTTTGTTGGATCTGCATAGGTGAGAATTAGTGCATGTGTGAGCTGATAAATTATGTCATAAAATACTGTGTCACAATCAGGGGTCCATCTGGTTCTGAATGGTTCATTAGGCTTGAAGTAGACTTTATCACTTTCTTTTACAGCACTTCTTCTATACTTCTGATTGGTAGGTGGATATCCTTAGGTAAGAATTAGCAGGGGGCGAAACACTTTGGTGTAACCTTTTACATAGCGTCGATAGTATCCACAGAAAACCAGAAATCTTTGCAGCTCTTTAAGGTTGTTAGGCCTTAGCCAGGTAGTTAAGGCTTCTACTTTGCTTGGGTCACTTTGGAAACCCTCAGAAGATACAATGTGGCCTACGTACTTTATGGATTTCTGAAAGAAATGACACTTTTCAATGGACAATTTCAATCCGAATTCTTCTAATTGGTCCAGGACCTTGAACAGATGAACCTCATGCTCTTCAAACACTTTGCCAAACATGATTACATTGGCCAAATAAACTAGGCATTCAAGGAGGTTAATGTCTCCTACAGCTCACTCCATTAATCTTTGAGAGGTTGCTGGTACTCCAGATATACCTTGGGGCATGTGCAAGTAGTTGTAGAAGCCCAAGGGACAGATAGGTTCATAGGTGAATACGAGATCGAGTGACTTTCCCATTTTGATTACACCACCCTTACCTTGGGTGGAAATAATATTTAGATTCACTCATATATGAATCTAATTTTTGTTTAAATTGGAGTAAGTTTGTGCTTTTCACTACCTCTTGTGGAAGGTAATTCCAAATTGGAACTACCCTCTAAGTGAAAAAACTGTTTCTCTTAGAAATCTTGCTCATCTTTGCCCTTAACTTCACATTATGTGATCGAGTTGTACAAACTGAAAGGTGCCAATCCATACATATGGATTCAGAAAGAACATTATCTCCAATAGCTTTATAAATTAGACACAGGTCTCCTCTCACAGAGCGATATTCCAGTGAGAAAAGATTCATTTTTTTTAATCTGTCTTTATACGAAAGTGAGCTCATATTAGTAATATGTTTAGTGAATCTCCTTTGTACTTTTTCTACGGACTGTTTGTCCTGTACTAGAGTTGGAGCACAAAAGGAGGAACAATAATCAAAATGTGATCTCACTATGCTACTATATAAAGGGATTAATACCCCAGGCTCCCAGCTCTTAACATTTTTAAAAATACAGTTAATTAAACAATTCCTTTTTATAACTATTTTAGTTGTGTGTTCTGAGAATTTCAAGTTATTTGTAATAAATACACCTAGGTCTTTTTCAGAGCTTGCCTTACTCAATATAGTGTTATTTATAACATAATTAAAACTTATATTGTTCTTTCCAAAATGCATCACTTTGCATTTAGACAGATTAACGTTTAATTTACACTTATTAGCCCAATTGGATATACAATTCAGGTTTGCCTGTAGTTTTTGAGCTGAGATTACGTCATTTACGATGCCACCCAATTTGGCATTGTCTGCATATTTATTTAGCCATATTCCATCTGTGGTGGTCATACTGAAGATTAGGACATTAAACAAAATAGGGCCAAACACTGAGCCCTGGGGCACTCCACTAGTGTTCTCAGTCCAGGATGACTTATACCCCCCTTAAAGTAACCTGCTGGTATCTGTCGGTTAACCATGAAGAAATCCAGACAATAATATTTTTATTCAATTTCATTTTGACTAAGCATTCAATTAAGATTTTATATGACACAGAGTCGAAGGCTTTTTCATAATCTAAGAAAATGACATCCGCAGGAAGACCTAGACCCAGTGATTCACTTATGGGTTCAAAAAAATTAATTAAATTAGTATGGCAAGATCTTCCTGGCTGAAAACCATATTGCAAAATGTCTGACTGTCCTTGTTTCAATATGTGAGTACTGATTTTTGAGGAGAGAAGTTTTTCCATTATTTTACCTATGCAGGATGTTAGACTTATAGGTCTATAATGTTTTCACATCCTGGTTTACTCCCCCCTTATGTGTAGGGATTACAAGGGCTTCTTTCCATTCTTTTAGGACCACACCCTTAGCAATAGATTCATTAAATAATAACGTTAAAGCTCCAGCTAGTTCATATGAGACTTTTCTTAGAAAAATAAAAGGAATATTGTCAGGTCCAACTGAAGGAGAAGATTTAAATGAGTTTATGGCTGAGTAAGTTTCAGCATCAGTAAAGGTAACTATAGGATCTAGAGAGTCACAAACTATATGATCTATACGCAGTTTTCTCTCTATCTTCTGGTGCCATCGGGATTTGATAGTACCCACTCCTGAGATCTAGGATGGAGAACCACTGACTCCCATTACGACAATCCAGGGCATCCTGGATGAGAGGTATTGTGTACTGGTCGGGTATGGTTCTCCGGTTAAGGGTCCTGTAATCCATGTACATTCTCACTGAGCCATTTTTCTTTTGGAACACTACAATGGGGGACACATAAGGGCTGCAAGATTCCTGGATGATTCCAGCTGCCAACATCTCTTGAAGGTGGTGTCGAACATCATCAATGTCTGCAGGTGCCAATCTGAGTGACCATTCCTAAAATGGCCTCTCGTCATGGAGTCTGATATGGTGCTCAGTGCCTGTGACATATCCGACATCCCATTCCTTTAATGAAAATACTTTACTTTGCTGTGCTAGCTTGTGGATGATTATGTCCTTCCGTTCATTGGGAATAGGAGACTCTCCAAAGTCAAACATATCTGGGGATACTTTATTGTCTTCCTCTGTGCGGCACTTGGTTGGCAGCACTGCAGTATCCGTGCAGTATACTGTGGCCAGGGTACAGTCCTGCAGGACTTCAATATCTCTGTCAGTCATATTGCAGAGTTGCATTACTAATCTCCTAGCATAGGCATGGGCTCTAACAGGTAGCACACTAGGTTTTACCAAAAGTCGTTTAGGCAACCTTCCCTTTTCTGGGGCATCCAACATAAGAATCTTATTTGTTATGGCTTTCTGGATATGTATCTCCCCACTGATGTGATACTGTGCATTAGCGGGCAAGACAAGAGGTATGGTGTCCTTTTTCCAAATATACTCCACTGGCTCATCCTTATCATTCTCTTGGCTTTTCAGGTGCCTCTCATAAGCTTTCTGTACCATTGCATGAATAGGTAAGGCTTGTCTGGTTTTCTGAGCTTGCTTTTCTTGACACATCTGCACTAGGCAGCCAAACATGTGTGCTTTAGTGCCGATCCGTATGGGAATCCCATCATATAGTCCGGCTGAAGGGCAACTCAAAGCCAATGTTTCCTTGGGTGCATCCATGCCAGCCAAGGTAGAATCATGACTAACTGAAATTTCCACTGTAGGTGCAGGTACTGGTGCAGGTGCTGGGGTGGGGTAACACCAGGAGGCAGAAATAACTTTTTTACATCCTTGAGGGTTTGGCCTTCCTCCAGTAACCACTTGGCAAGCTTCTCCTCTAAACTTTCAGATAAAGGTGGGGGTTCTGGGTCTGAAGGATCCTCACTATCCTTGGTTACCACCCTCCAGACATCTGGGAACCCATCAATGGCAATAGGTTTGGGCACCTTAGTACTGTCCATGGGGTTGCTACACTCCACTAAGACCATTAAAGTTTGTGCGATGGCATCAGCCATTCAAATGACTATCACAGCCGTACCCTCACACTCAATTATTTTTGGTTTTTTGTTGCTCAGGTAAGTGCACTAGACAAATCCTGCCTACTTTCAGGCACGACCCGGGGGAGGGGGATACAGATGAATGCCAACTGACTTTTGAACCAGATTAAGCTGTTGGTGGTATTTTTAGTGAATGAGTGATAGTGCTTCCTTGATAGTGCTTTTGTCAGTACCCAGGGGTATATCTAGCAATAACAGGGCATTGTGGGGATCAATGTCACTCCTTATACATCAATTAACTACCTGCTGAACAGCCATTTCTTCAGTGGTACCAATAAAATTTCTAGCTGCAATTTTCATTTTGCCCACTGGGGTGCAGTAATCCCAGCAGTGCCTCCAAGCTGTAACCACTAGGTTGCACTATCTCAAGGGTTACTACCCCTGTTTGTCTTCCTAACAACAGGTTGAGGGGCCAGGGTTCGAAACCGATGAGTACCAGGGTTTCCCTACCCTCAGTAAATGCAATACTTTGGTGCCTCCAGCCAGAGTAACAATAGTGGGGGTATCTACCTAACCTGGTATAGCCCTCTGGGAAGTTATAACCACCCACAATCCCACCTAGTAACTAATTACCCCGATATAGACAATGACCATTAACAGCATTCAATTAACAGTTTGCAAATAACATTAATAATATGCTCACAGTTGTCCCACTTACCAGCAGGGTCTCTGGTCCTGGTGCATGCCCTGAAACCCCCTGTAAGAAACCAGTTAACAGAATAAGCATGCACAGTCATCATCATCATCATCAAGGTTTTATTTGTTCAGCAAAAGCTTTTACAAAATCTAAAATACACATAAATATCAACATATCACATTCTTACAATGTCCATAAATATATTAATAAATATTATACGTAAGTATACATCTTATGTACAATCTTCACAGATGTAAGGCAAGTAAAAAATTCACTAATTTCTCCAATATGAACATATTTGAGTTATTGAAGAAGAAGGATACCAACTGATCGGGAGGGAGGTCAGTGCCTGCCAGGATTTTCCCCTAGCCACTTTTTCCTATTTGAACTATATAAGGGACATAACAGTAATACATGTTTCAAATTGTCCTCCAATAGATTACCACAAGGACAAAATGGAGAGTCTACATTCCCTTTTCCTT
This sequence comes from Neoceratodus forsteri, assembly GCA_016271365.2. Lineage (NCBI taxonomy): Eukaryota > Metazoa > Chordata > Ceratodontiformes > Ceratodontidae > Neoceratodus > Neoceratodus forsteri. Next base: position 1,431,573,034 of record CM057459.1, read on the forward strand.
GACCAAAATAGATGTAGTTCACCTTATATAGCTCCATTCTATATCTGGTTAGCATATGTCTAGATTGAGAGTTAGTTAATCTTATTAAGTAAGAGTCTAATCCACCTTTCTGCTTTATTGTTTTGTACCATCTGTAGTTTTTTAAAGTAGCTATTCTTTCCATATCCTTAGCTTTAGTTATATCTCTGTCTCTGAGCTTAACCAGGGATACAATTTCTTCCAATGGTTTACAATATATGTCTGTTATCAAATGCCCTAGCCCCCTTGGATAAAATTATTTCCAAATAAGTTGAACACTAGGTGCTATGAAATTCATAGAGGCATAATATATCTCTTCCTCCAAGCACTATCTTGGGATTCTCTGTTCAGGCAACAGAAATATCTTTAACAAGAGTAAAAGTTATTTCTCCAAGACTAATGTTTCCAAGGAAAGCTGTCCCAACTCAAAATGTAAAATTTCTTTTGGCACCATTTGGACCATTAAAATATGGCGGTAGAGCTTATTGATTACATGTTCAATGTCATCCAACTTGGAATTTCTCCATACTTCTGAGGCATACATTATGCTGGTACTAATTTTTGCATTCCAAGTATGTTAGCTTCCCAATTTTTGAATTAAATTGTCTGAATGCATTTGATGCAATTTTAGTTTTAGATGTAATAAAGTCATTATGTTCCTTCCAGGTTGTGGTTTGGGAAAAATGTACCCCAAAGTAGTAATATATTTTAACTGTATTTATTTTGGCTTTTCCTACAAGAACCTTAGGTGGATTCTTAGATCTAGTTCTAAAAATCACTACGTTGGTTTTATTCTCATTAATTAATAAACCATCTCTGTTACATAACACAGAAAATGTATCCAATTTTCTCCAAAGTCCTAACAGAGAAGTTGAAAACAATACAATATCATCTGCACAGGCCAAAAGTGACACCCTGTTTTTCCCTATTTTAGGCGAGTGGAAATCAGTATTTTCCAGATGTTATAATATTGAATTTATGTATGTTAAACAGGGTTGGGGCCAATATGCACCCTTGTCTAACACCTAAATTAGTTTTAATGGTAGATGTCAAGTACCCCCATTGATTGTATTGTACCTGCATCCAGGTATTTGTGTGAAGTCTTATTATTGTGTCTAATAAGAAGCTATCCATGTCAATTGTTTTGGTTTTTTCCCCAAAGCAAATTCCTGCTTATTTTATCAAAAGCTGCGGTCAGATCAAAAAATAACAGTATAGTTTGCTATGCTTCACCATCACATATTTCCATAGTAGATGTCTCAGAACATAGCAATGTTGTACTGTGGATCTTCTTGTTTGAAATCCATTCTGATATTCGCTAAGAATTTAGTTTTTGTCTATCCAGTCTTGAAATTTATTTAATAGGATTTTACAGAATATTGTTTATGAGATGTCTATCAGACTAACTGGTCTGTACATCTTCCGGTTGACAGAATCTCCTTTTTTCGAGATTGGGGAGACGATACTGCCAAGCCAGCTCTGCGGAATGTCTTAGCCTTGCAATATTGCACTGTAATATTTTCTCAATACTGGAACCCACCACTGTATAAATATTTTATATACTTCCCCAACTATACTGACAGGTCCTGGTGCCTTGTTCAGTTTAAGGGACAGTATCACCTGACAGATCTCACTATCATTAAAGCTGAGAAGCCCAGGTGGAATTTCAACCAATTCCATAATTGAATTAGTTGTCTCCAACCCTTCTTTCTCTGAAAAATAAAAAGTTTCGAAATAGTTTTCCCATGTTGTTGGTGTAATGTGTGCCTGAATTTTCTTAAAATATTGGCATGCACAGTCAATACAGTAACAGGTTTTAGTACCTCTACCCCAACTAAGAATATACTCATAAGCCAGTTTAAACATGAAACAATAAATCAGTTTTATTAAGGGGATGTGAACAAGGAGGGAGAGCACATTTAGGTAAGTGGTTACTATTTGATAAATCAGATTGGTAAACACTATTAATTAAGTCACTTTGACAGACAATCCCTTAGCTACTGGGTACCCAGATTTTATGCTGACTGTCCAGAATCATTACCTGGGTTTGCAGCTGTCATTGGGGCCTTTGGAGAAAATGATTATTAATTGAAGCAAGACAAACCAAATTATTTACATCCACAGCTGCTTGTCCCGGTCTATCAAAATTATCAAAACTTAGCAGAAAACAATTGGATGATACCACAAGAAGATTAAGTTGTCTGTTGCAGGGGAGCTACCCTGAACTTACTCACTGTACCAGACAATTGCGGACAATGACCTGGCAAAATGAAGACCTGGCACTGGAAGCTGATACACATGGGGAAGCTGGGCTGACATGACTCACCTTCACTTGACGACCTTTCCCTGAAGGTGGCCACAACATGAAATGGCTTTCTGTGCAGAGGCTGGATCCCTGATGCTGGTCTCTCACCAGTGACACTGGAGCTAGCACACGATCAGATGGTAATGGCTGGTTTGCACAAAGGGCCAAGACTGGATCAACACTTCTGGCAAAGTTCAATTTATTTGATGGTGACCTTTCCAGCTGGCAGACAGTTTGATCATTGGTAAATAAGGGCTCCTTTCCAGCAATCAAGAGTCCCTGGGCAGCAGGCTTCGATCCTTAATAAACATTCAGCACATTTAAGCAAAAAAGCATTTAGGTCTCTACTTCTCAGATCAGGTTTAGGCCAGTTTACAATTGCAGTCGATCTACTGGGCAAAAACCTCTAAATTCAATAAAGCAGTCTCTCACACTCTCTTGGTCCGATCGCTTCACAGCTGCTTCTCGTCAGCCCAAAATCTTAAGCTGCACTTTCAAATATCTTGGAGCTTTCTGCTGCAAGTAAAAGTTCCCTTTCAGATTATTCCAATTACTGCAATCAGGCAGTCCCAAACAGGAGAACTACAGCAGGAAGGCAAATTAGGCCTCTCCCCAATGATTCTTCTAGGCTCCTTTCTGGAGCAGCTCCTCGATAGCTCGAGCTGCTCACTCCTCAAGCTTTAAATCCAACTGCTCACTGTCCTCTAACTGTTCTGGGCTTTTCTAGGGTTTCCCTGTGTTCTGATTGGCTGGGGGAGCTGTCAGTTACAGTTTGGATGCCCCCTTCAGTTCAGTTTAGGTGCCAGCCTGAAAAAACTACAAAAACTGCAGTTTTTCATTCCCATGAGGCACTGGCGCTAAGAACCCTTAGAAGTCCCCTGAGTCCTATTGGTAAAATTACAGGAAGTCCCGGACCAAACATGGTGGCTCCAGTTCAGTTCAGTTTAGCTGCAAGAAGGCAGGTTAAGCAAAGTACTCTAATCTAAATATAACAGCAAGTTAGCAGTAAAAAAATCACAGTAACTAGTCAGAGCTCTTTCTGCTTTACTGTCGACAGCAAAGTGGAGCAAATTAAAGCAGTGTCTGGTCCGGTTGTGAGCTCTGAAGCACTCAAACCCAGCCCAGACCATTTACTATACACACACTAGATAATGTCTTAAAGGGACAGGCACAGAGGCACATCATGGCACTCTCAAAGGAATTAGCAGGATTAAGAAACAGCCATGGATTTACCATCTATGAAGGATGGCTGCCTGTCAGTGGGCATTACTGGATCCCAGGAAGACACTTAAGGTAAGCCCCCTACTTGAAGGGGCTACATGCATGTGAATGACCTGTTGAGTTCTGGATGGATTCTGGATGCTTGGGAGTGAGCAGTGTGCATAGCCAGTAATGTAAGGACAAGCCTATGAGGAGGCTGGGCTGGTATAGCATGGGCAGAAGGAACTAAGAACTTGGGGTTGGTCCAGAGTCACTGCTTCTCCTCCTCACTCTCTGTCAGCCAACGTGGGGACAGTTTGAATTTGGTGGCTTGGCTCTTTGAAGCACACAACGCACTGCCACACCCAATGATGAGTGATGATGCAGAGAGGACTCAGGGAGACTGGAGTAAGAGAGTACTGAGCATGATCGTTGAAGTAGCTATTTAAAAATACTTGTTGGAGCCAGGAGCTGGAGTGAATTTTAATTTGCTGTGGATGACGTCAAGAGAAGAAGACGAGGAATATTTTCTTGTTTGTGACCCGGAGCTTGCCTAAGTCCGGTCGTTGTCAGGTTGGGTGTTGGAATTTTATTCTCGTGGTCAGGTTGGGTAGCGTTGCCAGCCCAGAGGAGCTTGAGTTGCATGCCTGCACCAAATGAGTGGAGGTGGAGAAAAGGGACCAGCCTCTTCTTCTTGCCTGCTCGATCGAATCAAGTGCAACTTAGTTGTCAGATAGGTCATTAGCACCTGGTGTACAGAGTCCAGATACTTTATTGCTGACACTGTGTAACTGGTTGGTGGTTGGTTGGTGTGGGGAGAACATTCTACTGCTGCAGCTGTACTTCAGTTAGTCTTTTCTGTGCTCTGCTGTGCATCAAAGAGGGTAAGGGTAAAGAGTGAACTGTGAGAGCCTGAGACTAAGACAGGTGGTGAGGTGAGTGAGCCTGGCCTGTCTGACTTGTGTTGGTAGGGAATGAGATTTAAGGTCAAGGAACTTAACTTGACTCTGGCATGATGGCATTGATCTGGTTGACTAGTGACTGTCTGCAGCCTGCTACTGCCCCTTTCTCCAGGATAGCCCTACAGTTAACTTAAGTGAGTTATAGACATGGTCCCCAATATCTCTAGCTCATAGCTCTATGTGATTGTGAGCCCAGCTGCCCACTAACCAGACTGACATTTATTTTATGGGGCTGGCCTGGGGGGCACTTTGTTGAAGTGAGCCTCGTTTCAGACATTCAGAGACCATTACTGAATTATCCATTGGAGTAGAGCTGTTACAGAAATAGCAATGGATAAGGGATACAGGCTGGAAGACCCAATGAGGACAACAGGCAAGGCTGAAAATGAGAAAGTTCCATTTTTAATAAAAATGTGTTTCAGTAATTAAAAAAAATTATATTTTATGAAATACAAATCTTGTTTAGGGACGTCTGCATATTCGAGTTCTGCTGAGGTGGTGAACTCTATTTTTTTTTTTCTCATTGGGTCTTCCAGCCTGTATCCCTTATCCTCTGCTATTTTTTAAACATTGAGTTTTAGGCTCTGTTATGCTCTTAGCTTGTGGTGGCCTACATGCCCCTGGCCTCTCCCCAACTCAGCCCCTGATGCCACCTCCTCTCAGCTCCTGGCTCCACCCCTACAGCCCCTCTGACCGGTTGTCCACACCATTGAAATCTGAAATGGCACCACTGCCACTGTCTGATAGTAGCCTTTGTCCCCTGTCAAGGGACGGCTGTATCACATTTGTAAACAGTTCAGTTCACCCTTCATGGCTGCTGTTATGTGCAGTCCCCCTTGGCAGCAAGGCAGTACATTAGTATTCATGGAGCACCTCATAAATATGCAGATTTGCTCTGTTCTTTAGCACTTACAAGTGCACTTTAACAAAACACCTTAGCCACATCTAAGCCATCTCCTCCATGTGTCCGACCCCTGACTAACTTATGTTGAAGGTCGAAACCACTGAAGAGGTGTTTTCTAAGCCACTATAGCAGCAAGAAAATGGTTGGGTGCTACAACCCATGTGCGATCAGCTGCTTTGCTCCTGTAACCCCTAGGTGGCACTATCCAAAGATCTACTACCCCTGTCTTCTTAACTACTAACAGGTTGAGGGGCCTAGGTCCAACGGCAGGTGCCTCCACCCAGAGGTCAGGGTTTGCAGTAGTTAAACTAACTTGGTCACAGCCCTCTGGGACACTGTAACCCCGCTTTCTTCCCACTAGTGGACCACACAATGCATTAGGAGTATCTTCACAATGTACACTTACCCCCAGGACTGGCTCCGTCGACTGGACCCTGGGGACTCCCTGCAAAACAAGATTATACAGTGCAAAAACCACAGTACAATACTTTAACATAAACGAATACCTCAGTCAGTGTAACTTTGCTGAAACCATCATATCTGATTTATTTAAGGAGCTGTAACAAGGAAGGGGGAAATCAAGTTAATTAGGTTAAACACATTAATAATCACAGTACTGTGCGCATATTCAGAGTCCCAAATTGTCACTTTCACTTGGTACCCAGGATGGGGGGGGAGGCTAGCCAGGATCGGTTGCAGCTGGTTGGGGCTCTGTGATGGAAAAAACACTGGTACAATACCCAAATTGTAATCCGGAGCCAGTTGGCTCAGTTTGTGAAGAAATTAAGAAAAAAACAACAATTAGAGATGACACACTTGCAATTCGATAAACAGATGGCAGGGAGCTACCCTGCTTTGTATTCGCAAACTCAGTGCTGGGAACTGGATGGAAGGCAGATTGTCCTGGATTGCCAGGAGGAGCAGACCATGTGGACAAGGTCCTTGTGACTGGACCCACTGCAGTTTGGAGCAAATGGATGTAGTCTGGATTAAGCTGGGGTTTACTTCCAGCTTCATGCACTCTATTCACTGTACAGGGGATTTGAAACGCGATTCCCCACAAGCACTACACACATTTATATGTAAAAGGAAAGTACTATACCAGGCAGGCTACTTCTCTATCCCGATCACAATTACTGCACAATACCCAGGAGAACACACAGCAGATTCAGTTCCTGACAGACCGAGCGCAATTCAGCAGTTTCTCCAGTCTTCTACAGGGTGAGCCTGGTTTCTACTCTTCAGATCTCCTTGATTCTCTTCACAGGTCAGTTTCAGTCTTGCACAAACTGCAGACTGAAACTTAGGGCCTTACACGAGATGCCCATGCTAAAACTACACACCGAAGAAGCACACAGCTCCCTGTCTCTTCACAGCCCAAACTGATCTGATCTTTCCAGTAGACAGAGCCAGGCATTTCCTTTGAGTTCCTCCCAGTTCAGTTGGCTGGTTTAGCTGTCACTCACAGTAAACTCCCCCTGTTGGTGGAAAAAAGGTGCCAAAGTCAAAACTACATTTCCCAGAGTCACTGCCCTTACAATCATCTTACAGCAGGCTCCAGAGGAGAGTCCAAGTTCTGATTCGCCCAGAGCAGGCTCCATTTTAAAGGATCCCCACCATGATTGGTCCAATTCAGCAGTTCAGAATCAACATGAGGGAGTTACTTTGCACTGTCCTTGCTACAAGAAAGCAGGTTAAATCAAACTGCATTTTCATTATTACTCTAACAGGTTACAAGCAAACAATTACATCTTTGAAGAGTGCTCCTTCTGCCCACTTAGCGATGGCAGAAACGGAGCGATTTGGCAGTAGCTCGAGCGGGACTCAAACAGGAAAACACACAGTCCCCCCCATACAAACTAATTATGTCTGCAAGCAGACAGCTCTTAAAGAGACAGTACCAGAGGCTCTAAAAGTACTCACGATAAACGGCTTAAACGGCAAACACCATTCATGCTTGGAGCATTCAAGCAAGCTCCTGGAAGACTTTTTGGGCCCCCCCCCCATTTGCAGGGGGGTTATACCTTCCTGGCCTGGGAAAGCTTGGCGTCCGTGTTAGGCAAGTACCCCCATAAGTTTCAATACACCCATATACATTTACATCAGTATCACATTAGGCTTATACATATAATCATCAATCAATATATCACTTTACCAGAAACACATTTCTGAAACTTTGCAGTATGTCACTATTTACACAGTATTATACACACATTGTACCATAACTCAGGTTATTATCTCTTGTACATGAAACCCAAAGAGAGGGGGCCCTTCCCTATCAGCTATCTTGGGGCTGGATGGAGCAGGAGCAGCATACCTAGAGGGCAACACAAGTAACTTGGAGTTAGCACTGATGTTCACTTTGGGCAATGAGCTCGGAGACACATACACTCCTTTATGGACAACATTGAGAAGCAAGTCCACAGGCCTCCCAGGGGAATCATAACTGAGGTGCACCACAGGCTTTACAGCTTGACCAGTCTTTCTAGGAGGAACTGTTACAGTCTCTGCACTCATTTTCAGCATTGTCCTCACTTGTCAGGGGAGTCTCCAATGGGGTAGAGAGGCTAGAACTAGGGGCACTTTCAGCTCCAGGACTTACAATCTCTGAGTCCACAATACTCGGCTCACATAGAGAGCTTTCTGACACTGGCAGTGAACTATCAGGGCACTCAACACACTCTTCTTGTTCTGGTATGTCACCAGTCTGTTCCAGTCCATCATTTTCCTCCTCTGAAAGCTCAAACAGTTCAACCATACACAATGATTCCATATCATCTGACTTAATGCTTTGCACTTCACTTTCTGGGAGCATTGGCTCCAGGGACAAAGCTGGGGGCTTAGACAGTCCAGAAGGCCCAGTTTCATCTCCAGAATTGACTAGGGGATTGCCCTGAAACTATTGACTCAGTTCGTAAGAAGGGTAGTATTCACAACCACACTCACTTTCCTCTGAGATGGACTGACAGTCATGTTCAACTGGGACTTGTGGAGGGGAACACTTTAACTCAGCTTCTGTAGGTACAGACTTTCTTGATTTTTTTCTTAGCAGCAGCTCTAGTCACAGGTCCAGAGGAGGCACTTTCTGGGGGCTCAGACTCAATCAAGGTTTGTCCAGTGGGCAGTAAATGATTTCTATGCATTGTTTTAACATCCTTTGAATTATTCTCAGGCCTTACTTTGTACACAGGCAGATCATCTAGTTTGCCCACTACAATGTGAGGAGATGGTGCCATCTGTCAGCAATCTTGTGTTTGCCATGCAGTCCCAGATTTCTTAGCAATACCTGATCTCCCTCCTGGAGTTCCTGTACGTTCACCTTTCTATCATACCTTTCTTTGTTGGCCAGATTTCTTTTGGCAGCCATGGTTTGAGCCAGTTAGTACTGCATGATTTAGCTGGGCCTTTAACTTTTGCACATACTGTAAATAGTTGTCAGCTTGAACCCCATCAGGAGAAACCCCAAAGCACACCTCTACCAGCAGTCGAGCTTCTCTTCCAAACATCAGGCGGTAGGGGGAGAACCCAGTGGCATCACTTTTGGTGCAGTTGTAGGCATGTACCAGGGTGCTAATTTGTTGGCTCCATCTAGGCTTGTCCTTTGGGTTCAGGGTGAATAGCATGTCTAGCAAGGTGTGGTTGAAATGTTCAGGCTTTGGGTCCCCCTGGGGATAGTAAGGGGTGGTTCTGGACTTTCGCAATCCCCACAGAGAAAGCATCTCTTTGATCAGACAACTCTCAAAGTCTCTTCCTTGATCAGAATGGATTCTTTGTGGAGACCCATAGTGAGCAAAAAGGTTTTTTACAAGTACTTTTGCCACAGTGGATGCCTTCTGGTCCTTGGTGTGGAAAGCTTGGGCATATCTCGTAAAATGGTCAGTGACCACCAGCACATTACTAATATTTCTTTGATCTGACTCCAAACTCAGAAAATCAATATGGACCAGCTCCATGGGTGCACTGGTGGTGATGTTAACAAAGGGGGTAGCCCTCTGGGGCAAAGCTTTTCTCTGTAAGCAGTGACTACAAGTTCGAATGTGTTGCTCCACATCAGCCCCCATCTTAGGCCAATATAATCTGGATCTCACCAAGTCAAGTGTTCTGTCTATACCAAGGTGCCCCATGTGATTGTGTAAGGACCTCAACACTGAGTCTCAAAAAGCAGGGGGCAGCACTAGTTGTTGTTTGTCTACTTGTCCCCCTCTGTCTACTGTTTCTCTGTATACTGTAACAGTCTATTGATCAGTTTCAACTTAGGACCTTCTTTGTATAACAATGCAGTTCTCAAATCAGTGGAACATAATTTGGACACATCTTTCCCTGCATAGAGGGCTTCTAAAGCTGATTTGATCATGGGATCTCGGGATTGAGCCCGCCGAATACTGTCATTATCCAGCTGAGGCAGTGCACCAATGTCTGTTGCAGAAAAGTGGCAATAAGCAGAAAGTATGCAATTCTCAGAAGGTCCCAAACAATCCACCATACAGTCCACTGCATCCATGGACATTTGTTCCTCCCTGTCAAACTTCTGGCAGAGTGCTCGAATATCAGGTTCTGAGAGTTTGACCCAGTCATTCTGGGGAACAGGCCTCCAGGAGAGAGCATCAGCATCTATGTGGTTCAGGCCTGCTCTGTATTCAACAGCATAGTCGTATGTAGATAATGCAGAAAGCCACCTATGGCCAGTGGCATCCAATTTAGCTGAAGTCTGCGCATAGGTCAAAGGATTATTGTCAGTTTTTACCAGTGTCTTAGCCCCATACAAGTACTCGTGGAATTGATCAACAATGGCCTACTTCAAAGCTAGGAACTCTAAATTATGTACAGGATAGTTATTTTTGGATGGGGTCAGGCTTCTGCTGGCAAAGGCCACTGGTCTTAGGCCATTATCATACTCTTGGTACAACATAGCCCCTAACTCTTGCAAGCTAGCATCAGTGTGCAGGACATAAGATTTTGTTGGATCGGCATAGGCCAACACTGGAGCGTGGGTAAGTTGATATATGATCTCATGAAAAGCAGTCTCACAATCAGGAGTCCAGCGGGCCCCAAATACTTCACTTCGATGAAAATACACTCTTTCAGTCTAGAGGGACACTGACTTTTTGTATCTTTTGTGGGTTGGGGGATACCCTTGAGTAAGGTTAAGTAAAGGGCTGATCACTCTTGAATGGTCTTTGATGAAATGCCAATAATAAGTACAGAATCCCAGGAATCTCTGAAGTTCTTTTAGATTTTTTGGCTGTGGTCAAGTGGTCAAGGCCTCAGCTTTACTTGGGTCAGTCTCTATTCCCTTGGTGGATACTATGTGTCCCACATACTTTACTGATGTTTGAAAGAATTGACACTTATCAATGGACAGTTTAAGGCCAAAGTCTTCCAGTCGGTCCAACACCTTGAATAATCTGCTCTCATGTTCCTCCAGTGAGCTGCCAAACCCAATAACATCAGCTAGGTATACCAGGCACTCTAGTAAGTTCATGTCCCCCACTGCACGCTCCATCAATCTTTGAAAAGTGGCAAGTGCACCTGAAATCCCTTGAGGCATCCTCATAAATTCATTGAAGCCAAGCGGACAGATAAAAGCAGTCTTCTCACGGTCCTCGGGGGCTATCGGGATCTGGTAGTACCCACTGCAGAGATCCAGCACAGAGGACCACTTGCTCCCGTTTAGACAGTCCAAAGCATCCTGAATGCAGGGCATAGTGTACTGTTCAGGGATAGTCCGCCGGTTTAAAGTGCGATAATCCAGGCACATCCTTACTGTCACATTCTTTTTTCTCACTACCACAATGGGGGAAGCATAAGGGCTTCTGGATTCTTGTATTACACCAGCAGCTAGCATCTCTTGCAGATGCCGTCTCACATCATCTATGTCAGCAGGTGCCAGGCATCGAGACCTCTCACAAAATGGCCTTTCATCATGAGGTCGGATATTTTATTTATTTATTTATTTGTACATCAGTTTACAACTTTTGAGCCAGAGGCTCATTTCCAAAGGTACCTCGTCACATTGAGGACCAATGCATTACAAACTTTTTGTTACATCATAGGGGTTACAAAGTTTAGCAATCACGAGCAGTTACAATCATTTGTACAGAGAAAACCAGTTTAGTTACAATGGCACATTCTTGCACGCGGGAACGTGCAGAAACAGCATGGTGGTAACAGTTCAATGGGTAATGGGGCGAGGTTGGGTGTGGTGAGGTGAGGTGCCGCTCAGAGAGCTTTGTCAGTGCAAAGTGAGCTATGCCTCCTTAGAGACAGATGCAGCTACGCATATTAAATAGTTGGCTCCGAAGTGCAGTTTTAAAGTAGGAGATGGTGGGGGTGTCAGAGATGGGGGTAGGGAGCGTGTTATACCAGGAAGGAGCTCTATAGCAGAAGCACCTCTGTCCATGGGTGGTCCTGGATCTTGGGATCAGTAGAGTGGCCTTGCATGAGGTTCTTGTACAAACCAAGGGTTGGGCTTGGTGGATGGAGGCTGTCAGCCTGGGAGGGGATAGCCCGAGAAGAGTTTTTTTTGTTATAAGGCAGGTTTGGTATCAAAGTCGTTCGTCTAGATTTAGCAGCATTGCCTTGTCATAGAGCTGGCAAGTTTGAGTGAGCCTGGGGGCCCCCATAATTAGCCTACAAGCCTGATTCAGGGTGAGACGAATTTTATTGAGGGCGGTCGAGTCTGCAGCACTGTATACTAGTAGGCCATAGTCCACAAGGGACAGTATTGAGGATGTAACCGTTAGTCGGAGGGCAATGGGGGGGACAATTTTTGTAGCGGTACAGGATACCTAGCTGCACATTGGTAGCTGAAGAAGTGCATCAATATGGGCGTGGTAGGTGAGGGCTGGGTTGAAGGAAACCCCAAGGTACTTGTATGAATGAACTTGTTCAAGAGGTTGTTTGGAGTTAGGGAGGATGTGGAGTGAGAAGTTGCTGGCTTTGTTTTGGGGGTGGGCAAAGAGCATTGTTTTTGTTTTTTTTAGATTAATGACAAGTCTGTGCTCTTTAAACCAGGTTTTGGCATCATTAAAGGATAGTTGTAGGGTGTCCTGAAGGGAGATGGGGTTGCAATGGGTAGCAAAGGTGACGGCATCATCTGCATACAGCAGAATTTTACCAGTGCATGCACTGGGCAGAGTGTTAAGGTAGAGCGAGAAGAGTAGCGGTCCCAGGATGGAACCCTGGGGAACACCTGAGCAGATGGGACAAGTTTTGGAAAGTGTCTCTTTGATTTTGGTACATTGTGAGCGGGCAGATAGGTAGCTAGTGCACCAGGAGAGCAGCCCAGTAGAGAAGCCGGTGTGGCTGAGGGCATCCAGCAGGAGGGGGTGGGAGACAGTGTTGAAGGCCTTTGAGAGATCAATGAACACTGCCCCAGCTAGGAAGCCAAAGTCCAGGAACACTGCCTCGGCTAGGGAGCCAGAGTCCAGGGAGGAGTGTAGGAAATTTGAAAACTCAATTAGTGCAGTGCCGGTACTGTGACCTGCATGGAAACCATGCTGTTCTGGGCAGAGGATGTTGTGTTAGGTCAGGTAATAAGTAATTTGAGTGGTCACCAGTTTTTCTAGGGCTTTGGAGAGGGGTGGGAGGATGGATATAGATCGGTAGTTCCCGGCAGAGGATCTGTCACCTCCTTTGTGTATGGGCGTAACTATGGCAGTTTTCCATGCAGATGGGAATTGCCCCAGGCAGAGGGATTTGTTGAGAAGGCTGGTGAGTGGAGCAAGGACCTGATCTAGCACCCGACAGAGAATGCTGGTGTCCAGGGAGTCGCTGCGGGACTATAGCTTTAATGCTTTGATCAGGTGGGGTCTGACTTCCTGGGCAGTTACCCTATGTAGTTGGAAACTAGGGCGTTGGATGAATGGGGCAGGTAGGGAGGGGGGTGGGTCAAAGAAATTGCTAGGGAGGACTGAACTAAGGTCCGTGAAGGATGTGTTTAGGAAGTTAGCTATGCAGGCAGGGTCAGTAGAGGTAGAGCCGTCTATGGTGATCTGAGATGGGGGAAGGGGAGTGCGTGCTCCCATTTAATTGTTTAATGTTGTGCCAGAATGTTCATGCACACCCCCAGGGGGAGGTGAGTGTGGCCTGGTAGTGATCGGCCTTTGCTTTATGGATGGCCCAAGTGCACTTGTTCCGCGCAGCACTGTAGGCCTGTCTGTCAGCCATCCAGCCTGTTTCTGTGGCAAGGTGCCATAGGTTATCCCTGCGCTTGAGCAATTGTAGTAGGGCAGGGGTAACCCAGGGTGCATTATGCTTTTTGGTTCGGACTCCCGTGAGAGGTGTGAAGAGGTCACAAGCTTTGTTAAAGGTTTGGAAAAAAAAGTTTAGGGCAGTATCTATGTCAGGAGCATGGTGTATGGGTGGCCAGTTTATCTGGGCAAGAAGTTGCTTGAGGCTTTTCAGCCCACCCAGTCTGAGGTGCTGGCGTAGTGTGGACTGGGCTGTGAGTTGGGGCGTGGGGGTCACCCAGTGGAATAGGATAGGATAATGGTCACTAAGTGAGTCAGGAAGGACCTGGATATCCTGGATTTTTTTGGGGCGGTTGGTGATGATTACATCTAGAAGGGTGCTGGTACCTCTCTTTGTGTTTACTCTAGTGGGTTGGGAAATGAATTGTGTCAGATCTATAGCTACGAAAGAGTCCCAGGTGGTGGAGGAGGAGATGCTGAGCCAGTTCACGTTCAGGTCCCCCACAAGGATTTGGTCAGCCTTGTGATGGAGGGTTGCAAGACAATCTGTTAAGGATAACAGTGCCAGGTTTTGGTTCTTTGGAGCAATGTAGGCAGTGGTGAGATATAGGGGGCCCCTGGAGGGGTCCGGAGTAAGTTTGAGGTTAAGGGCCTGCACCCCATTTATGAGAGCCAGGGCAGGAAGTGCTTGTCCAGTGAGTGAGTCCCTGGTATAGATTGCACAGCCACCCCCTCCCCATTTGCCTACACGATCCTCCAGGTATAGGGTGTAACCTGGGAGGGAGACAAAGGAGTCAGGGGTGGACTTTGATAGCCAGGTTTCCACCAGTGCTATGACATCTGGCTGATGCAAAATGACCCAGCATTGGAGGGAATCAAATTTTTTCAATATGCTGCATATATTCATGGATGCTATGCGGAGACCGGGGGACCCAGCTGGTGGACTAGTATGGGCAGGACCTGGGTTGGGATGTATATTGCCTGTTAAGAGTAATAGGAGGACCACGGCTCTGACCAGAGGGCGATGATGAGCGAGCTTTTGATAGGTATGTAGGGATTGGAAGGAGACCTTCAGGGAACAGGGGATGGGCAGGGTTTGCCAGGTCAAGAGGGCGAAAATGATTAGCTGCCAAAGGGAGCACGGGTAGGCAGCGAGGAGGTAACCGGGGGATGGGTGCTTAGGGCCAGGGCACATGGTGAGTGTAGGGTGGGATCGTACTATGTCCGGGAGAAATGTGGGTGCTAGTGCCAGTGTGCCAGGGGGGTTGCCTGGTTGATGGGACATGGGTACCAGAGTAAGGATGAGGGGGAGGCATTTTAGGAGGAGGTGGACTAGCATAGTGCTTGCGGTAGCAGCAGGGCAGAAAGGTAGAAGTATTTTGGTAGCCCTCCAGAAAACATAGATGCCACATAGGAGCAGTGGTAGTGACACGGATTCTGGTGGACAGGGTACCAGGTTCAAGACTCTCCCAGGGCAGCTGGAAAAGGGACCTGGGTGAGAGCCAAGCTCCATGTTCTAGGGGCTTGAGGCAAGCTAGGTTGGGGCCAGAAACAGGGAGAAATAGCGACTCCTAGTGGTAACTGGGTGTAGGCTTGTTGGTGTGGCTAGGGGTCAGAAAGTAGGGCTAGCTATGGGGCTGGGTGCTGGGAGAGATATGGGCAGGGGTAGATGTAAGTTGAAGAGGAGAGAAGTGGAACAGCTAGTTAGAAGGGTTCCAGGAAGTGGGGGGAGGAAGAAGTCTGTTAGAGATACCTGAGGTGGGAGTGTGTGGGTCCCTCTAGTGGCTGGTAGGTATAACCTGCATATGGGAAAGTGGGAACTTAGTATTTCAGTAGGCAGGAAGTGATGTCATGAGGGAGGGCCAATAAATTAAGGGATGCCCCTGGGTGACTGGGGCGGGCGGGGCAGACGATGCGCAGATTCATCGGGCTAACACCCCACACAGGATAGCAGGCAGCTAGAAGAGGTATCCTTTACCTGTTAGGCTTATGAGTCAAATCTTGCTCCAGGAGGGAGCTTCTCTGCGTCGGGTCACTGCCGTGAGTAGCAGTGAGCAGGGAGGGAAGGGTGAGAGGCCTATATGAGGAAAGCAGACAAAGGGGCAAATTAGTATGCAGCGGGAGGAAAGCAGGAGCTCAGACCCTTACTGCACATGTGCGAGCTGTTGGGCTATGTCCCGACTACAGCTCCTACTGCACATGCATGAAATTCCAATATAGCGATATCCAGGACTATCAAGTAGGCACTGAAACAGAATTACTGAACTTAGAGAACAGAGTACCCAGAATGTAGTAGATTAATTAGTAGCTGAGTATACACAGTCACTAACATGTCCCAACATATAGTAAGGTAGCTAAGCAGAGAACTATAATAATGATTTACAAACACAGCCACTAAACAGCAGGTAGCCTAGCGTCTAAAAGTAACCCCCACAATACAGCAGACAGCAGGGCAGTAGTGCAGTATAGCAGTCCCAGGTAAAACAATCAGTAGCTCTGTGGGGACAAATAAGTTCTTAAAGTCTCTTGAGAAACACCCCACACAGGATAGCAGGCAGCTAGAAGAGGTATCCCTTACCTCTTAGGCTCTCGAGTCGAATCCTGCTCCAGGAGGGAGCTTCTGTGTGTTGAGTCACATATGGTGCTCAGCTCCTTGCATGCATCCTACGTCCCATTCCTTTAAAGAAAACACCTGGTCTCTCTGGGCAAGCTTCTCACTGATCCTCACTTTCCATTCAGCTGGCAAGGGGAGTCACCGAAATCAAACAAGTCAGGCGTTACTCTCTCATTCTTCCTCGAACTCTTGCTACTGGGTAGCACTGCAGTGTCTGCACAATGCACACTAGCCAAGGTGCAACCTCTATTTACTTGAATCTCTCTGTCAGACACATTATGAACTTGAACCATTACCCTTCGGGCATGAGCATGGGCTCTAGCAGACAAACTACTAAGCTTGACCAGCAGTCCCTCTGGCAATTTTCCATCACCTGGTGCATCCAACATTAATATTTTATTCTTGACATCCTTTCTGATATGGACCTCTCCCTGTAAGGTACACTGGGCATTTGGTACCAGGATCAGAGACTCAGGATCCTTCTTCCAGACATTTCCAACTGGTTCCTCTGGTTCTACTGTTTCAACATCTCTCTGTGCCTCATAGGCCTTCTTGATCAAGGCCGGAATTCTTAAAGCTCTACCAGCCCTTGACCCCTGTTTTTCATAACACAACTGTGCCAGCCATCCAAACATATGTGCATTAGTCCCAATTAGTAGAGGAACACCATCATACAGTCCAGTAGAGGAACACACTAAGGCCAGGGTCTCTACTTGCTCGGCCACTCCAGCCACAGAGCTGGGAAAAGACAGCCAAATTCAGATATATCCAGAGTAGGGGTAGGCCTTCTCACTTAACCCCCAGACATGCAGCCCCTCCAATGGTTGTAAAGGTACATCAGACAAATGCTTCTGATACCAGTCTAAGAACATAATTGTCACTTGGGAGCCACTGTCTAATACAGCTCTTGTAGACACTCCATTCACCTTTACATTGGTCTCCATGGAGGGACCCACTATTCTGGACCAGTCTGGAGAGGCAGTAGTGGGGGCCTGGGCAACTGACCTTGCCACAAAGGGACATGAGATAGAATTTTTGGGGCCCTCACTGGGATCATTGCGTACACCTCTTAACCACTGATTTGTTCTCCAAAACTCTCCTTGTAGCCTATATGCAACTTTGTCTGTGTCTTTCGGGGACCAGCATTCTCTCTTCATGTCCCCATCCTTCCCACAATTATAGCAAAACATATTTTCTGGAGTTTGAGCTGGCCGAGGCATCACACTGGGAGCCAGGGCGGGGGTACTACTAACTGGAAACCTTGGTGCCATCTCTGTCTGCGGCGTGATAAGCATTTGGAGACATCTCGTCAATTTCCCCACTTCCATGGTCAAGACATCGAGTTTTGAGCTGTTGTCAGCATGAGATGCATGGGTGGGTACCCCCACGCCCATAGCAGATGCAGTTGGATGAGGGTCAGGGCCTGTACTTGCAAGAGCAGCCTTCATAAAGAGACTGTTTTTTATTTCCCTGAACTCTCTCAACAGTTCGCCCCATTATGGCATATCTTTTTCCTTCTCAGAGCACTCATTAACTGCCAACCTCTGCCCCTGAACTTCACTTGATGGGTCACCCTCAGCCACTCGGGTCATAGCTGCAGCTATTGGTGCAAGTCCCTCCCGAGGTCGCCTTTTCTCAACTCCTTGAATTTCTCTCATTAGCTCATCATAGGTGGGTGGGGATTCCAGTCGATTTGCCAGGCGTAACTGAAGCAACAGCAGTTCTGAGAAGGAGGCAGACTTAAGGATCCTGTCCAGCCTGGTTCGGTCCAGTTCAATCGCTGGCAAACTACCCTTTCTGAGGCATTCTTGCAACAATTTTTCCAGCCGAGATACATACACAGACAACCACTCTCCTTGGTACTGTTGTGCATTTCTTATTCTCCACCACAGGTCCTCATCAGAATCTGAGCTCCCATACACATTCTTCAAGGCCTCAAGATAGTCCTGTGCAGTTGCTTCAGGGTTACTGGCCCATTTAGCACAGATGGTAGCCAAGGCAGGACCTCAGAGGCTCTCACTAACCCTCTTTTGCTTTTCGGCTTATGAGCATTGCTATTCTAGCACTTGAGGGGCAACATAGTCTATCCAGGTCTCCCAGTCATCCTCCCCTTGGGGGTGGGAAGGGTGTCAGAGAAGATCCTCAACCTTTGGTAAGAGTTGTGACTAATGGCAGGTGCAGAACTAAGAGCCTGCATTGGTTCAGCCACCATTACGGGTACTGGAGCAGGAGAGGGTGTTGGGGGAGGAACACCCACAGGTGGCAAGAATAGTTTCTTCAAGTCCTCCACATTTTTCCCTTCCCCCGGCAACCATTCAGCAAACTTCTCCTCAAAAGTTTCAGATAGTGGGGGTGATCATTCCCCCCCCCCCGGGTCTTTACTGTCCTTAGTTATCACTCTCCAGGCAGTGAGGGCTCCCTCTGGGGTAATAGTCTGTGGCACTTCAGAGCTATCTATGGGATCCTTAAACTCTACTAGGGCTAGGAAAGTGTGGGTGAGCAGATTTGCATGTCGACCCACCACCACAGGGTTTTGAAACCTTCCACCTTGGAAAGTACTCCCTGTACAGTGTCCGTACCGATACCAAGGGGGATGTCCAGGATAAGCATAACATTTTGGGGGTCGATCTCCTCCCCAGTACACCACTCCACCAACCAGTGCACAGCCACTTCTGTCAGGGTACTCATTTATTTATTTTTTTTTCTTAATGGTGGTTTGTAAATATGGCCACTAGAGGACACACAATCCCAGTGGTGAGCCTCCAAGATGTAACCCCTAGGTGGCACTATCCCAAGGGCTACTACCCCTTCCTGCTTAACTACTAACAGGTTGAGGGGCCTAGGTCCAATGGCGGGTGCCTCCACCCAGAGGTCAGGGTTTGCAGTAGTTAAACCAACTTGGTCACAGCCCTCTGGGACACTGTAACCCCCCTTTCTTCCCACTAGTGGACCACACAATGCATTAGGAATATCTTCACAATGTACACTTACCCCCAGGACTGGCTCCATCGACTGGACCCCGGGGACTCCCTGCAAAACAAGATGATACAGTGCAAAAACCACAGTACAATACTTTAACATAAATGAATACCTCAGCCAGTGTAACTTTGCTGAAACCAACAGATCTGCTTTATTTAAGGAGCTGTAACAAGAAAGGGGGGAAATCAGGTTAATTAGGTTAAATACATTAATAATCACAGTACTGTGCGCATATTCAGAGTCCCAAATTGTCACTTTCACTGGGTACCCAGGATGGGGGGTGCTAGCCAGGATTGGTTGCAGCTGGTTGAGGCCCTGTGACGGAAAAAACACTGGTACAATACCTAAATTGTAATCCGGAGCCGGTTGGCTCAGTTCATGAAGAAATGAAGAAAAAAACAACAATTAGATGACACACTTGCAATTCGATAAACAGATGGCAGGAAGCTACCCTGCTTTGTACTCACAAACTCAATGCTGGGAACTGGATGGAAGGCAGATTGTCCTGGATTGCCAGGAGGAGCAGACCATGTGGACAAGAAACATAGAAACATAGGCCCAGATATTCAAAAGGGTTGCTCCATGCGCAACAGGGTTGCGCATGCGCGAGTCTACATTGCGCCATTCTGCGATATTCAGCAGGAGGCAGTTGCGCCACTGAAAACAGGCTGAGCAACAGCGCAATGCAAATGAATGCATGCTCAACATGAGGGGGAGGAACCATGCATAAACTGCACAACCCGATATTCAGTCGGGCTGTGCAGAGTTATGCAAGCGCAACCCCAACCTGCGCTTGCACAACTTTGAGCCAAAAAAAGGATCAAGTTGAGGGCCACCCACAGGTGAGCTGCTGTATTGCAGGGCGCAACACAGCAGCTGCCACCCGTGCTGGCCCCAACTCAACCTGTGCTCCCCACCAGCCTGATCACAGGCAGTATGTATCGCAGACACCTCCCCCAACAGCTCCCGATGCCCGATCGCGGGCAGTATGTATCAAGACACCCCTCCCAGTGCCTGATCGCGGGCAGAATGTGAATCAACCCCAGTGCCCGATCCGGGCAGAGCGTGAATCAACCCCCAGTGCCGATGGCGGGCAGAGCGTGAATCAACCCCGTGCCCGATCGCGGGCAGAGCGTGAATCAACCCCAGTGCCGATCACAGGCAGAATGTAAAAGCCCCCCAACCCGAATATCTCCCTGGTGGTCCAGTGGACGCAATGTCCGATCGCGGGCAGAATGTCAGTGACAACCCCCACCAAACATCTCCTGGTGTCTAGTGTTCCCCCCACCCCACCCACCCATGAAGCCCCTCACCCGCTCCCCGGCAGCCGGCGGGCGGCAGCATCCCACCCGCCTGCCGCCCGCCGCCCGCCGACTGACTGTCGGTAGGGCTGCACGCCCATGGTGCAGAGCTAGAGCCAATGGGCGTGCAGCGTATCCGTACATGACAGTCCAGATTTGTTGCATTACGGTCCACTGGACCACCAGGGAGATATTCGGGTTGGGGGGCTTATGATCTGCCGCGATCCGGGACTGGGGGTTGATTCACGTTCTACCAGCGATCGAACAGAAGTTGATTCACGTTCTGCCCGCAATCGGGCACTGGGGAGTTGATTCGTTCTGCCGCGATCGGAGCACTAGAAGAGTGATCACGTTCTCCGATCGAGCACAGAAAGGATGATTCACGTTCTGCCCGCGATCGGGCACTGGGTGTCTTAGACACATACTGCCCGCGATCGGGCATCGGAGCTGTTTGGGGAGGTGTCTCCGCCACACACCCACGATCGGGCATCGGGAGATGTTTGGGAGGGTATTGTCTGCATACATACTGCCTGCGATCGGGCTGCAGGGTGCGTCGGTCCCTGACGGCTGCTGCCTGGCAGGGCGGCCAGGCGCAAGTCCTCGGGGATCGGCACACCTACATGCTAATGGCATGCAAATGGGGCCATAATCAGATGCAAATGGCCCCCTGCTGCTGCATGAATTATGGCCCCATTTGCATGTCACCTTTGAATATCGGAAATGTGCGATGGCGCAATGGTACTTGACGCAACCGCAAGTTTAATGCTCAACTTGACACCTTGCGTGGCGCAGTTCCACCGCGCTTATGCACAGTGGCTGTGGCTGGGTGATATTCAAAGGAGTTGCTCAATAGCGCAACTCCTTGACTATCGCCTGCCACACCCCCGCGCAACTATTTTGAGTAGCAAGAAGGGCTTGCGCCAGAATGGCGCAGTGTTTGAATATCCGCCCTAGAATTTGACGGCAGATAAGGACCGCTTGACCCACCTAGTTCGCCCCATTTCCTACCTACTGGATAAGCTGCAGATCCTAGTTAACCAGCAGCCTACTTCTTCCTACCCCCACCCCCTAGAATTGCCTTATGACTATCCCATGCATGCTTGAATTCCACCACTGATTTTGACTCCACAACCTCCTCCGGAAGGCCGTTCCATGCATCCACAACCCTCTCTGTGAAAAAATACTTCCTTAAATTACCTCTGAGCCGCCCCTCTATCTTCAAATTGTGCCCTCTTGTTCTTGCACACCTCGTTTTTTGAAAGATGCTACCCTCTTGGACTTTGTTAATTCCCTTGAGGTACTTGAAAGTTTCTATCATGTCCCCCCTCTCCCTCCTTTCCTCGAGGCTATACATATTAAGCTCCTTAAGTCTCTCTTCATATGTCTTCCGGTGCAGACCCTGCACCATTTTAGTGTCCCTCCTCTGGACAGCTTTCATCCTGTCCAAGGTCCTTGTGACTGGACCCCACTGCAGTTTGGAGCAAATGGATGTAGTCTGGATTAAGCTGGGGTTTACTTCCAGCTTCATGCACTCTATTCACTGTACAGGGGATTTGAAACACGATTCCCCACAAGCACTACACACATTTATATGTAAAAGGATAGTACTATACCAGGCAGGCTACTTCTCTATCCCGATCGCAATTACTGCACAATACCCGGGAGAACACACAGCAGATTCAGTTCCTGACAGACCAAGCATGTTTCAGCAATTTCTCCAGTCTTCTACAGGGCGAGCCTGGATTCTACTCTTCAGATCTCCTTGATTCTCTTCACAGGTCAGTTTCAGTCCAAACAGGTGCTTGCACAAACTGTAGACTGAAACTTAGGGCCTTACACAAGATCCCCGTGCTAAAACTACACACCGAAGAAGCACACAGCTCCCTGTCTCTTCACAGCCCAAACTGATCTGATCTTTCCAGTAGACAGAGCCAGGTATTTCCTTTGAGTTCCTCCCAGTTCAGTTGGCTGGTTTGGCTGTCACTCACAGTAAACTCCCCCTGTTGGTGGAAAAATGGCGCCAAAGTCAAAACTACATTTCCAGAGTCACTGCCCTTACAATCCCCTTACAGCAGGCTCCAGAGGAGAGTCCAAGTTCTGATTCACCCAGAGCAGGCTCCATTTTAAAGGATCCCCACCATGATTGGTCCAATTCAGCAGTTCAGAATCAACATGAGGGAGCTACTCTGCACTGTCCTTGCTACAAGAAAGCAGGTTAAATCAAACTGCATTTTCATTATTACTCTAACAGGTTACAAGCAAACAATTACATCTTTGAAGAGTGCTCCTTCTGCCCACTTATCGATGGCAGAAACGAAGCAATTTGGCAGTAGCTCGAGTGGGACTCAAGCAGGAAAACACACAGCCCCCTCCCCCATACAAACTAATTATGTCTGTAAGCAGACAGCTCTTAAAGAGACAGTACTAGAGGCTCTAAAAGCACTCACAGATAAACAGCTTAAATGCCAAACACCATTCATTCTTGGAGCATTCAAGCAAGCTCCTGGAAGACTTTTTGGGAACCCCCATTTGCAGGGGGGTTACACTCCTCCAGCCCCTTTATGGCTAAAAACATCATGGGGGCAGGACGGAGACTCATGGTAACAATAGGACCCAGGACTAAGTAGATGGAGGCAGTGGGCAGGCAAACGCAGGAACGGGCTCCTGGGGCAGCCAGGTAAGCCCCAACCAAAGGGGGGGGTTACATACTTCTTCACTGAAAGAGTGGTGACAGTATGGGTAGCAACAAATGGGCACTGGGTGGGTCAAGTGTTCTTTATCTGCTGTTAAATTCTATGTTCTGTGTTTCTAGAACTTGGCCCCAAAGTGCCGCAGAAAAATTGAGGCCTTGCATGTGGTCGCTAGACCTCACTGGTTCTCCAACCCATGCTCTGCCTTCTCTTTCTGAGTTGGTGAGTACCACATCTAGAATAGCTAACAATCTAGCGGGATCCCTGACCTGCTGCACCAACATGCAGTCCTGCAAGACTTCAAGCAGTTCCTGGCTTCTGACACTCTTGGCCACTGGAATGTCAAAGTCAATATCTGGTAGGTTGAGATCTCACATTATTACAACTTCCCCTTCTGCTGACCTTCTCCCCCCCCACCCCCACTTTATCTCCCAGATCCTTATCTTTCTCTTCTCCCTGCCCCAGCGGTCTGCAATCCACTCATATGTGAATATTCTTACCATAGAATTCTGTGAGCTGAACCTAGAGATTCTACTTTCCCTTCCCCCCCAATGGTAGCATCCTCTACTGCCTAAGTCCCTTCTTTGATATAAACAGGATTAGAAAGGGGTACAGGATGCCCTCTTGGAAAGTGGATAAAGGGTCCACCAGGAAAATCAACAGAGGAGGGCCTAGGCTGACACACTCATATCAATATTCCAACTAAGTGTGATGCATTGGCTCTGTGTTTGCATCTTCCATTTACTTACAGTGCCCCAAATACCCCATTTAATTAAAAAATACATAATTAATGCAAATATTTTCAGAGTTTAGAAGGTGGCCAGGTACCCAATGGGGGGGGGGCAACTAAAAATTTCCAGGTATCCAGGTGTGCCAATCTGACTCTGGGTGTAGATGGCCCTTCCTTTCATGTCTATTGTGTCTACTCTGCCTTGTCCACTGGACTCTTTTCTCCTGTCTGTTATTCCCTGAACACCTTACCCTCATTTTCGGGCCATGTCCTCTCTAACTTTACCACTGCTCCTCCCTGCACAGTGGAATCCCCAGCCTCAGACTCCTCTAATTCTAGTTTAATCATCTGCCAATGTAGACATCAAACATCTGCCATAACACACTACAGTGGTAGCCACAGACATTGCCAGCTATTTCCAGATATTTCGCTGAAATTTCTGAAGAGTTTCTTTCTGCTGCCCCTACTGTTTAAATGCAGAAAGCATCATATATTTCTGGAAATATCACAGAATTTCAGGAAATAGCTGGCAGTGTCTGTGGCTACTACTGTAGTCCCCTCTCTTGTCAAATGAAGGCCAACTCCTTTGAAGATCCTTCTTCCCAGAAGCCACCCAGTCATCTACAAAGTGGTGTCCCTGTTACTAACACCACCCCTTCAGTCACCCACTTCGCTCTTTCATCTCTACCTCCCTTACTCTGTTCTTTCCATTCTCCCCACCCTAGTCAGGAAAGACCTCAGAAAAGGCTGTGGAAGCCAGGTGCTTCTTCAATCTGTCCCCCAGTCTCTGGAAGTCCTTCTTCACCATCTCCACAGGACGATTCACCAGATCTTTAGTGCCAAGGTGTTCCAGCACTCCCAGCTCCCCCTTCGCTGTCCTCCCTGTCCTATCCCACTCTCAGATGGCTGATGCTCCAGTCAGGACTCTGACCACACCCCACCCCTTAGCTTCCTTACCTGCAACCCTCTCTTCCCTTCTAACAATAAAGTCTTCTATCACTAGAATCCTACTTGCTAACATCTGCCCCCAAGCTTCACCACACCTTCCTTTCCATCTACACCAACTTACCCATGTTCACCCTGCCTGAGTTCACCTGTGCCTCTTCCAGGGATGCAAAACAGTTTTTCATTGGTACCTCATGAGAAGAGCTGACTGTTGTGTGACCATTCCTGCCACCTGATCTCTTTCCCCTCCCCACAATGTTTCACAACCCTAGGCCAGTGGGATTCAGATGAAGCGGGGGTATAGGAGGTGGGCACAAACTTAGTTGGAGTCAAAACTGAAATATTTCCTCTGTAGCTGCTACCAACTGAGCATGGAGCTCCATGAAAGTCTCGCAGATAGGTCAGTGTCCCCGTCTCCAAAGCATAACCTTAGAGATGAGCGCTCCACAATCCCTACAGCTAACTACCTCTCCATTCACCCAATACTCCATTCTAGCCAGCTAAATGCCTTTGCTACTATACACAGCTAAGATTAAGCTTTATTTATTTATTACAATTTTGTTAACTGGGTAGGTCCACTGGGCCCTGAAGGTCCCTTTTCAGGGGTGACCTGGAATTAGTTACATAAAGTAAAAACATTTTGCAAGGTATAGTACATAAGAGAACATGTCACTTTTTTTTACAATCAAGACATTGCACATCAAGGAATCATACATTCATCAATAGACTTACTGATCCAAAGTTACTTGGTAATATGTGAGACTAGGCTAAGAGGTCTTCACACGCTGCAGCCTGTTACTCTGATTACTATGACAAAGGAGAAAAATGCTTTATAGTAATTACACAAATACAATCTTCAAAAAATATATAATATAAGGAAAGTTTAGAAATACTTAACTCCTCAGAAGATTCCAAATTCTAATTTCTACTGCCCTAGTCACCAGCTAAGTATGCTATCAGGTTGATCTGACAAAACCTCCATGCCATGAGCCCATGCTGCTTACCACCTTGGAGCCCACATCTCTTCAGGTAGTACAGTAGGTCCTCCTTGACTAGTGTCTCTATCAGTTTACCCACACTGGAGGCAAGA
This sequence comes from Neoceratodus forsteri, assembly GCA_016271365.2. NCBI lineage: Eukaryota > Metazoa > Chordata > Ceratodontiformes > Ceratodontidae > Neoceratodus > Neoceratodus forsteri. Next base: position 1,431,598,964 of record CM057459.1, read on the forward strand.
TTGAAGGGTCTATAGTTTGCTGGCTGATCCTGGCCGCTTCCCTCTTGGAGCAGAACTACATCTGCTATCCGCCAATCTTTTGGAACTACCCGTGGCTATAGTGAATTACTAAATAGCCCTGCCAGGGTTCAGCCATTTCCAATGCAGGTTCCTTGACCACCTCCAGGGGCAATCTATCTTGCCCTGGGGCTTTATCTACTTTCAGAGTCATAAGCCCTTTTCTGACCCTTTTCATTGTGATTACCACTGCTCCAGTTCTGAGATCACGTTTGCAGAAGTCTTTATTCCACTTTCTGGCATGGACCTGCTCTCTTCCACAGTAAATTCAGAGCAGAACTAGCTTTTCAGTATAGCTGGCTTCTGTTCATTCACCTCAATAACCTTGAGGTTATTAACCAATGCATCAAGAAATGGATAATATTTTGCCTGTAACTTAACATACTACTTCCTCTTGTCCACATTATCCCAGTCTTCATTAACTATCTGTGCAATGTTCAAAATTAAGGAGGCATTTAGACATGCTTCCTGTGACTGATAAGATGAGATAAATATACAGTATAGCATTGCAGTAGACTGTGTCTCAGATAGCTGCAAAATCCTGAATGGCTCCTCAAGTCAGGAAAGAAGTATGCTTTGGATCAGAAATAAATGGGATCAAGGAAGATTTAGGTTCCTCCATCCCTTCACCTTCCTGTTCATCATCTTCAGAATCCTGAGTCCTCTGGATGCAGAGGGACCTTAGGATAAGTATTGCCTTCAGAGCCTTCCAGTTCATCTGGCTGAGGGGAGTTCTCTTTCACAGATCAGTCTGGGAATCACGCCAATCTGGATGAATATCCTTTTTGACCCAGTTCTCTGAAAGATGTCCTGATACATCTAAATGTGCATGTCCTTGACTCCCTCTAGTAGAGGGAGGGGTCTGCTGTGAGTCGGGTATAAGAGGCAGGATACTTTTCTGTCCTAGTAAAAAAAACTCTTTGAGATAACAAAGGAGGTATCTAAGGAATACGCTATTGCTACTGCCAACAAAAAAAACAGATGAACTGTACCTTCACTTGGGCCACAACCACTCTGAGAACCAGGTGCCTAGAAATGAGAACTGGTCCTGCTAGTGCAGAACAAACAGAACGTACCATAAGAAAAAAACTGCCTCGATGTCCTAAAACATGCTTTTCATTTCTTATTAATAGAAAAGGGCTTGCAGAATGCCATGGTGCCCTCATCTTTTTGTAATCCACAAAAGACTATCACAAATGAGGGTCTGCATCAGAAGCTGTACTCACTTGCATCAGGTTTGAGCTGTGTCAATGTTGTTGTGCACTTGAATAATATTTTGTGCACTTGCATCCATTTTTGAACACTTGTGTCCATTTTTGCTCATTTGTGTCCATTTCTGCATACCTGAGCCAAATTGTAGCATGTTTGCATCTATTCTGCGCACCTGCATCAAACATTTATATTTACTTATACCAGTTTCAACAAAAATGATGCAAAACTCTCCAAAACTGACACAGTCGAAGGACAATGCCACAAACGGTATAAAAACATGGTGGTGATCAAAAGATAAATAAGCTGTGAAAAAACAATTTAAACATCAACAATACCAAGAACCCCTTGAAAGTATACAGCAGCTCTTAGGATAAGCAAAACAAAGTATCCCCATCAAGCCTATGTAGTGTAGAAAACCTGAGCAGATGATGATAGCCAAGAAGGGAAAACTGTCCCGAGACAGAATGTTTGTTTTAAAGGGCTTATCTGGGGAGCAGGCTAAATTCAGACCATAGAGCAAGGCCTCGAATACTTATCTGACACCCTTTGAGAAATGCAGGCAGCATTCCAGTAGAATGGAAAAACACCCAGCCTCCAATAGGACTTAGGAGTTAAAGCAAGAGTCAACTAAGCAAAGAAACAAAACGCACAATTTTAATTCTGTCTGTATAAACAAACAGTATTCTTTGCTGAATGTTACCACAATGGGTAAAAAATAATAAAAGTTTCAAAGAAAGTCTTCAAGCAAGAGATATCCTAGCTACGCTGCCTGCCCTGCGACCAACACAGAAGGACTGAAGATTCAAAGCTAGCTACAGTACCTCACAATGGGGAAGAGCCAAAATTCCATGATGACATCTCAGCTTTGAAGTGTATTGTCTCTAGAGGTGATGATGTGCAACCCAGCAGTAAATAACTGCCCAGTGACAATGTGGAACAACACAAAATGAAGCATTCTGACTGGCAGACAGCATTCTAAAAGGGTTAGGTTAATGGCTGGGAAACCCTCCTCTACAATAGAACAATTAGAACTGCACATATAGAAACAATACTTCAGAAAAAATTATAACATTTTAATTTGATAAAAGCATTTTACTGGGTCACCATAGATGGCAGTACACTACCCCTGCCTAATGGAACCAAATAAGACTCAGGGGTGGCGATCGATATCTCCTGTGGGAATTGGTTTTCCAAAGATGTGGTAATAGTAGTAAACTGCTTTATTCATTCAAGCATGAACATGGACAATCCTCACTTAGCCAAATGGTTCATATTCAATGGGTACCATCAGCATACAGATACCTGGCTACATAAATAGGGAAGCAAGTACCAAACATATACACATACAGTAGTACTAAACTTTACAAGATAAAAATCCATTCAAACAGGTCAATGTCACTTATAGCACATATATCTATCTATAGCTATCTATATATACATATATATATGAAAAGAGGAATTATATTCTACAATACCAGTCTAATGAATAGATAAGTGAGTACAAGGAGTTTTAAGAGAAACTTTATGAACACAAATATTTTCAGCCATACTCAAGATTGGGACAGTACCTTAGTGATTGACCTGTTGCACTTCCAGTTATGAATATTTCCAAATGTAATAGGCTTCGAATTAGATCTTAACTGTAGCAGTACAGAATTCAAACTATAGGGCCCCTTGAACAGAAGGGATACCTGGCCATCATTTATCTTCATAGAGGGGATCAAAAATTCCACACATCTGATGATCTCAGCCCTGTTCTGGCTGATTTTATTGTCAAATTTTCTAAACTATACACCAAGAAGGGACCATTTGTGACACTTAAACATACTATTTAAGAGTTGCTTAATGTTTAGAAGTAAATTATACAAAGCCTTCACCCAGGTAAAAATTAATTGGGCTAAATAATAGCCAGTACTGCCCACTGAGAACAACGCCAGCTTTCTATGCTTCCCATTGGCACAGCACACCCAACTCCCACACAATACAATCAACAGTTTGGCAAACAAAAACAGTTTCACAAACTGTAAATAATATACTCACATAAATAATGTGCCTATGAGACAGGAATTGTGAACAAATACCCATTAAGTCTATTGATGGAATCAGGAACACGGTCCAAACAAACAATGTTATAACAGTGGCTATCTGAATTTGGCACAGCCCTCCCCCAACCAACTCAGCGTCTGGCCCAACTGTACTGTTGGGCCACTACCTCAATCCTCAACTGGTACCAGTTGTCTAATATCCTTAGTCATCTCTAGTCCTAGGGAGCTGCCAGATAATCCTGGGTGCCCTGATGTTGGATTGGTGTAAACCTACTGGTTGTTACATGTGGTTGCCTGGCATTGGTGCACTTGAACAACAATTAAAGGCAAAACCCAAAATTTTGCAACCCCCTACAGGTGGTCTACTCCATTAACAGTAGAACCTCAAACTGTGGCTCTATATAATAAATAGAAAGTCTGTGAATCAGGACCCATGGGCCCTCTTTCAGTATTCATGATTACCCTGGGATCGGTAGGCTTCAATCTCTAACTTCAGTCCTGGCTGGATGTACCCACTCCATTCTGCACTCCTACATTGCATCTCTGACAGCTTCCCCAGCACTCTTTGGCCAGTCACTGTCTCTGACACTTCATACAGGTTCAGCTGAGCTCTTGCCACATCAGTCTCTTGGCTTGTCATGAGGATTCCAGGCCTCTGCAGCTTATCTCTGCAAACAAACTTTGCAGGCTGTCCCTTGGCAGAGGGAATCAGCAAAGTGGATTTATGCCCTCAACTGGCTGTGTCTGATCAGGAAAAAATCTCTTAACTGTGCACTGAGGCTCAGCCACATAGCAGCTTACCTTTATAGGCTAAAGCCCACCACTGCAGTTTTTAGCCTACCTCTTTGCTGCTATCAGTAGTGTATTCTTCGTGGCTGTATTAGCACACCTCTCCCCCCACCCCATAGGGACATTCAGTCCCAAAGTCTTTTATCTAAACAAAGAGCTCCTTCTCTAAACATTTATGTACCCTTGGTATTCAGGGACAGTTGCATCCAGGTGTCCATTTAACAAAAGGCTCCTTCGTGAACATTTATGCATCCCTGGTGTTCAGCAACAGTTGACCATATCAGGGAATCCCCACTGGAGTGTGGTTGCTCCACTATTGGCAGCAGGCAGCTGCCTTTAATGTACTATGAGAGCCGTAGTCATAGATGGTGCAAGTGGCATCAAAGATTCAACACTCCAGTCCTGGTTCCACTCCAATCCATGACTCAGTACCAGTTCTCAGGAGCCTATAGGGAGAAACACACTGAGGGGATAGATGGCGATAGGGCTACACAGAGTCGGGTAAGCTCCCACACCTTTGTAGGAGTTACAGTATTTAGGCACACCAGAGGCTGGGTTACCTTGGCTGTGCCTAGTACCTCACAAACCCTTAGGGTTAGATTAAACGATAATAGCCCTGCAGCAGTGGTGACTCGGTAGGTTGAATGCTAGACTTTGGGACCAGAAGATCAAAAGATAGGTTTGATGCAACACTCTGTATAATGGTGCTGAGTTCTTCTGCAAGCTGGAATGGTCCCTATGGGGTGGGGGGAGAGCTGTGGTAAGCTAATGGTGCTCAGATACTAGCCTAATAAGTTACATAGTGCCGAATAGTACCTTAAAACTCAGATTTCGGATGTCAACATATAGTGTTGATACCTTTTATTGGACCAACATAGATGTAACAAAAAGAACAAAGTGCTTTAGCTTTCTGACCAACAAGTCCTTCATCAGACTTGTTGGTCCAAAAGCTAAAGCACTTTGTTCTTTTTGTTACATCTGTGTTGGGCCAATAAAAGACATCAACTCATTTGCTTTTGGATCTGTTCTTACAAGGACCAATATGGTAAACACTAAATCTAGATTTCAACAAATAATGTTGACATTCCAGAATGGAACTGTTTTGGTGGGATCCATTCTATGGATCCAATGGTCAAATCCATGGCTATGAGTGATGCATCCAGCTATCCAAATGGTGGATTTATAGGATCTGACCTAGGATACCTTCCTATCTTTAATAGATTACGTGGACCTGCTCTACAGCCACTGCACTGCCTCAGCACTGGCTAAGTAGGACACCCTCTACCACAGAGCTATCAGGTTCTTTACTGGCCTTCCACTTTCCACACACCACTGTTCCCTATACTCTTCATTAGGCTGGACTTCCCTTCACTATAGAAGGAATAGAAACACCATCCTATGGGCCTTCAGAGCGGTGACCAACAAGCTCCCCTCATATGTCTCAGATTGTATTCCCCAGAGTGTGTTAGACACCTACGCTCTAAGGAGCTATTCCCTAATTGCCTTCCAAGTTCCAAGGGTCAAAACTCATTTCAGCAAAGCTGCTCTAAGCTTCTCTTTACCAACATTGTGGAACGGTTTACAAAGGAACTTGAAGCTGAGCTGCTCTGTTAGCCTGAATATCTTTAAAGCGCTATACGATCGCTACATGAAAGCACCTTGCAAATGTTTTCCTCACCGCTAGCCCACTAATTCCGCAACTCTCCCTTTCCATCCTGACACTCACCATGTTTCAACCCCTGGCTCTCACTCTTTCCCTATTAACTCTTCCTGCAGCACCCACCCTTCCCTGTCCACTCCAGCCTGGCTAAAGTCCCACCCCATCCATAACAGTGTCCCAATTATCTACCCTTCCTCCATCATTATCATAATAAACAAGTATACGACAGCCATCATCACTTTCTGTGGTTTAAGCTCAATTTTTCCCCCAGTCGTCAGTAATATATCCCTCCTCTTCTTTACCTCTCTAAACTGCCAGCCCCTACATGGCCTCTTTCCCCTATATGTGTAGTTGCCGGCTGCCTCACTCAAAAGATCTCTGCTTATAACCCCTGTATGCCTATGGTTGATTGTACATCTGCTGACTTCTTCAATTGTAAAATAATGCTGTTTTTTTTTTTATTTAATTCAACCTTGAACTGTACTGTATACACTATATATACTTTTTCTTTCTTCATTGTGTATTATTGCTTTTGGTATACCTGCTTCTGTACTGTACTTTGATGTATTCATGACCTGGTCCACCTTGCAAATAAGCCTTGCTCAATGGTGCCCACCTGGATAAATAAAGATTTTGATTGATTGATTGATATCTGGATTTGATTTTGGCTGTCTGGATCCAACCTTGGATTCATAAATATCCAATCTTGGATCCTAGGTCTGGTTTGGTCAGGTGCTTGCCAGATCCTAGGTCAAATACAAGCATTATAAAATGGAGGCTAGTCGGATCCATGAAAGCACTATCCAAGAACCACTAGACAGTTGTAGCTTTTTGTTCCACACCAGGAACTTTGACTGATAGCCAAAAGTGATGCAAGGGGAGTGCTGCATTACGGAGGTACCAACCTTCAAAAGAGATATTAAACTGAGGTCATTTCTTCTCATCTCTGGTGGCTACCCAGGTGAAAGTTAATGATCCCATGGCACATATCATAACTACTGGGGATGATTCCCAAAGTCCAGGCCTACATTGCCCCATGTCCATGTAGCCCACCCCGCAGGATGCACCTAGAAATGAGTTGTCCCAGCACAGTTTTCCTTTCTTGGATATCTCTCACCGCTTGTCACTCCTCTATGCAGATGACCTTGTCCTGTACTCCAGCTCCAAATGTACATCAGAGATAAATCCTGCCCTATCCTCTGCCTTCTGCAATATCCAGACATGGCTCTCCAGACACAAACTCCTACTTAATGTGGGGAAAACTCAGGCTATGGTCTTTGGCACTGCGGCCAAGCTTAGGCTGTGTCAAACTCAACTTAGTATTTCCTGCCTTAATGGTTCTCTACTAATGACAGTGAGTTCCTTCAAATACTTAGGGGTTCTACTTGATGGGTCCCTCAGCTTTGATCTACACATCTGTCCAGATGTAAGTCTGTGGACTCTAAAACTGGGCTTGCTTACAAGACAAAACACTCTTAGTACCATCTGCTAGACTGGCCATTGCCAGAGGAATCCTGCTCCCTTCTCTTACCTATGGTGCTGTAACTTATCTTAATGTATCAAAGACATCCCTGCACAGATGGGACACAACATACAATAACATATGTTGGTATGCCTCAGCATCCCTGTGGCTCAAACATCGATGTCGGCTCTATACCAACCTAAACTGGTCTTCCCTCTCAAACTACCAGAGCCTCTCTCTTGGCTCACTGGTGGATAAAAATATTAGAACCAACATCCAAGTATCACTTGCCTCCCTTCTTCTTCCCCAGACCTCTTTCTACAGCCTCTGTTCCACTGATCAATCCCTACACATCCCTAGGTGCAAAACCTCCAAAGGAACCTGTGCCTTCTTCTATATCACCCCTAAATTTTGGAACTCCCTTCCCATTGCTGTCCGGCTTGTGCCAAGTCATACCCATTTTACAAATGAGTATCGGTCTCACCTATTTAAAACCACCCCCTGCACGTGTTTCAATCCACCCTAATTTACCTGACTGTCACCTCCTGTCTCCCCCCTTCCCCTCCTAACCCAGCCATATCCTGCTCCTCCCATAGTTGGCTGCTGTTAGATACCTGTGGCTCGTACCTTGTACTATTTCTTGAGTGCGGTGTTTTATGGTTGTCCGCCTTATCCAATATTTGTACCTGTTTTCACTGCCAAAAGCTGTACCCTACTATCTGTGACCCCACCTTGTATTTCTGCTGTACTGCCTTGTTTGTTTGTAACCTCCCGGGTCATGCCTGAAAATAGTCATTCCTATGGCTTACACACCCACCCGGTAACCAAAAATGAAATAAATAAAAATAAATAATTAAATAATAACCTGTTCATGTCTTAATGCTTAATTAATTTGTGATGTTGGCCTATGCTGAATGTACAGTATGCATCTCTTTGCCTCAACTCTTCTGTAAAAGCTATGCTCAACTCAAGCTGACTATCCTGGTTAAATGTACAAGTAAGCTAACTAGCAACTAACTAGGGTACATTAAACATAGAAACATAGAATTTGATGGCAGATAAGGACCACTTGGCCCACCCAGTCTGCCCATTTCCCTACCTAATGGATAAGCTGCAGATCCTAGTTAACCAGCAGCCTATTTCTTCCTACCCCCACCCCCTAGAATTGCCTTATGACTGCCCCATGCATGCTTGAATTCCACCACTGTTTTTGACTCCACAACCTCCTCTGGAAGGCCGTTCCATGCATCCACAACCCTCTCTGTGAAAAAATACTTCCTTAAATTACCTCTGAGCCGCCCCTCTATCTTCAAATTGTGCCCCTTGTTCTTGCACACTCTTTTTGAAAGATGCTACCCTCTGGACTTTGTTGATTCCCTTGAGGTACTTGAAAGTTTCTATCATGTCCCCTCTCCTCCTTTCCTCAAGGCTTTACATATTAAGCTCCTTAAGTCTCTCTTTATATGTCTTCGGTGCAGACCCTGCACCATTTTAGTTGCCCTCCTCTGGACAGCCTCCATCCTGCCTATGTTTTTGCGGAGATTGGGTCTCCAGAACTGCATGCAGTACTCCAGACGGGGCCTCACCAACTGTCTGTACAGAGGGATAATAACTTCCTGTTTTCTACTGGTGATGCCTCTCCCTATGCATCCCAGTATCCCCCCAGCCCTCCTTGCTGCCCTCTCACATTGCTTGCCCACCTTTAGGTCATCTGATATGACTACCCCCAGGTCCCTTTCATTGGAACATATACATTACCAAGTTATTCCTAGTTATTAGACATATGTTAACAGTTAAGTGATTTCATTCAGTACTGCTAACTGATCTTGCACTTGTTATAATTAATACATGTGAGCTTGTAATTCTTTTGTTTTGTACATTAATGCTTGCCGCCTGCAACCTCTTTCTCCAGGACCTGGTTGAAAATGCGACTATCAGTAGCAATACATTTCTCTTTGATCCCTAAAATTAAGCAGCAGCAAACACTCCACAGTTACAGTACGCATTCCTTCAGACAAAATTATTTCAGTTGTTGTATTTCTGCATCTTAAAGTTCCTGTAACAGCCTTAATATGAATTGACACCTTCAACAGAGTTGGGGATGCTATCCCTCATTGTAGGGGCTCAAATGTAAAAGGAGCTTGGCAAAATGTCTTTACCATATATAGCAAAATGTAGACTAATGCTGCTGTAGGATCTCAAATCATATAGCACGTTACTAATAGGGGTCAGCAAATTACTTAACTATTCTGGCAGATGTCTTTTTTATTTCCTAAAATTGCATGTTCATAAACCAGACGTTCTAAATGTATAAACCTTATGTTGAAGAGGGAAGGGGCCTCCCCAACTGAGCTTACAATTTACTGGGCAATGATGGCTTTGATATTCACACTGAAGGGCAGAAGGACAGAGTGAGTTGTAAACATCTACTTGTTTTAGTTGAAAAGTGAATGGAAATAATGTTAAGTAGGTGTACCTCTGAATCCCCTCCTGCTTCTGCCTTTTAAAGAGCCCTTAGCCCAAAACACAGTCAGAAAATACTAATACATTTTGAAAGTAGCCAGTTGCTACTTTTTTTTATTTTTGAATTAGTTTTATTATTCAATTTGGACATTAGAATGCTTTCTACCAATGACTGCATCACTATGCAGTGGGGGATGGCTCTAGTACATTTAAGACTCAAGTTGCACCCCAAATCCAGGAGGTCATGAGTGAAAGCCAGCAGTGGGTGGGTGTTGGCATCCCATAAGAGTGGGCTTTGTGATGCTGCACTTCCAGCAACACCAAGCTGCCAAGTACACAGTCCCAGTGTCCATGTGCATGCTTTCACTGACTTTGATTTGTCTGTGGAAGCTGAAAACCTTGATACACTGCAAAGAACAAACTATAACTCCATTTAGGACCCGGAAACCTGGTGAGGCATAATACTTGTACAGAAAGGGAGCTACGCTTTCTACAAAAAGTTTCATTTTTTTTTCCTTATTGGCATTAAGCAGAGAATTGCAGGATTCCATTAAAAGTGTAGTAATTTTATAACCAGAGGGAGTGAGATACAACTGAATTTGCTTGATTGTTGGGGTTGAGACCTAGGATTTGGAAGGATCTTTTTGCAACATTTTAAAAGTGTCCTGCTGGCTGAGAAGTTAAGTTTTCATCCCTGGTTTCACTGAAAGATTTTGTTTATTGAAATCAGACATAGCAGACTGCCTACATTGAAAGGCCTGCTTACATCACGGGTGTCACTAGTCAATCAATTGGCTCTGGGTGGGGTTTCATCACTGTTGTCTTAGGCATCCTTCACAATTAGAAGTCAGTCAGTCTGACTGATTTGTCTGTGGAAGCTGAAAACCTTGATACACTGCAAAGAACAAACTATAACTCCATTTAGGACCTGGAAACCTGGTGAGGCATAATACTTGTACAGAAAGGGAGCTACACTTTCTACAAAAAGTTTAATTTGTTTTTTCCTTATTGGCATTAAGCAGAGAATTGCAGGATTCCATTAAAAGTGTAGTAATTTTATAACCAGAGGGAGTGAGATACAACTGAATTTGCTTGATTGTTGGGCTTGAGACCTAGGATTTGGAAGGATCTTTTTGCAACATTTTACAAGTGTCCTGCTGGCTGAGAAGTTAAGTTTTCATCCCTGGTTTCACTGAAAGATTTTGTGTATTGAAATCAGACATAGCAGACTGCCTACATTGAAAGGCCTGCTTACATCACAGGTGTCACTAGTCAATCAATTGGCTCTGGGTGGGGTTTCATCACTGTTGTCTTAGGCATCCTTCACGATTAGAAGTCAGTCAGTCTGACTTAGATTTGTCTGTGGAAGCTGAAAACCTTGATACACTGCAAAGAACAAACTATAACTCCATTTAGGACCTGGAAACCTGGTGAGGCATAATACTTGTACAGAAAGGGAGCTACACTTTCTACAAAAAGTTTAATTTGTTTTTTCCTTATTGGCGTTAAGCAGAGAATTGCAGGATTCCATTAAAAGTGTAGTAATTTTATAACCAGAGGGAGTGAGATACAACTGAATTTGCTTGATTGTTGGGCTTGAGACCTAGGATTTGGAAGGATATTTTTGCAACATTTTAAAAGTGTCTTGCTGGCTGAGGAGTGAGTTAATTTTTATCCCTGGACTCAGTAGAGTGATTTGTGCAGGAGACGTGGTCTAGTAAATTGTAGTGTTAGTTGAAGTACAATAAAGGGCAGTATTCACCAGGGTGGTGGAGCAGTTCTGTATTTGATTGTTTCTATCAGTCACCAGTGGCTGTGGACTACCCACCCACCCTACCTCACATCCCTCCCCAGGCATGGCATTTCCTTTTATAGCCACAGTTGTGACATCACTTCCTCAACAGGTCTTGGGGCAGAACTGTCATATCCTTAATAACCCAGCACAGTACAAAAAGGGTAGGTACACACCACAAATAATAATAAAAAAGACATATATGTATATAGTATATTATAAGGGAGAGAGACATGTGTGGAGTGGTGCAATGCACTGGCTGTGGGGCAGCAGTTTTCTGGGAGACATTCTGGAAACTGCATTGCTGTCCTATTTGCAGGCAACTGTCAGCTCTGAGGGAGGAGGTTGCCCACCTCCAGGCTGGACTAGCAAGGACTAAGGAGGCCTCCCCCTTCCAAAGAGCACCACTGCCACAACCACTGCCTCAGAGGTTGCCAAGTATGAAGAGCAGTTGGACCACAGTGGGTTCTGGGAGGGTGCGGGTGGTGGACCAGAGGCGAAGCCCCCTAGTTGTACCTCTACACAAATCATATGCCATTCTGGCAGAGCAAGGTTCCTCTATGATGGCACCCTCAGTTGAGGCCCAGAAGAAAGCTGAGGACATCCACAAGGGAGACCCACAAAACGGTGGCAAGGGACACCACAGGGGAAGGAAACAGCTTCTGATAGGGGACTCTATTGTTAGGGGTAAACCTGGGAAAGGGAGAGGAGAAGGAAGTAAGGTGCCTGCCTGGTGCCATGGCTTGGAGGGACAGGAAGCGAATCCTCAGGATTGCAGAAGCAGCATCACAGGAGAGGGAACTAGATATCATAGTCCACCTTGGGACAAATGACCTAGTTAGGCATGGGATCAGTGCAGTGCAGAATGAATTTGTGGAGTTGGGGAAGGGCCTCAGACAGGTAGCAAGCACGGTAACCTTCTCAGAGGTGCTACCAGTCCATGGCAGGAGTGAGGCTAGGGTACTGCACACCATGCAGTTTAATGAATGGTTTCAAAACTGGTGCAGAGCACAGGGCTTTGGCTTCATTGGGGACTGAGGAGCCACCTGGAGAGATAAAGGTCTATTCTGGCATGATGGTCTGCATCTGTCCATGAAACGAACCAAGCTCCTAGGTGATAGGTTTAAATGCTTCCTTGACAAACTTTTAAACTAGCCAAGGGGGGGAGGCACTGATAAAAGGCAGGAAATTTCAAGCCTCCCCCCACAAAACATGGCAGGTAGTAAGGTAAACACTGAGGTACAGAGCTCAACACAGGGCAGGACAGTGGTAAATAGAAAAATAGACAAGGACAGTAAGAGCAGGGATGGGGGAAAAAAGGATAAAGCCAACATTAAATGGAGAGCAATGAGTACCAACGCCCGTAGTCTGGGAAACAAGCTTCCTGAGCTAGTAGCCCTGATGGAAGATGAACAGTTGGATATTGTAGCAGTCACAGAAACATGGTACACCGAGAACCATGACTGGGATGTCAACATACCAGGGTACACAATCTACAGAAGGGACATGGAAGGTAAAAGAGGAGGTGGAATAGCTCTGTACATAAGGGAAGGGATCAAAGCTACAGAACTAAAAAGTAAAGGGGGAGGACAAGTGGCACTCTGGGTCACCTTGGAGACAGGGAATGGCATCACAATCCGCTCAGGGGTTGTATACAGATCCCCATCTCAAGGGGAGGAAATGGACAACAAAATGATAGAGGACATTCTCAAAATGGCTGAAAAAGGGGAGATACTGTTGATGGGGACCTGAATATGCCAGATGTTAACTGGATAACAGGTACTGCAGCCACATCCAAGAGCAGGGTCATTCTCGATGACCTGCAGGGGCATGCCTTAGACAGCTTATGTTGGAACCCACTCGGGAGGGAGCAATATTAGACCTGGTACTCTCAAATAGAGAGAGGATCACAAATTTAGAAGTCAGTAGACATCTGGGAAAAAGTGACCACTGCACAGTATGCTTCACAATGACCACAACCATGGAGATAAGCCATACAAAAACAAGGATACTGGACTTTAGAAGAGCTGACTTTGGCAAAATGGGTGAATACCTGAAAAATGCACTAGCAAATGACCAAAAAGGAGGGGTGGAAGAACAATGAAGCAAAATCAAAACTGCCATCATAGAGGCAACAAGCCTTTGTGTGAAGCAAATAAAGAAAACAAAGCGGAGTAAAAAACCACTATGGTTTTCAAACGAGGTGGCAGGGAAGGTTAAGGAGAAAAAGGCTGCATTCATAAAGTATAAGGAATCACAAAAGGAGCATGACAGGAACTGTATCAATTAAAGCAGAAAGAAGTGGGGAAGGCAGTCAGACCCAAAGGCTCAAACCGAAGAAAAAATAGCCAACTCAGTTGAGAAGGGGGATAAAACCTTTTATAGGTACATTAGGGAGCATAGAAAGGTTAAGCGAGGGATAGTGAAGATTAATAAAGGAAAGGGGAGGTGGGCAGAGGGGGGGACAGTGAAAAGGCAGAGACTGTGAATGAATATTTCTGCTCAGTATTCACAAAAGAAGATGAGGAGGAGTTACCTAAACCAGACAATAGAAGCACTCTGGGTAGGGGGGTTGACACCAGTCCATTCACAGAAGAAAGAATCCTGAAAGAACTCCTAAAACTCAAGGTGGACAAAGCAATGGGGCCTGATGGGATTCACCCCAGAATCCTAAAAGAACTAAGGGAGGACCTAGTGACACCACTGACCATGCTTTTTAACAGATCATGGCAGGATAGGGTGGTACCTGAGATCTGGAGGAGGGCAGATGTGATTCCCCTTCACAAAAGTGGGAGCAAGACAGAAGCGGGAAACTACAGACCTGTAAGTTTGACCCCAGTGGTAGGGAAAATGATGGAATCACTTCTGAAAGAAAGAAATGTTGAGTACCTAGAGGCCAGCGGGGCACAGGACCCAAAGCAGCATAGATTTACAGCAGGAAGGTCATGTCAGACAAATCTAATTGATTTCTTTGACTGGGTGACCAAAGTAATAGACCAGGGAGGGGCTGTGGATATGGCCTACCTAGACTTTGTAAAGGCATTTAACACAGTCTCGTGCAAAAGATTAATAATCAAGTTAGCCAGCCTGGGAGTGGGTCCCAGGGTGGTAGCCTGGGTAGCAAACTGGTTGCACAACAGGACACAGAAGGTAACAGTGAATGGAACACATTCCGAAGAAAGGGGGGTTACTAGTGGAGTACCTCAGGGCTCAGTACTGGGTCCAGTCCTCTTTAACATCTTCATAGGTGACATTGTAGAGGGTCTGGAGGGAAAGGTATGCCTCTTTGAAGATGACACAAAGATCTGTAACAGAGTTGATACACAAGGGGGGGTAGAAAAGATGAGAAGGGACTTGGCAAGGTTGGAGGAATGGTCAGACATGTGGCAACTTAGATTCAATACAAAGTGCAGAGTAATGCACCTGGGAAACAAAAACCCAGGAGAAGAGTACACAATAGCAGGGGAGTTACTAACAACAACAAAAATGGAAAGGGACCTGGGGGTAGTCATATCAGATGACCTAAAGGTGGGTTAGCAATGTGAAAAGTCGGTAAGGAGAGCCAGGGGGATACAGGGATGCATAGGAAGGGGCATCACAAGTAGAACAAGCATTTGTCAATGCCGAACGTTCGCTTGCAGGTATTTGCAGTGGTGTTTGGCAAGTATGGTGCTTTATCCTAATGCCCTGTGCGATTGCTGGTATTTGCACGATAAATTTTCAGCATGACCTTTTTGTTACCCCCATTGTGCGCTACATAGGCAGAAACACGTTTTGGGCAGGATGAGAAAATGACAGCTGTACTGCTCATAAGGAAGTGTGGTAAAATGGCAATGTTGTAAATCTGGAGTGAAATATTGAAAATTCGCAAACCTCTGACATGCGTGGGAAGTGCGCAATACTGCGCAATAAATCAGTCATTGTTAAGATTTTTTCACCAAATTGTCAACATTGGCATTTTAAAACCTCTGCTAATGAACAGTGTCACTGTGATTGTCTTACTGTGTGCCATACATTGATTTTGCACACTGACTGCGCCATTGTGCACTACATGGGCAGAAACACGTTTTGGGCAGGATGTGAAAAATGACAGCTGTACTGCTCATAAGGAGGTGTGGTAAAATGGCAATGTTGAAAATCTGTAGTGAAAATATTGAAAATTCGCAAACTTTCGAGCATGCATAGGAAGTGCACAATGCACGCTTATAAAACAGTTATTTGTAGGAATTTGTTCACCATATTTTCAACATAGCCATTTTAAGATCTATGCTCATGAACAGTGACACTGTGATTTTCTTAATGTGTCCCATACACTGAGTTCACACAGCGACCGTGCCATTGTGCGCTACATGGGTGGAAACACGTTTTGGGCAAGATGTGAAAAATGACAGCTGCACTGCTCATAAGGAGGTGTGGTAAAATGGCAATGTTGAAAATGTGGAAATATTGAAAATTCGCAAACTTACGAGTGTGCATAGGAACTGCGCAATGAACACTCGTAAAACAGTCATTTTTAGGAATTTTGTCACCAAATTTTCAACACAGCCATTTTAAGACATCTGCTCCTGAACAGTATCACTGTGATTTTCTCAATGTGTCCCATACACTGAGTTCGCACATGGACTGCGCCATTGTGCGCTACATGGGCGGAAACATGTTTTGGGTAGGATGTGAAAAATGACAGCTGTACTGCTCATGAGGAGGTGTGGTAAACTGGCAATGTTGGAAATCTGGAGTGAAAATATTGAAAATTCGCAAACTTACGAGCGTGCGTAGGAACTGTGCAACGCACACTCGTAAAACAGTAATTTTTAGGAATTTTTTCACCAAAGGTTCAACATTGCCATTTTAAAACCTCTGCTAATGAACAGTGTCACTGTGATTTTCTTACTGTGTCTCATACATTGAGTTCGTACACCGACTGCACCATTGTACGCTACATGGGCAGAAACATGTTTTGGGCAGGATGTGAAAATGACAGCTATACTGCTCATGAGGAGGTGTGGTAAAATGGTAATGTTGATAATCTGGAGTGAAAATATTGGAAATTCGCAAACTTACGAGCATGCATAGGAACTGCGCAACGCATGCTCGTAAAACAGTCATTTCTAGGATTTTTTTCACCAAATTTTCAACACAGCCATTTTACAACCTCTGCTAATGAACAGTGTCACCAAGATTTTCTTAATGCGTCCCATACATTGATTTTGCACACCGACTGTGCCATTGTGCGCTACATGGGTGGAAACACGTTTTGGGCAGGATGTGAAAAATGACAGCTGTACTGCTCATAAGGAGGTGTGGTAAAATGGCAATGTTGAAAATCTGGAGTGAAAATATTGAAAATTCACGAGCTTACGAGGCCTGCGTAGGAATTGCATAGCAGCAACTCAATAAAACAGTCATTTTGGAATTTTTCACCAAATTTTCATTGTTAAAATTTGGTGCAAAACTCAAAAATGCCTGAGATATGCAAATAAGTTGAAACCCCTATCTAGCCCATTATACAGCTTACGGCATTTCCTCAGTTGGTAATCGGCTTTGAAGAGTGCAGACGTGTTCCCGGTCCACCAAGATTGTTGCGCTGAGCTCCGGCAAGTATGGGGTGGGGTGCGGGAGGCTGAGGCACATTGGCGTGGGTGTGGGTTGTGAGGGGAATGGAGATTATGGGGACCATTTTTTTCTTTACAGGTGTAAAAAAAATGGACTATGGGGACGCTTGCCACGCTGGGGTGGCTCCTCAGCATGGCAGAAGATGGCTGGGGTGAGGAGCCGACAGGGATTGGGCACCCTGTTGGCAAAATGGGATGTTTGCCATGCTGGGTGGGCTCCCAGCATGACAGCTTGATGGCTTTGGGGGCCGTGGGCCGACGGGAGTTGGCACCGTCGCACAACAACGCCATGCTGGGTGGGCTCTCGCTTGGCACCAAAGCTTGGGGGGGTGGCGTGACACAGGGGCAAGCGCATGACACGGGGGGGTGGCGTGACACAGTGCTGGGTATGGCAGCAGTGGATTTCTTTGAAGCGAAGACCACCGTTGTCATACTCAGCTCCCACACCCATTGGTGCAGGACCACCACACCTGCTCAACACAGCACTGGACTGCAAGGGAGAGGCACACCTCCAAAGTGTGCTACTCTCCCAAAACGTTCCTTGTGCATGCACACAAGCATATGTAGAAAGAGAAGTTGTTATCCCTCTGTACAGACAGTTGGTGAGACCCCATCTGGAGTACTGCGTGTAGTTTTGGAGATCTTATCTACGCATGGACATAGACACGATGGAAGCAGTCCAGAGGAGGGCAACTAACATGGTGTAGGGTCTGCAGCAGAAGTCATATGTAGAGAGACTGAGAGAGCTTAATATGTATTTCCTTGAGGAAAGGAGGGACAGGGGGGACATGATAGAAATGTTCAAGTACCTCAAGGGAATCAACAAAGTCCAGGAGGGTAGCATCTTTCAGAAAAAGAGATGTGTAAGAACAAGGGGGCACAATTTAAAGATAGAGGGGGGACGGCTCAGGGGTAATGTGAGGAATTTTTTTTTCACGGAGAGAGTGGTGGACACATGGAACAGCCTTCCTGAGGAGGTTATTGGGTCTAAAACAGTGGGGGGAATTCAAACATGCATGGGACAGACACAGGGCAATTATAGTTGGGGGTTGCAGGAAGTAGGCTGTCACAAACCACTCACTGGAGCTCCAAAAGTCCAACCCACCCTAAAGTGCTGATATGACTTTCCACTCCCAGACTATGAGATGGCGACCGGGAAAGGGAGCGAGGACCCAGATAAGGGAGATAAACTATGGCTGACCTTAGGTGTTCAGGTCCATTGAAGATGGTGGGTAGTAGTCCACAAGCAGGTTGCAGTACACCTGGCAGACACAAGACAGTAAACACAACAAAGATGAATAAAGATAATTTTTCAAAAAGGGGAAGTACGAAATTTCAAACTGATTATCAGTCCTTCATATACAATGACACGTATATAGACAGGTTTACATGAGCAATGAAAGGATAACTAAAGATGAGAGCAAATAGAAGGAAGAAAATGTAGGTCAGAAGAAAATTAGTGCACGTTAGACTTATGAAATAGTCTGTTAAGTTTATTTTTGTCAGTATGTGTGGATCATCATTCATCACACATGCTGCTTTTGCTGCAAACTGCCTTGCAGGTTGGCTCCCTCCGAGTGTTCTAAATGGATCCAGTCTCTTACTTAGGTCCATTGTTATTCAAATTAATTTATTCCCTTGGGATGGAATGTGTGAAGCTGATTTACCCAATATGTTTCTGCATTTAAGTGTTCAGCTGAGTCTTTGATATTCTGAATTGCTTTGAGAACAACAATCTCCCAGTTTATGACGGCCAGATTGATTAAAATGCTTTGCTTCAAAGGTGCCCAGGGTGTGAATAATTGCATCTTCATGTCTGCTGAATCTTGTTCTGAGGCTGTTTTATGTTTTCCCCACAGGTTGTTTTTTGCCTGTTTATAGGTAATTACTGTAAGTGGATGCTCTGGTTTGTACTGCAAGTGAGATGCCTTCTGATCCCGTAAAGGGCTCCTACCGGGTGACTTTGCAGTGTGTTTGTAATATGCCTTTATGTACAGAACTTGCAAGTAGCACATCTCCTGAAACCCTATTTAAAACATCTTGGGCTGGCTGTTTGAATTTGATTTTGCAAAGGATGTGAAATGGCTATGTTTTGCAAGTTTTGGTTTCTGAAAAAACCTAGAAAGAGAGGGGCATGAAAGTCCTCTCCATACCTCTCAGCCTCCTGGCATTAATCTGTGTAGTGCTGGCCTTTAAAATGGGGAGCAAATGTCCAGAATCCACAGCACATTTTTATTTGAAGGAGCAATAAGATTAAGAATAGTGGGCACCATATATTAAGTATTAAGAACTGTTTCTATCAAATTAGTTTTAATATTTAATAGGGAGGCAGTATAGCACAGTGGTCTAGGGCTCTGAAATGCAAATCTGGTGACATCCAGCAGACCAGACTTGGGTTTGAATCCCACAGCTTCCACTTGCATACTGTGTGACCCTGAGCAAGTCACTTAACCTCCTTGTGCTCCCAAGTTGCTCCTGTAAAAAGGCTTTCAGCTTAGTGTGCTATACCTGGTTAAACAACTAAATAAAAAAATATATATATATTTAGTAGTTTGTATGACCAGAAATAGCTTTCACTTTATAAGAAACATCACTACTTCTTTGCACAGCAAGGGTACATTTAGGTCTAAATTCATAGCACTATGCCAAATTCAAAGCAGTTGAGAACTATGTTCCCCTCTGACATGGAGGGGGGGGTACTGTTGCAGTAATCTGAAATGCTTGTTGATGATAACATATTGTAAAGGACAGAGACCTGGGTGGTATGTTACAATTAAGGGTAATGGCTGGGGTTTGTTCTTTTCCTTGGTTGTGAAGATTAACTCATAAATAAATACATACATACATACATACTTACAATAAATCAAAAAATCAATGATAAAGTAAATAAATACATACACACATATATATATATATATATATACACATAACATACATACATATTAATGAATGCACCAGGTTGCCATACCTATCAGTGGGCTACCCCTGCTTTACGTGCTTGAATAAGGTTGAGAGGCCTGGATTGTTAACTCCTGTGGAGATTTTTTACCCATAGATGTTAAATTTAAAATTATTTTCATGGTGCCTCTGCCTATTCATTGTAAGTGGGCTAGGTCCCAGCTAGTGCAACCCCCTGGTAAATAGCATCAACCAACTGGGGTCTCCACTGGCACACCCAACTCAGTTCCAACACAATGCAGTAGCAGTTGGCCCCCACAGTAACTTGACAATCTACAAATAATATGCTGAAGACAGTAATTCAAACAAGAATGGAAGGAATGTATTGGAGAACGGCAACAAGCCTTTGTGTAAAGCAAATCAACAAAACACAACAAAGGAAAAAAATGCTATGGTTCCTAAAAGAGGTGTCAGGGAAACTTAAGGAGAAAAGGATAGCATTCAGGAAATATAAGGAAACACAGAAGGAGCAGGACAGAGAACTTTATCAGTTAATGCAGAAAGAGGCTGGGAAGGCAGTCAGAATAGCAAAGGCCCAAACTGAGAAAAAGATAGCCAATTCTGTTAAGAAGGGTGATAAGATCTTTTATAGGTAGATTAGGGAGTGTGAAAGACCAAAGAAGGGATACTGAGGCTTAATAAAGGGGAAGGAATGTGGGTAGAGGGTGACAGTGAAAAAGCAAGGATACTGAATGAATATTTCTGCTCAGTATTCACAAAGGAAGAGGAGGGGGAGGTACCTAAACCAAACAAGAGAAACACTCTGAAGACAAGGGTTGATACTAGTCCATTTACAGAAGAAAGGGTTCTGAAAGAACTAATAGAATTGAAAGTGGACAAAGCAATAGGGCCTGATGGGATTCACCCAAGAATTCTAAAAGAACTAAGGGTAAAACTAGTGACACGCTGACTACTCTTTTTAACAAATCATGGGAGGATGGTGTGGTACCTGAGGACTGGAGGAGGGCGGCTGTGATTCCTCTTCACAAAAGTGGGAGCAGGACAGAGGCAGGAAATTACAGACCAGTTAGTTTGACCTCTGTGGTAGGGAAAATGATGGAATCAGTTCTGAAGGAAAGAATTGTTGAGTACCTAGAGGCCAGTGAGGCACAGGACCCAAGGCAGCATGGATTCACGATGGGAAGGTCATGTCAGACGAATCTAATAGATTTCTTTGACTGGTTGATCAAAGTAGTAGACCAGGGAGGAGCTGTGGACATGGCCTGCCTAGACTTTAGCAAGGCATTTGATACAGTCCCACACAAAAGATTAATACACAAGTTAGCCAGCCTTGGAGTGGGTCCCAAGGTGGTAGCCTGGATAAAAAATTGGCTAGACAACAGGACACAAAGGGTAGTAGTAAATGGAGTCCACAGTGAAGAAAGGAGGGTTACTAGCAGGGTACCGCAGGGTTCAGTACTGAGGCTGGTCCTTTTTAATGTCTTTATAAGTGACATTGCAGTGGAACTGGAAGGAAAAGTATGTCTCTTTGCAGAAGACACAAAGATCTGCAGCAGGGTTGATACACAAGATGGAGTGGAAAGGATGACAAGCAACTTGGCAAGGTTGGAGGAATGGTCAAATGTATGGCAGCTCAGATTCAATGCAAAGAAGTGCAAGGTAATGCACCTGAGAAACAAAAACCCAGGGGAAGAGTACACAGTTGGGAGTGAGATACTGACACCAGTAAAAATGGAAAGGGACCTGGGGGTAATTATATCAGATGACCTAAAGGTGGGTGAGCAATGTGAGAAGACATTAAGGAAGGCTGGGGGGATACTGGGATGCATAGGGAGAGACATCAATAGTAGAAAACAGGAAGTTGTTATCCCTCTGTACAGACAGTTGGTGAGACCCCATCTGGAGTACTGTGTGCAGTTCTGGAGATCCCATCTCTACAAAGACATATTAACCCCTAGATGGCGCTATCCCAGGGGCTACTACCCCTGCCTGATTTGCCACTAACAGGTTGAGGGGCCTGGATCCAATGAGGTGCCTCCACCCAGAGGTCAGGGTTTACAATAGTTAAACTAACTTGGTCACAGCCTCTGGGACACTGCAACCCCTTCTTCCCACTAGTGCCCACACAATATATCAGAATTACCTTTACAGTATACACTTACCCCAGGACTGGTTCCGCACTGGGACCTCCTGTGAGGAATAAGATACAGTGCAACAATCACAGTACAGTACTTTAACATAGACAAATACTCAGGCAGTATAACTTTGCTGAAACAAGCAGATCTGATTTATTTAGGGGGATATAACAAGGACAGGGGGAAATCAGGTTAATTAGCTTATCATTCTACTCATCTACCTATGGCTCTGTGCACAGGCCTATCCCTATCAGTTACTGTCCCTGGGTACCCAAGCCCTAGTGGCTAGTCCAAACCGTGGCAGCTGGTAAGGGCCCTTTCACACAGAAAAATTAGTTAAACAGTCAGCAGTACAGTAATTCCATTTGGCAATTCAACAGGGAGCGACCCTGAATTAGTACTCACGACCTCCAAACAAGATAGGGTCCTTCAATGTCAGCAGGGCTACTCTTGAGCTCCAAGAGACTCCTCACACATTTATATGGTAAACAGTCACAGGCAAAAGTCACTTAATGGCAGCAGGATTCACTTGAGGTACACATGCTCTTCACACATTTATATGGTGAAACAGAAAGTACTATACCAGGCAGGCTGCTTTCTATCCCGATCGCAATTACTGCACAATACCCGAGAACACACAGCAGATTCAGTTCCTGACAGACCGAGTGCAATTCAGCTATTTCTCCAGTCTTCTACAGGGTGAGCCTGGTTTCTACTCTTCAGATATCCTTTGATTCTCTTCACAGGACGATTCAGTCCTAAGCAGTTACACAAGCTGCAGACCGGAACTCTGGGCCTTACACACGCTTCCTACTAAAACTGCACACTGAAAAGCACAGGGCTCCTTCCTTCTTCACTGTCAGAGCTCAACTGAAAACTTCAACAGACAAAACCTGGCACTTCCTTTGAGTTCCTCCCAGTTCTTGACTGGATTGGCTGTCACTCACAATAGACTGCTGCTGTTGGTCCAAAAGGCGCCAAGTCTAAACTACATCTCCCAGAGTCACTACCCATACAATCCTCTTGGGGCTGGCTCAGATTATGAGACCAAGTTCTGATTCGTCCAAGGCACCATTTTAGAGCTAGCTTACCCCACACTGATTGGTCCAGTTCAGCAGTTCAAAACCAGAATGGGGAACTAGGCAGACACAGTTCTGACTGCAAAGAAAGCAGGTTAGACAAACTGTAATTTCATTATTACTGTAAATGATTTCTGGCAAACAGTTACATCTTTCAGATAGGTTCCTTTGCACTCCTAGTGACTGCAAAAATGGAGTGAATTAGCAGCAGCTTGAGTGGTACTCAATCAAAGAAACACACAGTCCCCCATACAAACTAATTATGTCTGCAAGCAGACAGCTCTTAAAGAGACAGTACCAGAGGTTATAAAAACACTCACTGATAAATGGCTTAAACGCCAAACACCATTTAGGCTTGGAGCATTCAAGCAAGCTCCTGGAAGACTTCTGGGAACCCCCATTTGCAGGGGGGTTACACATAGATAGAGTGGAGGCTGTCCAAAGGAGGGCAACCAAAATGGTGCAGAATCTGCACCAGAAGACATACGAAGAAAGACTAAAGAAGCTTAATATGTATACCCTTGAAGAAAGAAGGGAGAGAGGGGACATGATAGAAACTTTCAAGTACCTCAAGGGACTCAACAAAGTCCAAGAGGGTAGCATCTTTCAGAAAAAGAGATGTGCAAGAACAAGGGGGCACAATTTGAAGATGGGGTGGCTCAGAGGTAATGTGAGGAAATATTTTTTCACAGAGAGGGTTGCGGATGCATGGAACAGCCTCCCTGAGGAGGTCGTGGAGTCAAGAACAGTGGGAGAATTCAAGAATGCATGGGACAGACATAAGGCAGTCCTAGTGGGGGGTAGGAGGAAGTAAGCTGTTGGTTAACTAGGATCTGCAGCTTATCTGTTAGGTAGGAAAATGGGCAGACTAGGTGGGCCAAGTTTTCCTTATCTGCCGTCAAATTCTATGTTTCTATGTTTCTATGAGAACAGATACACGGTCCTAAGGGAAAGAAAAGCAAAGCTTGAAGCAAATATGGGTTCATTCAAATAATACTTCACCAGTTTATAAATCCTTCACTGCAGCCCATCCCCTCAAACACCACAATTCCCCTGCCCAACAGTACTGTCTAAGGCCCTGTACACACTAGTGAGCTTAAAATGGTTTAATTGCCTTAAACTGTTTTAAGTTCTTGAAACACGGTTTGTGTACACACTACAACCCGGTTGAAACTGTGTTATAACTGTGTTCTAAAACTGTGCTAAAACCCTGCTAGGGAGGTAGTCTTTAGCTCGGTTTTAGACAAAAACGGTTGCCTTGATCCGTGTTAACAGCAGTGTGTACACAAACCATGCTGTAACACGAGTTGAGGCAACCCATCCTGAGAGAAAATAGTTTCTTTCAGCTGCAGAATTAATGCAAAAAATACATTACAGGCATTGCTGAGCTGGCAAAGAATCCTAGTTCAGTCGATGTACTTTTTTGTTTATCGGTTTCATGGCTATCCCATCATGCACTGCAGCACCCATATTGCTTTGAGTTGGTGCAACAGTCATGCCTGGGAACCTACTCAGGTAAGCACAGTTACAAACATATTGAACATACAAAATTGCCAGCAGAAACAGGCCTCCCAGTCTATCGAGTCTGCTCGAGTGTGCAGTTAGCACCTCATCTCGCAGCTGCCCCTCCTCCCCCCTCTTCCCAGTATCTCTTACCCTTACCCTGTCCCAACCCCTCCTGAAACTGCCCATCTTACAGGACACTATGTCATCTGGTAAGGTGTTCCATTTGTCCACCACTCTTTCAGTGAAAAAATGTCTCATCATCTCCCTCCTGAATCTTCCCCCCTCCAATCTCAGTCCATGCCCTCTAATGTCCCTCCCCTTTCTCATCTGAAAAATCCCTTCTGTGTTGGTCTTGTTGATCCCCTTCAGATACTTAAAGGTCTTGATTATATCCCCCCTATCCTTTCTCACCTCTCCTCCAGTGAAAACATAGTCAACTCTCCCAACCTGTCCTCATAAGGCTTGCTCTCTAATCCCTAGATCATCTTTGTGGCTTTTCGCTGCACCCCCCAGCCTCTTCAACAGTCTTGATGTCCTTCTTCAGGAATGGGTGCCAGTACTGCATGCAGTACTCCAGGTGGGGCCTGGACAATGACCTATTCAGGGGCAGGATAACCTCCCTCCTTCTGGAGGAGAGCCCTCTTGCAATACACCCAAGCATTTTGTTGGCTTTTGTTGCTGCCTTCCTGCATTGAGCAGAGTTGTTCATGCTCCCTGTAATGATCACCCCTTGGTCCTTCTCCTCTGTGGAGCTCCCCATCTGTACCCCATTCAAGTGATAATCCCTCCTCTGGTTCCTGGCTCTGAAGTGCAGAACCTTGCACTTCTTGGCATTGAACCCCAACTGCAATGTTTCCTCCCACTCCTGTAGCTTAGTCAGGTCCTCCTGCAACCCCTTCCAAACCTCTGCATCATCAACCACAGCTTCCATCTTGGTACCTTCTGCAAACAGACTGATCCTGCTCCTGTTCCAGATCCTGTGTGAGATATCGGCAGTAAAAATCCCAAACAGCACTGGCCCTAGTACCGGTCCCTGTGGTACCCTGCTCATCACCGTTGTCAGTAACAAGAGGTCCCCCCACCACCACCCTTTACTGCTTTCCCTTTAGCCAGTTTGTGATCCATTTCACCATTTTTGGTCCCACCTCCACATATTCCAGTCCCCCGGAACCTTCCATGCGGCACTGAATCAAAGGCCTTGCTGAAGTCTAAATACAGAACATCCACTGCATGGCCCTTGTCCAGTTCCCACGTCACCCAGTCATAGTATTCTACAAGGCTTGTCTGGCAGGATCTGCCCTCTACAAACCCATGATGTTTACCATTCTGGAGAACTTTTTCTTCCAAAAAGCTTACTAGCCTCTCTTTTAGGATGATCTCCATGAGCTTTCCCATGATCAATGTGAGGCTCACTGGTCTATAGTTTCCTGGTTCATCCTCTGGGCCACTTTTGTGGATGGGCACCACATGGGCCATTCTCCAGTCCTGTGGTACATATCCCAAGTCCAGGAAGGTATTGAACAGGTCGGACAGTGGCCCCGCCAGAACCTCTGCCAACTCCCCTTGGAACTGGAGTGAATGCCATCAGGTCCAGGTGCTTTGTTCACCCTTATTTTCCTCAACCCATCTAGTACCCTGCTCTCTGTAATCCCTACATCTGTCGTCTCCACCCCCCACCCATCCCCCCTCACCTGAGGTATCTGCCCCCCTTCTCCTACATGAATACAGAGAAGAAGTGTTTGTTCAATGCCTCTGCCTGCTCTGCCCCTTTCTCCACCCATGAAAAAGTGGATGCTCTGTCAACCGTGCTAGGGACCAGTTTATAAAACATTTTGAAGAATGTTTTAAAATTGGTCCCTAATGCGGACAGGGCCTAAGCCTCTAGTTCCCTCCCTACCAATACCGCCTATTTCAATGGGCATATGCAACCCACAATAAGTGAGAAGTTATGCTTGTGCAGCATTCTTGATAATCTGAAGGTTAGCTGAATCAGTTGTTTGACTGTTATACACGGATACTTTAGCCATTTGCACTGTCTATCCCCTAAGGGACTACCACCCTGTCAGGGTACTGTAAAGGCAAAGGAACCCTATTGAGGAGGGTTCCACCCCCTAGAGGTGCCACAAGAACATAATGTTTTCAGGATAAAGGTACCTTAGGAAGGAGCCCAAAATAACTGTGAAGCAGGTGGTGAACACAGAGACTCATTGGAGTGATGATGACTGATAGTAAGCTGAGGAATGTTGCTTTAACGTCTTCTGTTTTTAACTAGGCAAACTCCTAACAGTAACCAAAACAGTAAAATGATTTGTTTTTGATAAAGCAGAGGTAGTTGCAGGACTGCTACACACGACGCTTACGGTGCAAATTTGATCAACAGCGATTCCAACTGCCCAGTTGTAATGCATAACTACAACCCAGTTATCCAAGCAGGAAAATGCTTACTAGTAATTATAGTTCTTTTCCATATGTGTCTTGGGGCAGAGGGGAAAGGGAGTGATATAACACAAGAAAAATAGTAGTGCAAATAAAATGGTATACTCCTGAGCAGCGTAGTATGTGCAAATACATATAGTGCAAAAGACACAGTTAGACTACAAGGAGCAGTAGAATACAATCTATGGGAAAGTAGCAGCTAAGAATCATGGGTAATTGCATTAGCCATATTTACAGGGGAACGGTCAGCATTAAGAACCCCACACCCAAGTGTGGGGCTGGTCTTTTTGCTGTGTGTGGGCAAATTACTTTTTTTAGTTACTGTGTACTGCAGTGTAGTAGATTGTATCAGGCTGATCTGCTGGCTCCCAAGCTAGGATTTGCTGTAACTAGAAATGGCAGAAGCCCCTGCAGCTGTTGTCAGAGCTGGGCTGAAACAATGTGACATTCAATAGCCTGCAGTGCATATTATAGTCCTACTGTCCTCCGGGGGCCAAGTACAGTCAAAGAAGATTGCACTGAGCACCTGGAAAACAGTGGGGCCAGCAAGCATCCGATCTGAACTTTTAAAATCTGTAACATGCACTACAGGCTATTGAATCTCCCATGTTTGCAGCCCAGCTGTGACATCAGCTGCAGGGGATTTGGGGATTTCTGCTTACAGCAAATGTCAGCTTGGGAGTCAGCAAAATAAGCCTGATACAGTCCACTATACTTCAGTAAACAGTAAATATTTTTTTGCACACAAAGTGCAAATTGTGACCAGCCTCACAGTTAGGTGTGGGGCTTTAAATGCCGACCCCTATTAACAGAGATAGATACTGCCATTTGTTTTCTGGGTGGTTTTGGATAGTGCTATTCTGTAACTCCTACTGTACTCACCTAAGACTACTGAGACCGTTTACAGACTTTCCTTAGAAAAAAGTCACACAGTGCTGGAGGTCATACAATGTAACAGAATCTTACTTACAGTAAAGTGTAGTAGACACAGGGTAATGCCTTGACAAACTTTAATGTTTCGAGGTGCCTTACCTCATCAACTGGGCATACAGGTTTGGTCAAAGATGCCCTATTTTATAGTCGTATTATATGACATCACAGATTAACGCACAAATTCCACGAGCCTTAAAAGCATACATGAAAGAAAGTGCTAATTAATTAATTTAATCAAAATTAACCAAAAATGTGACACAAATGTAAATGATCCCAATAATTTAGCAGACGTGGCAGAAATAGGAAAGCTAGTAAAATTCTTTCTGTCAGTATTTCAGATCTAGCAAAATACAAAAGATGTCTACAGACTTGCTGAGAAAATCATGTTCGATAAATTTGATGTTGTCTGTTTTTATAATAGTTGAGCTAGATCTGTGCTGAACTGTGATTTTGAGACACCTGTATACTGCATTATACTCTGAACTGAACTGGCCATTGTGGTGACACATCTGGTTAGCACTCATCTATCAGTCAGTTTACTGGCAGCTGCTTTCTTTCTGAACAAGCCGGAGGAGCCACGTCTGACTGCTTATTCCTGCTGAGGTCTGCACAATAATAACCAAGGAGAACAGATAGAAGAATGTTTCAATTAATATTTTGCATCAGTATTTACAGAAGAAAGAAATGGAATATTACTGAATACCAAAAGCAGAGGCAGAAGGACACCTTCCATGATGTATCTGTGACACTTGCCACAGATGACATAATGTTGAGGATGATAAACGTAAACAAGGTGATGGAGCCTTATAGAATATACGCAAAGATCATGAGGGAACCAGCAAAGGAACTCGCTGCCACATTGGCAATAAAATTCGAAGTCCAAAATCAGATAAAAGAAGGTTCAACACCTTAATGGTGCAAAATTGCTTTTATTTTATTTTTCCCTTCCACCTTACAACACACAACGTTTCATTCTTTGGCATTGTCACGGGGTGCCAGAGAAACAATACTTAAGACATCCAGCAGACCAGTTAAGCTGGGGAATCCTTTGCAGTATTCAGTTTTATAAATTACCCTTGCAGAGTACTCATTAAGATTGAAAAACCTATGACAAGGTAGAGGTTTTACTAAATTGGTTTTATTTTACTATTACAGTCAGGAGCTTGAGACTACATAAATAAAAAAAAAATATAACAATACAGGTATAATAAAATGGGATCACAATGTAGCATGAGAGTAAAGGATTTTATTGGTGAACTATAAATCAAAGTGACGCAATAGGGGAATAAAAATAATGCAAAATTAAATTCAAACGTGTTTTAATAACTTCCATCAATCTACATGACTTATTACTTTACTTACAAACAACAAGGAGTCATTTATTTAATAAGTGCATCCACAAATTACTAATATATATATATATATATATACATATATATATGTATATATATATATATATATATATACATTTTATTCTCCTTACATCTCTGGCTGCCCCCTTGTGACGGACTCTTCCATACCCGCCACCCCGGAATCACTGGGTCTTACCTTCCTGCCCAATCTGGGTGCAGAACCCGCGAAGGGTTGGACCGTCATCCTGCAGCAGGAGGGATTTTCCACCATTTTTCTTCCATTCCCTGCTGGGGCACACACAGCCTGATGGCATGCATGGAGGTGCACACTTGTTTGCAGAAGTCCTGCAGCACCTTCCCTTCCGTTGGCATCCTCAGACCCACACTGCCCTCTGGCCTCCATCTGGGGGCAGTCATTCTGCAGGAGCACCAATCTTCTCTCCCCAGGAGAGGAGAGCTGTCTTCTGGATGCTTGATCCTCTCCCTCCCCTACTGAACCCCGGCGGCCTGTGCTCGTTCCCAAACATGGGTTACTGGCGTGGTGTGAGGTGTGGCGTCCAGCGCCTCAACCCTCAGCACCACTGGGCCAGGCCTAACAGGTTACTAATTTGATATACTCAATACACAGTCTGGAGGCAGTACTAATACATTTTTTAAGGTGGACAGCACTTTAAAAATCAAATGCAGACATATTATAAACATATTATAAACTTTACTCTTTTTTCCCTAACATAAGGACAACCAGGCCATATTTATTACATATCAAATGAAGAAACTGCCATTTGTCATGTACAGATACTATTTTAATGCTCTCCTAATCAATGATTTCACAGAGAATCACTCAGACATTTTTAGACCGGCTAGAGGAATCTTGGGTGAGTGCTGATGTCATTCAGGCAACAATGACATAATTTTCCTCAAGGTCCTGGCAGCTTAGTATATATATCACACACACACACACACGCACACATGCACGCACGTGCACACACACACACACACACTACTGTACATCAGATTGTAAAAAGGCAACAACTCATGTTTACTTTTAATTGTCTGAGGACCTTTGCCCACTTAAGTTTATTAATACAGCATTACAGATAAATATTTAGTTACTTTCAAGGATTAACCACTAATTTTTAGAGGGCAGCACTTTGAATAAATATTTAGTTACTTTCACAGATTAACCACTAATTTTTAGAGGACAATGCTTGAAATAAGGAGGAAGCAGTGGGGTTTCATTTAGAGCTGGAAGACAACAAAGGAAACAAACATTCACCTTGGACAGCAAAATGAATAACACAGAGAATTGTCAAAGAGCTGCAGCAAAAACAAACTGGATACTGGGCTACATAACCAGGGGGATTACCTCCAGGAGGGAGGAGCTGATCCTCCCTCTGTATAATGCCCTGGTTAGGCTGCATCTTGAGTACTGTGTGCAGTTCTGGAGACCCCATCTTAAGAGGGACATAGCGCTGCTGGAGAGGGTCCAGAGGAGGGTGACCAGGATGATTCAGGGCATGGAGCATAGGACCTATGAGGAGAGAGACTGGATGAACTCAATCTGTATGCACTGGAGGAGAGAAGGGATAAAGGGGACATGATAGAGACTTTCAAGTATGTAAAGGGGATAAATAAAGGTGGAGCCAGGGAAGTGTTCAGGCTTAAGAAGGGGGGAACTACCAGGGGGCACAAGTGGAAGCTGGAAAGGGGAAAGTACAGGGGGGAGCACAGGAGACACTTCTTCACAGAGAGGGTGGTAAAACCATGGAATGCACTGCCCAGGAGTCTGGTGGGAGAGACCACAGAGGAAGGATTCTAGAAGGGTTGGGACAGGTACAGGGGGAAGCTGAGGCCGGGGAGGGCCACCTCTGGGGCTGGGGGGTGGAGGAGCGAGCTCCCAGTAGGGGGCTAGCTTCTGAGCAGACACAATAGACCATGGGGCCTATTCTGCTGGCTTCTACTATGATACTATGATACTATGATCTTAAAGAGGGAGTCCTGTCAAAATAACTAGCATCAATACATTCCAAATTTAGATCAGCATGTCCCCAATCAGCCTCATGCCAAAAACTAGATCTCTAAATTACTTTCAAAAGTTATTTTGTGACCTTAATTTCACTGCCTGTTCAAAAAAGCCAGTTTCGGTGAAGAGCTACTGATGATGTCATAACCAGAACCCATAGCCTAGTCCTCCCTGCAAGCTACTGTACCTTACAGGATTCATTTCTCCCATATTTTAGTAAGCATTTGGAAAAGGAAAACTGACACTGGGAGGGAACAGGGCAGGATTTTCATAATGTGTAGATGCAAAGTATTTAAGAATGTGCTGGGAAGGGGGGATTGCAGCTGTAATGACAAACATGGCTTGCGAATGCAGTAGTTGTGTGCAATTTTTAGAATACTGCATGAATGAAATTTCAGAATACCACCAGGTTGCAACTGTGGAATGCTGCAATGACACAGTCTCAGAAATCAGCAGGGACGCACAATTTTGGAATGTGGCCAGTATGCTGAAATTCAGAATATAGTGGTGTGATAAATTTTTAACATGTTGTAGAAATATGCAATTTCAAAATGAGGAAGACACATAGCTGTGGAATGTAACATGTACGGATGCGTAATTTTAGCATATGGTGGTGATGCATAATTTCAGAATGTGGTGGAGATGCTTGATTTTTATGGTGGCATCATGCAATTCCATGGTGTGGCATGGACATGGAATCTTAGAATTTGGCAGGAG
Organism: Neoceratodus forsteri; assembly: GCA_016271365.2. Lineage (NCBI taxonomy): Eukaryota > Metazoa > Chordata > Ceratodontiformes > Ceratodontidae > Neoceratodus > Neoceratodus forsteri. The sequence continues at coordinate 1,431,631,156 of CM057459.1, forward strand.
GTACGATTTCAGAATGGGGTAGTCATATGCAGTTTCAGAATGTGGCAGGGATGCACATTTTTGGAAAGTGATGGGATGTGTAACTTTGGAGCACAACAGGGAAACAGATTTTGGAATATGATATACTGAGCATCATGCCCCCGGTGATCCCTACTGACTACTGTTGCGGCTGTTTTTTTTCTCTCTCTCTCTCTCTCTCTCTCTGACTCTCTGACTCTCGCTCTCTGTTCCTTCACAAAAGCACATTCACTGCATCAACAACATCTCCCACTTCATCACCAAGTACACCTGAGAAAAGACAGCACTATAAACAGGTTGCCAGGCAGCTCTGTCACTTACTGCACTCTGTGTTGTTGGAAGGAGGGGGGTGCGACTCTGGGTTCAGCACAGCCATTGGCAGTCTCAGTATGGGATACCATACAAAGTAACATGGGAAAACTCCTGCACACACAAATAGCCAGCTACCTGTATAAGACTGGCTGCTGCTTCTCAGTGTCTCTCTCTCTGTTGCAACATGAGTCTAACTCACTGTCTTTCTCCGCTCACTCTCTCCTGTACTGATCCTGCTACTTGCCCTTGGTCACCAACTGCTTTGAGCCACTGATGTAACACTTGCCAGGAACTGCTCTGGAGAGACAGACAGTGAGGAGCACACCGCACTGCTTCTACAAAACTAAATGGGACACAACACTTGCCAACCTGCTTGCAGCACTCTCTCTCTCTCACTCTGTCTCTCTCTCTCTTCTCTTTCTCTCTCTCCCCTGCTCTGTCTCTCCACATATACATTGCTGTTTGTTGCTCTCTCAATGACATGCCACTATAGGGTGGGGGACAACTGCTTCAGGTGGCGACAGAAGGCCAACAGAAACACGAAATGACAGCGCTGGACTTCTCTCAGAAGAAGCCAGAAGGTGAAGGAAGGAAACATATTCAATTCAGTGCTTCAGAGTAACTGGTAACTGGTATTTTTCTTTTAAACTTAGATTGTAGGCTTGTAGTGACACTATACTTTCTTTCTGTGTTGTCTTTACTTATAATTGTTTTTGGGCTGTTGAAAATTCAAAAAATAGTGGTGGTGTAATTCTGTGTTGTCTTTAATTGCTGCAAATTTTATCTTGGCTTGTCTGACTGTCCTGTAGCTGGGTGAAGGGTGTAAATTGTCTGGCCTCTGACCTCAGCTACGTGATAACTGGAGGTGGGGCTTAGTCACAGTTAAAGCAGCAAACAGAAGTTCATCTTCTCAGAAGAAGCCAGAAGGTGAAGGAAGGAAACATATTCAATTCAGTGCTTCAGAGTAACTGGTAACTGGTATTTTTCTTTTAAACTTAGATTGTAGGCTTGTAGTGACACTATACTTTCTTTCTGTGTTGTCTTTACTTATAATTGTTTTTGGGCTGTTGAAAATTTAAAAAATAGTGGTGGTGTAATTCTGTGCTGTCTTTAATTGCTGCAATTTTCGCCCCTCCCCCAACTCTTAATTATATGCCCTGATAAATCTGATTGACAGGAGCTAAACACAGGGTATAGTAAGGTGTGAAGTAGGAGGGCATCAGGGGAAGAAGCCAACCCTCAGCACGACAAGTTTTTGACTCATTTATTTATTTATTGGTTTCTTTTCCTTAAAAATATATATCTGAGGATCAGTTACAGGATTTTTAGTACTGTAAATAAATAAAAAGAGAACTAAGAGAGCTTCAGTAGCAGATAAGTAGTGGAATTGCAGTATAATGTGGGGAGTGGTGCAATGCAGTGGCTGTGGGCAGCCATATTCAGGCAGACCTTCTGGACACTGAGGTGCTGCCCTATCTGCATGCATCTCTCGACTGCGGGATGAGGTAGCCAGACTCAGAGCGAAGTAAACTGGGTTAGGAGTACCATCACCCCTGTCCAGGAACCACCCAGTCCAATGCAGCTGCCTCAAAGGATGCCGAGAACGAGGAGCACTTGGATGACAGTGGGCTCAGGGAGGGTTAGAGCAGTCAGGCAGAGGCACATCCCAGATCCTATTCCTTCAAGAACTCATATGCCACACTGGCAAATGAGGACAACCAAATAAAGGTACCCAGGGAAGTGGAAGGAAAGGATGTGGGAGGTTAGGCAAGGAGGTGACCTCAGTGGGGAAAGCAGTGGACCCCAGAGGAGGAGGAAGGAATCCTGGTGGGGACTCCATCATAAGAGGGATCCAGCTAGGAACACAGGAGGGGAGGACAGGGAGGTGAGGTGCCTACCAGGTGCCACAGCATGGAGGGATGGAAGGAAGATACTGGGATCACTGGGAAGGCAAGACAGGAGGGTGAGCTGGATGTCATTATCCACCTAGGTACTAATGACTTGGCAAATGGGGAGCCAAAGGAAGTTCAGGAAGAGTTTAGGAAACTGGGGAGGGTCTCAAGCAAGTAGCTACTTCTGTCACTTTCTCAGAAGTACTACCTGTGAGAGGCAAGGAGATAGGAGTGCATGCACCAGGAACTTTAACTCATGGTTGAAGAACTGGTGCTGTGAGGAAGGGTTTGGATTCATTGGTGACTGGGGACCCATCTGGAGGGATGGAGGTTTGTTCAAGCCTGACGGCCTGCATCCATCCTGAGGAATCCAAGCACTCAATGATAAGTTTAAATGCTACATTGACAAGCATTTAAACTAGCAAAGGGGGTGGGAGGTCAGCAAGGATGATACCTACTTGCTCACCCCCACAGCTAGTAATGGAACCAGTGAACCAGAGGAGTGGCTATCTGCAAAGCAGTGTGCAAAAGTTGGAGATTAGTGTCCAAAAGGTGGATAAGCAGAAGGGGCAAAATTCAGCAGAAGGGCAGACAGCAAGGAGAACCAGGGATAAATGACAACCAAGGAAGGCTGGAGTAGAACAGTGAAGCAGTCTAGGGAGGTCAAACATGGAAAGCCATGTGTGCAAATGCCAGGAGCCTTAGCAACAAGATGGAAGATCTGGAGGCTGTCATGGTACAGTCAGACCTGGACATTGTGGCCATCACTGAAACCTGGTGTAATGATAACCATGACTGGGAGATGCCATACCTGGCTACAACATATTCAGAAGAGACAGAGCAGGCAGGAAGGGAGGAGGAGTTGCACTGTATGTGAAAAATGACATAAGGGCCACACAGATCCAGGAGGAACAAAATGGGGGAGAGATACTGTGGGTTAAGCTGGAAAGGAAAATGGGGCCAGCCATCCTCGACACAGGTGTGGTCTATAGACCACCAGCCCAGGAGGAAGAAACAGATAGGAGTTGATGCTAGCCATCCAAAGGATGGCAGACAAGGTGAGGTAGTACTGGTTGAGACTTCAATATACCAGACGTGGACTGGAGCATCCCAGCAGCAGCATCAACTAGAGCAGATTTATCCTGGACTCCTTCAGGGTGCCTCTCCTCAAGTAACTGGTCATGGAACCAACTCGGCAGAAGGCAATACTGGACCTTGTGCTCACAAACAGGGACAGTGTGATGGGGGGTAACAGTGGGGGAGCACCTGGGTAACAGTGACCACCAGTCATTGTGGTTTGAAATCACAGAAAGAGCAGAATCAAACCATACAAAAACACGATCCTGGATTTTAGGGGGCAGACTTTGGGAAAATGGGGAGATGCTTGAAAGAGGCATTAAGGGAATGGGACAGAGAATCAGGGATTGAGGAACAGTGGGCAGTATTTAAATGGGGATTATAAGAACAACAGAATTATGCATTAAGCAGGTTAGCAAGAGGAAAAGAAAGAGGAGACCATTATGGTTTTCCAAAGAGGTAGCAAAGAAAGTGAAAGCCAAAAAGATTGCATTCAGGCAATACAAAAGACACAGGCAGAAGGGGATAGGGAGAAGTACCAGGAGAAACAAAGAGAGCAGGGAAGTCAGTAAGGAAGCCAAAGCTCAGACAGAAGAACACATTGCAAAATCAGTGGTTAAAGGGACAAAACCTTTACAGGTACATAAGTGAAAAAGAAGGACAAAGGGAGGATAGTGAGACTGAAGGGGAGGATGGGAGTCGTGGAGGATGACAACAGTAAAGCTGACATATTGAACAGGTATTTCTGCTCAGTCTTTACTAAGGAAGAGGGGGTAATGGGTCTGAAGGGAGTACAAGGGGTGAGAATGGTGCAGAAATGGACACAAGTCCCTTTACACGAGAAAGGGTCCTGAAGGAACTGGAAGTAATAAGAGCTGATAAAGCAATGGGGCCAGATGGGGTGCACCCAGGTCCTTAAAGAACTAAGAGAGGTGGTGGCTGAACCTCTGGCTATCCTGTTCAGCCAATCACTGGAAACAGGAGGTACCCAAAGACTGAGGACAGCAGATGTAGTCCCTTATACAAAGTGGGAACAAAGAGGAAGCAGGGAACTACAGACCAGTCAGCCTCACCTCGGTAGTGGGGAAGATCATGGAAGCACTACTGAAGGAGAGATTGGTGGAACATCTGGTTGTCAATGGACTACAGGACCCAAGGCAGCATGGTTTCACCAGGGGAGGTCATGTCAGACCAACCTCATTGAATTTTGACTGGGTGACTAGGGAGGTGGATCAGGGAGGGCAGTGGACATGGCCTATCTGGACTTCAGCAAAGCCTTTGACACTGTGCCACATAGAAAACTATTACACAAACTGGGGAATATGGGTGTGGGCAGGACAGTAGTGTGGTGGGTAGGTAACTGGCTGGGTGGCAGGACACAGAGGGTGGTAAATGGCTGTCACTCCACAGAGGGAAGAGTGACCAGTGGGGTACCACAGGGATCAGTGCTGGGACCGGTCCTATTCAACATCTTCATCAGTGACATTGCACAGGATCTAGAAGGCAGAATTTCACTGTTCGCTGATGACACAAAGCTCTGTAACACAGTAGACACACCAGAGGGTGTAGACAGAATGACAAGGGACCTGCAGAAACTTGAAGAATGGTCAAGGGTTTGGCAGTTGAAATTCAATGCAAAGAAGTGCAAGATAATGCATATGGGGCACAAAAACCCTGGCACAATATATCAGTTGGGGTGAGGATATAGCATGCACCAAGCAGGAAAGGGATCTTGGGGTTGTCATCTCTGATGACCTCAAGGTAGGGAAGCAGTGTGACAAGGCATCAGGTAAAGCAAATAGGATGCTGGGATGTATAGGCAGGGGCATCACCAGCAGGAAAGGAGGTCATAATTCCGCTATACAAGACACTAGTGAGGCCCCACCTGGAGTAGCAGTGTACAGTTCTGGAGACCATACCTACGTAAGGACATAGACAGGGTAGAGAAGGTTCAGAGGAGGGCAACAAAGATGGTGCATGGGTTGCATCACAAGTCCTATGAAGACAGGTTGAAGGAACTGAACATGTACTCCCTGGAGGAGAGGAGGGAGAGGGGATATGATAGAGACATACAAGTATCTTACAGGGAGGAACAGGGTGCAGGAAAACACTATTTTTAAGCGAAAAAGATGTTTCAGGACTAGAGGCATGGGATGAAGTTGGAGGAGGGCGATTCAGAGGAAACATGAGAAAAATTTCTTCACAGAACGGGTGGTGGACAAGTGGAACACCCTGCCAGAGGAAGTGGTGGGGGCTGAAACAATCACGGGATTTAAGAATGCATGGGATAGACATAAAGGAATTCTAGAGGTCAGGGGTAAGGGGAAATGGACTTCTAGGAAAACAAACTGAACTTACAAGCTCAAATGGGCAGACTAGGTGGGCCATAGGCCCTTATCTGCCGACACTGTCTATGTATCTATGTATCTATGTATCTCTCGCTTCCCCAGAGTTTTAATGGCTGCCTTTCTCATTTTAGTTTCTGCAGCAGGGAATGAGTGCTGATGACACTTTCCCTGAGTCACTCCGCGAAACCGTGGTGGATTAAGAAGGGAATTTAATCCATGGCCATGCAGAGTGACTGGTCCAATTGGGTTGTGTGTTTTTGCCAACCCATGTTATAAGAATATTTTTGGAATGTGACGGGGATGTATGATTTTTTAATGATGTGGTGATATCATTTCTAAAAGCAGCCGGGATGCCCAGTTTTGGAATGCGGCCAAGTGCACCATTTCAGAATGCGGCAGGGAGAAGCATTTTTGGAATGTGGCAGAGGTGGATTATTTTGGAATGTGATGGTGGCACAATTTTGGAATGTAGCAGTGACACAATTTCAGAATGTGGTATTTATCACACGACTTCAGAATGCAGCAGGGATGTGCAGTTTTCGAATGTGGCAAGGACGTGTACTTTTTCAACGTAAGAAATAGCAGAGAAGTGCTCATCAGCCCCTTGAAGGTGTTCCAGCCAAAATACTCCAAGCGAAAAAACGCACAAAGCTGGTCACACACCAAAGCTGAGAATAATAAAGGGATTTATTCAATTACAAATGCATGGACAACACACTGGGCTAACACCTCTATGTATCAACACAGTCACATGGGCCTTCCTCAGGGGGTGGAGTTAGCCATCCAAAGCGCCATTTAAATATACCCCCATAAATAGTTACAATATGTATTCAATCATTCAGTTAAACAAACAGTGCAGATGATAGGAAAAAACATGCTCAAAAATCATAACAATTATAATACAAATGTTTTAACTCATTTAGTATATGATATCTACTAATATAATAAATACATTGTTCCATTATAAAAAAACTATTTTCCATAATTTGTAGAATACCATAGCTTAACCAAATGCATAAATGCCAAATCATACACATCATTTTATCAAGTGACATTTACTCTTTATTCATTTCAACACCTCCACCCTATATTTCTTTTACATCACTTCTTTAAGCTTCAGATGCTGTATTCAAACAAATTATTTTATTGTTCATAATATTTTTATCCTGTTCTTGAATACAAGACATTAATTAATTGCATTTGGTTATGTAATGACAAACCAAACACAAAAGGTCATCTATAGGTAAGGTTTGAAATCAGTCTAATCATTTAGACCAAGCAGTATCTACGCTCCCAAGTTTGCTATCCATCAGGTTTCACATTTATTTAATAAGTTTATCCTATCACCACCACAAACTAAGGGAAGAGTGTGGTCAATGGCTCGAAATTTCAGACCCCTAGGGTTGCTACCATGTTTCTCAAAGAAATGAGCTCCAAGAGCATTTTTAAATTTAACATTAACTATTGCTCAAACGTATTCCTGGACACAAATGTTTAGGGGTCACCTACGTAGAGTTGTTTGCAGTCACACCACGCTGCACAAACAGTAAAAGGACTGCGACAATCCAAGCACTGATTTAACTTGAAAGTCTGTCCCATTCTCAGAAATGTAAAATTTTCCCCTGTAGCAGCATGCACATGTTACAACATCTGCATTTAAAAAATCTCTTTTGGGATGAGAGTGTTTTTTTAAGACTCTCAGGATTTTGATAGTGACTTGATGTAAGCATATCCCTCAAATCTGGACCTCTCCAAAATGACACCATCGGTACATCACCCAAAATCGAAATCACCATGCTGTCAGCTTGAAATATTGACCACCGGTCTCTAATTATATATTTTTTACTTCTGTAGATCTAAAATTAAAATGAATTTGGCTTCATTGGGGACTAGGGTTCCACCTGGAGGGACAACAGCCTATACTGGCAGGATGGTCTGCATCTGTCCAGGAAGGGAACAAGTCTTTTGAGCAATCGGTTTAAATGCTTCATTGGCAAGCTTTTAAACTAGTCAAAGGGGGAGGCACTGACAAGCAGCAGAAAAATCCCAGCCTCTCCCTACAAAATAGGGTACTAAATGAGAAAAAGACCAAGGTAGAACGGTCAGTGGGGGATGCTGCAACAGAAGGTAAAGCCATCAAAAAATGGAGAGCAATGAGTACCAATGCCCATAGTCTAGGTAACAAGCTTCCTGAATTAGTGGCCTTGATGGAGGAGGAACATCTGGATATCGTGGCAGTCACAGAAACATGGTACACACAAAACCATGACTGGGACGTAAACATACCAGGATACACTATCTACAGGAGGGACAGGGAGGGTAAAAGAGGAGGAGGAGTAGTTCTTTACATAAAGGAAGATAAAAGCAACAGAGACAAAAGGGTAAACAGGAGGAGAAGAAGCACTGTGGATAAATTTGGAGACAGGCAATGGCACCACAATCCGCTACAGGGGTTGTATACAGACCCCTTCTCAGGGGAGGAAATGGACAAGGAAATGATAGAAAGTATACTTAGAATGGCAGAAAAAGGGAGATACTGCTGATGGGTGATCTGAATATGCCAGATGTTAACCGGGTGCAGTTGCAGCTGCCACTTCGAAGAAGTGCAGTTATTCTAGATGCCCTACAGGGGCATGCCTTAGACAACTAGTACTGGAGCCCACTGAGAGGAGCAATATTAGACTTGATACTCTCAAATGGAGATGGAGAGAGGATCACAGATGTAAGTGGGTAGCCACCTGGGAACTAGCGACCATCGACAGTATGGTTCACAATAAACACAGTAATAGAGTCAAGCCATACAAAGACAAAAGTACTGGACTTTAGGAGGCTGACTTTGCCATAATGGGTGAGTGCCTAAGGAATGCACTAGCAAATGGGCAGGAAGGAGGTGGAAGAACAATGGGGAATAATAAAAACTGCCATCACAGAGGTAACAAGCCTTTGTATGAAGCAAAATAAACAAACAAGACGATGTAAGAAACCACTATGGTTCTCAAGGAAGTGGCAGTGAAGGTTCAAGAGAAAAAGAAAGCATTCAGGAAGTACAAGGAATCACAGAAGGAGCAGGACAGAGAACTGTATCAGTTAAAGCAAAAGGAGGCTGGGAAGGCAGTCAGAACAGCAAAGGCCCAAACCGAGGAAAGATAGCCAACTCAGTTAAGAAGGGGATAAAACCTTTTATAGGTACATCAGGGTGAAGGAAGACCAAGGGAGGATAGTGAGGCTTAATAAAGGGAGGAGGGTGAGCAGAGGAGACTGTGAAAAGGCAGAGATACTAAACAAATGTTTTTGCTCAGTATTTACGAAGGAAGAGGGGGAGATACATAAAACAAACAGTAGTAACACTCTGGATACAGAAGTTGATACCGGCCCATTTACAGAAGAAAGGGTTCTGAAAGAACTCTTAAAACTGAAGGTGGACAAAGCAAGGGGGCCTGATGGGATTCATCCCAGAATTCTAAAAGAACTAAGGGTAGAACTAGTGACACCACTGACTACCCTTTTTAACAAATCATGGGAGGATGGGGTGGTACCTGAGGACTGGAGGAGGGCAGATGTGATTCCTCTTCACAAAAGTGGGAGCAAGGCAGAAGCAGGAAACTATAGACCTGTTAGTTTAACCTCAGTGATAGGGAAAATGATGGAATCACTTCGAAAGGAAAGAATTGTAGAGTATCTAGAGGCCAGAGGGGCACAGGACCCTAGGCAGCATGGATTCACAGCAGGAAGGTCATGCCAGACAAATCTGATAGATTTCTTTGACTGGGTGACCAAAGTAGCAGATCAGGGGTTGATGCACAGGGTGGGGTGGAAAGGATGAGAAGGGACTAGGCAAGGTTAGAGGAATGGTCAAATGTATGGCAGCTTAGATTCAATGCTAAGAAGTGCAAGGTAATGCACCTGGGAAACAAAAACCCAGGGGAAGAGTACACAATGGGGGGTGAGATACTAACAACAACAAGAATGGAAAGGGACCTGGGGGCAGTCATATCAGATGACCTAAAGGTGGGCAAGCAATGTGAGAGGGCAGCAAGAAGGACTGGGGGGATACTGGGATGCATAGGGAGAGGCATCTCCAGTAGAAAACAGAAAGTTATTATCCCTCTGTACAGACAGCTGGTGAGACCCCATCTGGAGTACTGTGTCCAGTTCTGGAGAGCCAATCTCCGCAAAGACATAGACAGGATGGAAGCTGTCCAGAGGAGGGCAACTAAAATGGTGCAGGGTCTGCACCAGAAGTCATATGAAGATAGACTTAAGGAGCTTAATATGTATAGCCTCGAGGAAAGGAGGGAGAGGGGGGACATGATAGAAACTTTCAAGTACCTCAAGGGAATCAACAAAGTCCAAGAGGGTAGCATCTTTCAAAAAAAGAGGTGTGCAAGAACAAGAGGGCACAATTTGAAGATAGAGGGGGTGGCTCAGAGGTAATTTAAGGAAGTATTTCTTCACAGAGAGGTTGTGGATGCATGGAACGGCCTTCCGAGGAGGTTGTGGAGTCAAATCAGTGGGGGAATTCAAGCATGCATAGGATAGTCATAAGGCAATTCTGGGGGGTGGGGGTAGGAAGAAGTAGGCTGCTGGTTAACTAGGATCTGCAGCTTATCCAGTAGGTAGGGAAATGGGCGGACTGGGTGGGCCAAGCAGTCCTTATCTGCTGTCAAATTCTATGTTTCTATGTTTCTATGTTACCAAAATTAAGCTATTTTCAGGTGTACGTTCAGTTTGTTTGTCGTTTGGGATTAATAATGTCCTCCTATTGAGACCCATAACTTTTATAAGAGCATCAAGGACCACTTGTGCATTATACCCCTGATCCTTAAAATGCTGTGTGAGCAGAATTGCTTCCTTTTCAAATTCACTGCTTAGGGTGCAATTTCTGTGCAGTCCAAAAATTGGCCAAATGGGACACTCTGAGCTAAAGACCTATGGTGACAGCTCGCAGCTTATAACATTGTATTTCCTGCTATGAGTTTTATAAAGATATTGTTAAAAACCTTGCCATCTACTACACCCAAGTTCACATCCAAGAACTACATTTTTCGTGGATCCATTTTATAAGTATACTTAATATGAACAGAGGAACATATGAAATTGCCAGCAGATAAAGGCCTCATGGTCCATCAAGTCTGCTCGATTGTGCAGCTAGCAAACCCTATACTGCAGCTGCCCTTCCCCCTCCCATGACCCCCCCCTTACCCTGCACCATCCCCTTTTGAAGCAGCCCACTGTTCTACAGGGTACCACTTCTGCAGGCAATGCATTCCACCCAGACATCACCCTCTCCATAATTGCCGCAATTGCTCTACGTTGCTATGGCTGCTGACTTGTGCCTTCCTCCTGCTTCTTGTGACAATGGCCAACAAAAGTGTACCCCATGGCTGTGACCACACAGCAATGCTCCCACAGCTATGGCTGCTCAGTCCTCCTTCTTGCAGCAATGGCCACTGAAAGTGTCCCCTGTGGCTACGGCCGTACAGCAAAGCTCCCTGCTGCCCGATAAACTCCTTCCTCAAATTCTGGCAGTTCAGCCACTCAAGAAATGCAGGGACTGAATCAGAGCCCCCCCCCCAGACACATATGATATCATCAATAAAGCGATACCATGTAACAATGTGTCTGAGGTGGGGGTTCCAGTATAATAACAGCACATGTCTTTTCCTACAATGCGAGAAAGATATCCGCATAGAAAGGCGCTAGTGAGGTACCCATTATGATTCTTTGTATTTGATGGTAAAACCTGTCATCAAATACAATAAAGCGCTCCAATATAAATCTTAATAAGTCCATGATGAAAGGCTTAGGAGTCCCTTTCAGATCTGCATTAGCAAGTAAAAATTCTTCACTTGCTCTTAATCCAACAAGATGTTGGATGCTGGTCAAATGCTGATATAGAGAGAAGAAATGTCAAGAGCTATCCAGCAGTAACTGTCTGACCAGCTTAATCCCTCAATTCTATTTAAGAAATCTGAAGTATCTCTTATATATGCTTTAGTCTTCACTACTATTTGTTTTAGGAAATGATCTACAAATTTAGGTGGACCCTCACTGACAGGCCCTCGAGGGTCTCCCAGGAGGGTCATACAAATTCTTATGGACCTTGGGCAAAGTGAATAATGCGGGGCAAACTGGGAAGTCACATTTTAAAAACGACATTTCATCACTGTCTGTCTACCCTCTAAAATAAGCATCATCAGTAAGATCATATAAGATGTTCATAAATGGCGCTGGGGGTTAAATGTTACCAATATATAGCAGTCAGTATCACAGAGTTGCTTGTTTATTTCAGCCACATATTTGCATGTATCCTGTACCGCAACTGAGCCTCCCTTATCTGATTATTTTATTGTTACCTTTTTATTTGTTTTAAGTTCTTCAATACTCTTACACTCTGCTGCAGAGAGGTTATTATACATACGTGGTCCAGGAGACTGCAACATCTTAGAAATATCATTCTTAACCAATGTCTCAAACATATTAATTGACTGGTTTCTTGGGCCACTTACACAAAATGTATTTTTTGTTTTTAGGCCTGTGTTTGCTCTGTGAACCGGATGCAATATTTCTTCATTTGCAGAGACGTATTCCAACAGTAAATTAATGTCACCTCTATCCCCACCCCCTATAGCTTCACTCTCATTATCAAAAAAGTCACTTGCGAAGTTCCTATTTTCTTCAATATTAAAGTCCAAAGTCCCATCAATATCAGTATTCATATCCATAATAGGTTTAGAGTCATTATTGAAGGGTAGCTGTCCATCAGAGAAGAGAACCGGAAGGTCCATCTTCCTGATAAGCTTAAATAAATGAACCTCTGTATCAAAGGGATCAGGACTGGTTGTGGGTACAAATGAGAGACCTTTAGATAGAACATTCTTTTGTGACTCTGTCAAAACAATCTCAGAGATGTTAATAATCTATGCACCTCATTAAGTGCTGTACTTTGTTTGAGCTCCGCAGATCTCTCTCTTGTCCATCTATTTTTCTTGCCCCTCCTCAGCTTGCCTGTTGCAACCTGCAGTATCGATGTTTGTCTATTGTGTCCTTCTTGATTGGCTTGTTCTTCTCCCTCTATAAAAACACTTGTTCCTTTTTTATTTTGTTCTTCCTGGGATCTGCCTCTTCTGAACTGACCATGATCGTGTGACCTGCTTCGGCCACGGGATTTGGATCTTGGTATATATTTCCAATTAAATACACTGCCTGCTTCATAATGCCATCTGTCTCTTTCTAGCTTGTTTTTTTTTTACACTGTTCCACTCGCTACTCAGTTTTACAAATCTTTTCTTTAGTTGTACATAATACACTTTGAACTCAGAGTCATTGTGATATTCTTCAAGTTTAGTTTTTGTCATTTTTAATTCTGTTTCATATTTTTTTATGATTCCTATTATCTTGTTCAATCAAAATGTCCACAAGAATCTTATAGCATTCAGCTAATGAATCCTCCCAGCGCGTTGTAAGGTCATCATCCGAAACACCTGAGACAGGTGCTTTGAAGACTCTGAGGCCCCTCGGTACTCTTCCATCCTGTTTATATTTTTCTGTTGTTATTAAATCAAACCAGACATTAACCTCTTGTATTCTGAGCTTTTCTAGTTTTGAAAAAAGGTTGCACAGATCAGCATTTGCGGCAGCATTATTAATTGTACCTTCAGCACATAGTCTGTCCTTGATATGTTGCCGTCTTGCACTTTCCACAGGATCTGGCATGCAGAAGAAGCCTTCTTCCTCTTCTCCCTCATTCTCAGCAACTATTATCGGTTCCCTCTCCAAGTCTTGCTTTCTACTTTTGGCCAAACTATCGGACAAGCCCATGTCTTTCTGCCCTTTGAAATCTTGTGTGCTGGATTGTAAGATATCAGGTTCGAACCTTTGCAGACGACACAGTGAACTGGAGTGATGCTTCCAAAATAAAACAAGAGAATAATGGCAGAGAAGTGCACATCAGTCCCTTGAAGGTGCTCTAGCCAAAATACTCCAAGCAAAAAAAATGAACAAAGCTCTGCACGCACCAAAGCTGAGAATAATAAAGGGATTTATTCAATTATAAATGTGTGGACAACACACTGGTCCAACACTCTTACGTATCGACCCAGTCACATGGGCCTTCCTCAGGGAGTGAAGTTAGCCATCCAAAGCACCATTTAAATATATCCCATAAATAGAACAAACAGTGCAGAAGATAGGAAAAAACATGCTCAAAACATCATAATTATAAAAAAAAGCTTTACTCATTTAGTATATAGTATCTACTAATATAATAAATACATCATTCCATTATAAAAAAATTATTTTCCTTAATTTGTAGAATACCATAGCCTAACCAAATGTATAAATGCCAAATTATGTCCATCACTGCACATAATTTTATCAACTGACATGTACTCTTTATTCATTTCAGCATCTCCACCATAGGAATGCACAATGTCAGAATGTGGCTAGGGTGCACAGTGCTGGAATCTGGTGGGAATGCAATGCATAATTTTGAAATGTGGTGGGTACATAAAATTCTTGAATGTGTCAGGGACATACAGTTTCAGAGTAAAATGCTGTGCCCTGTCATATGCACACTGTGTGCATCCCCACTATGTTCTGAAATTGTCAGTCCCTGCAAAATTCCTTGCTGTGTGTCCCTGTCACATTCCCTGATTGAGTGTCACAGTCACATTTCAAGACTGCACGTCCCTACCACATTCAGAGATTGCAGGTTTTCCCAACATTCTGAAATTGTGCACTGCCTTTACATTCCATAGCTTTGTCCAGTGCTGCATTCCAAAATCAACTCCTGACACATTCTAAAGTGCAGTACTGTACCATAAATCTGAACATTATAGAAATGAATGCACTGCACCTTGTGGCAGGTTTTTTTCTCCAAATAATTACAACAACTACAGGTTCTTAAACTCTGGAGAAATAAGCCATGTAAGGTTGCTAACAGGGAAGACTAGGCTGTGAGTTCTGGTTATGACATCATCAGTAGCTCTTCACTGAAACTGGCTTTTTTTAAACAGTTGGTGAAATCAGGATTACAAGACAGCTTGATACTTTTAAACAAATTAACTTACAGATCCAATTTTTGGTATGAGATTAATCGGGGATATGATGATTCCAGTTCTGCAATGCAGTACTTTGGTTAGACTCCCTCTATAACAGCATGTCAGGCTTTTGTTGTTTTTTATTTTCTTGGGGGATGATACTGAGTACAAAGTGTTGGTAATTAGCTTAGGGAAAGTGCTAGATATTTACTCATGGCATTTTACTGGAACAATTTGATTCGTAAAGACCACCACCAGAAAACTGTCAGCAAAGACAAATTTTTGATTGTCATAATCTGTTGTACTTTGTATGTACTGACCTGCCAGGATCTTGTGGAAAATGCTGTCATTGTTGCCTGAATGACATCAACAGTCACCCACGATTCTGTCTGCTGGTCTGAAAATGTCGGAGGGATTTTCTGTGTAACCATCAAATAACACAAGCAGTAAAACAGCATCTGGACATGCAAAATGCCTGTTCCTTCACTTTACTTGCAAACTGTATTTTATTTATTTATTTATTAATTAAAAATGTTGATAACCAAGAAAGGCACACTGAGCCGAGGCTTGTTTCCAGTTATGACTCAGGGGAAAGGGGAGTGGGGTAATCACAGTAAATACAAGTAAAATAACTTACAATTGTAATAGTATCAAAACTGAGACATACACAAGTGGCCCCAGACAGGGGCCTTGATTACAATTGTACATACAACATGAGATCAACATTAGTGTATAACAACAATATGAGATATAAATAATGCAGTTCAGAAGGAGGGATAGGGAAGTCATGGAGTAGATAGTGGGGTAGAAGCACAATGCAAATGTGCCAGTGTCAATAGATGAGGCTAAGGGCCTCGCTGTAGAAGAGGGGTAGAGAGGTGGGATAGGGGTAGCATCAGGAGTTGTTACAGAGTGGCAAATGAGTCAGGACCACAATGTGCAATGTGGCAGTGCCAGATGATGATACAAGGGAAAATGTACAGTAGAGGAGGGAGGGGTGAAACAGTGGAAAAGGGAATAGGGTGGCAGTGGCTGTAGAAGTCAATCTGAGTCTGGTCAGGTGTGAGGTAGGTGGGGGGTTGCATGGTGGGGGCAGTATCAAGGAGGAGTGGGGGACAGCAGCTGCACAGTTGTGGGGGGAGATACTTCAGCTGTTGTTGTAGCATGGACTGAGTTGAGGCAAAGCGGATGGAATGGGAAAGTTGATTCCACAGAGCTGGAAGTCTGTAGGAAAAGGTTGCCTTGCCCACTTGTGAGTGAGGGAGCAGGAGGAGAAAAGAATGACTGTCTCCAGACCTGAGACCATAGCCTGAAGGGAGGGAGGAGGACCAATATTTGTCAATGAAGGCTGCACTGTGAGTGAGGCGGCGGGTGGCAAGGTAGGGTAGCCTGAGCATGGCATGCAGGCAGCAGTGATCGGTGTAGAAATGGAGATTCAAGGCTAAGCAACAGAAAGCGTTGAAGAGGGGATCAAGTCTGGAGAGCGAGGATTGGGGGGAGAACTATATACAATGTCTGCATAGTCAGAGGTGGGGAGGATGAGCTCAGCAACGAGTTCTTTTCGGACAAGGGGAGAGAGGCAGTCCTTGATTCTATAAAGGGCTCCCAATTTGGGCCGGAGTTTGGTGTGTATGGAGTCAATGTGATCGGAGAAGTCTAGCTTGGGGTCCAGCCAGATCCTTAGGTACTTAAAGGAATGGGCCATGTCTATTGGGGTGCCATCCAGGGAGAAGAAAGAGGGAGAAGAAGATAGCTTGGCTGAGCACTGGGAGAAGCTGAAGGCCGTAGTGACAGTTTTTTATTTCTCTACAAAGAAATACATATTTTTTAATTATTTATCTCATTATTTAACATTCAGTTTTGATTCTCAGTTTTTACAACCTTATCAATTATATACACTAACCACCATAATTTCTTAACACTATTGATGCTTTCTATGCATATTCTTTTTTTCTATAAATATCATTCTCTGTAAAAAAACATTTATCATCAAAAGTGCTACATTCTGCCTTCTCTACCTCAAATTACTACTGCTATAAGCCTATTCCACTTTTTCACTCAGCATTCTGGAACCCCTCACCTCATTATCCTTCCTATTGATGCAATTTCTCATTCACCATGCTAATATTCCCTCTAGCATGCTTGCTTTGTCTCCCCTGCTCTTTTCTTTTGGTTCAATACACCACTTGGTAGTTTACTGAAGTAATTAATTTGTATGCTCATACCTTAATTTAAAAGTCGGTGAGCTTGTTTGCCTTCTAAATTGGCTGATTCTTTGGTACCTTCCATTGTTTCTCACCTATATGCACAATACAGAGTTTAAATGTCTGTGTGTAATTCAATTCCTATAACCCCCTTGTGCTTCCTGTTATTGTTTTCTTTTGTATTTCATTAAAACATTTTAAACTTTGTATTGCCTTTATTTGAATTTTTTGAAGCACCTTAGCTACTTCTTGTTGTTCCCCTGATTTCTGTTAAAATGCCATTGTGTTTTTATTTTTACCTCTGTAGTTCCTTTAAACTGTGAAAGACCCAGATATTCAAAAGGGTTGCGCATGGGGCAACAGTGTTGTGCCATGCACAACCCACTGATGTGCCCCGGCGCGATATTCATAAGGGAAAGTGCGCCAAGATAATCCATACGCGGAGCGCATCAGTAATGTATGCAGGCACAGGTGGGACATGCATAACCTGCACAGCCCGATATTCAGCCCAGTATGTGCAGGGTCATGCATGCACAACCCCTACCTGCTTCTGCACAAAGTTAAGCCAAAAAAAAAGGAACAAGTGATGGCCACCCAAAGGTGAGCTGCCGCATTGCAGGGTGCAACACGGCAGCTGCCACCTGTGGGTGGTCACCCGAGTTCCTGCTGCACCTGGCAGCGCCCCCCCATGCCCCATCGCGGGCATCCATGTAGCGAAATCCCCCTGTCCAATATCCCTGGTGGTCCAGTGGACCTCTATGTGCCCAATCGCGGGCATTTGTGTAGAAGAATAAGCCCCCGTCCAATATCCCTGGTGGTCCAGTGGACTGATCGCTGCCGATCGTGGGCATCTGTAACTCATAAATACCCCTATTACCCTGGTGGTCTAGTGTACCCCCTCCCCACCCACCCACTGAGCCCCACCGCCCGCTCCCCTCGTCAGCCTGCGGGCAGCAGCACCCCACCCATCTGTCGCCCCTGCCGCCCGCCAACCGACAGCTCGGTAGGGCTGCACGCCCATTGGTTCACAGCGTGAGCCCATACCATACAACACAGTCCGGATATGTGAATGAATTCACATGGCTGACGGGGGGGGGAGCAGGGTGGTGGGGCTCAGTGGCGGTTGGGGTGGGGGTACACAAATGCCCGTGATCGGGCTTCAGGGGGTGTCGGTCCCCGACGGCTGCTGTCTGGCAGGTGCCAGGTGCAAGTTGTCGGGATCGCACACCTGCATGCCAATGGTAGCAAATGGAACATGATGATATGCAAATGACCCCCGTGCACCTTTGCATAAATTATGGCCCCATTTGCATGTCCCTTTTGAATATACATGAGTGCTGTGCATGACGCAATAGCACTTGCGCTTAGCTTATCTCCATGCTCTACTCTGGCCACTTGCACTGGCGCAGTGCCACCGCGCCATGCACAGTGGGGGTGGCCAGGTGCTACATTCAGTTGCTGTGCCATAGCGCAGCTCCGTTGAATATCGCCCAGGCCACACCCCTGCGCAACAAAGTTGAGCTGCGCCCAGGCTTGCGCCATAGCCTGGAGCAGTTTGACTATCCGGGCCCAGGTATTCATAAACCCAACTTCTACTTTGGATTTTCCTGCATTCCTATATGTGAAAAAAAGGAGGCTTTGTTAAATCTTTTATTATTTAAAAAGTAATATGACTTCTCTTCCGGCCTTTTTTTATTTGTTGCTGCACCTTAGATGCTTATTACTTTTCCCTTAATTTTTGTTATAAAGCTATTGTGTTTATTTTTACCTCTGTAGTTCCTTTAAAATGTACCAGACTTCCAGTTTTGACTAACCAAGCTTCTGCTTTAGATTTCCTGCATGCTTGTATATAAGAAAAGGTGTTGTTAATGCTTATTTTATTGAAAAATGTATTGTTGCTTCTTTTTTAGCCAGTTTTTGGTGTACCATGACTGTGTTTTACGTGGTTTAGCTGCTTGCTTCCACTTCCTACGTGCTTGTTTTGTTTCTGGAGAAACTTGCGGTTTATGTCTTTGTCTGTGCATTGAATGAGACTTGTTAATTTTCTTGTGATTTAAAACCCTTGTACCAACATTCTAAACCGTCTTTTTAAATGACTCAAACCACTTTTTTAAAATGCTGCTTTCCTACCGTTTAACTGATGTCTCTCCTTGACCTCCTGGTATCTCCTGTTCCTCACACAGGTGTGCCTGCTTGTTTGAGTATGGGGCACCTCTTATGCTGCTAAACCTCTCGGCCCAATCGCATTGCTTATTCTTAAAAGCGAGACTTCAGTCCTGTAGGACTGTGTTCCTAGTTGCCAAGCAACCTTTGTTGCAACTGGGCCTTGCTAGGACTGCAGAATGGGATTTACTCACCTGGTAAAGGTGATTATCTGAGTACCCTTTATAGTACACCGCAGTCAGAAACCAGTGGGTATTCCTCGTCCATCCTATAGGTTGATGCACGATCCAATCAGAATGAAGGGGGCGAGGACATACCTCTGTGATCATCAGATCTTCTCCAGTGTGATTCTTCCATAGCTAAAACATGGTAAAAGAGATAGATATATATAGGCCAGAGAGAGAGAGAGAGAGAGGGAGAAGAATGTAGCCACTATAGGCATGAAGATGGCCACCGCCCTTATGTGGCGTCCGCTCTGGCTATTGCCTGGTAGCCCATCTTGTAAGGTAAGGTAGAATAGACAAATAGTCAGTGGTTACTTTGTAACTGTCTGTCCTGTATTGTGGAAACAATCCCTGAGTATAGTAACATTCATACACCTATTCTCATACTGTAACATCAAAAAACATATGGTCTGTCGCTTCATATGAAACATTTAGAGACTGGGATTCACCCCCATATTGCTTCTTGATACCATTCTGTAAGCATGCCTTTGTCGACCCGTCCAGTGGAGCAATCTGCTGTCCCGGATGGGGCTGCGGAGTACTATAAAGGGTACTCAGATAATCACCTTTACCAGGTGAGTAAATCCCATTATATTTCATACCCTTTATAGTACTCCACAGTCAGAAACCAGTGGGACCTTAGTAGCAGTGCAAATTACTAGTGATTACTCTTGGGAGGGCAAAGAACAGGCAGATTGTTTAGTAGTTGTGTGTGGCCGTGCACAGGCTCATAGCACTGACCTTGCAAAGGTTGTCCTTTTCTTGTGATGCTATGTCTAGCCTATAGTGCATGGTAAACGTATGTATGAAAGACCAGGTTGTTGCTGAACTAATGTTTGAAACTGATACATTCCCATACTCTGCCCCTATGCTGCCACTGCTCTGGTGGGGCGATCTTTGATTTCCTTAGGTGGGGTCTGGCCTGCTGCCCTGTAGGCCTTGCAAATGGTCTGTCTGACCCCTGTAGCAATGGTGTCTCATGATGTCTGTTGAGTAATGCAAACAGTCTGTTTTACGGATGTCACTCATTATGTTGCAGGGTTGTCGTAGCAGATGACAGAAGTCTAGCGGTGGAGCAGAGACGTGTCTGTGGGATCACCTGCTATGTAAGACAGAAGGATATCATGTTCCCTGTGGAATGTGGGGGCTGTCGTGGGAGGACAAAAGAGGATATTATTCAGGCGGACAATGCTATCACTGTGAGGTGGAATGAACGGTACCCTGCATGACTTCCTGAAAACTCTGCAATCCATATCGCGGAGGAGATTTGCAACCAGAAATGCTGTCTTGAATGCGCACCAGTGCAGGTTGTCGTGTTGGCAAGTGGATGATTGCAAGGCAGCTAGCACTGTGTTGAGGTGCCATGGAGGGCATCTTGGCCTTACCTTGGAGGTGTTAATGACACTGTCCTGAGTAATTTAACTGAGTCTGGGTGTGAACCAAAGGTGGCCTATTCCTAGCATTTGTCCTCTAATGGCAGATATTGCTGATGCTTGGATTCTGAGGGATGTGGGCTTCGGCCCTTGTTTGCCCCCTCATTTAGAAGTCTAAAATCTGTGGGAGACCTTCCCATGATGGTGAAGTGCCCATTTCCCTTCACCCTATGTGGAAAACTCTGCCATTGCCTTTGATAAATCTTATTTGTTGAATGTTTCCTGGACTGTAACATTTGAATCAACCTTATGGTGTGGTGGCTTTAATTTATCAGTCTGTTTCTTTCAAGAGACCTGCAGCCAGCTTCAGGCTGGATGGGATTGGATGCAAAATCAGTCCCTGTGGCAGAAGGTATGGTGACTGCCATTGCTTGGATGAGGGGGTATTATGGCCTCCTCAATCCAATGGGTGCCACCACTACCACTGGCACCCCTGTCTGTTGAACCTTGTGGAGTAGTTTGTGCAGCATTGGAAAGGGGAGAGGGGCATAAGCCCATTTGAAAATTCCATGGGGCCAAGAGAGAGTCCACCTCCCTCACCTTTGGGTCCAAGGACCTGGAGTGGTAGTTAGTGAATTGCATGTTTTTGCGAGATGCTGTGAGGTCCCCTTGGAGGGGGGCCCGTTTGGATATAAACTTCCAGAAGGCTTAACGGTTGATTGTTCCTCCTCCTGGTTGATGTTGGTTCTACTTAGCTCATCCGCCTCCGTGTTGGACGTCCCAGTTAAAGATGTGGCTGTGACGGACTGTAAGTGTCTCTCTACCCAGTGGAGTAGCTGTAGCGATTCTTTGGTCATAATGTCTACTTTCAGTGCCCTGGGGTCCAGAAATGCGGAATGCGGAATGGTCATTGGCAGTTGCGTGTCATTGCGTGATGCCCACATATGTGGGAATGCCTACTTCTAGCCATCTTTGCTGCTGCTCGTTGCTGGTGATCATTGTCTTATCTGCGACGAAGTTCCCTAATACTCCTGAGTTACAGTCTGCACTGGGACTATTGAGGGTGTTTATGTCAAGTTTATGGTGATGGAGTGCTCAAGCATCCTTGGGTTTGGCTCCTATGGACTTCAATTGCTATTGGCTACTGGAGGGACCCCAGCCCGTATGATCCACCCTGTAGGACAAACACACAATGCTGTTGGTTCAGGGCCCACTACTGGAGGGGGTGCCTTTGCCGTATGGGATAGTCCGATACACTGTAGCCCTGCTGCTGCAGTCTAAATTTAGTAATGCCATGTTGCAGAATTAGTGGGTGCACATGCACTAATATTGTATGGTAGTGCAACTACCTGGAGCACCTTTGAGGTGCTGTTGCAAGTTGCTTGCTTGGATGCAGTCAGTGATCCTGGGGAACCATGTTTTTTTTTTTTTTCTTCTTCTTCTCACCAGATTGAGGCTGGCAGGGTATGGAATGACTTGATCCCCCTTGTTGCCTTAGCAGTGTTGCTTGGATCCCCTTACTCATGTGGATAGTAGGATGCCACTGCTGGACAGGGCGTCAGGCAGTCATTAGAAACATAGAAACATAGAAACATAGAAGTTGACGGCAGATAAGGACCGCAAGGCCCATCCAGTCTGCCCATTTCTTTTTCTACCTTATAAATGTGCCACCGGCCTTTGCTCTGTCAGTGGCCTATCTATTCATAGTCATTTGTATTGCTCCCTTATGCCTATCCCATGCCTGTTTGAAGCCCTGCACTGTATTCATAGCCACCACTTCTTGTGGTAAGCCATTCCATGCATCCACCACCCTTTCTGTGAAAAAGAATTTCCTACATTCCCCTTAATCGGCCTCCTCTAATCTCATGCTGTGTCCTCTTGTCCTGCTATTTTTCTTATATTTAAACATGTTAGACTCTTTTCACCTTGTTTATGCCCTTAAGGTGTTTGAATGCCTCGATCATATCACTCTCTCCTCCTTTGCTCAAGGGTATACATATTGAGTCTGTTAATCTGTCCTCATATGTCTTCTGATGCAGTCCCTGCACCATTTTGGTTGCCCTTCTCTGGACTGCCTCAATTTGGTTAATGTCCTTGTGAAGGTGTGGCCTCCAATACTGCACGCAGTACTCCAGATGGGGCCTAACCAGTGTCTTGTACAGAGGATTAATACCTCTTACGACTTGTGATACTCTCTACTAAATACACCTCCTAACACCCCTAGCCTCACTCTACTGCTTTGAGGTCTGCTTGATGATTTTAGGTCATCAGTGATGATGATGCCCAAGTCTCTTTCTTCCTTTGTGACTGCTAGCAACTCCTCCCAGCCTATAGGTGGCTTCAGGGTTTCTCTTCCCTATGTGCATGATTTTGCACTTCTTTGCATTAAATCCCAGTTGCCACTCTTCTGACCATTCTGCTAGTTTATCCAGATCTCTTCTCATTCTGCCCACCCATCTGATCATCTACTCTGTTGCAGATCTTGGTGTCATCTGCAAACAGACAAGCCTTACCCTCTAGTCCATCTGCAAGGTCACTAATGAAGATGTTGAAGAGGACTGGCCCCAGGACTGATCCCTGAGGTACCCCACTTGTGACTTGCATCTCTTCTGACTGTATACCATTTACCACCGCTCTCTGTTTTCTGCCCGTCAACCAGTTTGCCACCCAGTTGACCAACTTCTGACCCACCCCGAGCCTACCCAGCTTATTTATCAATCTTCTATGTGGAACAGTGTCAAAAGCTTTGCTGAAGTCAAGGTAGGTGACATCAACTGCTCCCCCTTGGTCCACCACTCTGGTTACCCAGTCAAAGAAATCTATGAGATTAGTTTGACAGGACCTTCCTTTTGTAAACCCATGCTGTCTTGGATCCTGTGCCCCTATGGATTCCAGGTGTTGCACTATCCTTTCCTTAAGGAGTGCCTCCATAATCTTGCCCACTACTGAGGTAAGACTAACAGGTCTGTAGTTCCCGCCTCCTCCCTGCTACCACTCTTGTGGAGCGGGATCACATGAGCTGTTCTCCAGTCTTCTGGGACCTCTCCTGTGCTCAGAGACTCACTAAACAATTCTGCTAATGGCTCTGCTAGTTCCTCCTTTAGCTCCTTAAGTACCCTGTGATGTATGCCATCAGGTCCCATTGCCTTATCCACCCTGAGCTTAGCAAGCTCTTGTAGGACCCTTTCTTTTGTGAAGGGAGTAGTGCTCACCTCCCTCCCCCCTGTGTCCATGATGCTGAGCTGTGGGCCCTGCCCTACCTTCTCTTCAGTAAATACTGAGCAAAAGTATCTATTTAGGATAGATGCCTTTACAGGGTCCTCCTCCTCACATGCTTCCTTTTCTCCATTAAGCTTAGCAATACCCCCTCTGGACTTTCTCCTTTCACTAATATATCTATAGAAAGTCTTGTCACCTTCTTTACTGTTCGTGCTAGTGTTTCCTCAGTTTGGGACTTTGCCTGCCTTACTGCCTTACCTGCTTCCCTTAGGGCAGTTTGGTATGCCTCCCTATCTTCATCCCGCTGTGTTCCCTTATATTTCCTGAAGGCCAGCCTTTTGGCTCTGACCTTTTCTGCTACTGTATTTGAGAACCAAAGTGGTTTCCTTCTTCTTTTGCACTTCCTTTTCTGTCTAACACAATGGGATGTTGCTTCAAGTATTGCATCCTTAATGCTTGCCCACTTTGCCTGTACCCCCTCACCTGTGTTTCTTTTTGCCAGGGCTAGCTTAACTCTGTTGGCCATCTTATCAAAGTCAGCTCCTCTGAAGTCCCATATTTTTGCCTTGGAATGGTATGATTTAGATGTAGTAGCCAAATTGAACCATACCATGTGATGGTCACTGGCTCCCAGGTGACCTTCTACCTGGAGATCTGTGATCCCTTCTTTGTTAGTCAGTACTAGATCTAGGATAGCCTTGTCTCTTGTGGGTTGCTGTACCAGTTGTTTGAGGCCCTCCCCCTGCAGGGAATCCACTATGAGTCTAGTTCTGGCAGAGTTGTGCCCATAGTGTAAGTGGCCATTTTCCTGAGTGGCAGGAGCATCCCAACCCAGCTAGGGTAGTTGTGGACGCAAGTCCTGTGCGCTGGTGAGAGGAAAAAACGTGTCTGAGAAGAGGGTGATGAAAGAAGGGAATGCCGCACCCTTTGCTCATATATTGGAGGGGGTGTGGGGGTGGTGGGGACACATAACCCCCCCCCGGTTATGGTAAGTGATTACACTATGGTCTCTGATGGAGGACTGTATGGCGGTGCATCGGGTGCATCATATCCTGAAGTGGGGCCTGTCTGCTGTCTGGCTATATAAGTGAGCCACTGAGTGTCGGGGCTGTCGAAGGGCATAGTAAGGACAGTTCTAACACACAGTGTGGAATGGCCCCAGGGGGTCGGATGTGCTGAAGAGGTAAAAGTTGGTGTGGTCAGGAATGGTGAAGGTCACCCGTAGTGAGCGGTCCTGCCTCTTGTGATATCCCCCATGTGTCGAGGGTGTGGGTTATATCGTGACTACAGTGCAGGGGCCCGTCCTTCAGTATGTCACTTGTTTATCCCATTGGCCCTGCTAACCTCCTGGGTTGATGCCCGTTATTCGTAATGGGGTGAGTAATTCCCTTCGGGATTCAAAGTTACTCCACCTGGGAGGATGTCCCAGGGCAGAATCTGTTCGCCTGAGGTGCAGCTGAATAGCCATCTGAGATGCAGCGAATTATTACAGGGTACGTGCCAAAAAAGCAAAATATCTAGCCCACTAAGTATGAAGCAAGCCCTGTGGTTGTGGATGAGAAAGGGATACTGTTTAGCCATGAATAATTCCCAAGTTAGGCTTGTTCCCAGGTCTAACCTAGGAGTACCGGGAAGATAAGTACTTTGCTTAGGCTCACACAGAATGTGTCTAGCTGTCTGTGGGATTTGAACCCAGGACTGCAGAATTGTAGTTGAGGGCCTTAATCCATTGTACTATAGTGTCTGCACTGGAGTTGTAGATCAGTATAATGACGTACTGTGCCAATCCGTGCCCCGGAGTTTGTCTTTTTTGTTTTGTGTTTTTGGGCAGAATTATCTGACTCATGGCACTAAAAAAGGAACTTTGTCAACTCCACTGTGCAATCTGCCTCAGTGCTGCACTACAATCTTTGCTCTGGTTGTTACCCTTGGGGTGTGGGGCTGGAATCTACAATCTTTCAATCTTCTCGCGCCACAGTCCAATGCCTCATGATGTACTGGTCACGTGCCTTGATAGTGGGCCCCATGCCAGATGGCGGTGATGGGTTCTCGTGGGAGAGCGCAGGGTTTGGGAGCCTTGTATGTTGTGCTGTGGATCCAGCAAAGCTGTTGCCGTAATCCCACGTGGTTGTGATGCTCCTCCAGCCCAGCTATCATGGGAGGCTGCAGGGTATCATGTCTTCTCAGACTTGATTGAGGGAAAAGACTGCGAGCTGCTTCAGTGGGGGAGTAGATGGGTTTGTTGCCCACAAGGCGTTGAGAGAGTTGGAAAACCCTGGAAGGGCGTGAATGAGACCCATAGAGGAAAATAGCTGCACAGGAGGGAATCGTGGAGCTCACTTACCTGGTGATGAGGGAGCAGAAGCTCAGGTACTTTCCTGGGGAAAATCCATGGTGCTGTGAATGACTGAAATGGCAGGTATTACATCTCGACGCTGCCTGGGAAGTAGTGATCAGCTGCCGTGGCCTCTGCTTAGGTTGTGGGCTGATGTGGTTTTGCAAGGGTCCCTCCCTGCAGGAGGGACCCGAGTCCTGAAACGTTGGGACCAATTTTTATTTTTTTTTGTTAAGGAGATGAAAACAAGGGTGGCCCAGGTAGAATGGCGGCCAGTAGTTATCCCGGGAAGAGGCAAACATTTTGAACAGATAGGTCTTAACTCAGTGATGTAGTGCAGGGTTTCCACGCCCCTCTAGCTCTACGGCGCCAGTTATTCTGAGGGCCGCTGAGGATCATGGGGCTTCACATTCCAGACAAGTGAGTGGGAATATGGCTGGGAACTGTTTCGGGGGGGCGGGTGGAGTACTTGGATTTATGGCCCCTGAGACAAAGGATCTGCAGAGAGAGTCCCAAAATAGCATGAAAAAGGGCAGCCTTACAACATAGGATCTGGGACTGAATGTTCTCATATGGCTGGCTTTCTGCTCACAACCCGCAGGGCACGGTGCTGCAGCCAGGCCGCACAGGTCAGGTAGGGTCTCGCTGCCACTGTTTTGTGTATTTGGGTCCCTGTGGTCTGGTGAGGGGCTGCAGGAGGCTCTCATTCTGCCTGCTTTTCCCTGTGAGGCAGCTTTTGGTTGTTTGGTAGTACATGAGGGGTCACTGCTGGAGAGAGACCTCTCCCATTACTTTGTTAGGGGGTTCTCTGTGGGCAGGGATCACTACGGGAGGGACCCAGGCCCTGAGAGTACCAAAAGGAAAGTGTGTGATGCAGTTTTTGCTTGATTGGTAGTACATGAAGAGGTCGTTACTGGAGGGATCTCTCCCAGTAGATTGTTAGAGGCTCTCTGTGGGCGGTGGTCGCTCCAGGAGGGACTCCAACCCTGAGCAGTGCAAGTGTGCTGTTGTTGAGGGCTCAGGACGTGCTACAGGAGGAGGCATCTGTTCCCTGCTGAGAGCTGAGAAAATTATTACACAAAAAAACTGATAATGTATTGTAGCCCAGTTGCTTCTGCTACTCTGATATTCCTTAGGATTGTATGATTACCCAAAGCAGAAAATAGATGCTTCTTACAGATAATTGCATGCAGTTAGTGTTAAACTGATCTATGCTGGCTACCAGGCTGCTTGCTAGTTAGAAATAAAAGGAACATGTACCTGCAGAGTTGTTCAAAGTTGTAGAAACTGTTGGGAACCATTAGGATGTGACCAGCCTATCTTGATGCACGAAGTGAACTGGAGGGAATCTGATGATCACAGAGGTATATCCTCGCCCCCTTCATTTTGGTTGGATTGTGCATCAACCTATAGGATGGACGAGGAATACCCACTGGTTTCTGACTGTGGAGCACTATAAAGGGTACGAAAAATAATTTAAAGTTACACTGCTCCTTATAATATGTTCCTTTATCATGTTTTCTTTGTCATGAGTTTTTTGGGCATAATTTTGTACTTTTTATACGATAATATATATTTTTTTGATATATCTAGATCCTCCTAGACTTTTCTTCACTTCTTTTTCACTGTTTGCTCTACGAGTTATTTTTTATGTTGAAAAAAGAAGAAAGAAATGGAGTGGGGCGTTGATGTGTCCAGGCACCATGGGAATCGTTATCCTGGTTGTCTTTTGGTTCCTTTAAATGGTTGTTTATCCTGAACATTTATTTATTTTATACTAAAAATATGTCTTTTACTTGTTTTTTCTTTAGTTGTATAGTTGTGTTCTAAAGTTTTGTGCATTTTGTTATCCATGCTATTCCTGAATCCTTTTTGGGAAATTGCTAGCCCATAACTTGCTTCTTGCTCTTGTATTTGTGTATTACTATACATAATATGATATGTGCTCCTCTTTCTTGCTTAGATATGTTGTTTTACTTTATTTGTTAACTTTTATTTACTACGTCTGTTTAGTAACGTGAATAGCCATACTCATGTCGGTATCTTACCATGAATGTTGTATAAGTTTGTTATTTTTATGCTATGGCTCTCATTATTTATACTACTACTCGGGACATTTTTTGTATATTTTTAAAGTTTTTATTGATGTTTTTACACTCTTGTTTACCAACATGCATTCCAGTTGGTGTCCCTGTTCATTCTTATGTGTCTTTCTAAGGTCTGTAACTGAAAAATCCATTTAATCTCTGCTCTATCTAATAATTTTTGGTAATCCCCACCCCTATGGGGTTGTGCCACAGGTTCAAGTCCCCAGAACCTGAGTGAGGCCCCTGTGTGTCCCTGTTCTGTAAAATGATTAGCTATCTGTGGCTTTTCTTCCTGCCTTCTAATGTCCCCTTTATGTTCTTGTATCCTTGTTTTAAGTGCCTTTGTTGTTTGTCCCACATATAAGTGGTCACACGGGCACTGTAATGCATATATTGCATCCTCAGTTGTTCAGTCTATATATTGCTTGATTGCATATTGTTGGCCTGTATAGGGGTGTCTAAACATCTCTTTTTTGCTGGTATGGTTACAGACAGAACATCGCCCACAGGGTCTCAACCCTGGTTTGAGCAGTCCTAATAAAAGCAGAGAATCTTTCTTTATTGGAATTTTAAACTGTGATCTAACCGGTTTTTCTTTTATTGTTTTCATTTCTTGGCTGCTATAATGAGTCTTTCTTTAAATTCTGCTGGAGCCTGCTCTCCCACCAACAGTATGTGCCAATGCTTGTTTATAATCAACTTCATTTCAGGAGAATGATCATTATACTTAGTAGTGAACACCAACCTTTGTGTTTGTTGTGTCTGTGTTGTTTTTTGTAATGTTTCATTCCTGGTTATTGTTTGTTTCCTTTCATCTGCCTTTTGTAATATTGACCTTTTATACCATCTTTATTCAAATATATTTATTATTGCCTTCTTCTCGTTCTGAATATCTTGTTCCTTGCTACAGTTTCTGCATACCCTCACTAACTGTGAGTACGGAATATTCTGTATTAATTTTGGTTCATGGAAACTAGTTCCATGAAGAAGTGTATTCCTATCTTGTTTCCTTTTTTATACAAACTTGTGAGCAACTTGTTGCCTTCTTTGTATATTTTTAAATCCAAGTATGCTATTTCCTTCTGGTCATATGTCATTACAAATTGGATTTTAGGGTTTATATTGTTTAGATATTGTCAAAATAGTTGTAGTCTGTCTATAGTGCCTTTCCAAATAAATAATCCAACATCTATGTGTCTGTTCCATGTTTTGATGTCTGAAAGAAAGGGGTTCACATTAACATTTAAAATATGTTGTTTTTCCATATCATACATGAAAGCATTTGTGTAGGCTGGTGCCATGGTACTGCCCAAGGCAGTACCCCGCACCTGCCTATAGTAATTTGTGTCAAATTCTAAATAGTTATTAGTTAGAATAATATGTGCTAACTCTTCAAGACCTCTGTCTTTGGATGTGCCTGATTTCTTCTTGCATTCCATAATTTGCACATTGTCTGTATACCCTCCTCATGCGGTATATATGTATACAAATCTACAACATCTACTGTTACCAAAATGTTCGTTATATCTATGCCCTGTTGTGTCATTTGTTCTAATTTGTGTAACATGTCCACTGTATCCTTTACATATGTACTGGTTTGTTCTATTAGTGGTTGTAAATGGAAGTTTATATACTGTGATATTGATTCAAATAATAAGTCATTTGCTGACACTATTGGTCTGCTAGGAGGATTACTCTGATTCTTGTGCACCTTTGGGATGGCATAAAATGTTGGTATCCTGGGGAGCTTATTAGTTATTATATTTGTTTCCCAGTTGTACATCCATCCATTATTTTCATATTCAGTAAGTGTTTGTGTTACAAACTGTTGCAACCTCTCTGTTGGATCCTGTTGTAGTTTTTCATAATTTTGTATGTTCTCTAACAGTCTCATACACATCATTTTGTATTGTTCCCTATCCATAAGTACTATTCCTCCCCCTCTTGTCCAACATGCTGTGTTTTCATGAATAGCACAGAGCACAGGCACGCCCCCTGCACCATCCCAAAGACCACCCCCCGCGTGGAGTTCACTGGCCAGCTGAGGGATCCGGTACATAACAGCCCCGCATCACTGTGGTGAATGGGGCACAGAGGGCACAGCGACTGTAGAGTGTTTACATGCTGCAGATACATGGCGCATTGGCACTCCACCCCTTGGAAAATAGGCCCCACATGGTCAGCAAATAAAATATGTTAAAAGCATTTTAAAAACATTGAAATTGCTCTTTAAAGTGTTTTTATTTTAAATGAGTTGATAATCAACAAATAGTTGATAATTATGAAATATAACAGTTCAAAGAATTATAGACCAATTGTATGAATTTCATAGAATCATAGAACTTGACGACAGAAAAGGACCCCTTGGCCCATCAAGTCTGATCTTTGTCCCCCCAACTAGCCCTTCTTCCCCCTCTTAAAGCTCCCACCCCACCTCCCTGCAACCCCATGTGCCTGTCCCATGCTCTCTTGAAGCCTGTGATAGTCTCGCCCCCCCACCTCCTCTGGAAGCTTGTTCCAGGCCTCCATCACCTTCCAAGTGAAAAACCGCCCTCTCACATTGCCTCTATAGTTTTCCTCCCTGTAATCTCAGCCATGCCTTCTTGTTTTGGTGCCCACCTTCCTGTGAAATAAACACCGTGTCCGCTCTGTTAATCACTTTGACATATTTAAAGTCTCTATCATGTCCCCTCTCACCCTTCTAGTCGTCAATGTGTAGAGTCCCAGTTCCCTACATCTCTGCTCATGTGGCTTTTCCTGCTTCCCTTGCACCATCTTGGTTGCTCTTCTCTGAACCCTTTCTATCAACTCTATGTCTTTGTGCAGGTATGGTCTCCAGAACTGGACACCGTACTCAAGCTGCTGACTCACCGTGGCTTGGTACAGAGGAATCAGAACCTCCATCCGTCTACTCATTATTCCCCTGCCTATACTTTCCAGCATTCCAGATGCTGTCCCCCCTGCCCTGGTGCACTGCTTCCCCACCGTGAGGTCACTGGAGACTGCTATCCCCAGATCTCTCTCTTGCTCCGTAATCCTGACTTCCTCCCCCCCCAAAGGGTGTATCCTGCCCTTGGGTTTCTGTTCCCCAGGTACATGACTGCACACTTTTTGATGTTGAATTTAAGTTGCCATGCCTTCACACACCCCTCCAGTGTCCTCAGGTTCTTCCACATGTCTTCAACACCCTTTGCAGAGTCTGCCCTATTGCAGATTTTCAAATTGTCCACAAATAGGGCCATACAGCCCTTCAGACCATACGCTACATTGTTTTTGTAAATACTGAAAAGGAGAGGTCCCAGTACAGACACCAGGGGACCCCGCTCATCACCCTCCCTGTCCTGGAATACACCCCATTTACTACCACCCTCTGGTTTCTGTCTGCCAACCAGTTTTCAACCCATCTAGCTACTTTGTGCCCCACCCCCATATTTTCCAGCGTGTTGAGCAGTCTTCTATGGGGTACGGTGTTGAAGGCCTTGCTGAAGTCCAGGTAGGCCACACGGCCCTGGTTTATCACCTGTGTCACCCAAAGAACTCAATTACATTTGACAGGCATTACCTCCCTTTAGTGAATCCATGCTGTCTGTCTGTGACAAGGAGATCCTGCTGCTCTTGAAGACTGACCTTTTCTTAAATCTGTTGCAACATTTCTTCTATTTCTTAGCCTAATCTATCCTTTACAATTTCTAGTCCATAAGGTTGGCCACCTATGGGCACCCCTTCCCCTTTCTTGCCTATGCTTTAGTGTCCTCCTTAATTTTCCTTTTACCTCTCAGGTCCTCGTACAGGGAGGTTATTGTTGTGACCTCCAAGCTGATGTAAAACAACAGGCTGTGAGCCTCATTGCTGGATTTAGTATACA
This sequence comes from Neoceratodus forsteri, assembly GCA_016271365.2. Lineage (NCBI taxonomy): Eukaryota > Metazoa > Chordata > Ceratodontiformes > Ceratodontidae > Neoceratodus > Neoceratodus forsteri. The sequence goes on from CM057459.1 coordinate 1,431,663,314, forward strand.
ATAGTACTATGTCATAAAATACCTTGCTGTATATAACTCATATGTATGAAACCTGTAAATGTTGAAAATACAATGGCACTAGGTGTTTTTGATAAAGGTAAAAAGTACTAGGTGACTGTAGTATATAAATTAAGTTACTGGGGGTAGAGACATCAAAAACTCCCCTGTTGTGTGATTTAAAATGCATGTAAATTACAGATTGTTTGAGAGGCCTTTTGGCACCATGCATTCCTGCTGTAAAGTGAGCCAGTCTGAAATGTCATGGTGATTTGCATATACATCCCATGATGCTTTGCATTATGGGAGTATGTGTGATGCTATGTTTCTTTGAAACTTGGCTTATTGCCAGTGCCCTTTGGGGTAACCCTTGCTTCAGTGCTTCTGCACTGAGGTTCTTTGTCTTTAGCTTGTTTTTTTTTTTTTGTTTTGTTTTTATTTGAGTCCCCACCACCCAAGCAAACAAAGCCCACATAGGAGAAGCTGAATCTCAACTGAAAAGTTAGATCAGTAGATCAGTGGGTCAGTAGGCACTAAGTGCAGCGGAAGGACATTCGTAGTCTGTTGCTGCAAACTGATGTAATGAAGAAGGGATATGCCATTGCTGAAGGTTTTCTACTGTAGTTTGAATAAACATCACACAGTGACTGCGTGTTGAATCTGAAGTTCAGTGTCTAGTCCATCTGTTATCCCACAACCCCTCCACACTGTCGTCCAGCAGTCCATTTACCTCCAGATATTTCATCACCCTTTCCCTGATGAGTGCCTCCATGACCTTCCCCACCACTGCAGTGAGGCTGACCCGGGTGGTAGTTCTCCCTCAACTCCCTGCTTCCCCCCTTATGTATCAGTGCAACTGTTGTTCTCCTCCAGTCCTCTGGTTCCCTACCAGAATCCAGAGACAGGTTGAACAGCCTCACCAGTGGGGCAGCCGACTCGTCTCTCAGTTCCCTGATCATTCTCAGGTGTGGCTCATCCAGCCCCATGGCCTCGTTCACCTTCGCCTGCCTAGTTCCTCTCTAACTCTCAGCACTGAAGGGTCTCATGTCAACCCTTGTGCTCCCCACCCTCCTCCTCCTTAGCTCTGGTCCCCTGCCCTCCTCCTCTTTCATAAACACTGAGCAAAAGTACCTGTTAATTTCTTCTGCTTTGTCCCAGTCCCTGTCTAGAGGCTCCCTTTCCCTCCCTCAGCCTTGCGATCCCTTGGCCAGTCTTCCTCCTCTCCCCAACATATCTAAAAAAAGTTTTGTTTCCTCTCCTGACGTGTTTTGCTTTCCTTTCCTCCATGGTGGCCTTAGCTCTCCTAATTACCCTCCCTGTTATTCTCCTCATTTCCCTATAAGCCTTCCTGACCTCTTCCTTCTGTGTTTTCTTATATTACTTGAAAGCCCTCCTCCTGCCCCTGACCACCTTTATCACGTCCTTGTTGAACCAGAGTGGTCTCCTGCTTCTTGTGCCCTTGCTGACCGTCCTGATACATCATTGTGTGGCCTCCTTCACCTGGTCTGTAATAGCACCCCATAACTCTTCCACTTCGTTTATTTGTTAAGGTGTATTTAAGCATTAATTGGGTATGGTATGGTATGAGAAGTTCTTCCCTTTTGGTGTTCCTTGCTCTCATGTAATCCCAGTTTATATATCATTAAACCGAGGTCCCATCTGCCTGGACTGGTGGTAGTTCAGGTGGATGTTAAAGATCCCATGGCACTTATCAAAAAGAGTAGGGGAATCACCTGTAAACAAGCTTTCAGCTTAGTGTGTCTCACCTGGTTAAACAATTGAAAATAAAATAAATACATTTCCCCAGTGTCCTGGCCAAATTTCTCTCATTCACTAAAAATACCACCAACAGCTTAATCTGGTTCAAGGTCAGTTGGCATTCATCTGTATCCCCCTCCCCCAGGTCATGCCTGAAAATGATTTGTCTAGTGCATTTACCCGGTCAACAAAAACTAAATAAATAAATATCACCAACTCAGTATTCTCTTCCTCTGAATCAGTCCCCTAGTTCTGCTGCTCTCTTTTCAAAAGATTCTGTGGTGCTACATGTGCAGCATACACATAGGAACTGGCTTGTGGGGACATTCCTAATGGTGTGGGGGTATGGCATGAGCTAGCTAAAAGGACCATATTTCTGACCATGGGTTTATGGAACAGATCTGTGTCCACCCCTGCTTCCATGTTCTTGATAATCCTTATGTCAATAAACAAAATATCATTTAGGCTGTATGAGGTTGCAAATTTCAAATTCTGGTTTGTGCTTTCCGGATAGGTGAGAAATTAGAATAGCTCTTCCACCATACCCCACCACACCATTAGGATATCATCAATATCTCTTTTCCACAGTTCAGTTTTGTCCAGGAAAGGGTTACTATTAGTATCATACACAAAATTCTCCTCCCGAAAGTTCCAAATATAAATTAGCAAAATTGGGGGTAAACATAGCCCCCATAACTGTCCCCCTGGTCTGTAAAAAGAATTTGCCTAAAAACAAAAATGCACTATATTCTAACACAAATTTGTAAATACAGATCAAAAACTCAGTAGAGGGATTGGGACTGAGTCATAAATTCAGATAGTGTGCTAGAGCCACCAAACCATCCTCGTGTCCATGTGTGAAATATTAGTGTAAAGGGATTCCATATCAAGGGTAACCAATAAACATGTTGCCTCAATGTGGAGTTTCTTTAACAGGGCCGCATCATCAATGGAATCCCTATCATGAGATCACAAACTACTTATAGAAGGGAGAATATAGTAATCCACATATTGAGACAGAGGTTCATTCAGGGACTTAATTCCAGAAATTATACTGTGTCCTGAGGGAGATTTCAGGTTTTTGTGAACTTTTGGGAGCATGTATATAGTACAGCGCACTGGATGGTCAGTTGTTAGGAAGTCATGAGTATCTTAATTCATGATCCCTTTAGACATGACCTGACATAACAATTGATCAGTCTTTTCTTAAAATCCATGGTGGAACCATATGACAAAGGTTTGTTAAATTTTGTTTTTGATAACTGTCTCCTAAGTTCCCGCTGATATGCATCCATGCCCATCACAACTACACTACCTCCATCCTCTGCTTGTTTTATAGTAATAAAACTATTATTTTGTAGGTCCTGTAATGCTTTAAATACAGACTGATTCATGTTCACAAAAGGGGTCTCCCATTCTTCCTCAGCAAGTTGAAGTTGATTGATCTCTCGCTCACGTGTTTTAATAAACATACTTACTGCAGTACATATGTTTTAATAAACATACATACTGCAGGATTCATGGAGGTTATAAAAGTTGATTTCCCCCTAAATGGCTTCACATTATAGGATGCCTGATCTTGATCTTTGGGAAATGCCCAAAATAGTGGATTCACTAGATTGTCCATCAATATGAATTTCACAGGTATCAAGCTCATGGACACTGCATAGTCACTTCTGAATCAACTCTAGGGTATTCCATGGATGGGTATGGGCAGTTTCCAGTGGCATGGTGGAGTTCAAAACTTCTTCATGGTTTCCAACAGCTAACATACCCAAGTCCATAAATTTCAAAGAAGATTGCATAGTGTCATCCTGCCATTGTGTTAGAATGGTGAAGGAATTTGTTAGAAGGTGCATGTTGAACCACTCGATTCATATTGTTAAAAAGCACTTCAAGTTAAGCAGACAGGCAAATTTACACAGGTCCACAGTAGTTTGAAAAAAATCAAGGTCGTGGATTGGGATAAATTTAAGACCTCGGTTTAACACTGCCGATTTGTCAGTTGTTAAAGGATGTGAAGATAAATGAATCACATTGGTCTGTTTTCCCACTGCTCCTGCCCTTGTACTTCACTCTCTGAGGCTGTTGTTGCTGCTGTCTGGATTTGTTGCCACCCTAGCCTCCACCCACTTCTCTTCCCCCTCCTTGTTCTTTTTGGAATGTTATTCACTGGCTTCGGCATGGATGTGGTTTGGGGCAATCCTCTGAGGACAGGTTATCCTCTAAAAAAAACAATTTGTCCCTTCCAACTCACTTTCATTCAAATTACTTGGACCTGGATTGTTCTTCAAAATTGATTTGGGTTGTGTGTCAGTCTTTTTGCCTTTCCAGTCAAACCCACAATTATTTAAATAGTCCCTCTCATCCCTCAGGAATTTCCTTTTCTTAGTGGCTTGTATTTTTTTCATCAGCTTGTGCTATGTTCTTATTTAGTTTAACTTTATTGTCAGCAAACTTAGGAGAGCTTCCAAAGTGTTGTAATACAGTTTCATTTTGGTTGACTTCAGCGGTTAATATCACTTGCTGTTTAGCAGAATCTTTCAGTATCAAAGTAATCAAGCTATGTGAGGATGAAGTAACTCCTCTTTCCATGAATCCAAAAAGTCACTTCTGTCCCTTTCATTTGAGGGAAACATAAGTATCCTTAGTCCTCTGGGGACTCTACCAACCTGAGCACACTTTCCTAGCGTGCGTTGTTGCCGTATCATGCATTAGAGTTTCAAGGCAGACCTTTCGTATTGTAAAAAGCTTCCTTTAACACTTCCTGGTTTGTGTTTCTTACTTCAGGTTGGTTGACAGAAGCAGTGTTGAAATGGGATACATCAAAGATTGGTCATTTCAGCAGATTGTCACTAATGCTGCAAATAATATTGTCCCGTGCATTTTCTCCGATACTAGGTAGCTCCACTGTCATACTGCATTTGGATTCCTTCCACACTCCAAGACAAACCCATCAGTGTTTACTGGTGCATGTTCTAAAATTCGGAAGCAGCCGTGGAGTTAACAGGACCACTACTCGGTAAGCATGGTATATTTCGTAATACCACAGCAGGCACAAAGGCAAGCACAAAGGAAACCTGGTGCCACTTACAAACACCAGGGCTACTGAAGTCATAAATATGTTCAAAAGTCCTTTATTTCATGGTAAAACACAGCATGCAATCAGTTAAGGAAGGTTCACAGGACAGCAGCAGGCATCTCTGTGCTGCTCAAGGGGAATAGCACAGGCCATCTTGCACTGTGCAATTAAAAGCTTGGAAGCGTGCCATTATTAAACCTCTTCACAAATCTGGTTCCAAGGATCTAGTATCCAACTACCATCCTATCTCCCTCCTTGCCCCTCTCTCCAAAATGTTAGAGAAAGTGGTCGACAGGTGAACCTCGGAATTCCTCTCCTAATACAACCTGCTCACAGAGGCTCAGCATGGGTTCCATGCTTGACACAATACCGAAACTACCCTCATCAAGTCCACCCACTCCATAGACAAAGCTAACAATGAAGGCCTCCACACCAGTGCTGCATTCGTAGACCTCGCCAAAGCCTTCAACCTCGTTGATCATGAAGTCCTCCTCTGCACCCTGGCTGGCTTCCATTTCTCACCTGAGGTCTGCCTCTGGTACAAGGATTACCTAACGGGCAGATCCCATCGCATCATTATTGGCGGTGTCCTCACTGAATCCTGCCCCATTAAATACAGCATCCCCCAAGGGTCCATCCTGGGCCCTCTTCTCTTCTCTCTGGTCATTAACTCCCTGCCTGACATTTGCACCACCACAGAACGCATTCTGTATGCTGATAATGCAGCCCTTTCCTGTCAGGACAAAAACCCCAATGTTCTCATTAACAAACTCCAATTTGATTTCAGCAGCCTTCACACCTGGTTCACGTCCAAAGGTCTTGTACTCCGCTCCAAGAAAACTAAGTTCATGGTTTTCTCCAGCCCCCACAAACCCCTTGGCTTTGACCTCTGCCTCTATGACAACCTCGATAACACCATTGAAAGAGTCAATGAATTCAAATACCTTGGCTTACTCCTGGATAGCCACCTCAATTTCGATGCTCACACTAGCCTCACAATCAAAAATGCCCACCAATGACTTGGTATCCTCCACAGAACCAAGCATTTCCTTAACAGGGAATCCAAATCCCTCCTAGTCTCCAGCTTCCTCCCTCCTGTCTTTGACTATGGTTCACTTCTCTCCCTCCCCCGCCTCTCCATCAAAGATTTCTCCAGACTTCGAAGCTCCTACCACAACGCAATCTGCATTGCCTCTGGACTTCCTAAACTCACACACACCACTGTGACCTTTATAAGCTCACTAGTCGGCCCTCCATTGAGGCCCGCCTCAACTGCAAGATGGCCACCTTCTTCTTCAAACTGTCCCGTGGACTGCTCCCTGATTGCCTCACTTCTCTCTTCCAGACAGCCACCACCACCAGGACCACTAGACTGTCCTCCACTCTCTCTTTCACTGTTCCTTTCTGCTGGACCATTCAAGGCCATAATACACTCTCTTTTATTGGACTCAAGCTCTTCAGCTGTCTCCCTCTGGAACTAAAACTCTGTCCCTCCACAAATGCCTTCAAACACAATATCAGGAGACATTTCTCTACCACCTGCACCTGCTCACAGCCCTAATATGGCTCTCATTCTGCACTTTTTTCCCCCTCATTCTCTGGTTATCCACCTCAGGCACTTACCCTCTCTTTCTAGCACTTGCAGTATGGTTAATCCACCTAGGCTAGTTTTTAGATTGCACTTACATTTTTTTGTTTCCCACTGTTATATTATATTATTGTTAAACTCTCACTGAATGCTTAATGTCGCCTTGTATTTGTTAATTCACCAAGGCTAGTTCATGGTTTGCCCTTTAATCTATATTATCCTAAATTTATGTACCATTTTATTAACCCTCGCTGTTAGTTAAATATTTAAGCCTATGTCATGTCTCATGATTGTTGTATGTAACTGGAAGCTTGAGTAAATGGGCAGCAATGCTCACATGCCTTTCCAGCATAACCAATAAAACTGAAATGAAATGAATTACTACTGAGAAGAAGCCCAACTTACTTTGGGCAGCCCTAGTGGCTGGCAGAGTCACTGCAGCCAACAAACATGTTGGTGGTTGGGGGACATACCTGCTCCAAGGTGCTTACTAGTCCCCCCACCCTCCAGTCCCCATCCCTGGTAAAGTAACATATGTCCCTGGTGCCTAGTGGTCCCCCTGCCCTATGATCCCTATCCCCAGTAGAATAAAATAATTCACTGGTGTCTAGTGGTCCTGCCTGCCTTCCAATCCCCATCACTGGTAGAATAAAATAATTCCCTGGTGTCCAGTCATCCCCCCGCACTCCTATCCCCAGCCCTGATAGAATAAAATAATTCCCTGCTGGTCTGTAGTCCCCCCAGCCCTCCAATCACCAGCCCCACACCAGTGTAACCTTTCCCTGATGTCTTGTGGTCCCCTGCACCATGGGCACTGACCAACCTCCCCAGCCACTCCCTTTCCAGTTTTGCTGGCCCACAGATACACTTCAGTGACTGAAACAGCCCTCCTCTCACCACCTCAGCAGGCTGCCATGTATCACATATTCTGTGGCATCCAGAGGCATCCCCACCAACCAATCCCCATCCTCGTAGCAGTGTAAGCTTTCCCTGTCATCTAGTGCACCCCCCACACCACAGGCACCAACAGACCCACCCTACCACCCCCCTTACCAGTTCTGCTGGGTCGTGAATTTCCTATGGTGACCAGCACACCCTTTATCTCACCACCTCGGCCAGCTGCCATATGGACTGACAGGTAGCACATGTCCTCTGTACTGTAAATAATTCCTGGATACCAAGTGGTCTCCCCCACAGCCTCAGAAAAACCGGCCAGGGGGGGCTGGCAGAGTGGGTGGGTTGGTTGGTGCCTGCGGAGGGGGGGCTGCTAGATGCCAAGGGAAAGCATACACTGGTACAGGAATGGGGATCCATGGATGGGGTGTGCCAATAGACACTAAGAAATATGTGCTATAATATGGGACTGCTGAATGGAGGGTGAGGGGGATCACTGGACACCAGGGAATTATGTTATTCTCACAGGGCTGATGATCGGAGGTGGAGAAACCACTAGGCAACAGGGAATTGTATTATTCTCGTGGGGCCAGGGATCAGAGGGTAGGGGAATCACTGACTACCAGGGAATTATTTTATTCTGATGGAGCCAGTGATCAGAGAGCAGAGGGGACCACTAGACACCAAAGAATTATTTTATTCTCATGGGGCTGAGGATCGGAGGGTGGGGTACCACTGGAGACCAGGAAATCATTTTATTCTCACAGGGCTGGTGATCAGAGGGTGGGGGGACCACTGAATGCCAGTGATTTATTTTATTCTACTGGGGATGGGAATCAGAGTGTGGGGGGAACCACTAGTCACCAGAGACTTATTTTATTCTGGCAAGGATGGGGATTGGAGGCTGGAAGGACCACTAGGCACCAGGGAACTATTTTATTCTACTGGGACAGGGATCAGAGGGTGAGAGAGAACACTAGGCACCAGGGGAGTATTTATTATTGGGGACAGGGATCAGAGTGGGTGAGGCCAGCCACAGGAGAGGCACAAACCCACAGTGCTTTACATGCAAATAAGTCCATAATGTGTGTGCATATGGCCCCTTAGTGCCTTGCATGGCCAATGGGCTCATTTGCATGGTTCCAGCTGAATATCATGCCAGAATCTCCCAGTGCAGTTGGATCTGGGGTTGCTGTTCCCTTCACTGACAGGATCCCATCTTGGGGCAGTGCTACGCAACTTAGCACTGTGCTGACATGTCCCTATTTTTAGTCAGATAGCACCAGTGCACTATCCGACTGACTATAGCAATCCAACTGAATATAGCAACCTCAGGGTCATAGACAAGTGCAGCATAAAGCTTTGCTCTCCACTTTGTCTATTTTTATGGCTGCAGGACGGAGCTCTGCAGACATTTTACTACCACATAGGAAAATGGACCTCAGCAGATTGCTAATGGTCTTCTTAAAACTGGAGTTTTATAGCAATCCCTCCACTCAGCAGTCTGTTTACCGCACTATTTTTTCTGTAAGTCAGTGTTTCCCAATGAAGAATGAGGTTCACATTTCATTCAGATCAACACACAATGAAGTGTTGTTATCACTGCAGGTGTTTCAGCTTGTTAGCCATTCTCTTCATGCCTACTTCAGTGACCTGAAAGCTAGTGTCTCCAAGTCTGAGTAGGCACAAAGGCAATTTATTTACACCACTTCTTTGAAGCAGTTTAACTGTCTGAAACAGTGCAATATGAAACTTTTTTTTTTTGCATGCTTGTGACAAAAGCCTTGCTGGAATAGCCAGCTACTGAGACAGCAAGATAGAGAGAGTGACAGACAGGCAGAGAGGGAGAGAGCTGTACAGTTTCATAATTTACAACAGAGGCAGCAAGCTTTTAGAGGACATGCCAGAGGAGTTTCAAATTACTTCACTCCCAAGTGTGTGTGTGTGTGTGTGCATCCGCGCGCGCGCGCATGTGGTCATGTGTGTGTGATTTATCTTCTCTGAAGGGCTGATTTATGTTAACCCTTTCAGGATCTAGTTAACTATTAGTGGAATTAGAAATCATGGCTTTGTATTTGTAGTAAGGGTAAATGTTAGGCAACTAATGTTTAAGGGTCTCCGAGGTTGAAAGGGACATCATAGTGGATTGCATAGAAATCATAGCAGTGTCAACTGCAGCACCTGGTTACCCCAGGATGCATATTTCTCACTCTGCCAGGACCAAAATGAGGGATGCTGCCCAGTAAAATGAGGCACCAATGCATTGTTCACAATCAGGGACACCATTCTTACTTGACGATACAGTGCAGTGTCACAATGTTTACATGTATTCAGATGCACACCACAACCTGTCCTAAGATTAATATTGTACACTGGCATTAATACATACAGTACTTTCTTGTAAGAGGCATGCATACAGTAGGTAAACCAAAAGTTAACTGGCTGAACAGAATTGCAGCCGTGTTACAAGTGATTTCCCAAAAATGAATAAAGTGGTTAAAAAAAACAAGGTCTCAAATTGTAAGCAACTTCATTGGCTGTGTGTTATTATAATAATAATAATATTAAATTTTATTTTACATAAGCGCCTTTCGGGCCATCAAGGCACTTTACAAAAGATAAACACTGATTACAATTATGTAAAACCATAACAGCATAATAAAAAACTAACAGACAAGAGTAAACAGGGGATCAAATTATGTGGAGCCTTCATAGGCAAAAATCCATAAAAAGGTTATCAAAGCCTGTTTGAACCCATCCACGGTCATGCACTCCCGGAGCTGATGGGGTAGAGAATTCCAGAGGATAGGGGCTGCGTGCATAAATGCACGGGACCCAGAAGATTTCAAAGACACCCTCAGAATCTCTAGCAACCCCTCATCAGCTGAACGCAGCTGTTGCACTGGATGGTAAGGCACAAGAAGTTCTTTCAAGTAGTCAGGGCCCAGTCCGTGCAAGGCTTTATAAGTCAGTAAACCAATTTTAAAGGTGATCCACCACCTAATCAGCAGCCAGTGCAGATTGTGCAGCACGGGAGTACTACGGGATGCTTGAGAAGCCCCAGTTAACAATCATGCTGCTGCATTCTGCATGAGCTGCAGGTGGCAGATTTCAACCCCACAAAGCCCTAAGTACAGAGAGTTGCAATAATCAAGGCACGAAATCATGAAGGCATGAACTAATGTTGGCAGGTCCCCGGACAGAACCAGGTGCTTAATCCTGGAGATATTCCTAAGATGATAAAAGGAAGACTTGATGATGGCCGACACCTGAGATTGTAATGTCAGCCCGTCATCAAGCACTACCCCCAGGCTTCGCACTTGTTCAGAGGAAAGGAGCTGAGAGCCCCCAAGAAAAAGTCCAGAGGGCTGATCAGCTCTAAACCCCTCTGTCCGGTGACCTGGGTCCACTACCATCACTTCCATCTTTCCAGCATTCAACTTTAACCATCTCGAGTGCATCCAGTCCTGGATTTCAGCGAGGTAGGTATTAAGTACCATGGTAGCTCTATCCTGGTCAGGGGCAAAAGACAGGTAGAGCTGGGTATCATCAGCATAGCAGTGAAACCTCAGCCCATACCATCTTACAATGCCTCCGAGGGGCAGCTTATACACTGCAAACAACATGGGGGACAGCACTGAACCCTGAGGAACCCCACATGGCAGGGAGAAAGGGTCCAGGAAAAAAATCCCTGACACCACTCTCTGACTCCTGCCAGTGAGGAAAGATGTAAACCACCTCAGGACCGTACCTGACAGTCTGCAGATGGACCTCAGACGTCCAAGCAGTACCCCATGGACTACAGTGTCAAAGACTGACGAGAGATCAAGGAGCACCAAGATTGAACAGTTCCTCCAATCCCTCACCATCAGGAGATCATTGAGCACCTGAACCAGTGCCGTCTCGGTACTATGCCTCTTACAAAAACTGGACTGGAGAAGTTTGTAGATGTCATGGATGGTCAAGTGGTCATCCAACTGTATCGCCACTACTTTCTCAATTACCTTCCCTATAAAGTCTGGGTCCAAAGAAGCTTTCTTCAGGAAGGGAGTTACCACCACCTCCTTCAGGGAGCTTGGAAACTCACTGGATTCCAAGAAGCACTGGAGTATCTGAGCTAGGACCGGGCCGATCATATCCCAACAACCCATAATCAAGGAAGTTGGGCTCAGATCCAAACTACAGCATGTGGGGCGCATACCCCAGACAATCCGCATGACATCCACAAACTCGGGCAAGGTAAAGGTACTCCAGGAAGCCTGAGGTGAAGTGACCAAGCACCGATCATCAGCAAGCCCCATAGAATGAGTTGAATGAACCTCTGACCTGATGTCAGCCACCTTATCTGCAAAGAACTGAGCTGTGTAGACAATGTCTGGGTTATTACAAATAAAACAAAAATAAATAAAATCCCATATTGTAGCTTATTCAACATTGGTATACAGCTGGATACCATCATAATACAGTAACTTCATACAGTGTGCACCTATCATGGTGTCACCACTCTATGAGTAGAATATTCCTTCACACATGTTCCCCTTGATTTTTTCTCCCTTGCTCAATGCATATATTATTACAGACAGTGGCAGCAGAAAAAAAACAAAGGTCCATCTAGTCTTCCTAGACCTCCCTATCTGAACCGGGACCTATCGTCCATACATATCACCCCCTGCTCTCCATCTTAATGCTGCTGACCTGAGCAACCACCAGGTCCTTCAATCCATCCCAGCCATGGCTGAAACCATTAATGGTTTTGGTGCACACCACCTTCGCTAGCGCACTGTTCTGCAGCTTCACCACCCTTTCCACAAAATATAATTTCCTCACATCCCTCTTAAACCTTCCCCCCTCTAGTTTCAACTCATGATCTCAGGTTCTTGTTTGTCAAAACATGTTTGTTTACAATCCTTGATCAACTTCATAATGAAATAATTTGTTATTCACTTCAGGGAAAACCAAGTTTATTTGTACAAGTTTGGGGCCCATTCCTGAATTCTTGAAACACTGAAACTTGTAATCAGTTAAGTTGTTGGACAGGTATATCATTGTTACTTAGACCTTATTACCCTGTATTTATTTACAATTACAGTGTTGGTTGTCTAATTTTAAGCTCTAACTGCACTAATACAGGATAGTAATATACTTTCTAGTTATAGCTATACTTATAGTGATCCTTCTACTACTCCTTTGAATAGACTTGTATATTGATTTTATGCAATGCCTTTAACTATTTCTGTACTATATGAAATCAATAAAAAATTTAAATATAAAAAAATCTTGCACTGCATCTTTCCAGGACTTGCCCCTTCCCCCCACCCCCAAAGAAAACATCATTACGCAGTGGGAATGGAGGAGAATATGGCATCATGAGTGGCTGCATTGTTTAGGGGTGTTCCTGAAGTTCAAGGAGTATACAATAAGAGTAGGTCAAGGATTTGAAACAAAACAAGTCTGGGTATGGTAACACCATTAGCATGCATTTCAGTTCTAATATGAAATCTTCCATCACCTCCCTCAGCTACTTTAAACGTCCATCAAAGTAACATTTAAACCATGCACTGAGGACTATGGTTCCCTCCTTAATGGAAGCTGGCCATCACCTCAGTATAGGCTCTCTGGATTATTAAAAATAAAACAAAAATAAACAAAATCCCATATTGTAGCTTACTCAACATTGGTATACAGCTAATAAATGGTGTCACAACTCTATGAGCAGTATATTCCTTCACACATGTTCCCCGTGATTATTTTCTCCCTTGCTCAATGCTTATATAATTGCTGATTTACTCAATGCATATATTATTACTAATACTTACTGCATTATTATGCATATATTATTACTGAAGGGAAATCACAAGCCGAAGGAGGGAAGTAAAAGTTCCACTGTACAAGACCCTGGTGAAACCTCACTTTGAATACTGTGTACAGTTCTGGAGATCACACCATCGAAAGGACATTAACAAAATAGAGATGGTGCAGAAGAGGGCAACCACAATGGTGATGGGGTTACATCACAAGCCTTATGAGGAGGGAGAATGAGGGACCTCAATTTGTACACGGTGGAACAAAGGAGGGAGAGAGGTGACATGATAGAAATGTTCAATACCTCAAGGGCATTAACAAGGTGGAAGGGGACACCATATTCTAGATTAATAGTAGTGCCAGAACAAGAGGACACAACATGAGACTGAGGGATGGCCACATAATACATAGATTTCTTACTGTCAATGCCTCCTACTGTTTACTTATTGTATATATTCTATGTTGTATTTTTTGTATATTGTTCTTATTGAAAAACCCAGGTCCCCCTCAAAAAATGAGCATTGCTCAACAGCGATCACCTGGTTAAATAAAGATGTTGATTGATTGATTGAAATGTCAGGAATTTCTTTCTTACGGAAAAGGTGATGGATGCATGGAATAGGCTACCCCAGGAGGTGGTGGCAGCTCGTACAGTGATGGACTTCAAACGTGTGGGACAGAAACAAAGGAATAATAGAGATAGGAAGAAAAAGATAAAAGCCAGTGACCAGATAGAGTCACTGGACACTTCATTAGGCAGCTTAAATGGACAGACTAGATGGGCCTAGCGGTCCTTATCTGCCGACAGCATCTATGTATCTATGATTTGATTATCATGTCTGTGTAGCATAGTACAACATGAATTATTTTTAACACATAGTTTACAGTATCGACATTGTGCATATTAATAATTTTATACTGTATTCATCTGAATCACATAATCTGTCATACATAGAAACATAGAAACTGATGGCAGTTAATGACCGCTGGGCCCATCTAGTCTGCCCATTTTTAATTATGATGAGTTTTGCCGGAAACCCAACTTGATCTACAGCACTTTCTCTTCCATCCCCTTCTTTCCTTCTTCCAAGGGTTCCTTTGTGCCTGTCAGAGGCATTTTTGAAACCCACCACTAGTTTCACCCCCACTGCCTCCCATGGAAAGCTGTTATAGGAATCCACCACCATTTCTGTGAAGATGCACTTCCTCACATCTCTCCTAAATCTACCTCCTTCCAGCTTCACATCATGACCCCTTGTTCCACAGCAGCTTTTTTTCTGAAACATACATCCATTTTGTACATTGTTAACCCTTGTGAGGCATTTAAAGTGCTCCATCATATCCCAACTCTCCCTCCTCTCCTTCAGGGTGTACATATTAAACACTTTCAGTTTCCTCTCTTAGGGCTTCTGATGCAGACCTTGCACCATTTTGACACTCTCCAGCTTTCTTCTTGTCGCATTCTCCTTTTTCCAATTGTTCCTCCTTCCTCACCTCTCTTCTTTGTCTGCTCCTTTTTTGCCTTCCTCATTTGCTAACCCCCTGCTTAGGATCTCCCTACTCTCTATCTCAGCCTGTGGTGGCCCACTTTCTGTCTCCTCCATTTCTTCCATCACCCCCCTCAGCTACTTTAAATGTCCTTGGAAGTAATATTTCAACTGTGCACTGAGGTTGGCCCTCAGTCCCCATTATAGCCATACTTCTCCTCTCTGTACCATTTCTTCTACCATAACTTGAAGGCTTTGGTGCGGAGCTCCCACTCTTTCCCCACATAGTACAAGACACACTCTTGCAGCTCGCATTTTAAACACATGGGAAACACAGGATCAACCACATACGGTAAATGATCTAACTTTACCAAAAATTAAATCTACACACAGAGCTGACTACAGCAATTCATCTTTACATTTAAGCCCATGAAACACCCTTGACAAGTTAATGCATTAACAACCATAGTGGCTATGACCAGACTTTGTTCAATATTGGGCCCTGGATGATTCTTAAGGAAATGTATTAATTCAGTTAAAAGATGCAGGGATGTTTCTTTAATGAGGTTGTGCCATTGCCCTTTACTTTACCAAGACATTTTATTTTCATACTTTTCATTAAAGGCCTTATTTCACTATATATTATATAGCATTGTATAATTTGGCAACCATTGGCCAAGCATTGATCCCCTATCAAAAAGAAGACACAGGTAAGCTGAGTAGTCAGTATGTGAAATACTCTCTCCAACCCTTTCACATGCAAAGCCAGAGGTAGCTAGAAGCTGTAGGGAGTCCTAAAGGGGAGCATTAAATGATCACAATACAATTAATCGAATAAGATAAATAAAGAGTATGTTGTAAAGTAGGATATACTATGGGAGACCAACACTCATGTGCCCGACACCCGTTAGCCCCAAACCGACTTCCAACATCAAAAATCCCAGCAGTTGGTTTTGCCCGCAGCAGACTGTTTTTTCATATTTCGGGGGGGCTTCACCCCTCCGCACCCTCATAATTATTATAACCAACTCCACTGCGGGCAAAATCCCACTGTCGAAATTTTGGTGTCGGGAAGTTGGTCTCAGGCTAACAGATGTCAGGCAACTGAGTGTTGGACTTCAGAAGTGATAGCATAAAGTACACAGTGTCTAAATAATGTGTAGTATTGCCAAAATAAAAAAACTCTAAATAAAAACATATTTTTATAAAAAAAAAAAAAAACTATTTCAACTTTCATGTAATATGATACAAAAATAGTATTGATACTGTCTATCAATACAAAAATCATATAGGCATTATGTTTTTGTCATTTTTGGCTGTGTCACAGTTAAAAACATGTATCTATAATATACTCAAAAAGCAGTTACAAAGAATATCACGACATGTGGAATAGTACTGACACATAAAACAGTATCAACAGAGTTAATTCTTAATGGTTTGCCTCCGAGCTTTCATTTAAGAGAAAATTAAGTTTCTTGCCCCAGTGGTTCCAAAGTTAGGCCTTTTAAAAGGTAATTTCTTTAAAACTGGATAATACTGGAACTGGGAAAGCTAGAAATATACTTATTAGTGAAAGCTTGCAGTCAGATAAATTGATTTATGAAATGGGATTAAGATGTTGAGCCCTGCTATTGGTTGATAACTGTGTGCTATAAGTGTCTAATGCATGGCTACAACTAGTCCTGACAAACAGAATGCACAACTAATGTTTAAAATCCTTGTGCCAACCTGCCACGATCTCGCTCCCAGCCACCCGCTCCATTGCTCTCTTACTGCCCACCCGTTCACGCACTCTGTTACTGAACCTCAAATAATAAATCCTGCACATCAGTACCTAGACTGTTTTAAACACTTCCCTTTTCCTTAAGCCACCACTACACTTTTTTCTGTATCCGTTGCCTACCTGCTCTTTTGCTCGCCTGACAACTCACTAGCTCTGTCACCTGCATGACAGAAACTTGATGCACCACACAATGTATAAATCCCCTCCCTCACACAGACCTCAAATTCAGTTTAAATACCCAAAACTATTAAAAATAAATGCTTTCTTCCATCACTTCTGTGCCTTCTCGACACCTCTGTTTTCATAGCAGCATGCTCAGTTTCTGACAGTTGCTGCTGTGCCATGCTGCTCCATTCATTCCTTGACAGTAGCTGCCATGGCCCTGCACATTCTCACTTTCCTCTCGATCAAAAACCAAAAAAAACCTCTATTACTCGAAGTGGCTAATTAGGAACAAATAACTATTGCAAGTGAATGGAACACATTCCAAAGAAAGGGGGGTTACTAGTGGAGTATCTCAGGGCTCAGTACTGGGTCCAGTCCTCTTTAACGTCTTTATAAGTGACATTGCAGAGGGTCTGGAGGGAAAGGTGTGCCTCTTTGCAGATGACACAAAGATCTGTCACAGAGTTGATACACAAGGAGGGGGTAGAAAGGATGAGAAGGGAATTGGCAAGGCTGGAGGAATGGTCAGACATATGGCAACTTAGATTCAATGCAAAGAAGTGCAAAGTAATGCACCTGGGAAATAAAAATCCAGGAGAAGAGTACACAATAGCAGGGGAGGTACTAACGACAACAGTAATGGAAAGGGATCTGGGTGCAGTCATATCAGATAACCTAAAGGTGGGTAAGCAATGTGAGAAGTCAGTAAGGAGAGCCGGGGGATACTGGGATGCATTGGGAGGGGCATCACAAGTAGAACAAACATTTGTCAATGCCGAACGTTCGCTTGCAGGTATTTGCAGTGGTGTTTGGCATGTATGGTGCTTTACCCTAATGCCCTGTGCGATTGCTGGTATTTGCACGATAGATTTTCAGCATGACCTTTTTGTTACCCCCATTGTGCGCTACATAGGCGGAAACATGTTTTGGGCAGGATGTGAAAAATGATAGCTGTACTGCTCATAAGGAAGTGTGGTAAAATGGCAATGTTGAAAATCTGGAGTGGAAATATTGAAAATTCGCAAACCTACGAGCGTGTGTGGGAACTGTGCAATGCACGCTCGTAAAACAGTCATTGTTAGGAATTTTTTCGCCAAATTGACAACATTGGCATTTTAAAACCTCTGCTAATGAACAGTGTCACTGTGATTGTCTTACTGTGTGCCATACATTGATTTTGCACACCGACTGCGCCATTGTGCACTACATGGGCGGAAACACGTTTTGGGCAGGATGTGAAAAATGACAGCTGTACTGTTCATAAGGAAGTGTGGTAAAATGGCAATGTTGAAAATCTGGAGTGAAAATATTGAAAATTCGCAAACTTACGAGCATGCGTAGGAACTGCACAACGCACGCTCATAAAACAGTAATTTTTAGGAATTTGTTCACCAAATTTTCAACATAGCCATTTTAGGATCTCTGCTCATGAACAGTGACACTGTGATTTTCTTAATGTGTCCCATACACTGAGTTCACACAGCGACTGTGCCATTGTGCGCTACATGGTAGCGAACCACATTTTGGCAAGATGTGAAAATGACAGCTGCACTGCTCATAAGGAAGTGTGGTAAAATAGCAATGTTGAAAATGTGGAGTGAAAATATTGAAAATTCGCAAACTTACGAGCGTGCGTAGGAACTGAGCAACACAGACTCGTAAAACAGTCATTTTTAGGAATTTTTTCACCAAATTTTCAACACAGCCATTTTAAGACCTCTGCTCATGATCAGTGTCACTGTGATTTTCTTAATGTGTTCCATACATTGAGTTTGCACACCGACTGCACCATTGTGTGCTACATGGGCGGAAACACGTTTTGGGTGGGATGTGAAAAATGACAGCTGTATTGCTCATGAGGAGGTGTGGTAAAATGGCAATGTTGAAAATCTGGAGTGGAAATATTGAAAATTCGCAAACCTACGTGCATGCGTAGGAACTGCGCAACGCACACTCGTAAAACAGTCATTTTTAAGAATTTTTTCACCAAATTTTCAACATAGCCATTTTAAGACCTCTGCTAATGAACAGTGTCACCAAGATTTTCTTAATGCATCCCATACATTGATTTCACACACCGACTGCGCCATTGTGCGCTACATGGGCGGAAACACATTTTGGGCAGGATGTGAAAAATGACAGCTGTAATGCTCATGAGGAGGTGTGGTAAAATGGCAATGTTGAAAATCTGGAGTGAAAATATTGAAAATTCACAAACTTATGAGCCTGCATAGGAACTGCGTAATGCACGCTCGTAAAACAGTCATTTTTTGGAATTTCTGCACCAAATTTTCAACATGGGGTTTTTGGGACCCCTTCTCATGAATGATGTCACTGTCACAGCATTATTCAGGCCCAAAGGGTGATTTTGCACAGTGACTGTGCAGTGACTGCGAAATCACCCTTTGGGCCCGAATAATGCCATGACAGTGACATATTCATGAGAAGGGGTCCCAAAAACCCCATGTTGAAAATTTGGTGCAAAAATTCCAAAATGCCCGAGATATGCAATAAGTTTAAACCCCCTATCTAGCCCATTATACAGCTTACTGCATTTCCTCAGTTCGTGGTCGGCTTTAAAGAGTGCAGACGTGTTCCTGGTCCATCAAGACTGCCATGCCGAGCTCTGGAGGTAAGTATGGGGTGAGGGGGCTGTGGGGAGACTGGGTGCACAGTGGGTGGGTGCGGGTTGTGGGAGGGGGAGTGGAGACTCATGGGACCATTTTTTCTTTACAGGTGTAAAAAAAAAGGACTACATGGGACATTTGCATGCTAGGGTGGGCTCCCAGCATGGCAGAAGATGGCTGGGGGAGCCGAGGAGCCAACGGGGATTGGGCACCTGTCCGGCAAAACTACACTGGGTGTAACAGGAGCCATCGGGGATTGGGCACCGCAAACAACGGATATTTGCCATGCTGGGTGGGCTCCAGCATGGCAGTAGGATGGCTTGGGGGTCGTGGAGCCAATGGGGATTGGGCACCCCATTGACAACAACATTTGCCACACTGGGGTGGGCTCCCGCTGGCACCAAAGCTTTGGGGGGGGCATGACTCGGGGAGCACGTGGACTTGAGGGGTGGCGGATGTAGTGCCTGGTATGACAGCTGTGCTTTTCTGAAGCAGAAGAACACCGCTGTCATACAGAGCTCCCATACCCATTGGTGCAGGACCGCCACGCCTGCTCAACGGAGCACTGGATTGTAAGGGAGAGGCACACCTCCAAAGTGTGCTACTCTCCCAAGATGTTCCTTGCACATGCATGCAAGCGAACGTAAAAAGGGAAGTGGTTATCCCTCTGTACAGACAGTTGGTGAGACCCCATCTGGAGAACTGCGTGCAGTTTTGGAGACCTCATCTATGCAAGGACATAGACAGGATGGAAGCAGTCCAGAAGATGGCAACTAAAATGGTGCATGGTCTACATCAGAAACCATATGAAGAGAGACTGAGAGAGCTTAATATGTATACCCTTGATGAAAGGAGGGACAGGGGACATGATAGAAACTTTTAAGTACCTCAAGGGAATCAACAAAGTCCAGGAGGGTAGCATCTTTCAGAAAAAGAGAAGTGTAAGAACAAGGGGGCACAATTTAAAGTTAGAGGGGGGATGGCTCAGGGGTAATGTGAGGAAATTCGTTTTCACGGAGAGAGAGGTGGATGCATGGAACCACCTTCCTGGAGAGGTTGTGGGGTCTAAACAGTTGGGGAAATCAAACATGCATGGGACAAACATAAGGCAATTATAGTGGGGGGTTGCAAGAAGTAGGCTGTTGGTTAACTAGAATCTGCAGCTTATCCAATAGGTAGGGAAATGGGCAGACTGGGTGGGCCAAGTGGTCCTTATCTGCCGTCAAAGTCTATGTTTCTATGTAAGTGGGTGTGTGTGTGTGTGTGTGTGTGGTGTGTGTATGTATGTGTGTGTGTATGTGACGGCAGCCATAACAACCACCAAAAAATCTACAACTATGGGGCCACAGTAGAACAAACATCCTCAAGTTTAAAAAAAAAAGCAATGTATCCAGGCGGATGAACTATTTTATGTAAAACATGGACAAAGATTTCACTTTTTTATTAGCCAATCATAACAATTTTAATTTCGACATGCATCTAAAATTTAGATGCCCACTTCATACGCGCGATAAGTCACTCAGCCTGTGGCCTCATGTCTCAGTCTGCCCCCTAGCCATGCATTAGAACTGTCTAACGCACACCCTGTTGTGTCTTATTGCTTTCATATCAACATATGATATTGTAACAGCTGTCATATATCGATATATAAAAACATAATATGAATTGCTACATTTTTAAAGTTCTGTCATTTTTGGAAACATATTATAGCAACATTTATAGACATGTAGCAACACATGAGAACTTGTATTGTTAGGATTTCTTCATTCTGATCAGACTCCAAGCTTTCATTTCAAAAAACATAAACAGCAGCTGACATGTACCTAAATCAATGTTTTCTGTCTCATATCCATTCACAGACTTCCCAACTAGGTTATTCCTGCAAAAGTCACATAAAAAAATAATTCCTTATAGTTTTATTTAATTTTAAAAATCCACTCCATTCATGTTATTTTACCAAGGTTCCGGTGAATGCATGTGTCAGTCATGAGTGCACTGTGTTGTCAAGTGGGGGACAATCACTCTATGTGCTCAGCTTATCCAGCACTGAGTCGGAGTGCACAATGGCGTGTGTTCAGCAGGCAAATGAAAACTGGGAGGAATCCCCTGCTGTCAATAATATAGATTCCTCAGACACAAGCACAATGTCAGATCTTGACCTGGAGTTTGAGGAAGAGGTAGAAGATGACAGCAAGTTCACAAGCTCTGTGGCCCAGTCTGTTGAATTTATGGCCCTATATGTGCGAGCCTGATCCCCCCACCTCCCAAATGCAGGCAGTGACACTGAGGCGTTCACTTCTGATGAGGATGAGGATGAGGAAGATGATGGTCAGATTGGAAACACTGGATGGTATGATAAAGATTTACTTTACAATTCAACTTTCCATTTGTGATGGTGTTTCTTTTCTTTTTTCATAATATATGTTATTATCACATTCTAGTCAAGGGCCCTAGAATTTTGCGGCCGCAGAATTTTGCACAGAACTTGCAATCTACCGCAGAACTTCTGCAGTGCCACAGAATTCACTCTTCTTGGTGATTTTTTTGTTAATATTTCTATTTATCCATAGAATCTGGTTCCCTTCCCCTCTGTTTATATCCAAAACCTCCCTATATGCTCAGAATGTGATGTTATCATTGCTATAACATCATACATTAGCTAACGAAATGGCTGCATTCTGCAACAGAAATGAACAGTCACTTATCTACCACAGCTCCCACTGCCAGAGATGGTGGCACAGCACATCGTGCATGGTGATATTTGCTCAACCTGCACTACAGCCTAATACAATTCTTACATTATTGTGTAGGGCCAACTTAAACAAAACCTTGTCAATAGCACAGACTTGTTAAGTCCATACCTCACTTTGTACAAACCTGTGTCTTCCTTTAAGGTATAAAGATGCCATCTGAAATGAATAACTGGTAAAATTAATTTAACTGTCATTTTTAAGAAAAATAAAGTAATTATGCCCAGAAAAGTGGAATATAATAATGTGTAGACCTGTCGAAAGAATACAGTAGACCTGTTAAATAAATAATTGCACTGTAAGCATTTTTGCCAGGGTTATTGATTACGTATAGTCACTGGTTGATAGAATCACCTAAAAGTTATGGAGAAATGTTGTGTGCAGGAACAGCTGTTGGGCCAGAGGGTAGCATGCTGTGTTTCCGTGCCGGCAACTCAGGTTCAGAGATTAGCTCTGGGAGCAGGCTGGGCAGCACAAGGATTGGTGGAACACATCACTGCTCGGAGCCTGGAAGGTATGGTGCAGTGTTCTGTCACATGCTAGACACATTGTGATGGGCTGGAGAGCTCTATCTCACAATCAGTTCACATGCATGATGGTGTTATGCAGTGTGTCAGGGTAAGCAGGTTGACATGAAAAAATGAGTTTTGCAATAACTCCTCTATTCTATTTCCAATGGGACCTGTATGAATG
Source organism: Neoceratodus forsteri (assembly GCA_016271365.2). Taxonomy (NCBI): domain Eukaryota; kingdom Metazoa; phylum Chordata; order Ceratodontiformes; family Ceratodontidae; genus Neoceratodus; species Neoceratodus forsteri. The sequence goes on from CM057459.1 coordinate 1,431,685,940, forward strand.
AGGATGCAAGTTCATGGAAATTTAAAAAAAAATAAAAAAAAATTATATATACTGTATATATACACACACACACACACACACACATATACAGTATCTCTGTCTCTCTCACCACACACACATATATTTGTATGTATGTTACAGATTGCATATAAATATATAAGTGATACACAGTGGGAACCTCATGAGTGGTGTAGAAAGCACATACAAATATATAAGTGATAGACAGTGGAAACCTCATTAGTGGGAGAGATAGCATGCATATAGAAATACCTTATTTATCACATAAGATCCCCTCTGCATATGTCATTTATGCAACAGGCTAGGACCTTAAGGGGGAGAGACATTTGTTTTGCTCTTTTAGGCATAAAATTATTTTTATAATTCTGTTATTTTTTGAGCTAGTGTTACTGTGCTTTCCACCATCCTGATTGCTATAACCACTGCAATGAAAGTGAAGTCAGGATGACAAGCTCACACTGTGATGTGGTAGTCTGTTAGTGCCACAGAACTTCTGCAGAAATTACAAACCGCCGCCACAGAAGTTCTGCGGCAAATGGTAGTCTTGCTTCAGAACTTGGTCCCACTGTGCCGCAGAAAAGTAGGGGCCCTGATTCTAGTTAGTGCACATGTTGGCCTCCATCATGTTATTTCTTACCCTTTTTTCCCATTGTAGTATACGTCACCTCACCCCCAGCCCCATGATATTGTTCTCTGCCTGTTACTGCCTCTCCACCCTTATCCTTCCTTAATTTCCTGTGCTGTTCCTTGGATATCACAAGGTGCTCATGCACATTCCAAGTGACAAGGCTCTTATGAGGGTTGTCCTATCCCCCATATTTAAGATAACTGTCCTCATGCATGATGAATACATGCTGTATATGTGCGGTACATAGCCTTCCCTACCACTTCATATTGTGCATCCTGTCACGTCATAACACCATGGTATTTACTGAAGGTTCACTTGCCACTTGCGCTCTGCATCAGCTGTCCATTTGGTGCTCTTTGCACATGGAATAAGTGGGTGAATAATAGTGCAGTGTTGCTTCACAAGTTACCATGCAATTAAGCATGGAAGGGTGGCAGAGTGTTCCTTGGACATGTGGTCTTTGTCCCTGCCATAGCTCCTATGTGGTCCCTCTGTTTTGCAGTGTAATGACACAGCTGGACAATTGGCCCACCATTGACATGCTGCTGCACCCCTCCGTACATGCAGGTCATGCTGTGTTCAACTGTCAGGGCTCTTGCCTGTACCCATTTATTTGTACCTGTCCCACATTGTCCTGCAATCCTGTTCTGCACTGAGTAGCATATAGAGTTGGACATCAAATTGTGCATCCTATTTGATGCCCCCTTGTTTACATCATTCAGGGCCATGTGTACCAATGTGTCTACCTGGTGTTTCCAGATCTAGGCTGTTGTGATCAGAGACCACTTAGCAGTACATGCTGATGACCTGGGTTCTGTAATGAGCCCTGGGTATCGGAGGGTCATGTGAGGAGAGTAGGATGGAGTATCCCACTGGATGGTCTCCTCCTCCTCCTCCAAGGGGGGTTCTGGCTGTCCAATGGCTCTACCAGCACCATGGTGACCAGAGGTGGTGGTGCAGTGGATCAGCACTGGAAAGGGACATTTGACCATGCATCAGCATCGACCGACTGGCATCCGATGATGCAAGCATTTTCCTGTTGGTTTTGTGGGGTTAACAGGGAAAAATAGCACAGGCCAGTACAGTTTAAGATCCTACCGACTCACCACACTGAATGTAAAGCTTCTGCCGCCACATCCCGGGGACACCTTAAGCCTTCACCACCCCTGTGGGTGATCAAATAACTCTGGGGTAAGAAATGCAGAAGTGACTGAATTGTACCCAGCCCTGTATGGTAAGCCATGGGGGCAGCTCAGTGGTGTATCCCAGATCTGCTGTGGGTCCTGGTATGTCCTGCCAGCAGAACCTTGATGAGTGGGCATGAGTGTCTGGAAGGTAGTGGAAGGGGATCCACCTGTTGCTGACTGATAAACAAACATATGAAAAAGAGTAAGTAAAATTACCATCATAAACCAAATCCAATGCTTTGTGTTTTTGTTTTAACTTTAAAAAGCTCACTTATTTAATAATAATTTAAGTTCTTTGGCCTGTCAGCATAGCGCTACAGCTGCTGCTAAACTACCCAATGACTCAGATCGAGACAGAGCTTGATAGTCAATGTGTCTGCCTGGATGAGTTGTACTGAGTGTCCGACAGACAGCTGCCCTTCTCTGATGGTAGAGGTGGGGTGGTGGAAGGCATAGCTGTGTGCCTACTTGACCCCTAGCTGTGGCTGGTTACATAGAAACATAGAATTTGATGGCAGATAAGGACCGCTTGGCCCACCTAGTCTGCCCATTTCCCTACCTAACGGATAAGCTGCAGATCCTAGTTAACCAACAGCCTACTTCCTCCTACTCCCCACTACAATTGCTTTATGTCTGTCCAATGCATTCTTGAATTCCCCCACTGTTTTTGACTCTACGACTTCCTCAGGAAGGCTGTTCCATGTATCCACAACCCTCTCTGTGAAGAAATACTTCCTCACATTACCTCTGAGCCATCCCCCCTCTATCTTCAAATTGTGCCCTCTTGTTTTTGCACATCTCTTTTTCTGAAAGATGCTACCCTCTTGGATTTTGTTGATTCCCTTGAGGTATTTGAAAGTTTCTATCATGTCGCCCCTCTCCCTCCTTTCCTCGATGTTATACATCTTTAGTTCCTTTAGTCTTTCTTCATATGTCTTCTGATGCAGACCCTGCATCATTTTGGTTTCCCTCCTCTGGACAGCCTCCACCCTGTCTATGTCTTTGCAGAGATGGGGTCTCCAGAACTGTACAGTACTCCAGATGTGGTCTCACCAACTGTCTGTACAGAGGGCCAACAACTTCCTGTTTTCTACTGGTGATGCCTCTTCCTATGCATCCCAGTATCCCCCAGCCCTCCTTACTGCCTTCTCACATTTCTGGCCCACCTTTAGGTCATCTGATATGACTACCCCAGGTCCCTTTCCATTTTTGTTGTTGTCAGTATCTCACCCCATTGTGTACTCTTCCCCTGGGTTTTTGTTTCCCATGTGCATTACTTTGCACTTCTTTGCATTGAATCTAAGCTGCCATACATTTGACCATTCCTCCAACCTTGCCAAGTCCCTTTTCATCCTTTCCACCCCACCTTGTGCATCAACCCTGTTGCAGATCTTTGTGTCATCTGCAAAGTGGCATACTTTCCTTCCAGTCTCTCTGCAATGTCATTTAAAGACATTAAAAAGGACCGGCCCCAGTACTGAACCCTGCGGTACCCCACTAGTAACCCTCTTTTCTTCACTGTGGACTCCATTTACTATTACCCGCTGTGTCCTGTTGTCCAACCAGTGTTTTACCCAGGCTACCACCCTAGGACCCACTCCCAGGCTGGATAATTTGTTTATTAATCTTTTGTGCGGGACTGTGTCAAATGCCTTGCTAAAGTCTATGTAGGCTATGTCCACAGCCCTTCCCTGGTCTACTGCTTTGGTCACCCAGTCAAAGAAATCAATTAGATTTGTCTTACATGACCTTCCCACTGTGAATCCATGCTGCCTTGGGTCCTGTGCCCCACTGGCCTCTAGATACTCAACAGTTCTTTCCTTCAGAAATTTTCCGTACCACTGAGGTCAAACTGACAGGTCTGTAGTTTCCTGCCTCTGTCTTGCTCCCATTTTTGTGAAGGGGAATCACATCCGCCCTCTCCCAGTCCTCAGGTACCACCCTATCCTCCCATGATTTATTAAAAAGGGTAGTCAGTGGTGTTACTGGTTCTTCCCTTAGTTCTTTTAAAATTCTGGGGTGAATCTCATCTGGCCCCATTGCTTTATCCACCTTCAGTTTTAAGAGTTCTTTCAGAACCCTTTCTTCTGTGAAAGGACTAATACCAACCCCCTATCCAGAGTGCTTCTATTGACCGGATTAGGTATTTCCCCCTGCTTTTCCATTGTGAATACTGTGCAGAAGTATTCATTCAGTATCCCTGCTTTTTCATTGTCGCTCTCTGCCCATCCACCTTCCTCTTTGTTCAGCCTCAGTATCCCTGCCTCAGTCTTTCTTTGCTCCCTAATGTACCTATAAAAGGTTTTATTCCAATTCTTAACTGAGTTGGCCATCTTTTCCTTGGTTTGGGCCTTTGCTATTCTGACTGCCTTACCCACTTCCTTCTGCTTTAACTGGTACAGTTCTCTGTCCTGCTCCTTCTGTGTTTCTTTATACTTCCTGAATGCTACCTTTTTTTCCCCTAATCTTCCCCGACACTTCTTTTGAGAACCATAGTGTTTTTTTCTTTCATTTTGATTGGTTTATTTGCTTCACGCAAAGACGTTGCCTCTGTGATGGCGGTTTTGATTTTTCCCCATTGTTGCTCTACCCCACCTTCTTGCCTGTTTGCTAGTGCTTTTCTGAGGCACTCTCCCATTTTGTCGAAATCAGCCCTCCTGAAGTCCAGTACCTTCACTTTTGTGTGGCTTGACTCCACAGCTAAGTTTATCGTGAACCACACTGTTTGGTAGTCACTTGTTCCCAGATGGCTACCCACTTCAAGATCAGATATCCTCTCTCCATTCCCATTTAAGAGTACCAGGTCTAAGACTGCTCTGTCCCGAGTGGGTTCCAAAACTAGCTGCCTGAGGCATGCCCCCTATAGGGCATCGAGAATGGCCATGCTCTTGGATGTGACTGCAGCAAAGGTGCTCCAGTCAACATCTGGCATATTCAGGTCTCCCATCAGCAATATCTCCCCTTTCTCTGCCATCCCAAGGATGCCTTCTATCATTTCCTTGTCCATTTCCTCCCCCTGAGATGGGGGGGGTCTGTATGCAACCCCTGTACAGATTGTAGAGCCATTTCCAGTCTCCATGGTGACCCACAGTGCCTCCTCTCCTCCCTGTTTACCCTTTAGTTCTGTTGCTTTTATCCTTTCCCTTACATAGAGAGCTACTCCTCCTCTTCTTTCCTCCCTGTCCCTCCTGTAGATTGTGTACCCTGGTATGTTGACATCCCAGTCATGGTTCTCTGTGTACCATGTTTCTGTGACTGCCACAATATCCAGGCATCCCTCGTCCATCAAGGCCACCATTTCAGGGAGCTTTTTACCTAGACTACGGGCATTGGTACTCATTACCCTCCATTTTTTATGGCTTTATTTCTTTTTGCCCCATCCCTGTCCCTACTGCCTTTGTCTTTTTCTCCATTTACCCCTGCCCTTCTCCCTATCAACTGCTCTATTTTGGTGTTTACCTCACTAATTACCCTGATTTTTTTGGGGGCTAGGATTTCCCTTCTCCTCTTCAGTGCCTCCCCCCTTGGCTAGTTTAAATGCTTGCCACTGAAGCATTTAAACCTATCACCTAGGATCCTGGTTTCCCTCCAGAATAGATGCAGACCATCGCACCTGTATAGGCCTGCATCCCTCCAGGTGGAGCCCCAGACCCCAATGAAGCCAAATCCCTGAGCTCTGCACCAGCTTTTCAACCAGTCATTGAATCCCATGGTGCGGAGTGCCCTAGCCTCATCCATGCCATAGACAGGTAGCACTTCCAAGAAAGTTACCATGTGTGCTACTTGTCTAAGGCCCCTCCCCAACTCCACAAACTCCTGTTGCACTGCTCTGATCCCATTCTCAGTCAGGTCATTTGTCCCTAGGTGGATAATGACATCCAGCTCCCTCCCCCTTGCCGCTGCTGCCACGATCCTGAGGATTCGTTTCCTGTCCCTCCAAGCCTTCGCACCGGGCAGGCACCTTGCCTCCCTTTCCCCTCCCTCCCTCAGTTCTACCCCCCTAACAATTGAGTCCCCCACCAGGAGTTGTTTCCTTCCCCTGTGGGGTCCTAGGCCACCCTCCTGTGGGTCTCCATTGTGGAGGTTCCTAGCATCCTCCTTGGTCTCCACTGCAGGTGCCTCCATAGAGGAACCATGCTTCACCAGAGTGGCGAATGAATTGTGAAGAGGCACAACTGGAGGGATGTGCCTCTGTTCCACCACTCTCACCCTCCCTGAGCCCACCGTGGTCCAACCACTCCTCTTTCTTGGCAACCTCTGAGGTAGTGGGGGTGGCCTGGGTGGTCCCTGGGTGGGGAGGTTTTCCAGATCCTTGCCAGGTCAGCATGGAGATGATCAACCTCCTCCCTCAGACCAGAGAGGTGCCTGCAAATAGGGCAGCAAAGCAGTTTCCAGAGTGTCTCCCGGGAGACTGCTGCTCCACAGCCAGCACATTGCACCACTCCCCACATGTCTGCGTCCCTTGCAGTTACAGATGCTTTTTTGTTTTTTGTTCTTGTTTTAGTGTGTGCAAGCTTGTGAGTGTCTCTACCTCCTATTCAGTGTGCTGTGCCTTTAAGAATATGAACAGGTGTATTTTGTTAGCAGTTTTGAGGAAGTGATGTCAGAGCCCCTGCTTAAGGGAAGTTATGCCCTTGGTGTGGTTGGGGTGAGGGCAAGGGTGGGTGGGAGTAAATCTATGCTGTTCAGAAACAATCACCTGCAACTCTTACCCACCACCCCGGGGAGTGCCTTCCTTCCTTTCAGACACCTATTTCACAAAGGCTAAGTAACAGGTCTAGTCACAACTGACCGCAAATATCTCCCAGCTACAGTTCCTCCCAGGCAAATTAAAGTTAAAACTAAGAAAAGTCCACCCCAAAAACAGAATCAATACTAGTTACCATCTGTCCTCACTATCACAGTTGTTAAGAGGAGGTATTGATTCCTGTCGTGCTTCATACATGATCGTGCTATGCACAGCCATTATTAACAGTGCGCTCCAGACTTCAGTCAGGGAACAATGAATACTGGTGTACCTGTGACATGATGAGTCCATCCGCTAGCATGTTACTCATATCTGACTACACCAGACATGCTGAATCTGCCCTGAACTAAGACATGGTCAAAGTCGTGGTGACATTGCCAGTGTGGACTACTCTGTGTTGGCTGCTGCTGCACTGTAAGGATCACATACAAAAAAAAAATAATTTTTCTGTGTTTATGAGTTCCTGTACATTCTGTGAGCTGATGCCAACTGCCACTGAATCAGTCTGCTGCAGAGCAATACAGCTAGTTGTTCAGCATGCTGCAAACCATGGTTGCATCACTACCCTATCCTGGATTTGTGACAGTGTGCTTGGGTATCTGGGTTTTGCGGACAGTTTACTTTGCCTATTGGCAGCAGCATGGAGCACATGCTGATGCTCCAGTTCTTTTTTATAATTGATAGTTCATTGAGATTTTGCACAGTAACAGTACAACATATACAATAATTCATACCATCTCAGTTCCTGGCCAGAGCTTTACGTTCCATGAATTACAGGCTAAGGGACAGGACTGAGAACACTGCAAGAATAATACAATAAATCATGTGATGCATAACATTATTCCCACAAAGCAAAATAGCATGCCACTGCAACCAATGCATGTGTAATAAAGCCAGGCAAACACATACTGACGAAGTTGCCCACCCATGGGTACACATCTCATACTACCCATAACCCAATAAGACAAAGCAAAAAAATGATCTCTATCTAAAAGTAAAATGGAGCTATATAAAACGTCTTGAAACTGTTGAAAAAACAAACAAGAATTATACAATGGCAAGAAAGAATCCTGGATTCTGATTGGTCAATGTGTGCCTGAGACTGTGATGATATTACAGTATAACATCACTGTCATTGATTAGCATTAGCTTTGCTGGCTGTATTCATAGAGCCTTTTTTTCCTGTTCTTTAAGAAACTCACTAAAAATCTACTAAAAGCATTTTTAATTTTTTTTTTATTTTGTATAACATCGAGCCATGGTATTATAGCAATAAGGCACTCCAGGGTGTGTGTTATTGTGTAATAACATCATTCCTGGAGTGGTGGAAGCACTCAGATTTGCCTCATGCTTCAACCCACCCCAGGAGTGACGTTATTACATGATAACACACACCCTGTCATGCCTTATTGCTTAAATATAAAACTAAGAATGAACACAAATCGCCACTTGTAGGTGGTAAACCAGGAAGGGGGGCAGGCAAAACAAAACTAAGGCCTCTCACTAAGGGAGGACAGCAAGGAGAACAATCCTGTACTACAATTACTCAGCTAAGGGAATGCCGGGCGGGAGGGTGTGCAAGACAAACCTTTGTCAAATGGCATACCAAACTCTGATGCTTCAGTTAATGAGTCAGTATATCCTCATCATGTTTTTTTTTTAATTCTTCTAGGACCATTCCCCATTCCCTCGTCATTTCCAGCCATTCATAATGCCATCTCTAGGACATCCCAATGCCATTGGGGATGTCTTCCTACCAGATCTACTGTTTCCTGCTGCACCTCTCCTGTGATCACCCATGGTGCAGTGTATTAGTGTGGAACTTCAATCCTTTTCCCTCCAGAGGAAGGGAGTGTCTACTCAGATGCTCAGTCTTCCTCCTAAGCCATCCCTCCAACTTGTTGAGTTCACCCCAGAACTGTATAACAACATTATGTGCATCATAAGATGTGTGCTCCAGAACCTTGTGCATTATTCAATGTGTAGCAGCAATAGGTGATGTGGTGCACAAGTTGTGAGTGCACCTTCAATGAATACCGTGGAGTTATGACATGACAGGATACACAATTAGAGTTAATTTTTTCTGTTTTTCCCCTTCCACCCTCACAGCTGTACCAATCCACACTGTCTCAGCTCCCAGCACCATCCTCTCATCTTTGTCACTTACTCTGTTCCATCTCACCTATGGACTTTTCCATATGTGTTTTGGCACCAGAAAGTTGTTCAGGAACACAAACGAGTATTCAGTTTTGTGTGGCATGTGGACAGTTTTTTTTTTTCGTCATCGTTTTTTAACCAGGAGAGACACACTAAGCTGAAAGCTTGTTTACAGATGTGACCTGGGAGCACAAGGAAGTTAAGTGACTTGCTCAGGGTCACACAGTATGCAAGTGGGGCTGTGGGCTTCAAACCCAGGTCTCCAGGTTTGCAGCTTAGAGCCTTAATCCACTGTGCTATACTGCCTCCAGTTGGATAATTGGTGAATGAGAAGCTGCTTAAACTTCATCATGTGAAGTGGTGGTCTTTTTCCCAGTTACAGTACCCTCCCAAATGGAGACATCAGTCACAGCTAGTGATGGTGTTTTTTTATGTACTCATTTTCTTACTTTAAATAAATCCATTTTAGCATATGCCAACACTCCTGCCTGTCCTTGGGCCCTGAACTCAGCAACCTCTCTGATACTATGTCTACTACCACCATATAACCACCCACACTGATGGGGATAGGCACACAGAATTTTTTACCTGGTATAGCATAGCAAAATATGACACAATTTTCACCAACTGCTACACAAAATAGTTTATGTATAGCATTCGCTTGCTACATATCTGACTTCACCCAAAAATGGTTGTACAGTTGGTTTACAAAAGGTTACCTGCAAATGCTACATATATATATATTTTCTGCTGCTGCCTGTTCACCTTAGGTTCACAGTTCACACACCCTGTGAATGTGTGTGATATCACTCTTACAACCATGCTGTTTGTCTGTGCAGTGGTATTAACAGACACACAAAGTACCCCAACCCACTGCAGGGCTCACTACATTTGCAAAAAATGGATGCACTAAGCCACTGTTTGTGAGCACCTCTGCGCTGTATCAACCATCTTCCCTTTAACCAAAAAATCATACCCCATCCCTACTCAGAATTAATGATTTACAACATATCCATTCCCCATGCTGGCATGGGCAATTGCATCCATTACTGTACATGTGATTAGACCTGTTTGTGAATCATAGTATGTGATCACTGTCACAAACGCACTCAAGGGGACAGGCCCTCTGCTCTCACAGTGCCAAACCTTGAAGTTCAATATGTAAACAGGAGACAAATAGGGTAACCCTCCTGTCTGTTTTGGGTCCAAACAACTACCAGTCTTGAGTCCTGGGGTCAAATATGAACCCTTTTTCGCTAGCACACCCAGTTAACAGGTTCAAATATCACACCCTCTTTGGGGAAATGCAGTGCAATACTTAACCCAGCGGGCACTCGACCTGGTTTACAATCCCCCTTTTGACTCAATTGAGATCCAGGTACTTTTCTTACCTTGGTGCCTATGGTAACACATTGTAAGTGCTCAACAGTTCTGTCAGAATTATCAACACTGTCTCAGCATTCACACTCAAAATGATGAAAAAGCTCAGGCAGGATTTCAAGAAAAACAACGTTTACTAAAATTACAAATAGTAAATGAAATACAAAACAGAATATATAACATTCATAAAAATAAATGGACAATTATACACAAAGCTGCCTTATTATTGAGTATCTAATCCTACCCTAGTTTCAATTGATAAATAGTGGTGGTTGAATTACATCATGTAGTAGAAGTGTTCTTGAGAGTGTGTCCTTTCAAGAGTCCAGAGATAAAAAAGCACAATTTTTCTTGAGCTTAGACAATATCAATGAGGTGGAGAAAAAGGTCCCACCCTGCTTGTGAGGTCACAGCTCAGTGGGGATGCTGGTTGTGAGGTCACTCTCTTCCTGCCTACCAAATTAGTCTCAGGTGTCTGCATATTGCTAAGCATCCCACAAAAAAAATATATATATATTTTGTTTTAATTGGTGAGCCTGCTTTATGACAGGTCAGAATTACCCCTTCGATCTTCAGGGGAACTTTCTGATGGCTATTTCTCCTAGTGGTGAGAAATGTAACAGGCATCTGTCAGAATTTGCTTTCCTCCTAATAGGTCATAAAATACAGCCTGTTTAAGGCCAGTTTTCCTGGATTTCATGGTAAATGGGTGTTTTGCAATCTGTTGCAGCCTGGTATCTAAATGAAGCTCTTAATAAGATTTTCCCCTCAGAGGGAGATCAGTATTTCTTCTTTTTTTAAATACAAGGTCCCACAATGCATTATGCTGACTGCCATATTTTCCAAGCAGAAATTCAAAAAAACATAAATTTATCACAAATATAATACCAATAATAACAAGCAGATTTGTGAAGCATCACAGTCCTCCCTCCTAGACTGAATTTGACAGAATCTATTCCTAGGCTCGGGATGAGTTTCCTAAATTCAGTTCACTGCTCTAACTAACGTGATAGCCCATCTGCATTTGTGTTTGCTGCCTCTGCTCATGAGTGACAGTCATGTCGTACCCCTGCAAGGCAAGGCTCCATCTTAAAAGCCTACCATTTGTTTTACCCATTTGTGCTAGCCAAACCAGGGGGTTGTGATCTGTTTGCATCTCAAAATGCCACCCATATAGGTATGGCTCTAACTTCTTTAGTGCCCACACCATTGCAAGGCATTCTTTCTCCACTGTAGATTAAGCCTGCTTCCTGGGAAGTAATGTCTTACTAAGGTACACTATTGGGTGATCTCTCCCTTGGTTAGAAGTCTGGCTAAGTACTGCCCCAGTACTCACATCTGAGGCATCTGTCTGGACTACAAATGGTTTACTATAGTCTGGACTGGCTAATACAAGAGCACTGCACAGTGCCTCCTTTAGCCATGTAAAGGCTTGTTCACAGGCTGGTTCCCAGTTAACCTTTTTAAGCCTTCTTTTCTTTAACAAGCCAGCTAGGGGAGCTGCCAGGGCACTGTAGTTTGATACAAATTTTCTATAGTACCATGCGGTCCCTAGAAAACTCTGAACCTGCTTCTGTGTTTCAGGTCTGGGCCATGCCTCAATTGCCACAATTTTTGCTAGATTAGGATGGAGCTGTCCCCAGCCTACTACATGCCTGAGGTATGCCACCTCAGCCATGGCCACCTGGCACTTTTCAGCTTTTACAGTGAGCCTGGCCTTCTGTATCCTGCCCAGCACTTCCCTAAGATGGGACAGGTGTTCCTTCCAGCTGGCACTGAAGATGGCAATATCATCCAGGCATGCCACGGTGTACTCTTCAGTACCATTCAACACCTGGTTCACCAACCTTTGGAAGGTGGCAGGGGAATTCTTCAATCTGAAAGGCATTACTTTAAACTCAGATAACCCTATCAGAGTGATGAAGGCTGACCTCTTCCTAGTTCTGGCAGTTAACTTCACTTGCCAATACCCTTTTGCCAGGTCAATAGAGGTAAGGTATGTCGCCCCTCCCAACCTGTCCAGTAGTTTACCCATCCATGGCACTGGGTGGGCATTTGACTTCATGACTGCATTGAGTCCACATTAGTCCACTCAAAACTGAGTAGAACCATCTGACTTGGAAACAAGGACTATGGGTGAGGCCCAGGGGCTGTGGGATTTCTGGATTACCCTTAAATCCAGCATTTCCTCCACCTCCATCCTAATGTCTCTGACATCCGATATGCTGTTTGCCATATGGGTGCTTGCACCCCCATATCTACATTGTGTGTCGCTAAGGGGGTTAGTCCAGACTTGGCACTAAATAATATGGCGAAGTTTGCTAAAACCTCCCTTACTTTCTGGATCTGGTCCGGGGTCAACTGGAGTGACATTGTGATTGCTTCCACAGAGGACTCCTGCTTGATTTCTCCCAGCAAGTCCAGAAGGGGGTCTTCCTCATCCATCCCCTCCCCAGGACTACACACTGCAGAGACCATGTCAGCCCTATTCGCATATGGCTTCATCATGTTAACATGGTACATCCTTTGTGAATTTCTCCTGTCAGGCAGTTCTACAATGTAATTTACATCATTTATCTGCCTGACTACTTTGTATGGTCCTGCCCATTCTGCCTGCAGCTTGTCTTTCTAGACTGGGATCAGGACCATGTCCTCCTGACCCACAATGTACAAGCAAGCTCTGGCTCTGCAGTAATATCATACTATTTTGCTTTTGTTGGGCAGCTGCCAGGTTGCTCTGGGCTATTCCCATAAGCTTCTTCAGCTTGTCCATAAATGTAAGGACATAATCCACTATGGGAGTTCCCTGGGTAGCATGCTTGCCTTCCCAGTCCTCCCAGATCAAGTTTAGGGGCCCACACACCCTGTGTCCATATAAGAGCTCTAAAGGAGAAAACCCTGTTGACTCTTGGGGCACCTCCCTGTATGCGAACAACAGGAGGGGAAGGTATTTCTTCCAGCACCTCCCATGCTGTTCAGTAAACACTTGGAGCATTGATTTATGGGTACCATTAAATCTTTCCACAAGCCCATTGGCTTGCAGGTGATAAGGTGTCATGCATCTCTGCACCACCCTGCACTTCTCCCACAAACACTCCATGAAGTCTGACATTAAGAAACCCCCTTGATTGGTGATAACCTCCTGTGGGAACCCAACATGGGAGAAAATCCTTAGCAAGGCATCTGCCACTTTATCTGTCTTCAGTGAGGATAGGGTAACTGACTCTGGGTACCAGTTGGCATAATCCACCACTGTTAGGATAAACCTCTTCCCAGAGGAGCTGGAGGTATTCAAAGGCCCCACAATATCCATTCCTACCCTCTGGAATGGCTTCTCCACTGTGGGCAAGGGAATTAGGGTGACTTGGGTTTTCCTACCTGCCTTCCCTATTTCTTGGCACTGGTGACAAGACCTGCAATATTCCTACACCTGCTAGGTGAAGTTGGGCCAGTAGAAATTCTGGGCCAATAGCTGCATAGTGCACACAATTCCCACATGTCCAGACAAGAGAATATCATGAGGAATCTTGAGCAACTGCTCACAGTACCCCTGGGGAATGACATCACCCCTCCCTCTGTCCTTACATCCTGCATATACAGCAGTGCATTGTCCCAGTAAACTCTATGTTTCCCATCACCTCCCAGTGCTCCATAAGAGTTTGCCCAAGCCCTCAGTCTCTGTAGACGAGGGTCATATTTCTGAGCAGCTGCAAAATCTTTACAAATTCCCAAGGCATGGGACAGGTCCCCTCCAGTTTCTAAACTAGGGTCCCTAGCTCTAGCGTCAGGGCATTCAGGGCCACTGTCATCCCTAACCCTCTGAGAATTGGCTACCCTTCCCTCCTCAGAGTAACCTTCTGTAGCCATTCTGTTAACTGCTACCTGGGGAATTCCTACCTTCCCCCTTTCACTATTCTCCATATTAGGAGATGCAGGCTGGGGAACCAGCCTCCCAGTGTTTTTCACAGGGGCTTCTATGGGGTCCAGAGAACTACAATTTGCCTTTGCTGCTTGACTGCAGGTAATTGCACACACCATCCCCTTTTGGAGATTGTTCCTTATAATCACATCCAGGGCAAGATTTTCTGCCACTACAATTTTTTGCACAGTCTCTCCGGTCTCACCCCAGTCCAGGAGAACACTAGCAAGTGGCAGCGTTTTCTCCTCCCCAGTGAATCCCCATACTGTAACAAACTGATTGGGTATAAGCTGTTCAGTCTCAACCAAATTTCTTTTTACCAAAGTAAGGGACGCCCTGTGTCCCTTAACCCATGGGTCTGCACCCCATTCACAGTAACTGGGTGTATGTGCTCCCTCATGTTTCCTGGCATGCTTTCAGAGATACACAAAAAAAACACCTCTTTCCTAGCACCACTTTGTGCACTTTCTGCCTTTTTAGGATACTGTCTGGTAATATGCCCAGGTTATCTGCAAAGAGAACAATCATTTCTTTTATCAGGCAAATTCTTTTTTTTTTTCCTTAGTCATTTTTCTCCCTCTGGCCCTGGTCTGTCTACCTCTATCATGTCCTGGCATCCCCTTCAGGTCTTCCGGCCACTGTCTCCAGGGATCCTCAGCTCCCATGCAGATCCCACAGCTAGTACCCCCGTGGCAGTGTGGCAGAGGGCCCCCCTGCACCCTTCCACCGAGACCGGATCCAGTGTGTCGCCGCGTACCCTCGGAGCCATTGCTCCCCATCGGAGACAGCCATCATGCCACCACAACCAGTGCCAGTTTTCCCATTTTCTCCCCACAGCATGTGAGGCATGTAATGACACCAAGGGACAGGTGCGCACATGCTATCATACGCACACCTTCCCAGGGTCAGCCCCAGCACATCCCCACTGTCTGCCTGTGCTACTGCATTGTTCCCAGCCACCGCTATAAGCCACCAGAGCACCAATGACAGCATTCCCCCCTTCCCAGGGAAGGAGAGCAGTCCATCGGATGCTCCATCCTTCACCCTCCCTGCCAACCCATGACGACCCTGGGTCATTCCCGAACCCAGGTCACCGGCACAGCACGAGGTGTGGCACCCAGCACCTCAACCCTCAGCACCACCAGGCAGGCACAAATTTCTTTTTTTGTAACCTGGGGCTGCCTGCCTTTGGTGGAGGCAGTGAAGGTTTTAGCTGCCCCGAAGGTGCACTTTTCCCTTTCTGTGCAGCCATGCCCGCTCCATTCCTTCTCAGAGCAGGTCTGCTCCTGGCATAGTGGTCCAAGAGCTCGGCAGCCTCGTGCACTGTTTTTGGCTCTCGGTCCTCTAGCCAGGTTTTCAGCTCTGTTGGGCAAGTCCAAAAGAACTGCTCCAAAAGTACACTTTCAATTTTCTCTACAGAGTCTCCTTGTATCCCTTCCCTCCAATGTTTTAAAAACTGACATTGTTTGGTAGCTAGTTCCTCATAGCTCATGTCAGGACTTCTCCTGAGTTTACAGAACTTAATTCTGTATGCTTCTGCTGTCAAGTCATACTTTTTAACAATGCAGCTTTAAGTTTGCCATAATCATTACTGTCCTGATTGTCCATTTGACCCAATGCATCATGAGCTTTCCTGGTAAGCAGTGGGGATAGCTGGAAGCTCCAGGACTCTCTGGAAATTTTTGCCAGAATGTATGCCGCAAATGAGTTTACAAATGCATCCATATCTTCCCTTCTTTAAATTCAGCTATCAATTTAGAAACTATACTGGTGTGATGGTCTGCATCTGTCCGGGGACCAGGATCCTAGGTGAGAGGTTTAAATGCTTCATTAGCAAGCGTTTAAACTAGCCAAGGGAGGAGGCACTGAAAAGGAGCAAGGAAATCCCAGTCTCCCCCCACAAAACACAGTAATTAGTGAGGTAAACACTAAGGTAGAGAAGTCATTAGGGAGCAGGACAGAGGTAAATGTAAAAAAAGGCAAAGGCAGTAAGGACAGGAATGGGGCTCAAAAAGGTAAGGCCATTAAAAAGTGGAGGGTGATGAGTACCTATGCCCATAGTCTGTGTAACAAGCTCCCTGAACTAGTGGCCTTGATGGAAGAGGGTTGCCTGGATATTGTGGCAGTTACAGAAACATGGTACACAGAGAACCATGACTGGCATGTCAACACACCAGGATACACAATCTACAGGAGGGACAGGGAGGGTAAAAGAGGAGGAGGAGTAGCTCTCTATGTAAAAGAAGGGATCAAAGCAACAGAACTAAAGAGTAAACAGGGAGCAGATTAGACACTCTGGGTCACCCTGGAGACAGGAAATGGCACCACAATCCGCATGGGGGCTGTATAGAGACACCCATCTCGGGGAAGGGACTGGACAAGAAAATGATAGAAGGCTTCCTTAGAATGGCAGAAAAAGGGGAGATATTGTTGATAGGGGACCTGAATATGCCAGATGTTAACTGGAGCACCTTTGCTGCAGGCACATCCAAGAGTGGGGTCATTCTTGATACCCTACAGGGGGCATGCCTCAGACAGCTAGTATTGGAACCCACTCGGGAGGGAGCAATCTTAGACCTGGTACTCTCAAATGGGGACGGAGAAAGAATCTCAGATTTAGAAGTGGGTAGCCATCTGGGAACAAGCGACCACCAAACAGTGTGGTTCACGATAAACACAGCCATACAATCAAGCCATACAAAAGCAAGAGTATTGGACTTTAGGAGGGCTGACTTTGGGAAAATGAGAGAGTGCCTCACAAAAGCACTAGCAAACAGGCAAGAAGGGGGGTGGAGGAACAATGGGGAGTAATCAAAACAGCCATCACAGAGGCAACAAGCCTTTGTGTACAGCAAATCAACAAAACACAACGTAGGAAAAAAACGCTATGGTTCTGAAAAGAGGTGGCAGGGAAGGTTAAGGAGAAAAGGACAGCATTCAGGAAATATAAGGAAACACAGAAGGAGCAGGACAGAGAACTTTATCAGTTAAAGCAGAAAGAGGCTGGGAAGGCAGTCAGAATAGCAAAAGCCCAAACCGAGGAAAGGATAGCCAACTCTGTTAAGAAGGGGGATAAGACCTTTTATAGGTACATTAGGGAGTGAAGAAAGACCAAAGGAGGGATACTGAGGCTTAATAAAGTGGAGGGAATGTGGGTAGAGGGTGACAGTGAAAAAGCAGGGATACTGAATGAATATTTCTGCTCAGTATTCACAAAGGAAGAGGAGGGGAGGTACCTAAACCAAACAAGAGAAACACTCTGAAGACGGGGTCGATACCAGTCCATTTACAGAAGAAATGGTTCTGAAAGAACTAATAAAATTGAAGGTGGACTAAGCAATGGGGCCTGATGGATTCACCCAAGAATTCTAAAAGAACTAGGGTAGAACTAGTGACACTGCTGACTACTCTCTTTAACAAATCATGGGAGGATGGGGTGGTACCTGAGGACTGGAGGAGGGCAGATGTGATTCTCTTCACAAAAGTGGAGCAGGAGAGTCAGGAAACTACAGACCAGTTAGTTTGACCTCAGTGGTAAGGAAAATGATGGAATCACTTCTGAATTAAAGAATTGTTGAGTACTTAGAAGCCAGTGGGGCACAGGACCCAAGGCAGCATGGATTCACGATGAGAAGGTCATGTCAGATGAATCTAATAGATTTCTTTGACTGGGTGACCAAAGTAGTAGACCAGGGAGGGGCTGTGGACATGGCCTACCTAGATTTTAGCAAGGCATTTGATACAGTCCCACACAAAAGATTCATACACAAGTTAGCCAGCTTTGGAGTGGATCCCAAGGTGGTAGCCTGGATAAAAAATTGGCTAGACAACAGGATGCAAAAGGTAGTAGTAAATGGAGTCTACAATGAAGAAAGGAGGGTTACTAGCGGGCTACCGCAGGGTTCAGTACTGGGACCGGTCCTTTTTAATGTCTTTATAAGTGACATTACAGAGGAACTGGAAGGAAAAGTATGTCTCTTTGCAGATGACACAAAGATCTGCAACAGGGTTGATACACAAGATGGACTGGAAAGGATGAGATGGGACTTGGCAAGGTTGGAGGAATGGTCAAATGTATGGCAGCTCAGATTCAATGCAAAGAAGTGCAAAGTAATGCACCTGGGAAACAAAAACCCAGGGGAAGAGTACACAATGGGGTGAGACACTGACAACAGAAAAATGGAAAGAGACCTGAGGGTAATTATATCAGATGACCTTAAGGTGGGCAAGCAATGTGAGAAGGCAGTAAGGAAGGCTGGGGGATATTGGGATGCATAGGGAGAGGCATCACCAGTAGAAAACAGGAAGTTGTTATCCCTCTGTACAGACAGTTGGTGAGACCCCATCTGGAGTACTGTGTGCAGTTCTGGAGACCCCATCTCCTCAAAGACATGACAGAGTGAGGCTGTGCAGAGGAGGGAGAACTGAAATGGTGCAAGGTCTGCACCAGAAGACATACAAGAAAGACTAAAGGAGCTTAATATGTATACCCTTGAGGAGAGGAGGGAGAGAGGGACATGATAGAAATTTTAAGGACCTCAAGGACTCAACAAAGTCCAAGAGGGTGGCATCTTTCAGAAAAGAGATGTGCAAGAACAAGGCAACAATTTGAAAATAGAGGAGGAATGACTCAGAGGTAATGTGAGGAAGTATTTTTTCACAGAGAGGGTTGTGGATGCATGGAACAGCCTCCTGAGGAGGTTGTGAAGTCAAGAACAGTGGGGGAATTCAAGAATGCATGGGACAGACATAAGGCAGTCCTAGTGGGGGGGTAGGAAGAAGTAAGCAGTTGGTTAACTAGGATCTGCAGCTTATCTGTTAGGTAGAAAAATGGGCAGACTAGGTGGGCCAAGTGGTCCTTATCTGCCATCAAATTCTATGTTTCTATGTTTAAATTTGTTACCCAGTCCTGGAGTCCCAGGTTCACCCATGCCACTTACTTGCTGTGGTGCTGGTCTATGGAGTTGTAGCTTCTCCAGTTCAAATTTCCTCTGGCGCTCTCGCTTCTCTTGCTTTGTTTCTCTCTGAAGCTGTTGCTCTTTTTCCTCTGCCTCTCTCTACCGTTGTTTTTTTTTCTCCTCAGCCTCTCTCTGCTCTCGCTTCTCCTCTGGCTCGAATTCCAGTCCCATTTTCCACAACTCTGTCTGAAGCCTGATCCCTTCTGGCTCCAGCATGGTGGGGATCATCCCCTGTGGCTGTGGTTCTCAGTTCACACTTGTCCCACTGTCCTCCTCACTGGGTTGGGACACTGTGAAGGACCCTGGCCCCTCCACACCCAAGGTCTGGTCCCTTTCACTCACTGACTGTGACTCGAGGTCTTGGGCATCAGGTGCCACAAAAGCCTCCATGAGGTGTTGCTTGTTTTGTCCCTCACAATGGACTCCTCTCTCCTGGCATAACTGCCTCAAAAACTTGCATGAGTCTGTGGTTGTGCTCTGCACTGCCACAAAAGCTGTAGAAAGCATTTATTGTCTGTAAATTTGCTGTTTTACAACTTGCTCTTGTGAGAGCATTTTAACTGAGCCCTGCATAAACCAGGAAGCAAGAAGAGGGGTGAGTAGTTCTTGTGTGTTCACATAGGAACTACAGCTCAGCAATTTGGGTATATTTTAGTTTATTTGGGGCACTATAACACTTTACTGTGTGCCAGGATCTGTCATGAGAGATCTTCACCAAAAAAACAGTGAAGTTTCATTTTAAAACATTTTACAGTTTACTCTGTGGAGTTCTCAGAGTTTGACCCCCTGATTGAACTTCAGGATCACTCCCTACTACTTCAGGAAGGCCTGCTGTGAGCAGTTTCTTCTACACCTTCCAAAAACTTGCATGAGTCTGTGGTCATGCTCTGCACTGACACAGTAACTATAGAAGGTGTAACCCCCTTACAGATGTGGGTTCCTGAAAGCCTTCCCAGAGCTCGCCTAAGGTTCCCTACCTAACTGGTGCTCAGTGCTATGGCGCCACCATGCGGGCAGTGTGAGGCTTTTAAAGCCTGCAGTACTGTCACTTTAAGGGCTGCTTGCTCGCATGGTTCAGCGGGCTGGGATGGGGAGACTGGTGTTTCCCTGTTCGAGTCCTGCCTAAGCCACGGTGAGATCGCTCCCATTTGGCAGTCGCTATATGCGCAAGGGGAGCCCCTTTTGAAAGATGTAACTGTTGGGGCTTAATTAGTTAGACTACTGGTGGGGTCACAGTTTGTCTAACTTTTTTTCTTCTGCAGCTGGGACTGTGTGTGCTGTGCCTCTCCATGTTGGACCAGGACTTTCCAAAGGGTCCAATAGGGGCAGGGGTTGTCCTAAATGGAGTAACTGACGACCAACCAGGATTAGGGCTCTCTAGGGAGCCAGCGGACCAATGAGGATACAGTGAGTAACTGTGGGAAGTGAAGGCTAGACCCTGGTGCCTTTTTTGCACCACTGAAAGCAGGACTAAGTGACTGGCATCTGTAGCCAGCCAATGGGATCGGGTGGCTCCCGAGCAGAGAGGATGGCCCCACGCTGTCAAGGGGCAGATGCGTTGTGGCTGTTAATGAGGAAGGAGCTCTGAGCTCCTGCGCTGTTGAGTGTTCGCTCGGGAAGCACGTGAAAGGCCTGAGGCAGCCGTTGAAAATGACGGTGATCCACAGACTAAATCCGCAGGGCAGTGGTCAGAGGAGGCTGTGTACAAGCACAGCTACCTACCAGGCTCAACCTGAAGAGGACTGGAGAATCTGCTGAATCGCACTCGGTCTGTCAGGAAAGTTGAAGCTGCAGTGAAACTCCCGATAGCTGTGAGTTTGGTCGGGCCATAGGAGCATCTGCCTGGTATGGTACCCCTCTGTTGTCTTTCATACAAATGTGTGGAGAAGTATCTGAAGTTCAGGCTCAGCCCTGTGAGTGATGTGAGAGTGGTTTTCCCTCTGGAGTTGTGAGTACTAAATCAGGGTAGCTCCCTGTTAAACGTTGCTAGCCAGGGCGAGATTTTCTGGTTACCATGCTGACTACATTAGCTGAGCCGGCTGGCTCCATCAAATTGTAGTAGGAATTAAATGCTGATCTGTGTCAGGGCCCCAACCAGCTGCATTGAGGAACTAGCCTTTAGGGTGTGGGTACTCATGGACAGTAACTTATAGGTTAGGCCTGTGCACAGAGCCCTAGGTGAACATTCTTATACTGTAGTGGTAAGCTAATCAACCTGATTTCCCCTGGTCCTTGTTGTCTCCCCTTGAATAAATCAGATTGTTTGTTTTGCAAAAGTACACTGGCTAGTTTGTGTATTAATGGGGAAATATTGCACAGTGAATGTGGTGTAACTGTACCTTGCTTTTCAGGGGATCCCCAGAGTGAGCTGATTGGTTTGAGCCGGGGGTAACTGTATATGGTAAGGACACTGAAATTGAACTGTGTGGGCCACTAGTGGGAAGAAAGGGGGGTTGCAGCAACCCAGAGGGCTGTGACCGAGTCGATCTCGACTGTTCTAACCCCGACCTCTGGGTGGAGGCACCCGCCAACGGATCTGGGCCCCTCACCCTGCCACAGTTAGGGCAGACAGGGGTAGTAGCCCTTAGGATAGCGCCCCCTAGGGGTTACAAATTGGAAGCACCACTGGGATTAGCGTCCCCTAGTGGCCGAGTGGGTGAAGTGCATAACTATGGATAAATTAAAGGAGAAACTGGAAGGGGATATCATGGCTAAGATTAGGCTGGACCCTATTAAGATGATGGTACATAAACTGATGGGTTGGGGTGAAGCCGAAGAGCTGGACTCTCAGAGAATTGTGTTACTACTCGATGTACCTCTGGGGACAACGACCGCTGACATTACCTCTGCTTTGGAGCGTGTTAAGTGTTTAGGCAAGGTGGATGTGAAGGGGCGTATGGCTGACCTACTCGATCAGACTTTGCAGGTGCTACTTTTGTGCAGCGTAGCCATCGACCATGAGAGGGTGCCCCCAGTGATTTACCCAGAGGGTGCCAAACCAGGGTGGAGGGTCATTCACATACGGATTGGGTCAGTCACCCCCAGGGGGTCTCCCCAGACTAATAGTTTCAAAGATAAGCTACTTAAATTGTTGGCTGTAGAAGGGAGAACTACCCAAGAGTTAATGCAGGCCTTGGACCTTTCCGTGAACCCACCCTCAGGCCTCCCTGGTGCCTCTTCGAGCTCCCAAGAGTTCTATCTTGGCTCCACCGCCCTAGTGGTTCCCTCTATACAGCTGGATTCTCACCTAGGCTAAACCTTTTTTCTGGCACAGTGCCAGTGCCTTCAGGGGAGGATGATTCGGAGGCGTGGATGGACTATGCCACCCCCCTAGTCCAGGAGTGGCAATGCTCTGAGGGGGAGAAATGAAAGAGACTGATGGAGAGTCTGCGGGATCTGGCTTTGGAAGCCATTTGGTTTTTGCGGGCCACTAGCCCAGAAGTTACCGCCGCAGAGTATCTTTCCGCTCTAGAGGGAGAGTTTGGGAGCACAGAAACTGGGGAAGACTTATTATGGAAATTCAAGTCTGCTAAGCAGTGGAGGAATGAGAAGCTTTCCGCCTTTGTCACCAGGGTGGAAAGGGCTTTACAGAAGGCCTACCAAAAAGGGGGGATCACCACCTCAGCCTTGAACCAGGTCAGGTTGGAACATGTTTTAAAGTCTGCTAGATTTTCCAGTGTGATACTGTTAAAACTTAAGTTACATGATCGGTGAGCTGCCCCGCCTGAATACTGTCAATTGATGAGGGAGATTAGAGAAGTAGAGACTGATGAAGAGGAGTGGGAACCCTATGTGGGGGCTGTGAATTTGAGCCAAACGCCTGAGTCTAGTGAACCTGATGAGACCCACCCTTCAGGAGGGCCTGATGTATCCCCAGAGTTACAGGGAGGGGTAGGGGTGCGTGCCATTTCCTCTGATCCCCAAGTAGAAAGTGAATTGAAGGATGAGGTCAGGAATTTATGAGACCTGCTGAGGGACTGGAAGTGATCCACTACCCACCCTGTTAGGCCTGGGGAACCTGAGTTATCTAGAAACCCATGCCCTGGCCCAGGGGAATCCCCTCGTCCCCCATGGGGCCCCCAGCAAATGAAGTATCTCCCTCCCAATAGAGACCCCCAGGACCCCAAGTTCTGTTACCATTGTGGGGAGGATGGACACTTTCAGACTGAGTGCCAGTTGCCGGAGAATGTAAGGAAGATCAACAGCAGACTAATCACTTGGCATCGTAGGGCCCACGTCCGACCCCCCAGGAAGGGTTTTGTGACCCGGGCCAATGCCCAAGCAACTGTTAATGCTGTGCCCCCGAGTGGTCTGATGTAGTCAGGCCCTCGAGGGAGGCTCCGCTGCAGGTAAATGGGATTCCCACCCAAGCTGTATTGGATAGCGGCTCTCAGGTGACCATTATGTTTCAGGACTGGTATCAGACACATCTACCTGAGGTCCCACTACAACCCTTGGATGACCTACATGTATGGGGGCTGAGTGACAAGGTTTATCCGTATTTGGGGTATATACGGATCTGGTTGTCGTTTCCTATTTCTGTGGCTGGAGTGGACGAACAGGTGGAAACTTCGGCTTTAGTCTGCCCCCCCACTGGACTGTATGATGGGGTGCCCTTCTTGATTGGGACTAATGCTCACATGTTTGGCCGATTAGCCCAGTTGTGTTCTGAAAAGCAGGTGTCCAGGACTGGGAGAGCCCTCAGGATATCCGTCTTGATCCAGAAGGCCTATGAGGCTCAGAGAAAAGCTGGTCAGGAGGAGCCTGACAGCCCGGTGGGTGTTGTCTGGAGGAAGGATCCAGAGCCATTGCTATTAGCTCCAAATGCTCAGTGTGTCTTGCAAGGGGAGGTTCGGCTTAAAAAAGATGTCAAAAATAAACTATTGATGCTGGATGCACCTGGAGAAGGGAAGTTGCCTGGAGGACTGCTGGTTAAACCCAGTATCTTGCCTGTTAGAGCCCATGCTTATGCCAGGAGAGTAATGGTTCAAGTTTTTAATGTGTCTGACAAAGAGATTCGAGTAAATAGGGGCTGCACCTTGGCTAGTGTGCATTGTGCGGATACTGCAGTGCTCCCTCACTGCAAGGGTTTGGGGAACGATGACAGAGTCACGCCAGACTTGTTTGATTTCGTTGACTCCCCTTTGCCCGCTGAATGGAAAGTAAAAGTCAGGGAGAAGCTTGCCCAAAGAGACCAGGTTTTTTCCCTGAAGGAGTGGGTTGTGTGCGGGGGGCTGAGCACCGCATTCGCCTGCATGATGAAAGGCCTTTCTGAGAGAGGTCTTGGAGCTTAGCCCCTGCCGATATAGACGATGTGAGACAGCATCTGCAAGAGATGCTTGCTGCTGGTGTGATACAAGAATCCAGGAGCCCTTATGCTTCCCCCATTGTCGTAGTGAGGAAAAAGAATGGGGCTGTTCGGATGTGTGTGGACTACCATACCCTGAACCGGCGGACCATCCCTGACCAGTATACCATGCCACACATACAGGATGCCTTGGACTGTCTGAATGGCAGCAAGTGGTTCTCTGTGTTAGATCTCCGCAGTGGGTACTATCAGATCCCAATGGCCCCTGAGGACTGAGAGAAGACTGCGTTCATTTGCCCCCTAGGTTTTTATGAGTTTATCCGGATGCCTCAAGGGATCTCAGGTATCCCGGCTACTTTTCAGCGCCTGATGGAACGAGCTGTGGGGGATATGAATTTGCTCGAGTGTTTGGTTTACTTGGACGATGTCACAGTGTTTGGCAGCTCGTTGGAAAAACATGAACGTCGATTGTTCAAGGTCCTGGATCGGTTGGAGGATTTTGGTCTTAAGTTATCTATAGACAAGTGCCAATTCTTTCAAACCTCTGTGAAGTATGTGGGCCACATAGTATCCACCGAAGGCATAGAGACTGACCCCAGCAAGGTGTAGGCATTGACTACTTGGCCTCAGCCAAAGAATTTGAAAGAACTGCAACGGTTCTTGGGGTTTTGTGGATATTATAGGTGGTTTATTAAAGACTATTCTCGAGTGATCCGCCCCCTCCTCAACTTCACTCAGGGGTACCCTCCCACCCACAAAAAGTATAAAAAAGTTGTGCTCTCTGGAACGGAAAGACAGTATTTTCGTCCGAATTATGTGTTTGGAAACCACTGGACTACTGAGTGTGAGAAAGCTTTCTATGACATTATATATCAACTTACCCATGCCCCAGTGCTGGCCTATGCTGACCCGGCCAAGCTGTACATTCTCCACACTGACGCTAGTCTACAAGGATTGGGGCTGTCTTGTATCAGGAGCACCAAAACAGGCTCAGACCTGTAGCTTTTGCCAGCAGAAGTCTGACTCCCTCAGAAAAAAAACTATCCAGTGCACAAATTAGAGTTCCTGGCCCTGAAGTGGGCCATTGTTGATCAATTTCATGACTACTTGTACGGTGCCAAGATATTGGTGAAGACTGATAACAATCCTTTGACATATGTGCAGACCTCAGCCAAGTTGGATGCCACTGGCCATAGGTGGCTCTCTGCATTGGCCACCTACGACTATGCTGTTGAATACAGAGCTGGCCTAAACCATATAGATGCGGATGCTCTCTCTCGGAGGCCTGTGCCCCGGACTGACTGGGGCAGGCTGTCAGAACCTGACATAAGAGCCCTTTGCCAAAAATTTGACAAGGAGGAACAGGTGTCTCCTGATACTGTGGACTGCATGGTGGATTGCTTGGGGCCATCCGAGAACTGCATACCTGCTGCTTACTGTCATTTTTCTGCCTTAGACACTAGTGCGCTGCCCAAATTCAACAATGATAGTCTCCAATGGGCTCAATCCTGAGACTCCATGATAAAAACTGCTTTGGAGGCTTTGCAAGCAGGGAAAGACGTGTCCCAACTGCGGTCCGCTGAATTGAGAACTGCCCTGTTATACAAAGAAGGTCCAAAACTGAAGTTGAATGATAGACTGTTATATAGGGAGACCATAGACAAAGAGGGGCGAATAGACAAACAACAACTGGTGTTGCCCACCACTTTTAGAGGACTAGTGTTGAGGTCCCTGCATGACCACATGGGGCATCTTGGCATAGACCGAACTCTTGACCTGGTACAGATCCGATTCTACTGGCCAAAAATGAGTGCAGACATAGAGCAGTATGTCAAGACCTGTGGCCCGCTGTTTGCAGAGAAAAGCCCTACCTCAGAGAGCTGCCCCCATGGTCAATATCACTACTAGTGCCCCCATGGAGTTGGTCTGCATTGATTTCCTGAGCTTAGAACCTGATCTGAAAAATATCAGCAACATATTGGTGGTCACTGATCATTTTACCCGGTATGTACAGGCTTTTCCTACTAAAGATCAGAAAGCAACCACGGTGGCTAAAGTTCTTGTTGAAAACTTCTTTGTCCACTATGGGGCTCCCCAGAGAATCCATTCTGACCAGGGGAGGGACTTTGAGAGCCGGCTGATTAAAGAAATGCTATCCTTGTGGGGAGTTCGAAAGTCAAGAACCACCCCGTATCATCCCCAGGGAGATCCTCACCCTGAAAGGTTTAACCGCACATTGCTTGATATGTTGGGCACACTGCAACCTAAGGACAAGCCTAGATGGAGCCAGCAGATTAGTACCTTGGTACATGCTTACAACTGCACCAAAAGTGATGCCACTGGATTTTCCCCGTACCGACTGATGTTTGGGAGGGAGGCTAGACTGCCAGTGGATGTGTGTTTTGGGGTCTCCCTGATGGAGTACAAGCAGCAAATCATCTACAGTATGTACAGAAGTTGAAGGCCCAATTAAACCATGCCTACCAACTGGCCCAGACCATGGCTGCTAAACGAAACCTGGCCAATAAGGAGAGATATGATAAGAAAGTGAAAGCGCTGGAACTGAGAAGGGGATAGAGTGTTAGTGAGGAATTTGGGACTGCATGGCAAACATAAGATTGCTGACAGATAGCATCACCTCCCTCATATTGTTGTGGGAAAACTGGCAGATTTACCCGTATATAAAGTGCGGCCTGAAAACAATTCAAAAGCTGTGAAAATTAAACACAGAAATCATCTGCTGCCAATCGAGCAAATTTTGATAGAAGCTGAAACTCCAAATGCCTCACCATCCAGGCCTATAACTAGAGCTGCTGCCAAGAAAAAAAACAGACCACTTGATTCTTCAGCAAGCAAACTAAGAGGGCCTTCTACAACCCTCTTTGATGAAGATGATTGTCAGTCTGTGTCTGAAGACAGTGAGAATAATATTGAATACTATCCCTCTTATGGACTGAGCCAACTGTTTCGGGGAAATCCCCTAATTAACTCTGGAGATGAAGTTGGGCTTTCTGGACTGTCTGAGCCTCCAGCTTTGTCTCTGGAGCCAATGCTGCCAGAGGATGATGTGAGTGGTCTCCAAGCCGAGGGGGTGGGGTCCTTGAGCCTGGCTGAACTATCTGACTTTTCCAAAGAAGGAAGTGATGTGGGGGAGCAAGCCAGTGATATGCCAGAACCTGAGGAATATTTAGAGTGCCCTGATGGTTCCTTGTCAGTACCCGAGCTGTCCCCAGCTGAGCCAAGTAGTGTGGGTCCTGATATAGAGGGTCATGTCCCCGAAGGTACCATGGGCACGGGGTCCCCTTCTCCTGTGGAGGTTCCCTCTACTAATCTCAATGAGGTGGAAATGGAGCCAGGGCCTGTAGCTGATTTTAATGGGACCCTGAGACACACTGGCCAAGAAGTACGGCCTGTAGTAAGATTAAGTTATGAGCCCCTGGGTCAGCCTGTGGACCTGCCCTTAAATGTAGTCCATAAAGGGGTGTATGTGTCCCCGAGCTCCTTGTCTAAGTTAGCTTTGGGAAATGACTCCAGACTGTTAGTATTGCCCTCTGAGTATGGTACCCCTACCCCGGTTAGCCCGCCAGTAGCTGATAGGGAAGGGCCCCCTCTTTCCAGGTGTCATGGGCAGGAAGTGACGACCTGATTTAAAAGGGAGGAAAAGGTTGTCTGTATGTGTAATATTTCATAGACAATAGTAAACTGTGAGTACAATGACAATGTATGTGACAAAAGGTCTAATGTGCTGTCCATTTAAACTGTTTTACCTTAAAGTGATTTAAGGGTAACTACTTGGCACAGACGCCAAGTTCTTTCCAGGCCAGGAAGACTGTAACCCCCTTACAGATGGGGGTTCCTGAAAGCCTTCCCGGAGCTCTCCTAAAGTTCCCTGCCTAACTGGTGCTCAGTGCTATGGCACCACAATGCGGGCAGTGTGAGGCTTTTAAAGCCTGCAGTACTGTCTCTTTAAGGGCTGCTTGCTCACAGGGTTCAGCGGGCTGGGATGGGGGACTGGTGTTTCCCTGCTCGAGTCCCGCCTGAGCCGTGGTGACATCGCTCCCATTTGGCAGTCGCTATATGCTCAGGGGGAGTCCCTTTTGAAAGATGTAACTGTTGGAGCTTAATTAGTTAGACTACTGGTGGGGTCACAGTTTGCCGAACCTTTTTTCTTCTGCAGCTGGGACTGTGTGTGCTGTGCCCCTCCATGTTGGACCAGGACTTTCCGAAGGGTCCAACAGGGGCAGGGGGTGTCCCAAATGGAGCAACTGGTGACCAACCAGGATTAGGGCTCTCTAGGGAGCCGGCGGACCAATGAGGATACAGTGAGTAACTGTGGGCAGTGAAGGCTAGACCCTGGCGCCTTTTTCGCACCACTGAAAGCAGGACTAAGTGACTGGCATCTGTAGCCAGCCAATGGGATCGGGTGGCACCCGAGCAGAGAGGATGGCCCCATGCTGTCAAGGGGCAGATGCATTGTGGCTGTGAATGAGGAAGGAACTCTGAGCTCCTGCGCCATTGAGTGTTCATGCGGGAAGCGCGTGAAAGGCCTGAGGCGGCCGTTGAAATCGACGGCGATCCACAGACTAAATCTGCAGGGCAACGATCAGAGGAGGCTGTGTACAAGCACAGCTACCTACCAGCCTCAACATGAAGAGGACTGGAGAATCTGCTGAATCGCACTCAGTCTGTCAGGAAAGTTGAAGCTGCAGTGAGACTCCCGATAGCTGTGAGTTTGGTAGGGCCATAGGAGCAGCTGCTTGGTATGGTACCCCTCTGTTGTCTTTCATATAAATGTGTGGAGAAGTATCTGAAGTTCAGGCTCAGCCCGTGAGTGATGTGAGAGCACTTTTCCCTCTGGAGTTGTGAGTACTAAATCAGGATAGATCCCTGTTAAACGTTGCTAGCCAGGGCAAGATTTTCTGGTTACCTTGCTGACTACATTAGCTGAGCCGGCTGTCTCCATCAAATCGTAGTAGGAATTAAATGCTTATGTGTGTCAGGGCCCCAACCATCTACATCGAGGAACTAGCCTTTAGGGCTTAGGTACCCATGGACAGTAACTTATAGGTTAGGCCTGTGCACAGAGCCCTAGGTGAACATTCTTATACTGTAGTGGTAAGCTAATCAACCTGATTTCCCCCGGTCCTTGTTATCTCCCCTTGAATAAATCAGATTGCTTGTTTTGCAAAAGTACACTGGCTAGTTTGTGTATTAATGGGGAAATATTGCACAGGGAATGTGGTGTAACTGTACCTTGCTTTTCAGGGGATCCCCGGAGTGAGCTGATTGGTTCGAGCCGGGGGGGGTAAGTGTATACAGTAAGGACACTGAAATTGAACTGTGTGGGCCACTAGTGAGAAGAAAGGGGGGTTGCAGCAACCCAAAGGGCTGTGACCAAGTCGATCTCGACTGTTCTAACCCCGACCTCTGGGTGGAGGCACCAGCCAACGGATCTGGGCCCCTCACCCTGCCACAGTTAGGGCAGGCAGGGGTAGTAGCCCTTAGGATAGCCCCCCCCTAGGGGATACAAAAACATTTACTGTGTGGAAGTTTTCTGTTTTACAACTTGCTCTTGTGAGAGCATTTTAACTGAGCCCTGCACAAACCAGGAAGCAGGAAAGGGGTGAGTAGTTATTGTGAGTTCACATAGGAAATACAGCTCACTGATTTGGGCGTGTTTTAGTTTATTTGGGGTACTATAGCACTTTTACTGTGTGTAAGGATCTCGCATTAAAGATCTTCACCTGAAAAAACAGTGAAGTTTAATTTTAAAACATTTTGCAGTTTACTCTGTGGAGTTCTCAGAGTCTGACCCCCGACTGAACTTCCGGGTCACTCTCTACTACTTCAGGAAGGCCTGCTGCGAGCAGGGCAAGCACGACATAGCACACAAAGTCGCGAGCAAAGGCATGCACAAAGACACGTGCATCTTGTTCATGTTTGCTGTGTCCACTGAGGAAGCAGAGGAACAGGGCACCCACTATACACAAAGCTTACTCATAAGTAAGGTGATTTGTCCAACTATTTTAAGCTAAAGCTTTACAATGGAGAATCCAAATAATTACTGTGCCACATGTGAAATGTACGGCAAGGGTAAACAGAACCTGGACTTTATGTGTGACAGAGGTCTTCAAGTTCAGACACTACAGGAAGAGATAGCTATGCTGCAGTTATCAACAGCAATTAGCCCTGATATAGAGGCTTTTGAAAATTATATTGATTTCATGGAACACCAACTAGGCACCCCAGTTGCATCCAAATGTACAGAGTTAGTACATACTACAGAGCAGGAGCCATCCTCTGAAATGATAGTATCTGTCAATATACCCGAAGCAGACAACTGGACACTAGTTCCAAAAATTAAAACAAAATGTAGTGGTGGCCAGATCTTCAACAGTGCCCCTGTATTACCTCTAAAGAACAAATATGAAACACTCATACATGAAGATGATGATACACCCCCTTTTGAGGATCCTAATAAAAGTATGCCAAAGGACCCTTTAGACTGTGACAATACTAAAGATTCCAATAAAAATGGCAGCAAATCAAATGGTCAGAAATCAGTCATCCCTAAAGCATCGAAGCTTAAGGAGGTAACCAGTACCAACCTATCTAAGGAACCACAGATAACAATCCCCAGGGAGGAAACAAACTTTAATACAGATACCAAACAAATATTTGCATTGGGGGACTCTATTATCAAACACAGTGATCGAGCAGTTTGTAATCCGGACAAAATGAATCAGACATGTTCTAGCTTTAGGGGAGCTAGAGTTGCAAAAATAACCACAATAGCCAAAAGAGCACTTAAGGGAGCAGGTCAAAATCCCCTGTGTATTGTCCATTTAGGTACCAATGACATAACTAGAACTAGCCTAGAGGAAGTGAAACAGGACTTTGTGGCATTAAACAATGTCCCGGCAGAATGAGGCTGCTCAGTATGCTTCTCTGAAACTCTACCGATACCTAGAGCCACTTTTTCCATTTCTAACAAAATTAAGGCACTAAACGATTGACTGAGGAAATGGTGCCTTCAACAGGGAATTTTGTGCCTAACTCATTGGGAAAACTTTTATGAAATGCCCACCTTCCTTTGCTGGGTTGGTCTGCACCTCAGCAGGAAAGGAAGTACCATCCTGGGTAAGAGTATTGCAGCAGCCATTGACAAGCATTTAAACTAACATCTAAGGGGGAGAATGGGAATGTTCCCAGGTCTCTAAGTAAGGCAGCCTCAGTTAATAACCTAAAAATGTGCAAGGTATCATCCCTAAATGCTAGGTCATTAAATCTAGTTAAAATGGCTGAACTGGAGGTTAAATGTAGGATGTTTGACTATGGGCTAATATCTATAACAGAAACATGGTGGGATTCTAACTCCACATGGTTAAAAGAGATCCCAGGATATAAGCTTTATCACAGAGACCGACAGGGTCAAGCAGGTGGAAGTGTTTGCCTATATGTCAGGGACAATATTACATCTTTCCTACTTCCCTTTTCTACTTTAACTGAAAGTATATGGGTGAATATCTAATTTAAGGGGGGACCCCAGATACTAGTAGGAACATGCTATAGGCCCCCCATGCTAACATGAGTACACTTCTACATTGATTAATGACATAACAACACTAGTCAACAAAGGTAACATCATAATATTAGTAGACTTCAACATGTCCAGTATTAATTGAACCTCCAGTCCCTAACCAGCAGTGCCTAGTGTGAAAAAGATGTCATATCTGTTTTAATCGACACGGGCCTCGAGCAGCTCATAACAGAACCAACAAGGGGAGCTAATATTTTAGATCTACTGATCACCAGCATCGGGGGAAACATTTCTAACACTAACATACTACACCCACTTGGGAATAGTGATCACTGCTCCATTCAGTTTACCTTAACCTATGACTACCAACTCCACCTAAATCACTCAGTAATAAAAAGATATGGTAGTGCCAACTTTAATAAAATTAATGAATATTTAAACAAAATCTCCTGGAAGGAAATACTAGCACCCCTTCCTGTCAAAGCAGCTTGGGGGTACTTAAAAATTACAATTTTTAACTTAGAAAAAACTTTTGTTCCTACAGTAAAGAAGTATAATAAAGAAGGGAAGATTCCCCTATGGTTAAATAAACTTATAAAGAAACAAATAAAACACAAAGAATAACTATATTCATTGTTAAAAAATGTAGTGGCAAGAACAATGAGGAGATTCTACATAACTACAAAAAGGTGGTTAAGGACTTGAAACATACAATAATACACTCCATAAGAAGCCTGGAATTTAGATTAGCTCACTCCAAAGATTGCCATAAATCTTTATTCTCATATCTCAATAATAAGAAAGGTAATAACAGATATATTGGCCCAATTATTGTAAATAACTCTACATTGGCATCAGATAAAGAAACTGCAGATGTACAGTATTTAATAATCATTTTTGTTCGGTCTTCTCAGCAAAAAAAGTAGCCGATTCTAGTATTGGCAAAGCTCAAAATCATAACAAATATACATTTACTAAGGCTGATACCCTCGCGTTATTGCAATCACTGAGTAAAACCTCTAGTCCAGGCCCTGATAATTTACATCCCAAGTTCTTATTGGAGACTTCTAAGGCCTTAGCACTCCCACTAGCACTTATTTTTAATAAATCTCTTCACGAGAGTTAAATTCCGCAAGACTGGCTAAATGCCACAGTTGTACTTATTTTTAAGAAAGGGAACCTTTCAAAACCTGAAAACCATTAACCCATCAGTTTAACCTCTGTCCTTTGTAAACTAATGGAGAAATTGATTAAATACCTTTTAGAAAAATAAATTATATCTATAAACATCTCAGACAGGACTCAACATGGCTTTAAGCAGGGATTCTCATGTACGACTAACCTGGTATCTTTTTATAACTACATAAGTCAAGGCCTTGACTCCGGCTGCCCTATGGATGTGATCCTGTTAGATTACAGAGCTGCATTCGACAAGGTATCACATAGCAAGCTCATTATTAAACTTCTCCAGTGGGGTTTCTCTCCAAGTTTGGTTAGATGGGTTAACAGTTGGTTATCTGACAGACACTAGCAAGTCAGAATAAATGGTATTTTATCAGAAAGGGGGCAGGCTACTAATGGTGTGCCACAGGGCTCGGTCCTTGGGCCCATATTGTTTAATATCTTTATTTCTAAATGTGTGGATGACACCAAGTTAGAGGGAAGGGGGGATTCAGCTACCAACAGGACCATACTTATTAACAACTTGAAAATAATTGAAGACTTGGCATATTCTAATGGTATGTCTCTGAACACAGATAAATGTACTGTTCTGCACCTTGGTAGGCACTACCACCGAAAGATGTATACCCTTAACAGTACACCCCTGAAAGTATCCCTCAGTGAAAGAGACCTGGGTGTGATGGTCAATAATAAACTTTCCGCTACAGACCAGTGTTAAAAAATGGCCAAGTTATCTAATACACTGCTCATGCACATCAAACACACATTCATTTCTAGGACAGAGGAATACATTATTCCTCTATATAGGCCACACACCAGACCCTACTCTGACTACGGGTCTCCTTTTTGGAGCCCATATCTAGTAAAGGATATAGGCAGGATTGAGCAAATTCAGAGAACAGTAAGTAAACTGATGCCCCACCTGGCATCTAAAACTTATCAGGATAGACCCAAGGCTACATACCAGAAAGAGTAGAGGTGACCCCCTCTTCTTATTTAAAATTCAACAGTCACCAGAACTGATGCAGCAATGCAAATTTAACTTTTCACATAGAAGGGTTGTCTCTAGACTCCATAACAAACAAATTAATGTAAGCAAAGCTAAAACAAATAAGAGATTAAATTTCTACACTATCAGAGCCCCTAGGGTATGGAATCAGCTTCCACAAGACCTTGTGGACCTTGACTCCTTCTCTGCCTTTAAAAAAGGTTTGAACAAATGCTTGGAAAACAACACAATTTAGTTACAATGGGACAATCTCAATGGACTGTGGCCTTTTCTTGTCCTAAACTACCAAGTAAACCAAGTGGTCTGCAGTGTACTCACTGTAGGTGGAAGTCATCTTCTTCCCTAATCTATGGCTACACTATCTTGCACCCGAAAAAAAAATAAAACAGGTAGAGAACTTAGACTGTAACCACAATGATATGTTTCTTTTTTTTTTCAATCACTGCCTTAATTTGTGTGTGTGAACTGTTATAGTTTATCAGTCTGACACACCGGACTGTTAATGCTTGTGTCACCAAATAATTTCACAGTATGCAAATCTTTGGATTGCAGAATGCAAACCAGATCTTTTAGATTGCACTGCTGCCAACCAGGTCTGTCACAAACGCACTCCGGGGGTCAGGCCCTCTGCTCCCACAGTGCCAAACCTCAAAGTGCAATATGTAAACAGAAGACAAATAGGATAACCCTCCTGTCTGTTTTCGGTCCAAACAACTACTAATCTCGAGTCCTGGGGTCAAACATGAACCCTTTTTCGCTAGTGCACCCAGTCAACAGGTTCAAATATCACACCCTCTTCAGGGAAATGCAGTGCAATACTTAACCCAGCAGGCACCCAACCTGGTTCACAATCCCCCTTTTGATTCAGTTGAGACCTAGGTACTTTTCTCACCTTGATGGATATGGTAACACACTGTAAGTGCTAAATAGTTCAGTCAGAATTATCAACACTGTCCCAGCATTCACATTCAAAATGAGGAAAAGGCTCAGGCAGGATTTCAAGAAAAACAGAGTTTACTAAAATTACAAATAGTAGATGAAATATAAAACACAAAACATATAACATTCTGGGGACAGTCATAAAAATAAATGGACAATTATACACAAAACCATCTTATTATTGAGTATCTAATCCTACCCTAGTTTCAACTGATAACTAGTGGTGGATGTATTGCCTAATGTAGTAGGAGTGTTCTTGAGACTGTGTCCTTTCAGGAGTCCAGAGATAAAAAAGCACAATTTTCCTTGAGCTTTGACAATATCAATGAGGTGGAGAAAAAGGTCCCACTATGCTTGTGAGGTCACAGATCAGTGGTGATGCTGGCTGTGAGATCACTCTCTTCCTGACTACCAAATTAGTCTCAAGTGTCTGCATCAGAATTACCCCTTTGATCTTCAGGGGAACTTCCTGACAGCTATTTCTCCTAGTGGTGAGAAATGTAACAGGCATCTGTCAGAAGTTGCTTTCCTCCTAATAGGTCATAAAATGCAGCCTGTTTATGGCCAGTTTTCCTGGATTTCACAGTAAATGGGTGTTTTACAATCTGTTACAACCTGATATCTAAAGGAAGTTCTTAATTAGATTTTCCCCTCAGAGGGAGAGCAATATTTCTTTTTTTTTAAAATCCGAGGTCCCACAAAGCCTTGTGCTGACTGCCATATTTTCCAAGCAGAAATTAAAAAAACATACTGTATATGTATCACAAATATAATACCAATAATAGCAAGCAGATTGGTGAAGCGTCACAATCACAACAGTAGAAGATGACTGTAAAGCATCATGTGTGATCCACAGTCTGATCCATTTTTCCAATATTATGAACATACATATGAACATATGAAGAAGCCAGCAGAAGAAGGTTATTTGGTCTATCAAGTCTGCTCGTGTTGCAGGGTCCACAGTTTGAGTTACTGTCCCTGCCCCCTCTCCCCACTCCTCCCTACCCATGACCCTTACCCTCCTCCATACCTGTCCCAGACTCTCTTAAAGCTATCCACTGTCTTCAATGAGATTACCTCTTCTGGCAGTGCATTCCAAGTGTCCACCACCATCTCTGTGATGAAGTGCTTCCTGACCTCCCTCCTAAGCCTCCCACCCTCCAGCTTAAGACTGTACCTTCTCATGTAATGGTTGCCACTTGGCTTAAAGAGACTCTTCTTATCATCCTAATTTATTCCTTTCAAGTACTTGTCAGTCCCAATCATGTCCCCTCTCTCTCCCCTGTCTTCCAGAAGTACATGTTCAGTGCCCTCAACCTCTCCTCATATGCCTTACCCTGCTGACCAGCTATCATCTTTGTAGCCCTCCTCTGTACTTTCTCCAGCAGGTTAATGTCCTTTTTGAGGTGTGGGCACCAGTACTGAACTCCATACTCTAGATGTGGCCTTACCAATGACCTGTACAAGGATAGTATAACCTCCTCTCTCCTACTACTGCTCCCCCTAGATATGCATCCCAGCATCTTGTTTGGCTTTGCTGCTGCTTTTTTGCACTGCATGAAGTGCTTCAGGTCACTAGTGATCATCACTCCCAAGTCCTTTTCCTCTTCTGATGCAGATACTCGGACTCCAACCAGGTAGTACTCTGTCCTAGGATTCTTGGCTCCAATATGCAAAACTTTGCATTTCTTGGCATTGAAGCCAAGCTGCCATATCCTGGACCACCTCCCTAGCTTTTCTAGATCTTCCTGTAGGTCCTGTATCCCTTCAGCTGTGTCCAATCTCCCACAGAGCTTGGTGTCATCCATGAATAGGCATATTTTGCCCTTAACACCATCTCCAATGTCATTGATGAAGACATTGAACTACACCAGCCCCAGCACCAAGCCCTGTGGGACCCCACTAGTTACCTGTCTTGTGCCAGATAACTCTCCACCCACAACCACCCTCTGTGTTCTGTCCTTCAGCCAGTTTTCCACCCATCTGGCCATCTTTTCCCCAGCCCCAAGATCCGCCAACTTCCTGATCAACCTTTTGTGGGGCACAGAGTCAATATTAAGCTTGTAAAAAAGCTGCACTCAGGAAACAGATGCTCATGGTTAAGTAACAGTAAATGTATGTAGTAGAAGAGAAGCACTCCCTCACCACAAGGACACCACATACATATGTATTATGTGAAAACCAAATCTTTTATTCAGGCATCAGGTTACAACAGTAAAAGGGCATGCATGTACGTTGCATGAAGTTTTTCACTCTCCTTGTTTCTTTTGTTCTTTTTCAAACCTGTTGATAAATGTCAGGGGTGGAGAACGTGTCAGGCGATGAATGTGTGATATCTTTTATTTTCAGCACCTTATCCATGAACCAAAGACAGCTTTTGCACATCATACCTGTGTATGTGGCATCCTTGGTATGGTGATTGGTCTGGTTTGCTTCTACCTACATTCAAAATGTACAGTGTTGTGACAGGAATGTGACCAGATTAATTTATACATTTTTATTAGTCTAATTATTGCTTTTTAAAATAAGTCCTTGCTGTTTGGAATGGATACAAAATGGCTTCCAGGTTACATGTGCAGACAGCTCTCAACAGGAACACTTGCAACTGGGAGGGATCGAGGTTTCCCATAACAGCATCCGGCAGCTGGCCCTGGAAGATGTGAAGGTGCTATTTTTGGCATGGAGGCATCCTGCAAGGAGGAGGATGAAAACAGGGATATAAAATTGTAATGCTGCTGTTAGATGAGAATAAATCCAGTTGGTCTGCTGATGTCATACACACACACACACACACACACTCATGTGGCTGGGGAATACTGGAGTAAACTGTCACTCAAGAGAGAGGTCACACCCCCACAGCTCTGAGTACATAAACTGGTGAGCTGGGCACCCAGCTTTCTCTCTCCCTGACTTTGAACGTCTGGTGAAGAAGGAAGGACCCTGCCACTAGTTAGTTTATCTGTGTGAGGGAAGGACAGTTCTAGGAGAATGTTATTTCAGTTTAGCTGGCAGGTAAATACTGATGCTAGGAGAGACTAGATTTTAGAGATTCTTCTAACAATGATCTGTCTGTTAACTATTTTTTTTCCTTTCCAGTAAACATGTAAATCTTTTGTCTTCCTGTATATATACTGTGTACTTGTGAATACCTGCAGTATCTAGTAGCAAAAAAAATCTAGTTTTAAATGAAAGCACTGACAGTGTCTCATTGTTGGAAATGTGTTTTTAATATTTCTGCTGGCAAACAAAGTAGTGTCTATCTATAGTCTGGTATCTGAAAAGCATTCTACCAAATATTATAGTGTTTGACTGTCCTAGTCTGAGAAGGACAAGGGTTTTCCTGATTCAATCAGGTGGTGGCAGCAAAGTGAATCAGTATGCCCAAAAAACTGTCTTGTAAACTGGTATGGCCCAAGGGGCAGTTTGTCATAGTTATTAACAACATATAGAATAATATATGGGGTGGTGTGTGTAATGAGAAGTTTACACACACCCGAGGGGTTAGATGCTCATAAACCCCGAGGGTGTGTGTAAACTTCAGTTAAAGCCACTCTCATATTTTATTTTTATATAATTGCTTGGTTTCCTTTTTGCCTCAGCAATTATATAAAATAAAGAGCTTCCAGCGTGTCCTCCGTTCGGTTTCGTTTTAGTCCGATGCCGAGATTTGCCATGTTGTAAATCTGTTTTTTCCCTTTTAGCAGGTCTTTATGTGTTTCCTGTGTATGTGGGGGAAAAAAGAAAAGAAAAGAACTTACCACCGAACTCTTCTGGTGGCTCTGTGTCAAGCGAGACAGAAGCGGTGAGCGGTCTCGACTGGTTGTGCTGTTGCCTGAGCATGGGCACAGCAAGGGAAATCATGCGCGTGTTTGCCATTGTAAACACTCCTTTATAATGGCAAATTACACCACGGTTTCCCTATGGGAAAAAGGGGAAGCCAATTATTATATTATAAGTAACCAATTTTCAGACACAATGGAAAGCATTGTGTATACAAATGACTCTAGACATGTTGTAGATGAGTTATGTAAGCTATAACAATGTCAACCCATGTATATATGCATTGGTGCACTTTCTGGGTGGTTGCAGGGCACTCTGCATACAAGAATTAGCTTGGTAGCACCCTATGGTTAGAGTTAAGTAGGCTGTTTAATGTTAAACCCAAATTTTTTCACCTTAATAACTTTGGTGTCATTTGATGAAATAGCCCAAACTTTTGCATATGCAGTCAGGGTGTTAGGGTCTCAAGACGTGAAAAGTTTTGTGACAGCATCTTGTTTCATTTTTGAGATATGTAGTGCCAAACAATGGGAAAAAATGTCTGGTTTCCTTATACTTAACATTGAGTATTTTTTGCTCTCCCCTACAGCCTTGATGGTGTGGATTTTTTTCATGATATTTTCAGGGTTGAAGGGGATTGTACCAAGAGTATGCTTTCAAAGGCTTTGTGAGAAAATATTATACTGTTTCAGAGTTATAAGGATTTTTTGGATAACTGAGAAATGCAAACTGCAAATAAAAAAAATTGTAATGAGTGCTTGTTTTCATGATTTACTTTTCATGTGGAACATAAATACTGATTATGATGGGCACCATTTGTTTTCCTCACACACATTAAAAATACATAAATATATATATTTAAAAAAAAACCTGAACCTGGCTAAATGGGGCCAGTATAGCTAGATTCTGCTTTTTTTTTCCAGCTGCCAGAAATACCTTTTCCTGGCACCCCAAAATCCTGGGCACCCAGTTTAGTGAGTGGCTGTATGGGAACAGTGGGACTTTTCTTGAATGTTGAAGCCACAGCTGTAGTCATGCTGTCAGCTTCAGTTCAAGCACTGAGCTGGTGATCCTCTGTTCTCTATGTCTTAGTCTCTGTCTCTCTCTGTCTCTGTCTTTCTCTGTCTCTGTCCGTCTCTCTTTCTCTCCCTCTCTCTCTCTCTCTCTCTCTCTCTCTTTGTCTGTATGTCTCTCTGTCATCTATCTACCTGTCTATCTATCATCTATATGTCTGTCTGTCTATATATCTAGTAAGTAAACCTTTATTTATAAATCATCCATTCCCAAGGGCTCAGAGCACTATGCAAAGAAAAAGCTTTTAAAAACCTACATAAACAATGGACACAAATAAATAAACCAATGACAAGCAATCTCAACTGCTATCAACAATTAAAACAGATAAAATTAAACAAAAAAATAATAAATAATTATACAGTCCCTAAAACAGCCAGTGAGCAATTGATTATAAATCAAACAATTCCTTAAAAAGGTGGTATTTCAGACCCTCTTTAAGGCCTCTAATGGAGGGGGGGCCTCCCTCAAAGATCTTGGAAATATGTTCCACAGGGCTGAGCTGGCTACCTCAAAGGCCCTGTCTCCAGATGATTTAAGCTGGACCCTGGGAACAGCCACCATGGTGGAGCAGAGAAGGTGGATGGTATCATGAGTGATCAGGAGGTCACACAGTTGGCAAGTGTCCTGTCTAGGTATGGCCTATAGATCAACAAGCCGACCTTGAAAGTAATTCATTACCTCACTGGCACCCAGTGTAGATCACGTAGAACCAGGGTCACATGGCAGGACTTAGAAAATCCCATCATCAACCTGGCTACTGGAAGGTACAGAACATTGCAGTAGTCAAATCTGGAGGTCACAAAAACATGCACTAAAAAGGGCAAGTCATTAGCTGGGATGAAAAGTTTGATCCTGGCTATGTTTCTAAGATGATAAAAAATACTCTGGACCACGACTGACACCTGAGCCTCTATAGAAACATAGACTTTGATGGCAGATAAGGACCGCTAGGCCCATCTAGTCTGCCCATTTCCCTACCTACAGGATAGGCCGCAGATCCTAGTTAACCAACAGCCTATTTCTTCCTACCCCCCACAAGAATTGCCTTATGTCTGTCCCATGCATTCTTGAATTCTCCCACAGTTTTAGACCCCACAACCTCCTCAGGAAGGCTGTTCCATGCATCCACTACCCTCTCTGTGAAATAATACTTCCTCACATTGCCCTGAACGCCCTCCTTCTATCTTTAAATTGTGTCCCCTTGTTCTTGCAAGTCTCTTTTTCTGAAAAATGCTACCCTCTTGGACTTTGTTGATTCCACTGAGGTACTTAAAAGTTTCTATCATGTCCCCCCTCTCCCTTCTTTCCTCAAGGGTATACATATTAAGCTCCTTTAGTCTCTCCTCATACGGCTTCTCTTGCAGACCCTGCACCATTTTTGTTGCCCTCCTCTGGACTGCTCTATCCTGTCTATGTCTTTACAGAGATAGGGTCTCCAGAACTGGACACAGTACTCCAGATGGGGTCCACCAACTGTCTGTACAGAGGGATAACAACTTCCTGTTTTCTGCTGCTGATGCCTCTCCTATACATCCCAGTATACCCCAGCCCTCCCTACTGCCTTCTCACATTGTTTACTAACCTTAAGGTCATCTGATATGATTACCCCTAGGTCCTTTCCTTTGTTGTTGTTACTACCTCCCACCCATTGTGTATTCTTCCCTGGGTTCTTATTTCCCAGGTGCATTATTTGCACTTCTTTGCATTGAATCCTAGCTGCTATACTCTGACCATTCCTCCAACCTTGCCAAGTCCCTTCATCCTTTCCACGCCTCCTGTGTATCAACCCTGTTGCAGATTTTGTGTCATCTGCAAAAGGCATACTTTTCCTTCCAGTCCTCTGCAATGTCACTGATGAAGACAGTAAAAGGACTGGACCCAATACTGAACCCCGCGGTACCCTAATTAGTAACCCCTTTCTTCAGAATGGACCCGATTACAATTACCTTCTGTGTCCTGTTGTCCAGCCAATGTTTTACCCAGGCTACCACCCTGGGTCCCACTCCCAGGCTGGTTAATTTGACTATTAATCTTTGTGTGGGACTGTGTCAAATGCCTTGCTAAAGTCTAGGTAGGCCATGTCCACAGCCCCTCCTGTCTACTACTTTGGTCACCCAGTCAAAGAAATCTATTAGATCTGCCTGACATGACCTTCCCGCCAGAACCCATGCTGCCTTGGGTCCTGTGCTCCACTGGCCTCTAGGTACTCGACTATTCTTTCCTTCAGAAGTGACTCCATCACTTTCCCACCACAGAGGTCAGACTGACAGGTCTGTAGTTTCCTGCCTCTGTCTTGGACCCACTTTGTGAAGGGAATCACATCCGCCTTCCTCCAGTCCTCGGTACCACACCATCCTCCCATGATTTATTAAAAGAGTAGCCAGTGGTTTCACTAGTTCCTCCCTTAATTCTTTTGAATTCTGGGGTGAATTCCATCAGGACCCATTGCTTTGTCCACCTTCAGTTTTAGGAGTTCTTACAGAACCCTTTCTTCTGTGAAAGGACTGGGATCAATCCCCCTATCAAGAGTGCTTCTGTTAATTGGATTAAGCACTTCCCCCTCCTCTTTTGTGAATACTGAGCAGAAATATTCGTTCAGTATTCCTGCTTTTTCACTGTCCCCCTCTGCCCACCCACTGTTCATTCTATTCAGCCTCACTATCCCTCCCTTTCCCTAACCTAGTGTTAGGATAACACCCAAATTCCTCGCCTTAGTAGATGCAGTAAGGGAAGAGGAACCAAGCATCAGCCCAGTCACCTCTCCAACCATCTCTATACCTCACCGATGACCAGGCTCAATCACCAGAACATCTGTCATGTTCAGATTAAGCCTCAGCCAGCTAGAAGATATCCAGTCTTGGACCTCAGCCAGGCATGAATTCAGCACAAAGACTGCATCCTGAGTGCAATAACAGATACAGCTGGGTGTCATCTGCATAGTAGTGAACCCAATGCTGTAGCACCTAATGATGTCACCCAGAGGCAACATGTGCGCTGTGAACAGAATTAGTGAGAAAATGAAGCCATGAGAAACTCTCCAAGATAGGGTCTTCGGATGAGAGGAATAATTTCCCACAACAACCCTCTGTGTCTTATCTTTGAGAAAGGACTCAAACCATTTGATGACAGTACTGGTGAGTCCACAGAGCTCCCTAAAGCAATCCAACAACACAGCACGGTCCACAGTGTCACACGCTGAAGAGAGGTCGAGTAGAATGAGAATTGACCATTCACCTCTGTGTCTCACCCTGAGGAGATCATTTAGCACCCTGACTAATGCATTGTCCGTAATGTGCCTAGACCTAAATCCTGACTGGAGGGGCTCATAGATGTCAAAGGCAGAGAGATGTGTCTCGAGCTGCAAAGCCACAATTTTCTCAATAACATTTCCTAGAAGGGAAGGTTAGAGACAGGTCTGTAGTTTGCAAAGCAGTCCAGTTCAAGAGATGCTTTCTTCAACAGGGGCTTCACCAGCACCTCTTTTAGGGTGCTTAGGAACTCCCCCTCCAAGAGAGAGCACTGAAAAGTCTCAAAGAACACTGGACCTATGGACTCTGTACAGTCCACTAAAAAATATGTCAGGCCTGGGTCCGGTTCACAACATGATGGTGGCAGCTTCAAAATTACCTCCCTTAACTCTTCCACCCACACTAGCTTAAACTTACTCCAAACAGGAAGATCACTCCTATTGACTACCATCTATCACGGGGTCGCAATGGCCCCACTGGGGTGATCCTGACCTGACAGAGGGTACTCTGTCAGAGAAGAACAGAGTGAACTCTTCACATCTGGAAGCTGACATTGCTCTAACCGGCTGAAGACAGGCAGGATGAAGTAACCCATCCACCGTTCAGAAGAGCTGAGCCAGTTTATTCCTCCCTGTTGCAATCTCATTGGACATGAAATCTGCCTTCTTATTGAAGATTGCCCTTTGATACTCACCATAGTGAGCCCTCAAAGTCAGTCTGTCCTCCTCAGTCCCAGATCTCCATCAGCAATGCTTCAACCTCAGACCCATGGTCTTCATCTCTCTGAACTCCCCATCAAATCATGGGGAACTCAAGCAAGAAGACTTTGGTCGTACATGGACAGGTGCAACTGAGTCGAGAGCCAAGGAGATGGATCTATTATAGGCTACCACTGCTGCTCCTGTACCCACCTCACAAACATCCAACAGACCCAAGAAGTCCATTACCGACTAAAATTCTGTTAGGGGCAACCACTTTAAAAGGCAGCATTGGATCATCTCCACAGTGGGGGCAACTATATCTGTGGGTCGCAGTAGAAATAATTTGTGCCAGGCCAAGAGAATCCATTATCTGGAGGAAGTCTTGCCCCAGCTGCAAGAGTTCATTGCTGATCCAATCATTGCAATTGGCCATAATTAACCAGCTGGATGATTCCAACACTCTATTGGCGATGAAGTCTGTCACTTTCTGCAGAAATTCCCCTCTCATGCCCCGTAGGCTGGTACACTAGAAGGATTCTGCAACCTGCACCTAAACCCCCCTATTTGGCCATGCAATCAAATGACAAAGTAGATTTCACAGGGTGCACCGAAAAATTCAAGTTGGATCTAAAGCAGATGGCCACCCCTGCGATCCCTCCTCTGGCAGTGTACTACAGAGAACCCAGCTGGGACTGACTCCTCCAGAATTCAGCCAGTGTCATCACTCAGCCAGGTCTTCATAGTGCATGTCAGATTGACTGTAGAAATCAAATCTGCTATGATTGCAGACTTGTTCCTGATTCATCTGGCATTACAAAGCACCACACAAAAGGGACA
The DNA here is from genome assembly GCA_016271365.2 of Neoceratodus forsteri. NCBI lineage: Eukaryota > Metazoa > Chordata > Ceratodontiformes > Ceratodontidae > Neoceratodus > Neoceratodus forsteri. The sequence goes on from CM057459.1 coordinate 1,431,730,552, forward strand.
AGCAGAGGCTGCCAGCCTAACAATTAACTGTCTACTCAGTGTAGTAGAAGCCCTGGGTGTGGAACCAGACATGTCTGGCTTCTCCCAAGGACCCATCTCACCCCAGGGTGCCTCCTGGCCCTCACTACCCTAATACCACTCTTCCCATTAGCACTCCATGTATCCTGACACGCTGCACCCTCATGGCGTCGACCTCCATACAGTGTCTATACATTGCTGTTGACAAAAGCAGGTCATCGAAGGGGCGGAGATCCAGTAGCTGGGATGATAAGTAGCTAAGCCTGAGAGGTCTGGCACCCACATACATATCAATACTGGCTGCACCCACACTATAATAAAACATTATTGTAACTTAAACCTGTACCTCACTCACCTTAAACCCAATGATCACAGTCAACCAATCACACACATTCAGCTTATACAGGTTAAAATAATTCACAACACTCCAGCAATCACAGCCTGACCTATCCACTCAAACAACCCAACCCCCCCCCCAGAATCACTATACCACAGCTATAAATAAGTTCAGGAGAACCCCAAACACTCGGATAATGTGCAGTTAGTGATTATTAAATCATGTCCAGTAAGTAGTTAAGATAACTAAAACAAATAAAATACAGTCCAACTAGGTGCCAAATATATGCAAATGAGTTCTCAGTTTAAATAGTCCATTTAGATCCACAGCAGTAGGTCAGGGTAGACGTCTCTCTCTCTCTCTCTCTCTCTCTCACTAGGGAAACAGTCCAAGTTTTAAACAATGGATGAGGAGACTATCACTACTTCCCACTGCAGCTCTAATAACAAACAACCAGCACTTTACCATAAACAACCAAAAATGGGAGGCAGTATAGCGCAGTGGTTTAAGGCTCAGAGCTGCAAATCTGGAGACCTGGGTTTGAATCCACAGTCCCCACTTGCATATACTGTGTGACCCTGAGCAAGTCACTTAACTTCCCTGTGCTCCCAGGTTGCACCTGTAAAAAAGCTTTCAGCTTAGTGTGTCTCACCTGGTTAAACAATTTGAAAAAAAAAAAGTAAAAAACAAACCCGTGGGCTCTCTCACCATCCACATCCTTGCAAGAAAGAATCCTTCATTGCCAACAGATTAGATTCAGCTATCTCCTCACCAGGTTATCCATGAGCTGAGGAGTGAGCCTGAACACTTGAAGATTGTATGGATTCTGGCTGCCACCCAGAAGGCTTCAACGAGCTCTGGATGCCATCCCAGTTAGAACAGACAAACAGGCTCAGGCAGGTTAATCACACCACTTAGTACTAGTTCCCCTCATGAGCAGATCTTCTGCAGCTCAGGCACAAATACTGTTCACCAGTATCAAGGACCCAGGTCTCAGGAAGAAAAACATAGTCAAACAAATCCAAAAATAGCATGTTCAAATCATTAATGTTGCTTCACACACTAGAATTCACATTTCTACCAAGGGGTGCTGCTGGGTTGTGGCATATAACAAACAACCAGTGCACACTCGGTGTGCACTGGTATTTTTGGATAGGAAAACAAAGGCTCAGTCTTTGGCACAGATGGAAAAACAGTTCTACTTCACTTCTCTCTACTCCAAGCCTCACAGAGTAACCAGAAGAAAGGCTGGTACCCAAAAACATGTGCCACTCACAATGGATTAGTGCTGAGGTAGGGAAGTCAAAATAAAATAAAAAAGCAGCACCAAACTGAACTCAGTGTCAGTGGTTCAGTGTTAGTGGCTTAGTAGGTAGCACACTCACCTCTGAGACCAGGAGATCAGAGGGCTGTGGGTTCAGTTCCCACATCTGGCACTTGGGTTAATATCCCAGTACTGACACTGTAGTGCAGCATGAGAGGGGTGCTGCACTTCTGAGGTGCCCTCTTTCAGATGAGACGTTAAACTGGGGTCCCATCTGCCTGGATTGGTGGTAGTTCAGGTGGATGTTAAAGATCCCATGGCACTTATTGAAAAGAGTAGGGGAAGTTTATTAAACAAAAGAAACATAACATCACAAATTCATTCAGGGTACAAAACTCTTAATATAAACAATTAAGCAAAATATTTTTTTTCAAAAGGAGATACAAAAATACAGAAAAAAGCAGAGAATACTATTTGGTTTTAAACAAAGAAATGTTTTCAGAGTGTATCAACTTTGTCCCATGAAAACCTAAGTACATCATTCTCTTTAATACATAATAATCCTGCCTCAATTTGTGAAATAATAGTGACATTCAACACTTGCTGTTGCAGCAAAACATATTGACAGTGAGCCTGCCATAAAAATTACTGAACATAAGCAAAGAAAACAGTTAAAGTGCTTTTATGATATTTCTTCCATACTCCCGTGTAATCTCCCCAAATCAAAGTATGATATGAAATAAGTGTTAAAAAAGGCATGTTCCAGTGAATTGCTGCATCTTGCCAAAACAGCTTACTATGAGGACAATCAATAAAAAAATGTAACATACTTTCCTTTACATTAGAGCACGTAAGTCTGGGACAATATCTATCTGTCCGTGGTTTATATTGCAAATTGCCCCAAACCCCTAATCTCCCATGGGCAGAAATCCAGACAATATCCCAAATATGAACAGGGAGCCTGAAATCCGTCAGTTTGCATAGGGCAAATATCATTTTAGTAGGAATACAATTAGGAAAAAGAAGACAAATTTGCTGCACATCATAAACTATATAAGAATAAAATGATTTTCTATCCAGTGACAGCAATTTTTGAAAAGGTACTTCCATTGCTGCATTTTTTTAATAGTAGATATCCCATAAAGAAGAATAGAATCAGAAATCAATATTTTTGGAGGCAAAAGAATCCATTTTTTAAAATAATGATTCCAAAACAACTGAGACCACAATTGCCATATCATAGTGGCAGAACTCCATAAATAATTAAAGGAGCCAAAGAAATTAATAGAATGATACAAAAAATAAGGTTTATCATATGTAATCCACCTTTTTTAACAGGTAAATATGTAATATCCCTTTTCACTGGATTTAATCTATTTCTCCATAACATTTGAAAGAATAAACTAAAAATTCTGGTTTCTAAATTAACCAGAGGAGGGTACAGATAACTTAAATAAAGAAAAACTGGTAATAGAAATTTCTTAATGATCATAGTACATTTCTTTTTACCATATTTCCATTGTTTCTATGTATTAACTTTGGACTCTCCGAACAGCAATTGCTGTTTTCAATTATAGGCAGCCAAATCCCTGTGTCCAAACCAAACACCCAAGATTTTTTTGAGGGGTGGTAACAAAAGGAATTTCAAAACTGTCCAATGTCTCAGTCCTTGTTCGATCTAAAGAAAAAATAAAATTTTTTCCTTTATTAAGGCACGCCCCTGAGGATTGCCCACAACAATGAAACATTTCCAGAGCCTGCTTTAATGAGGTGGTATCCTGTACCAATAATGTGACATCATCAGCATAAGCTCTAATTTTCTCAAGTGGTAATGAAGGAGAGGGAGCTATCCCAATATAATATGTTGATCTCATTGTATACATCGAATAACAGGATCAAGAGTGAAAGTGTATAGAAGAGGACTTAAAGGACAACCCTGCCTAACACCTTTATCAAGTTGAACATCAGACACAAAAAGCCCATTAACAGTAGGAATTATAGTAGCATTAGTGTATAACATAGTGATCCATTGAACGAATTGCTGAGGAATACCATCTTTCGATAATAAATTAAAAAGGTATCCATGTCTAATGTGATCAAAAGCCTTGGCCTGATCTAATGCCACCACATAACCTGAGACATTGCCCAGGTTACCTGCCTCAAAGAATCCTCTCAATATACATAAATTATGTTGTATTTTCCAATTAGGAATCACATAGGTCTGGGCAGGATGAATGAGGGAATCAGCAACCTGCAATAATCCATCATTAATGATTTTGGCTAAGATCTTATAGTCACTATTCAGGAGACTGAGAGGTCTCCAGTTAGAGAGTATTGTTTTATCTCCCTTTTTATATAAAAAATTAAGAAGAGAAGTATTAAATCCTGTAAATTGTGGAGTTTGAGGTCAACACAAAATTAAAAAGTAAGGGTAAAAAATAACTCATATGAGAAATATATTTTTTATGAAAATCATTAGGAATACTACCAATTACAGTGGATGTTCCTGTAGTCAGTTGTTTTATTACCACTTCCACTTCCTGTGGGGAAATAGGTTCAATCAGACATTGCTTCATGGAGTTCTCCACTTGAGGGAATGGTGCAAAAAATTCAACTGGAAGGGTTGTATTAGAGTCAAAGGTATCACTAAAGGTTTTAGTAACAAATTGTTGTACAACTAATAACATTTCCAAATCTGTGGTAACTATAGTAACTATAGTACCATCATGTTTAAGGAGACTAGTCATTAAAGTTTTATCTAATCTTTGTTTGCATGCCTTATAGGGGTCTGATGCAAGTTGTGTCTTTGTTCCATATCTAAATTCCATCTCTAATGATTTGGCCCTATCATATTGATAGTTTGTCATTTGTTTTTTTATTTCAAAAATTTATGACTTAAATTTCACACTATCACATGGAGGAAAGGACATCAGTTTATACAATTGATTTCTAAGTTGTAAATAAAGTAAATAATTAGAATTTGCCTTTCTCTGACCTATACCAAGTAACAAGTGTTTCAACTCTAATTTTGTGTCTACCCACCAATCATAAATATTATCATAAAGACACATAGTAGAGTTTCTGAAGGGCACAGTCTGGTGAATCCAAAAGTGACATATTTTTATTTTTTATGTATTTATTTATTTGAATCTAGGAGTACAAATACCTTTGAGCCAAGGCTCTTTTACAAAAGTTCCACGTCTCACGTTACAGTAGACAGCATAAATTGCAATAGGAAAAATAACATTGGGATTGATTTAGAGACAGGACACAAACACATACTGTGTGGGGAGAGGGGACAAGGGAATAGGAGAGAAAGAGAGTAAGGGAGGGGAAAAAGGAAATTGGGGTAGAAGGAGTTAATAGAAAGAAACATGGGATGGGATAGGGGAGGTGTGGGCAGGAACGGGGGGATAGTGAGGAGAGGTGGGGAATGGTGGGGTCAGGCAGCCATGGTGGCGTTGTCTGGTGGATAAGAGTATGAGAAGGGGGGCCCATGGAGGGCAAGTGCGAGAGGGGGCAAAAATCCCACACAACAGGTAACAGGAGGAGTGCTGATTTGTTAGCCAGGGCAGTCACAGGTGCTGGAGGCAATGAGGGTGTTTCAGATCCTGGATTTGAAAGCACCGAGCAGGGTGGTAGAGGTAGTGTCACTAGCAAGACCATTTAGTCAGGTGGGGGCTCTACAGGCAAAGGATCTTTGGCCTTGTGTTGTGCGGCAGTGAGGAACTTGAAACAGCAGTGGCTTTGATCCCCTGGTGGTTTGACTGTTGGTTTTCAGTTGAAGGAGGGTATAGACTCCAGGAGGGGCTAGGCCCATCTGGATTTTCTTAGCAATGACACAGATTTGGTATTTTATTCTATTTTCCAGTTGCAGCCAATTTGTTTGATTGTAGAGGTCACACATGTGTGTGTGAGACGTTTGACACTAGTGATGAGTCGACAGGCCTTGTTTAGGGTGGTAGTCACCCGTCTGAGTGCAGTAGCAGTAGCAGAGCTGTAGATGACAAGGCCATAGTCAATTAAGGAGATGATGGAGCTCTGGACAGCAGCTGCAAGGGCCTCTTGTGTTAGGTGTTGCCGACGGTGGTAGAGCAGGCCCAGTCTGGAGTTTGCAGCTTTGGCAATGTTATTTATGTTGGCAGCATAGGATAGGTGGGAGTCTAGGGCGATCCTGAGATATCTGAAGGATTGGACCTGATCCAGAGGGCCACCTAGGCTGGTGTTTATGGAGAGATGGAGATGCTTATGTTTGTTATGGGAGCTGCTGAAAACCATGGTCTTGTTTTTTTTCTGGTTAAGGATCAACTTTTGTTTTATTAACCAGTTTTCAACCAAGGTGAAACCATGCTGAAGGTTCAGTTGTAGGTGGTTTGGGTCCTGATGAGAGGCAAGAATGACTGCGTCATTGGTGTACAGTATGATTTGTTGGGCACAGGAGTCCGGACGTGTGTTGAGGAACAAGCTGAAAAGTAGTGGGCCCAGGATGGAGCCCTGGGGAACACCAGTGCGGACCTCTTTGTTATTAGAGAGCACATCCACAATTTTCACACATTGGGACCGGTTTCCCCAGGTAACTTTTGAACCAGGCAACAGATTCAGTGGAGAACCCAGCATTCTGTAGTTGACCCAGCAGGAATCGATGGTGGACAGTATCAAAGGCCTTGGTCAGGTCTATAAATATTGCTCAGGTTAGACTGTTGTCTAGAGAGTTGTGGATGGCACCCGTGAACTCAAGTAGGGCAGTGGCAGTACTGTGACCTTTTCTGAAGCCATGTTGCTGCCAGCAGAGAAAGTTATATTTGCCCAGATAATCGGTGAGCTGGTTAGCTACTATCTGTTCCAGGGCCTTAGAGAGAGGTAGAAGGATAGCAATTGGGTGGAAATTTCCATGTGCAGTCTTATCACCACTTTTATGGACTGGAGTGACTGTAACAGACTTTCATTTGTCAGGGAACTGGTTGAGTGAGAGGGAGAGATTAAAAATCCTGGTGAGAGGCCCCAGGACTTCCTCTAGTGTGATAGACAGATGCTTGAGGTCAAGTGTATCAGAGTTTGTTCTGGTGTTGCAGATGGCTTTGGAGATGTACTTACGAACTTAATTTCGACTTACTGCTTTGAAGTAGAAAGGGAGGGTTTGGTTTGGTTGGGATGGGCGGATAGAGGAGCATCACCATCATTGAAAAAATCTGGGGGGAGAACACTGCTAAGGTCAGTGAAAGCATTGTTGAATGTGTCAGCAATGATTTTATTGTCCAGAGTAGTGCTCCCATTGACCTGGAGCATGGTCGGTGGTGATTTGGATTGCTTCCCAGTGACGTCTTTTATGTTATCCCAAAAAGCTCACCTATTTCCCCATGAGTCAGTGAGGGCTTTCTTGTAGTACTCCGATTTCTATTGGCAAATGGATTTGGTGCAGTCGTTCCATGCGCTTTTATATTTTTGGATGTCAGCTTGCTTCCCGGTGGTTCTAGCCAGTTCCCAGAGATGGTCCCTAAGTTTTAACTTCTTTATGAGGGCACCAGATAGCCATGGGTTGCAGAGAGATTTAACTTTGCACTTTTTTAGCAGGGTGTAGGTGTTGCAGGCTTCATTAAACATGCGGATGAATTATTCCAGGGCAGTGTTTGTGTCAGTGGTCCTGAGGATGGAAGACCAGTCCAGATGGAGTAGGTGTGATTTTAGGTGGCATAGGTGACCCCGAGGTAGGACTTTGCCGAGGATGGTTTTTGATGGGAGTTTGCAAAATTTGTTTGACCAGGTACAGCTGATGAGAGAGTGGTCGCTGAGTGAGTCAGGAAGGACGGTGGAGTTTGTGATCCAAGTGGGGTGGCTGATCAGGATCCAGTCCAGTAGGGTGCTGATTCCAGTTTTATAGTTCTTTCTGGTTGGGGAGTCCAGCATCTGGGTAAGATTTGCCGATGAGGCAGAATCCCTAACAGCTCCCGGCTTAGCTCCCAGCCAGTTTACGTTGAAGTCACCTAGTAGGATGGTTTCTGAGTCAGGTGGTAGTGTTTTCATGAGGTCCAGCACAGCGTTGAAGCCAGGTCCCTGTTCTTTAGGCGGGATATAAATGGTGACGACCGTGAGAGCTTTATTTTGGGCACCAAGTAGGATTTTGATATGTAGTAACTGGACGTAGGAAGTCGGTGGGTCCATGCGGACAGGGTGCCCCAGAAGATTGTCTTTTAGGTACAGTGCACATCCTCCCCCTCTTTTAGACTTACGATCAAGCCTAAAGATATTATAGCCTGGGAGGGAGATTGCTTGGTCAGGCACCGAGGGGGTGAGCCAGGTTTCTACCACTGCCAAAATATTGGGGTGATGAATGCTTGCAAACGCTTGCAGTTGGTCAAGCTTCGGTAGTAAACTACAGACGTTCAGGCATATGCTTGAGAGAATACCCGATTGCTTGGTTTGGGTGGGAACCTTTGCTGTCTTTGGACCTGGGTTGGGGTGAACATTTCCTGATAGTAGCAGGAGTAGGAGCAAGAGTTGCAGGGTGGCCAGGCGTAATTCCCGGAGGGAAAGCTTGCAAGTCTTTTTTGTGAAGGAGAAAGCTGAGGAGTTGATGGGGGGGTACAGCAGGAGCGTTATGTAATGGGAGGATTGCGGGATCCAGCGCACACTCATAAGAGGGTGCAGATGTGTAGTAAGGTGGTGTCCCCTGTGGGCAGGGTTAGCTTCGTAAGGAAGAGTGCAGAAGCAATTCAGTTCATGGCTTTGGAGAGGGGATGGGAGACAGACTGAGGGAAAATGGAGCAGAGGAGGGAGGGTAGTGGAGGAGGAGGAGGAGGTAGGACATTGAGGGGGTGGTATGCATATTAACACAGGTAGTGGGGGCAAGGGTGTGAATATTGTAGGGTTGGTTTGGATGGGATCCAGGGAAATGCCTGTACTCCAGCGATTGTATGTACATTCCTGGGAACTGCTGGGGTACAGGGACAGCCCTTTTAATTTACGGTCTGCATGGAGGTTCACCTTGTGAGATTTTGTACCATTTAGCTTTAAGGGGTAGTGCCTACTTTTGGTGAATTACTCAGATGAGCAGGACACAGTGAGAGGAGAGGTGGAGAAACTGGGTGGGAGGGTAAAAGCATATTTAAAGGAGGCCTGGGAGGGTGTGGTGGGTGGGCAGGAGAAAAACCTTGGTGCTTTACCAGCAGACAGGGCAAGCTGTGGTGCCAAAAGCCTATTCAATGTCAGTGGAAAAGGAACACCAATCGGTAGCGACACTGAAAGGCAGCCATCCAATTAGGATTCATCTGCAGATCCCAGCACCAATCGGAAGTAAAGGCTCCGTTCGAACAAGCTGGTGGTAGTACCTGGGGTATTGATCCGGGGAGGAACCACATCTTTGTATAATAGAAAAAACTTTAGTAGGAACATCAATTAAACTAAAAGTACATAATAAAAGCTGATGATCTGAAAATTCAGTAGGTCTGATAACACTAAAAAGTGGTTTAATATGTTTTAAAACAAAAAAACAGATATATACGTGTAGCATATATATGCCTATGATATGTAACGCCACTATTAGTTTTATGTAAAAATCTATAAGTATCCAGTAATCCTGCATCTGAAATAATTTGTTTTAAAGTGAGAGAATCACAATACATTTTCTTCTGAATAGTTCCCGTAAATTTGATATCTATGTCACAATTAAAATCTCCACCCCATATAAGATGCTTCTTAGTGTACAAGAAAGATTTTATGTCCTCAAATAATTTGATCCTGGCAGATTTTACTTGTGGGGCATATATATTAATAAGGCAGAAAGAAAAATCCCCAAGAGTGCAATCAAGAATCAAAGCTCAGCCTGGACGTATATCTATAAGTCTGGCAATGCGGAATTTAGTGGTTTTAAATAAAATTCCAATGCCATCGGCAGAATCTAATCCAAACATCCAGAAGGAAGATCCCCAATGCCATTGTTTTTTTGCTTGTTCAGTTTCATACAGCGAGGACGACCTTGTTTCCTGAACAAAAAGAATATCTACATCAAGGAAGTCAAAATAGGAGAAAACACATACTTGTTTCTTATAATTTTTCAGACTGCAGACATTATATGACCCAATCCGTAATGTAGACATCTAAGTTGCCAGGGAAGTGAAGTTAAGGCCCTCCTTTTTGACTAAGACTAGCCTTCCTTTTCTTACCTTTTTTTCCCTTTTTTTCTTTACCTAATTCAGTAGACTTACTATCTTCATCTTCAGTCACCATTTCAGACCTATGAGAAGTATCAGATTCAAGATATGAATCCCCTAGGTCATCTTGTAAGGGTGCAAAAAGATTTTCTGTGGGTATAGGGCTTGGAACAGATTGCCTAAGAGAGGCCCTGGTAAACCTGAGACTTTTAACAGTTTCAAACATAGGGGGGGGCATAGATACAACAGCAGATTGTTCCCCATCACAGAAGAAGGAACTGCAGGAGAAGTAACAACAGTGGTAACAGTACTATTGTCCTGTTGGGTAGATAGGGTACACCTTTTTTCCAAAGGTATAGCACTATTTGCCATAGTAGTATTTGAAATCAAGGAATCCTTATGGGTCATCTCTTCTTCCTGTGGCTCGGGGGCAGAAAAATTAGAATCTCTCCTTTTCTCTTGGGCCCTATTAACTAAATCATCTTGATCCCACCCTTCAGTCCTATTATGTTTAGCCCAAGGACATTGATGAAAAGCATGTCCATTTTCATCACATAAATTACATTGAAAAATGTTTTCACAAAGATCTACTGAGTGTCCATACCCCCCACATAATGAGTATTTCAGCATGTCGCAAGAGCTGCTAATATGAGTTTTTGCCCCACATTTATAGCAGGCCCTTGGTTGTCCTCCATAAAAGCAGACCACTCAATCCTTCCCCCCCAAAAAAAACTATTGGGAAAATGAATAATGTCAGAATTAACTTGAAACAATTTCACCTTAAATTTCCACCACCCGGTCCAAATCCATTCCAAATCAAGGATGGTTTCGGGGGGGCTTAGAATATCACAATGATTTTGTACCCAATGATAGATATCACTGACATTGACCCCTTACTTGCAAAACAAGACAGTGACATGTCTAATTTGTGGTTTAGTAAGAGAGATTGCATAGAAGAGGTTCCGTAGAGGGGTCGATTTTAGAGAAGAATATTTGTCTCAAAATTTTTCTAAGCTGTCATTGTGTTTAAAACTAACATCAAAGGAATCCTCACCCGAAATATGAATCAGGGCATAAATATCTGCAGGAAAAAAGTGTATAGAGCTCCTCAAAAGCTGTTTAGCAACATAATATCTATCGGGATGTTCAGCAAGCCTTCCCCTATAACGTAATCTTACTGTATTTCTTCTAGGTGCTTGACCTAGCTTATTTTTAAACAATTCAGACATAGGGACTCATTTGGAATTCTGCGGATTAGTCCTTTCAAAATTAGTTTTTTCAGAACCTGCCTGACCCTTGCCGTCATCCCCACCCCGTCCTGAGGACGTGCTCAGCCTAGACAAGGCCGCAGCTCGATCCTCAACTGGATGCACATCAGTAGTTAAGGCCTTAGTAGAAAATTGTTCTTTACCGGAGCTCAGGGTTACTTCTACGGTGGCATGCTTTGAAAAGGTAGAGTCATTAGAGGGAATATCACCCCAATCCTGATTGAGTGTCCAGTGTCCTGAAGCCGTATGCTTCCATTCAGAATTCTGAAGTGCTTCATCGACTGACCAATCTTGCAAAAAGTCCATAGAGTCTGTAGGTAGTCCGAATTGCCATCGCACAACTTGTGACATAGAACAGGTCACTTTAATAGTAGGAGCAGATTCCTCAGTGTTCTGCTGCTCCTCCGTAGTACCCGGAAGTCCCGACTGTGTAGCATGAGCAATCTTGTCTGAAGACAAGTCATCCTGTTCAGAACTGGGAGAAAATTGTTGTGGTCCTGAAAAGTCCAAAATCAGCTTACTAGCCATAGTAGGTGAATGAGATTCAGATGCTTTCTCCAGAACTGGCTGCCTACTAGTAGTCTCCTGCAAACTGTGGTGTAAATCCGGGACAATAACCCAAGGTACCGTTTCCTCCTGTATGAAAGGCATAGAGCTTCCAACAAAGCCAGCAATCTCCATAGGTGTCTCAGCTGAATCCAACAGTACGTTCTGCTGCATGAGAGGTTGAGCACGGTCTGCCATCCTGCAGACAGACTCTAACACCTCCCCCTACTGACAGCAATGCAGTAGGGGAATTTTCCCGGTGTCCTGGCCAAATGTCCCTCATTCACTAAAAATACCAACAGCTTAATCTGATTCAAGGTCAGTTGGCATTCATCTGCATCCCCCTCCCCCGGGTTGTGCCTGAAAACAGGCAGGATTTGTCTAGTGCACTTACCAGGGCAACAAAAACTAAATTAAATAAATAAATAAAAAACTTGGCGCTCCTGCCCTTGATTCACTATAGGACCCTCAATACAACTCCACCCCACTTGCTCTAAAGTCCTAGGCTTACTTACTCTCACATGTTGATGTGAACACCAATAAATTGCAAACCATTGAAACTTAAGTTTAAACTGCAGAATTAGCACAATATAACACAAGCAAACATGAAAATACCAACGTCAGTGATAAGAGGTTGATTTAATAGGGTTCTCCTAAGCAGTCATAGCAGTCCATAGCAAAGTCCAAAGCAATGATTTATCAGAGCACCAAGCTCAGACAGACAGCACACCCAGCCTGGCGGCCATCTTGATCTCATCACTTTGGTTTCTGTCTGTCTATCTATACTTTTTCTCTCTCTCTCTCTCGCTCGCTCTCTCTGTCTATCTATGTCATTATTTCTTAAGTGGACCAGGGTGTCCACCCCAGTACTGCTTCTTTCTTCCCCTCCCCTCCAGGTTGCCTGCCCGCCCTTTCTAATATTTGTTTTGAACTATATAAGCTGTCTGGGGTTCCCACCTTCAGTGCCACTTCTGTTGACCCTCCCCCCAGGTCACCTGCCCTAGTTCCCACTATGTATGTGGCAGCATGGAGTGCCATCCTGGTGTTGCTGAACAGTAAACCAACATCAGGGGTCCAGTCCCTAGTGTCAGAAAACAATATCCATAGATATAGATACATTAGTGAAAGGAGAAAGTCCAGAGGGGGTATTGCTAAGCTTAATGGAGAAAAGGGAGCATGTGAGGAGGAGGACCCTGTAAAGGCATCTATCCTAAATAGATACTTTTGCTCAGTATTTACTGAAGAGAAGGTAGGGCAGGGCCCACAGCTCAGCATCATGGACACAGGGGGGAGGGAGGTGAGCACTACTCCCTTCACAAAAGAAAGGGTCCTACAAGAGCTTGCTAAGCTCAGGGTGGATAAGGCAATGGGACCTGGATGGCATACATCCCAGGGGTACTTAAGGAGCTAAAGGAGGAATCCAGCAGAGCCTTTAGCAGAATTGTTTAGTGAGTCTCTGAGCACAGGAGAGGTCCCAGAAGACTGGAGAAGGGTTCATGTGATCCCACTCCACAAGAGTGGTAGCAGGGAGAGGCGGGAACTACAGACCGGCAGTCTTACCTCAGTAGTGGGCAAGATTATGGAGGCCTCCTTAAGGAAAGGATAGTGCAACACCTGGAATCCATAGGGGCACAGGATCCAAGACAGCATGGGTTTACAAAAGGAAGGTCCTGTCAAACTAATCTCATAGATTTCTTTGACTGGGTAACCAGAGTGGTGGACCAAGGGAGCAGTTGATGTCGCCTACCTTGACTTCAGCAAAGCTTTTGACACTGTTCCACATAGAAGATTGATAAATAAGCTAGGTAGGCTCGGGTGGGTCAGAAGTTGGTCAACTGGTGGCAAACTGGTTGACTGGCAGAAAACAGAGAGTGGTGGTAAATGGTATACAGTCAGAAGAGATGCAAGTCACAAGTGGGGTACCTCAGGGATCAGTCCTGGGGCCAGTCCTATTCAACATCTTCATTAGTGACCTCGCAGATGGACTAGAGGGTAAGGCTTGTCTGTTTGCAGATGACACCAAGATCTGCAACAGAGTAGATGATCCAGATGGGGTGGGCAGAATGAGAAGAGATCTGGATAAACTAGCAGAATGGTCAGAAGAGTGGCAACTGGGATTTAATGCAAAGAAGTGCAAAATCATGCACATAGGGAAGAGAAACCCTGAAGCCATTTATAGGCTGGGAGGGGAGTTGCTAGCAGTCACAAAGGAAGAAAGAGACTTGGGCATCATCATCACTGATGACCTAAAATCATCCAAGCAGACCTCTAAAGCAGTAGGTAAGGCTGGGGGGTGTTGGGTGTATTAGTAGGGGTATCACAAGTCGTAAGAGGAGGTAATAATCCCTCTGTACAAGACATTGGTTAGGCCCCCATCTGGAGTACTGCGTGCAGTATTGGAGGCCACACCTTCACAAGGACATTAACCAAATTGAGGCAGTCCAGAGAGGGCAACAAAATGGTGCAGGACTGCATCAGAAGACATATGAGGACAGATTAACGGAGCTCAATATGTATACCCTTGAGCAAAGGAGGGAGAGAGGTGTATATGATCGAGACATTTAAACACCTTAAGGGCATAAACAAGGTGAAAGAGTCTAACATGTTTAAATATAAGAAAAATAGCAGGACAAGAGGACACAGCATGAGATTAGAGGAGACCATTAAGGGGAATGTGAGAATTCTTTTTACAGAAAGGGTGGTAGATGCATGGAATGGCTTACCACAAGAAGTGGTGGCTATGAATACAGTGCAGGGCTTCAAACAGGCATGGGATAGGCATAAGGGAGCAATACAAATGACTATGAATAGATAGGTCACTGACAGAGCAAAGGCCGATGGCACATTTATAAGGTAGAAAAAGAAATGGGCAGACTGGATGGGCCTTGCGGTCCTTATCTGCCGTCAACTTCTATGTTTCTATGTTTCTATGTTTCTATATCCCCTGAAATAAAGAAAACCATCCTTCAATGTTTTTTTGTAAACCTGTAAATCAGAAAACAGTTCCTCACCAATCTCATCCCCCCATAAACACCCCGATCCACCTCACCCCAACCTCCCACTCAGCACCTACCACCCACACCACCCACACACCCTCACTCACCTGAACATGTCCCACAGCGTCGATCCACTCTTCGATCAAAGACATGTCTTGCTGCTGGAGCCAGCGACTGCGATATGAGAAAATCTGGTAAGCATGGTTTAAAGAGGGAGCCCAGCCAAAAGTGCTGCAAGTGCATCACTACCACATTCTGAAACTGTGTGTCACTGCCACATTCTGAAATTGTACAGCACCGCCGCATTCCAGAACTGTGCATCACCACCACATTCTGAAACTGTGTGTCACTGCCACATTCCAAAACTGTGCATCACTACCACATTCCGAAACTGTGCATCACTGCCACATTCCAAACTTGTGCATCACTGCCATATTCTGAAACTGTGCATCACTGCCACATTCCAAAACTGCATGTCACTGCCACATTCTGAAATTGTACAGCACCGCTGCATTCCAAAACTGTGCATCACCGCCATATTCTGAAACTGTGTCACTGCCACATTCCAAAACTGTGCATCACTGCCACATTCCAAAACTGTGTGTCACTGCCACATTCTAAAATTGTACATTACCACCACATTCTGAAATTGTGTGTCACTGCCACATTCTGAATCTGTGCGTCGCTGCCACATTCTGAAACTGCATCACCGATATATTCCAAAACTGTGTGTTACCGCCACATTCTGAAATGGTGCATCACTGCCACATTCTGAAATTGTGTGTCACTGCCACATTCTGAAATTGTGCATCACTGCCACATTCCAAAACTGTGTGTCACCAACACAATCGAAAATTGTGCACCACTATCGCATTCTGAAATTGTGCATCATTGGCATATTCCAAAATTGTGTGTCATTGGCACATTCCAGGTCACCACCACATTCCAAAATTGTGCGCCACTGTCACATTCTGAAATTGTGCATCATTGGCACATTCCGAAATTGTGTGTCATTGGCACATTCCAGGTCACCACCACATTCCAAAATTGTCCGTCACCGCCACATTCTGAAATTGTGTGTAAACTTCCACATTCCAAAGTTGCCTGTCATTGTCATATTCTGAAAATGTGCATCCCCACCATATTCTAAAATTGTACAGTATGTCCCCACCACATTCTGAAAATGAGTATAATGTATGGGGGGCCTTTATTACTAATTGAAATCAAGCAGATCACAATTATGACATCACTCTGTTGTTAACCCTTCTAGAGTATGTCATATCAATGGTATAACAAAACGGAATGCTCACAACAATCAATGTTCCGTAAAGTAATTCAGTAAAGTAATTCAATCCATGATTACACAATCTTGGTAGCCCATACACTGTAAAATATAATGTATGGTCTTTGGTTAACAACCACGCTGAAAACACTTCTCGAGGTTGCCATGACATCTGAAAACCTCTCGAACTGCGTTCTCTCGAGGTTTACAATGATGTCATGGCAACCTCTCGAAGTGTTAAGCGTGGTTATTAACCAAAGACCATATATTATTCTCTTTGTCACTGCCACATTCTGAGATTCTGTGTCCATGCCACATTGTGAAATTACATGTTGCCACCACAATGTAAAATTAAGCATCCCAACCACATTTTTAAATTGTGCATCACCCCCACATGCCAAATTTATGCATCAAGGACACGTTACAAAATTATATATATCCCTGCCACTCTCCACAACTATATGTCCCCCCATTTCAAAGTTGTATAGCTCAGCCACATTCTAAAGGTTTATGACACCACAACATCATGAATTTTAGCGTCCCTGCTGCATTCCAAAATTATGTGTCCCAACAACATTATGAGATTCTGTCACTGCTGCATTCCACAACTGCAACCTGGTGACATTTTCAAAATCTCATCTGCAGTATTCTAAAAATTGCACACAACGTTGTCATTCTAAAGTCATGTTTTCTGCTGCATTCCAACTACCACTGTATATTACATCAAAAATAGGCCTATAACTACTGTTACAAATCAAAAAGATCTGGGGGTATGGAGAACTGATACCCTGAGCTTTCAGAAACATAACAGTGAATGTGTTAAAAAAGAAACTAGGATTTTGGGAAATATATTGAAAAATATAAAAAGTAGGAAGGAGGAGATGTTGTTATCCCTTTATCGATCCCTTGTAAGACCAGTGCTTGAATATGGTGCCCCAGGCTGCTCATCCCAAAATGTAGGTAGTATAATTGCAGTCAAAAGGGTGCAGAGAAAGTTGACTAGGTCAGTAAAAAGATCTAAAAACATGGCATATGAGGACAGACTAAGGGAACTGAGACTATAATCAATGTCTTATTGAAAAATAAGAGGGGACTTGTGTTATGTTTATAGGGCTCTCCATGAAGAGGTGTTTTGGGAAACATCTGGTCTTACCAGGAAGGTGACCTTAAAAAGAGCCACAAGACTGCACTCCTATCAGTTGAAAGGGGATTTATACAAAATTACAAGACGAGACAACTGGTTTAACCAGAGGGTAGTTACAGTATGGAATGCCTTGCCAGAAACAATAGTGGAGGCTACCAGTATGAAGGCAGAAGTGCTGTACCTTGCATCTGTACATTGTGGAAGTGCATGTGCTGACCGACCCAGTGTCAGTTTTCCTTTTCAGGTGTTTACTACATCTGCAGTTTTATGTAACATTAAATAAATAAGTCATATAAGGTAGCTTGCAGGGAGGACTAGGCTGCGAAGTCAAGTGATGACATCATCAGTAGCTGTTCTGTGAAGCTGGCTTTTTTGAACAGGCAGTGGAATTAAGGATTGCAAAATGATGTCTAACTTTTAAACAAAGTAACTTAGAGATCTGATTTTTGGCATGAGGCTGATTGGGGATATGCTGATCCAAATTCTGAATTTATTGATGCCATAAATTTTAGCCAGACTCACTCTTTAATGTATTTCAATGGGGATTTGAATTTTGATTAAATAATTTTGTCATTTTTATGTTTGCTTGCACACATGCATAAGAAACATATTGCGGCAGCTTACTTCAGTAGCAAGTTGTGGAGGCGTGGCAGTGTTGTTGCCAATGCCAGCAGCCATTTTGAGGCTAAATTGTGTGGCACCAATAAAAAATCATGCTGTTCATGACAGCAGTAGTGTAGCTTGCCACCAACTTGAAACAAACTGGCCACTGCAATCAGGGAGCACCCCGTCATCAGCAATCAACTGTTTTTGCGGGGAGGGTCCTGACTGCAGCAGCCAATTACAGCTGCATTGTCTGGCATTTCCTTTCAATAAACATGGTGATGGCTTCTCCGTCAACCAGTCACTGAAGACACTGATGTGACATTCCCTCTCCTCCCTTCAGCCATATACATCCAACTGTGGAATTGTTGGTCACACCTGCACAGGTAAATGATTCTGAGGGGAAGCGCTCTGTTACGGTAATATCATACCTTAATCTTAAACCCCTATTCAGCCTGCATGATCACGCCCGAGCTCAGTTGCTCAGATGATGTCATTGTGTTATGACATTGCCACCATCTTATGGTGCTACTGAGGTGAGGGGTTTAAACAGCAGCCGGCGGTTTGTTTATATGTCGCGCACATGTTTAACATCTTGCGACTCTGGATTACCACTGCACAGAGCAAAATTAAACAAAAGACTTTGTAGGTAAGCCCCTGACATGTGAGGCGATGGGTTTGAAGCACTTTGGGGAGCATGCTCTTTACAGGTCCTTTAAGTTGAACCCTAACTGGTGCATTAACAAAGTTTTTTGCAATGAATAGATAGATAGACAGATAGACAGACAGATAGATAGATAGATATATAGATAGATAGATTCTTTGCAAAAAAAAACCTATCTTGATGCAACATTTAGGGTTACGGCTTAAGTGACAAAAGTAGGAAAATGTGACTTTAGGGTTTCCAACCCTAAATCACCAGCCCAACCTGTAAAACAAATCAGGGGTGGAGTCTTCTTTGGAGTTGTCAACCCTAAAGCTCACCCCCGTTGCGGTAGCAAGAAAGGTCAGATGTGATGGACACAGGTATGTGTGTTTCAGGAGTGTATAGAATGGGGTGAGCTTTAGGGTTGACAGCCTCAAGGAAGACTCCACCCCTGATTTGTTTTTTTGGGGGGGGATTAGGATTGGAAACCCTAAAGTCACATTTCCCTGCTTTTGTCACTTTAGCCATAACCTTAAATGTTGCATTATTGGAGTTTTTTGCAAGTAATTTCCTTACTCTTTGAGATAGTATAATCGTATCCTTATTTGCTTGTGGGAGCACAGGTCCCTCCAGGCCTTGCACTTCCATCTGAAGCTCAATAGCAACCAAATTATCAGCATAGCCTTGTTATTACCTAGCCTCATAAACCCATCACTGAAACTTTCCAAATCCATGCTAAAACCTCATTCCGTGCCACCGTAACATCATGCTGCGTCAGAGACATGAAAACACATTTTGGTAAAGATTTGAAAAATGACGGCCATCACATTCATAAGTTGGTGAAAAGAAATGGCTGAGTTGAAAATTTGAGGTGAAAATATTGAAAATTACAAATGCTATGAGCAAGCATAGCATAATTTCAATGGATGTACATAACTTGTGGGATATCAAGAGTTCAGTGACAGCTTGTGGAGATATTTCTACTTTCTCCCTCTCGCCCATGTCATATTCTATATACTATATATATTCTTTGCAAAAAACTTTGTTACTGCATCAGTTAGGGTTGCAGTGACAAAAGCTTATAAACTTAGCTCTCTCTCGGGTCTGTGAGTGTCCTAACACTGGCTGACCTTACCTCTAAGAAATGACCTGCCCTAATCACCCTATTTCTCCTTATGAAGGTACACCTAAGTTAATCCCTCTACCCCCTTTCTCACCCCTTTGACACTCCCACTTCCTTGGACAAAGCCTCCTCTGGCTGCCACTCCTACACTTCCTGAATAAAGCCTCTCTCAAGTTGCCTTATACACTTCAACCCCCAGAATCCCTTGCTCCCTTACTGACAGCACACCTAACACAGAGCTGTACTCTCCTGCAACCTTTCATTACTCTCCTCCCACTTGCTATACTGACAGTGAAATTACCTTGTGAATTTCTAGCTGAAGGAATCTGAAATGTAACAAACCAAATAATGAGGATTTTCCTATATCAAGTAACCTGAGCAACCTGAAACCTTTATAACCCTTTGTGTATAAATGTAATTCTGTACTCTCACTGTATCGTCTGTACCCATGTATTTAATGTTATTGCTAGTCTATTATATCTTGTACCTTTTCTGATTTGGAACCTTTGTAAACGAGCCTTGGCTCAAAGTGATTTAATTCCAAATTGAAATAAATAAAAATAAATAAATGTGGTGTTAGGGTTTCCAACCCTAACACCTCACCCCCAGCCTGCACGCAGCAACAAGCATGGGGGGGTGTCTTGAGATTATCATCTCTAATACTCACCCCATTCCATGAGTAAAAAGGCTGAGATGGGTGCAATATAGGATAATGGGGTGAGTGTTAGAGCTGATAACTCCAAGGCACACCCCCATGTCTGTTGCTGTGTCTAGGGTGGGGGTGGGGTGTTAGGGTTGGAAACCCTAACACCATGTTTCCCAGATTTTGTCACTGCAACCCCAAATGATGCATTAACTAAGTTTTTTGCAAAGAATTTCCTTACTTTTTGAGACAGTATAGCCATAGCCTTGTTTGCTTGTGTGAGTACAGGGCTCCCTATGCCCTGCGCTCCCATCCATCCATAATTTTTGAGAGATTGTAACTGTACATGATAGAGGTCTTTAGTTACATGAAGAGGGTAAATAGGGGAGGAGCAGT
The DNA here is from genome assembly GCA_016271365.2 of Neoceratodus forsteri. Lineage (NCBI taxonomy): Eukaryota > Metazoa > Chordata > Ceratodontiformes > Ceratodontidae > Neoceratodus > Neoceratodus forsteri. Next base: position 1,431,750,965 of record CM057459.1, read on the forward strand.
CAGATGCTTCAAAGGAAGGAGGAGGGGCAACTAGAGGGCATGGGTAGAAGCTGGAAGGGGAAGATTCAGGGGAGAAAGGAGGAGGTGCTACTTCACTGAGAGGGTGGTGAGCCATGGAATGCACTGCCCAGGGGGCTGGTGGAGGCAGAGACAATGGAGGGGTTCAAGAATGGGTGGGACAGGTACAGAGGAAGGGTTCTGGAAGCAAAATCCAGTGCAGCGAGAATATCTGGTACTGGGAAGGGAGAAGCCAGAGAAGGCGAGGGGGGCAGCAAGGTCAGCTCCCAGGGTGCAGACTGATTAAATGAGCAGACATGAAAGATTGTTAGGTCTATTCTGCTGGCATTTTAGTATATTAGTATGTATCCTTATTTCCTTGTGGGACCACAGGGCCCTCTGGGAGCTGCACTCCCATCACTCCATAATGCTATACATATTTGCATGTGAGAGCGCAGGGCCCTCCAGGCCCTGCACTGCCATCCATGAGGCCTGACACTCCTACCACTCTACAGTGGTATTCATACCGTAGTGTCCCCCAGGATAAAATGCAGTTCTACAGCATTTTGCGGTACTCTGCAGATTGCTTCAGGAGACCTACTGAATAAAGCAATGTAGTTTCAAAGGTAATTAGTACCTTTTTGTCATTCAGGAAAATGTGACAGTGCAAGGATGAAGTGAATGTCACAGTTTTCTGCATGATAAAGGTGACTAATTGCCATTGAAATTACACTGCTTTATTCAGTAGGTCTGCTGAAACATACTGCAGAGTGTGTTAAAAGTGCATTTCATCCTGGGGGCCACCGCTGTATTTGCATTTGGGAGCACCGGTGCCATCCATAACTTTTGAGATACTGTTGTTGTATCTCTATTTCAGAGCCCTGTGCTCCCATCAGTCCATAATGGTATCCATATCTGCATGTGGGAGGGGGCCCTGCACTCCCATCCATGTGTAATTTTTGAGATAGTGAAGTGGTATCCTTATTTGCCTATGGGAGTGCAGGGCCCAGAATAAAGTAGTGTGCAGCATGAAAAAAACACCTCACATTGCAATGTTATCCTATAGAAAACACAGCACAATTTGAAACCTGTGTAACTCAACACCAAATTAATATATTTTCACAAAACCAGCAAAAGGCACGTTGGTGGGGAAAGCCCTTTGTATCCTCCACATTTCAGAGCAAAATTGCAAACCGTTTCTTCTCAGCAGAGTGACAAAGAAACAACTGAGTACACCTCACATTACAACTATGGGAAATGAAGCAAAATTGAAAACTACACAATGCCAGAGTGAAGTAATACATTTTCACCAAACCAGCAAAAGGTGCATCTGTGGGGCAAGCTCTTTGTACCCCGAAAATTTAAGACCAAAGTCATGAACCGTTTGGTAACTGGAGTAACAAAGAAAGAGCTGTCTTAAAATTCCTTTTTACGTTTGCTTGCACACATGTGCAAGAAATATAGTGCCATCATCTGAGTTTTTCAAAGGTGTGTCAGCATCTTCCAATTCAGTCAGTGTGTTTGCAGGCGTGGTCACAGTTCTCCAATCACTGCTGGAGCTGTCTATGACAGCAGTTGAAAATGCAGTGGCATACAGTTGAAAGAGGGAGCTACGCTTCAGTGAGCAGCTCCCCCCCCACACACACACACACACACACACAGATCAACTGTGTCGGTTGCCTGATAGAATGGTGTAGTCTTGTCTAGCTTAGAGAGACAAGCCACACATTATTTTAATAAACTGTTCCTTGCCAAAGCAGAACCACCAAAATGTGTGGGTGCCTAACAGTCCTTACACACGCCAGCTCTCCAAAGCACACCTTCATGGACTCCATGGGTTCTAATCCTCCAGAAAAAAAAATACCTCAGCATTTAATGTGAAAACTCAGACTTCTTTGTATGTGTAATTCCAAGCATTTTCTCTTACTAGACTCTGTCAATGTGAACTCCTCACTGCTAAAACCTATGCAAACGAACTTGAGCGTACTGTACTACCTGCTGCTGAAGCAAAGAACAGCCAGAATGCACAAAGGGGAACATACTGCTATGCATTTCAGCAGCAGCCAGTGGGGGAGGTTTTCATGACTGAAGCACTTTAGTGCGCCTTTTAGTGCTGTCATATACATACCCCTGTGTGGTAATTTACTAAACTGCACACACAGTCTGCTAATGCAGCTTCAAAATATTTTTTTTTCTCTAAATTGCCATGAGCTGGCATTTAGATAGAATCACACAGCTCCTTCTCAAATCAGATGCTCAATGAAGTCACATCACCTTGTGACCCTAAACATCTTAGGGTTGGACATGTGCCCTAACAAAATAGCGAAAACTAGGTATAGAAAAAGAAAACACAAATTCAACCATAGCTCACAATTGAATCCACCCTTTTCTCCGGTGAATCTGAAGCCACCTAACAGCCCACCCCTGGGTGCTCATGCACTCCCTCCACCTGCACAACATATGGCTGACAGGGGTGCTGTTGCATTTTATTTCATAATTTCCTGATCCTGTTGCTGCCACCATACTGATACAGTAATACTTTTTATGGCTCGAAAACTGCTTGACATAAGCTGAATTATAAATGGCATCCCTGTTTGACGCTGTGGTGCAGAATATGGTGGTGCTCAAATTTTAAGCCAAGTATTACATGCAGATATGTTGTTATTGACTCATGTCACTTGCCATTTTGTACATCTATTGATTTTTTCAATTCACTTTTGCTGACAAATGTTGATCGCAGGGTTTCTGGTGTCACAATTCAGTTCAGCAACGTGTAACATTTTAGTGCAGATACTAAGTAACTGTTTTAAAATGCTGAAAAAGTTAACAGCGATGAAAGTGCATGAACTTCTTTCTTCCGTGTCTGGAGTTGTAGTGGTATTATTGGCAAGTGCATGTCCCTTTGCTCCAGATCTATCAGTGAGATGTCTATTCTGTGCAATGGACAGTGGCTGAATATTATCTGCTGACAGTTTTCATTTCATTATCAACAGATAAATATTCAAGGCTTTGCAAATGCAACTTTGCTGGTAGCACAGTTTCATGCCCCAAGTGTCTCATCAGTTAATGGTTATATCTTAACCGATGATCACAAAAAGTATGAAAAAGATTTGCCACTGAGTAATGTAAATGCCAATCCACCTAAGCACCTTTAGGCTGCAAACATAATTTAAACGTATAGAGATTCTGGACTGGTGTATCACTCCTTGGCACAGCAACGGTTAATAAGTTTAAGTACATTCTCAGGACATTGTTTCACTTGCCCCCTCTCCCCACTATGATCCTGGTCACCTGAAATAAACCTGACATTTTAGTATCTGTTTTACATCTTGGTTCAGTTAGGCAATCAACGCTGCAAGAACATAAACGGACATATAAATGGGGACTATAAGAACATGGTCACCTGAAAAAAACCCGACATTTTAGTGTCTGTTTTACATCTTGGCTCAGTTAGGCAATCAGCGCTGTAAGAAAATAAATGGACATATACATGGGGACTATAAGAACATGCCGTGGGTGCTTCTGCCTTAGTCCAGCTGTGCAACATCAGCCTGAAGCTCAGGTAGAGCTTACTGTCTACCACTTTGTTCACCCCCATGTGCCTGTACCATTTCACATCCTCCTTTGCCTTAGTCCAGCTGTGCTACATCAGCCTGAAGCTCGGGAGGGCTTACTGTCTACCACTTTTCACCCCCCCCCCCCATGTATCGTTGTGCTACATCAGCCTGAAGCTCTGGTAGGGCTTACTGTCTACCACTTTGTTCACCCCCCCCATGTACCTGCGCCATTTCACATCCTCCCTTGATCTACAGTGAGTGGATCCCTAATTCATACGTCACATATGCATGCACAAAAAGGAAAAAAAACGGTCTTCAAAAATTAAGATACATTTATTATGTTTGTTATGTTTGCTTGCACGCATGTGCAAGAAACATAGTGCCATCATCCAAGATTTCAGAGGTGTGTCACCCGCTCTTCCAATTCAATCAGTGTGTTGGCAGGCACGGCCCCTGTAAGCCAATGCATGATGGAGCTGTCTATGACAAGCTCCAAAATGCAGTGGCATACAGTTGAAAGGTGGAGCTATGCTTCAGTGAGCAGCGATAAGATATCGCTTGCTCATGCGGAGCTCCCCCCCACACAGACATGCACACGCAGGCGTGTGTGTCCTCCCCCGCATGCACGCACACACTGTATAGCTGACGGGGGTGCCCAATCCCCCGTTGGCTGTGCTGCACTCTCCCAACCCCCCAAAGTCTTCCAAATGCCATGCTGGGTGCCCACCCCAGCGTGGCAACTCATGATATAGCCAGGGGGGCCCAATCCCCCGTCGGCTCCACTGTCCTCACCCCCCCGAATACTGGGTGCCACACTGGGAGCCCACCTCAGCATGGCAATCGATGCTTTGGGCGATGGGGGTGCCCAATCCCCCATCGGCTGAATGCCCCCCAACCATCCTTGTGCCATGCTGGGAGTCCACCCCAGCGTGGCAAACGTCCTGCGTCATCATTGGAAACAAAAAGAACACCTGTAAAGAAAAAACAGTCCCACGTAGTCTCCCTGGCCCCCCTCCCATGACCCGTACACACCCACTGCAGACCCTGCCTCCCAAACCCCCCTCACCCCATACTTACCTCTGGACCTTGGCGCGACGATCTTCGGTGGACCGGGAACACGTCTGCACTCTTCAAAGCCGACCACGAACTGAGGAAATGCCGGTAAGCTGTAAAATGGGCTAGATAGGGGGTTTTCAAGTTTGTTGCATATCTCAGGCATTTTGGGGGATTTTTGCACCAAATTTTCAACATGGGGTTTTTGGGACCCCTTCTCATGAATGATGTCACTGTCATGGCGTTATTCGGGCCCGAAGGGTGATTTCGCAGTCACTGCGTGAAATCACCTTTCAGGACTGATTAATGAAATGACACTGCCAGTGTTCATAAGGTGGGCTCTCAAAAAGCCTATTTTGAAAATTTGGTGGAAAAATTTCAAACAACGACTGTCTTATTTAGTGTGTGTTGTGCAGTTCCTATGCACACTTGTAAGTTCACAAATTTTCAATATTTTCACTCCAGATTTTCAACATTGGCATTTTACCACACCTTCTTATAAGTAGTATAGCTGTCATTTTTCACATCTCACCCAAAACGTGTTTCCGCCCATGTAGCGCACAATGGCGCAGTCGGTGTGCTAAATCAATGTCTGGGACAAATTAAGAAAATCACAGTGACACTGTTCATGATCAGAGGTCTTAAAATGGCTATGTTGAAAATTGGTGATAACTATTCAAAAATGACTGTTTTACGAGGGTGCGTTGCGCAGTTCCTATATACGCTCGTAAGTTTGCGAATTTTCAATATTTACACTCCAGATTTTAAACATTGCCATTTTACCACACCTCCTTATGAGCAGTACAGCTGTCATTTTTCACATCTTGCCCAAAATGTGTTTCCGCCCATGTAGCGCACAATGGCACAATCGATGTGCGAAATCAATGTATGGGACAGATAAAGAAAATCACAGTGACACTGTTCATGAGCAGAGGTCTTAAAATGACTATGTTCAAAATTTGGTGAAAACATTCCTAAAAATGACTGTTTTACGAGAGTGCGTTGTGTAGTTCCTATGCCTGCTCGTAAGTTTGCAAATTTAATTTTTTCACTCCAGATTTTCAACATTGCCATTTTATTACACTTCCTTATGAACAGTACAGCTGCAATTTTTCATATGCTGCCCAAAATGTGTTTTCACACATGTAGCGCACAATGGTGCTATTGGTGTGTGAAAGTAATGTTTGGAACAGATTAAGAAAATCACAGTTACACTGTTCATGAGCAGAGGTCTTAAAATGGCTATGTTGAAAATTTGGTGACAAAAGTCCATAAAATGACTATGTTATGAGTGAGCATTGCGCAGTTTCCATGCACCGTCGTAAGTTCATGACTTTGTAATATTTTAAGTCTAGATTTTCACCAGTGGCATTTTTCCACACTGCCTTATTTACAGTACAGCTGTCATTTTTCACAACATGGCTGAAGTGTGTTTTCACACTTTCAGCGCAGAGATGCGTGGTCACTGTGGGAAATCATTGTTCCAGACAGATAAAGAAAATCACAGTGACATTGTTCATGATCGGAGGCACCAAAATGCCTGAGTTGACAATGTGCTGTAAAAAAATCCCCAACCTAATTATATTACGGGTGTGTGTTGCACAGTTTCTATGTACGCTCATGACTTTACCATTTTTGTAAATATTTTTACTGCAGATTTACAACATTTCCATTTTTTACACCTCCCCATGAACAGTACAGCTGTCATTTTTTACATCCTGTTCGGAAGGTTTTTGCACCTGTGGTGCTAAATGCCGTAGTCGCTGTGCATAAGCAGCTTTCGGCTAAGAAACTGATATTCCCCCTGTTCATGAGGTGGGGTCACAAAAAAAACATGTTGAACATTTGGAGTCAAAATACCAACGAATGCCTGAGGTATTAGGGTTTCCAACCATAACGCCCAACCCTGTAGAGAATGACAGGCATCAGGGGTGTGACTTGGGATTCTTGCCTGTAATGCTCATACCATTCCACACTCTGCAGCCAGTGAGAAGCATTGAGGTATGCCTTGGACTCTTCGGCCCCAAAGTTCACCCCATTCTCCTATATCACACCCATCCCACTGTATTTCCTGATGGAATGGGGTGCGCATAAGGACCAAAGACCCCAAGGAACACCGTGACACTTGCCAGTGTCTGCAGGGTGGGGTGTACTGAAATGGCGTGGCCGTTATGGCTGACGACCCAAAGGCACACCCCAATGCCTGTCACTCTCTGCAGGGTGGTGGTGGGGTTGGCTTCAGTTTAATACTTCACTGCCATTACTATTACGCAGCTCTGTAACTACTACACTACCACTGCCAATGCCAGCAAGCAAACATTCGGCATTGACAAATGCTTGTTTACTAATTGCAAAAAGAATCCTTTTCGACTGTTCCTTTCTCACAATTTGCCAAAAAGAAAAATCCTTTTTCACAAACTGCAAAAAATTATCTTGTTTTGTTTCATTTTGATTCATTTTTTACAAATTGTGAAAAAGGATTTTGGCATGTTAAAAAACACATTTCTAAGTACATTATCAAATAATTAACCCCAGAATTGGATTCTATGGGTTCTGATTAGGAGAAGACAACTGTTTAATTTTGTTGTCACCACTAACTGAAAACAAGATGATGACAGAATGGAAAAAGATTCTGTATTTGTGGCAAAGGATCCCGTGTTTGCAAAAAAGGGTTCCACATTTGTCATAAAGAATCCTTTTTGAGCAGGACATCAAACTGGTCCCAGAGGAAATAATGGAAAACTTTGACTTGTAATAACTTTGGAATTGATTAATATTTTTTCACCAAATCTTCAAAAGGCATATCTGTGACACAAGACCTTTCTACCCTAAAAATTGCAGACCAAAATGCCATTTTTGCGCAGCAGCATGAAAAAGAATTAAAAAAAAAAATGGAAATGTTCACATTTTATGATACACCATATCTCTGCACCCACACATCTGACCAGAACAAAACTTGCCACAACAAAAGATCTTTGGTCCCTGATGGCCCATGCAAAATGTAATGTAAATTGCTTAAATGGTTGTGAAGTTATTGTAGTGCAAAGATTGGAGTTTAACATAGAAGTGGCTATTGAACCCTAACCATAGCGGCATGACTGCACCCCTATAAATATGTATGTAGGTTGGTAGATAGATAGATAGATAGATAGATAGATAGATAGATAGATAGATAGATAGATAGATAGATAGATAATGTATATACACATCATGCCAAACATAAAAATAAAATGTATTAATATATTGTCAGTGCTTTTTTTTTTTGCAGGCTCTATAGATATACATCATATTGCCAATTTGTTAGATGGTGTTGGGGATATCCAGGGAAACATGTGCATGTACTAATCCCATCATGCACAGTTAATCATATTAGGAACCAGTTTCCTTTGGCAGAATATTGTGGGTTTGAATACCCTGAAATCTAATTACATGTGACACAGCTGTAATGTTAGACATGTTCTCGGCACAAAGTTTCTACTGATTATATTAGTATCCGTTGAATATGTTTACCCTCTATTGTTATTGCTGTGGTTCTTTTTTTAATCATACTTTGATTTTTGTGCCTCTACAGTGCTCTGGTGGGGACATCCAGGAGCTGGCCCCCACCAACCCAGAGGACAGCAGGCTCACTAGATATGCAAGGGTCTAAGCATGGCCATCACTGGACCCTCCGCTGCAATTCCATGACAGGCCTCCAGGTTAGCGGGTGCACAGTCATCAAGCTGCTTGGTCATGCCCAGCCCTTTTTTCCACATTGTTTTTTTTTGTCCCTTGGAGCTGGCAGTGCAATGACAAACTGCGATTACGCAAGCATCTTGCGAAACTCCTCCCTATGCTGGCACCGCACCTTGTGCTTCTCTTGGTGTTCCAGGGGCTGCCCAAGCATGACACAATCCCACGAACCCACCCCAGAGGAAGGACAGCAGTCCTGGGATGCTTAATCCAACCTCTCCCCTGCCAGCCCCGGGAGGCCCGAGTTCGTTCCCAAACCTGGGTCGCTGGCATGGTGCGAGGTGTGGCGTCCAGTGCCTCAACCCTCAGTGCCACTGGGCTGACCACTGCTGTGGTTCTTGATATGGTGAATGCATTTCATCTATATTTAGTTCACCAAATCGATAATACGGACTTACAAAGATTGCAGTTTGTTCCTGTACTGTTTGTTTGATGATTTGCATTCAGTACTGTTACTGAAAATGAACTGTTAGTATTCTGTAAAAAAAAAAAAAAGAAATTCATTCTACATCATAACAGAAATTGGTTTCATAGAAACATAGAATTTGATGGCAGATAAGGACCGCTTGGCCCACCCAGTCTGCCCATTTCCCTACCTACTGGATAAGCTGCAGATCCTAGTTAACCAGCAGCCTACTTATTCTTACCCCCACACCCTAGAATTGCCTTATGACTGTCCCATGCATGCTTGAATTCCACCACTGATTTTGACTCCACAACCTCCTCCAGAAGGCCGTTCCATGCATCCACAACCCTCTCTGTGAAAAAATACTTTCTTAAATTACCTCTGAGCCGCCCCCCCTCTATCTTCAAATTGTGCCCTCTTGTTCTTGCACACCTCTTTTTGAAAGATGCTACCCTCTTGGACTTTGTTGATTCCCTTGAGGTACTTGAAAGTTTCTATCATGTCCCCCTCTTCCTCTTTTCCTCGAGGCTATACATATTAAGCTCCTTAAGTCTCTCTTCATATGTCTTCGGGTGCAGACCCTGCACCATTTTAGTTGCCCTCCTCTGGACAGCTTCCATCCTGTCTATGTCTTTGCAGAGATTGGGCCCCAGAACTGCACATAGTACTCCAGATGGGGTCTCACCAGCTATCTGTACAGAGGGATAATAACTTCCTGTTTTCTACTGGTGATGCCTCCCTATGCATCCCAGTAACCCCCAGCCCTCCTTGCTGCCCTCTCACATTGCTTGCCCACCTTTAGGTCATCTGATATGACTACCCCCAGGTCCCTTTCCATTTTTGTTGTTGTTAGTATCTCACCCCCATTGTGTACTCTTCCCTGGGTTTTGTTTCCAGGTGCATTACCCTGCACTTTTAGCATTGAATCTAAGCTGCCATACATTTGACCATTTCTCTAACCTTGCCAAGTCCCTTCTCATCTTTTCCACTTCCACCCTGTGCATCAACTCTGTTGCAGATCTTAGTGTCATCTGCAAAGAGACATACTTTTCCTTCCAGTCCTTCCGCAATGTCACTTATAAAGACATTGAAGAGGACCGGTCCTAATACTGAATGCTGCGGTACCCCACTAGTAACACTCCTTTCTTCTGAGTGGACTCCATTTACTATTACTCTCTGTGTCCTATTCTCCAGCCAATTCTTTACCCAGGCTGTCATCTTGGGACCCACTCCCAGGCTGGCTAACTTGTATATTAATATTTTGTGTGGGACTGTGTCAAATGCCTTGCTAAAGTCTAGGTAGGTTTCATAATTTTTTTGCTAAAGTCTAGATAGGTTTCATAATTTTTTTTAAGAAAATGAGACAAGTATGCAATTTTATCATTATCAACTAGTCAATGAAACTGTAAAATGTGGTGCCATAATATCTACATCATCTACTAAACAAACGTGAATAAAATCAGTGCCTGTCAAAGCCACCCACACAGCTTCTGTGTAGTTTTGATACTGTTTTAGTTCATAATACTGCACTGCATCTTTTTCACTAAATGGTTACTAACAGTAAGTACATTTCCTCACTACATTTACTTCAACATAATGAAACTTGAGTTGCATCATTCATGTGCTGTATAACTATTTCAACTTGTTTTATAAACTTGTAAGCTATACGTGACACTAATCACTAGTTACCTCAACCCCACACATGCTACCTCAGCTCAGACATTTTTACATAATCACGGACAGCACCATCAGCTATCTATCTGTTTGGCTCACATCCTGAGCTGGCCTTCATGTGACTGTTACTGCGCAGTGCAAGGTTTGGTGCTTCTGCCTGATGAAACACAGTCACACAACCGTCATCACAAGAGGTGATTTGAAGACTGTGCCTGATGCCGTTGCTGTTAGTGACAAGGCCGTATGTAGTACACAGGTGACAGTGGCATATTGATAACTGTTTTGTGGTGTGGGTGACCACTACATGCTACACTAAATATAGTTCATTCACAGCATGTCTGATCATGGTATCATGGAACATGAGCAACTTGTGGTTAGGTCAATATATCCAGATGGGTTTTCTGGGGTGGTGGGTAGTCCACCACTATACAACAATAAAAGGAAAGTTTATTAACATAATAGGGGATTGCTTACTCTATGGACCAGCGTACACCAAGTAAAATAGCAACATACTGTTAGCATGAGTGTTTATGGAGTTTGGGCAACTGTTACTCACATCAAAGGGCACAGTTTCATCAGCATTTACCACAGATGTTAGTTCTGCTGTTTGTTGCTGCTATGTGAGTATGGTGTACCCAAGTCACAATACTTGTGTTGACATTTTATTGCGTGCTTACAGTCACATATGCATAATATGTGACTCGTCAAGCAGCAAATCTAGATATGTGTCTGGTAACTGATGATTCTTTGTTGGGATGTTCAAAGGAGGAACACAATGATTTGGGTGTGGTACTCAGCACAGAAATGTCCATGACATAATCTGTCAAGCCCAAACAGATATTGAGCACTGCATTCATCAGGTCATCAATGTACCCTGTGGAAAACACAACAAATCATGACATCATTCTAACTACTACTGCTAATAATAATAATAAATCTATTTATATAGCGCAATATCAATAAATATCAAAGTGCCGTACAATTTCTAAGAACATAACTCAACTAAATACAACAGTTAAACAACACACAAATAAATAAAAACAGTTAAAAACTAAATATGCAATTATACATATTAAAACTAAAGGAAAGCACATAAAAACAGGTATGTTTTTAGAGCGGTTTTAAAGCTCTCCACTGTCTGGCACTCTCGAACCCGATGAGGTAGAGAATTCCACAGGAAGGGAGTTGCAAAGGCAAAAGCAGGATTGTTTATTTCTACATATTACAGTAACTCTTATAACCATAAGAGGTGTCTTGGCCCAGTGGTGCAGAGATCCGAGGCACTTCTTCATCACCTGCCATCATGCCAATGACTCAGTTTCAGGAATGGTTACTGAGGGTTGGCCAAGCATGGAGAGGATATAGAGTGACCCAGGGACTGCTCCTGGGGAGGGGTGAGGAGAATCAAGAGAGGCAGAGCATCTCAAAATGGTCTGGTGATGCAGTATAGTGTGGCTAGCCCAAAACAAAGTCCACAAAAGCAAAGTTTACTGCACTCAGGAATAAACTTGGCAGGAGTCATTCTATTGCAAAAATAACTAAAGTACTATTTATTTTCCATACCTTGACAATGGCATACAAAACGTCTGACTGGAGGATAGAGGGTTGCCCCAGCACTTCAGCCTGGATTGGCCTTCCTCAGAGGAAGGTACATATGGTTTCCTTTCTTCAAGAAAGCTACAAACAATTGTGTTGGCAACATGTGGCGAGACATACTTCTCTACCTTTGAAGAGTGTATCACTATGAGGCATTGGCTTGGACCCGTACCTTATGGGCCCTACATGAAGAAAGAAGATCAAGTGTGATGTTGTTTGCTCAGGCAAAGGGGTGGGCATTAGGGTTGAAACCCACAAGGAATACCCCACCACTGATTCGCCAAGACCCCTGAAACCCAAAACCCTAATGTTTTTTGCCTTTTGCTGTTTGGGAGATGGGGTGGGGAGTTAAGAGTTAAAAACCCAAACACCACATTTCCCTTCTTTTGTGGTGTTAATTTACCCTAACTGTTGCATCAACAAAGTTATTTGCAAATAATTTCCTTTCTTTTTGAGATAGTGGAATCATATCCTCATTCATGCAGGTCCCTTTGATACCAGTGTGAAAAGATGCAGATGCCCTGCACCAACAGAAGACTGTCCACATACAGAAGTACAGGGCTCTTACAGGCCCTGCACTTCACTGTAGCGATGGATGTGAAGAATTCATGGGGCTGTCTGGTGGGCTGTTGAAGCACAGGGCTCTGTGGTCCCTGTGCTTACAAGTGGCCGCAGATGCAGATGCAAAGGGCAAAAAGTGCATCTGTCAGCCAATGCACAGGGCTCTCTGCCACCCTGGGGTGCAGAGGTCCAGGGTCCTATGCCAAAAGGATAGTTGTCTTCACTATAAGGTAACCAGGCCTGTTTGGACAACCCTGTACCTTTCATTCCCTGGCTGTGGGGGTGTTGCATAACAGAGCCATCCTCCCACCCTCACCCCATCCAGCTGGGTCACTGAGCTCACCCCCAAACTCAGTTCACCAGCACAGGATCCCAAAGTATACCTGATAGGGTCAAGAGTGGTACTACTCACAAAGTTTAACAATTATATATTGTTTTTTAATTCTGACCCAAAGTTTTTCAAGATACTCATTTTAAGGTTTATAGTATGCTGGCTGAATTGTCATTTCAAACCAGAAGTGTGAAAGAATGTTTTGCTCAGGATTTTAAAATGACACATCACATTTATGAGGTGGTGTGGAAAAATGGTTATGTTAAAAGTTTTAAGTCAAAATACTGAAAATTAGTGAAGTTATAAGTGAATGTTGAAATACTGCAATGTTCACTCATAACCGGAACAAGGGTCATATTGTCGCATAAGACGTTAGGCCGCATGGCAAAATCGTGCCAATACAGTGCAATTTCTGCCATGTGGCATAACTCTTTTCTTGTGGGGCTCCACCCACTGCACACCCATTAACTCCTGGGGTTCAACTCAGGAGTGCACAAAGTTTAAAAAATAAAAGTTACCAGGAATCAAACCCAGTCCCAGACACAGCACCTGGATTTTTAGCTGTAGTGGCTCAGTCAATTGAGCCATGGCAGCTGCTCAGCAGAAACCCATCCCAGCAGACGTCTTATCCTCTGCCTGGGATGTTTCAAGTGGTGTAATACTATGTACAGCAGTGTTTGCGGTAGTGCACCATTCGCTGTAACCTACAGCACTGTACAGATTTAGCCACAATGTCATAATGATATTGTTGCAGGACATTATGCCCCAGTGGGCTCATAACCTGGGCATTTTACTGTATTTGTACACTAAATTGTCAGCATAGCCTTCTTATTACCCCATCTCATGAACCTGTAGTGAAAATTTTCAAATCCCCACTAAAACGTCATTTCACAGCATTGAAACATCATTCTGCGCCACGGGTGTGAAAACACATTTTGGTCAGGATTTGAAAAATGACAGCTGTCACATTCATAATACGGTGTGAAAAAAATGCCTAGTTGAAAATTTGGAGTCAAAATATTTAAAATTATCAAAGATACAAGCAAGAGTACTAAAATGTCAACGTATGCACATAACTTTGCCATTTTTACATATTTTGACCCCATATTTTCAGTATAGCCTTCTTATGATCCCACCTCATGAACAAGCGTGGTGAACATTTTCAAATCCTGATGGAAAAGTGATTTCAACAAGTGACCACAAACTCACCTTTTGTGCCTGATTTACGTAATTCTATTGTAATTTGTCATGAGGTGAGGACCTAAAAAGGCTATGTTGAAAATTTGGGGACAAAATATGCAAAAATGAGAAAGCTATGCAACAAAGTTCAAAACCCCATTGAAATACATTGAACCATACTTACCTCAGTTTCATATTGCACTCTGCAGTTCCAGCAGCAAGACATGTCTTCTATTGGAGAGTGGGAATGGATCTTCACTGTGGGACCTGTTCAGGTGAGTGAGGGTGTGTGGGGGAAGTGGGGGGGTGCTGAGTGGGAGGTCAGGTTGGAGGGTGAGATTAGCGAGGGACAGTTTACTTCTGAGAAAAAAAACAACAAGGGATGGTGTTCTTATTTTTCAGGAAACACTGACATTCTGACACTGGGGACTGGGCAGCCCTGTGTTGAGTGACTGTTTGGCAGCACCAGGGGTGGGCATTGGTGCTGACACCTAGAAAATAAGAAGAAGGGTGAGTGACCTGGAGGATGTCAAGAAAAGCAGTACATGTGGGTGGGCAACTCGGTCCACTTATAAAAATATATAAATTATTTTAAAAAAGAACACTTTTTGGAAGAGCAGCCAGGCAATCTGGGGTTACAGCAGCATTCTGACATCACTACTGTTGCACAACAGCATTTTGACATCACTACTGTGGTACAACAGCATTCTAACTTCACTAATGTGGTATGGCAGCATTTTGGCATCACTGCTGTGGTACAACAGAATTCTGACATTACTACTGTGGTACAACAGGATTCAGACATCACTACTGTTGTACAACTGCATTCTGACATCACTACTGTGGTACAACAGCATTCTGACATCACTACTGTTGTACAACAGCATACTGACATCACTACTGTGGTAGAGCAGCATTCTGACATCACTACTGTTATATAAAAGCATTCTGACATCATTACTGTGGTACAACAGCATTCTGTCATCACTGCTGTGGTACTACAACAGCATTCTGACATCACTGCTGTGGTACAACAGCATTCTGATGTCACTACTGTGGTACAGCAGCACTCTGACATCACTACTGTTGTATAAAAGCATTATGACATCATTACTGTGGTACAACAGCATTCTGACATCACTACTGTGGTACAACAGCATTCTGACATCACTGCTGTGGTACAACAGCATTCTGATGTCACTACTATGGTACAACAGCATTCTGACATCACTGTTGTGGTTTAACAGTATTCTGACATCACTGCTATTGTACAGAAGCATTCTGACATCACTACGGTTGTACAAAAGCTTTCTTTTTTCTCAATAAAAGTTTTTATTAATAAGTAAGATATAACATAACATGCATGTATAACATGTACAATCATTAAAAAACTTGACAAGAATTTATATTGGAATATATATAACATGCAAATATAATTAAGAACATCAATCCATTTCCTTACATTCCCATGATACTTCTCAAATATCATTTATTATATACATGTAATTCATGACCCATAACTATAACTATTTAGTACTGTATCTCTAGCATTAAACTTGTTCTGATCCCACTAATGCTGTTATCATTTTCCCCCGAATCCAACATACTAACAAAGCAGAGTACAAGGAAGATAAAGAAAGAGAGAAGAAAAAAGAGGAGAGCGAGAGAGGGAGCAGAACCACTGTTTCAGGAGAGAGACTTACGACTACTGTCAGTTAGCTTTCCCAGTTAGAGCATCTGAGAGGCCATCTTGTTTGGGGGTTCTAGAACCCATGCTATAGAAAACATCAGAACAGACAAATTGGCTTTGCATATTAATGGAATCGGGCATAAATTTGAGTCCAGATTTGGTGCAGTTGAGAGGCTGATCAAAGGAATCGATATCAGTAGGGGCACAACAGTGTTCTGACATCACTACTGTGGTACTACAGCTTTCTGATGTCACTACTGTGGTACAATAGCATTCTGACATGACTACTGTGATATAACAGCATTCTGATACCACTAGTGTGGTACATTAGCATTCTGATGTCACTACTGTGGAATAATAGTATTCTGACATCGCTAGTGTGGCACAATAGCATTTTGATGTTACTACTATGGTACAACAGCATTCTGACATCACTAATGTGGTGCTGTAGTACCCCGAAGTTAAGAACACCACAAAAAAAGGGGACCCTTTTCTCTGACGTGGGGATTTTTCTTTTTTTCCTTCCCCTTGCAATCCCCCCTCCATTATCCTCTGTTCCATCCCCTCCTTGCCTGCAGTTCCACCAACCCCCTCCCTATCTCTTTGTTTGATTTCACACTGTTCAGTGCTGGAAAGTGGGGTAATGGGTAGGTGACACTCCCTGGAGGGCTTGTTGTGCCCAGTCCCCTGGCCAGAAGCCAGGATCTCCCCTGCCTGCCAAGGGCCAGGGAGTGGCCAGTGATGAAGAGTCAGTGGCTGAG
The DNA here is from genome assembly GCA_016271365.2 of Neoceratodus forsteri. Taxonomy (NCBI): domain Eukaryota; kingdom Metazoa; phylum Chordata; order Ceratodontiformes; family Ceratodontidae; genus Neoceratodus; species Neoceratodus forsteri. Next base: position 1,431,767,502 of record CM057459.1, read on the forward strand.
ACATGGAGAGTGGAGGACATGAGGAGCATGGACAAAGGAAAAGTACCTGGAGTGTGTCCGTGGCTCCTCCAGCATCGCTCCTCTCCGTCTTCAGTCTGGGGGTGTGTGGCAGGGCAGCAGCCAGGTCCATTGGGTGGGAGCATGGCTTCCCAGCATGATCCATTTCCTTCCCCCAGAGCCCTGAGTAGCGTGAGGGGAAGCCTCCACAGGCTGGATCAGGTAGTGCATCACAAAACTGGGTCCAGGTGGAAAACACGGCCAGACCTGTAGTTCCACATCCAGCAGCCGCAGCAATGTGAGAAAGGTGCCAGGTGGCAGTGCAGCTCTCCAGCCAGGTTCCCTGCCTCCCACCAACAGAACTGGAGTCCTGGGTGGGTTTATGTGACTCTTAATGCTTGAAGGCAATCGCCATTAGGGCAAATATTGCATTGGCGAAAATCCATTTCGCGATGTACACCCAGCTACTCTTAGAAAGAGGCACCGGGAACTTAAATTTGTTTGTATATGTAGGGTCTGTGCCCCTGCACCCTCCTCATGGGGGCTTCACCCTCCACACCCTCTACTAAAGATTCTCAATTCCAGAGGGTGAATGTCGGGTGTGCGAAAAACAAACAAAAAGAAAACCTCGGACCGACACAAAATTCCTGACGCACCCAGCACCCTCCCAACCATAGCCTGCCATGAACCCCCCATGCCACACAGCCAGCTCAGCAACCCATCATCACGCTACACATCACAAACCCTCCCTCTCCTTCTGCCCATCGCATAGCATGCTCGCTCCCCTCCAAGCACGACATAGAAACATAGAAACATAGAAACATAGAAACATAGAAGTTGATGGCAGATAAGGACCGCAAGGCCCATCCAGTCTGCCCATTTCTTTTTCTACCTTATAAATGTGCCATCGGCCTTTGCTCTGTCAGTGACCTATCTATTCGTAGTCATTTGTATTGCTCCTTATGCCTATCCTATGCCTGTTTGAAGCCCTGCACTGTATTCATAGCCACCACTTCTTGTGGTAAGCCATTCCATGCATCTACCACCCTTTCTGTGAAAAAGAATTTCCTCACATTCCCCTTAATCGGCCTCCTCTAATCTCATGCTGTGTCCTCTTGTCCTGCTATTTTCTTATATTTAAACATGTTAGACTCTTTCACCTTGTTTATGCCCTTAAGGTGTTTAAATGTCTCGATCATATCACCTCTCTCCCTCCTTTGCTCAAGGGTATACATATTGAGCTCCGTTAATCTGTCCTCATATGTCTTCTGATGCAGTCCCTGCACCATTTTGGTTGCCCTTCTCTGGACTGCCTCAATTTGGTTAATGTCCTTGTGAAGGTGTGGCCTCCAATACTGCATGCAGTACTCCAGATGGGGCCTAACCAATGTCTTGTACAGAGGGATTATTACCTCCCTCTTACGACTTGTGATACCCCTACTAATACACCCTAACACCCCCCTAGCCTTACCTACTGCTTTAGAGGTCTGCTTGGATGATTTTAGGTCATCAGTGATGATGATGCCCAAGTCTCTTTCTTCCTTTGTGACTGCTAGCAACTCCCTCCCAGCCTATAAGTGGCTTCAGGTTTCTCTTCCCTATGTGCATGATTTTGCACTCTTTGCATTAAATCCCAGTTGCCACTCTTCTGACCATTCTGCTAGTTTATCCAGATCTCTTCTCATTCTGCCCACCCCATCTGGATCATCTACTCTGTTGCAGATCTTGGTGTCATCTGCAAACAGACAAGCCTTACCCTCTAGTCCATCTGCGAGGTCACTAATGAAGATGTTGAATAGGACTGGCCCCAGGACTGATCCTGAGGTACCCCACTTGTGACTTGCATCTCTTCTGACTGTATACCATTTACCACCACTCTCTGTTTTCTGCCAGTCAACCAGTTTGCCACCCAGTTGACCAACTTCTGACCCACCCAGCCTACCTAGCTTATTTATCAATCTTCTATGTGGAACAGTGTCAAAAGCTTTCTATGAAGTCAAGGTAGGCGACATCAACTGCTCCCCCTTGGTCCACCACTCTGGTTACCCAGTCAAAGAAATCTATGAGATTAGTTTGACAGGACCTTCTTTGTAAACCCATGCTGTCTTGGATCCTGTGCCCTATGGATTCCAGGTGTTGCACTATCCTTTCCTTAAGGAGTGCCTCCATAATCTTGCCCACTACTGAGGTAAGACTGACGGTCTGTAGTTCCCCGCCTCCTCCCTGCTACCACTCTTGTGGAGTGGGATCACATGAGCCCTTCTCCAGTCTTCTGGGACCTCTCCTGTGCCTCAGAGACTCACTAAACAATTCTGCTAATGGCTCTGCTAGTTCCTCCTTTAGCTCCTTAAGTACCCTGGGATGTATGCCATCAGGTCCCATTGCCTTATCCACCCTGAGCTTGTAGCTCTTGTAGGACCCTTTCTTTGTGAAGGGAGTAGTGCTCACCTCTCCTCCCCTGTGTCCATGATGCTGAGCTGTGGGCCCTGTCCTACCTTCTCTTCAGTAAATACTGAGCAAAAGTATCTCATTTAGGATAGATGCCTTTACAGGTCCTCCTCCTACATGCTCCCTTTCTCCATTAAGCTAGCAATACCCCTCTGGACTTTCTCCTTTCACTAATGTATCTATAGAAAGTCTTGTCACCTTCTTTACTGTTTGTGCTAGTGTTTCCTCAGTTTGGGACTTTGCCTGCCTTACTGCCTTACCTGCTTCCCTTAGGGCAGTTTGGTATGCCTCCTATCTTCATCCTGCTGTGTTCCTTATATTTTCTGAAGGCCAGCCTTTTGCTCCTGACCTTTTCTGCTACTGTATTTGAGAACCAAAGTGGTTTCCTTCTTCTTTTACACTTCCTTTTCTGTCTAACACAATGGGATGTTGCTTCAAGTATTGTATCCTTAATGCTTGCCCACTTTGCCTGTACCTCCTCACCTGTGTTTCTTTTTGCCAGGGCTAGCTTAACTCTGTTGGCCATCTTATCAAAGTCAGCTCCTCTGAAGTCCCATATTTTTGCCTTGGAATGGGATGATTTAGATGTAGTAGCCAAATTGAACCATACCATGTGATGGTCACTGGCCCCCAGGTGACCTTCTACCTGGAGATCTGTGATCCCTTCTTTGTTAGCCAGTACTAGATCTAGGATAGCCCTGTCTCTTGTGGGTTGCTGTACCAGTTGTTTGAGGCCCTCCCCTGCAGGAATCCACTATGTGTCTAGTTCTGGCTGATGTTCCTGCTGGTATTGACCAATCTGTATCTGGCATGTTGAAGTCTCCCATTATCAGAACCTCCCTTTAGCTGTCATGTTTTGTATATCTTCTAACAGTAATGTGTCTATGTCCTCCTCTGGTCTGGGGGCCTGTAGACAACCCCAGTTCTTATGGCTGTCCCATTTCCTGTTTCCAGGGTGACCCACAGTTCTTCTGGCTCCTTATGTGTATTCTGAATTTCTGTAGCTTTGATATTTTCATTAACATACAGGGCCACTCCTCCCCTTTTGCACCTCGGTCTCTTCTGAACAATACATAGCCAGGTACTGAAGTCTCCCAAGTGTGGTTACTGTAAACCACGCCTCACTAATTGCTACTATGTCCAGTTTAGCCTCTGACATTATTGCCTGCAGGTCTGGGATCTTATTTCCCAGGCTGTGAGCATTGTGTACATGATTTTCCATTGGCAGATTTTGGTGTGTTAGTTGTTGGGTGAAGTTTGGCATTACCCTGTGCATCGTATGGGGAGACAAACCTTTTTCTTACCTGGTGATGCAAATGAGCGGCAAACACGCTGAATTCCTGTTTGACCACTAGCTGAGGGGGGAGGGGTGTTCTTCCCATTCGACGTATGGGGTGCTGCACCCCTCTCCCATTTGCTAGTTTAAATATTCTGCAAAGACGTCAAACTTCTGCCCCAATGCACTGACTCCTCTTTAGTCAGATGCAGTCCATCAAATTTAAAGAACTTTCGCTCCCAGAACTGTTGCCAGTTCCTACAAATCTGTGTCCTTTTTCTGGCACCAGTCCTTGAGCCACGTGTTTAGCTCCCTATCTCCCCTTCTCTGACCTTTCCATCCATCTGCCCTTCTCCAGACTGGCAGGATCTCAGAGAAGGAGATGCCGGACGAAATAGATGATAGTTTGTCACCCAGCCTAGTCAGGTGTTCCTTGGTCTCCACAACTGACCGGCTGGTGAGATCATTAGTCCCTATGTGTACTAGGACATCAATGTTTTCTCCTGCTTTGTGAACAATTTTAGCAATCCGGTCAGTGTCTCTCCATGCTGATGTACCTGGGAGACATCTGACCATCACCCCTGGCTGGAGATGGGTATCAACTCCCCGAATCATGGAGTCTCCTATGATCAGAAGTTTTTTGGATTTCCTTTGTGCTTGTTTTGTTTTGGTTCCTGATTTGGGTGAGTATTGTTGTGCTAGCTCCTGTGCTGCAGTGTCCTGCTCTGCAGTGTCTTCTGCCTCTTTATTTGATTTCAGAGATAGAGCAGATACCTGTTGTAGTGTTTATATGGTTTTGGAGGTAATGTGTTGGAGAGCAGAGAGTGATGGGGCACCTGATTTGCTCCTCCTAACCACCTGCTAACCTCCTGGACCAACTACCCTCTGCGGTCGAGGTTTTCTGTTTGATGTTGGGGAAATGGCGGGTGGTTCTTATAATGTATTTCCTCTTCAATATGAAATTTGAGGCGTGCAATCTCTGCCCATGCTGCCGGAGCTGAGACCTAAGATCTCAAGGCCCAGCATGTAGGACAGTGTCCTAAATCCTGTAAGACTGTCCTTCTGAAAATTGTTCCACAGTACCTGCAGTTAATGAAATCCATTACAAATAAGTTGCTGGGTTTGTAACCTAGTCAAGTAATTAGAAGGAAAAAAATGCAAGTAATGGTTTAATTGTGCTTTGTTTAACTTGTTATAACAAGTTAAATTACTAGTGCCCTGTAAATGAGATCACCTTGTGGAGGCCCACTGATCCGCCCCTTCCTGCTCTGTCACAGGAAATGTCACAACTGTGGTACCCTATAAAGGAGTGTAGCGTGGGTGGTTGGGGATGGGGTGGGTGGCTGGGCCCTTCCCTGCCTAAAAGAAGAACCACAGACGAAGAACAAGGAGGTAAGAGCAGAAACAATCAGTCAACAACAAATGCAGTAACCCTGAAAGCTTATCCTAATGTTAGATAAAACTGTAAAACCTGTAAAGCACCACCTGTAATAATTTCAGAGAAGATATACCCTGTAAGAAACACTTGTCAGAGAAAAATAAAGCATGTAACAGAAGATATACCTTGCAAAGTCAATTTGAATCAGAAGATTACAGCAGTAATCTGTTAGCACACACCTGTAGGCACACCTTGTAATAATGCAGAAGAAGGTATACCAGCAACAACAATTTGAATCAGAGAAAAATAAAGCAATGAAATGTTAACAACAAACAGTAGCAATCCTGTGAGTAAAAATAAAACACCACCACACAGTAAATCTGCTTAGCCAAACTAAGTCTAATCCTTCTCCTTGCTCTGGTAAGTTTCTCTACTCTGCCTTTCAAGCAGTCTTAGAAGGAAAGAGCTCAGGTGAAGCTAGGTGCCTTAGGCCAGCAAACCAAGTCTTCTACCTCCAAGATATCAACTAACCTGACTTTTAACCCTTCTTTCTGTTGGAATACTGACAGTTTGCCAGCTCCACCCCACATACACACCTAATCCTTTGGAAGAGCTGTGGGAGGAAAAGCAATTAGCTCCTTCAATGTGAGAAGGAGACTGAAACACCTCTGAGACAACAAACCTTTTCAACAAACAAGAAAAAATAAAACACAGTGTCAAACAGTAATTTTGCTTAGCCCAATGATAAAAAGTCACAAAATGTAAGCTCCACCTGTAATACAGTAATTTCAGAGAAGATATACCTGTAAGAAACACTTTGCTCCAGAGAAAATAAAGCAGTAACAGAAGATATACCTTGCAAAAGTCAATTTGAATCAGAAGATTACAGCAGTAATCTGTTAGCACACACCTGTAGGCACACCTTGTAATAATACAGAAGAAGGTATACCAGCAACAACAATTTGAATCAGAGAAAAAATAAAGCAATGAAATGTTAACAACAAACAGTAGCAATCCCTGTGAGTAAAAAATAAAAACACCACCACACAGTAAATCTGCTTAGCCAAACTAAGTCTTAATCCTTCTCCCTTGCTCTGGTAAGTTTCTCTACTCTGCCTTTCAAGCAGTCTTAGAAGGAAAGAGCTCAGGTGAAGCTAGGTGCCTTGGCCAGCAAACCAAGTCTTCTATATACATATAGTGACAGGATGCTCTATAACCCACATTCACCCCCCCATCCACTAGCCCTGAGAACAGGCACTACTACTCAGTCACCCTTTTTGTAGGCGCTCAACAGCGATCACCCTTCTCACAGGATACTGTCACAGGCCATGGTGGTTAGTGGGCAAGTACCCAATCTTTTTCTATACTCATACCACATGTGCCAGGAGTGGGGAGGGAAAAGGAAAGGGAAATTAAAGGGGCAGAGTGCTTAGGGAAAATACTTAAAGGGCCAGCACCCTAGTACAGCCCAAGTAGGAAAAGAGGGGTGCAGTGAGCTCCCTGGGTGAGCTGCCAACTCTGAGGGGGAGGCAAATTAACAGGCAGTGAGCTGAATGCACAGAAAGGAAGAGGTGAAGGCCCCAGGAGTGGCCAGAGGTCCTTGAGCTATTTTTTTTTTTTGTATTTATTTTTTACTATTGTCAAAAGTGACTCCATATAAGGCAGGCAGAGCCAACAGTAGCTTGCCTCTAGGTAGGTAAAGAGAGAGGGGCACCGTGATTTAGAAGCCCCAAAAGGAGGTGAAATCCAGAAATGAGGCTCCACCTAAGGCACAGGTGTGGATGTTAGTATTAATAACGTGGGTCGGATTAGCAAAAATAGCCAAAAGGGGGAGACCCTTGAAGGTTCAGCGCCCCTTTGGGGAAGGGTGGAAGGGGTCTAGGGGCCCTGGATAACCCATGGTGTCTGTGCAGGTTTTCTATGCACCCCCTCCCCAAACGACACTGTGCTGTTGCCTGCCTAGCACCCCCTACAGACTATATTTCCTACAAGAACTGAACTGTCTGCTAAAAACTGAACTGTTTGCTTGCGCTGAACTGTGTTATTGAACTGCATTCTTGTGCACCTGACATCCAGCTTCACCTTTGTTGCCCAGACCAGCTTCGTCAGAGTCCACTGCTGACCCACAGAGGTCCCCAGGCCCATCTGCCAGCTGTAGCAGAACCACCTCCAGTGATGTCAGCCTGTCTCAAAGTTTCACCACAAGTGTTCCAGCATCAGTCCTGTGACGGTAAGTGGTAGAGAGCCGCCAGTGAGGTATCCAGTAGTGAGTCAGCTTAGGGGCCACACTTGTTCAAGCATGATGGACAACAGTTAATGTACATACCCTTTTCTTATTTTGCTGGCCATCCGTAAGTGTGCGCATGTCCATGTCATTCCTTTGAGGCTGCCAGAGGGTTGCATTGTCAAGAGTTTCCTTCTTGGGAGGTGTCCTGAGTGCTGGGGACCAGCCAGTGACCATTGCTGTGGATCGTCCAGAGAGCCATCTAAGACCAGAAGTCTTCAGCGTCTTGCCTGGAGCTGCAGAGGATTCCCAAGTTCTTCATTGACAGCTAGCAGTGTTCCCCTTTTTGTTCTGTTCATCCGGGGGATGCCCCACTATGGCCTGTTTGTGAAAAGCACTTTGTGGGGTCAATGCCTACCTACTGATCAGCTGATGCATAGGAAAGCCCAAGCTTGGTTCATCAATTGTTTTATCATCTCGGCCGATACACACAGGACTTGAACTAAAAGGGGTTCGACCAATTATTGGTCCAAATCGTATTGTGTTGTTGATTATTATCCTGTATTATACGAGTGGCATCTCCTCTCAGCCAATCAGGATTCAGAACTGCCATCAGTTATTCCCCCACAAACTGAAAAACAATGCCCCCAGAGTCGGTTATTCACCTAAGCCCCACCCACAGTCGGTTAATGAAGCATTAGCCACGCCCACAGTCAATTAATCACCCCCCCACATCAAGGAAGAGAACAGTAAAAAATGGCATAATAACACCTGTCCATGTCAGCAGCTTCTGAAACATTAAACTGACCCTCATACATTCTAGTTCCAACTCCCATTCATTTTTATTTGCCCCATCCAGTCCGTTATTCTTTTTTTCTTTCTTTTTTCTGTGTGATATCCTGACCACTACCCCTTCTTCACCTGCTCACTCCGCTGCCGTGAACAACAACAAGGCTGCAACTGCACTCAGTTCTGACAGTCCCTGGATAGCCAAGCAGCTCACACTCACCTCCCTACCTGAACACTCTCGAGGAATTCTTACAGCCTGCCACAAACGATTACTTGACTGCTGCCGGTTTCTCTCAAATTTACCCCTATCTCTCTCTCTCTCTCTCTCAGTTCCTGGCAGATAGACCCTGACCGCCACACACACTGGCTCACACTAACTCTGGAAGGGGAAGTGTAATGAGAGCGACTGTGAGACAGAGAGAGAAGAAAAAATACAGGAAAGAGTAACTAAGCACGTGTGACTGATGTTCTTATTTGCCCTCTTTTTTGCTGGTCACCCTGTACTGCACAAACATTAAAAAACATTTTTAAACACATTCCAACTTGTGTAATAGTAATAACATCCAGCGAGTTGGAGTATACTTGCAGTAATCGGCTTCTGTGGTGATTAAATACCGAGGCGAACAGAATCTGGTCATTGCTTCGTATACTCCAACTCCCTGAAGGTTATCACTTAAGTATTGTCAAAAACAGTTTGTTATTCTACTTATCCCTTGTAAATAAACCCTTTTGCATCTTGGTCCCTGAGAAAGCTTTCTGCTTCTCCTTCCAGATTAATCTGGCCTGTCTTAAAATTGTTAGGGAACCTTTCGGCCTGCCACAGTACATCATTCTGACATGACTACTGTGGTAGAACAACATTCTGTCATCACTACTGTGGTACAACAACATTCTGACATCAGTACTGTTGACCAACAGCATTCTGACATCAGTACAGTAGACCAACAGCATTCTAACATGACTACAGTGGTACAACAGCATTCTGACGTGACTACCATGGTACAACAACATTCTGACATCACTACTGTGGTACAACAGCATTCTGACATCCTTACTGTTGTACAACAGAATTCTGACATCAACACTGTGGTACAACAGCATTCTGACATGACTACTGTGGTACTGCAACATTCTTATATCACTACTGTGGTACAACAGCATTCTGACATCACTACTGTGGTACACCAGCACTCTGACATCACTACTGTGGTACAACAGCATTCTGACACGACTACTGTGGTACAACAGCATTCTGAAATAACTACTGTGGTACAACAGCATTCTGACATGACTACTCTGGTACAGCAGCATTCTGACAACACTGCAGCAACTGAAAGTGTGTGAATTTCCATACAGAACACCACTGAGCATATATTATAATAAAATATTCTTGAGAAGGCCCAACACCTTTCCAAAGTCCCCAGATCTAAAGTTTGGGACCACCACACTTGATTTTATTCACTGAACTTACAGAATAATGTTAAACTTCATAGTGCCTTGGTTGTGCTGCCCCAGTGGGTCCTCTACCCTCATGTCACTTGTAATGTCCTGATTAATCAATAGGCTGGCCAGGCCACCTTCTCATATTGCTTCCCTAAACTCTTAAATGCCCTTCCCCCATACATCCGCAATGTCCCAACCCCACATTCCTTGTCCTCCCTCCTCCAAAATTTAATCTCCCCTTCCCGCAACTGCTCTTAACTTATGTTATTCCTGTCCCCTGACCCCTGTTGTGTTGCAGTTGCTGTGCTGCCTGTACACTTCAGGTTTCTTCCTCTACTCATTGTAATTTGCCCTAGTAATTGCTTAATATACTCATTACATAGACGCTGGAGAGGAAGAACAAGAGTACAGGGAGGGCAGACTGTAAAACATGGAAGGTCATGCTAACAAATGCTTGTAGCCTAGGAAATAAGGTTCCAGACCTGGAGGCCTTGTTGGTAGATGCAGACCTTGACATAGAAGCAATAACAGAGACATGCTACTCTGCTAATCATGGCTGGGAAGTCAATGTACCAGGCTATACATTGTTCAGGAAGGACAGGGAATGTAAAAAGGGCGAGGGAGTGGCCCTGTACATCAGAGATGGTATAAAAGCTACAGAAGTTCAGGGAAGACAGGAGGAGGCGGAGGTAATGTGGGTCACCCTGGAGTCAGGGAATGGAACAGCAATATGCACTGGGGTGATCTACAGACCTCCAGCACAGAGGGAGGAAGTAGACAGGGAACTAGTGGAGAACATACACAACAAGGCAGCTAAAGGTGAAATCCTGCTACTGGGGGATTTCAATATGCCAGATATGGATTGGGCTATTCAGGTGGCTACTTTAGCCAGAAGCACAGCTATCCTAGAATCCCTGCAGTGGGTTGGACTCAGGCAGCTGGTGCATGAGCCAGCCAGGGACAAGTCGATTCTGGACCTGCTATGGACCAATGGGAACAGAGTTGAAGAAATCCAGGTGGAAGGGCAGCTGGGTAGTGACTACCCCATGGTGTGGTTCAGCATGGAGACATGGACTCAATTAAACCACACAAGGGCAAGAGTATTATATTTCAGGAGGGCAGATTTCACTGAAATGGGTAGATGTATACAAGCAGTCCTGAAGAACGGAGGGGCAACAGAGGGGGTGGAAGAACAATGGGAAAAACTGAAAGGATCCATAGTGGAGACAATAAACCAATGCATTAGGATAGTGGCCAAAGGGAAAAGAAGAAGAAAACCACCATGGTTCTCTAAAGAGGTGAGGGACAAAATCAGGGCTTAAAAGCTGAGTTTCAGGAAATTTAAGGGGAGCCAAAGGGAGAAGGATAGGGAGGTTTATCTTGAATTTATTTATTGAATTTTGTTGACTCGGTAGGCCCACTGAGACTAGAAGTCCCTTTTACAGAGGCGACCGGGGGGGGGGAATACAGATGGTAAGCAACTGAAATTGAATCAGATTAAGCTGTTGGTGGTATTTTTTATTTAGTGAATGGGGGAAATTTGATCAGGACACTGGGGAAACCCCCCTACTCTTTTCGATAAGTGCCATGGGATCATTAACATCAACCTGAACTATCACCAATCCCAATCCAGGCAGATGGGACTTCCGTTTAATGTCTCATCCAAAAAATGGCACCTCAGAAGTGCAGCACCCCTTCCTGCTGCACTACAGTGTCAGTTTTGGGATATTAACCCAAGTGCCAGATGTGGAAACTGAACCCACAGCCCTCTGATCTCCCAGCTTCAGAGGCGAGTCTGCTACCTACTAAGCCACTGACACTGTCTAAGGGAAGCAGGGAAGGCTGTTAGGAGGGCAAAGGTGAAAACAGAAGAGAGTGCAGCAGGGTCTGTAAACAAAGGGGAAAAGGCATTTTATAGGCACATCAGTGAAAGAAGAAAACACGGGGGAGGGGGGATTGTGAGGCCCAAAGGGGGAGAAGGGAAATGTGAGGAGGGGGATCTGGACAAGGCAGAAATACTGAACAAATACTTCTGCTCAGTATTCACTAAGGAGGGGGAGGGTCTGCCAGTCCTCTCCTGCTCACTTGCTACATGTCCTCTGGACCTGTCCAACCTTGTTAACCTTCTGGACTCTAGTCCTAGGGGACTGCTCCAGAATAATTGGTAAGTCAATTCAGATTCAAAATCACTCCCTGCTACTAGGAGATACATTGGCGCTAAACCCACTCTCCCCCTCCAGTGCAACATGGGTCCTAGTAGCTTTGATGGAAGCTAAAAGGGCCGCTCTGATGCGTTGGAGGCAGCCTACTCCCCCAACAGTGCTACAGTGGTGCTCTGCCATGTCCAGGCTGGCTAACTTTGAGAGGCTCTCAGTGGCGGCAAAGGGCTGACTGGACAAGTACTACAAGAAATGGGGAGCCTATTTATACTCTCACATCTGCTTGGTGACACCCCCGCCATTCCAAAAACCCCCCTGAATATAGCTGATGGCATAGCCTGATTATAGCAAATTTCGGGCATTTGTGGCTGTATGGTCTTGTCTCTATTATTAATTCATACTGTCTTAATCTATATTGTTATGTACTTTTGGACCTATCTATGGTCGTATTAACCCTGTCTGTTTCAATTGGATGGGCAACTTTATCTAAACTCATTTAAGGGTCTCAAGGTGTAGCTGCTATCTGGTAGATGTTCATATCAGTAGACAGCAGATGATCATGACTGGAAACCCCGATACCAGACTGCAGAAATTTGTTGGCCTAGGTAGAGGGTCTATGATTATTAGTTTCTTTACTGTGTGAGTCTCATCCCATGTAGTTCGAGAAGGTTTGTACTTTGCATCCTGTTTTAGGAGAACCTGCTTACAGAATATTATTGGCAGTATATGTCTAAGGATAGTCCGTTATGTCCTGAAGAATAGATATGTATGTATTGAGCATGTATGTTTATGTTGTATATATGATGTATGAAGGCCGTCCTGTACAGCTCTGGATAACTGATAAGTTCAATAAAATTTTACATGATAAAAAAAAAAAAGGAGGAAGAGGATCAAGGACCACAGTTGGGTTGCAGAGGCAATGGGAGGGGAGGAGTGGACACCAGTCCATTCACAGTGGAGAGTTTTCTTGAAGAACTCACAAAGCCGAAAGTAGATATGGCCATGGGGCCAGACGGCATCCACTCGAGGATATTAAGGGAGCTGCAAAGGGAACTAGCAGCACCTCTGGTGGCTCTGTTCACAGAGTTTCTTAACACAGGTGTGGTTCCAGAGGACTGGAGGAGGGCACATGTAGTCCCACTGCACAAAAGCGGCAGTAGGGAGGAGGCAGGGATCTACAGGCCAGTCAGCCTCACCTCAGTGGTGGGAAAGTTCATGGAGGCACTGCTGAAAGAAAGGATAGTGGCACATCTGGAATCCAGTGGTAGTCAGGATCTCATCTGAGGCAACACAGATTCACAGCAGGAAGGTCATGTCAAACAAATCTAATAGATTTTTTTGATTAGGTGACTAGGGAAGTAAATCAGGGAGAGGCAGTAGATATTGCCTACTTAGATTTCAGCAAAGCCTTCGACACCATCCCACATAGAAAGCTGATTAACAAGATGGGTAGTCTGGGCATGGGAGACAAGGTGGTGAACTGGGCTAGGAACTGGTTAGCTGACAGGAGACAGAGGGTGGTGGTAAATGGGGTACAATCTGAGGAGAGGGGGGTGATCAGCAGGGTACCACAGGGATTAGTAATAGGACCAGTCCTGTTCAATGTCTTCATTAGTGACATTGCAGAGGGGCTGGAGGAAGGTCTGCCTGTTGCAGATGACACCAAGATCTGCAACAGGGTGGATATTCCAGAAGGGGTACACAAAATAAGGGGGACCTGGAGATGCTTGAAACATGGTCAGAGATGTGGCAACTGAGGTTCAATGCAAAGTGCAAAATAATGCACCTGGGTAGAGGGAACCCTGGGGAGAGCTACAAGTTGGGGGGGAGGAGCTGACTGTCACCGAAGAGGAAAGGGACCTAGGGGTTATCATCTCTGATGACTTTAAGGGATCAAAGCAGTGCACAAAGGTGGCAGGGAAGGCCAGTGGCATGCTGGGATGCATAGGCAGGGGCATCTCTAGCAGGAGGCGGGAGGTGGTGATGACATTGTATAAAACATTGGTAAGGCCTCACCTGGAGTACTGTGTGCAGTTCTGAAGGCCATACCTATGTGAGGACATAGATAAGGTGGAGACTATCCAGAAAAGGGCAACAAAGATTACTGCTGAGGAGAGACTAATGGACCTCAATATGTACTCACTGGAGGAGGGGAGAGAGCTGGGGGGCATGACTGAAACTTTCAAGTACCTCAAGGGCATAAACAAGGTGCAGGTGGGGGACCTTTTCAAATGTAGAAAAAGTACTAGAACAAGGTGACACAATATGAAATTGAAAGGGGGTAGATTAAGAGGTAAGGTGAAGAAGTTTTTCTACACAGAAAGGGTAGTCGACACTTGGAATAGACTGCCACAGGACATAGTGGGGACAAGCACAGTGGAGGGTTTTAAGCATGCCTGGGACAGGCACAAGAGAAGCTTGAGAGGGGAGGGAGCCATTGATCACATAGGGTCAGTGGCCACATACAATGTATAGGGCCTACAGGCAGACTGGATGGGCCTAGTGTTCCTTATCTGCTGACAGTTTCTGTGTTTCTTTGTTCGTACCTGTATCATTATTCTTTTAAACGGTGACTGCCTGTATGTAACCTACTACACCCTGAATGTACTTTGAACTCATCTCCATACTATTGCAGTCAGCTTGATATATTCTTACCCATACCTGTATCGTTTAACTTGTATTCTGCTATTTTCTTGTGTAAAACATATTACCACCACGTTAAGCATCTGAACTTGATATCTGTATTATTTGTATCTCCCCCTCCCTTTCCCTCAGGATGCATCTGGAAATTAGCAGTTCTGCTCAGTATGCCTTTCCTGGTGAAACTTTTAAATTAATACATAAATACAAGGTCTGGAACTGAATTTCACCCAGAAGCCTCCCTCACCCACTGTCTCAGAAAGCATTACTACAACGTCTCTACAACCTCCTTGTTTCTCTGACTCTTGACTGCTGGAATATCCCAAACTACACCTGGGAGATTGAAATCCCCCATTAGTACTACTCTACCAAGATTTTGTTGCCTTCCTGATTTCTCCCTCTAGCAGCTGATCCAGCTCTGAGAATTGGTTAGTCGGTCTATACACCACACCCATCCTTTTACTTGTCCCACCTAAGTGTGCAGACTACTAGCACCCACTTTCTTTTCATCTGTCTATAGTGAATGTGTGTACAAAGGGGTATCTGGTAATGCCTGGGTCTATCATTGTTTTACCTGCTGCCTAATTAGTTAGCCTCCACTGTTATTGTAAAGTTCCTTGTGTTGTATTTTATATGGGAACATCCTTTTGCAACTGCTATAGTTCCTGCATATCCGATTGTACTCCATTTTAAACTAGGAACTCCGGTAGACTGCTGTACTATGGGAACTCCATGAAAAGGAGATACTGTGTGCCATGGGGTTATTCTGGCATCTGTTTTCTGCAAACTTCAATAAATAAAAACATATAAAGGAGGGAAAAAAGTACTCTTCAGTCAGCACTGTTGTTTTGGTTTTAAAAATAACTGCACAGTGAGCTGGGAATGGCAACTAGTGACTATGACATTGTTAGTATGCTGTGGGTCTGAGGAAACAGGAAGGGGGCAAGAGTGAAAAAAGCACCCAAGCACAGAATTGCGGTAAGCTGGAAATACGTTTCCAATTAAAAACAGCATTGTATTACTAACGCATGTTCCCTGTAACTGCAACACAACACATATTTTAGGCTGGTTGTCACTGATCCTGTACTTGTTTTGAGGAAACAGTTGAAGGTATAATTTATACTCCTCAGATGGTCAGGCTTGACTCATGCTATTTGATCCATTTGCAGAAGGGTACGAGAAATTGTCTATTAACTGTCAGTGGTCAACCCTTAATGGAAAACACTCATTCTATTAAAATGTTCCCCTACTAGAAAGGCTACCCATATACTGCAACTAACCGTAATATGTAAGAAAAAAAAATACAACTACTTGTGTTTTTAGTAACAGTTCAGAGTTTGGAGGTTCCATAACAGCTGAATGTCGATACTGGCTTGTGCCATCTGATACATTTCTTTTGCTTACACTATCTAAATAAGAACTGCTGGGTTGATCATTGGTTGGCAGTACTTAAGCATTACACAAGCGGCAGTGGGATGACAAAGGAGAGGGGGTGGTGGTGCAGCTGCAAACTAGGGGGTGCTAGCTGCACACTCGAGCAGACTTAGATAGACTGGGTGGTCTGTTTCTGCTGGCACATTCGTATGTTTGCAAGCAGTGGATGGAAGTGGGTAACATGGGCAAGGCTAGCAAAAATGCAGGACATTCTTACTGAGAATAGAGGTAGTTTCCTGTAAGGTTTGTTTCCTGTATGAAAATAAATTTTATCAAATCAAATGCCCAGCTTTTGCAGTGCTGTCAGGTCTTTTTTACACATACTAAAGATACATGTGGTTCAATGTGCCTGTGCAACTGGTTTCACACTTGTGTAACGTAGATTATCTTTGGCTGTTTGCCTCTCAATCTGTGGGATATACCACCCTGTAGGCATACGAAGGCAATAGAAGGCTTCCACCCTAGAGGAGGGTTCCACCCCTTGAGGCTAAAGGTACCTTAGGAAGAAGCCCACAGGAGAGAGAGGTGTGCCGCTGGATGAGAAGGGGTGGATGGAGGGGCAAGGAAAAAATGCTTGTGTGTGGAGTGAGGAGAGCAGCTCTTAAATGGGCTGAACAGGGGTGTGGCCAGTTGCACTGCCCCCTTGAACTGCAGGTTGTAGCCTTCCAATTCAATGTGCCTGTGCAACTGGTTTCTTGCTTATGTAACATAGACAATCTTTGGCTGTTTACCTCTCTATCCATGGGATATACCACCTCGTAGGTGTATGAAGGCAAGGAACCCTAGAGAAGGGTTCCACCCCTTGAGGTGCCACAGGAGTGATTCCCTTGGCTAAAGATACCTTAGGAAGAAGCCCAAAATGAGTGTTGAACAAAGCATACAAGGTGATAAACACTTATCCGGGTCGAAGACCAGTAGATAGGTTGGTTGGTAGTACGGGTTCAATTGGTAACATGGGTCAGATGGTTGCATTGTTTGAGTAGAGTAGGCAGGAAACAGCAGGTGAATGGTGACCCGCTCAAAGGTCTGACTGTAAGGCATGGAGGCCTGGCTTCCTAAAGAGAGAGAGAGAACAGCCAAATGGGCAGAAGGGACAATTATGAAGCAGCCATCCAACTCCATCCAACAGCAGAAACCTAACTACGTGATCTAGGGACTACAACTACGCCTATCTAGTATTATGACCATTGGCACGGATGACTAGAAACTCCCTTTGAGGAGGAAATCTCTGGGGATCCAAGGCCTAGGTCGCCTTCTCTCCAGGTTTTAGGACAGTTTTGTTCAGTGATGGCTCTGCTTCTGCAATTTAGTAGACCAATCCAGGGGAACTGCAGTTTTGGGGAACACTCTTGCTCTATCCCTCTAACAGGAACATCGTGGAGGGTTGTGCATGAACTCGGCAACACCAGGGCATCTCGGTGCCAGCCTCCAAAGCAGGAGAAGGAGAGTAATGACTGCCGAGGTGCTCAGCTGGCCTAACGATCTAAGAACAAACCATGTGAACCAGAGGCAGGTGTAGGGAGAATAAAAAGGGCACTTCCAAACCCACTCAGGCAGCTAAATGGGCCCTTTCCATAAGAGTCCCACCCCTTTGCCACTGAAGTCTTCAATGCTACATGGAGTGGTTCCATCAGTACGGTTGATGACTGACAGTCCACCCAGAGAGAGGACATTCCCAGCTATGGGCCAGTTAAGAATGACTATGCCCCAAGCTTCACATGCTCGAGATGTGGGCTTCTGAGTGCAGAGAGAGATCGTCGGCCACAGGGCTAGCCCTGAGTCTGGAAGCATTGGATACGGTTGGCATGTTTCCAAAATGCAGAGGAGTGAGTTGTAATGAACATGGGACCCACAAGTGGGTCATGATGGATGATAGCAGACATAGGGAGACCTATACATAGGCCAGACTAAGCACTGTGAACCCTCTCAAGGGTCTTAACTGGATGAGAGCTGACAGGTAGGTAGGTAGGTCAGGTTGAGCAATATGGACCCTCTTGTGGGTCTAGGTAAGGCAAATAGCATTTGTCAACCACAGGAACACATGCCTACCAAGTCCATTAGGAAGCCAAATTGGGAGTGAATTGAATTGTATGTTATGAGTTAGAGAATGGCAAGGCCGGTCGAGGTCTGGGGCTGACAGTTGGAGAGAAGGAGGCTGTGAAGCTGGTTAGGTAGGAGGAGGCTGCAATGTCAATATGGTAGGAGGTGCAGTTGGAAGGAAGTAAACATGATATGCTGCTAGACTTGGAAGGGGATGAGTGTTGCTGGTAGTGCAAGTGACAGGAAAGCTGGGATGACTGTGTAAACCAGGTGCATAGTATTAGAGAAGGGCTGGTAGAAGGCTGGGTAGAGCCAGAAGCCCTAAGGTAGAGAGTTGCCTAGAATTGCTGGTTGCATAGTGCCATAAAGGCTATGCAGAGCAGCAGGAAGAGGCCGGGTGAGCCAGGCTTTATACAGTACACGACAAATAGGAAGCTGCTCTCGCTGCCTGGGGTCATGATGCCTGCTGTGACTCCTCAGTCCCCGCTGTAGGAAGACAAACATGACACCATGATACCAAGCAGCTAATGACGTGCCAGCCATGAAAGCAGGATTAGGTTATCATCAGAAACAGACTGCTGTGGGTTTGGCAAAAGTAAGGTTTGGTGAAAGTGACAGTAGCAATAAATGAGCCTAAACAACACAAACATGGAAGTGAGAAGAAATGCAGTAGGGCAGTGGAATGAGACAGAGTGATAGATGTTAAGGGGAGCCAGTACTAAAGGAAGGTGCAAACAATTACGGTGATGAGCACAGGGACTATAGCATGGAAACAGCAACTGGAACTGAGAGCACCCAGGCACCTAGTACAGAGAAAGAGAGATTGCTGAAATATGATAAATGAACTGAGAGCTTGATTAGCAATGCAACTAAGTATAGCACTGCAAACGGAGGGGCACTAGCATACCAGAAAAGCCCAACAAGCAAATGAAGCAAACAGGACCACAGGAGCAGTAGGGAGAACAAACAGCTGAGACAGAAGCACAGACTGCAGCCATAGGCAAAACACGGACAGAGAAGCAGAAGGCAAAGGCAAAAATTACTGACCCAGAAGCAGGAGAAGTACAAACCAGGCAGGGTGTCTAGCATAGCCAACAGGAAGGAAGGAAGGAATGTAGGAGACAAACACAGCGGAGGGGAGGACAGGGCTCAAGGAAAGAGTGGGCCCGGAGAGAGAATGGGAAGAGCCTCCAGCTACAAGGAAAAAATGCTTGTATGTAGAATGAGGTGAGCAGCCCTTAAATGGGCTGAATGGAGGTGTGCCAGTTGTACATCCTCCTTGAACTACAGGCTGTAGCCTTCCAATTCATTTTTACCAATTGCAGCCTTTGGGGTAGGGTGCATTTTAAATTTAAAAAGGGCATTTTCCTTTAAGCACTTCAAATACGACTATTGGTACATTATTATCTTCCAACACTTTTGTAGGTGAAAACAAGGAAGAATTAGGCATACCACTCTGTCACAGTACTAACCCTTCCTTATGGTCTCTCCAGTAAGATTGTAGGGCCAGGGCTGTTAAACTCATGTTGAGATTCATCATCCAAGGTTGTTATAAAGTGGTGCAGTGTCTCCACCCAGGGAAAATTAAAGTGAGTGAGATTGTAAAAGACCACTACTTAGACAGCCCGAGTGAAGTTTAATGGAATCAGATCAGGGCACAGGTCACCAGGCTAAAACGTGGAAGAGAAAAGAGAATTCTGTCTATGCCAACCACCTGGAGGTGGATTTTTGTGTCACACCCAGCCACCAGGGGTCAGGCTTTTGGGGGAAGGGAAACCAGGGTGATTGCCACTTACCGGTACCTAGAAAGGGAAGCATGAAGCATACTCAGATACAAATTAATATTTTATGATAAAAATTATTTACTTAGCCATTCTAAAATAACATATATACCATAGTGTCTACTGTAAATACCTCTATAGTAGCTATAAAGCATCTAAAATACTGTAATCAAATTCTTCACACTTCTTAATTTGTTATTATTAACTGAGGAGCGTAAATAGAGGAATCTGATTGGCAGAGAGCTCTTTGAAGCCATGATGATAT
Organism: Neoceratodus forsteri; assembly: GCA_016271365.2. NCBI lineage: Eukaryota > Metazoa > Chordata > Ceratodontiformes > Ceratodontidae > Neoceratodus > Neoceratodus forsteri. The sequence continues at coordinate 1,431,787,376 of CM057459.1, forward strand.
CGGGCTACATCATCACGGTTTCAAAAAAGTTCCGGCGCCACCAGCCTCCTTGCTCTGTTCTGTCTGAGAACTATTTTTTCAAAATGTACTCCTACATCACCCAAAAACTTGTTCATAAAAGGTTTAAAAACCTGTTTGTTTTATTTTTTTATTTATGAAAATTCAAACTCAGTTCATAATAGCAATAAGTCACTTCAGGGTGTGGTATATCATGGGATATCATCACTTCTCGGGTCACTGGACGCACTCGGCCTGTGGCCTCATGCCCAACCATCCGAGGCGTGATGATATCCCATGATATACCACACCCTGTCATGTCTTATTGCTTAATTATACAATGGCAAGAAAGAATCTTGGACTGTGATTGGTCAGTTTGGGTCTGGACCCATGGCGTTATCCCAGCACGACGCCTTGGGTCTCGTCTCAGCCTCACTGTGAACCTGGAGATGAGCTTGAGCATCTTGAGTTTGATTGTTTCATCTGCTCTTAAAAAAACAAAAAATATTTTTCCACACAAAACATCTTTAAAATTATTTTTTATTCTGTATAACAACGAGCCATTGTAATGAAGTATTTGACTCCAGGGTGTGTGCAGCTTTGATATCACTCACGCCTGGGGCATTGGACACACTCGGCCTGCAACCTCATGCCCACCCCCCCAGGCATGGCGTTATCCCAGCACGACACACACCCTGGAGTGCATTATTCCTTTATTAACACTCCAAATTAAAATGCAGTATTAAAACAAGCATTACAGTCCACTTAAGAGTCCAGCCACCACTGGGGTGTTGACTCAGGGGAAAGTTTGGTCAGATGATGCCTTGGACTACCAGGACAGTATCCTCCTCTAGGAGGAACGCACAAGCTGCAAAAAGGAAATGGAAAGTTTCAAATGATATTTCTCATTGGCACCAGGCCTGTCATAGACCACAGTACACATTATCCTTCTTGGGCTGAAGAAACAGGATACAACTGAGGCAGTGAAGATCAATGGCTACAGGTCTCTTGTAGACCAGCAGTACTGGTTATTCCTCATGGATTGAAGAGAGACAGAGGAAAAAGCTGAAGAAGGTCATTGGCCATTCAGACTCCACCTGTTTCTCCAAGAAGAAAGTTGCAGAAGATGCCAAGGGATCTTCTGGAAGAACTGTTGCTGGAAAAAGCTGTTCTGGTACAAACAGGAACTAGGAAACCCAGTGCACCACCCAAGGATTGGGGTGGTGGCTCAGTAAAGAACTTTGCAAAACAGAGTAGTGGTGGTTGTTTAAAAAATACACAGGAAGTCTTTGTGTTGTTGTTCCACATGGCATACTTGAGTGTTTTTAACAAGGCATCATTTGAAATAGCAGTCCCCTTTATGGTGTTATGGGCTTGGACAAGAGTTGCAGAGCACCCCCATCTTGCAGGTGAAATTACAAGATTAACACAGTTCAGGGCCCTGTCGTTGGATCAAATGGGCAATTAGGCAGTTCTGTGGCAGATGGACAATAGGTAGTCTTTAGATGGACCTCAACACATAGGAAGGAGCTGTTCAATTACAAGGGCACCAAATGCTAGACACCCTTTTAAATAGGTGCCCTAGGTGCCCTGTCTCTTTAAATGCTAGCAGAAATTAAATGCTTGCTATGCCCTATGAATATTCATTGTATTTATTTAAATACCTCTGCCCCTCTTGTCATAGCTTGTGAGGGACTTGTCACCTGCCCTATGGACAGTTCTATAGCCAGGGCCAGCCCACCCTCACAGCCTCTTTGCTCCTGTGGAGCTTCAGGAAAACCTGTCCTATGGGTGTTTTTTGTCAGGCAGGGCTGCTGCACCCCACAGCCTCTGACTGTTGAGCTCTTTAACTCTGCCCTAGAGGTGGTCCTTAGAAATGAGGCCTGGCTTGCCCCTTGTGGCCATATCACTCTCAGTGGCACCTGTTGGCCGAATGTTCATTTTATTTTATTAAAAACAGACACAGTCTCTTCTAGTTGGTGGTCAGTGTGATGTGGACAGCCAGTTCTGAGTGCTGTATGATTTTTTGTATATAAAATGTGTTATGAACTGTCCCATGAGAAATGCTGAAACAGCATGTGAGATCTCACACACACACACACACACACACACACACACACACACACATACACACGCACACACAGATTTTAGATACCAAGGGTGGGATATTCAGACTGTGCCAGGCTGTGGCGCAAGCCTGGGTGCAGCGCAACTGGGATGTGCCAGGGTGCTGACAGGGTGATATTCAACAATGCTGAGCCATTGCTCAGCACCCGTTGAATATCAGCGTTGTAAGCACCGCAATGTGCATGGTGCAGTGGCACTGCACCAGCGCAAGTGGCCAGAGAGGGCAGGGGATGCGCTAGCGCAAGTGCCATTGCACTAGGCACATTAACCGTGATATTCAAAAGTGCACATGCAAATGGGGCCATACTGCATGCAAGGTGCAAATGGGGCCATTTGCATGTCATTATGGCCCCATTTGCATGCAGGTGCACCGATCCTCGGTGACTTGCACCTGGCACCCTTCCAGGCTGCAGCCATCAGAGACCGACGCCCCCTGCACAAGCAGCACAGTGTCCCACTGCTCGATCGTGGGCATTAGTGTTAAAATAGAGGTCCAATGTCCCTGGTGGTGCAGTGGACCGCTCCCAGCCCGATCGCAGGCATTAGTATTACAAGAAAATGTCCAATATCCCTGGTGGTCCAGTGGACCACGTCCAGCCCAATTGCAGGCGTCAGTTATAAAACATTCAATACCTATCCATCCCTAGTGATCCAGCGGTACTCCTCTCCACCCGCCCACGAGCCCCACCACCCGTTCTCCCGGTCACCAGCAGGTGGCAGCTCCCCTCCCGCAAGCCGCCCGCTGCCTGCCGACTGACTGTGCACAGTAGTGCTGTACGCCCATTGGTCCACAGCGTGGGCCAATGAAATGCAGTTTGCATTATTACTAGTCCAGAAATGTGAATGGATCCATTCACATTTCTGGACTGTGTAGTAGGTATGGCACGCCCATTGGCCCACGCTGTGGACTAATGGGCGACAGCCCTACTGTACACAGTCAGTTGGTGGGCAGCATGGCTGGCTTGGCGGGAGGGAGCTGCCGCCCGCCGCTGACTGGGGGTGTGGGGTGGGGCTCAGTGGGCGGGTGGGGAGTGGGGTACCACTGAACCACTAGGGATGGATAGGTATTGAATGTTTTATAACTGATGCTCGCAATAGGGCTGGACGCGGTCCACTGGACCACCAGGGATATTGGACGTTGTCTTGTAATACTAATGCCTGCAATTGGGCTGGGTGTGGTCCACTGGACCACCAGGGATATTGGACATTTTATTTTTTATACTAACGCCCGCGATCGAGCATGGGGTGACGCTACCATGAAGGTGCCGCCAGAGCTCGGGTGGCCACCCACAGCTGGCAGCTGCCATGTTACGCCCTGCAATATGGCAGCCCACCTGTGGGTGGCCAGCTGTTGCTCCTTTTTTATTTTGCTCAACTGTGTGCGGCACAGGTACGGGTTGCACCTGCATCTGCTCAGCATATCCTGGGCTGAATATCAGGATGTGCAGAGTATGCATGGGCATGCCCCCCCACTTGCGCTGTATACATTACTGATGCCCTCCGGCGCATTGGGATTTGTGTCATGCACATTCCCCTTTTGAATATGGTGCTGGGGCGCATCGGTGGGTTGCGCATGGTGCAACTGTGTTGTGCCATGCGCAGCCCTTCTGATTATCCACCCCAGGGGTTACCTGGAAGGCCCAAAGCTAATTACAGACTTTAACTAAGTTAACTATAGCTGTAGTTGCTAAAGAGGAAAATCATAAACTTTTGTAATGCTTAGAGGAGGAAACCAGGTTTAGTACACTGGTGCAAAATCATAAATGCTTTGAAGTCTGCGTGAGAAAGTATGCTGCTCTGGCATGAAAGAAGAACAGGATGAAATGAAAGACTTAATTGGGGAAGTCACATGGGGAAAGGAGTTTCTGCTGATGTAACCTTAATTCACATTCCTTCTAAAATGATGAAATATACCGGGTGTATGATTTTTAATAAACAGAGGAGGAGCTAGGTGACCACACACAAAAGGGTTGGCCAAGACAGTTTTTTTAAACAATATTCTGTTTTACTTCAGACATTTCTATCTAGACTCTGACAAAGGAACATCTGTGAGCACTTTAAGCAGGTATTTACAGAGAGAGACAAATCTAAGTACTGTAGTAGGAATTTGCACTGTTAAAACCTATTTTATTTAAGAGATTTGCATGTCTTGTGATATAATAGTTCTGCATTTTATGTGTTACATATTTTTTATCTATTTTAGTAAAACTCTATTTTTAGAGCTTACTTGGTCTGTCTTTGATTTCTTTCCTTTACAAGTAGAGTATATATGGTTAAAGCAGACACTATACATAAGCTTGAATGGGGATACCAAACTGGAAAAAGGTAAGCGTTTTAAATCTGAGGTCTTTTATTACAGTTTTTAAGGGTTCATTTCTGTACACCTGGTTAGGTGCCCATAGGCAAAGATATCTGGCCCCCCAAAGACAGAATTATCTGAGCCTGTACATTGGGTACTCTAATAAGAGGTTCACAGTTTGAATCCCTCCAAGACTTGAGACCAAAGGTTGACTTGAATGCACAAAACAGACCAGGAGGGTTACCCTGGTTCTGTTAACTGTTCACAAGACTGCACTCAGAGGTTGGCACTTTGGGAGTAGAAGGCTGACCTGCTGAGTGGGTCTGTGACAGATTGGTTGGCAGCAGTGGGATAATTTTGGTATTACAAGCTTGTATTGTTCAGTGTGTCAGCTGAGACTGTAAGCTCACTTGCAAAGAAAGAAAAAGGAAGTGATTTATTTTTAAAAAGGAAACAGAACTATATCACTTGGCATACAGTCAAGTTCCTACCCATTTTATTTTTTTTTCTAAAGTGCAAGTCAGTGTAGCACTAGTGAGGGAAGATGACTTCCGACTGCAGCAGACACACTGTAGACTCCTTCAAGCAGTTGTGCAGGGACAGAGGAGTCCCGTTTGCAGTGAAAGCCAGCAAGCAGAACCTCATAGATGCCCTGATGGTAGCAGATACCCAGAGCAGCGAGTCATGGACCGTGACTGAAAAGTACCAAACCAAAAGTGTGGCAGGGCTAGTGGCCAGGGCTGTGTCCAGATCCAGTGAGGATGACAGCAGGGCCACTGTCAGTGAAGGGCCACAGCAGCAGGGGAAGATCACCAGTATCTTGGATCCAGAAGTGCTCAGACTGCAAATTGAGTTGTGCAGGATGGAGCTTGAGTTCCAGGAGAAGAGAGAACGAGAGAGACGAGAGGCAGAGCGGGAACAGTGGGAGGCAGACCATGAGGAGCGTGAGCGCCAGCAAGCTGCAGAAGAGAAGGCAGAGCAAGAACGCCATGAGGCAGAGCGAGAACGCCGTGAGGCAGAGCGAGAACGCCGTGAGGCAGTGCGAGAACACCGAGAGGCAGAGCGAGAACAGAGGGAGGCAGACTATGAGGAGCTGCAGAGGAAAAGAGAGAGGAGTGCCAGAGGCAACATGAAATGGAGAAGCTACGACTCCGACCAGCAGCACCAGAGCAGGTAAGTGGCTTGGGTTTAACTGGGACTGCAGGACTGGGTTACAAATTGAACTCCAAATTAATAACCAGATTTAAAGAGGGGGAGGATATGGATGCCTTTTTAAATTCTTTTGAAAAAGTTTGTATTCAGGCTAAAATTCCTAGAGAGTCCTGGAGCTTCCAGCTATCCCCGCTACTTACGGGGAAAGCATGGGATGCATTGGGTCAAATGGACAATGAGGACAGTAATGAATACAGCAAACTTAAAGCTGCACTGCTAAAAAAGTTTGAATTAACTGCGGAATCATACAGAGCTAAATTCCATAAGCTCAGGAGAAGCCCTGACATGAGCTACAAGAAGCTAGCCATGAAACAATGTTAGTTTTTAAAACGTTGGTGGGAAGGAATTGAGGCAAACTCTGTTGATAAAATTGAAAATGTGATTTTATTAGAACAGCTTTATTGGGCATGCCCAGCAGAGCTAAAAACCTGGCTAGAGGACCGAGATCCCAAAACAGTGCAAGAGGCTGCTGAACTCTTGGACAGCTATGCTAACAGCAGACCTGCTCTGACAGCAAATGGGGTGGGTGTGGCAGTGCAGAAAGGGAAAAGCGCACCTTCAGGGCAGCTAAAACCCTCACTTCCTCCACCAAAACCAGTTAACCCCAGGTTTCAGAGAAAAGATTTTTCTGAAAAGAGAAGTGAATGCTGGTTATGTAAAGAAATTGGGCATATTGCCAGACAGTGTCCCAAAAAGGCGAGCAATAATATTCAAGGTGGTGCTAGAAAAGAAGTGGGTTGTTTGTGTGTCCCTGGAAGCATGCCTGTGAACATGAGGGAACACATGCACCCAGTCATTTTGAATGGTGTACAGACGCGGGGTTAAGGGACCCAGGGGCATCCCTGACATTGGTAAAAGGGGATCTGGTACAGCCTGGTCAGCTTATACCCAATAAATATATCACTGTACAAAGGTTCACTGGTGAAGAGAAAACATTGCCACTGACCAGTGTTCTCCTGGACTGGGGTGAAACAGGGGAATTGTGCAACAGGTAGCTGTAGCCCAAACCTTAGCAGTGGATGTGATCCTGGGCAACAATCTAAAACAAGAGATGGTATGTGCAGTTACCCGTAGCCAGGTGGCAAGGAAAATTGTAGTTCCTGAACCCCATAGAAGCAATTGTGTAACCACTGAGAGGCTGGTTCCCCAGCCTGTGTCTCCAGATGGGGAGATTAATGAAGAGGGGGTAGAAATTTCCCCAGTAGCAAGTAACCACACAGCTACAGAGGGTTACTCCAAAGAGGGAGGGGTGACCCATTGTCAGAGGGTTGGGATTGACAGTGATCCTGATTGCCCTGACGCTAGTGCTAGGGGTCCCTAGTTTAGCAACTGAAGGGGACCTGTCCCATGCCTTGGGAATGTGTGAGGGGTTTGCAGCTGCTCAGAGGAGTGACCCTAGTTTAGAGAAGCTAAGGGCTTGGGCAGACTCTGATGGAGCACAGGAAGGTGACGGCAGACATAAGGTTTATTGGGAAAATGGACTTAGGTATACTCAGGTAGAACAGACAGAGGAAGGGATGCTAGGCAGGCAGCTTGTCGTTCCACAGGGGTATCATGAGCAGTTGCTCAAAATTGCACATGATATTCCCTTGTCTGGTCATCTGGGAATTGCACGCACTATGCAGCGGTTAGCCCAGAATTTCTACTGGCCTAACTTCACCCAGCAGGTGAAGGAGTATTGCAGGTCTTGTCACCGGTACCAAGGAATAGGGAAGGTGGACAAGAAGACCCAAGCTGCCCTGATTCCACTGCTCATAGTGGAGGAGCCATTCCAGAGGGTGAGAATGGATATTGTGAGGCCTTTAAATACCCCCAGCTTCTCAGGGAAGAGATTCGTCCTGACTGTGGTGGATTATGCCACGCGGTACCCAAAGGCAATCGCCCTATCCTCACTGAGGATGGACAAAGTGGCAGATGCCTTACTTGGGATTTTCTCCCATGTTGAGTTTCCGCAGGAGGTAATCACTGATCAAGGGGGTTCCTTCATGTCAGCCCTGATGAAATGTTTATGGGAGAAGTGTGGGGTGTGCAGAGATGCACAACATCATATCACCCACAAGCCAATGGGCTTGTGGAAAGATTCAGTGGTACCCTAAAGTCAATGCTCCAGGCATTTACTGAACAGCATGGGAGGGAGTGGGAGAAATACCTTCCCCACCTGTTGTTTCCATACAGGGAAGTGCCCCAAGAGTCGACAGGATTTTCCCCCTTCAAACTCTTATATGGACGCTGGGTATGTGGGCCCCTAGATTTGATCCAGCAGGACTGGGAAGGCAAGCACGCCACCCAGGGAACTCCCATTGTGGATTGCATCCTTAGGTTTAGGGAAAGGCTGAAGGAGCTTATGGGGACAGCCAAGAGCAACCTAGCAGCTGCCCAACAGAAACAAAAAGTGTGGTACGACCGCAGATCCAGAGCTCGCCCATACATGGTGGGTCAGGAAGTCATGGTCTTTATTCCGGTCCGGAAAGACAAGCTGCAGGTTGAGTGGGCAGGACCGTACAAAGTGGATAGGAAGGTAAATTATGTAAACTACATTGTGGAGTTACCTGACAGAGGACAGACAGAAAGGAAGTATCATGTCAACATGATGAAACCGTATGCAAATAGGGCTGACATGGTGTTTGCAGTGTGTAGTCATGGGGAGGGTATAGTTGAAGGAGGCCCCCTTCTGGATTTGCTGGAAGAAAGGAAGTGGGAGTCCTCTGTGGAGGCAGTAAAATTGTCTCCCCAGCTGACCCCGGATCAGATCCAGAAAGTAAGGGAGGTTTTAGCAGACTTAGCGCCAATGTTTAGCGCCAAGCCTGGACTAACCCCCTTTGCGACACACGATGTGGAGACAGGGACACAGATGCCCATACGGCAAACAGCATATCGGGTGTCAGAGGCTGTCCAAAAGGACATTAGGAGGGAGGTAGAGGAGATGCTAGATTTAGGGGTAATCCAGAGATCCCACAGCCCCTGGGCCTCACCCGTAGTCCTTGTGCCTAAGCCAGATAGCTCTACTCATTTCTGTGTGGACTATCATGGACTGAATGCAGTCATGAAGTCAGATGCCCACCCGATGCCCTGGACGGATGAACTCCTGGACAAGTTGGGAGGGGCGACCTACCTTACGACTACTGACCTGACCAAGGGATATTGGCAGGTAGAGTTGACAGACAAAGCTAGGGAGAGGTTGGCCTTCATCACTCTGATAGGCTTATTTGAGTTTAAAGTAATGCCTTTCGGAATGAAGAATGCCCCGGCCACTTTCCAAAGGTTGGTGAACCAGGTGTTAAATGGTGCTGAGGAGTACACCATGGCATACCTGGATGACATTGCCATCTTTAGTACCAGCCGGAGGAACATCTATCCCACCTTAGGGAAGTGCTCGGCAGGATACAGAGGGCCGGGCTCACTGTCAAAGCAGAGAAGTGCCAGGTGGCCATGGGAGAAGTGGCATACCTTCAGCATGTGGTAGGCCGGGGGCAGCTCCGTCCTAATCAAATAAAGATAGAGATAATCCAGGCGTGGCCCAGACCAGAAACCCAGAAGCAGGTCAGGAGTTTTCTAGGGACAGCAGGGTACTACAGAACATTTTTACCCAATTACAGTGCCCTGGCTGCTCCCCTATCTGACCTGACAAAGAAAAGGATGCCCAAGAAAATTACCTGGGGCCCAGCCTGTGAGGAAGCCTTTTCCAAACTAAAGGAGGCACTGTGCAGTGCTCCTGTTTTGACAAGTCCTGACTATAGCAAAACCTTTATAGTTCAGACTGATGCCTCACACGTGGGCATTGGGGTAGTACTGAGTCAGACATCCAGCCAAGGGACAGATTACCAAGTAGTGTACCTGAGTAGGAAGTTACTTCCCAGGGAGCAAGCATACTCCACAGTGGAAAAGGAGTGTCTTGCCATAGTGTGGGCCCTAAAGAAATTAGAGCCATACTTATATTGGCAGCATTTTGTGGTGCAGACTGACCACAACCCCTGGTTTGGCTGACACAGATGGGAAAGAACAATGGTAGATTGCTAAGATGGAGTCTTGCTTTGCAAGGGTATGATATGACAATATTACATAGGGCTGGGGCCAAAAATCAGAACTCAGATGGGCTGTCTAGGGTCTATGAGGAGTGAACTGATTTGGGAAGCTCATCCCATGCAGGGGATAGAGCCCCAAAATTCAGTCTAGGTGGGGAGGATTGTGACGTGGACAGCCAGTTCTGAGTGCTGTATGATTTTATTTTGTAATATAAAAATGTGTTATGGACTATCCCATGAGAAATGCTGAAACAGCATGTGAGATCACACACACACACACACACACACACACACACACACACACACACACACACACACGGTTTTAGATACCAGGTGTTACCTGGAAGGCCCAGCTAATTACAGGCGAGGAGTTGGCCAAGAAAGTTTTTAAACAATATTCTGTTTTACTTGAGACACTTCTATCTAGACTCTGACAAAGAAACATCTATGAGCACTTTAAGCAGGTATTTACAGAGAGAGACAAATCTAAGTACTGTAGTAGGAATTGCACTGTTAAAAATTGTTTTAAGAGATTTGTATGTCTTGTGATATAATAGTTCTGTATTTTATGTGTTACATATTTTTTATCTATTTTAGTAAAACTCTATTTTTAGAGCTTACTTGGTCTGTCTTTGATTTCTTTCCTTTACAAGTAGAGTATATATGGTTAAAGCAGACACTATACATAAGCTTGAATGGGGATACCAAACTGGAAAAAGGTAAGCGTTTTAAATCTGAGGTCTTTAATTACAGTTTTTAAGGGTTCATTTCTGTACACCTGGTTTAGGTGCCTGTAGGCAAAGTTATCTGGCCCCCCAAAGACAGAATTATCTGAGCCTGTACATTGGGTACACTAATAAGAGGTTTACAGTTTGAATCCTCCAAGACTTGAGACCAAAGGTTGACTTGAACCCACAAAACAGACCAGGAGGGGTTACCCTGGTTCTGTTAACTGTTCAGACTGCGCTTGAGGTTGACACTTTGGGAGTAGAGGCTGACCTGCTGAGTGGGTTTGTGACAGTCAGCACCTGGCATCTGTGCAGACACCACTCATCCTGCCACCTGTTTCACTCTCTGGGCTGGGGTACTGGCGCTGTGTTGTATTGGGGAAGGAGGCCTGAACCACCCTTCTCCCAGAGACCTCTTCTCAAGCTGCTGCTTCTATGACCAAGAGATGGAAGGAATGGGTTTTCATTGCCATTCCTCCCCGACAGATTTCAAAATGCCAAATGTTGGCCGGGTCCACCAAACTTAGCTGCCACCAAAAGGAAAGGAGGAGGAGACACTAACATACCAGACTGTCCAGGACATTGGGAGAGATGCAGGAACAACAAGTACTGTAAGTCCCTCCCTTACTTGCCTTCCCTGGTCAGCCAGTCGCTCCCTTTCTCCCATTGCTGTCTCCTTCTCTTTCCCTGCTGCTGACTGAACTAACCGAGAATGGCCATTGCCATTCAGACTGAGCTGAGGACTCCAAAATGGAATCCTCACTATCCTATACTGCCTGTCCGCACCTCCTGCCAGCTCACCCAGGAACCACCAGAGCAAGCTTCCAGCTCCTGGTAATGAGGGGGTTGGAGTAAACAAGCTCTGCTGGGGCTTTACAAGAGATATGGACTAGGGACTCTAAGCTGGGCAGGGGCCCTATTTACAAACATGTCCTTTCTCTGTTACTTTGGTACTGGGGATCCTAAGGGAAAGCAGAGAACAAACAGGTAAGCACCGAGAAGGCACTATAAAGGGACACCTTACTTTAGCCCCCTAAGGCCAGCTATACCATAATGCTCCTGGAGCACTGAGGCACCCATTTCTGGAGAGCAGCACTGATTCTGGGGCACAACAGGATAACTAAATGGTATTGCACAATGTGGCCGCACAGGTCCACCCTACCCAAAACACAATGCAGTCACAGTCAGCCCAATACAAATAACAAGCACTGACTCAAATGTAAAATGCCAGCAACAACCAAAGGGATTTTACTTACACGGAGCTAGGGGAAGGAAAAGGTTAATTAGTAAAAGCAGTAATAATCATCAGCTTAAATGATAATAAAAATTGGTTATAGCTTTTTTGCTAATACCTGACCCAGCCATTAACTTCAACACTGCTGGCTGTACAGGCCCCGTTGCTACACTCACACACTGGTACCAGTTGCAATGACCTTCTAGTCTTTTTGAGATCTCCAATGTGCAATCACTGGATACTTACAGTAGGTGCTGAAGCATTGTAGGACCATCAACAGTCACATTCCATAGTGTTCTTAGCAGGTGAAGGAAACACTTGAAAAAAAACAAATGATATTCGTATCTTGAGCTCCTGGCCTAGTAGTCCATAGATTTCCAAAATTAAATCTCTGGTCCTAACCAGCTAGCTATTGTCATGTAATGGTGAAGGACCAAGGCCCTGCTCACTACTCATGGATCCTTGACCTGTCAGGCCCCCACATATGTGACTGCCTTTCTGGTTCTGCTTACTGGATCAGCAACTCCAATCAGTTCACCCAGCTGCACCTCTGGGAGTCGATTCACTCTCAGGCAGGTCACTGTGGCTCTAGCCTTTCTGGGCTGAATCAGATCAATCCACTCTCTCTAGGCACTTTTACACACAGTGATCTGTATCGCAATGAGCGATACAGATCAACTACAACATTACTTTTTTACCGTAAACAGGTGATCCGTTTCACAAGAGAAATGAATATTGGCTGATTCCATGTTCCCTGCTTTCCTGGGGGTGCAGAGTTTTGTTCCATTCTGCACAACCATGTACAAGTGCCATTCCACTCATTTCGGTCCTATTACAATAGGGAATCTCATGCTCCTGGGTATTGCAGAATGGATCGCCTGTAGATGGCACAAGAAGGTAACATTACAGTTAATCTGAACTGCTCATTCTGATACAGATCACCGCAGTATAAAGGTGATCCACTCTGCAACAGACTAAAAGGAACAAAGAGGGTCACTGAACAAGCGGTACCAGCAAGCGCTGGGTAAAAGCGCCTTCTGTCCCTGTCTCTCTCTCTCGCTCTCTCTCTCTCTCTCTTTCTTTCACTCCCTCTTTTGGGTAGTGGCTCCTCTCTGGCTCAGGTCCCTTCTTGTTCATCTGGGCTGTGCCTGTGGCAGTCTCTCTGTTCATACAGTGGTGCTTAGTGTCAGGTTCCTTCATCTCATGCTGTGACACCATTGTCACGATGCCCTGAGTGATGACTAGACATATTGATTGGAAACACATAGTAATTAAAGAGGAACAGTCACCACCAACAGCTCCACACTCAAGTGTGGGGCTGGTCCAAATGTGCACTTTGTGTGCAAAAACATTTTGATTCACTTATTGTTTAATGTAGCATAGTAGATTTTATCAGACTAATTTTGCTTAGTTCTAGACTGACATCTTCTATTACTACAAGTCACAGAATCCCCTGCAGCTGACATCAGAGCAGTAGGCAGCAGTGAAAGAGTCAATAGTCTGCAATGTATGTTTAGAATTTATGTAAACTCTCATCTTTTGTTTGTTGGTCCTGCCTTTCTCCCTGGGCTATGCACAGCCACAGAGAACTGTACATAGCTCCTGAAGAAAAGCAGTCCCAGAAAACATCTGATCAGAGATTATAAAAGCTCTAACACATGCTGCAGGCTGTAAGATGTCAGTCTAGAACTAAGCACAATTTGTCTGAAACAGCCTACAGTACAATGAAACTCACAGCAACAATTCTGCTTAAAACCACTGTAGATGTGCCCAGCATAAAATACAGAGAGCAGGATGCAAAGTCAAATGCTGGTACCATCAGTTCCAGTGAAAAAAGGCTTTATTATAATCCAATGGCCAAAAAAAACAACTCAGGTTGTGAAACCTCGCCAATTCCGCTGGTATCCCAGCATCATCAGGAGGAAGTGACACATCAGTTTACTAGTCCATATTTAAAAGAGCTGATTTAAAGTGATACTATAAAATGACTATATACAAATATATTTAAAACCCTGTAAAGACATACATCCCTACATTAGCTTCCATATTACATACACTTTAAATAAATTCACAGTTAACAATAAATAACATTAACAAGCTACTACTTTATCTTATTCAGAAACTAGTAACAGAAATAAAACACAGCAAAGTAGATATCAACATGATGGTGAATCAGATTTATCCAAAAATCCAACTGGGTCAAAATCAAAAAGAGCTTTCAATAAAGCTTCACACACCTGTAAGGGAACATAGAACACTTAGTTGTTTGATTGTGACAATTCATCATGTATTTTAACATTTATTTTTCTTATCTTTCTTTATAAGAGGCATGATATTAATCTTATCATTTAATCCAGATAGCATGTAAATCCAATAGGCCTCCCTCTCTAAAGGCTTGGTATCAAATCCCCAGGCCCCAATTCAACACTCTCAGCCCCACAGAATTTGAATCTGTGGGTACCAGCTCCCATTGCATTACTACTGTGTCTCGTGCGGAGTGTGTGGGTAGAGTGTTAGTGATATCCCTTCCCTTGATACTTCTTTGATGCTCACCAATTCTGAGTATAAAAGGGTGGGATGTCTTTCAAACATAGAAAGACCCACAGGAACATGTTGCTAGGTATACCAGATTATCAGTAATACAACTAAAAAAAGATCTCATTTCAAATGTCTTGGTAGCATTAATGGTGATAAAAGTTCTACTTTTTAAAACAGAGATACAATATTTGCAATTCCCTCATGGAAATGTTCCACGTGGACGTACTGGCAACCAAGTGTTCCTGGTGGGTACTGTTTGTCGAAGTAAGCTGTGCACCAATTTATCTTTCAAGTTAGTACCCCTCCTGTAGGCCGTGCATGGGGGTAACACAGTAGCATTCCCAAGTAGTGAGTCCTACCCTAGAATATTCCAGTTGGATCTGATGATTCCCTCCATGGCCTTAGATTGTCTACTCTAGGTACTAACAAAATTCAACCTGCTGGGCCCCTGTTCCTTTTGCTGGTGTGTCATTTGTAGATCTTCCCTGGGAGTGTGCATGGTGTCGACTAAGGGCTTTTCAACTACTTCTACATTGTACCCCCTCTTTCTAAGCCTTTCACACATAAATGAGCCCTGTGCAAGAAATTCAGCCTCACCACTTCACACTGCCTCCAGGGCAAGCCAAGGCAATTTGTATGCCCAATCCCAGAGGCTCCCATGCCGGTATTAATCAAATACTTCAGGAACAATTAAGACACTGTAAATAAAATATAAACATTCCAGTTAAATACTTAAAATCAGAACACTAAAATGAGCGTCTAAATTACCAGCAGAATTCTAAGGTGCCATCATGAAAAGTATCTCAGAGACATTATCTAAAGGACGGTGTCTAGGAATGCCCAGCTGAATAAAAGGTCTTGAGGCGGCTTTAATGCCTCAACTGAAAGGGCCTCCTTACTGATGGAGGAAGCAAATTCCACAGGATGGGGCGGTGATACTAAAAGCTCTATGCGCCAGCAAAGTTTTAGCCTGCGTCCTGGGAATCGCAAGGGGCCCTTAGCTCTTAATAACTGGGCCATGGGGCTGTTATTTACCATAAGGCATAGGTAGCAACTGGAAGCCAGCAGAAGTGAATTTCTGTCGATATCTTTGCAGAATAATATAATTTGTATGCCACTCTCTCCTTTTTGGTAATTTACAAATCTAGAAAATTTACAGTAGTTTTATCACACTGAACTGTAAATTTAAGGTTTGGGTTATTCAATTCCAGGTAGTCCGCAAACTCAAGTTCCTCCAGTGTGACATGCCATATCATAAAGGTGTCATCAATAAAGCAACACCATAAATTAATCCTATGGAAAAAGGATTGGCCTCCGTCGTAGACTGTTGATGTCTCCCAAAGGCCCAGATAGAGGTTGACGTAATTGACAGCAAAGTAGCTCTCATAACTGTCCCCTTAGTTTGAAACAGTAGTTTCTTTTAGCACAACTTCAGCTGTGTTAACCAAAAATTGTTTCCTATCTGGCACAATGTTTTCATCTTGTTCAGACCAGAATTCCAAAGCATGTAAACCCGCTCATGCAGTATGTTTATGTATAAGAAAGTAATATCCATTGACACCAGTAACTAATCCGGTTCCATTTCCAGATCCTCTAGAATTCTTAATATGTCAGTGGTGTCCTTGACATAGGATTTCAGTTTCTGAACATGTGTTTTAATGTGGGCATCCACAAAAATGGATAAAGATTCTGTTAAGGAACCTATCTCTGCCACTACTGGACAAACTGGAGGATTTTCTAAATCTTTATGGACCATAGGAAGAATGTATATGCTTGCACTAGTGGGGTGTGGAACAGTGAGGAAACTTAGCTCATCCTATGTATTACAACCTTCCAAGCAGGAATCATAAAGAAAGGCACCAATCTCTGTTTTGTAAATACTGGTAGGGTCCCTTTTCAATTTCTTGTAAAACTCCTGATTAAAATGAAAAAAGCAAATCCAGCACCAATGGTAGAGTGCAAAATGCCTTTATTTTAGTATACGCCAACAGCTTGGGCTAAAAACAGCCAACTTGAGCAATTTTGCTCACAGACTATCCTCAGGCCCTTGTTAGTCACCTGGTACTCTCGTTTAATTGCCACAAGATCAATGAAGTATATAAAATTGTTGATAACGTTACCGCCCATATACTACAATATAGCTCATCCCTGTGCTCTCCCTGTGATCACATCATAAAGTTAGCAGAGCGCAGGGCGGCACAAGGGCGGACCTTCCAACCAGGAAGTGCCTGTGTCCTGGTATTAAGAATTTTATGAGCATTTTTTCTGATAAACAATGTAACATAGAAACACAGACTTTGACGGCAGATAAGGACCGCTTGGCCCATCTAGTCTGCCCATTTCCCTACCTACAGGATAAGCAGCAGATCCTAGTTAACCAACAGCCTATTTCGTCCCCCCCACAAGAATTGCCTTATGTCTGTCCCATGCATTCTTGAATTCTCCCACAGTTTTAGACCCCACAACTTCCTCAGGAAGGCTATTCTATGCATCCACCACCCTCTCTGTGAAAAAATACTTCCTCACATTGCCCCTGAGCCGTCCCCTCTCTATCTTCAAATTGTGTCCCTTTGTTCTTGCACATCTCTTTTTCTGAAACATGCTACCTTCTTGGACTTTGTTGATTCCACTGAGGTACTTAAATGTTTCTATCATGTCCCCCCTCTCCATCCTTTCCTCAAGGGTATACATATTCAGCTCCTTTAGTCTCTCCTCGTATGGCTTCTCTTGCAGACCCTGCACCATTTTAGTTGCCCTCCTCTGGACTGCCTCCATCCTGTCTATGTCCTTGCAGACTCCAGATCTGGTCTCACCAACTGTCTGTACAGAGGGATAACAACTGCCTGTTTTCTGCTGGTGATGCCTCTCCCTATACATCCCAGTATACCCCCAGCCCTCCCTACTGCCTTCTCACATTGTTTGCTAACCTTAAGGTCATCTGATATGATTACCCCCAGGTCCCTTTCCATTTTTGTTGTTGTTACTACCCCCCCAAAGTGTAATCTTTCCCTGGGTTTTTGTTTCCCAGGTGCATTATTTTGCACTTCTTTGCATTGAATCCAAGCTGCCACACCTCTGACCATTCCTCCAACCTTGCCAAGTCCCTTCTCATGCTTTCACACCTCCTTGTGTATCAACCCTGTTGCAGATCTTTGTATCATCTGCAAAGAGGCATACTTTTCCTTCAGTCCCTCTGCAATGTCACTTACAAAGACATTAAAAGGACTGGACCCAGAACTGAACCCTGTGGTACCCACTAGTAACCACTCTTTCTTCAGACTGGACTCCATTTACAATTACCTTCTGTGTCCTGTTGTCTAGCCAATGTTTTACCAGGCTACCACCCTGGGACCCATTCCCAGTCTGGTTAATTTGATTATTAATCTTTGTGTGAGACTGTGTCAAATGCTTTGCTAAAGTCTAGGTATGCCATGTCATGGCCCTCCTGGTCTACTACTTTGGTCACCCAGTCAAAGAAATCAATTAGATTCATTGTACTTGACCTTCCCACTGTGAACCCATGCTGCCTTGGGTCCCGTGCCCCACTGGCCTCTAGGTACTCAACATTTCTTTCCTTCAGAAGTGATTCCATCACTTTCCCTACCACTGAGGTCAAACTGACAGGTCTGTAGTTTCCTGCTTTTGTCTTGCTCCCACTTTTGTGAAGAGGAATCACATCCGCCTTCCTCCAGTCCTCAGGTACCACAGCATCCTCCAGTGATTTGTTAAAAAGGTAGTCAGTGTACTATTTTTTTTGAAAACTATGGCTCAGAGGCAGTTCATGGAGGTAAGGCACCAAACTGTGGGGTGCACATCTGCCTCCAGTTTACTAGGAGAATCTCTTTAATTCTTCTACTTTAGTTTCACATAAATGTTCAAATACACAAACAGTTTCATTGTATGGTGGATTAAAGGTGGGGGGGGGGCGGAAGTCAAAATTCATATTAGTCTCCAGTCGTTCACTAGAAACATTCCACTCTTCTGTAAGGGTACTACTACCAGTATTTCCCTTGCACATTTCAATCTTTTCAAAGAATGCCTTCGGTTAAGATTTCTAGTGAACCGATAGAGATTCCATAGAGTTCAAAGGGTCCAGGTCACATGTGGGAATTAAAGTTAATCCCTTCTGTAACAATCTTAATTGTGCCTCAGTCAGTGGGGTTTCAGAGATGTTAATCACAATGCACTCACTATTATTATTTAATTCACTTTCCTGATGGTTTGCTTTCCACCTGTGTTTTTTACCACCTCTCCTGGTCCATTTTTTGTACTTCCTTGTCTGAGGACCTGTTTCAAGCGCCTCTGTTCCTCTTGGTGTTGTTCCCGGAACTGAACAGTTCACTTCTTCTGTCCCTGTTCTAATTCCCCACCACATTCCTGCTCTAAAAAACTTCTTCCACTGTATCAGATTCACTGGTTGATATATAGTAAGAGGGAGAGTTACTGTATTCTTTACTATACATCTTGTTGTTGGGAATTCAAGCGTGTTGATCATGCTCCAGATGAATTGGCTCTGTCTTTACTATGTTTTTTGCCACGAGACTGCCGCCTGTCAGTTTTATTCCAGTTGAACACTCTATTATTAACGCAGTCCAACCTATCCCTTTAAAATGTTTTCATTTTCCATTGTTTTAACTTTTTATCCTCCTGCAGTATTGCATCTTTAAGTTTATTCTCAAATGTTTCAAAATCGGAATGGTCCTTATATGTAAAGACTACCTTCTCCTTCCATTTGATATCTTCTGTTAGCCCTGGTTGCTGTCTCAAACAGTCTTTAATTACTGCTTGAATAAGGCCCTCTGTTCCCAGTTGTACACCTGTATTCCAATCTTCCATGAACTCACACCTCTCTCCATATCCAGGGGTCCTCGTGACCCTGAGCACTCTGGGTGACCTTCCCACCTTTAAATAAACCTCCAACGCCCTATTCCTATAGTGTCATCTGCCCTTCAAGGTAGCCTGCTCTAGTTGCAAAAAGCATAAAGAATATCAATGGGGTTGGTTTCCCCTGTATTGCTATTGGCAGCTCCCGTTGTTTCTGAATTCACATTAATAGTTTCCTGGTGCTCCACAAACAACTCCGCTTCACCTGCTGCATCAAATATCTTAGCTGATAATGCCCCAAGGCATCCCCTAAGTGTAAATTCTAAGGCTGTGTCAAACATACCTCAGAATGATGGGGCAATGCCATGTCTGACTGCAAATCCTAAAGTGTCTCCACAGGTTCGCTTCTCCTGATGACGCTAGAAACCAGCTAAACCAGTCGAGGTTTCACATTCAATCAATCAATCAATCAAATCTTTATTTATTCAGGCGAGCATCATTGAGCAAGGCTCATTTACAAGATGGACCTGATAAGGTCAAGGTTCGATAGTTGGTACACAACATATACATCAATGCACTAATATATGCATAACAGATACAGAAAAAACATTTATAAATACAATGATCAGGGGTAAGAAGTTGATTCAGACATACATGACAAGGTAGGTTATAGGAAAATTATACAAAGATAAAGTATATACATATCCCAATATAGGAGTCAAGGCATACACAGCATAATGTAATACTAGAATGAATGGGGAGCATTTAGGAATAATGTAAGGCCAGTGATTAGTGGGAGAAGGATCAGGTAGGTAGTAGGTAGTTAGGTAGAATTAAATGGAACTGGGGTACTATAAAAGGGTGGCTGCCCGGAGGAGAACTGTGGAAACAAAAAATGCCATATGGTGGCTGTCTGGAAGGGCGGGTTGTGAAATGGCAAGTCTAGCTCTTGTGGTAGCAGTTGCATTTCTCTGCGAAAAAGCTTGTGCAAAGCTGTTTAAAGGATGCTATAGATATAAGATTGGACAGCTTTAGGGATTTCTGTAGAGTATTCCAAGCCATAGCTAGAGAATAGCTGATTGCCGCCCTCCCTAGCCGGGTGTTGACTTTAGGTATTTTGAGCATGATGAGGTTGTTGCTTCTTAGGGCATAGGAGCTAGCTATGGCCTGGATGAAGCAGTCTAGAATATAGTTTGGAAGTTTTTTAGACAATGCTCTGTAGATCCATAGAGCTGCATTTCTGTTCCTTCTGAGATGTAGAGAAACCCATCCAACTGCAGCATAGAGAGAGCAATGATGAGTGTTAGCTGGAAGATCTGTTATGAATCACCTGAGCTGTTTTTGGCCACTGGATTATAATAAAGCCTTTTTCACTGGAATTGATGGTGCTAGCATTTGACTTTGCATACAGCCTACAATACTACGGTAAACAGTAATTCAATCAAAATGTTTTTGCACACAAAGGACTCGATTCTCAAAGTTTGACTCAGGCTTCTGACAAGCCCTGCATGAAACCCAGTGCTGCACTGAACATTCTGATGCACCTGGCACCCAATTCTCAAAGATCACCCGCATTTGTGACACTTTACCCCCTTTATGGCAGCTTGCACCAAATATGTGGCGTAAACCCCATAATAAGGTCCCATGATTAACGTAAAGTTAGACCAGCAAAAAGCTGGTCTAACTCATGGCATGTGCGCGGGATCGAAAATCCTGACTGCCAGCCAGGGAATGCTGCAAGTCCCATGCACCATCTGTTCATCACACCTGGGGCTTGCAGCCTTCTGACACCTTTGAGAGTCAATCCCAAAGTGTGTGTTGGGGCCAGACCCACAACTGAGTGTGGGGGCCCTCAGTGCTGTCTATTCCCCTTTAAGCAAACAGTAGCAGTGGCTCTGTCCATTCTTGCTGGTTTAGGTCTGAAGGGGCTGACTGACATAATGAGACAAGAAGGAGCCCGACACTGATCACCACTGTATGTCTCTCAGATGATCACTCTTCAGATCAGGTGCGGCCTGTGCTACCCAGACCAGTGCAACTGCATGGCAACCCTAATGCACTGCTGGCAAGTCACCTAGCTGTAGTAGCTGGTAGTGACACATCACAGTCGCAGACCCCCAGGTCTGAATTTAGCCCAAAGTCACTCAGTTCACACTGGAACACAAACTGTAGCAATTGCCTGCTACTTCTCAGCTGTGGAAGTCTGGATGTTAGGCTTACGGGTGGCACAGACCCAGGCGGACAGCAGCAGCTGTGCCTCAGAGCTTGGTCTCACGCAGACTGAAAAGAATATTGAACAGCCTCTGCTGTTCATCTGAGATTCTAGCGCTCCATTTGGATGTGTCCTGAATTAGAAACCTTCTGGTCCCAAGTTTGGCATACATATACTACCATTGTTCCCCTGCCCAATTTTTGAGACCCTCAGTTGGCACTCTTGGGTATACTTCTCCCCTTTATGCAAATATCCATACCACAGGCATTATGGATTATTAGTGCCACTGTGGTAGCCAAGCAGATTCTTCTTCACCATTGGAGGGATCCAGAAGCACCTACATACAGTGAATGGGAAAACCTCCTCAATCTTATTGCACATTATGAAAGATTGGTGCACGTGGTAGTGAGGAAACTACCTACATATCAGAAAATCTGGGGCAGATACCTTGACGCCTCTAGCTCCAGAGCCCATTCTAGGTTCCCACACAGGTGAAGCCTTTTTTTCTACCAGGATATAAAGCTAAATTCTAACTTCTAACCCCTTGGGTTGGGTTGGAATAAGAGCCTGGCAGCTGAATCTGATGACGTAACAATAAGTTTACCGTATACCTTCACCTCCGAATCAATCCTATGTCTATATACTGCAAGGGACAACCAATTGTTATTGTACTGTGTATTAAATTTGCAAATCTAAGCACCCTTGCTCAGTGTACTGTTTTACAGGGCCCCCCTCGGCCCCTGCACCTATATCCTCATATCAAATACAGTATTGCACACTAATATACCATGAATCAAAGAAGCCGATTAGGTAACTGCTGTTATTTCTTTTATCATACCTCCCTTCACTATACTTTTGTTAGTTAGAGAAGATTAACTGTAAGGTACTCTAGAAAGGTGGACACAAAGCTGAAACAAAAAAATCTGTATGAATATGTACTAGTCAGCAGGCTGTTTTAGATTAAAAATACTCTTTATATTGAGGGATGAATTACTTGCATAACGCGAAGTTAGAAACCAACCTAAATCTCAGTTAATGTTTTGAGAGCTAAACATTTTATGCAGATCTTCACATTGTGTTAAATGGCTCTATTTCTGTTTACATGCATTTTGTGCTCATTTATGTATGCATCTAAACTTCAGTACAGTGGTTACAGTATGTCTGGTACCTTTGCAAGTACTTATCTCCACACAAAGTTTACGGTATTGTCTCTACTTGGCTGTATGCATATAAACTGTTACATATAAAAATGAAAATTTCAATCAACACTTTCATGGAAATGTTTCGTAATCACAGATTACTGCTTAAGGGTTATGGCCTTCTTCTGATAGTCTAAAGACAAAGTTAATTAAAAACAGAAGATTGAAGACCAGCAATTTTCTTACAATTAAATGCTAATATAATATTGTAGTTTAATCTTGGCTTAGATAGTACGTATATTTTACCCACACAGGAAATTATGCTTGTCTCAAGCTTAGCAGTATTCCTTACTATTAGCATCTGTATCTTTGCAAATCAAATAACAATAAAACAGAAAACTCATATCTGATCTGGTACTGAGTTCCTAGCGATGACCATCAAAATATAAATACAAGAATTTGTCAGTGCTGAATATGTTTCCTTGTATGCTGTTACACATGAGTAGTAATTGTGAATTTGTCATGATTGGGAAATGACAATGTTCACATGCAATGTTGTTTTCTTAGACTGTGACCTTGAATTTTCAAGATAGTAGTTTTTATTATCCCAGCATATGAGCATGACATATGAACGTGTCGTTTATCAAATTCCACCCAAAATGTGACTGTGTGGAATGACCACGAAAACAAGTTTTGGAAGGGGATTTGAAAATGACACCTGCCGTGTTTACAATATGTAAGCAATAAAACACAACAGGTGTGAGTAAGGCTGAGATAAACACACATGCAGTAGCATAGTGGGGCCCTACTGCACAGGCAGAGGGCCTTATAGCCCCTGGTGGTTTGACTATGTCAACCTAACACACCCCGGAGTGTCTTACTGCACCTATAAAATAGGTGGTATGTTATGAGATGTACAGACCACAGAATAACAGTCAATTTGATGTTTTATTTAATCACAGTGTTACTTTTTAAAGGAATAATACATCATAACTCTTGCAAAATGAGAAAGCTGGAGTCCGGTCATCAACCTCATCCCCAAAACATAACAGAATGAGAATGTGTCACCTTGTGGCCCATGTCAGTGGTCCCTGTGTCCCTCCTTACTGCAGTCATGTCAGCAGCCAGTTTGACAATCCAAGAAGTAGCTTGTCACTCCAGTTCAGTAATTCGGTTCCCACTCATACTGTAGCAGTAAGGCACAATTGCCCAATTGCCCTGGGGGCAGACTCATGGATATGAGTGGCAGTTGGCAGTGCTGTACAGCGATAGTGGAAGGAAGGCAGTCACTCCCACGCTGTCCTTGGCAGTGCAGCCGGTCACAGCAATGATAACTGTGTGGCATGATGGCAGTGGAAACAGGAGCATGTAGGGCTCCCAGTGATTATTTCCTCCTCAACAGTATTAGTCAGGGGATCAGAGAGGGGAAATGGACTTTTCTGTTTTTTAACTCATTCACACCACAAGAGCTCTATGAGACTTCCACCACTTGTGCCCTGTATACTCTTACATAGCACTGCATTCTGGGCCTTTCTAAGCAAAATCAAGCCATAATCAGCATGCCACAAACAAATGTGTATACCTCTGGAACCATAAGAGCTAGACACAAAGTATGAGTGGCAAAGTTATTCAGTGCAAATTATCTTTCCAATGGTGCTATGCAATCAATTGTAATCAATTTGATTTGTATTTCATACTAGCTGAAATACCAAACAACTGTGTTCTTTTCCAGACTTTTTCAAAGTGCTTAGGTGAGGCTTGAGAGACAAATGTCAGCCATGCACACCATATCATAAACAAATGTAAATAATTCCTAACGTATACGTGATAGACACAAAGTATCAGTGGCAAAGTTGTTCAGCACAACATTACCTTTCTAACGGTGCTATGCAATCAGTTGTAATCAGTTTGGTTTTTATTTTATACTAGCTGAAATTCCAAAAAATGTAGAGTTTTTTTTTTCAGATTTATTCAAGGTGCTTAGGAGAAGCTTGAGAGACAGATGTCAGCCATGCACACCATACCTTAAACAAATGTGTATAACTCCTAAAGTATATGTGATAGACACAAAGCATCAACAGCAAAGTTGTTTGGTACAACATTATATTTCTAACGGTGCTATGCAATCATTTCTAAGCAATTCGGTTTGTTTGATATTTAGGTAAAAACTGCTGACTTCCTCTGATGTTTCCAGGCTTGAGTGAAAGTCAGCTGGGTACATCTACAGTCGTTATTGGTCTGAGTGGCTATGCTTTCAGACCCCACCTACAGGCGTATCTAGGGCTGAATGAGTTAAATTAAACAATAAAATAGATTTAGTAAGGAAGGGGGAGAGAGGAACGAGAGAGAGAGAGAGAGAAAGAGAGGGAGAGAGAGAGAGAGAGAGAGAAGTACAGTGATCTGATGCATACTAACGAGGTGCTCCACTTCCACTGGGCATGCCTAATGTAGTATGCATCTGTTCTGATTTAGCCCTCTCCTTTTCTCTTCTACCCCATTACACCTTGCAAAGTTACACTATGCAGCTATAAAAATGAAGTCAGAAAACACTTTCACTGGCCCAGTAGTGTGCCATGCAAACATGTATCCTTTAATTCACTTCCCCTAGTTGGGCAGGGATGTGTGTGCTGGGCCAAACAGGGTCCTCATGCAGGGACTCCAGAAGAACAGAGTGGGTCTGGCTTGGAGGCCTTACAGGAGTCTGTAAGCATGCCAGAGAGGCAGCTGGAGCAGAGCGAGACTGAATGAAAGAGAGAGGAGCAGAATAGGGGTGACTGGGGGGGATTATGAGAATGAACATAGAAACATAGAATTTGATGACAGACAAGGGCCGTTTGGCCCACCCAGTCTGCCCATTCTCCTTACCTACTATAATACTGTAGACCCTACTTGATCTCTGGTTTAGCCGTTCCTTCCCTAAAGACTAAGGTTCCCTATGCCTATCCCATGAGTTTTGAATTCCACCACAGCTTCTGCCCCACCACTTCCACTGGAAGGCTGTTCCAGGCATCCACTACTCTCAGTGAAGACGTATTTGGGGAAATCATGGAGGGCAGAGTTTGGGAGGGTTTGAAGGCATTGAGGGTGGATAAGAGCGCCAGGCCCAGATGGCATCCACCCCAGGTACTGAAGGAGCTGGCAGAGGTCCTTGCAGGACCTTTGGCAGACCTATTTAATGCCTCACTGCATTCGGGGTGTGTACCTCAAGACTGAAGGATGGCTCATGTGGTGCCCCTCCACACAGGAGTGGCCCCAAGGATGAACTGGAAAACTACAGACCAGTGAGCCTCACATCCATCGTGGGTAAGCTAATGGAGACTATCCTGAAGGAGAGGCTGGTGGCCCTCCTAGAGGCCAAAGGACTACACGACAGCAGACAGCATGGCTTCATAAGGGGCAGATCCTGCCAAACCAACCTGGTGGAGTTCTATGACTGGGTAACTAGGCAACTGGACAGGGGCCATGCAGTGGATGTCCTGTATCTGGACTTCAGTAAGGCATTCGACTCGGTGCTGCATGGAAGGCTGGGAAGTAAGTTAGTAGGCACAGGGGCAGATGCAAAGCTGGTGAGATGGGTAGGGAACTGGCTTCAGGGAAGGCAACAGAGGGTGATGGTGGGTGGGGAGCTCTCACACCCAAAGGTAGTGACGAGCGGTGTTCCACAGGGCTCGGTGTTGGGACCAGTGTTGTTTGGGATATTCATTGCAGACATATCATTGGACATCAAGAGCAAGATCAGTCTGTTTGCTGATGATATCAAGGTAGGAGCGATGGTGGATGACCTAGGGGGATGGCAGGGGTTGCAGGATGATCTGGCAAAGCTTGAAACCTGGTCAGACACCTGGCAACTGGGGTTTAATGTGAAAAAGTGCAAGGTGCTGCATTTTGGGATGAAGAACCCAAGGAGGAGTTACCAGCTGGGGGGAGTGCAACTAGCCCATACAGAGGAGGAGAAGGATCTGGTGTTCATTACAGGGTCAATGAACAACTCGGCACAATGTAGGAAGGCAGCTGCAAAGGCCAACAAAATGCTGGGTTGTATTGCAAGGGGTATATCCTCGAGGAGGGAGGAGGTGATTCTGCCACTGTATATGTCATTAGTTAGACCACACCTGGAGTACTGCGTGCAGTACTGGCGCCCGTATCTGAAGAGGGACATTAAGTTACTGGAGGGGGTGCAGCGCAGGGCGACAAAGATGATCAAGGGGCTGGGGGACTTATCATACGAGAGGAGGCTGAGGGAGTTGAACCTGTACTCGCTGGAGAAAAGGAGGGATATGACTGAAACCTTCAAGTACAAAGAAAGTAATAAACAAGACAGGTACAGAGGGGCTGTTCAAAGGAAGGGAGGGGAGGGACACCAGGGGCCATGATATGAGACTGGAGGGAGGAAGGTTCAGGAGGGAGATGAGGAGACACTTTTTTACAGAGAGGGTGGTGGCTGGGTGGAATGCGTTACCTGCAGAAGTGGTATCCAGTAGAACAGTGGACTGCTTCAAAAGGGGATGGGACATGACAAGGGGGAGGGTCAAAGAAGGGGAAGGGTGGAAGGGAGGGGCAGCTGCAGAATAAGGGGTGCTGGCTGCATTCGAGCAGACTTGATAGACCGCTAGGCCTTTATCTGCTGGCAAATTTGTATGTTCGCATTCTAACATTTCCGATTCTACCCCCTGCAGCCTTCATAGCATGTCCCCTTGTTCTTGGGCATCTTTTTCTGAAAAATGCTTCCTCTTGTACCTTATTTATACCTGTGGTATACTGTATTTGAAAGTCTCTATCATATTCCCCTTTCCTTCTTTCCTCCAGGATGTATATATTGAGGTCCTTTAGTCTCTCCTCATGGTCTCTGGTGCAGATCCTGCACCATTTTCATTGCCCTTCTCTGGACTGCCTCTACTCTGTCTAGGTCCTTCCAGAAATGTGCTTTCCAGAACTAGGCATGTTTTCCAGGTGCGGTCTCACCAATGATTTATGCAGTGGTATCACCACTTCCCTCTTTCTGCTGGTGATATTCCTCCCTATGCACCTTAGCATCCCGCTGGCTCTCCACACAGCCTTGTCACACTGTTTGGTCACCATTAGGTCATCAGATATGACTATCCCCAGGTCTCTTTCCTGTTCGGTGGCATCAGTACCACTCCCCCCATCTTGTACTCAGGCACTGGGTTTCTATGCCCTAACTGTCTGATCCCCTGCTGTGCAGTGTCTTGATTGTGTTGTGTAGTGTCTTGATTGTAATGAATTGTGGTTTGCCCTCTCATGTACTGTATATGCAAATTGTTTTCATACTTCATATATAAAATGTTTTTACTATGTGTAACTAACTCCGGGTCGTCCATGAAAAAGGGACCTTTGGGGCTCAGTGGGCCTACCGATTACCAACATTGAATAAATAAATGATTTTGCACTTCTTCACATTGAAACCTCATTGCCACATTCTTAACCACTGTTCAAGCTTTCCTAGATTCCTATTCATTTTTATGTTTGCTTGCACGCATGTGCAAGAAACATAGTGCCATCATCGGAGATTTCGGAGGTGTGTCACCTCCTCCTCCAATTCAGGCAGTGCGCTTGCAGGTGTGGCCCCTGTAAGCCAATGCATTTTGGAGCTGTCTATGACACGCTCCAAAATGCAGTGGCATACAGTTGAAAGGGGAAGCTACGCTTGAGTGAGCAGCGATACAGCTGCTCACATGCAGCTCCCCCCAGCCGCAGGCGCGCGCTGCCTGCATCGCAGTGTATAGCCGACGGGTACCCAATCCCTGTCGGGTTGAACTGCGCCTGTCTCTCCCTCCCTCCCACAGTGATGCCACGCTGGGAGCCCACCCCAGCGTGGCAATCCGTTATGTTGCCCGACGGGGTGCCCAATCCCCGCCGGCTGAACGCCCAAAGTCCTTGTGCCATGCTGGGAGCCCACCCCAGCGTGGCAAACGGTCCCACACGTCTTTTTTTTAACCTGTAAGAAAAAAAGTCCAGCGGTGCCTCCCGACCCCTCCCACAACCCGCACCCACCCACTGCGCACCCAGCCTCCCCACAGCCCCCACCCCATACTACTCTCTCGGACTCTGGCGCGACGATCTTCGTGGACCTGGAACACGCCTGCACTCTTCAAAGCTGACCGCGAACTGAGGAAATGCCGCTAAGCTGTATAATGGGCTAGATGGGGTTTAACGTTATTGGATATCTCAGTTTTTTGGATGGTATCACTAACATGAAGCAGATCGATAAACATTGTCATGAAGAGTTTGGGCCCTCTGCGGTGATTTTCATGCAGTGACTGTGCAGTGACTGCGAAATCACCGTTCGGCCTGATACTACCAATGACAGTGACATCATTCATGAGAAGGGGTCCAAAACCCCATGTTGAAAATTTGGCAAAATTCTAAAATGACTGTTTAACGAGCGTGCAGGTTGGCAGTTCCTACTAAGCTCGTAAGTTCGCAAATTTCAATATTTTCACCCAGATTTTCAACATTGCCATTTCACCACACCTTCTTGTGAGTAGTATAGCTGTCATTTTCACATCTCACCCAAAATGTGTTTCCACCCATGTAGCAGAATGGCACAGTCAAAGTAAATCAATGTACAGGACAAATTAATAAAATCACAGTGACACTGTTCATGAACAGAGGTCTTGAAATGGCTATGTTGAAAATTTGGTGAAAAAAATCCTAAAAATGACTGTTTTACGAGCGTGCATTGCGCAGTTCCTACGCACGCTCATAGGTTTGCGAATTTTCAATATTTCCACTCCAAATTTTCAACATTGCCATTTTTCCACACCTTCTTATGAGTAGTACAGCTGTCATTTTTCACATCTCACCCAAAACGTGTTTCCGCCCATGTAGCGCACAATGGCGCAGTCGTTGTGCGAACTCAGTGTATGGGACACATTAAGAAAATCACAGTGTCACTGTTCATGAGCAGAGATCTTAAAATGGCAATGTCGAAAATTTGGTGACAGAATTCCTAAAAATGACTGTTTTACGAGTGTCGTTGCACAGTTCCCACGCATTGTGAGGGTTTGCGATTTCAATATTTCACTCAGATTTCCAACATTGCCATTTTTCCACACCTCCTTATGAGCAGTACAGCTGTCATTTTTCACATCCTGCCCAAAACGTGTTTCCGCCCATGTAGCGCACGATGGTGCTGTTGGTGTACAAAAGCAATGTTTAGGACAGATTAAGAAAATCACAGTTACACTGTTCATGAGCAGAGGTCTTAAAATGGCTATGTTGAAAATTTGGTGACAAAAGTCCATAAAATGACTGTGGTACGAGTGAGCATTGTGCAGTTTCCAAGCATCCTCGTTGGTTCATGACTTTGTAATATTTTCAGTCCAGATTTTCACTAGTGGCATTTTTCAACACTTCCTTATGAACAGTACAGCTGCCATTTTTCACAACATGGCCGAAGTGTGTTTTCACACTTTCAGTGCAGAGATGCGTGGTCGCTGTGGGAAATCATTGTTCGGCACAGATAAAGAAAATCACAGTGACACTGTTCATGATTGGAGGCACCAAAATGCCTGAGTTGACAATCTGCTATAAAAATCCTCAACCTAATTATATAACGGTGTGCATTGCACAGTTTCTATGTGCTCCGTGACTTCACCATTTTTTAAATATTTTTACTACACATTTGCAACATAGCCATTTTTACACCTCCCCATGAAAGAGTACAGCTGTCATTTTTTACATCCTGTTCGGAATATTTTTGCACCTGTGGTGCTAAATGCCGTAGTCACTGTGCATAAGCAGCTTTTGGCTACCAAACTGATACTCCCCTGTTCATGGTGTGGGGTCACAAAACAAACATGTTGAAAATTTGGAGTTAACATACCAACGAATGCCTGAGGTATTAGGCTTTTCAACCAAATCGCCCAACCCTATAGAGAATGACAGGAATCAGGGTGTGACTTGGGATTCTTGCCTGTGATGCTCATACCATTCCACCCTGCAGTCACTGAGAGGCATCGAGGTATGCCTTGGACTCTTTGGCCCCAAACTCACCCCATTCTCCTATATCGCACCCATCTCACCATATTTCCTAATGAAATGGGTATGATAAGGGCCAAAGACCCCAAGGAACACGTGACACTTGTCAGTCTCTGCAGTAGTGTGGTGAAATGGCGTGGCTCGCTATGCCTGACGACCCAAACGCACACCCCAATGCCTGTCACTCTCTGCAGGGTGGTGGTGGGGTCGGTTTCAGTTCAATACTTCACTGCCATTCCTATTACGCAGCTCTGTAACTTCTACACTACCACTGCCAATGCCAGCAAGCAAACATTCGGCATTGACAAATGCTTGTTTACATGGCTGCCATCTGTTGTGCCCCAGTTGTGCCCTGGTGACCAATCGTGGCTAGGTTGCTACTGCCCTCAGAGTGTCTATCCTATTGCAGATTTTAGTGTCATCTGCAAAAAGGCACACGTTCCCTTCTAGCCCCTCTGCAATGTCACTAATAAATACATTAAAGAGGACCAGTCCCAGTACTGCTCCTTGTGGCACCCCGCTGGTCACCCTCCCTCCCTTCCTGCGAGTGAATTCCGTTTACCACCACTCTGTGCTGCCTATTCCCCAACCAATTCCTTATCCAGTTTGCCACTTTTGGCCCAACTCCCAGGCTGCCCTGCTTGTTTACTAGTCTCCTATGTGGAACCGTGTTGAAGACCTCACTGAACTCTAGGTAGGCCACATCCACTGCTCCACCCTGATCTACTTCCCTGGTCATCCAAAGAAATCTATCAGATATGTTTGACCTGACCTCCCCTGATGAATCCATGTTGCCTCAGATCCTGTAAGTTGCTGATATCAAGATATGCCACAGTCCTTTCCTTCAGCAGTGGTTCCATTAATTTCCCACCACTGAGGTCAGGCTGACAGCCTGTAATTTCCAGCCTCCTGCTACCACTTTTGTGACATGGGACTACATCTGCTTTCTTCCAGTCCTCCAGGACCACTCCCATCTCCAGTAAGTGGTTGAATAGGACTGTCAAGGTGCAGCCAGCACCTCTCTGAGCTCTTCAATATCTTTGGATGCATTACGTCTGGCCCCATTGCTTTGCCCACTTTCAGATTTGTGAGTTCCTTCAGGACTCTCTCCTCTGCAAATGGAATAGTGTCCACCTTCCTTCCTTCCTTCGATACTCCTGTCACTTAACTGCGGTCCCTCACCTTCCCTTCCCTTTCCTCCATGAACACTGAACAAAAATATTTGTTCAGGATGTCTGCCTTTTCCTGGTCCCCCACACACACTCCTCCCCTTCCCTCCCTAGCCTTACAATCCCTCCCCTGGTTTTTCTCCTTTCATTTACATATCTGAAAAATGTCTTATCCCCTTTCTTTACTGTCTGTGCTGTTTTCTCCTCTGTTTACACCTTTGAGCTCCTGACTGCTTTCCCTGCCTCCCTCTGCATCTTATGGCACACCTCCCTATCATCCTCACCATGTGTCTCCTTATACTTCCTGAATGATAACTTTTTTGCAGTTACCTTCCCAGCCACATCTTTTGAGAACCATAGCAGTCTCTTTTTCCTCTTGCTTTTGTTTACTTGTCTGATGCAGAGCCTTGTTGCCTTCCACATGTGGCCCCTTTTAGTGCTGCCCACTGTTCCTCCACTCCACCCATGTCCTCCCCAACTGCTAGGGCATCCCTGAGGCATTCCCCCATCTTTGTAAAGTCAGCCTTCCTGAAGTCCAAGACCCTCACCTTAGTGTGTTTCAATTCTGGCTCAGTAGTTATAAAGAACCACACTGTACAGTGATCACCGGATCCCAGGCTGTCACCCAGCTCAACGCCTTCAGTGCTGTCCCCTTGGTGGTACCAGGTCCAACACTGCTCCCTCATGTGTGGGCTCCCTTACTAGTTGCCTGAGGAATGCTCTGCAAGGAGTCCAGGATGTTCCTGCTCCTAGCTAAAGCTGCAGCTGGGATGCTCCAATCCACGTCTGGCAGATTGAAGTCCCCCACCAGCAGTACCTCCCTCTGGTCGCCGTCTTTTAGATTGCTTTCACCAGTACCTTATCCATCCTCTACCCCCACCCCCATGCTGGATAAATATATACCATATAGATGGGACCAGAAAGTGCTTAGATGTGCATTTGGGGGTATAGCTATTGGAACTGGCCCAACAGCAGGATATTTAAATGATAACATTCAGTTAGTCAGAATATACTCAGAATAATCAGCTGATGATCATGTGGGTGATTAAATGCTGAGGTTGAAGGCAGAGGCATTTACTCAAAGCAGAAGCCAGTTATTCTGAGTATACACTGGCTAACTGAATGTTTACTGTATTTGAAGTTTGGGGACTAGGAAAAGCTCACAAAGCTCAAGCTCATTTCCAGGCATGACTGGGTGGGTGGGGGATAGTGATAGAATGTAACAAACATCAAAAATGGTAAAAGATGCACTACTATGACTATTGTACCGGTAGAGATTTTGAACCCAGGATTTTCAATGTTCTATGGTATTTAAAGTGTGACGTGCCTTTTTTTCTATGCACTAAATGGATAAGCTACCATGGTGGTGTGTCTGTAATTAAGATAACCTTCTGTGGGCTTATCTAAAATGTGGATAATCTACTGTGGGCATGTCTTATGTGGATAACCTACTGTGTGCATATCTAAAATGTGGATAATCTACTGTGGGCATTTCTAAATGTAGTTGTAGTAGTCTATGGGGTATTATATGACAGTTTTCCTCTGTTCTGATTGGCTTACAAAAGATACCTGTCATAAAATAAATGATAAAATGATGCTAGCCCCCACCTTAGATATCAGCTAATATACAGAAGAGACAATTTTCTTTGGGGACTCTGGCTCACCACATTATCAGACTGAAATGCAAAGAAAGCTCAGCTGGGCATATAGGTAGGTAGGTATGCAGACCATCAGATGCATGTGCACCGAAATAAAAATAGGCAAGTGGTGCACCTACCCTGTCCATAAAAAGACCGCTGGCACAGTTTAAGAGAGTTCTTCAAAGTAGATACCCTATTTCAAAATCTTGATGCCATAAAGTGTTGTTTCATATTGCTGTTGAAGTGTTCATTTCAAGGTCACCTTGAAAAGCACTGTTTGTAATGTGAAATGCATCAGAAGTGAAAGGGTTACTGCATTGGCCACTGAAACAGCCCTTTATGGCACAAGTGCACTTTGGATTTTGAAATAAAGTATCCACTTTGAAGAAATCTCTTAAAAGATGTTAGCTACCTTGGTATGGAGTGGGTGAGTGCTCAAGCGTTTTGGACTGTATGGAGATTTACTTTTGGTAGTGAACATCCGGTTCCCTAGTGCAGCTTTCTTTTGTTCTTCAGAAAAAAAATACACTCCGCATGCGTGTTTGCTCTGTTGTTCTCTTGGCTGTGCTCCAGTTTCCACAGTGAGACATCTCACCTGTTGGAAAGCATCTGCAGCTGCCACAACTTCTGATGTTCCTTCTGGAAAGCTCACGGTAGAGTATCCACATTTAGACATGCCCACAGTAGATGATCTTTTCCTAGTTACTAATTTTCAAATAAATAAATAATGGTTCCAGTCCAGATTTCAGCCATGGTCATGATTACTGGTGTTTCTGAAGTAAGTCAAAATTAGTGGGATAGACACACAATAAGGCACAATGAGGCAGTATAGCACAGTGGTTTAAGGCTCTGAGCTGCAAACCTGGAGACCTGGGTTTGAATCCCACAGCCCACACTTGTATACTGTGTGACTCTGAGCAAGTCACTTAACTTCCCTGTGCTCCCAGGCTGCACCTGTAAACAAGCTTTCAGTTTAGTGTGCCTCACCTGGTAAAACAAAGGTTAAAAAATAAATATATAAAGCAGCCTGTTGTGAACACTTGGGAGGGGCATATACCCTTCAACCCACACTAAAATAACACTATGGGCTCAGCTGATGGATTCCCCCTTTCCTGAGGAAGTAAGCAGAAGTGCTGCCAAATGTGGTTCACTGACATTTCCCCTGTCTCCCAAGGGGGCTGGCAGGACCCCCACTGAGCATGGCTCAGTTGATGGATGCCCCCTCTCCTGAGGGAGTGGACAGGAGTGCTGCTGAGCGTGGTTCCATTCAGGGATGCCCCATTTCCCAAGGGGGTGGACAATAGTTCCAAAGAGTGCAGCTCCATTAAGGAACACCCCCTCTTCCAAGGGGGAGTGGGCAGATCCACTAACAAGAATGAAGACAGAAAATACTTTGTATACAGAACAACTAGGTAACAGACAACCCAGAAAAGTGCAACAAATCCCTCTCCCGTTTTTTTAAAGGAATGCCTATCCAATAAAGGAACTTACTCATCTTAACTAAAATAAAATAGACTAATGCTATATAATAATATATAATTAGGAAACATATTTATTTTATTTTATTTAGTTTTTGTTTACCAGGTAAGTGCACTAGCCAAACAGTATGACTATTTACAGGCACGACCCGGAGAGTACAGGACGTAATGAAAAGTACAGGAACATTTCAATGAAGTACATAGAAAACATACACTTTACATGGTAGACAGCATAGTACAGTGATGCAGTAAACAGTAGATAGTAATAGAAACAAAACAACAGAAGCAGGGCAAAATGACAATTACCTATTTGTGAAACAATTAACAAATAAGAAAATGTAAGGAACCAGAAAATAACAGTAAACAGCAGAAACAAGCAATTTTAGCAATCATAATGAGTAGCAAGTGTTGTGAGGATTGAACATTGCATCAAACCATCAGGTAGGGTCAAAACAAGTGCAGGGGCCAGCAAACAAAAGATATCATCAAATTTCTTCTTGAAGCACTGGTGGATCCAGTCAACCCAGTTCAAGCGGAAGTGTATTCCAAAACTGAGGAGCCACATGCCTGAAAGCACCTGCTTTTCGAGTATAACACCTGGGAATGTTTAATAGAGATTTATCAGCAGACCTCAGCTCATGAGAGTCAATAAGAGGAATTAGCAGTTGGCCAATGATATTGGGGTTGGGAGCGTCACAATAGAGTCAGTAAGGAAGCCAAGATAATATTGCCTAGTAGCAGAGGGAGAGAGCTACCCAAGGTCACCATAAAGCTGACAGTGGTGCTTTAGCCTGGAGGAGGAGGATGTGTATCAACATATGTTATTATAAGTGACATCCCAATTCTGGAGGGTGGTTTCTAAGCTCCAGCAAGGATGGGGCACAAAGGTTAAGGAGAGGAGCAGTATTCTCTAGCAATGGCTAGTTTGGCAGATGGTGTTAGCAAGTAACTAGTCTTGTAGGCAGCTCCCAGTTTGCAGTTGACTGATTTACAGGTGGATTGAATGTGAAGGTTAAGATCCAGGGACTGATCAAGTAAGACCCCAAGATAATTAAAGGACGTGACAGTATCAAGTTTAGACCCTTCCATGTCATTTACCACTAAGGACAGAAGATAGTTTCTAAGTTTAGGGGCCAAGCCAAAGAGCATGACCTTAGTTTTTTTTAGCATTCGGAACCAATTTATAGTCAAAGAGCCATTTCTGGACATTTATGAAATCGGCTGAGATGGAAGAGTTTAAGTTCTCAGCTTTATTATCACTGTCATAGTTAACAAGATCATCAGCGTATAACAGAGAAGAAAAGTTTTGCAGGGCGCTGGGAACATTATTCACAAAGAGTGAGAAGAGAAGTGGCCCCAGGATACAGCCTGGTGGTACACCAACGTTTATGGATGCGACAATAGATATGGCTGAGTTGAATTTTACCGCTTATGACCTGTTTGATAGATAGCTGTTAAACCAGCAAACAACCGGAGAAGAGAAACCAAGGCTGCTAAGGCTAGATAGAAGTAGGCGGTGGTCCACAAGGTCAAAATCCTTATTAAGGTCAATGAAAATGAAAATGTTTTCATTGGAGGAGAGGAGAGACAGGGGGGACATGATTGAAGTCTTCAAGTACCTCAAGGGAATAAATAGGGTAAACATAGAGGGGATCTTTACACTAAAGCAAGGAGGTATCACCAGAGGGCACAGTTTGAAGTTGGAAGGTGGAAGGGTGAGGGGGGAAAAGAGGAGGAAGTTTTTCACTGAGGGGTGGTGGACCCTTGGAATGTGCTGCCAGCTGGTTCAGAGATCCACAGTGGAGGCTTCAAGAGAGGGTGGGACAGACACAGAAAGCGGATGTATCAGATGATGGCCTGGCCCGGGGGGGTGGGGATGGATGATAGGGTTTCTGGAACACAAGGGGAGGGGTTCGCACCCAACTATGGATCTGAGGTTTGAGCAGACTCGATAGACCGTAAGGACTAATCTGCTGGCAATTAGCATATTAGTATGTTAAAACTGTATCAGTTAGTCTGCCAGAATCCATACTTGAGAGAATATCTGAGGTGAGCTTTAGCAGAGTGGTGGTCATGCTATGATTTTTCCTGAATCCATGTTCAGCATTAGTGAGAATACCTAATTTTGTAAGGAAGTCCAGAGTTTCTGTGGCGACAGGTTTCTCGAGTATTTTGGACAAGACCGATAGGATAGCTATAGGCCGGTAGTTATGGATATCTTTTTTTGTCCCCTTTTTTGAAGACTGGAGTTATTCAAGTTGTTTTCCAGAGTTCAGGAACAGTGCCACAAGACAGCGATAATGTATAGATTTTTGCCAGTGGAGCGGCTATAAAGGAGGTCAAGTTTGAGAAGCGGTTCCAGGTAGTCTGAACTTACACTAGTATTGCCGGATATAGATGTAAGGAGCTTAAAGACCTCTTATGCTGTTATGGCCTTAAAGTAGAAAGGCAGGGTTTGTGGAGACATTTGTGATGTGGATGAGCCAGGTGCATTGTTTGACCCAAGGGTCTAAGCGTGGGTGGCCTGTGTTGGGAAGGCAGAGGTATATTGGGACAGATCCGAGAACATATAGTTGAAGGCATTAGCAACTGCATTTGGGTCATTACAGTGACCCCCATTTAGTATCATATCAGTCGGTGTGTAAGACTGGGAGGACTCTAGGAAGGTTTTGATATGAGCCCAGAACTTTCTAGAGTCAGATGCAGAACTAGTAAGCAGGTCCTTGCAGTTCTTACTTTTGGCTGCACGTATTTTCTTTTTGCAGAGATTTCTGTGAGCCCTATAGGTGTTAAAATCAGCCAGCTGGCCTGTTTGTTTGAAGCACTTCCACAATTTGTCCCTTGCACAAAGTTCAGACAGAAGATCCTTTTGTAACCATCTAGTTTGCTTGCCTCTGACCCTCTAGGTAACTTTAGGGCATGCATAGACTGAATGGCAGTAAATTTATTGAGAAAACATTTATTGCTTCTTCTACACTGTTTGTATGATAGATTTCAGTCCAATCAACACACGATATGTCCTGCAGAAAGGCATTTTCATCCAAGTTAACAAAATTGTGAAGGTAACATACCGAGGTGGTGGAGATGGTGGGGCACCTGAGGTCCAC
Organism: Neoceratodus forsteri; assembly: GCA_016271365.2. Taxonomy (NCBI): domain Eukaryota; kingdom Metazoa; phylum Chordata; order Ceratodontiformes; family Ceratodontidae; genus Neoceratodus; species Neoceratodus forsteri. Next base: position 1,431,825,103 of record CM057459.1, read on the forward strand.
ATGCAGAAAATTGGAGCATGGTAAGTTATAGCATCTGCAAGGATTCCAGTTGAGGGCACATGCTCAGGTCGGTTTGTAAGCAGCCAGTCAATCAGGGTACCAGTTTTAGCTGGATTTGGAGTCCTAATAGGCTCTGTTATCATCTGATGCAGGTCATAGCTGCTGGCCACAGATACCAGGGAGCTATGCGCAGGACCCAACCAATTTAGGTTAACGCCCCCAGGATTATAGCCTCATTAAGACTGACATTACTGAATGTAGTGTCAAGAGGTCCTGTAATGCAGCCAAGCCCCTAGATGGGGGGGGGGGTGTTATAGACACAGACACCATGGAGTTTCTTAGTACCTAGTGTAACAGCGACATGTAAGTGTTCACATAATATGGCAGGGGCCTGGGCATGGATAGTTGTTAGTTTGAGGTGATCTTTGTGATAGATGGCAACACCACCACCATGTTTGTTCATCGACCTATCCCTACAGATCAGGGAATAATTGGCTATTGAGCAGCATGAGTCAGGTATACTGGGTTTTAGCCACGTTTCCATGAGGCAAAGGATGTCTGGGTCGTATTACTTGGTTTACTTAGTTTAAAAGGACAAAAGAAGAAAAGAAGGCTATTGTCCATCGAGATTGTCCCCCACCACCACGGTGGGAAAAGTTATACCCAAGAGTAATTAGACTGCATCCAAAAATCCAAACCTTTTTTAAAGGATAAAATCAAATTACTTTCCACCAAATGTTGCGGAAGTATGTTCCAAACTCTTGGAGTTCTCACCGTAAAGTAATTTAACCTTTTGTTTAATTTAGATTTAACCACATCAATTTGTTTATTATGGAAATGAGGGGATATCCTTCTGCTGGAAACATTTAATCCACATTGCTGCATTAGATCCTAGGAGTTGTGAATTTTATATAATAAAAGCAGGTCACCTCTAGTACATCTTAATTGAAGCGAATGTAACCCAGTTTCCTGAAGTCTGCTCCAATAGTTCATTTTGGACAAATATGGAACCATTCTAGTGGCTCTCTTCTGGATTTTTTCTATTCTGTTAATAACTTGCCTCAAATAAGGGCTCCAGAATTGAGAACGGTAATCAGAATATGGCCTCACATAAGCTCTAAACAAAGGAATAATGCATTCCTGAGTCCTTGACACAAAGGATCTTTGAATTCGGGTAAGCATTGCATTAGATATATTAGCTATCCTAGTACAATGGTCGGTTGAGGACAATTTTTTATTAACTAGTATTCCAAGGTCTCGCTCTACTAATGATACTGAAGGTGAGAATTATTTAAGAAATAAGTCTGTTTAGGATTATTCCTTCCAAAATGCAATACATGACACTTATCTGGATTGAGTAACATCCTATTTGAATCTGCCCATTTTTCAATAGTTTTAGATTATTACTAATAGATTCCCTTTAGTGCTGTAAATACAGGCCCTCCTAATTTGGTATCGTCAGCAAATTTTGAAAAGCGATTATCTGAATTACCTGCAAATCACTTATAAAGATATTAAACAGAGTAGGTCCAAGAACCAAACCCTGTGGAACCCCACTAGTCACACTATGAACTTCCGAAAGCAAGCCATTTATTCTAACCTGCTGTTCTCTGTTATATAAGCAACCAGATACCCAATTAATTATAAACTGTGAAAATCCCAGTTTAACCATTTTATCAAGCAGTATATCATGGGGAACCTTGTCAAAAGCTCTGCTACAGTCAAGAAGAACCACATCCATAGGGATACCATTGTCTAGTCCCATACTAATATAGTTATAGGAGGCCACTAGATTGGTGGTACAAGAGTACCCATGTCTAAATCCATGCTGAGTATGGTCAGTTAAATTTTTTATATTTGTTTCTTTTTCCAACATTTTTTGATGATTTTCCATTAATTTACTTATGACCGAGGTTAAACTTATTAGGGATAATTTTCAGGCATGGAGTGATTACCTTCTTAAATATTGGTATAGCTATGGCCATTGACCAGTCATGAGGAATAACACCTTCACATAAATATTTATTAAAAATAAGGGTCAATGGTTTAGTTATGGCTTCAGCTGTTTCTAATAAAAATGTGGGATTAATATTATCTGGTCCTAGACTAGAAGTTCGTTTAAGGGAACGAATAGCCTCAAGGGTGTCATCTTCAGTAATAATATGAAGGGAAGAATTATTAACTGTTTGCCTAAAAAATTTAGGGGCTTTTTTCACCCATGCCTCAAGCTCATCCAAGTGACATGATAGGCTTCTAATATTCATGTGACCAATAAAGATCCCTTTCTAGATAGTCCAGCTATGTTGTCCAGAGAGAATAGGGCAGGGCCAGGATTAAGCTCAATATCACCCACTAGGAGTATAAGAAAGACTAAAAACAGGGCCTAACCAAGTGAAAGACTTGAATAGGGACAGCCTTCCTACTCCACTTATCCAAGACTAGAAGCATATAATAAATACATCCTTTTGATACAGAATAAGTTGCCAAGAGCTTACCGCCAATGCTTGGTGACGATAAGATTGAAGAAGTGAAAATTCTGAATTTGATACCCTCCTGGTAGTCACAGGGATCAAGAGTGATAACATGTTCATGCAGAGTAGTGCCGAAAGGATGAGGGTTACCACCCCCAGATGGTAACTAATCATAATTTTATGCTCAGAGTGAACCTTAGGATAGAGTTGAGACATAGCTTGTAGACTAGCACAGGGCACGTCAGGTAGGCAGCGAGACAGAGTTTAGAAAATTAAAGCTCCCTGCCAGATCTAGTGAATAAGAGGAGAAAGTACTTTAGCAGCAGTGCAAAGAGGTTTGGGCTTGCATATAGATAACAGCATAGGTGGATGCGGCAGAAGCAGCCATCAAAATTCTCAGGAACAGATTAGAGCCAACCAGGCAAAATGGGGAAGTAGCGTTGGGTTGAGAAGATATAACCGAGCACAATCAAACTTAAGGCCTGCCTGGCTACATAGAAGACAAGATTGACCAACAGTCAGAATAAAATTACAACAGCAGGCCCTCTAGTGGCACAATCATATAAGGAGCCAATGGGATTTCGGGCACTTAGTCATATGACTGGAAACATACTATAAAAAGAACTGCTGCCCCAGGGTGGGTGGGGAGCCGGCGCTTTGTGCCAGAGGGAAATGCCTGTTTACAGTGTTGCCACCCTCTGCTCCTGAAAGCAGCCGGGTTTGTGGTTCCTTAGGTGTGCAGAGTCTGGAGTTGCAGTGGCATCTAGAGTTCCTTCCATGAAGGGGGAGCCTTGGAGAAGCGATAGCAGATCCAGGAATCCTGGCAAGCCGCGTGGCGAGCGGGCTCAGAGTCTGAAACCACGATGGGCTTGGTACAGTCCTGGAGGGCAGAGGAGGTGAGAGTAGTTAAGTAGTGGCAGGTAGTGGAGGAGCACAGTAGAGACAAAAGAGCTGGGCATAGCACAGTAAACTCAAAAGAACTGGGCGGGCAGCAGTAGCTATGACAGCCAGGGGAGGAGGTGACAGTGAGAGAGAGAATAGAAACAAATGGTTCAGTACAGATTGATTAAGTAATACGCAGATAAATTACTACATTTAGATGGAATAGTGCTGAGACTATAAATACAACAGAGAAAATGTCCTTAAAAGGCTATAATCACTTAAACAAGTATACTCAAGCTAGAGATCTATGCCCCAAAGGGAGCACTCACTTTAACAAGTAAAAACAGCTATTTCAGGCAAAAGTCCATGTAAGTCAATTTAGATATTGAAAAGAGGCACGCTTCCAGCCATTTCCTGTGAACAGTCACTGCTAACCACCAAGGCGGCACTAGAAACCATGAAGACAAGCAGGTTTAAAGGTGCACCAATCAGCAGAGCCTAGCAGAACTGGGACAGCGACTCAGATACACAGCGCTTTCTTTTGAAATTTCCAGCAGAGTGTTTGGAGCCAAGAAAACATACCTTAACGCCTGTTTACAGCTTTGCTACCCTCTGCTCCCGAAAGCAGCAGGGCTTGTGGTTCCTTAGGTGGGCAGAGGCTGGAGTTGTGGTGGCGTCTAAAGCTCCTTCCATGAAGGGGGAGCCTTGGAGAAGCAACAGCAGATCTGGTAATCCTGGCAAGCCACACGGTGTGCGGGCTCATGGTCCAAAGCCTCGATGAGCTTGGTAGAGACCTTAATGCCTGTTTACGGCTTTGCCACCCACTGCTCCCAAAAGCAGCCGGGCTTGTGGTTACTTAGGTGGGCAGAGTCTGGTGTTGTGGTGGCATCTAGAGCATCTTTCATGAAGGGGGGGGCCTTGGAGAAGTGGCAGCAGATCTGGTAATCCTAGCAAGCTACATGGGGAGTGGGCTCAGGGTCTGAAGCCCCAATGGGCTTGATAGAGAACATAATGCCTGTTTATGGCTTTGCAGCCCGCTGCTCCCAAAAGCAGCCAGGCTTGTGGTTCCTAAGTGGGCAGAGTCTGGAGTTGTGGCAGTGTTCAGAGCTCCTTCCATGAAGGGGAGCCTTGAGAAGTGCCAGCAGATCCGTAATCCTGGCAAGTTGCACAGTGAGCTGTAGCACAGGGTCCAAAGCCTCAGTGGACTTGTTAGAGACCTTAACGCCTGTTTACAGCTTTGCCGCCTGCTGCTCCCGAAAGCAACCAGACCTCTGTTTAATTAGGTGGGCAGAGTCTGGAGTTGCAACGGCATCTAAAGCTCCTTCCATGAAGGGGGAGCCTTGGAGAAGTGGCAGCAGATCCAATAATCCTGGCAAGCCACACCGTGAGCCAGCTCTGTGTCCGAAGCCCTGATGGGCTTGGTAGAGACCACAACACCTGTTTATGGCCTTACCACCTGCTGCTCCTGAAAGCAGCCAGGTTTATGGTTCCTTAGGTGTGCAGAGTCTGGAGTTGCGGCAGTCTCTAGAGCACCTTCCATGAAGGGGGAGCCTTGGAGAGGCAGCAGCAGATCCAGTAATCCTGGCAAGTGACTTGGTAAGAGGGCTCAGGATATGAAGCCCAATGGGCTTGTTAGAGACCTTAAAACCTGTTTACGACTTTGCCACCCACTGTTGCCGAAAGCAGCCAGACTTGTGGTTCTGTAGGTGGGCAGAGTATGGAGTTGTGGTGGTGTCTAGTGCTTCTTCCACGAAGAGGGAGCCTTGGAGAAGTGGCAGCACATCCAGTAATCCTGGCAAGCCACGGGGTGAGCGGGCTGAGGGTCCGAAGACCCAATGGGCTTGATAGAGACCTTAACACCTGTTTACAGCTTTTCCACCCGCTGCTCACGAAAGCAGCTGGGCTTGTGGTTCCTTAGATGGGCAGAGTCTGGTGTTGCGGTGCTGTTTAGAGCTCCTTCCACAAAGGGGAGCCTTGGAGAAGCAACAGCAGATCTGGTAATCCTGGCAAGCCATGTAGTGAGGGCTCAGGTCCAAGGCCCCGATCGGCTTGGTAGAGACCTTAATGCCTGTTTATGGCTTTGCCGCCCGCTGCTCCTAAAAAGCAGCAGGGCTTGTGGTTCTTTAATTGGGCAGAGTCTGGTGTTGCGGCAGTGTCTAGAGCTCCTTCCATGAAGGGGGAGCTCTGGATTAGAGGCATCAGATCCGGTAATCCTGGCAAGCTGTTCAGTGAGAGGGCTCAGGGTCCGAAGCCCCGAACGGCTTGGTAGAGACCTTAACACCTGTTTACGGCTTTGCTGCCCACTGTTCCTGAAAGCAGCTGGCCTTGTGGTTCCTTAGGTGGGCAGAGTCTACAGTTGCAGCAGTGTCAAGAGCTCCTTTCATGAAGGGGGAGCCTTGGAGAAGCAGCAGCAGATCCGGTAATCCTGGCAAGCCGCACAGTGAGCGGGCTCAGGATCCGAGCCCTGGCGGGCTTTGTAGAGACCTTAATGCCTGTTTACAGCTTTGCCGCCCACTGCTCCCAAAAGCAGCCAGGCCTGTGGTTCCTTAGTTGGGCAGAGTCTGGAGTTGCGGCGATGTCTAGAGTTCCTTCCATGAAGGGGAAGCCTTGGAGAAGTGGCAGCAGATCTGGTAATCCTGGCAAGCCGTGCGGTCAGCTGGCTCAGGGTCCGAAGCCCCAATGGGCTTGGTAGAGACCTTAACCTCTGTTTACGGCTTTGCCACCTGCTGCTCCCTAAAGCAGCCATGCTTGTGGTTTCTTAGGTGGGCATAGTCTGGAGTTGTGGCATCATCTAGAGCTCCTTCCATGAAGGGGGAGCCTTGGAGAAGTGGCAGCAGATCTGGTAGTCCTGGCAAGTCACACGGTGAGCATGTCAGGGTCTGAAGCCCGATGGGCTTGGTAGAGTCCTTAACCCCTGTTTACGGCTTTGCCGCCCATTTCTGCCAAAAGCAGCAGGGCTTGTGGTTCCTTAGTTGGGCAGAGTCTGGTGTTGCTGTGGTGTCTAGAGCTCCTTCCATGAAGGGGGAGCCTTAGAGAAGAGGCATCAGATCCGATAATCCAGGCAAGCCGTGCGGTGACCTGGCTCAGGGTCCAAAATCCCAATGGGCTTTGTAGAGACCTTAATGCCAGTATACGGCTTTGCCACCTGCTGCTCCCTAAAGCAGCTGTGCTTGTGGTTCCTTAGGTAGGCAGAGTCTGGAGTTGCAGTGGCATCTAGAGCTCCTTCCATGAAGGGGGAACCCTGGAGAAGTGGCAGCAGATCTGGTAATCCTGGCAAGCCGTGCGGTGAGCAGGCTCAGGGTCCGAAGCCCTGATGGGCTTGGTAGAGACCTTAATGCCTGTTTACGGCTTTGCCACCTGCTGCTCTGAAAAGCAGCCGGGCTTGAGGTTCCTTAGGTGGGCAGAGTCTGGAATTGCGGTGGCATCTTGAGCTTCTTCCATGAAGGGGGGAGCTTTGGAGAAGTGGCAGCAGATCCAGTAATCCTGGCAAGCTGCATGGTGAGTGGGCTCAGGGTCCGAAGCCCCAAAGGGCTTGGTAGAGAACTTAATGCCTGTTTATGGCTTTGCAGCCCGCTGCTCCCAAAAGCAGCCAGGCTTGTGGTTCCTTAGGTGGGCAGAGTCTGGAGTTGCGGCGGCGTCTAGAGCTCCTTCCATGAAGGGGGAGCCCTGGAGAAGTGGCAGCAGATCTGGTAATCCTGGCAAGCCACACCGTGAGCCAGCTCTGTGTCCAAAACCCTGATGGGCTTGCTAGAGACCATAATGCCTGTTTATAGCCTTGCCAACCGCTGCTCCCAAAAGCAGCCAGGTTTGTGGTTCCTTAGGTGGGCAGAGTCTGGAGCTGCGGCGGTCTCTAGAGTACCTTCGATGAAGGGGGAGCCTTGGAGAAGTGGCAGCAGATCCGGTAATCCTGGCAAGTGACTCAGTAAGAGGGCTCACGGTACAAAGCCCGATGGGTTTGGTAGAGACCTTAAAGCCTGTTTACGACTTTGCCGCCTGCTGCTGCCGAAAGCAGCCAGGCTTGTGGTTCCGTAGGTGAGCAGAGTCTGGAGTTGCAGTGGTGTCTAGTGCCTTCCATGAAGGGGGAGCCTTGGAGAAGTAGCAGCAGATCTGGTAATCCTGGCAAGCTGCATGGTGAGCTGGATCAGGTCCAAGACCCAATGGCTTGGTAGAGTCCTTAACCTCTGTTTATGGCTTTTTCCACCTGCTGCTCCCTAAAGCAGCCATGCTTGTGGTTCCTTAGGTGGGCAGAGTCTGGAGTTGCAGCATCATCTAGAGCTCCTTCCATGATGGGAAGCCTTGGAAAAGCGGCAGCAGATCTGGTAATCTTTGCAAGCCACATGGTGAGCGGCTCAGGGTCTGAAGCCCCAATGGGCTTGGTAGAGTCCTTAACCCCTGTTTACAGCTTTGACGCCCATTGCCGACAAAAGCAGCAGGGCTTGTGGTTCCTTAGTTGGGCAGAGTCTGGTGTTACTGTGGTGTCTGGAGCTCCGTCCATGAGGGGAGCCTTGGAGAAGAGGCATCAGATCCGATAATCCAGGCAAGCTATGCGGTGAGCTGGCTCAGGGTCCGAAGTTCCAATAGGCTTGGTAGAGACCTTAATGTCAGTATATGGCTTTGTTGCTTGCTGCTCCCTAAAGCAGCTGTGCTTGTGGTTCCTTAGGTGGGCAGAGTCTGGAGTTGCGGTGGCGTCTAGAGCTCCTTCCATGAAGGGGGAGCCTTGGAGAAGTGGCAGCAGATCTGGTAATCCTGGCAAGCCATGCAGTGAGAGGGCTCTGGATCTGAAGCACCGATCAGCTTGGTAGAGACCTTAACACCTGTTTACAGCTTTGCCGCCCACTGCTCCTGAAAGTAGCCAGGCTTGTGGTTCCTAAGGTGGGCAGTGTCTGGAGTTTTGGCGGTATCTAGAGTTCCTTCAATGAAGGGGGAGCCTTGGAGAAGCGGCAGCAGATCCGGTAATCTTGGCAAGTCGTGCGGTGAGCTGGCTCAGGGTCCAAAGTTCCGATGGGCTTGGCAGTGACCTTAACCTCTGTTTATGACTTTGCCACCTGCTGCTCCCTAAAGCAGCCATGCTTGTGGTTCCTTAGGTGGGCAGAGTCTGGAGCTGCAGTGGCATCTAGTGCTCCTTCCATGAAGGGGGAGCCTTGGAGAAGCGGCAGCAGATCCGTAATCCTGGCAAGCATGGGTGAGCGGACTCATGGTCCAAATCCTTGATGGGCTTGGTAGAGTCCCAATGCCTGTTTACGGCTTTGCCGCCCACTGCTCCTGGAAAGTAGCTGGGTTTGTGGTTCCTTAGGTGAGCGGGAGTCTGGAGTTGTGGCAGTGTCTAGAGCTCCTTCCACAAAGGGGAGCTCTTGGAGAAGTGGCAGCAGATCTGGTAATCCTGGTATGCCGTGCAGTGAGCGGGCTCAGGGTCCGAAGCCCTGATGGGCTTGGTAGAGACCTTAACGTCTGTTTACAACTTTGCCGCCCGCTGCTCTAGTAAGCAGCCAGGCTTGTGATTCCTTAGGTGGGCAGATTCTGGAGTTGCGGCACTGTCTAGAGCTCCTTTCACAAAGGGGGAGCCTTGGGGAAATGGCAGCAGGTCCAGTAACCCTAGTAAGCTGCGTGGTGAGTGGGCTCAGGGTCCGAAGCCCCGATGGGTTTGGTAGATTCCTTAATGCCTGTTTACAGCTTTGCCGCCCGCTGCTCCCAAATGCAGCCAGGCTTGTGGTTCCTTAGGTGGGCAGTGTCTGGAGTTGTGGCGGCATCTAGAGTTCCTTCCATGAAGGGGGAGCCTTGGAGAAGAGGCAGCAGATATGGTAATCCTGGCAAGCCACGAGTGAGCTGGCTTTAGGGTCCCAAGCCCCCAAGGGCTTGGTAGAGACCTTAACCTCTGTTTACGGTTTTGCCACCAGCTGCTCCCTAAACCAGCCGTGCTTGTGGTTCCTTAGGTGGGCATAGTCAGGAGTAGTGGCAGCGTCTGGAGTTCCTTCCATGAAGGGGGATCACTGGAGAAGCGGCAGCAGATCCGGTAATCCTGGCAAGCTGTGAGGTGAGCGGGCTCAGGGTCTGAAGCCCTAATGGGCTTGGTAGAGTCCCTAATGCCTGTTTACGGGCTTTTCCACCCAATGCTCCCAAAAGCAGCCGGGCTTGTGGTTCCTTAGGTGAGTAAAGTCTGAGTTGTGGCATCTAGAGCTTCTTCAATGAAGGAGGAGCCTTGGAGAAGCAGCAGCAGATCCGGTACTTCTGGCAAGCTGTGCAGTGAGCGGGCTCAGGGTCCGAAGCCCCGATGGGCTTGGTAGAGACCTTAGCACCTGTTTATGGCTTTGCCACCCACTGCTCCCAGAAGCAGCGGGCTTGTGGTTCCTTTGGTGGGCAGAAGCTGGAGTTGCGGTGGCATCTAGAGTGCCTTCCATGAAGGGGGAGCCTTGGAGAAGTGGCAGCAGATCTGGTAATCCTGGCAAACTGTGTGGTGAGCAGGCTCAGGGTCCGAATCCCCAAAGGGCTTGGTAGAGACCTTAATGCCTGTTTACTGTTTTGCCACCCACTGCTCCCAAAAAGCAGCTGGGATTGTGGTTCCTAGGTGGGCAGAGTCTGGAGTTGCAGCGACGTCTAGAGCTCCTTCCATGAAGGGGAGCCTGGAGAAGCTGAAGCAGATCCGGTAATCCTGGCAAGCTGTGCGGTGAGCGGGCTCAGAGTCTGAAGCCCTGATGGGCTTGGTAGAGACCATATAAATAGCAAATGCACTGAAGAACCATACATCAACAATATTTGCATGCAGCATGTCATGCCATCATTTGCTACTAGTCTCCATGGAGATGGATGTTCATGCTATAATTATGAAATTCACATTTTGACACCAAGAGACCAATCTGTAAAAGATTCCTGTCCCCACCAAGAAAAGCTGATGAGTGCCCCCTAGGTGCAGGGTGCACTTCACTGGGGCACTCAATGGCATCCACAGTATTGGTGCGCCCCCCCTTCCACACCTGGCTATGTGGATGGATGGATGGGTAGGGCAGGACAGGCCAGGGGACATGGGTGGGTATCTGCCCCATCCTGGACACACACACTCCACGATGCAGAGGGCCATCAGAGGGGCAGTGGCTATGCCTGTCTAGGGGCAGCAGTAACAGCTCTGTGCCCCCTGCCCCTGCCACACATGACATATCCAGGCCTATGTGTCCCTCTCTTCTCCAGTCCACAGCCCTAGGAATCTCTACAGTGGGATGGGGGCATCATCAACACCAGCTGATGTTCAATGCAAGCAAGCAAGCAAATTTTATTTCTAAAGTGCCCATCCCAGGAGGCTCTAGGCACTGAACAATAACATACAAAATATAAAATCAGCAACATACAGTATAATAAATAAATAACAAAGTTAAACTAATAAAAATGAAATAGCTGACAGGATAATATATAGCCAGTAAGATTATTACAAAGAAAAAATCTCTTTAAATAGGTGGGACTTCAGTCCTCTCTTAAAAGCTTCCAATGAGGGGGCCTCCTTCAAAGACCTTGGGAGCAAGTTCCATAAGGTCAGGGCTGCTACTGAAAAAGCATGCTCCTCAGATGACTTCATCTGAACCCTGGGAACTGCTACGAGGCCCTCCTCAGAGGAATGGAGAGGACTGGAGGGTTGGTAAGGAGACAGTAGGTCTCACAGGTAGCTAGGCTCCAGTCCATGTAGGGCTTTATAGGTCAGCAAGCCAACCTTGAAGAAAATCCGCCACCTCATCGTTAGCCAATGCAGATCGCGGTGTTATATGGCAGAACCTTGGAAGGCCTGCCAACAATCTGGCCACTGAATTCTGCACTAGCTGCAAGTGATGCAGGGTCCTCCATTTAGCCCTAGGTACAAGGTGTTGCAGTAGTCAAGTCTGGATTTCACAAATGCATGTATTAGTGAGGGCTGATCATTGGGGTGATAAGGGTTTAATCTGGCGATGTTCCTAAAATGATAAAACCCACTTTGGACAACGGCCAAAACCTAAGCCTTCAGTGTTAGTTCACTGTCAAGGATCACACCAGATTTTTCGCCTTAGCAGAAGTAGCCAGCTGAAAGGCACCAAGTATAAGACCGGATGCCTCCTCTAGCCGTCTGCCATCCCACCAATGTCCGGGCTATTTCACTAATACTTCCATCTTGTCTGGATTATGTGTTAGCCAGTTGGAGGACATCCAGTCCTGAACCTCAGTCAGGCAAGAATTAAATACAGAGACCACGCTCTGTAGTCCTGGTGCAAAAGACATATAGAGCTGGGTATCATCTCCACAGCAGTGAAGACCCATACTGTACCCTCTAATGATATCTCCCAGGGGCAGCAAGTACACCGTGAACAAGACTGGTGAAAGGATTGAACCCTCTGGAACTCCACAGGAGAGGGGCTTCGGGCGGGAGGAATAAATTCCCATCACCACCCTTTGTGTCCTGCCAGTAAAAAAGGACTCAAACCAGCTGATGACAGTGCCAGTGATCGTTTAATTTTCTGTGGGGATGCAGTAGTCTTGGAAGACCGCCAGATCCCAATATTCTTTGCCCCCTGTGTAGGCAGAGGATCCAGTCATGGACCAGCACAGGCATCCAGCTGGACACGTGTGGTCCACACCACTCTGCCCACCCCTGCCTCCCCATGCGGCTCTGCACTAGTGAAGTGTGGAAGCTGGGGAATGAGGATGCCGTTAGGTGCGGACAGGCATCGGGGGTGCAGTACCATGGTCAGGACACACTTGATTTGAGTGTATCCTGGCCATCTTTGTGGATCAGGCCATAACTACTTAAGGCCTTCTTGGAATTTGTTATTGCTTTTTATTTGCTGCCAGACATCAGGCAGGACAGTGTCATGTTCTGGTGACTGACATAGCCATATTCAAACCCCTGACAAAAAAGCCTCTTTATTTTAGAAACAAGCTTAAAGTGTGCTTATGGAGTGGATGGCTGCAGAGGGCAGAGTCTCTTTAGAAATGACAACACATCACACTGATCTATTCAGGAAAATGCAACCTTTGGATGAAACAAGATCTGAATGAAATAAGTGAAGCAAGATTTTTTTTAATCAAATTTATACCATAATTGTATCATATTCTGCAAACACAATACTATTCCAGAATTAGTGGCATGCCTTCAGACAGTTCCTGGACTTCCCACCCTACAGTAGTATTTTGGGCAGTGAGAAATGTAGACTGTATAAATAGGCCATACTGCAGACGGTGCTCCGAGTAGTTAAGTTATATCATTGCCCTACACCTTAGAGCAAGAGTCAGATTCCTTCCGTAATTTATAAGAGATTTACAATGCCATCTGTGTTGAACTATCCCATAACTTAACCTTTACAGGCACTGAAATGCCAGCAATCTACTACATGAGTTATGCACACTTTATGTTCATAACTTCAAAGAATACGTAGTTTAAACTTAATCCAGCAACAGCATTTCCAATCCAAAAACATCTCAGTGCGCAAAGATTGAAACTACTCTGAAAAGGGCTTACCGACAATTATATTGAGGTGAACCCCTAGCAGTCAAATTTACAGGGCATTGCATGGTGAGGATGCTCTGTAAATCTTTAATTTAATAGTAAGTAATCTTTCATTCATATTTAGGCGCCCAATCCCAGGAGCTCTAGGTGCCATTATAGATTAAGGCAAGGTTTGGACAGCACAGAACTGTGAAGGGGGAAGGGATAGGAGAAAAGACTGTTGAGGGGGGGTCCGATAAAGGAGGGCCTCTGTCTCCACCCCCGTGGGGAGCTGGAGGAATGCAGAAAAAAGCCGACTGGTAAGGTGCAGACCAGGGAAAGACAGAATCCCCACAGGAACATAAGCAGGGAAAATGGAAGTATAGGGAAAGGTTGGAAGGTAGTCCTGCTAAATGCCAGGAGCATGGGCAATAAAATGCCTGAGCTCCAGGCGATGCTAACTAAGGGAGAGGTGGATGTGGCAGCAGTCACTGAGACCTGGGCTACCACAGAGCACGACTGGAACCTGAACCTGGAGGGTTATACCATGTTCAGGGAAGGACAGGGGAGGGAAGGAGGAGGTAGCAATAATAGTCAAAACTGCATTGGCATAGGAGGAGTGGAGGAGGCGGAGGAACTGTGGAGGCGATTTAGGTCACCTTGATAACAAGGGGGAGGCAAGAGAGTAAACATAGGAGTGGTGTAGAGACCCCTGCGCTGGCGGAGGAGCTGGAGGAGAGTCTGGTGGCAGAGGTTGGAAGACACTGAAGATTGGGAAGGGGAAGGGTGGTGGTGTTGGGGGACTTAAACACGCCAGGAACAGACTGGGAAACTATGACATCCTTCGTGACCAGGAAACAAAGGTTGTTGGATGTCTTTCAGGACACGTTCCTAACTCAGCAGGTGGGGGAACCGACCAGGGAGATGTGGGTACTGGATGTGGTCCTGGCAGATAGTGACCAGATTGGGGGCCTGGAGGTAAGGGACCCATTGGCGGGGAGCGACCATGCCATGGTCTGGTTCTGCCTGAACCTAGGAGGGTTAGAAGTCTGCACACAGACGGAGGTAACTGACTTCAGGGGGGCGAATTTCAAGGAAATGGGAAGGATCCTTAAGGAGCACTTGGATGGGATTGGGCCAGACATGGATGCTGACAGTAGGTGGGACATCATCAGGAGGGGGGTGCAGGATGCTACCAGCACCTGTGCAAGAGTAAGACGAAAATGCATTAGGGCCCGAAACCCTGCTGGTGGACCAGGGAGGTTCAGGAGGTGGTGAGGGGTAAGAAGGCGGCCATATGAATTCAAGTGCTCAAGGAGTGAAAGGGACTGAGGGGAACACGAGCTGATGGCCAGAAGGGTCACCAGGGTGGTGAGGGCGGCTAAGGTAAGGAAGGAGCAGAACCTGGCCAGGGAAATTAGGGAGGAACAAGGGGTTCTTAGATACACAGGGAAAAACGAAGGTGAAGGGCAGATTAGCAGGATTAAAACAGGAAAGGATGGGCACAAGACCCGGGGAGCAAGCTGAGGTACTAAATAGGCTTTTCACTCAGTTTTCACCAAGGAAAATGGGGCTACATCACATGGAGGAGATGCAGAACTGAGGGAGGGGGACCCACCGATTGGAGGGTCTGGGGGGGGCATCACTGGCAGGTTAGGGGAAGGCAAAGCAGGGTGATGAGGTAGCGGAAGTGGAAATCACGGCAGAGAGAGTGAGGGAAGCCCTCTGGTCCCTTAAGATGGAGAAAGCACCAGGGCCAGATAAATTACATCCCAGAGTGCTGAAGGAACTGGCAGATGTCCTGGCAAAACCCCTGGCAGAGCTCTTCAGCATCTCTCTGAGGACAGGGTGGGTGCCCCAGGACTGGAAGGTGGTGCATATAGTGCCTATGCACAAGGGGGGATAAAGGGAGGTGGCAGGAAACTACAGGCCCATCAGCCTGACATCGGTGGTGGGCAAGATGATGGAAGGCATTGTCAAGGAGAGACTGTGGGGACCTAGAAAAGTTGGGGTGCCTGGACAATAGACAGCATGGATTCATCCCAGGGAAATCATGTCAGACAAACCTTGTGGAGTTCTATGACTGGGTGACGAGTGCCTTGGACCTGGGTAGACCAGTGGACATCCTCTTTCTTGACTTCAGCAAGGCGTTTGACTCTGTTCCTCACAGGGCCTGTTGGGTAATCTGGAGAAATGGGGTGGGGAACCAGATGATCAGATAGATAGGAAATTGGCTCCAGAACCAAACCCAGAGGGTAGTGGTTGGAGGGATAGTCTCATCCTCATTGACCCCACTGATTACATTTTAATCATGGGCGATCTGAATCTACCAAATATTATGGACATCATGGCAAGGCACCTCTAAATAAGAAAGATCTTTTTAGATGCATCCAACCAGCTAGGCCTTAGACAAATAGTACAGGATAACACCAGGGAAAACAATATTTAGGACATTATATTAACTAATATGGGGGATTGCTTATCTGATATATATGTTAACCCTCCATTAGGCAACAGTGATCATAGTACTGTATTATTTAAAATCATAAAATCTCATGTTACAAATGAATCTGCTGTAACAACTAGACTGAATTTTGGAAAAGCTAATTTTAACAAATTCAGACAAGAACTCTCCAATTGGGACTGGGATAAAGATTTTCATAATATATCAGTAAATGAGATGTGAGAACTACTATTAGGATGTCAGAGGAACTTAATAAATAAATACATACCTATTAGTAAAAAATATAATAATGGGAAACTAAAACCTCAGTGGTTCTCCTCTAATATAAAAAAATTGATTAATAAAAACAAAATTTATAAAAGATTTAAAAAAGATCCCACTTCATCAAACAGGTTTGCACCCAAAAACATTTCATCTAAAATAAAAAAAAAATTAGAAATGCAAAAGCTAATATGGAATTATCACTAGCCTCTAAAGTCAGCAATAATAAAAAAAGCCTTCTATTCTTACATAAATAGTAAGAGGAGAAATTCTCACACGATAGGTCCCTTCAAGGACGAATCGCAACAGCCTTTGTAAATCAAGGAAATGGTTGATATACAAAATAAATATTTTTGTTCGGTATTCAACATTAAACCTTTAATCCAAAGAGGAATGTCAAAATATCCAAACTCTTGGAGCTTTTGTAATTGATCCAGGTGAGGTATTAGATAAACTTAAATTAATTGATATCAGTAAGTCTCCTGGCCTGATCATATTCATCCTAGGGTTATAAGGGAAACAGCTGATTTATTGGCTCCACCACTTACACACATTTTCCAGACATCTTTAGATAAAGGAGTGGTTCCTAAAGGTTGAAAGGAGGCTACCATAATTCCATTTTCAAAAGGGCACTAAAACATTACCTTCAAATTTTAGACCAATAAGTCTGACATCACTCTTGGGGAAAATACTGGAGAATATATTAAAGGAAAGGATTACAGTTTCCTTGTATGAAAAAGGCATGACAGATATATTTCAGCATGGCCTTACCAGGTCAAGGTCTTGTCAAACAAATCTTTTAACCTTCTATGAGAAGGTTAATAGAGAACTCGACCAAGGTAATCCGGTCGATGTTGTTTTTATGGGCTTTTCAGAGGTCTTTGATAAATTACCACATAGAGAGTTGATAGCCATCCTAAAAGATCTTGGGATTGAGACAAATGTGATATGTTGGATTAGGGATTGGCTGAGTGATAGGAGGCAGAGAGTGGTGGTTAAGGCTATATATTCGGAATCAGGCTTGGTGACTAGTGGGGTACCTCAAGATTCGGTATTGGGGCCATGTCTATTTAATGCCTATACATCAACTTTAAAAATGAATATCCCGAATATCTGGTTATCCAGATTTGCAGATGATTGCAGACTGGGAACCACTGTAAGTAACTCATCTGATGTGTTAGCTCTACAATTAGCAATCAGTAAGGTAGCGTCCTGGACTGAAACTAGCAGATTAGAACTAAATTGAACTAAATGCAAAATTATGCACTTAGGCAAAAACAATCCAAAAGTAACATATAAAATTGGACTAGTTAATCTGTTAGAGACTACTCAGGAAAGAGATTTGGGAATTTGTATCCTCAGATTTTCATTTAGTCAACATTGTTCACGCTAGATAAGAAAGGCAAACCAGAATTTAAATTGTATGCTCAGACACATATCCAGTAGGGAAGCCAAAGTTCTAATACCTTTGTTTAATTCTCTTGTTAGCCACATCTCGAATATTGTGTTCAGGTGTGGTCTCCTTATAAGCGTGAAGACATAAATAGGATTGAAGGCATACAAAGAAGACTGACTAAAGCTATTACTTGACTAGACAATAAATCCTATAATGAAAGGCTAAACATTTTAGGAATGTGCTCTCTTACTTATCAAAGATTTAGAGGAGATATGTGTATGCTTTATAGAATTCTAAGTGACTATAATCTGCAGGATGAGTTGAGTATTAAATTTAATAATGATCGTGTAAGCACAAGAAAGTACTCTAAACAACTTTTCCAGCCTAGGTGGAATTTAAAGTTATGTAAAAAATGGTTCACTCAAAGGGTAGTGACATCCTGGAATGAATTATCTAAAACAACAATAGATAGTCCAGACATGGAAACATTTAAAACTAGATGGGATATGGAATTTAGATTCAGTGTAAATGATTTTTGATAATCTAAATTGGTCTAAGGCAAGCTTATAAGGATATTATCCAAGATTGCTTGAATTTTTCCTATGAATCCTATGAATCCCTCAAGGAGGGTCATTAGTGGAGTCCCTCAGGGATCGGTCCTTGGGCCCCTCCTGTTCAACGCCTACGTCTCTGACAAAACATAGAAACATAGACTTTGATGCAGATAAGGACCACTTGGCCCACCCAGTCTGCCCATTTCCCTACCTACTGGATAAGCTGCAGATTCTAGTTAACCAACAGCCTACTTCCTGCCACCCCCACTACAATTGCCTTATGTCTGACCCATGCATGTTTTAATTCCCCCACTGTTTTAGACCCAACAACCTCCCCAGGAAGGTGGTTCCATGCATCCACCACTCTCTCCGTGAAAAAAAATGTCCTCACATTACCCCTGAGCCGTCCCCCCCATCTTTAAATTGTGCCCCCTTGTTCTTACACATCTCTTTTCTGAAAGATGCTACCCTCCTGGACTTTGTTGATTCCTTCAGGTACTTGAAGGTTTCTATCATGTCTCCCCATCCCTCCTTTCATCAAGGGTATACATATTAGCTCTCTCTCTCTCTTCATATGGTTTCTGATGCAGACCCTGCACCATTTTAGTTGCCCTCCTCTGACTGCTTCCATCCTGTCTATGTCCTTGGAGATGAGGTCTCCAAAACTGCACACAGTACTCCAGATGGGGTCTCACCAAATGTCTGTACAGAGGGATAAACACTTCCCTTTTTCTACTTGTGATGCCCCTTCCTATGCATCCCAGTATCCCCCTAGCTCTCCTTACTGACTTCTCACATTGCTTACCAACCTTTAGATCATCTGATACGACTACCCCCAGGTCCCTTCCATTTTGTTGTTGTTAGTACCTCCCTGCTATTGTATACTCTTCTCCTGGGTTTTGTTTCTCAGGTGCATTACTTTGCACTTCTTTGCATTGAATCTAAGTTGCCATATGTCTGACCATTCCTCCAATCTTGCCAAGTCCTTCTCATCCTTTCTACCTCCCCTTGTGTATCAACTCTGTTACAGATCTTTGTGTCATCTGCAAAGAGGCATACCTTTCCCTCCAGACCCTCTGCAATGTCACCTATAAAGATGTTAAAGAGGACTGGACCCAGAACTGAGCCCTGAGGTACTCCACTAGTAACCCCTTTCTTCAAAATGTGTTCCATTCACTATTACCTTCTGTGTCCTGTTTTTCAGCCAGTTTGCTACCCAGGCTACCACCCTGGGACCCACTCCCAGGCTGGCTAACTTGATTATTAATCTTTGTGGACTGTGTCAAATGCCTTGCTAAAGTCTAGGTAGGCCATATCCACAGCCCCTCCCTGGTCTATTACTTGGGCACCCAGTCAAAGAAATCTATTAGATTCGTCTGACATGACCTTCCTGCTGTAAATCCATGCTGCTTAGGTCCTGTGCCCCGCTAGCCTCTAGGTACTCAACAATTCTTTCTTTCAGAAGTGATTCCATCATTTCCCTACCACTGAGGTCAAACTTACAGGTCTGTAGTTTCTTGCTTCTGCCTTGCTCCCGCTTTTGTGAAGGGGAATCACATCTGCCCTCCTCCAGTCCTCAGGTACCACCCCATCCTCCCATGATTTGTTAAAAAGTGTGGTCAGTGGTGTCACTAGGTCCTCCCTTAGTTCTTTTAGGATTCTGGGGTGAATCCCGTCAGACCCCATTGCTTTGTCCACCTTGAGTTTTAGGAGTTCTTTCAGGACTCTTTCTTCTGTAAATGGACTGGTGTCAACCCCCCTACCCAGAGTGCTTCTATTGTCTGGTTTAGGTAACTCCTCCTTATCTTCTTTTGTGAATACTGAGCAAAAGTATTTATTCAGTATCTCTGCTTTTTCACTGTCTCCCTCTGCCCACCTCCCCTCTCCCTTATTAATCTTCACTATTCCTCCCTTAACCTTTCTATGCTCCCTAATGTACCTATAAAAGGTTTATGCCCCTTCTTAATTGAATTGGCAATTTTTTCCTCAGTTTGGTCTTTTGCTATTCTGACTGCCTTCCCAACTTCTTTCTGCTTTAATTGACACAGTTCCCTGTTGTGCTCCTTCTGTGGAAGGAGGAATAAGGAAGGGTATCAGGAGTGATATGAGTCCCTTTGCAGATGACTCAAAACTGGGGGCGGTGGTGGATGGGAAGGAGGAGAGGGTAGCCCTACAGGGGGACCTGGAGGCTCTGGAAAGGTGGTCTAGAAAGCGGAAGCTCAGGTTCAATGCAGGAAAATGCAAGGTACTGCACCTGGGAGCCAGAAACCCGGACCAAGTGTACACACGGGGGGGAATGCTACAAGTCTCGATGGCTGAGAGAGACCTGGGGGTGGTGGTGGATGTCAAGATGAACAACTCGGAGACTTGTAGGAGGGCAGCGGCAAAGGCCAACAGGATGCTTGGATGCATCACTAGGGGGCTCACCTCCAGAAGGAGGGAAGTGATACTCCCACTGTATAACTGCTTGGTGAGGTAGCACCTCGAGTACTGCGTGCAGTTTTGGAGGCCACATTTAAAGAGGAACATTGAACTCCTGGAGAGGGTCCAGAGGAGGGCAACCAAGATGATTTGGGGCTTGGGGGATAGGACCTATGGGGAGAGGCTCAAAGAGCTAAATATGTACAAATTGTAAGAGAAGGGACCGGGGGGACATGATAGAGGTCTTCAGGTACATGAAGGGGTAATACGAGGAGCAGTCAGGGTGCTCCAAGGAAGGGGGGGGGCAACTAGAGGGCATGGGTGGAAGCTGGAGGGGGGGAGATTCAGGGGAGAAAG
This sequence comes from Neoceratodus forsteri, assembly GCA_016271365.2. Classification (NCBI taxonomy): domain Eukaryota; kingdom Metazoa; phylum Chordata; order Ceratodontiformes; family Ceratodontidae; genus Neoceratodus; species Neoceratodus forsteri. The sequence goes on from CM057459.1 coordinate 1,431,845,345, forward strand.
GAGGAGGTGCTACTTCACTGAGAGTGTGGTGGAGCCATGGAATGCACTGCCCAGGGGGTTGGTGGAGGCAGAAATGGTGGAGGGATTCAAGAGGGAGTGGGACAAGTACAGGGAAGGGTTCTGGAAGCAAAAACCAGTGCAGCGAGTATATCCAGGACTGGGAAGGCAGAAGCCAGAGAGGGAGAGGGAGAGGGGGCAGCAAGGTCAGCTCCCAGGGTGGGGGCTGACCAAACGAGCAGACACGAAAGACCATTAGGCCTATTCTGCTGCCATTTTAGTATGTTAGTATGTTAGAACAGTATTCATATAATCACTAAAACCACATATGTATAAAAAACAGTTATCATAAAATTCCTTCTTAAAACGATAGGTCTTCAGGTCTTCTTTAAATGCCTCCACTGTTGGGGCCTCCCTTAGAGATCTTGGCAGCCAATTTCAGAGGGCCTTGAGGTTTTCAGCCCAGCCCTGGCAATTTCCAGGAGGCCCTCAGTGGAGGAGTGGAGGGAATGTACCGAGACAGCTGGAGTTAGGAGATCAGACAGGTAAGCAGGACCCAGGCAGTATAATGCATTGTAGGTGAGCAAGCCCACCTTGAAGATGATCCTTGTCAGAGTTGAGAACCCCCTTTTTTTTTGTTTTCACCACAAGACATTCCCTCTTGTCTTTCCCCTTACTCATTGAAATCTACTGCAGTAGTACTCCTTTGCTGTCCTTGATCTAATTTCACCTTTCCCCACATAATGGGGTGGCCTCCCATCATGTTTCTTTGTACTCTCTGCCCCGCTATATTTTCTTTTCACCTGTCTCTGTGGTGTGTATAAATCTTTAGTTTAAAAAGTGCAACATCAAGTTGGCTTCGAAGCTGGTGAGCCCTGCTGCACTAAAGAATTAAAATACATAATAGGTGGAAACATAAATAAATGTCTGGCAGCTTGCATGCCATCAGAGGAATACCTTATGTTTAGTTCAAAAGTAGATATTGAATACACTAGGCAGGGGCTACTGTAGTACAGGGACAACTGTAGGCAATACTTAGGGCAACAGTAGCAGTTAAATTCGATATCGGGTAATTCTTTCTAAACAGTAGTTTGTTTTACATATACACAGCAAAAGCCCTTTAATTAAAAACGCAGACCTGCTGGTAAAAGGCAATGAGAACTGCAAAGCCCGTGTGGTTGTATATCCAGTTTTTCCTCATATTCTGTGTCCCTGTATTGTGCAAATTGTGAAAGCAATATGCAAAATACTGTTTATAGTGTATAGTGGAACGTCGTTGTTCACCGAAATCTAGCGCTCTCAAAATGTTGTTCTGCTGCACTAGTGACATCCATAGTGCAGCAGAACCAAAAAGTGATGTCTGCAGGACAGCAGAATGAAAGTGCGGACGTCACACATGGTGTCCTCGAGCAGCAATCTGACAGTTAGTCTTATTTTAAAAAGAAAGATGCAACAATTTTTTTTTTGAGGCAACGATGTTCCACTATACACTACACAGAACAGTGCATGCATACCATTTAACGGCAGGGCTGTTCTTTCTCCTCATTGGTACTATGACGACTGATTACTTCTCGAGCTGCACTCTCGAGGTAATCTGTCATCATAGTACCAGCTCGGTGAAAGAATAGCCCTGTTGTTAACTGGTACTCATGCACTATCCTATATGTTCCTGCATTACTGTCTCCAGCATGATATACACGGCTTTGCACAGTTCCTCGCCTCAGATAGGCAGATAACGTTCGCAGAGCATGAAAGATTACTGAAAGACTGTTAGCATAAGCTAAAAAGACAGTTAAAATAAAAAGGGTCCAATAGTGCCAAGTAGCCCATAAAGTTTCTACTTCCTGGATTACTACTCGCAATAGCGAGTAGTTAGGAGGAACCTTTGCAGTGTGCTGGTTTTTCAGTCGTTGTGCAGCGCTGGCTCGCAAACATCTGCAAAACACAAATAGTTGTGCATTTCTGTTTGCAAGCATGAACTGCACAAATTAGATCAGTACCCTCTTCCCAAATGTCTTGGGAACCTTTTTTTTTTATTTATTAGTAATCAAAAGCTGGTATTTTACAGAGATAAAACTACTCGTTTTTAGGTTTATGGTCCATGTAGGTTTGCAAGCAGGAATCCCATAATATTCATACATAGACCATAATACTAAAAATACACCTGGATGGATAGCTAGCTGTACACAGGTTAAATGCATTTGAAAACACTTTGCAGGAAACATTTTTAAACCACAACTATACTCACATAACTTATGGTCCTTATCTACCGTCAAGTCGGTCCTTATCTGCCGTCAGATTCTATGTTTCTATTCCTGAGGAGGTTGTAGAGTCGAAAACAGTGGAGGAATTCAAGAATGCATGGGACAGACATAAGGCAATTCTAGTGGGGGGTAGGAGGAAGTAGGTTGTTGGTTAACTAGGATCTGCAGCTTATCCGTTAGGTAGGGAAATGGGCAGACTGGGTGGGCCAAGCGGTCCTTACCTGCCATCAAATTCTATGTTTCTAAAATAAATACCTTTCAGGAAGTAAAAGAACACAATGAATCTTGACTTAGCATATTTGTTCTTCAATACTGAAAAGAAGGTTCTACCTGGTTCACTGACTGTCTCTCAGGTACTGCAATCCCAAGAGCCAGCGGCCCTATGGAACACTGTTATAGTGAGCAGAAGTATGAGGTCAGCACCTTGTGGAGGAGCTCAGTCATTTATTTTCAATTAAGCTGTTTATTTGATTTTAAAATAAGTTGGAAAACAGAGCTTAATGTATTTGAGTCTATTCTTTAAATGCAGTAGTTGATAGTCATGCTGTTCCCCTACTTGATGTATTAGTATAGAAATGTCAAATATTAGAATAGAGGCGGATCAGCTGATTTATGATGTCAGATTTTCCACCCATATAAGGTGGATGCTTTCTCAGAGAGTTAGATAGTCTGGAGCACAGAGGTGGTAGATATGCTGGAGTGTAAGGGTATGTACTCTGTAGCAGTGCTTAGCTGTTAATAAGTACTGAAGTTGTTCAGGTTAAAACCAAAAAGCCAGATAGTGCTTTATTTGTTTTTATTTTGTGAAGTCATTTATTTTGGAACTTTATAAATACAATTCACACAAGTTTTGTGTGTTCCTCAAGAAGTGTGTCCGACTTATCACTTCCCATGCACGGTCACAATCCTCCACCTGACAGGCAGCCAGTGCTGATCCTGCAGGACCGAGGTCACATGGCAAGAATTCGGTAGACCCTCCAGCAGCCTGGCCATTGCATTCTGCACCAGCTGCAGTCGGTGGAGGGTCCCTCCTTTGACCGCAAAGTACAGAGCATTGTAGTAGTCCACCCTGGAAGTCACAAAGGTGTGTACTAGTGATGGCAGGTCTTCAGGCAGAATCAGAGGTCTAATTCAGGCAATATTCCTTAAGTGATAAAACCCACTTTTGATGACAGACGACACCAGGGCTTCCAGGGTCAGTCTGTCATCAAGGATAATGCCCACATTTTTCACCCTGGAGGAGGCCATCAATGAGGTGGATCCCAGGACCAAGCCTGCTACCACTCCAGAAGCCTCCCATCATGCTGTCGACCAGGCTGTATCACAAGCACTTCTGTCTTGTTGGGATTTAGTTTCAGCCAGTTAGAGGACATCCAGTCCTGTATCTTGGCCAAGCATTTATTTAGCACTTCAATGGGATTTCTGGTTCCAGGGCAATGACAAATACAGCTGGGTGTCATCTGCATAGCAGTGAAACCCCAGACTATATTGTCTAATGAGCTCACCCAGGGCAGCATGTACACTGCAAACAGCATCGGCAAAAGGATCAAACCTTGGGGCACTCCGCAGAACAGGGGTTTCGAGGAGGAGGAGGAGAAATTCCTCATCACCACTCTTGCCTCCGGTCATAGAGATAGAACTCAAACCATTTGATAACTGTTTCAATGAGTCCACAGTACTCTCCAAGCAACCCAATAGCACAATGTGGTCCATGGTGTCAAATGCTGAGGAGAGATCGAGGAGAACAAGAACTGACCATTCTCCTCTATCCTCGCCCTGAGGAGGTCATTCTGCTCCCAAATAATGCTGTTTCAGTGCTATGCTTAGCTGAAACTGGACTGGAATGGCTCATAGATGTCAAAAGCCAAGAGGTGTGCCTTGAGCTGCAGAGCCACTACTTTTTCCATAACCTTCCCTACAAATGGGTGGTTGGAGATAGGTTTATAATTCACCAGTATGTCTGGGTTGAGAGATGGTTTCATCAGAAGGGGCCTCACCAGCACCTCCTTCAAGATGCCAGGGAAGTACCCCTCTGAGAGCGAGCACCAGACTATCCTGGTGAACACTGGACCAATGGCCTTGGCCCCTCCCACTAGGAGACAGGTCAGGCCAGGGTCCAATTCACAGTATGTGAGCTGCAGCTTCAGAATCACCTCAACGACCTCAGCCACATCAACCGTCCGAAACTCCCCTATACAATCGGAATGCCTCTGCTCGAACCAGACTGATCACTGCAGGACAGATTTTGCCCCACTGGGAGATTCCTGCCCAAATGAAGGACACCCTGTCCAAGAAGAATAGAGCAAACTCTTTGCACAAAGCGATCAAAAATGCTTTTTTTGACTTTAGACAGGCTGGACGTAACAGCCTGTCCACAGTCCAAAATAGCTGAGCTGGTCAATTCTTCCTGGCAGCAATCTCCCTGGACAGGAATTCTGCCTTCTTACAGTTGATTGCCCCCTGATAGTCATTGTAATGACTTCTCAGGGACAGACTGTCCTTCATGGACTAGGTCTTCTGCCAGCAGTGCTCCAATGTCCAACCCTTGGTCCTCATCTCCTTGAGAGCCCCATCAAACCATGTAAATAAGGCAGAAAACAGTTCAGGCCTCAGAAATATGCTAATTAGTCAATAAACCCTTACGCAAAGTACTCAGTAAACACCCAGACTTATGCAAATTAGTCAAAAACACCCTTGGAATGTTGAGATGAGCAGTGAGTCATTTCATGTTTTCAAAGAGTCTCTGACCCAACATAACTGTGACACCCACAGGGATAATTATGCAATGCCCAGAAGTCTGAAATTTGAATGGTTATGATTTGACAGGGTAACACCCGCAGGGATCATTTTTACTTGCCAATTTCTCCCTTTTAGCAGCTAGTTGAACTCCTGTAATGCATACTTGACAAAAGGAGGCTTCAACACTTGTGCCTATCAAAGTCTCAATGTGAAATACATTTTGGATGGTCACATCTATGTACAGTATAATTTATTCCCTAATTATTGTTGTTCGTGTCTCCCAAGTGTAAAGTACAGGGGATTTTGGTTCCCTTTTCTTCTCTTTAAAGTTTCCTTTCACTTGTGAATGGTTTAGGCAGAGACACCCACAATAGACAATGTAGCCTGAGCCTGGTAGTATGAGACTTGAGTATGCCCGATGTTAACTGCAGCATCCCAGTGGCAGGTTCTACTAAGAACCAAAAGGTGGCTGATGTCCTACAAAACTGCCTACTTACACAGCTAGTTAGTGCCCTGACTAGGCTGGACACCATTCTGGATGTGGTCATCACTAACTCAGAGGCAGTAAGGGCTACAGGGTTGAGAAGCCACTGGCTAACAGTGACCACAACTCTGTGTGGTTTGAGTTAGCCCTAGGAGTAGAAAAATAGCAATCCAAGACAGAGGTTTTAAATTTCAGAGGAGCCAATTTTGATGAAATGAGGGATGTAGTCAGAAGCAAGCTGTTAAGGATCCAATAGCATTTAGATGTGGAATAAATATGGGGGCTAGTTAGTTGGCCATTTTAGAGGCTACCAGAATGTGTAAGAACAGTGACCAAAAAGAACAAACACAAAAAACAGGACGGTTCAGTAACCAGGTAAGGACCGAATCGGCACCAAAAGGGAGGCCTATTGAACTATAAAAGAACTCAGGAAGACAGCGTTGGGGAGTCTATGTTCAGAAGAACAAAAAAGCAAAGAGTATAGTGAAATCAGCTAAGACTGCAACGGAACTTCAGCTTGAGGAAGGAGTTAAAGAAGAGAACAAACAATTTTGTTTGATATATGCAAGAAAAAAGAAAGGGGAGACATAGTTAGATTTAAAGATGGTGGCAGAGTAGTGGAGGAGGATAGGCAGAAGGCCACTGTTCTGAACAACTTTGTTTGCTCAGTGTTCACTGAGGAAGACAAAGGCCCAGTACCAGACAGTGGAATCAAGGTTGTTGACAAAGGTGTTCCACAAATGGAAGCACCATCAATCACCAAGAGTAGGATTAGAGGCCCTGGATCAACTCAGGGAAGACAAGTCACCAGGGTATGATGAAATACACCTGAGGGTGCTAAAGGAGCTAGCAAGTGATTTGGCAGGTCCCTTAGCACATTTATTCAGCAGATCACTTCAGATGGGGTGGTACCAGGAGACTGGAGAAGAGCTGCTGTGTTACCTCTCCCTCAAGGGATGGAGTTCGGAGGAAGCAGGCAACTACCAACTGGTCAGCCTTACATCAGTAGTGGGAAAACTGATGGAAACCTTAATAAAACAAGACTTGCAGAGTACCTAGATAAGAATGGTCTGCATGATGACAGGCAACATAGGTTCTGGTGGGAAGGTTGTGCCAAACAAACCTAATCACATTTTTGACTGTGTCACTAGGGAACTAGTTAGAGGCCACCTAATGGACCTCTTCTACTTCTCTTTCAGTAAGGCCTTTGATTTGGTGCCACACAACCATCTGCTGAAAATGTTGGAGGACCTGGGTGCAGTCAAGTGCAGAGTCAGTTGGGTAGGTAACTGGCTTAGGGACAGAAAACAGAGAGTAGTGGTCAATGGGTCAAAGAGGTATGATGAAGGCGTGGTCACCAGTGGTGTGCCCCAAGGCTCATTGTTGAGGGCAGACCTGTTTAATGCCTTTATCAGTGACATCGGCATAGGGATTCAGGGCAAAATTGCCATATTCATGGACAATACCAAGCTAAGAAGAAAGGGTGACAGTGAGAAGATGGTTAAGGACCTACAAAAAGACCTACAGAGGCTGGAAAGATGGTCCAGTGTCTGGCAGCTGAAGTTCAATCCAAAGAAATGTAAGGTGATTCATTTGGGTAAAGTGAACCCAAGGACAAAGTATCACTTCAACAGAGGACAGCTCTCAGTGCACACAGGAAGAACAGGACCTATGTGTCATTATAAGCAGCACCATTAAACAGACAAGCCACTGCAATAAAGATTAGAGCAAGGCCAACAAAATGCTGGGGTGCATAGGGAGGGGATTGAATAGCAGGAAGAAAGAGGTAGTACTGCTACTCCACAGGTCCCTGGTAAGGCTCCATCTGGAGTACTGTGTTCAGTTTTAGAGTCACACATCTGGAAAAGGATATAAACGGGTTGGAGACTGTTCAAAGAAGAGTGACCAAAATGATCCAGGATCTTCAAGGGCACTCATACGAGGAGTGTCTGAAGCATTAAATATGTTCTCACTGGAGACAAGGAGGAGAAGGAGATATGATTGAAAGATGTAAGTTCCTGAGAGGAATAAATAAGGTGCCATCTTTGGACCTGTTCAACAGAGTCTCCGACTCTAAGACTAGAGGGCACAAGTGGAAGTTGAGGGGGGTAAGCTTCAAGAGGGAGTTTAGGAAACATTATTTTACAGAAAGAGTCATGGAGCCATGGAATAAACTGCCAGCTGAAGTAGTGGAAGCAAAATCCATGACATCATTCAAGTTGGGGTGGGACAAAGTTAAAGCATTATCAAAAGCAACAGGAGCAGTAGGAGGCATCAGGCAGAAGAAGGGTTAGCTCCTGGAATCTGAGAAGATCCAGGAACAATTGAGCAGATTACAGATGGACCCTTGGTCTCCTTCTGTCATCTTTTTCTATGTTTCTATTACTGCTACTATGGAGTGCTCTGGCTGTGCTAGTCAGCTCCTAGATGCAGGGGCTAAGGATGGAGCCCCTCCCATCATGCCTCTCTGGTAGCGGAGCTGCTGAGGATTTTTCTTCCCCACTGTTTTAGAGAGGAGGTTAGGAAATCAATATGTTTCTCATCTCCATTTCTTCATCTCTCTCTGACTAAACCTTTGGTACCTACATTTGACTGTCTGCCTCTTTGTCCTCTACCACAGAACATTCTACCATAACCTCTTGTCCTCTCCAATAAGGAGAATCTCCTTCCTGTCAAGAATACCCCATATGGTTTGAATCCCAGTTAAAATCTCTGTCCCTGCTAACTTTCTCCTGAGGGGAAGGGGAAGCATGTTTCCTCCACTCTATGTGCAGATCAGGGGTGACTACACACACTTCACTGTCTCAGAATCATGATGCTGGAAGGGCTCTTTCTTCCCTGAAGTATTTTCAAATTGATTGTGCCTTAAGTATGATTTTTTAACTTTGTTGGCTCCTGAGTGGCAAGATGATATTATTAAATGGTGTACTTCAGGGAGCAAACTCTGATAAAATATCCTTGTAAAATCTGTCTTCAGGATTCACATGTCTCTGGCCAGAGAAAAAGACTTGCTTTGTGGATTTAAAAATATTGATCTGGTTTCTATCTCAGTCTAAGTAATGCATTTCTAACAGGTACAGGGTCCTTAAATTTATCACATTTGTGCCTCTTTGCAATACAAATTTCCTCAAAATTCCCTTTCTTTACATCCTGTCTTTCCACTATCCATTCGAAAAATGGACAAGAGCATGTCAACTTAGCAATCGATCTTCTCCATCTCTGGCATATCTTCACTAAATCTTTCAAATTGGATTTTAATATTACCAAGTGTGACTCTAAATTACTGTTTTATCTCTATGATGAAATTGTTATGGTTGAGGACACTTTGTAAATCTCATACCATACATGGTACTGTGAGGTTTAGGGGTTTTGTCCCAGATCCCACATCGGTTCTTGGTTTGGGGGTGAGAGGACTAATGTTTCGGGTTCCCCACGTGGTATGTGGTAAGGGTACTAACACTTTCTCATGTTGCAGAGCTAGACTGTGTTACACTCTTTATTGAAGCTGGGTGTTCAAGCATTGTATCATATCTACTTAATTCTGCATCAGTTTGTCCTGCTTTTTTGGGGGTTATATTTCCTACCCTTTTCTATTTTCTAAATATGGTGTTTCAATCTTACTATTTCATCATAAACTGCTGCCTTCTTTTGGGCTGCGGCTACTAAATTACATTTTTCATCTAAGAGTTCACAGTAGATTCCTTATTATGTTTGCTTGCACGCATGTGCAAGAAACATAGTGCCATCATCCGAGTTTTCGGAGGTGTGTCACCCGTCTTCCAATTCACTCAGTGTGTTTGCAGGCATGGCCACAGTTCTCCAATGAATGCTGCAGCTGTCTATGACAGCAGCTGAAAATGCAGTGTCGTACAGTTGAAAGGGAGAGCTCCGCTTCAGTGAGCATTGCTCCCCCCTCCACACGCACACACATTACGTGCTCATGCATTCCCCCCCAAGCACATACTGTATGGCCGATGGGGGTGCCCAATCCCCATCAGCTCCATGCCCCCAAAAGTTTCCAGGTGCCATGCTGGGCGCCAGCCCCAGCGGGCAAAATTGTTATGGCCGGCGGGAGTGCCCAATCCCCTGTCAGCTCCAGGTTACCCCCAAACAGCCTTTCAGCTGCCATGCTGAGAGCCCTCCCAGTGTGGCACAAGTCCATATGGCTGACTGGGTGCCCAATCCCCGTCGGCTCCAGGCCCCCAAACAGCTCTCCAGCTGCCATGCTAGGAGCCCACCCCAGCGTGGCAAACGTCCCACATCATCTTCCTTAAAAAAAACTGTAAACAAAAGTTCCCTTGGGTCTCCCAGCCTGCCCACACCCACCCACTGCACACCCTGCCTCCCACACACCCCACCCCATACTTACCTCTCGAGCTCGGTGTGACGATCTTTGGTGGACTGGAACACGCCTGAACTCTTCAACGCCGACTGCAAACTGAGGAAATACCGTAAGCTGTATAATGCAATAAATGGGTTTTTTCAACTTTAATGCATATCTTAGGCGTTGTTTGATTTGCACCAAATTTTCAACATGGGTTTTGGGACCCTCCTCATAAATTTTAACTGCTATGGTGTTAATCATACCAGAAGGGTGATTTGCAGTCACTGCACAAAATCACCTATCAGGACCGATTAACAAACGACAGTGCCAGTGTTCATAAGGTGGGCTCTCAAAAGCCTATGTTGCAAATTTGGTGAAAAAATTCCTAAAAATGACTGTTTTACGAGCGTGCGTTGCACAGTTCCTATGCATGCTCGTAAGTTCGCAAATTTCTAATATTTGCACTTTGGATTTTCAACATTGCCATTTTACCACACCTCCTTATGAGCAGTACAGCTGTCATTTTTCACGTCACACAAAATGTGTTTCCCTGCATGTAGCGCACAATGGCACAGTTGGTGTGCGAATCAATGTTTGGGACAGAATAAGAAAATCACAGTGACACTGTTCATGGCGTAGTCTTAAATGGCTATGTTGGAAAATTTGGTGAAAAATTCCCAAAATGACTGTTTTAGGAGCGATGTTGCGCAGTTCCTACGCACCGCAGTTTGTGAATTTTTATATTTGCACACCAGATTTTCAACATTGCCACTTTATTACACTTCCTTATGAGTAGTACAGCTGCCATTTTCACATCTCACCCAAAATGTGTTTCAAGACATGAAGCATAATGGTGCAGTCGTGTGCAAAAGCAGTGCTTGGGACAGATTAAGAAAATCACAGTGACACCGATCATGAGGCGAGATCTTAAAATGGCTATGTTGAAAATTTGGTGACAAAAGTCCATAAAATAACTGTGTTACGAGTGAGCGTTACGCAGTTTCCATGCACCCTCGTAAGTTCCTGAATTTGTAATATTTTCAGTCCTGATTTTTACCAGTGGCATTTTTCCACACTTCCTTATGAACAGTACAGCTGCCATTTTTCACAACATGGCCAAAATGTGTTTTCACACTTTCAGCGCAGAAATGCGTGGTCGCCGTGGGAAATCATTGTTTGGGACAGATAAACAAAATCACAGTGACACTGTTCATGATCGGAGGTCTCAAAATGCCTGTGTTGACAATCTGCTGTAAAAAATCCCCAAACTAATTACATTACAGGTGTGCGTTGCACAGTTTCTACGCACGCTTGTGACTTCACCAGTTTTTTTAATATTTTCATGCAAATTTTCAGCATTGCCATTTTTTACACCTCCCCATGAACAGTACAGCTATCATTTTTCACATCCTGTTTGGAATGTGTTTTTGCACCTGTGGTGCTAAATGCCGTAGTCACTGTGCAAAAGCAGCTTTCGGCTAACAAACTGATATTGCAACTGTTCATGAGGTGGGGGTCACAAAAAAAAATGTTGAAAATTTTGAGTGAAAATACCAATGAATGCCTGAGGCGTTAGGCTTTCCGACCATAATGCCCCACCCTGTAGAGAATGACAGGCATCAGGGGGGTGTGACTTGGGATTCTCGTCTGTGATGCTTATACCATTCCACACCCTGCAGCCAGTGAGAGGCATCGAGGTGTGCCTTGGACTCTTTGGCCCCAAAGTTCACCCCATTCTCCTATACCGCACCCATCTCACCATATTTCCTGATGGAATTGGGTGCGCATGAGGGCCAAGGACCCCAAGGCACACCGTGACACTTGTCAGTGTCTGCGGGGTAGGGTGTGGTGAAATGGCATGGCTGTTATGCCTGACGACCCAAAGGTACACTCCAATGCCTGTCAGTCTCTGCAGGGTGGTGGTGGGGTTGGCTTCAGTTCAATACTTCACTGCCATTCCTATTATGCGGCTCTGTAACTCCTACACTACCAATGCCAGTGCCAGCAAGCAAACATTTGGCATTGATAAATGCTTGTTTTTTTTTATACTTCTGCTGCTCTTCATCTACTTCCTGACGCAGTTTGTTAAGTTTCCTAATGTTTAGCCTCAACAGCCTTCCTGTCAGCTTCTACCTCTTCCACTGCATTTAGCTGGGCTATAGTATTTCATCCTGGAGCTGTGCTATCATTTGGCTTAAGTTTATTTTCTCTTGTTGTAACTGTTTAACATGTCTTTCCCAAGTAAGCAATCTTTCCAGGATTGGTTCGCCTTCCCCTTCATCTGTGGAGGTTAACTTATCTTATAACTCCTTTACTTGTCTTTCCAGATTCTGAGCTTGATTCTGGAATTCTGCCTCCTGTTCTGCTAGCATATTTGTAATCTCATGATCTTTTCTCGGCATTTGGCTTCTTACTCCTTGCAACTACCCATCACTTTGACAAAGCTCATCTTGAGCAGCATGTAAATCTGTTTCAAACTGTTCTGCACTCTTTTCTTGTAAATATCTGCCCCAGGATAAATTAGCTGCCAGATGCACATAAAGCAAAGTTTTGTTTTTTTGCCGGACTAGGTGCCCCTTTTTCATAGAAAGGTTATAGTGGTCCTGAACTATTATCTGTATATCTTCCGAGGGTAACAATTTGCAGTTTGCACTCCATGTGTCTCTATCAGGGACTTTTCTTATTACTTTGGCATACAGGAAATTCAGATAATCCACCTCCTTTGGGTCTCTGCCTTCTGCCATAGTTTCTTGCCTTACTTACAATAATTGAGCTAATTCTATCTATCTATATTTTTTCAAACTAGTTACTAGGAGAAATAATCAAAGGAACAGTCTTTCAGTTTATCTAACGTAGTATTTCTGTGTCCGCTGTACAACTTCTTCACACCAATAAGGTTGTTTGATGGTACAAAATATTGAGTTTAAACTGCAAGGCATAAATAAGTTCTCCAGACTCTGAAAATGTGGATACCAGTTAATATGGATTAACCCTTTGAATCCCAACTTCAAAGTATGACAGGTATTTTTTCTAGTTATAACGTAAAGTTTATCTAGCTACAATTTGGTTTACAGGTAAATGTCCAAAATATAAAATCAATAGGGCCCCAATGTTGAGCAGCCAGATATGTGGGCACTAATACTAGGAACTGTATAACACTCTACCATGGCTAGTAAATTATCACTCAACTCTAGAATTAAATTGCTGGCAGAATATTTCATGAGCCCTTCCCAGGACATTTTTCCACATTAACAAATTTGTAACTTCAGTAGGTTTGGTGATTGAAATCTTATACCTTATAAATATGGAAACTCATTAATTCAGCTGTGCCTTCAAATCAAATACACTTTTGAAAGAAAACACAGTATGAGATATAGATAATAAAACGTAAGCATTACACTTGGATCACCCTACAGTATGAAATTCCATATGGCCACTTTTCTCAGAGTTCTTTCCTGGGATATCCCTCCTCTCTTGTAGCTTGGCTGGTCCTATGTCATAAGTTAACACAAAGTCAGTTTTATAGCACAGTTCTTCTTTTTGGAGGACACTCCAACTCTCCCAATTGCTAGTTGCTTAGTTAACCTAATTCCTGGCCCTTCTGAACATTCCAGATGGCTTGTCTGGCTGTGAGAAATGTGTCACTCTCTGATAAAGTCAGTCTTTTAATGTTGTCTTTTCTTTCAAGGCAAGGGTCACATTCATAGGAGTGGTTACCGGTCATCTCTGGATTAACCTCCAAATGACTTGTACATTCCTTGATGCTATTTCCAAGATGTGCAGATTGTCAAGTAGGAAAATGTAAATAGAATGCTTCATTTTCTAACAATTAATAATACTGAGGAACAAAAATAAAAAAGAACAGTTTGCTTTTTCTGTATAGAAGCTTTAACTACATAGGGCTCCTTCCCCTTTTCATACAGCGAGCAAGATGTATGTCTTAAGGCCGACAGTTTCAGACCCCAGAAAGACTGTTAATGCATCTGTACTGAATGAGTAGTATGACTGTAATATACAACTCCCTGTGCACAACTTTGTAACAACGTGTCATCTCTACTTTATATTTTAATGCCTAAATAATGTCTCTCCAGGTCGCCCCTGAAAAAGGGACCTCCAGGGCTCAGTGGACATACCTGGTCATCAAAATGTAATAAATAAATAAATACATTTCCTACTGTGTTAATCCTACGTATATAGTTTAGCAATTAGTAATTAGTTTGTTATTTAGACCCTCAGTGATTGGTCCTGTTCCTGCACATAACCATATTTGGATATACATTTCAGCCTTTATCTATTTCTTAGAACTGATGAAAAAACTACATCTGCATTCTTGGTCATAAGACCCTGGTTATTAAAAAGTAAAATGTCTAGCTACTACTCCAAGTTTAACCAAATGTACCATAACTGAGGGGCCCAGTGTCTCTAATTTCCTTAACACAAGCATTTCCTATGTCTCTGTTCTTGATTTAAGAAAAACATGGCTTCCAAATAGGCAGGACTGTTCAGCTTCAGTCATGATATTGAGGGACTAGATCTCATGAGGGAAGAGTTCAAATGGTGTTTGGAACTGGACGAGCTGGTGCTGCTGATTTCACATGCTGTGTTTCCCTTCTACTGGGATTGAAGGAGCTGGCTCTGCTAATCACAGCTGTTGTGTGTCCCCTTCCTAACGAGGTGGACTGGAGGAGCTGATGAATTGACTGTGGCTCTTGTGTGTGGCCCTCGAATGGGGGGAGGGGACCAGAGAAGCTGTTGCCACCGATCACAAGCGCGGAAGGCTGATGATCACACCATCTTGGTATGCTGATGGGCGCAACCCCACAATGATAGGTTCGGCTGCCTCTCTTTATATGTGAGACGTTTCCACCCATCAGCAAGCTTTATTAGCATCTACTAGCCTTCATGCAACTGGGATTTGCCTGTCAGGCCTCCTGCATGCCGATATTCATTGGACAACAGGCAAACTCTAAAAGGACCCACACTCAGAAGCAATGCAGATAAAACTCTTTAGTCTTCAAAGTAGATTTGCAATGATTTTTACTGCAACATCAGGCTTTCAAAAGTACACTATAACCCCAGCGCTTTGACTCAGGATGAGTCTTCTAAGGATGACAGTCACAGAGCAAACACCTACCAGGCCCCGACACTGCACCTGTATCCTTGCTTTGTGCATGCATTCAAGCAAACATAAAATTAGATTTCTATCCCTAGCAGTTCCAATGTTAGCTATTCTTAAAGGTAATTTCTTTAAAAGGTGATAGGTCTGGAACTGAAGGAGCTTTGAACTTTAAGGAAACCATCAAATTTCACAGATCTGATTTTAAAACAACCATTTGTCAATGCCAAATGTTTGCTTGCTGGTACTGGTATTGGTTGTGCAGGAGTTAGAGAGATGCATAATAGGAATGGCAGTGAAGTATTGAAGTAACGCCAACCCCCAACCCCACCCTGCAGAGACTGACAGGCATTGGGGGTGTGCCTTTGGGTCATGAGCCATAAGATCTTACACCATTCCACCTCATCCCACCCTGCAAACACCGAAAGGTGTCGCAGTTTGCCTTGAGGTCTTCAGCCCTTACGCTCACCCCATTCCATAAGGAAATAAGCTGAGATGGGTGTAGTATAGGAGAATGGGGTGAATTTAGGCCCAAATACCCCAAGGCACACCTCCATGCCTGTCAGTGGCTACAGGGTGAGGGTGGGTGAGGTGGAATGGCATGAGCATTACGACCGACGAGGCTAAGTCACACCCTCAATGCCTGTCAGTCTATACAGGGTGAGTGTTACAGTTGAAACCTTAACACCCCAGGCTTGTTGGTATTTTGCTCCAAAGTTTCAACATGACCTTTTGGGACCCACCTCATGAACAGTGACAGTATCATTTCATTACTCAGTCCCAAAAGGAGATTCCGCTCAGCGAATGTGCCATTCGGAGCCACAGGTGCGAAAACATATTTTGGGCAGGATGTGAAAAATTACAGCTGTACTGTTCATGAGGAGGTGTGAAGAAATGGCAATATTGAAACTCTGGAGTGAAAATATAAAAAAGTGGTGATGTTATGAATGTGAGTAAAAACTGTGCAATGCACACTCACAATGCAGTCATTTTTTGGAATGTTTTCACCATATTTTCAGCATAACCTTTTTGGGACCTCCCCTCATGAACAGTAGCACTGTGACCACTGTAATCAGGGTTCCACCAGTGGGCCAGAGTTTGGCTGACAGTGGTCGCCATGGGTGACCGGAGAGCACTCTACCTGGTTGGGATGAGTTTAAACTGGTGGATGTGGCTGAGGTCATTGAGATTGGCGCCCAAGTCGCACACCTTTTGTGAAAGGGACTCGGTGCCAACTCATTTCTTAATGAGATGTGCTGACTCTGTTGGCCCAGTGTTTGCCTTAATTGCCTGGTGCTCCTTGTCAGAGGGGGTCTTTCTCGATGTCTTGAAGGAGGCACTGGTGAGACCCCTTCTGAAAAATACATCGTTGGACCCTGACGTCAAGGCAAATTACCATCCTATCTCCAATCTTCCATTTCTGGGAAAGATTGTGGAGAAGGTGGTGGAGCTTCAGCTTGAGGAGCATCTCATGGCCCATGATCTGTCTGAGCCACTCCAGTCTGGGTTTCGTGCGAGGCATAGCACAGAAACTGCACTAGTTCAGGTGCATAATGATCTCCTTAGGGCTAGAGATCAAGGGAAGGGGACAATTCTTGTTCTCCTCAATCTCTCTTCAGCATTTGACATGGTGGACCATCGAGTGTTACTTGACCACCTAAGGGAATTCTGCGGACTTGCCGCACTGTCATCTGATGGTTTGAGTCTTTTCTATCTAACAGGAGGCAGAGGGTAGTGATGGGAATTTCTCCTCCTCCCTGGCCATCTGTCATGTGGAGTTCCCAGGATTTGGTCTTGTTGCCGATGTTTGCTGTGTATATGCCCGGAAGCTCATTAGGAGTATAGTCTGGGTTTCACTGCTATGCTGATGATACCCAGCTGTATCTTCCTTTGCCCTTGGAACATCTTGTGCAGTGGAAGTGTTTAACAGCTACCTCACTGAGATCAATGACTGGATGGCCTCCAGCTGGTTGTGACTGAACCCCAATAAGATGGAGGTACTGGTGGTGGAGTTGAACAAAGGGCATGATAGGTTGGCCTCTGGTGAAGAGACAGGGCTTTGTCTTGGCTCTATATCATTGAAGGCCTCCTGTAGGGTGCGTGATCTGGGTGTTATATTTGACAGCGGATTGACACTTGAGTTTCATGTGGCATCCGTTGTCTGTACCAGTTTTTATCAACTGAGGAATATTGCCAGGATAAAGCTCCTAGTTCCCCCGCTGGACCTCCCCACTTTGGTGCATGCCTTTCTGACATCCAGGCTTGACTACTATAATGCGCTCTATCTCAGTGCCTCTGAGGGCACCCTGCGCCAACTGCAGCTGGTGCAGAACACAGCAGCGAGGCTGTTGACAGGACAGCCTAAGTATTGTCACATCACTCTGGTGCTGCGTCAACTGCACTGGCTGCCGGTCAGGTGGGAGGGTCCTCTTTAAGGTGGGCTTGCTCACCTTTAAGGCCCTACAAGGCCTGGGCCCTGGTTACCTGAAGGACCTTTTCTTACACCTGCTGTTTCGGCCCGCTCCCTCCGTTCCTCCTCTAGGGGCCTCCTCGCAATTCTCAGGAAGAGGTTAAAACTGCTGTTGACAGAGCATTTAGTGTCACCGCCCCGTCCTGTGGAATTCACTTTCTTCAGCTGTCAGGAGGCCCCTTCTGTGGAGGTATTTAAAGCCCGCCTCAAGGCCTCTTTTGTATAATCAGGCCTTCCCGACTGTTTTATAGTCCCTACCTGTTTTTAGAATTTCATTCTAAGTTAGCCTTTGGCTATTATGAGTTTAGTTGCTGCTGTTGAGGGTAGTATTTATACTAAATCTTGTTTTAATTGCTGGAATATTGTATATTAATGTTTAATAGTATGTTGTTTTGTATTTATTATGACTGTTGTATGAAATCTTAATATGTTAGGCGCTAGAGCCTCCGGGATGGAGCATCTCTTATATAAAATTTGCCTTGCCTTGCCTTCATTAATCTGTCCTGAAAGTTGATTTCACACAGCGATCGTGCATTCTGCGCTACAGGTGCAAAACACATTTCGGAAGGAAGCAAAAAATGACAGCTGTACTGTTCATAAGGGTGTGGGAAAAAATGGCAATGTTGAAAATTTGGAGTGAAAATATAAAAAAAATTGATGAACTTACAAGTGTACAAGAAACTGCACAATGGATGCTCATAAAGCAGTCACTTTTGGAAGTTTTTTTCACCAAATTTGAAACAAGAACTTTTTAAAACCCCACCTCGTGAACAGTGGCACTGTCGTTTCGTTAATTGGTCCCGAATGGTGATTCTGTGCATTGACCATAAAATCACCTTTCGGGACTGAGAAACAAAATGACAGTGCCAGTAGCCTTGAGGTGGGGTCCCAAGAACCCCATATTGAAAATTCGAGGCCAAAACTCCAAAATTGGCTGAAATATCAACTAAGTTGAAAACCCCATTGACTGCCATTATAGGGCTTAGCGTCATTTCTTCAGTTCCGGTTGGTCTTTGAAGAGTGCAGGCGTGTTCCCGGTTCACAGAAGATCGCTGTTCCTGACCTCCAGAAGTAAGTATGGGTGGGGGGTGCAGGAAGGTGGGGTGTTCAGAGGGATGGTACGGGTTGGGGGAGGGGCGGCTGGAACAACTGCTTTCTTTTTTCAGGTTTAAAAAAAGGCGTTGTGGGACTATTTTCTTTTACAGATGAAATATTAACAAAATGTTTTTCGGCACACTGGGGTGGGCCTCAGTGTGCTGCCAGCACTGAGGGGACTGCCCTGACTTGGGGATTGGGCACCCCAGGCTGGCTGGAAAACATAGGGCATGGTGAGAGGGGTGGCACATCAGACACCAGGAGTGGGCATCCCAGTGTCAGAAACATCAAAGAAATATTTTTGGCACACTGGGGTGGGCTTCCTGTGTGCCACATTAATGGGGGAGGAGGGATACATGCCAGCATAGGCTTGAGCACCACCATGTCGGCAGGAGATGGAGAACGGAGGGTGTGGGGGCAGCAGCAGTGGAGGGAGCCAACATTTAAATTTGTTGTCCTGCTGTGTGTCTGGTTGAGAGGGGCCGGGGGGACTACCGCTGCAATGACAAAACTGCCCCTGATTGCAGAAGCAGATTTCTTTCAAGTGCGGTGATTGCTCTGAAACTGCTGTCATCTGCAGCTTCAGCATTAATTGGTGGACAAGGGGCGCTCCCATTAAAGCGTCCACTACATTGGCCACAACATTGCCACACCTCTGCAATGCCCTACTATCTCAATATGTTTCTTGTGCGCTGCGCGTGCAAGCAAACATAACAATGACTCCACAGACCATTAAGGGAGAGACTGATGTTTACATTATTGCATTATTGCCTCCACTAGCTGACCCCATGAATATTTCCCAAACCTTATGCAGTTCTCTCTCCCCCTGTTAGCACTTGGTTACCCCATAGCATGCACTTCCCCATGTTATGTCTATGACAATACCTCTGGCTGCACTCCTCTATAGCTCTCTGCCCCCCTCTACTCTTCCTCTCTCTTGCCCTCTAACCTCTTTGCACCTCATCTGCTATCTCCTTGTAACCTAGCCTCCAAAACTTGTTTTGTTTCTCAGATGCTTTGTAACTCTGTTTAGCTTACACTTTTGTAACCTTGTCCTATGTATTGAATTTGTAATCTGACTTACATGTCTTATGTTTTGAATTGTAACCTGACGTGGAACCTTTGTAAAAGAGCCCTGGCTCAAAGGTATTGTAATCCTACACCTAATAAATAAATTTAAAAAAAATTGCTGAAACTGCATTTATTTAAGCAGGATGAAAGCATTTTCATGGGTTTGAAAAAATGTAAACATAGCTTCTCTGCATTCAGAAATCCTGCTGTGTCCAAACCCTTAAATGGCTGCCAACGTGCAGCGTGATAATGTCCATCAGGAGACAGCTCACAACTCAGCAACCCTAACACTGCAGGAGAACAGTGCTGCACAATCATTTCCTTTATTGCCCTTTGTGATAAATAAACACAGAAATCATCACTTAACCTGTGTATGATTTACAGAAATACACAAGTTAAGTGATGATTTGGAACTTGTTAAAGCAATCTTGACTATAATCTTGATGACCCTGTCCTCAGTGGTACATGCCTTTGTAACATCTAGACTCGACTACTGCAATGCTCTTTACTTCAGGGTCAATGGAGGGGTCCTCCATCACCTGCAGCTAGTGCAGAATGTGGCGGCCAGGTTGCTGATGGGCCTTCCAATGTCTTGTCATGTGACCCCAGTCCAGCGTGACCTGCACTGGCTGATAGTGAGATGGAGAATCACCTTCAAGGGGGGCTTGCTCACCTATGAGGCCCTATACAGACCAGGACCTAGCTACCCGAGTGACCTCCTGACTCCTAGCCACCCTGTGTGCACATTCCGCTCCTCCACAAAAGGCCTCCTGGCAGTTCCTAGGGCCCAGATGAAGACCTCTGGAGATCGATCATTTGAAGTGGTGGGACCAGCCCTCTGGAACTCACTTCCAAGATCTCTCAGAGAGGTCCCATTGGTGGAGGTGTTCAAATGGGGTCTGAAGGCACATCTTTTTAGAGAGGCATTTGCTAACTACTTATAAATTCTAGAAATAGTAGACTGCTGAATTATCTTAAATAAGGTTTTGATTTATGTATTGTTTTTCATTTGTTGTCGATGTTATTGACATACATTTTTGCAGTTTGATGTATTTTATTTATTTTAACTCTTGCTTGCCTGTACAGCGCCCAATGCCTCTGGGATGGGGGAGGGGGTGCTAGATAAATACAATTTTACTTACTAAAATAAAATGGTGAGATGACATGACATCTACAACCATGAGTGCACTGCTGCATGCTGCCAGCCTTCATTACCATTAGCCAGCTTGTTCAATCACCTGCACTTGAATGGTCAAAATCCCCATACCTGGTGGTCCAGCAGGGTAAATTTAGATCCCTCTAAGCTCTGGTCCAACATACTGTTGATCAATATCCTCTCCCATGGCAACCATGACTGCCAACTGCTATCCACTTTAACTACTAGCTACTGTCCTAAATGCACCACTGAGCATGTTCCACTCCATCCCCCTCCCCGAAAATATACCTGGTGGTCCAATGAGTGAAGTGTGGGTCCCTCGAAGTTCTGGTCCTACATAGATATAGGTACACTCCCTGTGCAACTGCCACCTGCCCTTCGTTTTAATTTTAAGCATAACTGCCCCCCCAAAGTATGTCCCAATCCCCCACCTCCAAAGATATACCTGGTGGTTCAGTGGGTGAAGTGTGGGGTCTCAGTCCTACATAGATATTTATTTATTTATTTATTGAAAATGTTTCTCCAGGAGAGGCACACTGAGCAACAAGATGCTCGTCTCACAGTGCAACCTGGGGAGGGTACAAGGGAGAAGGGTATACATAAAACAATCAATAGGTTCAACATTGGAGTCAAGCAATTCGAACAATTGTTACATAGTTAAGTGTGGCTTTACAAACTTGCTACATGAGGAGACACTACATACATGAGCCACAAGGAGGGTGGCATAACATACTTGATTACACATCTAGAACTATTCATACTTACATAAGTGCCTACTATTTAGAGATTAGTTTGAAGTATAATGCACCAAGTTGGCTGATAGAACTGGAAGCCTGAGCTTGGGGCCAAGGAGAGGTGACAGGTTTGGATAGTATACACAGGGAAAGATGAGAGGGTTGACTTAGGGAAGACATTGACAGGGTAATAAGAAGGGGGATAGCAGAAGTGCCACGAGATATACACCCCCCATGCTCCTTCCTTTTAACTTTAAGCACAGTTGCCACTGATAAGTGTGAATCAAGTCTAGCTCCAGCGAGCCCATAAAAAGAAAAGAATACCTGGTGGTTCTGGTGTTGGATAAGTGTTCTCTTGGAAGCTCCCAGTCTCATGTTGATTCTGTATTGAAGAGTGTCAGCTGCAAAAAAGGTAATCTATGGAACATGTGATCTGCGTATGACCGGCATCAGTCAGCATGGCAGTTGCGATTTGGGTAGTCAGGGATTTTCAGTACCTGCCACATTTCATTACAAAATCAGTGTGAGACTGGGAACTTCCAAAAAAGAGCACACTTCTCCAACACCAGAAGCACCATGTATCCTTTTCTTTATATGGGATTGCCGGATCGCGACTTGGGTTACAGTCTTCGGGCGCAGCTGTGCTTGAAGTTAAAAGGAAGGGGCAGTTGATGATTGCATGATCTATGCAGGACCAAGACTTTGAGAGCCCACACTTCACCATCTAGGCCACCAGTTATATTTTCGGGGTTGGGGGGTTGTGCTTCAAGTTAAAATGAAGGCACAGCCAGTGACTGCATGGGGTGTGTGACTACTGTATATCTATGTAGGACCAGGACTTTGAGGACCCACTCTTCTGCCACTAGACCACCAGGTATATTTTCAGGAGGGGATAGATAATACTCAGTGCTGCATTTAGGACAGCAGCTAGTAGTTAAAGTGGACAGTAGTCGGCAATTGCGATTGCCATGGTGGGGGGGTGTATTGATCAACAGTATGTAGGACTGGCACTTCGAAGGACTTAAAGTTACCCTTCTGGACCACCAGGAGTTCTATTGGAGATTGTGGCCATTCAGGAGGGCGACTGAACAAGCTGTGTGCTGGTTATGAAAGGCAGCAATATGCAACCGTGCATTCATGGTTGCAGATGTCATGTCATCTCACCATTTGTCTGGTAAGCCCTCAATTTCCCCTCCCTCTTGTCCAAGAAAGACACCACACAGATCTTGGAGAAAAATGGCCACAGCCATGGCTTTATTTAATTTCCAATTCTTAATATTAATCTTTATTAAATATCTTAATTACTTTATAATAGTAATGTTCCAGATTAATACCTGATAACCTTTTTATTATTATTGAGCAGTGGGGCACTGCTGGGAGGAAACGCATACCTCAGGTCCCTGCACGGCCCATCAACCTGGGAAGTCCCTTCCGGTGTTGGCCAAGGTATCCCTCAGCAGTAACAGGACAGGTCAAATGACCAAGGTTCTGGCGACCACCCCCCCGTCTGGCGGCACCGACCTTGCAGCCTATGCTGCTGAGGCTGGACCTAGACCCCCCATGTAGGTACAGATCTTGTGATCACCCATCCTCACGCCAACCAGGGGCCCTGACACCTTCAGAAGAACTGGCATCATCCCCTACTTGCCCGCTACCTCCCTCATGCACTTCTCCCATGTCGCACTGCCCCCGCTGACTGCGACGGTTTTGCAATACCACTTTGTACTTTTGAATTCCATTAAAACTGTTACTGACTACTCATTAGCATCTGCCATATTCTATTTTAATGAAGTTTAAGACCTGTGAATACTAGCTTATTTTACTATGCTGATACCCAAGATATATGTCCCACTATGTCCATAACATTACATTCCTTTTTGGGAAGGAGAAAAACCCGGGAAAAAACCCTGTAGGGGAAAACCAGGAAAATTCACTCCCCAACCCCTAATGCGGTCACCCATATTGGGTCAAAAAGGAGGACCTACAGAGCCTACTCCTGTACCTGGAATGCCAGGAGTCAGGTGGGTGGGTGATCTGATGGGTAGAGGAGACAGAGGACTGGACTCAGGGCAGCAGTCCCATTATCCTCTCGTCTCCTCCCCCTCCAACCTCCCCGGAGGGGCTTGGCAATGCCCTATTGCAGGCCGTGTCCAGAGGTTGCTGACCACACCTCTGGTCAGGCATTCTGGTACCTCTGCTTCATCAGTGGAGGGAGAGGGGCACCCCGGACAAAAGGTCAGCTACTGCAATCCTTGGGCAGCCTCTGTATTGTCCATTAGGCCCCCAATTCCACCCCCCCTTGGCCAAGAAAGACACCACACAGATCTTGGAGAAAAATGGCCACAGCCATGGCTTTATTTAATTTCCAATTCTTAATATTAATCTTTATTGAATATCTTAATTATTTTATAATCGTAATGTTCCAGATTAATGCCTGTTAACCTTTTTATTATTATTGAGCAGTGGGGCGCTGCCAGGAGGAAGCGCATGCGTCAGGCCCCAGCACCACCAATCAACCTGGGAAATCCCTTCCAGTGCTGGCTGAGGTATCCTAAGCAGTAGCAGGACAGGTCAAATGACCAAGGTTCTGGCGTCCACCACCCATCTGGTGGCACCGACCTTGCAGTCTATGCTGCTGAGGCTGGACCTAGACCCCCCATGTGGGTACAGGTCTTGTGATCCCCCATCCTGACACCAACCAGGGGCCCCGACACCTTTGGGAGAACTGGCATCATCCCCTACTTGCCTGCTATCTCCCTCATGCACTCCTCGCGTGCCGCCACAGGCTGGAGCAGGTCCGACCCCCCAAGCCACCTCTCAACCCTGTCCTCCAAGATCATTTGAAAATCGTGCAGTAAGCTATCTAAAACTTCAATTTGCAGCTGACCTTCCGAGCCCACCGCTATGCCCCGGTGGATATGGTATATGTTATCATGCCTCAACACAGTGCACCCCTGGAACTCCATAAAGGCTCTCATCTCCTTGTTGATCTGCATGCAAGCCCTGTTCAATGCGAAAACCTTGTTTGCATGAGCCCATTGCTCCCTCATCAATGAGTGAGACCAAAAGAGAGTAATGTTGGGCCACCAGCTCTTAATAGATCATAAATCATCCTTCAGTGCCAGCAGCAGATTCACTGACTTCCTGCGACCCAGGTCTTCTCTGCCCAAGTGAATCAATAAAATGCCTGGTGTATTACCCTGGTCAGCCTCACCTTGCAATCTCAGATGCAACCCTTCCCATAGCATACTCTGGCCCCTAGCCAGTCAATCTGGGTGGCATGTTGTGGCAGAGACAGGTTGCTTCCCCTGGCTGACTGGCTGCCCTCTTTGCTGCCCACCAGATGAAGGAATGGCCACATATCCAGATGTGCTTAAGGTCCTCCCTAGGGCCTGCAAGAGACAAGAAACAATTACTGCAAGTGTGGTCTCACATAGCGCAGGAATGCCTGAGACTTCCACCATCCCAAGACCTGGATCTCCGAGGTCTGAGAGGCCCCACTCTTGGCATTCACTGCCACCCCAATGCGGAACGAATGGGTGCCATGGTCCCCAGTGTGTGAGCTCAGTTCCTGAATAGGTTTCCGCGGATGAACCTGAATTTGATAAGCCGTCACCGGGCTGCCAACCTGATGATGGAAAAGGCCTCCCCTGCCCGGAACATCAGCCCCCACGACCCCCTGAGGGGCTTGGTAGTGCCTATTAGGCATATCCAGAGGTTGTTGACCACACCCTTGGTCAAGCATCCTGCTACCTCTGCTTGGCCAGTGGGGGGCCTAGGACAAAAGGTCGGCTGCTGCAATCCTTGGAGCAACCTCTGTATTCTCATCACTGTATTCTCATCACTTAACCTGTGTACTTGTGTAAATCATACACAAGTTAAGTGATGATTTCTGTATTTTTGTCACAAAGGGCAATAAAGGAACTGATTGTGCAGTACTGTTCTGCTGTAATGTTAGGGCTGCCGAGTTGTGAGCTCTCTCCTGATTGATATCATCATGATACACGTAGGCAGCTATTTAAGGGTTTGGACACAGTGGGATTTTTGAATGCAGAAAGGCTTTGTTTACATTTTTCCAACCATACAAAACTGCATTAATGCTGTTTAAATAAATACAGTTTCAGCATTAATGGAAACGTGAGTCTCTCCCTTAAAAGTTTACAAAGTCATTTTTTTAAGCCAGATCTGTGAAAATTGATGGTTTAGGTATGCAAACTGAAAGTTGTAGTTAGAGCAATCAAAGTCATAACTCCCACATGGGAGGGAGTAGAATTACATTTTAGAATTCCTTTCTTTAGCACATCTGCTTTATTCCTTGCCTTTCCCCTTGTTCCATTTCCCTAGCAGACCCTACCATCCTGCTTGCTAGACTAGGAGGCAGTACAACTTAGAGGTTAGAGTGCCATTCTGTGAACCTGGAGATCCAGCAAATCTGGGTTTGAATCCTACAGCCACCACTTGCATACTCTGTGAACCTCAGCAAGTCACTTCAAGGGACACTGTCAGCTTTTTTACAATTTCCAGTTCAATCACAATACATTTTACCTGTGATCTTGTTGCAAACTACTCTGCCCACCAAATTCAAAGATGCCAATATATTTGCTGAAAAGTAACACGTAGCTTTATTAATACTAAAATACATTTAAGCTGTCCTGATCTGCATGCCTCCACTCGATGCTCCCCGTGCATCCACAAGGTGACATGGCCCCGAGCACGGTTACACTCATTCACAAATGAGTTTGTAATTTTGTAGACATAGCAGTAAAACAGCCCTCCATTTCTTAATCATTCAATGAGCTCATGCACATTATCCCTGTTTGAAAACAAGCATTTTCAACGCCAACTGTTGGCTTGCTTGCATTGGCATTGGTAGTGCAGGAGTTAGAAATGCAAAATAGGAATGGCAATGAAGTATTGAAGTAATGCCAACACCCCCCCCCCCACAGAGACTAAAAGGCATTGGGAGTGTGGCTTTGGGTTGGCCATAACGCAGACGCCATTCCACCTCACCCCATCCTGCAGAGAGTGAAAGGTGTTGGGGTGTGCATTGGCGTCTTCGGCCTTTATGCTCACTCCATTCCATAATAAAATAAGCTGAGATGGGTGCAATATAGGAGAATGGGGTGAACATTAGGGTGAAGGAACCCAAGACATACCTCAGTGCCTGTCAGTGGCTGTGGGGGGGTAGAATTCTGCAAACATTATGGCCAACGAACCCAAGTTACGTCCCCAAAGCCTGTCAGTCTCTATAGGTTGGGTGTATGGTTGGAAACCTTAATGCCCGGGTGTTTTTTGCTTTTTTCACTCCAAATTTTAAACAGTGGCTTTTTGAGACCCCACCTCATGAACAGTGGCACTATCATTTTGTTACTCAATCCTGAAAGGTGATGTCACACAGCAACTGCACCATTAGGGAGCAACAGTGTGGAAACACATAGTCGGACAGGATGCGAAAAATGACAGCTGTACTGTTCATGAGGAGGTGTAAAAAAATGGCAATGTTGAAAATCTGCAGAGAAAATATGAAAAATTTGCAAACTTACGAGCATGTGTGGAAACGGTGCAATGCACGCTCGTGACATAGTCATTTTTTGGAATTTTTTAACCACATTTTAAACACAGGCATTTTGGGACCTCCGCTCATGAACAGTGTCACTGTGATTTTCTTAATCTGTCCCAAACATTGATTTCCCACAGCGATCACGCCATTGTGCGCCACATGTGCAAAAACACATTTCGGGCAAAATGTAAAAAAATTACACCTGTACTGTTTATAAGGAGGTGTGAAAAAAATAGCAATGTTGAAAATCTGGAGTTAAAATATTACAAATTCTTGAAGTTATGAGCGTGCATGAAACTGTGCAATGCACGCTCATAACACAGTCACGTTTTGGAATTTGTTCACCAAATTTGCAACATAGGCTAAGCAAGGCCCTTAAAACTCACTTATGGCATCAAGCCTACCTTGTTTGATTTTATCCTATTATCTGAATTTTATAAGAGATTGCAATTCCTGTTTTATTGTGTCGTTTTATCTTATTGTTAGGCGCCTTGGTTTGTTAAAGGGCACCTTATAAATAAAGTATTATTATTATTAGTAGTATTTTTGGGAGCCCACCTCATGAACAGTGGCACTGTCGTTTCGTTAATAGGTCCCAAAAGGTGATTCCGCACAGTGACCGCGAAATCACCTTTCAGGACCACATAACGAAATGACAGTGACTGATTTCATGAGGTGGGGTCCCAAGAACCCCATGTTGAAAATTTAGAGCCAAAAGTCAAAGAAATGGCCGACATATCCACCTAAGTTGAAACCCCCCCAGTTATGCCATTATACAGCTTACCGGCATTTCTACAGTTCGCGGTCAACTTTGAAGAGTGTAGACGTGTTCCCACTCCACCGAAGATCGCCATGCTGACCTCTGGAGGTAAGTATGGGGTGAAGGGGTGTGGCGAGGTGGGGTGTGCAGAGGGTGGGTGTGGGTTGGTGGAGGGGTCACCGCAGATGAGGGACCGTTTTCTTGTTTTGCAGGGAAAAAAAAAACTTCATGGGAAGGTTTTTGTTTTTACAGATGACACTAAGACATTTGGGCACACTAGAGTGAGCTCCCAGTGTGCCACCTGTTTTTTGGGGGGGGACTGGAGCCGATGGGGATTGGGCACCCTATCAGCAAATAAAGTGTGTCTGTGTTTGGGGGGAGCTGATGCCGAGGGGGATTAGGCACCCCCGTCAGCAGACAAATATAACTGGCAGGGCATTATGCCGAGGGGGATTGGGCTCCCCCATTGGCAGACAAACTTGAACTGGGGAGGGGGCATGCCGACAGGGGGAATTGTGCACCCCGGAAGTTGTCTTTCTAGGGATTGCGAGAGGCGGATGGCAAGAGCCACTGCCATGTTTATTGAAATGTTTCACCAGGAATGGCACGTAATGGAGACCTGTCAGATCTACTACTGCAATGATGAGCCTGTCTCTCATTGCAGCGGTGGATTTCTTTCAAGTTGGTGGCACTCTGAAACTGCTGTCATCGGCAGCATGCTCACTGGTTGGCGGCTGAAGAACACACCAGCTAAAGCATCCCCTGGATTTGCCTCAACACTAACACACCTTTGAAAGTGCTAGTACAGTGCTACTAACGCAAAATGTTGCTTGTGCATGCACGTAAGCCAACATAATGAGTGCTCTAACCATTCGAAATAAGCACTTGAAAATTCAAACTGGGACACCGGGCATGTGCAGTAGCTACTGTACATGCAAAGAGTCCTGTCTTTTCAAGTACTTATTTCAAATGGTTAGAGCATTCATTTTCAAAAGGGGATAATGTTCCTAAGCTCAAATGATTTAGAAACAGAGGGGGTGTTTTACTGATAATGCCTACAAAAATTACAAACTCGTTCATGAACAAGTGTAACCACAGCTCAGTGCCATGGATACCATTCCTCAAATGCTAGTCTTTGGATGCGGGTCCTCAAATTCTGGTTCTCTAATGCTGGTCTTGCAGAGAAAGGGGAAAGGGGAAATTGTTTAACCAGGAAAGGCACACTAAGCTGAAACTTGTTTCCAGGTGCAACCTGGGAGCACAAGGAAGTTAAGTGACTTGCTCAGAGTCACACAATATGCAAGTGGGAACTGTGGAATTTAAACCCAGGTCTCCAGGTTTGCAGCTCAGTGCCTTTAACCACTGCACTATACTGCCTCCAGGGAGAAAACTCACCCCACTGCAAGATGGAAGCCCTAGCTAGTAAATCTGGTGCAGCTCCTATACTTTCTGAACTTCCTATCAAGGAGGGGATGTCGCTTGGCAGTGCAGTGATGGGGCCTGTTTCTAGCTTGGTAAACTGCCCCACTTTAGAATCTGGGCAGCAGTTGGGTGTCGCTTGCAGAAGAGGAGAAACAGTCCAAATCAGACAGGTTACTAAAGCAGTCTTTTGGGTTAGCATGGACACCAATTAACTTTAGTGCACTGACCATGACTACCAAGCACTTAGGTAGTTTGATTCAAGGAACCCAGAATTTTAAGGCAGTTAGCACAAGGGCACCAGGGTAACAGAGGTCAGTTTTAGTGCAGTGCCAATTAGGCAGGTCAGGTAGGATACATGAACAGGTAGGCAGTCTCTGCAAGGATCACAGTTAGCTGGCAGACTTTTAGAGAAAGGGGCACACACTTGTAATTCAGGGATGGGGTCCCACACACAGTCTCTTCAAAGAAGGGCAACAACAGAGTAGGTTGACAAAAAGTGGAATAAGTTAGCAGGCAGGTAGTTTGTTTGAGTAACAGGGCGCTACACTAATTGGCTAGTCAGTTCTAGCAAAAGAGGCACCACACAAGTTCAAGTAGTTCATTAAAGCGGGGGGCATCAGACAAGGTCAGGATGTGGCAACAAATGCCAGGGCAGGCTATTTGCAGTGCTGGATAGGCATTTTGTCTGGCAAGGAGGGCAACACTTTAAGAGCTGTACAACAGGCAGGCATACAATCATTCATCAATTAATTAAACTTTTCCCTCAGCAATTGCTTCTATGGAGCTCTCTTTCTCACCCTGTCACCCAGTGGGTGCTTTATAAGGACCTGAGCCCACCCTACAAAGTCTCGTGTTCTTGTGGAGCTTTCTTAATTTATTCACCCTATAGGCATTTCTTTTACCACAGAACCCAGCTGCCCTGACTTTGCTCTGGTGAAGCATATATTTTCCCCACCTCTGGGCAGTTTTGTGTTTAGCTAGCCTGCCCCCTAAGATCTGCTTCCTGAGAAGCTGTCATTTATTCTGCCCTATGGGTGGTCTTTATAACAGGGCTTAGCTTGCCACCCCATATTGTTCTGGTGAATCCTGCCCTATGTTGCCCTAGGGTGCTCTTTATAACAGGGCTTAGCCACCCCATTTTGTTCTGGTGGATCCTGCCCTATGTTGTCCTAGGGGTGCTCTTTTAACAGGGCTTAGCTTGCCACCCCATATTGTTCTGGTGGATCCCGCCCTATGTTGCCCTAGGGTGCTCTTTATAACAGGGCTTAGTTGCCACCCTATATTGTTCTGGTGGATACTGCCCTGTTTATTTTATTTTATTTATTTATTCACAATTCGTATTTACAACCTTCGAGTCAAAGACTCATTTACAAAGGCACCTCATCGCAGGGAGGGGAGACAACATTTTGTTGGAGTACAACAGTGGGGAACAATACAGGTGAGATACAATAAAGAGCATACAAAGCGATGCAAATGGACATACAAAGCAATTTCAGCGATACAGTGGAGCATGCAGGTTTCAATGCGTGGTGTACAGGCTACAAGTAAGCTAATCTAAATAAACTAGTATACATGAAATACTATGAGATCCTAGAGATACTAGGTACGATACCTGGGGATGCGGAGGGGGTAGTTGCTAGGGAAAGTGGTGGACCGGGAGGACTTTGTCTGTGGATTGGCTCAAGCACAGCTCTAGGTATGGCCCAATCACAGGCATTTGCAGCTCCGAGTGTCAGTGAGGTGTTTACGTAGGGCAATTTTGAAGGGGCCGATTTTAGAGATGTTTGTGATGTGGCGGGAGGAATTATACCAGGAGGGGCTCTGGGTGGAAAGATTTTGGGTGAGCGAGGTCCTGACTCTCAGCACCTGGAAGGTGGCTTTGGTTGTATTCGGGTGGCGACTGGTGAGTGGCCCATTGTAGGGACGTAGTAACCCCTGGAGGGGAGAGCCCAAGTACTGTTTTTTCGGCCAGTATACAGGTGTGGTATCGCAGATGCTCTTCAAAGGTGAGTAGGTTCCAGGTGAAGTAAAGCTGGCATGTGTGCATTCTGCTGGGGGCACCGGTCAGGAGCCTGCAGGCCTTGTTGATATAGGTCTGGACTTTGGTGAGGTCAGTGCGGTCAGCAGCTGCATAGATAGGGAGCCCATAATCAACCAAAGACAGGATGGAGGAGGTGATAGCCAGTCATAGGGCATACTCAGGGAGGCAGTCTTTGTCGCGGTAGAGGAGACCAATCCGGGCAGTCATGGCACAGGACAGTGAGTTAAGATGGGCATGGAAGGAGAGAGCCGAGTCGAAGGTGATTCCAGGTATTTGTATGCTGATACCTGTTCAACGGGGTGTAGGGTGCGGGGAAGGATGAGAAGGGGGCATTTCTGGAGTTACTTTGGCAGTGTGCAAAAATCATAGATTTCATCTTCTTGTGGTTTAGGACCAGATGATGGTCGAGAACCATTTTCAGCTTGGCTAAAGATGAGTTGCAGAGAGCTCTGGAGGATGAATGGGTCAGGGTGGGAGTCTATGAGGCATGCATCGTCGGCTTATAGGAGCATTTTGCCCAAGCAGGAGCTGGAGAGGGTGTTTAGAAAGAGACTGAACAATGTGGAGCCCAGGACGGAACCCTGAGGGACCCCAAAGCATACAGGTAGGGCAGTTGATAGGGTATCGTTGATTTTGACCTGTTGGGATCTGCCATGGAGGTAGCTGGAGAACCAGGCCAGGGGGCCAGATGAGAAACCAAGATGATGAAGGGAGTCAAGCAATAGGGGGTGACACACAGTGTCAAAGACCTTGGATAGGTCAATGAAGACTGCCCCGGCGATCTCCCCCTAGTCAAGTGCAGAGTGTATTTGGTGGGAGAACTCCAATAAGGCTGAGGTGGTGCTGTGTCCAGGATGGAAGCCATGCTGTTCTGAGCATAATATGTTGTACTTGGATAGATAATCCATGAGTTGGGTGGATACTATTTTTCCCAGGGCTTTGTTGCCCTAGGGGTGCTCTTTATAACAGGGCTTAGCTTGCCACCCTATATTGTTCTGGTGGATCCTGCCCTCTGTTGCCCTATGGGTGCTCTTTATAACAGGGCTTAGCTTGCCACCCTATATTGTTCTGGTGGATCCTGCCCTATGTTGCCTCTATGGTAGGTCCTATGTTTGGGGCCCTCCACCCTCTTAAGCGGCTTCAATCACTTTTCATAAAAACTGCATGTTACTTTTGCTTTTATTTTCTAAAGACGGCAGTTGGTACTGCCTTGATGTGCCTCTGCCTACTCACCAATGCCACCCGGTCCTTTCTGCATGACATACCCTGAGGAGACACCACTCCTGAGGTGCTGCTGCTTAGGAAGGGAACCAAAGGAGGACTCAAGGCTGCCAGACTTTTCAGGGGAGGGGACCCAAAAACTGGTGCTCTGTCTGGAGGTTGGAGCAGGAGAAGCTTTCCAATAAACTGCTGCTGAGTGGAGGAGCCGCCAGACTTTTGTGGCCAAAACTGGTGCTGCTGCCGCTAGTAGTCCTCACTGCTGTGATGTGACCACCCACTGCCATCACAGGACTGGAGGATAGCACTCAGGTAAGCTCAGGGTCACCAATGTTCTCCACAACCTTCTCTCACCAGTCCAACTGGAACTACCCTAACAGCCACTGTGACTGTACTTTTGAAGTCTCGGGGTTCCATTCACAAACCCTGAATGCGAGTCACTAACTACTTTTTTTTAAACAGCCCATACACTGGGCTCACAACAGAAGTCCCAGCATGTGGCTAGACCCTGCACATGCTACTTGCCTGTGGGGGTGGGGGTTCCAAGAAAGAAGGCAGGCAGCAGAGAATTTTTTTTTTTAAAATATAGTCCAGGATTGGGTTTACAGGGTGAAACACTGGGGCTATTTCAGGGGTTACAGGCACAGGGAGATATATTGATGGGGGGACTGATTACAGGGGGTACACAGGGGGCTATTGGCTGGCAACTGGGAAAACTGGTGCTACAAGGAAACTGGGACTCTGGCTACCAGGGAGGGATACTGGCTATATTTTAAGGGTTGCTGTTGTGGGCCGCTTGCTCTCTTTATACAAATATGTTCCTACCTGCTCTGTTCCTTGGATTCTCTTGGCTTTCTATGAGCCCTAAGAGGTCTCCAAAAACTCTACTTGGCCCACAGGGGTCCCCAGCATACATTTCTGTCCCCATGTCTTCACTATGGCCCCTATGTGTCCACAGGCATACCTCATGGGCCCTAAGAGATCACCAAGTACCTACTGTGTTCCCTACTATGCCCCTGAACTCTGTAAGAGCCCTACTGGGTCCTGACACCCTTATATTACTCCCACCTCTGTCCCACAGGGTCCTAAACCTCATTGTCTGTAGAGCCACAATCTGGGGCACTCACACAGCCTCTTCTGTGTGTCTTACCCCCAGGCCATAGACTAGATTGGTGGCTCTATGCTGTACTGCTTCCACTTTGTCACAGTCCTTCCTCAGGTGTAGACACCAGTACCTTGTACAGTATTGCAGGTGACCTTGCGCTTCTCCCAAATGTACCAGAAAAATGCCTTTTCTGGTTGCATCTACTCATTGCCAGCTGGAGTTTCATCTCTGCCTTGGCTCCTCATACCGTCCTGCTGGATAATTTTGTTGCCTCCAGGTACTTCTCCTTGCCTTCTCCTTTGGCTTTCTGTGTCATTTAGGAAAGATCTCCTTTTGGCTCTTACTGTCATCCAGTACTTTGACCTTGAACCACATTGGACCCCTTGCCTTTTTTCACTTTGATATCTTTTCAATTGAGCTTCTGGATGCCACTAATGTTGCTTTTTAAATTCCTTCCATTTTCCTCTGCTTCTTCTTCATTCTTCTTGCTTTTTTATGTTTGTTTACAGCATGCGTAGAAACATTATTTTATTTATTTATTGAAAGAAATCGGAATTACAGTCCTTTGAGTCATTGACTCTTGCAAAGGCTCCACGTCGGTAAAAATGGAAAGGAAACTACAGAGGTAACACATGTAAATTACTGAAACTTAAGCATTTGGTACAAAGATGAACATATAACTTAATATTTTACACAGTACAAACTGAAACAATTAGTACAAAACTTAAAACATTAGGCACAGTGTACAATGAAGAATTATGTGGCAGCTTAGGAGAGAAGCAGGTTGTGGAGGAGCAGCAGTGTGGCAGCGAATGGAGGCATTGCATTTGGGGGCTTGGCAGTGGTGCACCAATAGAGGCACAGTGTGCTGATGACACTGGCTTCCAAAAATGCCACCAACTTGTAATGTTTTTGCCGCAGCAATCAGGGGCAGCCTCGTCATTGCAGCGTCAGCCATTTCGCTGCAATGAGGGAGTGACCCGTCATTGCTGGGCAGAACGTTGCCTACTGTAATATTGTTTGTAAACATGGCGGTGGCTTGCCGCTGTGTTCACGAACAATAATAATCAGCCCCCACTGCCGATGGGGTGCCCAATCCCCCTCGGCAGCATGCACTCCCCCACAACAGTCTTTGTTTGCTGACGGGGGCCCCGATCTCCATCGGCTTCAGTTGCCATCCCAGTTTAAGTTGCTGACAGGGGAGCCCACTCCCCATCGGCATAAGTTCCCCCTCAAAAAAAAAATTCTGGTTTTGAGCCGAGGGGGTGCCCAGTCCCCCTCAGTTCTTGCCCCCCATTTGTATCGACAGGGGTGCCCAATCCCCAGTCAGCTACAGGCCCCCAACAAAAACACTGGTAGCATGCTGGGTGCCCACCCCAGCATGCCAAATAACCTGTAACAAAAAAGTCCCGCTATGTTTTTTTCTTTTCCTGTGAATCAGAAAACGGTCCTCGTTGAGTCAGTGGCCCACCCCCAACGGTACCACCCTCTGCACACCTGTCTTCCCACACCCACCCTCACCCCCTACTTATCTCTGGAGCCCAGCGTGACAATCTTTGGTGGACCAGGAACACGTCTGCACTCTTCAAAGCCAACTGTGAACTGAAGAAATGCCAGTAAGTTGTATAATGGCATAAATAGGGGGTTTTCAACTTTGTTGCATATCTCAGGCATTTTGGGGAATTTTGGCACCAAATTTTTAACTTGGGGTTATTGGAACCCCCTCCTCATGAATTCAGCCACTGTCATGGTGTTATTCGGTCCCGAAAGGTGATTTCGTGGTCACTGTGCGGAATCGCCTTTTGGGACTGATTAATGAAACGACAGTGTCAGTGTTCATGAGGTGGCCTCTCAAAAAGTCTATGTTGCAAATTTGGTGGAAAAAATCCAAGAAATGACTGTTTTACAAGCGTGCGTTGTGCAGTTGCTACGTACACTCTTAACTTAGCAAATTTGCAATATTTTCACTCCAGATTTTCAACATTGTCATTTTTATACACCTCCTTATGAACAGTACAGCTGTCATTGTTCACATCCTGGCCAAAATGTGTTTTCGCACTTCAGGCTCAGAATAGTGTGGTTGCTGTGGGAAATCAGTGTTTGGGACAGATTATGAAAATCACCATGACACTGTTCATTAGCAGAGGTCCTAAGATGCCTATGTAGAAAATTTGGTGCCAAAAGTCCATAAAATGACTGTGTTATGAGCGTGCGTTGCGCATCTGTTGTCTATTTTCTCTGACAAATGCCGCTGGCTGCCTTGTTACAATGCTACCCTTGAACTATATTAATCTGTACTCTGTTTGCAATGTCCACATTGTTGTAATGCCTGTCTTGATGTTCCCCATAATTTGTATTTCTCTGACGTGGAATCTTTGTAAAAGAGCCATGGCTCAAAGGTATTTGTAATCCTAAACTTGATAAATAAATAAATAAAATAGTTTACACGCACGCTCATAACATCGCACATTTGCTATATTTTCACTCCAGATTTTCAACATTTTCATTTTTCTGGCCCTCCTTATGAACAGTACAGCTGTCATTTTTCACATCCTGGCCGAAATGTGTTTTTGGACTTCCAGCGCAGAATAGCACGGTCGCTGTGGGAAATCAGTATTTGGGACACATTACAAAAATCACAGTGACACTGTTCATTAGCAGAGGTCCTCAAATGCCTATGTTGAAAATTTGGTGACAAAAGTCCATAAAATGACTGTGTTACACGCATGTGTTGCGCAGTTTCCACGTATGCTCGGAAGTGCGAGCATTTTTTAATATTCCCACTGCAGATTTTCAATATTGCTATCTCTTCACTCCTCCCTATGGATGGTACAGCTGTCATTCTTCACATCCTGCCCGATCTGTGTTTTCGTACATGTGGCGCAGAATGGCACTGTCGCTGTTGGAAGTCAATGTTCAGGACACATTGACAAAATCACACTGCCACTATTCATGAGAAGAGATCCCAAATGCTTTCATGAGGTGGGGTCACAAAAAGGCCATGTTGAAAATCTGTAGTGTAAATACCAACAAACGCCCAAGGCGTTAGGGTTTCTAACCATAACGTCCTACCCTGTACAGACTGACAGGCATTGGGGTGTACCTTTGGATTGCCGACTGTACTGCTTATGCTATCCCACCCCAACCCCCCAGCCCCTGACAGGCATCGAGGTGTACCTTGGACTCTTCAGCCCCAGACTTCACTCCATTCTCCTATGCTGCACCCATTTCAGCATATGTCCTTATGGAATGGGGTGACTGTAAAGCTAAACACCCTAAAGCACACCTCAACACATGTCGGTGTCTGCAGAATAGGGTAAGGTGACATGGCATGACCGTCATGGGCGACAACCCAAACACTTACCCCAATGCCTGTCCATCTCTACAGGATGGAGGTGGGGTTGGCGTGAACTTCAGTACTTCACTGTCATTCCTATTCTGCATCTGTCTAACTCCCGCATTTCCAATGCTAATACCAGCAAGAAAACTTTCGGCATTGACAAATGCTTGTTTCCAACAGTTCCCTCACCCTACGGAAATCCGCCTTTCTAAAGTCCCATGCTCTTATAATATGTGCCCCTTTGGCAGTCCCTGTCTGGACCTACAGTGCTGTTGTTCTGTGATTGCTAAAACTGAGTGGTTCCAGGACTGCTATTTTTAGAACCCCTGACTGCTGGTGAGCACCAGATCCAGCAGTGCCTCTACCCTTGTTGGGCCCTGGACTAGCTAAACTAGAAACACCTCCTGGCATGCATCCACCAGGAGCTGATTCCTAGTACTTGCTATGACTGGAACTTTCCAGTCCACATCTGGCATATCTAAATCCCCCACTACACCACTTACCCAAAATCATTTGCCTTTCTAAGCATTTATCCCAGTTCCTTGTCCACCACTGATCCTGACCTGATTGTCTGCAGACCACCTCAATCCGAATGTATTTTCCATTACCTGTGGCTGATAGCACCCATAGGGTTTCCAGGTTACTTGACTCTCCTAGGCAGTCTATTTTGGCTGCTTCTATCTCCTATTTTACATACACCACTACTCCCCCTCCCCTGCTCTTTGCCTTGTCCTTCCTGAACAGTGAGTGCCCTGGCATAGTTATGTGCTATTAACGTGTTTGTGTTCCATTCGTGGTTCAAGTGTACCCACATTTCTGTGACTGCTACTAGGTCGAGGCTCCACTTTCGTGTCCAATACCTGTAGTTCCGACATTGTGTTGCCAAGACTCCTTACACTGGTACACATAATTTTCCAACATTTATCCCTGCCCCATCCATTTCCCTTAACCCTGCGTAACATTTGATTCTGCTGTATTGGTTGACAGGGGAAGCCAGGAAGGCCCCTCTCGTTCATGTCATCTGGTGTGTACCTTGCCGCTCTGACTCTCACCCCTCACTATTTTAAACTAGCTATATGCAATGCCCACTTTTCTCCCACCACCTTCCTCCCTCACCCCCGTCGTTGTGACGCAAGCTGTCCCTTTTGAACAGCAACCAACCCTGCCAGGTCAGTCCCCAAGGAATCAAATCCCCTCCTCTTTGCACAAACCCCTCCAGCCATGCAATGAATGGGAACACATGGAATTGTTCCCTCTGATTCAGACATGGCTGTAATAGCACCTCGGAGAAGGTTACCTCCCTGTGTCCTCTACTTGCCACCTTCCCTAGAGCACACAAATTTGACTTCACCTGTTAAATGCTCCACCCACTCAGATTATTTGTGCCCATATGTACAGTTAGATTCAGGTGTAGCCTTCCTCACACAGAGGGCCTCACTTGACAGCTAGCCTACACCCCTGCCCTAAACACCAGCCTGAGTCCAACTTTTGTTCTCCCTGCTGAAGACTGTGAGTTTGGGGCCAGTGAACACATAGGATGCCCTCAGATTTTTCCAGTGCATTGGTGCATAGAATCACCAGTCAAATGGAGGTGGTGAATAGGAGAGGGGCTAACAACAGTGGGCATGATAGGAGCAATCAAAGCACTCAACTACATCACCGGGCTTTGTTTGTTTCTCCTGAAGAACCCCAAAACCACCACTGATCACCATATTGGGGACTAGTTTGTGACCACACTGACAGGAGGTACAATGAGGTAGGATGAGCAGATTTGTAAAATATATGGAAGACCATGAGATCACAGGGAAAGGGCACTGCCATCATTGTTTGTGAAGAAGTCAATCAACAACCAGGAAGAGATTCACTTGACTGAAGAAGGAACAGGAAGAACAATGCATGGAGTCATGGGACATGTACTCTATTCCACAGGACTATTGTCCACAAAGAGCAACCCATCTAGGAGCCAGAGGAGACAGGCAGGACCACACCTGAGACTCTAGACCAATAGACACAGTCCCATTTTGTAGCACAGTGGGGAGCTTGAGTCAGTGTGAGTCAGTCTGCTGCTGTATCTGTGAGGAGGATCAAGACAGAGAGGCAAAGATGTAAAAGGAGGAGTTTTACATCTTAAAACTCAACATAGCAACTGCTGACTGCTATTTGTATTGAGATTCAATGGCAATACAATTTCAGCACAGAAGCAGGGTAGTTTTGATGCATTCCTTAAAGCCATGCTTGCTGCTGGGACTTATCCTTATAGGAGGCCTAGTTCATGGCACCCTGATGATTATCAGAGGAAATGGTGAAGGACCAAGAGACCCTCAGCAGAGCGGGAAAAGCCATCACTGTAACAGTTATCCACCTGTGCCAGGATCTCCAAGAGGAAGAGGGACCAAGGAGACTTGGAGTTCTAACCCAAAGGGGGAAATCCCTCAGAATGTAGCTCAAGGGCCTGCTTTGCATCCGATTCTGATGCATCCAAGTCAACAGAGCCTGAACAGAGCTGAAATCTAGGACTGGTTCATGAGTAAGACACAGGGCTCTGGCTCTGAGCTTTTTCCATATAGTTAGATAGACAGGGAAGGGATAGGAACATTGTTTACCCAGGAGTAGCACATTAAGCCGAAGCTTGTTTCCAGATGCGACCTGGGAGCACAAGGAAGTTAAGTGACTTGCTCAGGATCACACAGCATGCACCTAGGCGGCTGTGGGATTCAAACCCAGGTCTCCAGATCTGAAGCTCAGAGCCTTAACCCACTGCGCTATACTGCCTAATTTCTGGGCCTTGTACATTGGTAGGAGCCCAAGCAGCAATCTGTAGCAAGGACTAAAGCAGAACTCAGATAAAGAGTTAACAAAAATAGTGTTTGACATCAGCTACTCCTAAAGTCACAGCACTGCACCAGTCTATATCAGGTCTGCAATACTGTACAGCCAGGTGGTGTGTTCACAGCAGGGCTTGCCCACCTGGGGTGAAGGGTTTGTTGCACCAAAGAGAGCAGATTTATAGAACAACACATTACTTTCCTCTGGTCTAAAGCAGAAGAGTAAATAGAGGATATCTGATGGTGGATAGTCTGATATTTTTATCTTCACGATGGTACGTGACCTCTTGTTCAAGAGGTCACTGACAAGTGAAGATAAAATGATATTTGAGAGCCGCGCATCAGATGCCCAGTTTATACGATCTATCTTAGTGGTTTTAAAAAGATTGTAGAAACCGGTGGCTGCTATGAGGTTCAGCAGAGCATGAGGCACAGTGCTCAGTGCAGGTGCAGGGTGATGTACCCCACTAGCAAGATGAATGAGATGATGTACCTTAAAAGTAAAAAAAAAAATGATCTAGCTAGCTTAGGTCCTGTGCCTTTGATAGCATTTTAACCTACTGAAAAAATGCTAATGTATCTTGTATAAAAAATTACTATTCCATATAACTTGTCGCTGTTCATTTGCATGCATACCTGATCCCACAGAGTTTCACAGTACAGTATGTCGAGAGTTAAAATGTGTATATTGGTGTATATCTGAGTGTTCCATCTCTAGCCTGGAGCAGAAGTATTAAACGTCCCCGTACACCCTTAGTCTAATTTCCTATTGAAATGTCATTTAATCGTAGAACGTGATGGCAGAGAAAAAAAACAAGGGCCCATCCAGTCTGCCCACTGGCTTTTTTGTTAGTGGGCCCCAGTTAGGGGGAGGCACAGGGCTTAACCCTGAAGTGCTCCAAGTGTCTTTCACAATGCTCTCAGAGCCATCTGCACTAAGGAAAAAGGTATAAGTGACTGGAGGAAGGACCAAATGCACCACTCTTTTGAGATGGGTTACACAAGTATTCAAGATGTTGTAATCTGAGCCCCCAATCACTGCTCCCCAGAGATAACAGTTTCACTTTCGGTGAGATTCCTAGTTGGGCAGGAAGCTTGAGTTTCTGTGCATATTTGTGATTCTTAGTGAGTCACACCTGTGTGTGAGTGCCTCAGTGTGCCCTCAGTCCTAAGCTCATGTTGCATCACTGAAGGTTTTCCCACGTGCAGCACATCATGACCTTGGCTGCGCTGTCAACACTTGGCACAGTGACTGTAAACAGGAAGTAGTTGGGAAGCTGACCATTTGGCAGGAGATCCAATCAATAGAAACTTCCTGGTTGCTCACCATGTGAAAGACAGGACGTTCCCAGCAATAGCACACATATCCTGTTTCCTGTCTTCTAAAAAAAGGTTCCGTAGAGAGAGGCACCTGCTTATTGTTTAGATGCAAATCAGAGTTCCTCCATATGGGAGAAAGAACTAGCTTGGCTCCAGCAAGTTGACTGTGACAGATCCAGAAAACAGTAATAAGGAAGATTGGGTGATGATGCAGTGGGCTGAGGAATGCAGCAGCCATTCATTGTTTGAGGCCCAGCTGTAACCCTTTCTCTTCATGGACTTCCATACATGTCTGGAATTCCAATATGAACATACAAAATACATTATAAATGTACTGACTTGCTGCTTTACATATCTCAAGTGAAAATAATAAGTTTAGACACTCAATGGGACTGTTGTCATTTATCCTCCTTTATGCCCCTCCACCAGCTTACACATCTACAATTAAACATTATGGAATGGGTAGAAAGAAAACTGGCTCCTTATTGGTCAAAAGGTACTTTCAGCCAGGCTGTTATCCCAGCACACAAGCCTGGCTGAAAGTATCTGAAAAAAATATTTAAAAAATTGCATTCAAGCTTGTAAAAAGGACATTTTTATGTAAGCAATAAGACATGATAGGATGTTGTTTGTTCTACGATAACCACATGTCTAGGGTGTGTGGTAAGGCATGAGGCCAAAGGCTGAGTGTCTTTCCATGTAGGCGCAGAAGTTATCACAGAGCAACCAACACCTTTGAGTGTCTTATTGTTTTATAAAATGGGTTATGATTAGGAAAAACACTGACAAATAGTTTGCATGTGTAACATTTTGTAACATTTATTTAAATAAAGACCAGAGAATTTCTTAAAAAGGGAGAAAAATCGTTCCTAAATACACTGTTTGGAAGGGTCAAAATAATAAATCCTTAGAACCATATGATGCACTCTTTTGGGTGGCAGACAAAATAACAACAGAAAAAGTCCCATAATGTGGAACATTTTAGGTTTACTTGTTGAAATTGATTAATTACACCTTGCCAAGGAATATAGGGTTTATGAGCTTAAAGGCATGTTTTCCTGCACTGTATTTCCTCTTGATGGTGTTTCATGCTCATTGTCTCTGAATTCAGTTTCAGGCTCCAACTTCTGCTTCTCGTGGGTAGGCTCCATTTCTTGACTCTTGCTTGAAGATTCCATCTGCTGATTTTATTTCATACTGTGTGCCAGGATTCCGCCCCACTTTTTCTGGTCTGCAACAGAGGCACTCCAATAGCTTCTCGAGTTAGTTTTTGATCTGTGCCCCATGACTGCCACAATTTCCCATGCTTGCAGTCTGGCAGTAGATAGTAGATTCATAACTATGGCTCTACTAGAGTGGTTTGTGTACCTTCGGCTGAGGTTACACTCCTTGCTCAACAGGTTGACTGTCCCTTCCCTGTTGGAATAGATAAATATTTTTTCACCAAACCAGCATAAGGCACATCTGTGAGCCAAGCCCTTTCTACCCTGGAAATTTCAGACCAAAATTCCAAACCGTCTGGGTGCTAGAAGATGACAAAAAAACGGCAAAAAAACAGCAATTTTTAAACTTTCATTCACTATACGGATCTTGGAAGCCACACATCTGACTGAATCAAAACTTCGCATGTCAAGAGATCTACCCCACCAAGACAATGCATGCAATATTTTGTGCAAATCTGTTGAACGGTTGCAAAGATATTAAAGTGCAAAGAATCCAAAAAGACAATTTAAGATACTTGTTTTGGGGTTTGAATTCAAGAAATGGAATGTTTACTATGCATGGAATACAAGAATTCAAATCTCTGCTCATTTCTACTGGCAGAATGTTCACCCCCGCTATCATACAACAGAGGGCCTCAGATGGAACCAGGGCTTTTATTTTATCTGCAACAGGTTAAACAGCACAGATTTCCCCAGTAAGCAGGTGAGGATAGGAGGGGATTTTCATGGTCAGCAACAAACACCGTAAATTAAAATTGTAGATTCTGTAGTACTTCATTTTTTAGTTGTGTGTGTGTGTGTAAGAAGAGGATTATGAGCAAATAACATTTAATTATTGTGCTTTTAAATTTAAGGAAGTTTTATTTTTAGGGCCTAGTTGAAGGTTTTTAGTGAGTAAAGGTGACAGCCACATTTGTGATACCAGTCAGGGATGTGTGGTAGTATTGATTTTATTGTGAAGAGGTTACTGGACCTTCCTACAATGTGGTTGTGCTGGGATATCAGCACAGGGTTCCAAGCTCCTCAGCTAATCAGGTTTGTGGATTTTTGTGTTGCTTGCACGCATGTGCAAGAAACACATTGCATCAGCAGTTAAGGACATGCCACAATGCATAAAGAAATTCGGCCATGTCACTATGCAGTCAGCTGTTTTGGTGCATTACAAGCTACCAAAACAGCTGATTGCGTGGCTTCCCCATGGCGACGGCTTCTCCCTTGGCCTCTCTCAGTCCCCAGGAAGCAGACAGAAAGTCGATGACCACTGTTCAGTGTGCCTTCCTGGTGAAACATTTCAATAAATACAAAATAAAAAAAGCCGACGGGGTGCCCAATCTCCCTGTCAGCATAACCCCCTCCCCAGTTGATTTGCAGACGGGGTGGCTAAATCCCCATCGGCATAATGTACCTCCCCCCATTTGTTGTTTACTGAAGAGGGTGCCCAATCCCCCCCTTGGCTCATGGCCCCCCAGCACACTGTGGCCAAGGGGTGCCCAACTCCCGCCTCGGCTCCACTGCCCCAAACAAACTTCCATCTACAGTGGGAGCCCACCCCAGCGTGGCAAAATCTCCTTGGCCAACAGGGTGCCCCAATCCCTGTCGGCTCCACTGGCCCCAAATAAATCTTCCTGGTGCCACGCTGAAGCCCACCCCAGCATGGCAAAGTCCCGTCGTCTTTAAAAAAAAAAAACCTAGAAGAGAAAACAGTCCTCGTTGATTCTTTTGCCCCTCCCCAACCCATGCCCAACCTCTGCATACTCCACTTCAGACACCCCGCCTCACCCCATACTTACCTTCAGAGCCTGGTATGATGATCTTCCTGTGACCAGGAACGAACTGCACTCTTCAAAGCTCGACCTCGAACTGAAGAAATGCCGTAAGCTGTATAATGGCATAAATAGGGTTTTTCAACTTTGGTGCATATCTCGGCCATTTTGGGAATGTTTTCACCAAATTTTCAACATGGGGTTCTTGGGACCCTACCAAATGAACTCAGTCTGCGTCATTTGTTATTCGGTCCCGAAGGTGATTTCGCAGTCACTGTGCGGAACCACCTTTCAGGACCAATTAATGAAATGACAGTGTCACAGTTCATGAGGTAGTCCCCCCAAAACCCTATGTTGAAAATTTGGTGAAAAAATTCCCAAAAATGGCAGTTTTACAAGTGTGCATTGCACAGTTCCTACACACGCTCGTAACTTCAAGCATTTTTAATATTTTCACTCCAGATTTTCAGCATTGCCATTTAACCACACCTCCTTATGAACAGTACAGCTGTCATTTTTCACATCTCCCCAGAAATGTGTTTTCGCACCTGTAGTGTACAGTGGCGCAGTCGGTGCAAAATCAATGTTTGGGACAGATTATGAAAATCACAGTGACACTA
Source organism: Neoceratodus forsteri (assembly GCA_016271365.2). Classification (NCBI taxonomy): domain Eukaryota; kingdom Metazoa; phylum Chordata; order Ceratodontiformes; family Ceratodontidae; genus Neoceratodus; species Neoceratodus forsteri. The sequence goes on from CM057459.1 coordinate 1,431,889,992, forward strand.
TTCATGAGGTAGGCCCTCAAAACCCTATGTGGAAAATTTAGTGAAAAAATTCCCAAAATTACTATTTTACAAGCATGTGTTGCACAGTGCCCTACGCGCTCATAACCTGAGCATTTTAATATTTTACTCCAGATTTTCAACATTGCCATTTTACCACACCTCCTTATGAACAGTACAGCTGTCATTTTTCACATCTTTCCTGAAATGTGTCTTCGCACATGCAATGCGCAGTGGCGTGGTTGGTGTGCAAAATCAATGTTCAGGACAGATTAAGAAAATCATAGTGACACTGTTCATGAGCAGAGGTCTTAGACTGGCTATGTTGAAAATCTGGTGACAAACGTCCATAAAATGACTATGTTATGAGCGTGCATTGTGCAATTTCCATGCACCCTCATAAGTTCATGAATTCGTAATATTTTCAGTCCAGATTTTCAACTTTGGCATTTTTCCACACCTCCTTATGAACAGTACAGCTGTCATTTTTCACACCCTGGCCGAAATGTGTTTCACACTTCTAGCGCAGAATATCGCAGTCTCTGTGGGAAATCAGTGTTCGGGACAGATTAAGAAAATCACAGTGACACTGTTCATGAGCGGAGGTCCCAAAATGCCTATGTTGAAAATCTGCTGTAAAATATCCCCAAACTAATTACATTACGGGTATGCGTTGCACAGTTTCTACACACATTCGTGACTTCACCAGTTTTTTTATATTTTCGGTCCAGATTTTCAACATTGCCATTTTTTACACCTCTTCATCAACAGTACAGGTGTCATTTGTCACATCCTGTTAGAAATGTGTTTTTGCACCTGCATTGCCAAGTTGCGCAGTCGCTGTGCAAAATCACCTTTTGGCTAACAAACTGATAGTGTCACTGTTCATGCGGTGGGGTCGCAAAAAGCCCATGTTCAAAACTTGGAGTAAAACTATCAAGAAATGCCCAAGGAGTTAGGGTTTTCGACCACAACGCCCTACTCTGTAGGGACTGGCAGGCGTCAGGGGTATGATTTGGGATTGTCGACAGTAATGCTCATGCCATTCCACCCAAGGACATAGCCACTGACACGCCAGACACACCATGTTGTGCTAAAGATCAGTGGTGGGGTAGCGGGAGCTGGCTGGCATCTTCGCATTTCTTTTTTTTTTGCACAGCCGCTTTGAAAGACTATTCATTTTTTTTTTAAGGGAGGAGGAGGCGTGGGGGGGTCTAAGCATGTGATGCGACCCCAGCGGACCTGATTGAGATATATTTTTGCCATCTCAATCAGGTCCACTTGCTTAGAAAGGAGGTATGGCTAAGGGGCGGTCATGCGAGCGGTCTCTTTAAATGCCCATGGAAAAACAGCCTGGACTACTAGGTCATTGTTCCTCTTCATCTGGAATGGAGATTTGGGAAGGAACTGAAGTGGAGCTGTACAGAGGTGATAGCAGCATGCAGGTGTGGTGGGTTGGTTTTGTTGGAGACGTCCGATCCAGCTTTTGAACGTGCTTGGTGGTGGAGGGTTGTTGAGACTCGGAGAGAAGTTGGACCACAGAACTTGCAGTCAGGGCAGCGGCAGGTTGGGTTGGGAGGCTCGGGACATCAGGACTCAGGACTGTAGTGTGCACAGTGCAGGCAGCAGCAGTCACAGTTGGACGTCGTGGTCCAGTCAGTGAGAGACACTGACTCGCCGAGGCACAACTCAAGGGAGACCAGTTCGACTTACTGTATGCTGCTGGGGACCAGGTTTCTGTGTAGGGGGGGCACCATCACCGCCTGCTTGCTGCTGCTGCTCTGCTCTGGAAAGAAAGACTTTGGTAAAGAAAGAAAGAAAAAAAAGCCTTTTGTTGGGGGATTTGGGATTCCAAAACACACTTAAGAAAACAGGTGATCCTTTGTTGCAAGGAACTGTAGAGGGATGCAAGGATAGGAGACCCATATCCCTTCCAACAGCAGCCCACAGGGGGTGAAGACGAGATACTGAAGCTGCAATGTATTAATATCCAAACTCTGTACCTGTGGAAAAAGCTGTACCTGCACTGCAGCCTGAAAATCTGCAGACCCATTTTCTCTCCTGGCCAGTCATTTGTTTTCCAACTTGGAAGGAGAATTGTTTACAGCTTCCAAAAGGTGAGTCACAAAAATAAATACATAAATAAAAAGTGTAGGTGGGATACAGTGGAAAACTTGAGCTAATGCTGCTTTTATCTGCACACAGTGCAAAGTGTGTGCCTTTTTTTGCATACCAAAAAATACACATTTTATATTATAAACAGGCAAACAAACTGCTCCAAATATGAATGCAGGAGTTTCCATGACCCGAAGACCCAAGGTGCTGCGTGTTATTCTGGGGACAATAGCAGTGTCCCTTTCAGAGACATAGAAAGGCTTGCAAAGCTTTTGAGCTTGTAAAAACACCATGGGCCAGATATTCAAACTGCGCCATTCTGTGGCGCAAGCCCTTGCGCTGCTCAAAAAGTTGCACAGGATGTGGCCAGGCGATATTCAGCAGTTGCGCTATTGAGCAACTTCTTTAAATATCGCCCCTGGCCACAGCCACTGTGCATGGCGGAGTGGAACTTGCGCCACCGCAAGTGGTCAGAGTGGTGCATTCAGATGCGGTGGCGCAAGTTCCATTGCGCCATGCGCAAACCTGCGATATTCAAAAGGTGACATGCAAATGGAGCCATAATTTATGCAAGGCCCGGGGGGGGCATTTGCATTTAATTACGGCCCCATTTGCCTGCTATTAGCATTGGGGTGCGCCAATCCCCGACTTGCGTCTGGCGCCCTGCCAGGCAGCAGCCGTCGGGGAGCGATGCCCCCTGCAGCCCAATCGCGGGCATAATAGTGTTCCCCCCCATTAGCCCGATTGCGGGCAGGACGTTCCGTTCCTCCCCCATTAGCCCGATCACGGGCATGACGTTATTTCCATTAGCCCGATCGTGGGCAGAATGTTATTTCCACCCCCATTAGCTCGATCGCGGGCAGAACGTTATTTCCACCTCTCCCATTAGCCCGATCACGGGCAGAACGTTATGCCCCTCGAAAGCAGCCCGATCACGGCATCAGACGCCCCTCCCCAAAGTCCAATATCCCCAGGTCCAGTGGACCGCGAAGCCCGATCACGGGCATAACGCCAAACCCACCCCCCAAAGTCCAATATCCCTGGTGGTCCAGTGGATCACGAAGTCCAATCGTGGGCATAATGTCAAACCCACCCCAATGTCCAATATCCTGGTGATCAGTGGCCCCTTACCCACCCACCCACGGAGCCCCACCACCGTCTCCCCGTCAGCGGTGGGCGGCAGCACTCCCACCCGCCTGCCGCCCGCCGCCCGCCGGCCGATTGAAGTTGGTAGGCTGCACACCCATTGATTCAGAGCAAGAGTCAATGGGCGTGCAGCCCATACCGTACAAGGCAGTCCAGATATGTGAATGAATTCACAGGCCATTTTCCTACTATAACATGTAGTGCCCCAAAGTTAGGGGCACAATGGGAAAAAAGGGGATCCTTTTCCCCAACGTGGGAATTTTTCTTTTTTTTAATTTTTCTCCTGGTTCCCCTCCTGCAGTCCCAGACCCTCTCTGTCCTTTGTTTAGTTTTTGTGCTGTTTGGCACTGGAAAGGGGGGATTGTGGGCAGGAAACCCTCCCTGCAGGACTATCTTGCCCAATCCCCTGACAAGGAGCCAGGACCTCCCCTGCCCTACAAAAGGGCCGGGGAGTGGACAACAGGGGCAGTCAGCGGTACAGGAAGGAGGATGGAGGAAGCAAGAAGCATGGAATAAAGAAGAAGTACCTGCAGTGGGTCCGTGGCTCCTCTGGCATTGCTCCCTCTGGTTGGCCTCCTGGGCATGTGGCAGCAGCAGGGTGGGTCAGGTGGAGTGTGGCTCCTCAACGCAACCTGTTCTCCCTGGGCAGAGCCCCGATCAGCAAGGGGGGAAGAAAGGGTGGATGGACCAAGTGGTGCTGCAAAATAATAGGTCCGGGCAGAAACTGTGCCCTGGACCTGTAGTTCCGTGCCCAGCAGCCACAGCAGTCCAGCGGGCAGTCGAGTGGGAGCGCGGCTCCCTGGCCATTTTGCCAACCTTCCCCAGCAATGGAGACATCCCAGGCCATGGTGGTGAGTGGGCAAGTGCCCAATCGCTTTTTATGCTCGTGCCACAGGCGCCAGGGATGGAGAGGGGAAGAGAAAGGGCAATTAAAGGGGCTGAGTGCCAAAAAAAAAACAGTCTTAAAGGGCCAATGCCCCAGTGAAGAAAAAGGGGGGGCCGCAGTTGGCCCTCTGGGTAACTTGCCAGCCCTGAAGGAAAGGGGGGATTAACAGGCAGTGTGCTGTCTGCCCCAAGGGAAGGAGGAAAAGGCCCCAGGATGGGTCAGAGGCCACTAAGAATATTATTTTTTTTCTTTCCCTTTCTTCTTCTATTATAGTTCAGATGTGAAACCAGAAGGCAGGCTGGGCCAATAGTAACTTGCCTCTAGCTAGATAAAGAGAGAGAGGGGTGCCACAATTGTAAAAGCCCTCAGGGAAGGAAAGGGACAAAAAGAGAAAAGGAACAGACCTGGGGCACAGTGGGGTTAAGGCCCTTGGGGTCTATTTATGTGCCATTCTGCAGCAGATGACAGGGACAGAAACCAAAGGCCTTCAGTCAGTTGCCGTGAGGAGAGGGCTGGCCGTGAGCATCCAGGCCCTTAAGCATAGGGACTAGTGGATGAGGCCCTACCTAAGGCCGGGGGGGAGGATGTTCCTATGGCCTAAGTGGCCCAGCACCCAAATTGAACCATGCTGTTGCCTGCCTAGCGCCCCCTAGAGACTGTATTTCCTACAAGAATTGAACTGCCTGCCAGAAACTAAATTGCGTGCTTGTTACTGAACTGTGTTATCAAATTGCACCTTGGTGTACCGGATGTCCAGCTTCACCTTGGCTGCCCGGACCAGCTTCTCCAGAGCCTGATGCTGACCCAGGGAGGTCCCCGGCCCCTCTGCCATCTGCAGCAACAAGCTCTTTATGGAGTCAATGCCCACCTGCTGATCGGCCAACGCAGAGGAAAGCCCAAGCTTGGTTCACCAGGTTTTATCATCTTGGCCATGTGCATGCTGGACTGGGACTGAAAGGGGCTAACCCCCATTTTGGGTTTGACCAATTGTTGGTCCGGATCATATTGTTTCATTGTTTATTTTGTTACCCTGTAGTGTTATACAAAACTGTCGTTTTTATTGTCCCTGGTAAATAAACTTCCTGCATCTTGGTCACTGAGTACCTGCTCTCCTTCCAGATTTTTCTGGCCTGTCCTGTAATTGTTAGGGAACCTTCCGGTACTCTAGAAACACACCCCCTGACATGCCTTATTTCTTAAATAAGGCACAACAGGGAGCGTATTATCTTGGGATAATGTCATGCTTTGACTGTGTTGTGAGGCATGAGGCGCAGCCGATTGCCTTCAACCACCCGAGACGTGAAGTTAACCAGCATAAAACATGCCCTGGAGTGGCTTATTGTGATTATAAAATGGATACTGTAGAACAAAGAAATTTTTTTTTTTTTATGTAGGATTTCTTTAGATTGGTGTCAAACACTGATGTTGTACTGAGATAACATTACAGCTTGAATTGCCTCCAGACCAGTCAGCCTTCTATCCATTTTATAACTGTATCTCCACTTGAAAACTAGGCATTTGCTCAGATATGGATAATCTGGAGTACAAAATTGTAAAAAAAATCTGTAAGGGCCTGGCACCCCCCCCCCCATGTCCAAGGCTGTATGGTGGTAGTCTCGGCAGAGGAATACCCGCCTTACATATAGAACCTGTTACTGCACAATCACTGCTACCACCTCAGGCTTGGTACACTGGAGAAGGGGCACCATGACCAATACACTAGGGCATCAAAAAGAAAGAGACCACACACAAGCTGAAACCAAACATGGAGCTGTGATTAAGCTGGGTGCATTTATTTATGTCTGCAGATGTTACACAGCACAAAGGCATTTCCCTTTCACTCTCCCTTCATACGATTCTTCCTGTGTACAGTAATAGCTGCATCCACTGTACCCTCTAACTCAACTGGAGCTCTGATTTCCATACCAACCATTCTGAGGCATGTTCTCCATGAAATGCTTCCCACATTATTGTTTTCCAGGTTTACCTCTGCACTTACTTACAAGGCACAATAATTTACATTTAGCAACGAAGCTAGCCCAAATAGATACACTTTGCACACATCACTAACCTCCCTTTAGCCCTCGCACTCCCAAGACCATTTGTCTGTGGCATGCTTCCAGGTAGGACAAGCACTATCCCTATGGCAAATCTATGCCTGCATGTTTCTTACCCTGTCCTTGAAGAACAATTTTAAGCTGAGCAGAATGTCAACATTATGACAGTACTACTAAACTGATAGTTGGTCTGGTCAGGAACACCTGGTCCTCTCTCAGCTCTCCTCCTTCCTTGACTCCTTATCTTATTTCACACCCTACCAGTCTGGCTTCAGGAAGACCCACTCCACCGCCACCTCCCTCATAAGGCTCACCAATTCCATCCACACTGGTAAGGGATCTAGCCACATTACCTCAGCTATTTTTGTTGACCTGGCAAGGCATTTGACATTGTCTCCCACTCTTTCCTTCTGTCCAAACTCTTTCTTGTTGGACTCTTAAGTGTGGCTACAAACCCCTACCTGGTTGGTAGAACCCAATCGGTCCGCATTGGAAACATCACCTCTGCCCCTCCCAGTCACCACTGGGGTGCCACAGGGCTCTGTACTCAGACCACTCCTGTTTTTATCTTCTTTAACGATCTGCCCTCTGCTTGCCCTCATACATCCATTCATATGTATGTGGATGACACTGTGCTGTATACCTCCAGCCCAACAGCCATTGATGTGGAGACCAGACTCAGATGGACTTCAGTAATGTTCAGCTATGGTTTCTGCAAATAAGCTTTCACTAAATGCCAAGAAAACAGTCTCCATGACCTTTGGCACTAGACAGAGCCTCTCACAGCTCCCCCTCCTCCCGAAATTTCCACACTCTGGACGGGACTCTTGAGGCCTGTACCTCCTTCAGATATCTTGGTGTCTGCCTCGACCAGCACCTAGATTTTTCTGTGCATATCGATGCCATCCATAAGGAGTTCCACCCCAGGCTGGGTGCTTTATACCATAACCATGGTTGCATCCCACTGCCGGCTCACCGCGCTATGGTACAGAAAATGATCTTCCCCATCTTTGACTACGGGGATGTAGTCTATATTGCCACTCCCAAGTCCCCTCTAGCCAGACTGGACCCACTCTTCCACTCCTTCTGTCATTTTGCTCCTGACTGTTGGTCCTCCTCCCACCCACCACTGCGTCCTCTATCAGTCCCTGGGACTCCCCTCCCTACAGGACCGAATGCTGTCAGACTGCACATGGTTCACAGTTAAGTTCTGGACCCTGTCTCTACCTAATTATCTCACTCCTAAATTACCTACTCCTGCCCTTCCTGCGTACATGCTGAGGAACAATGATGCCAGGCTCCTATCTGTATCATACATATCCACAGCTGGAGGCCAGGCAGCTTTCAGGTACCGCATGCCTAAACTATGGAACTCCTTCCCACGCCATTCGCACATACAACCACCACCCAGCACCTTAATTCCTCCTCAAACTACATTACTCCTCCAGCTGCTCATGTGACTAAATAATCTAGCCCACACTAGGGCCAGCATCCTCCTATTGTGTATGTATAAGTTAGACCCGAAGGGTTCTGTAGGAGGTGCATATTGTAGTTTCGGTCTGTTTCTACATGCCTTGCACTACTAATTGCTGATGCACTGTATTTAAGTAATGTTCTGTACTTCTGTGCCTGGTATTTTATGTATCATGTATGCATACTGTATTCTCTCTTAATCACTTGTGTACCTTGTATTCAAACTTATTGCACTCTCCATTACCCTCCCCCCAGGACGCATCTAGAATCAAGCAGTAGCCTGCTCAGTATGTCTTCCTGGTAAAACTTTTAAATAAATAAATATCTGCTTCCCTCTGAGAGTGTACTGATGTCTCTAGTGACCCAAAGATAGAGGCTCCCATACATGGCCCCTCACATGGGGACTTACCAACCCCAGCCTTTGCAGACCTCCTCCTCCTGACAATCTTTCATCTGGCTAACTGCCAGGGAGAATGCTTGCTACACATGTGCTGGCCTAAATGGACATTTTCACTGCAAGGTTTACTTACACATGCCCATATGAATGGTTGCTCCATTTAACTGTTGAGTTCTTCTTGGTTGCTTCTGGCAGGAGTTTATCAAGAAGGATCCCTGTCACCACCCTTGAGGACAGTTCTTGACTCCCTCTCTGGTGTGCCATCTGGTTCCTATTCTCACTGGGGTCCCGAGGCCTTCCTAGGAGACTTATCCTTCTGGTGCATGTCGGTGAAACACTGGAGACCTGGACAGGGAGTAATGCCACCCAGACCCAGGGGTCTTCCCACCATTTCTGGGCCCGCAAGCCCTTTCCTGGGTCACAGCTGGAAGCTGGACTGCCTCTTTCTGTTTCTTCTGCTGTAAAAACTGAAGACCCACACCTTGCTGCTTGCCTCCCCTCTTACATTCAGGGGTGGGCAGGACCATGAATATTCATAACAGAGCTTTCCCACTGCTAACTGAGTCAGAAAACTCTCTACACAAGCATTATTTCACCAAGCAAACAAGGGACCTCTAGAGGACTACTCACAGGGTCAAACTTAACCCTTTGAGAGTCTTCTAGAAACTGGCGCCGCTTCTGAAGCTTAAAGGTGGTAAAACGTCAATCAATAAAAATTGACATCATTCTGTTTTTCTTCCTGGGCTCACCTGAACCCCTCCTCACCTGGACAGTTGGATTTCCATTGCTGCACCCTTGCTCCAGCTGGTGAGACCAACAACAAGCTGCTTTGCTGGCCGACACCAATGCTGCTCCTCAGCCATCTGGTAGGGTGTGTATGAATTCAATGTGGCCCATCCTGCACCCTCGCTTTTTCCCTGGAGTGAAATGCCTCACCCCAGCCAGCCACAGTGTGGGATTCAGGGACTGAACATGAACTACAGTCTCACTAATGCACACCTCCTGCCTAACAACCATGAAGCAGCATTGAGTCAGCTGTGAAGGCACACTTTCTTTTGTATGGCAAGAAGTGCCCACTATGGCTTCAGAAGGAACAAGTTAGGATCAGAACAGGGAAAATGAAATGCAAAGGGCCATTTGGTTAAAGTGAACAAACATCCTGTAATGGACATTTTAATTTTTATATTGTAAATGCGAGCATGTATAAAGTTTTTAATCACCACAGTGTATTGTTTTGTGTTTGTCTTGAAATCATCCTATTTTTTCATATTTAGGGTCCCTTGTTAATGCAGATTTTCCCACCCAGTATTGTTTTAATTACTTAGTAGCTCAGGAACCCAATGAAATCAGTTGAGCTGAAGACTACAGTGAAACAGAACCCAGAGACATCAGTTAAGCTTAAGACTACAGTAAAGCAGAACCCTGGGACATCAATTAAGCTGAAGACTACAGTAAAGTGGTACCTAGTGACATTAGTTGAGCTGAAGACTACAATGAAACAAAACCCAGAGACATCAGTTGAGCTGAAGACTACAGTGAGCAGAACCCAGGGACATTAGCTGATCTGATGACTACAATGAAACAAAACCCAATAACATCAGTTGAGCTGAAGACTACAGTGAAGCAGAACCCAGAGACATCAGTTAAGCTGAAGACTACAGTGAAGCCAAACCCAGTGACATCAGTTGAGCTTAAGACTACAGTAAAGCAGAACCCTGGAACATCAATTAGCTGAAGACTACAGTAAAGTGGTACCCAGTGACATTAGTTGATCTGAAGACTACAATGAAACAAAATCCAGAGACATCAATTGAGCTGAAGACTACAGTGAAACAGAACCCAGTGACATCAGTTGAGCTGAAGACTACAGTGAAACAGAACCCAGGGAAATCAGTTGAGCTAATGACTACAGTGAAGCAGAACCCAGGGACATCAGTTGAGCTGAAGATTACAGTGAAGCAGAACCCAGGGATATCAGTTGAGCTGAAGACTACAATGAAGCAAAACCCAGGGACATCAGTTGAACTGAAGACTACAGTGAAGCAGAATCCAGGGACATCAGCTGAGCTGAAGACTACAATGAAGCAAAACCCAGGGACATTAGTTGCGCTGAAGACTACAGTGAAGCAGAACCCAGTGACATTAGCTGAGCTGAAGACTACAGTGAAGCATAACCCAGGGACATCAGTTGAGCTGAAGACTACAGTGAAGCAGAACCCAGGGACATCAGTTGAGCTAAAGACTACAGTGAAACAGAAACCACAGACATCAGTTGAGCTAACGACTACAGTGAAGCAGAACCCAGGGACATCAGCTGAGCTGAAGACTACAATGAAGCAGAACCCAGGGATATCAGTTGATCTAAAGACTACAGTGAAGCAGAACCCAGGGACATCAGTTGATCTGAAGACTACAATGAAGCAGAACCCAGGGACATCAGTTGAGCTAATGACTACAGTGAAGCAGAACCCAGTGACATCAGTTGAGCTGAAGACTACAGTGAAGCAGAACCCAGGGACATCAGTTGAACTGAAGACTACAGTGAAACAGAACCCAGTGACATCAGTTGAGCTAACAACTACAGTGAAGCAGAACCCAGGGATATCAGTTGAGCTGAACACTACAATGAAGCAGAACCCAGGGACATCAGTTGAGCTGAAGACTACAGTGAAGCAGAACCCAGGGACATCAGTAGAGCTGAACACTACAGTGAAGCAGAACTCAGGGACATCAGTTGAGCTGAAGACTACAGTGAAGCAGAACTCTGGGACATTAGTTGAGCTGAAGCCTACAATGAAGCAGAACCCAGGGACATCAGTAGAGCTGAACACTACGGTGAAGCAGAACCCAGGGACATCAGTAGAGCTGAACACTACAGTGAAGCAGAACCCAGGGACATCAGTTTAGCTGAAGCCTACAATGAAGCAGAACCCAGTGATATGGACAGAAACTTTGTGAAGTTAAAAGAAAGGAGCCAATCAAATCCAGAGTGGATCTATCCTTTCATCTGCATGATGCCGTACTGCAGTCACCTGAGCAGCATCACAATCAACCTGCTGTCATCCTCCTCCAACAGTAAAAACAAACCCACCCTCTGCCAAGTATCCCTCCCACCTCCCCGTCATTCCCTGTGCCCTGTTCCAGTATCTCACCTACTGCCAAGTATCCTCCCACCTCCCCATCACTTCCCATTCCCATTTCAATATCCTGCCATCAGCCAAGTGTCACTCTCACCTCTCCATTGCTTCTATGTCACTTAAGTAGAAATCGACACTAGTGTGCCTAGTACCCAGTGTCGGTATCCAAATAAAGAAAACCATTCCTCAATGTCTTTTTAAATTTTTAAACCCTTTAGAAAAGAAAATGGTCCATCAAAGTTTATTTGCCACTGCTCCCCTGCTGCTGTTACCTTCCCCCATCCAAGCTCCCCACTCAGCACACACCACACCCCCTACCCTTACTTACTTACTGGGGGTCCAATGCTGTAATCCTCTCTGGACTGGAGACACACTGTCAGTCTTCAGCAGCAGACCAGAAACTGGAAATCAGGTAAGCATGTCACTGTATTCCAATCTGTTATCAACTTATAATTTAGTCATTTTTTAATATTTTCATCCAGATTTTTAACATGACCTTCTTGGGACCCCACCTCATGAATAAGGTAAGTGAAATTTTTCAAACCCAGCCCAAATATTGATTTCACAGCTGTTGCACAAAATCACTTTTTGGGCGGGATCTGAACATTTTCACACACTGGGTTCATGAAGTGGGATCATAAGAAGACTTTGTTGACCATCTGTGGTAAAAATATTAAAAACAACAGGATACATTGATTTTTGTTAATGTTCTCTCATAACTTTGGTAATTTTCAATATTTTGACCCCAAGTTTTCAACATAACCATTTTTTCACACAACCTCATGAACATGACAGGTGTTATTTATGAAATCCTGGCAAAAATTTGCTTCTGTACTTGTGGTGCAAAATGACATTTCAGTCAGTATTTTATAAATGACACCTGTCATATTCAGAAGGAGGGATAATGTTTTATTTATTTAGTGATTCGGAAAAAACCTTTGAGCGCAAGCTCTTTTACAAAGGTCCCACATCATAGATTGCAAAACAAAGTACAATAGAAGAAAGCAAATGTACATCACAATGAACAATACAGCTTGGATTCAGAACTTACAGAACAACTCAAAACATAGGTACAAGTTAAAATAACAAGAAAAACACTTTATGAGGGTGGGAGGGAATAAGCAGCCACAAAGTGCCTTGTCAGTAGTTCAGAGGGACAGGGATAACTGGCAGTGGGGTGAAGAAAGGAGGTACAAGAGAGACTGAGGTAGGTACTGTGGTGGATGTGAAGGGTGGGGAAAGAAGGGCAATAAGGTATGAGGAGAAATAGGGGGTGAGGGGAGGCTGAGCAGAGAAGATGTGCAAGAGTAAATGGTGGGGTGCGAGGGGGCATGGTCAGGCAGCTTACATTAGTAGTGATTGTTAGGGAAATTCATGGGACTGGGAGTTGGGGGAGGGGGAAGGTGGGGTGGCGGGTGTCGAAGGAGCACGATGCAAACTGATTGCTGAGGCAAGTCATGATAAGGGACAGAGGGAGGGGGTACCTGAGGCCTGCCTAGTGCTTGCTGGGGGGCAGAGAGAATGGGTATGGCTGGACTTAGGGGCAGGTGCACTTAGAGAGTGTTATTAGGTGATGTTTGAGGTCAGTTTTGAATTGGGCCAAACTATTGGTGTCCAAGAGGTGCCCGGGAGTTCATTCATCCACTGGGAGGGCTGGTAGGCAAATGCACGTTGCCCAAGTGAGGTGCAATGGAAGGAGATAGCCAAGGCCCTCTAGTCCTCCCCTGGTGACCTGTAATGAGTTGGCTGCCTTGATCGAATTGCCTACACAAGGTGGTGTTTTACCCAATAGAGCCTTCTTCCCTAGGATGCAAGACTGGAATTTGACCCTGTTTCTTAATGACAGCCAATTTGCGCGTTCACGCAGAGTACAGGTGTGTGTGCCATGCTCAGCATCCAGGGTGAGTCTGTCTACACTATGTCGAAAATTTGGGATTAAAATGTCACAAAGCAACAGAGTTCGGAAGAAACATATAGACTGTTTTCAATGTTTACTCAGAACATTGTGATGAGTGCAGATTTTGGCCCCCAATTTTCAACACAGCCCTCTTGTTACCGCACCTCATGAACATGACAGGTGTAGTTTTTCAAATCTCCTCCAAAACATGTTTTTGCATTTGCACCATGAAGTCACCTTTCAAACAGGATTTTGAAAATTCCACCTGCCATGATTATAAGGTGGGTCATAAAAGATGGTGTTGAAAATGTGGGGTCAAAATGCATTTGTTTATTTGTTAACTGGTGGTAAACTGGTCCCAAGGATGTTTCCAGGTATGACCCAGGCCATAAAGATAGTACATATACAGTCACAGAAAAGTAGATACACAAGTGAGAGTACAAGGATTTGCAGTAAACAACATGCATACAAAGATAATCGGAGATTAACATTAAAATGTAAAAAAAACTTATAAGGAAATGTTGCATTTTTCAATGTATACAGACAAAGTTATGAGAAAACGTTTAACTTGTTTAATATTTACTCATAACATCATGAATTTTACAGATTTTGCACCAAATGTGCACATAGCCCTTTTGTTACCCCACCTGATGAACATGACAGGTGTCATTTTTCCAAATCCCCTTTGACACATGTTGTCGCAGTCCCTGTGCAAAACCACCTTTTGGACTGAATTAAAAAAAATCCACCTGTCTTGATAACAACATTAGGTCTAAAAAAGGCTATGTTGAAAATCTGGGGTCAAAATGTGAAAATAAAACATCTAAGTTATGAAGAAACACGGACTTGTTCCAACATTTAATCATAACTTTATTTTTGCAGATGTTGGCCCCTAATTTTCAGCACAGTCTTTGTGTTACCCCACCTCATGAACATGACAGATGTAATTTTTCAAATCCCCTCTAAATCATATTTTCACAGTCACACTGCTAAATGACCTTTTGGATGTGATTTTAACAATTCCGCCCGTCTTGATCATAAAGTCAGGTCATAAAAAGACTATGCCTCTCAGCTGCCCTGTCCTGGGTAAATACAATCTAAAAATGTGTAAAAGCAGGACACCACTGAAAATGAGACATTGCATCTCCTCTGGTCTAGCCTGGATAACTATACAGTAAAAATGTGTGAAAGCTGAACAGCAGAGACCCACTGGTTTGTGCATTTATGCTGCTCCATCCTGGGGAAAACGCATTTTAAAACCTGGGCCCCTTTGAAAATGTAACTTGCCTTTCAGCTGGGCTATCCTGGGTAAATACATTATAAAAATGGGTAAAAGCAGGGCCCCATCAAAAATGAGATATTGCAGCTTGGCTGTGTTATCCTGGTCAAATACAGTTTAAAAACTGGGAAAAGCAGCATCCCACTGACAACAAGATAGCATCTGAACTGTGCTGTCCCAGGTAAAGACAGTACAAAAATGTGTCAAAGCAGGACCCCATTGAAAATGAGATGTTGCATCTCAGCTGGGTTATCCTGGATAAACATATTGCAAAACTGTAGAAAAACAGAACCTTACAGCACAACCCCACTGAAAAGGAGATGTTGCATCTAAAATGATCTGTCCTGGGAAAAATTAAATGTATTATAAAAGCTAAACCCCAATGAAAATGGGCAGACTGGATGGGCCTTGCAGTCCTTATCTGCCGTCAACCTCTATGTTTCTCTATGTTCTATGAAAACAAGATATCGCATCTCACCTCTACTATTTTGGGTAAATGCAGTAAATATGACCCACTACAATAAATCAAACATTCTGTATTGACAAATGATTGTTCCTACAGATGCAACAAGCACATTTCAAGGGATCTCCTTTCAATGTTTTCAATCACAGGTTTCTGTTTAGCTCTTGCATTTACACTGCGTGATCTAATAAATGGAATGAAAGAGTCATAAGTAGAGCAAAAGTGTAATTAGAAGAATCCTCTTAAGTTCCATTTGCTGCAGATAATGCATATTTAATTCAGCTAGACTAGCTACTGGATCAATAGGTAAACAGCCCCTTTCTCACAACTCAGTTTGCTGACATCACAGCTTTCAATCTATAACAACGTACACAGATGATACACGTGTCACACGATGAGCGATCTAAGATAAGGAAGTGACAAGTCACAGTGGAGCGGACGAGATCAGGAGCATCCTGTTTTAAGGAAACCTTTATGACCCCTTTTTGGAGTTCAGCGTGAGAACCGAATACAGGAAGAGAAGGTGGAAATTGTGCAGGAAGAGGAAAAAAGTCAAGCTGGTGCATTAGTGAACCTCCTAAATGTTCATTTTTAGATATTCATATTTCTCTGTGAGTGTCAGGTGGCTATCTGTGCCCTTAGGGGACACATCTCTTTATACTTCGTACACTGGCTTGGGTTCTTGTGTGACACCGCCCCTCCCCCATTTCATTCTTTGCATTGCCGAATGACTGGGAGGGATGGGCCTGGTCATAGCCCAAGTCACTCCTGTGTCTAGGGGCATTTCAGATGGAATGATACTTGCCAGAAGCCCCATGCAAGCAATCCCAGAACACAGTTCACACTGTCCTTTTAAGGATCAGACACAGGCACTCCATAAGATGTCAAATGACCTCGTGGACACATCATTGCTCTTGCCTCTCCATTTTTTTTATTTTTTTTTATTTTAGTCTTTGGTAACCGGGTAAGGCCCACAAGGCACAAGTGCCTGTTTTCACGGGTGACTTGGGTGGTTAAGTGACTTGCCAAGAGTTACACAGTATGCAAGTGGAGGTTGTGGTAATCAAACCCAGGCCTGCTGGATGTACCACGCTCGTTCACTGCTCATTACTCTAACCTCTAGGCTATACTGCCAGATTTATTTGGTGCTAGTGGTACAGTGCACAATAGTTAATTAATTTCTGGTGCGAGGTCACAAATCATAAATATCCTTAAAGAGTTAATGTACCTCCTAGAATATAATTAATAGTACCTTTCTGAAGTAGTCAGCTATCACTTTTTACATCCAAAGTATTATTTTCTTTTCTGTTTTGCTGTTTACAAGATTTTCTGCCTGAGAGTGCTAGGTCTGATATGTGGAACAGCACTCTACCTAGAGGCTGACATAATTAGTTCTGCCCCTCCCTATTCGTGGTCTGTTTTGACCTCAGTGACTGAGACATCACCAGTAACCAAGAAGCAGTGATCTCCTGCTGCTTGATTGGTAACTTGTTCCACATATTACCAATATGGCAGCAGGGCTTATGATGTAACGAATGATGTCACAGGCTGATGATGTAGTGAGAGCAACAACATTTGATACAGCTGTATAGAGTACTGCTTTTCATATCACACCCAATTAAGTAGAAAACATCTAATGAGTTTATAAAAAAACGCTTTAGAAAAAAAAGTAATAAGGGACTACTTTTAAAATTACTAACATTTTCTGCCTATTTTTTGACACTACCAGCTCTTTAATACATTTTATAAAATGGTTATAAAAAACTCAAGAAACCTGATTGGCTGAGGAGCTCAGAACCCCATGCTGTTATCCCAGCACAACCGCACTGGAAGAAGATCCAGCAACCTCTTCACAATAAAATCAATACTACCACAAATCCTTAACTGCCATCACAAATGTGAATGGTCAACCAATGCGCACATACTGTCTACTGTACACACTCAGCGACAGTTCAGTCAGCAGCTGGCCATGGCAGTGTGAGGAAGGTAATGCCAGTTGCTGGCACGGGTTCTGTTGGGGGGAGGAGAGGGGTGGTGGGTCAGTACCTGCAGGAGTGAAAAGACCACTAGACTGCCAGGGTTTTTATGTTTCTAACCAGGATGGCGATTGGAGAATGGAGGAGGGACCACTGGACCTGCAGGGAATTTATATTTGTACATGGGGATGGCAATCGGAGAACAAGGGAGGGGGGAGGGACCATTGGACCACTGTTGATGTGTTTTTATATATGGGGACAGGGATCAGTGCAGGGGAGGGATGCTGAACCACCACTGAAATGGTTTTCTATATGGGGACAGGGAACAGGGTAGGGGAAGGACCGCTGGGCCATCAGGGTACCCAGCCCTTGACAGTGTGCGGAAGGGTCTGTGCTTTGTTAAGGGCTGAGATTCAGAAGCGTTAAACTGTGCTGGTGCTGGTGGCTGTTTAATGCTTCTGAAAACATTCAGTATTGTGCTGTGCCATGTATGCATGAAGGAACCCTCAGTTGCATAGGCGCAGCACAATACTGTGTGCGACGGCATTGTCGGTGGTGCACCGTGCATATGTGTCTTTTGAATATAGGCACGCTCCCAACAGCTGGTGCTATTCCAGGTTAGCACAGCACAAACCAGGTTTGTACTACGCTAACCTTTTGAAAATGGGGCCCAAAGATTAGTGTCCATGTTCTACAGAACCAAATGCCTCTAAGTATTTATTTGTATTGTTCATTTAACCACCAACCTGTTGCTCAAAGTTTTCTTTCAGATTGTATATCCATTGTTTTCACTATATTTTATCATGTATGTTATTAGTGTCTTTATGTATTCTTTCAATGTACTTATTTATTTTTTTATTTATTTAAGTCTTTGGCAACCAGATGAGTTCACTGATTCAGGGGACCATTTTCAGGTACGACCCGAGCCACACAGGTGGCAGTTACAGAGGTAGAGACAATGTATACAATTAGTACAAGCCATGTGGATATACAGACATCATTGGTGAACAAAGTGGATAAACAAAGAAAGTGACATAGGAAAGTAAAATTAATGATAGGCTGAAAAACAATCAGTACATCATGATAAGCAACAATTATTATACAGTTAATTACTAAGGATAAGTGGCCAGTGCAGATTAAATGCATGATGTAAAACAAACAAACACACAAACAGCAAAAAAACATACAAGACAACATCCAAGTGGGAGAGCCCAAGGAGCAGGCAGCGAGGGATGTAGGACAGGAATCCAAAGAAATGAAAGAGGGCAGAGGAGGCCAAAGCAACCCAAGAGGGAAAAGTCAAAAAGGAAGGGAGGAGGGTTATCCAAGCTAGCAACGGCATGTGGCCTCATCAAGCAGCCAGGATTTTATATGTGTCTTGAAAGTGGCATGGGAGTCCAGAGTGTGGATGGGCATGGGGCTTCTGTTCCACAGAGTGGGAGCAGCTACAGATAATGCTCTACTACCCATAGCCAAGCAGACTTTCAGGATATCCATGGGGGGGGCGGGGAGGACTGAGGATGCACGCAGACATCTCGAGGGAGTTCTGGTCTTGAGGAGAGGCGTATAAGGGAAGGCTTCGCCATGCCTGATGGCACTATCCAGGAGGCAGCTAAGCCCATAATCAGATCTGCAGTGTAGTGGGAGCCAGCCAAGAGACTGGAAGAGGTGGCAGTGGTGAGTGGAATATGGTGTCAGGAGAGTGAAATGACATATGTTGTTCGTGGAGCACAGGTGCGCATGCAAGGCTGAGGATGTGTGTGAGTAAATAGGGGAGCAGGTTGCCTTGGGCAATGGCTAAACGGGCTTCCCTGTTCAGGAGTGACTTTATCCAATAAGCCGCACCAAGTTTCTGGTTAATACAGTGGATAACAGAAGAGATATGATCAGAAAAGGAGAGGGACAGGTCCAGGATAACTCCCAGATATGTGAAAGTTAGTACATTTTCAAGTACAGTGTTGTCCATTGAGACTACTTAGAGGGTGGACCCAGCCTTGGTGACCTTAGATAGGAAGGGTTTAGATCCAAATAGCATGGATTTCATTTTTTTGCATTAACAATTAGGTGATGTGAGTGGAACCAGGTGTGTGCCACAGAGTAGTTATTAGATAAAGCCTTGGATATATTCTCAAGAGCCTTGTCATTAGTGAAGAGGACAAGGTCATCTGCATAAACTAGGGCATCACAAGTGAAACAATCAGAGGGGAGAAAGTTTATAAGCAGGGAGAATAAGAGTGGGCCCAGGATGAAACCCTGGGGTTACACCGGTAGTGACTGGGAGGGCGGGAGAGGTGGAAGGTCCTACACATACCAACTGAGATCTGTCTGAAAGGTAACTTTGGAACCACTGTGTGGGGGTCAGTAGAGCAGCCAAGGGTGCGGAGGGAGGAGAGTAACAGGGAGTGCCTTTACATTTCATGTAATTAAGTCCGGGTCACTCCTGATAAAGGGACAGCTTGCCTGAGTCAGCCTACCCAGTTACCAAAATCAAATAGGTAAAAAAATAAATAAAATACCTATACTTACCTCACCTATGGTACTAACTTATGTATCCCCAAATGGACTCCATTTGTCACTAGTAGTTTCGGTATTCTCAGTACCAATGTCAGGACACTGAAATACAGTGCTGGGTAACCTTCCAATTGTGCCTTCTCTTTGGAACCCAAGTAGATAGCAGGACTTGCAGCAGTTCCTGATGGCTATGCCACTCCATGGGCATCCGCAACACTAGCTGAGGCTCTGCTCCCAGGCTGTGGCCTTGAACTGGCCTGACCTAACAGGGGTTTCCTGCTTCACAGCCTCAATCATCCAGCCATGAAGTCTTGGAGAGCCCTGCCCACTAGTAAGAGAGAAACTCTCCTACCTTAATCCTGGCATGCTTGGCCATACTCCACCTCTTCAACCACTCTGGTTCTTGGGTCCTCTGGCTTCTCATTCTGTGAGCCATGTCAGGCCTTCTTCTCACCCCTGTTCTATAGTATCCCTGTCCCTCTTCTTGGGCATCCCACTCAGGCCATTAAACCAAACACCATTGAATGGTTTTCTAGGCCCCGTCCTGTGGAATTCGCTTTCTCCATCTATTTAGGAGGCCCCTTTAGTTGAGGTTTTTAAGGCCTGCCTCAAGGCCTTCCAGTTTAATCAGGCCTTCCTGGACCTTATGTATTAGCCCTCCCTGGAAACCCTACTCCTCTTTCTCTGAGTTTCAGTTTTAATATATAGTTGTCTATTAATTATATTTTTATGTTGCTATTTTATTGCTTATTTATATTTATTTAAATTCTTGCATTGTTAGTGTGTTTTTACTGTACGGCTTCCAGAGCCTCTGGGATTGGGCGCCTGAAAAATAAAATTTGCCTTGCCTTGCTTACCCTGAGGGTGTGCCACCCGGGAACCCTGCCCTTCCTCAAAAAACATCTTCGTGTCTCCCCTCAGAAAGAACATCTCCCTTTACCCCGCATCTCCTCACACCTGTGGATCAGTATCTTAGGGTCAAGACTTGTTTCCTGGCCATGCTATGAGCCAGATATACTGTGCAACAAAACAACAAAACCAAACTAAGCCAGGCACTTGAAGAAAAACTGCAAGCCAGTGTTGTTGAAAACTCCACAGGAGGCATACAGTACATTAAATCGAAGCTTTTACTGTGCCAGAGAAAGGCTTCAGTGTACAGGTGAGTGAGCGAGCTACTTCAGACACAAGACATCCCAGCACTTCGACTGTAGTCTTCAGCACGGGATTTGGATTTAATGCATGCCTCCTGTGCATTTTCAACAACATTAGCTTCCAGGTTCTACTCAAGTGCCTGGCTTATTTTGGTTTCATTGTGTTGTTATGGGGGGGGGGCTAGCAACCCCTACTAAGCACCAGACTCCTGCCACCGTTGAGCACACTTGTTCTTGTCTCTCCATATATTCTGCCACCTCTCAGTGTCTTCAAGGTGCAGACCAAATGCCGACCTTGCAAGAGCAATGGCCAACAGCATAGCCAACCCTCTAGTCCTTGATGGAGGCCCATAAGGGAACCCCCATGCCTGGATTTTACGGAACTGGATACAGCCACTCAAGTGGGCTTTCTCCTTGCTCATCTTCCTGGAAAGCATGTGTAACCCTCGTAATCCTAACAACTAAGCAGGGATACCGCTTGAGTCTCCCTCCACCCCATCTCTAAACAGTACTAAATAATGTAATGCAGCTCAGATGGGCTTCATGGGTGTGGGTCACTAGACTGCATACTAAATAATGTAATATGCATCAGATGGGCTTCAGGGGCAGTGGACCACTAGACTACCAGGGATGATACTAAATAATGTATCGCATCAGATGGGCTTCAGGGCCCGGGAGCCACTAGACTACCAGGGACAGTGCTAAATAATGTAATATGCATCAGATAGGCTTCAGGGCCTGGGGCCACTAGACTACCAGGGACAGTGCTAAATAATGTAATATGCATCAGATAGGCTTCAGGGCCTGGGGCACTAGACTACAGGGACAATACTAAATAATGAAATACGCATCAGATGGCCTTCGGGGCCTGGGGGCCACTAGACTAAAAGGGACAATACTAAACAATGTAATACGCATCAGATGGGCTTCAGGGCCTGGGGCCACTGGACTACCAGGGACAATACTAAATAATGTAATATGCATCAGATGGGCTTCAGGGCCTGGGGGACACTAGACTACCAGGGACAATACTAAATAATGTAATACGCATCAGATGGGTTTCAGGGCCTGGGGACCACTAGACTACCAGGGACAATATTAAATAATGTAATACGCATCAGATGGGCTTCAGGGCCTGGGGCCACTGGACTACCAGGGACAATACTAAATAATGAAATACACATCAGATGGACTTCAGGGCCTGGGGGCCATTAGTCTACTAGGGACAATACTGAATAATGTAGTATGCATCAGATACATAGATACATAGACAGTGTCGGCAGATAAGGGCCTATGGCCTGCCCATTTGAGCTTGTAAGTTCAGTTTGTTTTCCTAGAAGTCTGTTGCCCCTGGCCCCTGACCTCCAAAATTCCTTTATGTCTATCCCATGCATTCTTAAATCCCGTGATTGTTTCAGCCCCCACCACTTCCTCTGGCAGGGTGTTCCACTTGTCCACCACCTGTTCTGTGAAGAAATTCTTTCTCATGTTTCCTCTGAATCGTCCTCCCTCCAACTTCATCCCATGCCTCTAGTCCTGGAACATCTTTTCACTTAAAAATAGTGTTTTCCTGCACCCTGTTCCTCCCTGTAAGATACTTGTATGTCTCTATCATATCCTCTCCCTCCTCTCCTCCAGGGAGTACATGTTCAGTTCCTTCAACCTGTCTTCATAGGACTTGTGATGCAATCCATGCACCATCTTTGTTGCCCTCCTCTGAACCTTCTCTACCCTGTCTATGTCCTTACGTAGGTATGGTCTCCAGAACTGTACACTGTACTCCAGGTGGGGCCTCACTAGTGTCTTGTATAGTGGAATTATGACCTCCCTTTTCCTGCTGGTGATGCCCCTGCCTATACATCCCAGCATCCTATTTGCTTTACCTGCTGCCTTGTCACACTGTTTCCCTCCCTTGAGGTCATCAGAGATGACAACCCCAAGATCTCTTTCCTGCTTGGTGCACACTATATCCTCACCCCCCAACTGATATATTGTGCCAGGGTTTTTGTGTCCCATATGCATTATCTTGCACTTTTTGCATTGAATTTCAACTGCCAAACCCCTGACCATTCTTCAAGTTTCTGCAGGTCCCTTCTCATTCTGTCTACACCTTCTGGTGTGTCTACTCTGTTACAGAGCTTGTGTCATCAGCGAACAGTGAAATTCTGCCTTCTAGGTCCCGCGCCATGTCACTGATGAAGATGTTGAATAGGACCGGTCCCAGCACTGATCCCTGTGGTACCCCACTGGTCACTCTTCCCTCTGTGGAGTGACAGCCATTTACCACCACCCTCTGTGTCCTGCCAGCCAGTTACCTACCCACCACACTACTGTCCTGCCCACACCATATTCCCCAGTTTGTGCAATAGTCTTCTATGTGGCACAGTGTCAAAGGCCTTGCTGAAGTCCAGATAGGCCATGTCCACTGCCCTCCTCTGATCCACCTCCCTAGTCACCCAGTCAAAAATTCAAGGAGGTTGGTCTGACATGACCTCCCCTGGTGAAACCATGCTGCCTTGGGTCCTGTAGTCCATTGACAACCAGATGTTCCACCAATCTCTCCTTCAGTAGTGCTTCCATGATCTTCCCACTACCGAGGTAGGCTGACTGGTCTGTAGTTCCCTGCTTCCTCTTTGTTCCCACTTTTGTATAAGGGGACTACATCTGCTGTCCTCCAGTCTTTGGGTGCCTCCCTGTTTCCAGTGATCGGCTAAACAGGATAGCCAGAGGTTCAGCCACCACCTCTTTAGTTCTTAAGGACCCTGGGTGCACCCCATCTGGCCCCATTGCTTTATCAACTCTTATTACTTCCAGTTCCTTCAGGACCCTTTCTGTGTAAAGGGACTTGTGTCCATTTCTGCACCATTCTCACCCTTGTACTCCCTTAAGACCCATTACCCTCCTCTTCCAGTAAAGACTGAGCAGAAATACCTGTTCAATATGTCAGCTTTACTGTTGTCATCCTCCACGTGGCCCCATCCTCCCCTTCAGTCTCACTATCCTCCCTTTGTCTTTCTTTTTTCACTTATGTACCTGTAAAGGTTTTGTCCCTCTACCCACTGATTTTGCAATGTGTTCTTCTGTCTGAGCTTTGGCTTCCTTACTGACCTCCCTGCCTCCCTTTGCTTCTCCTGGTACTTCTCCCTATCCCCTTCTGCCTGTGTCTTTTGTATTGCCTGAATGCAATCTTTTGGCTTTCACTTTTTTGCTACCTCTTTGGAAAACCATAATGGTCTCCTCTTCCTTTTCCTCTTGCTAACCTGCTTAATGCATAATTCTGTTGTTCTTGTAATCCCCATTTTAAATACTGCCCACTGTTCCTCAACCCTGATTCCTGTCCCATTCCCTTAATGCCTCTTTTCAAGTATCTCCCCATTTTCCCAAAGTCTGCCCCTAAAATCCAGGATACGTGTTCTTGTGTGGTTTGGTTCTGCTCTTTCTGTGATTTCAAACCACAATGACTGGTGGTCACTGTTTCCAGGTGCTCCCCACTGTTACCCCCATCACACTGTCCCTGTTTGTGCACAAGGTCCAGTATTGCCTTCTGCAGAGTTGGTTCCATGACCAGTTGCTTGAGGAAGGCACCTGAAGGAGTCCAGGATAAATCTGCTCCTAGTTGATGCTGCTGCTGGGATGCTCCAGTCCACGTCTGGAATATTGAAGTCTCCAACCAGTACTACTCACCTTGTCTGCCATCCTTGGATGGCTAGCATCAGCTCCCTATCTGTTTCTTCCTTCCTGGGCTGGTGGTCATAGACCACACCTGTGCGGATGGCTGTCCCCATTTTCCTTTCCAGCTTAACCCACAGTATCTCTCCCCATTTTGTTCCTCCTGGATCTCTGTGGTCCTTATGTCATTTTTCACATACAGTGCCACCTCCTCCTTCCTGCCTGCTCTGTCTCTTCTGAATATGTTGCAGCCAGGTATGGTCATCTCCCAGTCTGGTTATCATTACACCAGGTTTCAGTGATGGCCACAATGTCCAGGTCTCGACTGTACCATGACAGCCTCCAGATCTTCCATCTTGTTGCTAAGGCTCCTGGCATTTGCACACATGGCTTTCCATGATTTGACCTCCTAGACTGTTTCACTGTTCTACTCCAGCCCCTTCCTTGGTTGTCATTTATCCCTGGTTCTCCTTGCTGTCTGCCCTTCTGCTGAATTTTGCCCTTTTCTGCTTATCCACCTCTTGGGCGCTAATCTCCATCTTTTGCACACTGCTTTGCAGAGATAGCCACCCTCTGGTTCACTGGTTCCACTGTTAGCTGTGGGGTGAGCAAGTAGGTACCCTCCTTGCTGGCCTGTCACCCTTTGCTAGTTTAAATGCTTGTCAATGTAGCATTTAAACTTATCATTGAGTGCTTGATTCCCTCCAGGATGGATGCAGGCCATCAGGCTTGAACAAACCTCCATCCCTCCAGGTGGGTCCCCAGACACCAATGAATCCAAACCCTTCCTCACAGCACCAGTTCTTCAACCATGAGTTAAAGTTCCTGGTGCATGCACTCCTATGCTCTCCTTTCTCACAGGTAGTACTTGAGAAAGTGACAGAAGTAGCTACTTGCTTGAGACCCTCCCCAGTTTCCTAAACTCTTCCTGAACTTCCTTTGGCTCCCATTTGCCAGGTCATTAGTACCTAGGTGGATAATGACATCCAGCTCACCCTCCCATCTTGCCTTCCCAGTGATCCCCAGGATCTTCCTTCCATCCCTCCATGCCGTGGCACCTGGTAGGCACCTCACCTCCCTGTCCTCCCCCTCCTGTGTTCCTAGCTGGATCCCTCTTATAATGGAGTCCCCACCAGGATTCGCTTCCTCCTCCTCCTCTGGGGTCCACTGCTTTCCCCGCTGAGGTCACCCCTTGGCTAACTCCACATCCTTTCCTTCCACTTCTCTGGTACTTATTTGGTTGTCCTCATTTGCCAGTGTGGCATATGAGTTCTTGAGTGGAATAGGATCTGGGATATGCCTCTGCCTAACTGCTCTAACCCTCCCTGAGCCCACTGTCATCCAAGTGCTCCTCCTTCTCGGCATCCTTTGAGGCAGTGGCATTGGACTGGGTGGTCCCTGGATAGGGGTGATGGTACTCCTGACCCAGTTTACTTCTGCTCTGAGTCTGGCTACCTCATCCCACAGTCCAGAGAGATGCATGCAGATAGGGCAGCACCTCAGTGTCCAGAAGGTCTGCCTGAATATGGCTGCCCCACAGCCACTGCATTGCACCACTCCCACATTATACTGCAATTCCACTACTTGTCTGCTACTGAAGCTCTCCTAGTTCCCTTTTATTAATTTACTGTCCTAAAATCCTGCCACTGATCCTCAGATAATTTTTTAAAGAAAAGAAACCAATAAATAAACAAATGAGTCAAAACACTTGTCGTGTTGAGGGTGGCTTCTTCCCCTTATGCCCCTCCTACTTACACCCCTTACTATACCGGTGTTTAGCTCCTGTCAATCAGATTTAACAGGGCATATAATTAAAGAGTTGGGGAAGGGAGGAGGGAGGAAAATTTGCAGCAATTAAAGACAGCAACAACTTTAACTCTGACTAAGCCCCACCTGCAGTTATCATGTAGCTGAGGTCAGAGGCCAGACAATTAACACCCTTCACCCAACTACAGGGCAGTCAGACAAGCCAAGATAAAATTTGCAGCAATTAAAGACAGCACAGAATTACACCACCACTATGTTTTAAATTTTCAACAGCCCAAAAACAATTATAAGTAAAGACAACAAAGAAAGTATAGTGTCACTAAAAGCCCACAATCTAAGTTTAAAAGAAAAATAGCAATTACCAGTTACTCTAAAGCACTGAATTGAATATGTTTCCTTCCTTCCCCTTCTGGCTTCTTCTGAGAAATTAAAACTCTGCTTACTACTTTAACTCTGACTAAGCCCCTTCTCCAGTTATCACGTAGCTGAGGTCAGAGGCCAGACAATTAACACCCTTCACCCAACTACAGGGCAGTCAGACAAGCCAAGATAAAATTTGCAGCAATTCAAGACAGCACAGAATTACACCACCACTATGTTTTAAATTTTCAACAGCCCAAAAACAATTATAAGTAAAGACAACAAAGAAAGTATAGTGTCACTAAAAGCCCACAATCTAAGTTTAAAAGAAAAATAGCAGTTACCAGTTACTCTAAAGCACTGAATTGAATATGTTTCCTTCCTTCCCCTTCTGGCTTCAGGGCCTAAGGGCCACTAGACTACAAGGGACAATACTAAATAATGTAATGTGCATCAGATGGGCTTCAGGGCCTGGGGGGACACTAGACTACCAGGGACAATACTGAATAATGTAATATGCATCAGATGGGCTTCAGGGCCTGGGGGCCACTAGACTACAGGGGTAATACTAAATAATGTTATATGCATCAGATGGGCTTTGGGGCTGGGGGGCACTACACAGCCTGGAACGATACTGGAGAATACAGTGCACTATGGATGGGCATTGGCAGGGTGGGGAACCACTAGACTGCCAGGATCTTCAGGCTCTTGCCATCAGTCTACTACCCAGCACTGAGCTGGGGGGTGGCAGTGATTGTAGTTAAACTCAGGGTTTGGGCATTAGTAAGAGCTCTGCCACAGCTGCCTGGTACTGCTTCCCAAACCTCCAAATATACCACTGTGCCCTATATTCAAGATGGTTCCCTCATTTGCATGGGTGCATCGGTATATTCAGCGTGTACACACGGTCAACTGAGCACTGTGCACCAGGGAACAGTGAAACTGGTGCCTGCCTTTTCTGATCATGAACAGCCTAATCAGTAACACAGTTAGCAATGTGCTAAGCTTCTGAATATCAGGGCCAGTGTCTTTCATTTAAAGTGTATCCCATTCCCCCAGCACTTCATCTATTGAATAATACATGGTGTTTATTGAGATTTTATTTTTACACACCCAAGGTGTGTGATGCCACCTAAACCACAAGAGCAAAGTTCAAGTGGTTTAATCAGGTGTCACACACCAAGGATGTGTAAAACAAAATGAGTTACCATGCTTCCCATATTTTTTTTTTTTAGTGTCTGGGTTTGACAGTTGTGATTGTTTCTTCTGTAAGGATAAATATAATCAGTTTTCCCTCAGTTGATTGGACACAGCTGTTTGTTGCTCTATTATACATGAGTATGACATCACACTTGTATATAGTGGAGAATAACATACACTGATATTGATGTGAAAAGTAGGCAGTATAGCGCAGTGGTTTAAGGTTCTAAGCTGCAAATCTGGAGACCTGGGTTTGAATCCCACAACCCCCATTTATATGTTGTGTGAACCTGAGCAAGTCACTTAACTTCCCTGTGCTCCAAGGTTGCACCTGTAAACAAGCTTTCAGCTTAGTGTGCCACTCCTGGTTAAACAATTAAAAAAAAAAGAAATCATAGCTAACCAGTTATTATATAGAAAATATTGTATAAGTGGTTGTACATTACACCTTTTTCACATACCTGAGGTTTGTGATGCCACTTAAACCCCGAGAGCAAAGCTCAAGGGGTTAACTAAGTATCAAACACTGAGAGTGTGTGTGAAAAAAATAAGTGAGGCACATCTCTCCCCTCACTTCATTTTTTTAAAATTGCTGTTTACACTGTTGCTGTGCAATGTGTAATGGAAAAAGAGTCTCAAAGGCTGGAGAAGTGAAGTACCTGTAAGGTGAAGCAGTGAAACTGAAGTTGCCATCTGGCAAAGGTTCAGTTCATGTCTACGAAGAAAGAGACAGACAGAGGCAGAAACAGACAGAGAAATAGACAGAGAGAGTGAGTGTAACAGACAGAGACAGGCAGACAGAGAGAGAGACAGAGAGAGAGAGGTGGGGAGCTGGAGAGAAAGCAACAGAATTCACTGGGGTAAATACAAGCTGCAGTTTTAATCTGGCACCTATTCAATGAAAGATGCTTGCAGCTGTGTGTTAAGCGGCTTGTGGTAGCAATTGGAGAATGACAGGTAGACTCATTTTATTTAGTGCTTTCTCAGGTACATCTGCAAATTGTTAATGGGGGAGTGGGATTAGCTTCACAATATGGTGTGAGACATAGGAATGTCCAAAATGTTGGAAAACATTAATATACTGAAAATCGTGTATTACAACACTGCGCAGTACATGTTTTTCTGTGTAGTATGTCAATGCCCTAGTTATTATGAATTGTGAAAGTGATTGCAGACTAGTGGATAAAGTGCATCAACAGTAGTTATAATCCATTAACAGCTGGCAACCATTCTTAGTAAGTAAGTAAAACTTTATTTGTAGAGTGCCTTTCTGAAAAAAACGGCACTTTAACAAAGCATAATAATATCACATATTGATAAAACAGTAACATTAACATAAATAACTTAGTGGTATTACTGATAAGATAATAAACATCAAAGAAAAGCCTGAATAAAAAGATAGGTTTTAAATTCAGCTTTAAAACAGTGATGCTAATGCCTTACAGCAAGAGAGGAGGACATGCCCAAAAGCTCAGGGGTGGTAAATTCAAGGGTAATGTCAGGAAATACTTCTTATCCCAGAGAGTGCTGAACCTTTGGAACAGTAGTGAAGACAATAGAAGCATTCATGTTAAGCTTTGACAAATTTCTGTTTACCAAGGGAATCACCTGGCAGGCACTGTGGGTGATAGAGTGATTACGGAACCCCTATAAACTGGTACATGTATACACAGCATACTTACTCTTCCAAGAATCAGTTTTCACCATTGTTTCCCACTTATGGGTGTAGGATGGAGACACTAGGACCCTAGTGGGGAAAAGCTTTGGCCTGGGGGCCAGCAACTGCTACTGGGCACAGCGTCTGTTCACCCCCATGTGGCGCCATATGCCAGCCAATAACCATTGCCAGCTCCCTCACCAACCTTAGTTCTGTTCTTCCCACCATAAAGAGCACACCACAGGAACACTCTCAGTTTGCCGCATTGCTACCGAAGTTTCTTACTGCATCAGCATAACTTTTTCATTTTTACAGTGACATTCTATTTTGATTTCTTTTCCACACAATGTCGAAAGCCAAGTCTAAAGGGACTGCATTGAAAAATAAGAATGTCCAACAGCTTCCCAATGTGTGTCAGTGTCCCTGTGGAAATAAAATGGCTACATCAGACAGGCATCAAGTCTGCACAACCTGCCTTGAACCCAAGTACAATATGCATGTGTCTGATGCCTGTTTCTCAATGGATTGCTGCACCCTATTGAACTGCATGGGCTGTCTGAACCCCACCTTTGGAGGCTAGCACAAAATACATGCATCCAAGGACAGGTCACCAGGCCTTTCCATAGGCCTCTTCCTGGGACCTCTGGTTCCATGGAACCACAGGGTCCTCCTCAACCTCAATGTGCTGAGGGGCTGGAGACCCTGGTGTTTGGGTCTATGGGACAACCAGCTCCTTCTGGGCGGCCAGCTGAGAACCTTCTACAGTCTGCTTGTCCTATGCAGCAGACATCCGTAGGTGTGAGGCCAAAGCTACATGCTCAGTCTACACCAGTGGACACATCGATGTTGCCCATGCTGTTGTTACTGTTTGCAATGATGATGCAGTGGGTGACCCTTAGGGTGATGCCAGACCTCCCTCCAGCACTGTTTTCAGTGTCAGAGGAGGGACTGGCACTAGTGCTGTTGGTTACTCTGATGCCGGTTTGAAGAGTTTCCCTATCCATGGCATCATTAGCGATGCCAAGGAGGGGATGGCTCTGTGCACGGTGATGGTGACAGTCATGGCAGTGGTGTCAATCCTGGCCCAGTTTTGAGTCAGGTACTAGTACAAATGTCATCACTGAGGTCATCCCTGACTGATGCTGCCTGCAACATCAGGGAGGATGATGGCATCCTGTGTGATGTTGAAGCCGACATCGAGCAAAGAGTTTGGGATGGTGTTGTCTGCTGTGATATGGGGAGACCTGCTTCCAAGGACATCATGGACCCTGAGCATGGTGCTAGAGGTGGTGGCAACTTGTGGTCCAAAGCTATGATGCCTTGGAGGCCATTTTCTGTCCAGAGCTGGTGGATGACATCGTCACTGGTGAGGACTGGGTTTGCCCCATGGGACCTGCACAGTTATGGTCTTCTCACCTGGGGGATCCTTCCCCCTGGGCACCAATCAGGTCACGCCTCAGATATAGATGGACATCCTTCAAGTGAATGTACTAGGCCCTCCCCTAAGGTGAGACCCCCTATGCAATTTCAGAGCCCAGGCAAAGTCCCTTGAAATCTGGAGTCTCAACCCTTGTAGAAGGGCCTCGTTGCTTTGTAGATTGATGCCCTCATTAATGGGCCATGTGGGACCACTAACGTGGGACAATACTGAGAATGGATCAGTGCCTTACAGTCCTGGCATAGGAAGTCAGACAGGGCCCAGTTTAGGCCCTTATCCCCAGTACTAACCCTCCCCAGGGGCAGTGTCTCATCTCCTTTAAAATCCTACTCAGAGGACAATGAATCTTCCATTCACCTGGCCTCTTCTGAGTATGCTCTGTACTAGTGATTTGTGATGTAGATGCTGCAGGTGCGTGCCTGTCTGTCTGTACTAGCTGCTATTTGGAAGCCCTGCCATTGGAACTCCTAGGAGTCTCTAATCTCCACACTGTGGTCATTCCTCCTTGGCCAAGAGCCATGGAGAAGGCATCCAGAGAGCAGAGTAGAGCTGCCCCGCTGACACTCCAGCCATCCCCAGGGACTTCCTCATGTGGTATTGCACACCCTTGCGGTCTGTAGGTGACATGTTTCACCACACTTTGGGGCTTCAGGATCAACAAACCCCTTTGAGGCCTGAGAACCTCACGGGTATCCGACCTCCTGATGTGGACTTTGCTCTTACAGACACTCTGGGTAGGAAGGTTTTCTCCTCAGCTTGAGCCTGGTGTGTGTGTGTGTGTGTGTGTGTGTGTGTGTGTGTGTGTGTGTGTGCGCACAAGCAGCACATATGGTGACCTACAACTGTTACCTATAGTTGCAGCTGAACAACCTGCTGTCTGCATTGCCTATGTATGAAGAAGTGAGGCAAGCCATTGACCTTTCCACCAGGCATCTGGAGGTGGCATGGCACCAACCAAGGGCATCTTCTAATACCAATGAGTTGGCCTCCAGTCTGGTGGGAACAGCAGCCTGCATTCAGTGGATAGCATGGCTTCACCTGTCCTGCCTGGCACCTTTAGTCTGGCGTATAGTGCTCAACTTACATTATCAGGCAGCTCACTACTTCTTCCAAAGGGTCAGGTCGAAACTGTCGGGAAACCCTCTTGCCCCCATGCCACAGGAATCTCTGTATGGCCCTGATCAGTCTCAGGGCTCACCAGACCTGTGATGAGCCCCTGCCCTCATGTGTTCTCCCCCAGGCAGAAGGCTGAGGGTATCTCTTACCCTCATGATGAGCCAGCTCCCCCCAACAAAACAGGGAAGCTTGGCACTCTGACCCATAAGTGGGAATCAAGGGTGAAGACTGATTCTTGGAAGATATGAAAGATATGTACTTACCATAACTGTTGATCTTCCAGAATATCTTCACCATTGATTTCCACACCCATCTACCACCCCCACCCCAACAAAGTCAGGGCTTCTGGGCATCTCACCCTGTTATTGCTGGCTGGCACTTCTAGTGCTATACCTCTTCCCAGTTGCTCAACTCCCTGTATTGCAGCCTGGTGTTTCCAAAAAGGGCTCTGGAGCCCTCTGTGTGGTGCCCATCCCACCAAAAAAAAAAACAACAGGTTGAGTGCCCTCTTTTCTGCCCAGGGTATATCCCCTCTTTCTTGGACAAATCCCAATTAGTTACAAAATGCAACCTGTACCCACTGAGTACTGTCCAAATCTAACTCCATTTGACAGTGCCCCTGTCCATGAATCTGTGCTGTACACTAGACTGGACCAACACTAAACTAGCTTTCACAGCAGATACAATACTATCATTGCTGGAAAGGCAGGTTAATTTTCTCCAGTGGTTTTCTTCTGGCTATGCCAGGCACATTTTTCTTATGGTATATGGTTAGGGCTTATTCTAGATGGAAAACAGTGGCTTCCCAAATGTTGTTGTAGGACAGTTCAAAGGTCAAAAAAGTTGTTGTACTATCGTTCTGACGTCAGATCGATAGTACAACAACTTTTCAGCCTTGAGCTGCTACATGATTGGCTGGAAACAGAGCTGATCAAAAAATGCGCTCTAAAATGGCGGAGGTGTCTAACAATCAATCGGTAGTGCCATTCAGTCAGATAGTTGGGACACGGACTGCCATACTCGGCTCCGTGTTCCCAAACTATCACTTTGCCAGTTTGTTTGTTTTTTATTTCTTTTACCGAGAGTAGGACCGCAGGAAGCAGTGAAGCACCGGTATCTTCGGTGTTGGAACTTGATGGCGATTGCAGCATGGACCGGAAGGGAGAGAACGAGCAAGCGAACGGGACAATATTCACAAGGCATGAACCTTGTCAAAAGTCAAACCTCCTACAGTTTGGGGAACCATATACTATATAAAATAGTTTATGGTTGCTTAAACACAAGGCGTTGTTGCCATCTCGGGTAAGTGATTCCGTCACACGGACCTCTTGAGCTTAGCTCTCGAGGTCTGTGTGATGTCATCACATCCCCTCGATGGGAACATAGCCTTGTTGTGTATGAGCAACCATACACTATTCTATATATAGTGTATAGTGGAATGCTGTTATGCATGAAATTCCATGCCTGGAATATGCTTGCTCTGCTGCAGTAGTGATGTCATTATGTTGTTCTACTGCAGTAGTGATGTCATTATGTTGTTCTGCTGCAATAGTGATGTTACTACTGCAGCAGAACCACTTGGAATGGTGGCACATTGTTGCTTTCCTCTATTTAATTCTGTGGTGACAGTATTCTAGACCCTCTAGAGACTTTTCAAGTCAGTTTCATTATGAAAAGGAGAAAAAAAAACCACAACGCACACATTTCACATAATACTACTATATACTATAAAAAATATAGGATGAGCAACTTTCTGCACAACCTATGTTTTCTGTCACCTCGGGATTCTGATTCCCATGGACCTCTCAAGCTTCGCTCTCGAGGTCAGAGGGAATCAGAACCCCTCTGTGGCAGAACACTCTGGCTGTGCATAGCTGCCCATCCAGTATTCTCTATATTCTTGGTTGGTGTGGTTTTTCACCCTGTGCCAAGTTGTCTGTCAAACCCAGCAGGCTCAAGGATAATTTGAGAGATGCGTACATCTCAACTCCTTAGGGCTAAGCAGCCTTACAATTCCACATACACCAGAGATTTTTCCCCCTCTGCTCCACTACCTCCTGGGGGCAAGCTTAACAGTTTAAAAAAGAACCAGTTCCCCTCATGGTGTTATCCTGTTTGCTTATTAGCAGTGATTTGCAGCTTTTTTGCTATTGAGCATATTTCTACCATCTCATTTACAAGGGGGTCTCAATGTTTTTGCATACTCCCCTAGACTTTACTACCAGAGCCACATATTCACAGGGCTTCTACTTTCATATCACTGCTGCCCCTCACTTTCTAGCTAGTGATGCTGAGGCTCTGGCTACATACCAAGTACCTTTCTGTGCCACATAGTGTGCCCTTCTGCTCTGTCCAGAGGTTGGTACTCTGGTTTTTATTTTGCTGTTTCTTAATTTTTCCTATATCCTTGTCCCTATCCCTTTAGACTAAGGGATCTCTAAGTCCCCTCTTATTTTTCCCCCCACTTTTGTTTCTCTCTCTCCTACTGAACTGAACTGAAATTGGCGAGGGAGTTGTCAATACTTATTGGCTGGCACACAGCACCACGTGAATGTACGCAGGCACCGTGCACAGTAGCCATCGCCAGCTCCCTGGCCAAAGCTTTGCTTCCAGGGGTTCCCAGTGCCTCTGACCCAGATCTAGAAGTGATAATCAGTAGTGAAGATATTTGGGAAGATCACCAGTTACAGTAAGTACGTAACTTCCATTTTCATCCTTGACCGATAGACTTAGAGTCCCTTCCTACCCTAAATTACTAGGTTGCTGTGGCAAACGGATCACACCCAAGGGGTGAAAAGGCATGCAGACTTTATGCACATGCCTTTACACCCCTGTGATGTGCATTGATTTAGTATTATGGCACATCAAGTCATGGGTTATTGCTTTCTTTTAAAATGACATTAAAAAAATAAATAAAGCTAATTGTCCGGGACCAAGATCTGCATTTGGGCTAATAACTACATCAAGCCCCCCCAAAAAATAATACATGCCAGGGTACTCAAGAAGGGACACCTACAGCTACTAAAATCCCATCTAAGCAGTCTAGATTGGTCAAAAATAGACTCATTCAAGGACTTAAACAAAGTGCTAGATCTGTTTATTAGCTGATTCACTGAAGCTTGAGATATCCATGCACCGCTAAAAAAATGAAGGTTAAAGGTGGATCTAACCCTTAGATAAACACTGAGCTTATCACGCAGCTCAAACAAAGGGACCACCTCTGGCACCGTGCTTGAGCCACAGCTGCCCTAGCAGACATTCAAAAATACAAACAAGCAAGAAATAGCTGCACCCGTGCTATACAGATGGCTAAAAGCAAATACTTTAGAGAAGCGCTCTCCAACTCGTGGGGGATGGGAAAAAAATCTGGAACAACCTTAAGGACCTCTCTGGCAGAGACACCAAGTCTCCACCCACCATGCTTAACATTGATGGCACTCCTACATTGGACCTAGATACCATCACCAATACGTTCATCAATGCATTCTCCAACCTGAGCAGTGTCCTCCCACCTGACTTCTTCGATGCTCCCACCACCAACCCACCCACTGCCACAGCATCCCAAGCACACTCAGCTCCACAGTTCTTCTTAAAAAGGATCCCAATGCACTCAGCCAGAACCTATATTTGTAAGGCTATTAGCAAAACTGGCCATAGTGGTGACTCACTCGATTTGAAGCTGCTCGCACTAGTCCTTGACGAGATCCTTGAACCCCTGACAATGATCTTCAACCTCTTCCTAAGGTATGACCAGTTTCCATCACTCTGGAAAAAGGATAACTTCACACCAGTGCATAAGAGTGGAGACAAGTCACTGCATACCAATTGTAGGCCCATTTCCATCCTCCCCGTATTATCCAAAGCACTTGAACGTATAGTCTCTGACCAGCTTGTAGAGTTCCTGTAAAAATATAATATTCAGTGCCCCAAGCAGCATGGCTTCCGTAAAGGGCACAGTACCACCACGGCATTGTTGGAATTCACCGGTTGTATCCATGACGCCTTGGACCAAGGACTTTGTGGGGGGGCCATAATCATTGACCTGACAAAGGCCTTTGATACAGTTAACCATCCCCTCCTACTCAGACAACTGACTGCTCTTGGGCTGTCCAAGGATGCACTGCCCTGGTTTGCTAGCTACCTTGGGAAGAGAGAGTTCAAAGTGTTAAAATTGCTGGAGTCCCCTCAGTTGAAAAGCCAGTCCTCTCGGGTGTCCCTCAGGGGTCAATACTGGGCCCATTACTCTTTTCTCTCTTCCTTAACAATCTCCCTGGCATCTGCCAAAAGAGGATACTACTCTACGCAGATGATGCGGTCCTCTTCTCTAGCAACTGGGACTTTAACCTACTTGAGAGTCAACTGCAACATGATTTCAGCCTGGTGGAAAAATGGTTTGGCTCTTATAAACTTGTCATGAATTATAGTAAAACTAAGGTCATGTCTTTCTGCAATGCACATAGCAAGTATAAACACCTCCCCCTCACCATCAAGAAACAAGATGAGACCTCACTTGATCAGGTTCACGAGTTCAAATACCTTGGCATCACCCTAGACAGCTCACTCTCCTACTCCCAGCATATTGGGAAGGTTGCAAAATCTGCCAACATATGCCTTGGCCTGCTCCACAAGTACAAACACTGTATGACGTCTGAAGCCCTTAGACTGGCTATTCACAGCTCTGTTACCTCCATTGTTGACTACAATCTAGTCATCTATGGCTCTGCCTCTGCTACTGCCCTTAGGAGGACATCTGTGACACTTAACAAGGCCTGCGGACTTCTTATGGGGGCTGGACACCTAACGCACACCTGTGACCTTTACACCAAGGCTGAATGGCTACCTCTAATTAGTAGAATACAATACCAGACCTGTCTGATTGCCAAAAAAGTTATTCTCAGACTCATGCCTCCAGGTGTGGCGAGACTCCTTACTACCAACAGCAGCACCCAGCCAACATACAGTTCTCAATTCCAGACGTTCCAGTTCCCCAGGTGCCGGACCTCGCTGGGTCAGAGATTCTTCATGCACAGGGCTCCTCAGTGGTTCAATACCCTTAACAAAGAAACTGTTGCTGCTGCAACGGTAAGCCCCTTTAAAAGGCAACTGCTTCTATTCCTCCCCCCTACCTCACATTGTGACTGCCTCCCCTAAGCCATGGTCATCACCCTCTACCCTAGTTGGAACTTTTATCAGCCATCCCAGCCTTGCATTTGTGGCACCAGCCCCTCCCTCTCCCTTGCCCCCTTCACCCACCCATCCCTCTCTATTAACTCACTCATACCTCTGGCCACTGGCCCCTGTCCCCCTCGTTTTCTATCCCTGTCTGACAATGGCACCTTCCAGCTGGCTTCCTCCTGACTTCTTCCTACCAAGTTTACTGTTTCACCATGAATTACCATGAATTCTGATAAATGCTAGCTAGTGTTGTTTTACTTCAACATATTGACTGAACTATTTATGTACAAGTAATCTGTTTGTTATGACTGTTACCACTGTTTACCATTGTTGTATGTTACCCCCCATCCTCCGACATGAAACCTTTGTAAACGAGCAGTTTCTGCTCAAAGGTACCTGCAATCCTAGATTTTAATAAATAAATAAATAAAAGAAAATATTATATTATAGGTGGTGCGGTCTTCTGGTTATGTCACTTGCTTGGGAACTGGGAGATCACAGGTTCAAACACCACAACAACCAAATACTCACTGTGTGACCTTCAGCAAGTCACTTAATGGGACACCACCAACCATTTTTGCAAATTTATTTTTTCTAAACTCACATTTTACAATTGCTTACCTTCTCTAAAATTCATTGATGTTTCTGGTTATTTAATCGGCCTCCTTCCTTAATGGAACTGAACTGCATGCTAATGCAGTTGCACCCAACCTTGTTTTGTTCAAAATCCTTGATCTACTCCTACCGCATACTTGCTGAATATTAGAAACACATCCAAACAGTGCAGCCTCTCATAATGCAATAGTCTCTTGTACTCCCAATGCATATTGTGTGGCTGGGCTGTGATGGGGGTGTTCCCAGCTCCAGGAAAGATGTAGTGGGAGTTGATCAAGGAATGTAAACAATATTTTTGTGGGCAACACCAGTATGATGGGCAGTCTGTTTTTTCACTTTTTAAAAGAAAAAAACAGAATCAAACTACCAGCTACATCAGCAGTCCCTACAGAATGTGAACAATGATAACATGCATTTTTTAAACTAGGGACACTTTGAGGCCTAAGTGGGTTGACCGTGACCCTTTAACTTACTAGTGCTACAGTCTGTTCAGTTGTGGAAATGGGCATCAGTAGGACTCTACTGAAAACAAGATATCACATCTGGGATATCCTAAATAAATAAACTGTAAAATAAAATACTGTAATATTATGATAGCAGAAGAGAGTAAAGAAAGATTAGCAAACAATAATTTATTTATAAAAAGCGCTATTTGCAAAAAAGATCATAGTGCCTGTACAATTGAGTATAAAATCTCAAATTAAGATATGCAGAAATAATTAAAATACAGATCAACATCACAATTCATCCAGGTTCAAAATAAGCAAGATTAAAAATATGTGTTTTTAGTGCAGATTTAAAACTCTCCATGGTCAGTTAGGAAGGAAGGGATGAAGAGAGGAGGAGGTTAAGCACAGGGAGGTTAAGTGACTTGTTTAAGGTCATATAGTAG
Source organism: Neoceratodus forsteri (assembly GCA_016271365.2). Taxonomy (NCBI): domain Eukaryota; kingdom Metazoa; phylum Chordata; order Ceratodontiformes; family Ceratodontidae; genus Neoceratodus; species Neoceratodus forsteri. The sequence goes on from CM057459.1 coordinate 1,431,928,366, forward strand.
GTAGCAATGGTTGGATTCAGACCCGGGTCTCCCAGTTTAGAGCTCCTCATTCTAATCACTGGGTTATACTGTCGCCATAAGATAACTGCCTTTTGTAAGATGAGGTTCTACTGCACTGAGATCAGAAGACTTGCAGTATGTCTGGCATTTCTAAGCCGTTTCCAAGACTTGGCTGTTGTTGGAATATGTGTCGAAGAACATTTTTTATATCCGTCCAACAGACCCTTAGTTTCCTATCTATCCATTTGAAAGACACTTCCAGTAGTGCTCTGCTGGTGAGGTCTGTCTTCCATAGCTTTCAATCTGCTGGTCAGGAAAGCAGCAGGGATTGTTATGCATAGCGGAATTTGTAATATCCATCCTGGCTTTTCAGCTCCGCCGGAGATCAGTGCAACAATGTTATCAGCCTGCATTGTTACAGTTTAAAAACATAATTAAAGGGGGTCAGGCAAAGGTGAGAAGTAATGAAATGTATTTCATAACACTGGTCCAGTTCTAACAATATGATGGCTTGAGAGACTCAATGGTCCGTACTGCGGGCTGCTAAATAAGAAACATGCTGAGCAATGCCATAGTGTTGTGATACCATCTCCACCCCCGATGATGAGGCCACCATAGCAGTACGCTTTTTTTTGTTTTTTGCATGAATGTTATTTTCTAGCTTGGTAAAACAGTATTTTTTGGGGGGTTATTTAAGCCCCACCCTATTTCACTGATCTGACCCCCTTCTGTCAGATGGTCCCGGCCCCATCATCTACCTTCCTTCGGACTGACTCCCTTACCTCCTTCTTCCATGGTAACGCCCATGGAAGGGTTATCAGGGGGACCCCAAACCCCCATGAAAGTCTAACGTTCAGTGGAGGTGGCTGCTGAGTCATTGGTGTGGAGTCTTTGAGTCATCAGCTGCATTCTGCCAATTCCAGGTGGTTTCACATTTTCTGGTCTTCCCCTGCCCTCAGGATGCTGGCAGCTAGGGTGCAGATACGAACACATACCGAGCTGTGCTAGTACATGAAGCAAACATACAGCCAAACCACTGGAGCTATGACTCACTCACCCAGTAATCTTTGTGTCATATATTTTTTTATTAATAAACCAAATGGTGTCAGTACTGTTGGGATTACAGGAAGCCAACATTTCGAGGAATAAATCCCCTTCTTCACAGCTGAACAGTTACTACGAATAATTAAAAAATATATGCAATGTCAGTACTGTCATAGGGCACATTATATAGAGAATAATGGACAGGTTAGTGTCCATTACGGTGAATAATACCATCGAGAGGTTCTGGACACGTGGGAACCTCGGGAAGCGGCTCGAGAGTTCCTGTCTAAAACCTCGATCCTGATGACTGTATCACTAACTTGTCCATTATTATTTTTAATATATGGATCCAGTTTTGAGTTTTGCTGAGGGACAGTTGGCAGGTGCAGAAAAGGTTTGGTCACCGCTGACAGCCGTGTCGCTCTTGTGTCGTTACTTCGTGCCCCATCCCCACTTACTCGCTTGCCCTCCCTGCAAGCAGACTAACAGAAAATGTTTTCTTTTTCTTTTTAGTCGTACCTGTTGTTAGGTTTTGTGCAGCACAAAAGATCAACGAGCTATCTCCATGTTGGGGGGAGGCGCAAAACAGCGGAGGACAGAATAGGCTCTCACTAACCAAGAGATGCCGCCATGTTTTTAAAAATGTTCCACCCGCCCACAGAGGGAAAGTGGCCAATGATGAACCACTCTGTTTGATTGGCACTCCCAACATGGCCAGGCATCAAAGACTGCTACGCTTGCACTTTCCACTTTCAGTGATAATAGTATCGTTCAGAGCACCGAACGATAGTATTACAGGCTCTGAATGATACTATTATCACTTTTGAAATGTGCTATTATCACTGGTGACCGATAGTATTACCACTTGCTGTCCAGTACTATTACCGGGATTTTTTTGTATGCTTTAGTGTACTATTAATTCGCATATCCATATATTAAATAGAGAATAATGTATGAACAACCATACACAACAAGGCTGTGTTTCCATCGAGGGGTTGAGACGACAGCATATGAACCTCAAGAGCGAAGCTCGAGAGGTCCATGCTGTCATCTCAACCCCGAGATGGGAACACATGCCGAGTTGTGTGGTTGCCCACATTTTATTTTTTATAGTACGAGGGCTAGATATTGAAAATCGCACCTGGCAATGGTACAAGTGGTTGCTCCATGTAACTGAGTTGCGCTGGAGCAACAAAGGGATATCTTCAAAAGAGTTGTACCATGGTGCATCTCATCTGACTATATCAAAAAATGCCTGCAGTGAAAATACATGCACTGGCACATCCCCTAGACAGGTCTGAATACCCAGAATGGGAAATGTGCCAGTGCATCAGAGATACGCTTGGTACAAATTCCTGATATTCAGACCCAAATATGCAAATATAACCATAATGCATGCAAGGCACAAATGGGGCCATTTGCATGTCATTATGGCCCCATTTCCATGAGTTGTGCATGGCTAACCAGCAAAATGTGCCCTGCACAGCAGGCGATCCCTGTCCCAGGTATCAAAGTAGTACCCCCTCCCCATCCCATACCTCGATCCATGTACTGAACAAATCTTTAGTTCCCTGTAGTCCATTTGTGCCCCCTCCCATCTGTAACCCTGATCACCATAATGAATAAATTATTATTTCCCTAGTAGTCCAGTGGTACCCCTCCCGCCCATAACCCGATTACCCAAAAACCGCATCCCTCATCCATGGTAGTCTAGTGGTCCTCCCACCCTCCCTACACACTCACAAAGGGCTCCTAACCCAGCCTGTTCCCCCCCAGGTCATCGGCAGGCAGCAGACCCACTCACAAACCTCCACAGCTGACTGCCGAATGACAGCTTACAGCACGTGCAGCACACTCATTGGCCCACACTGACAACCAATGGGCTTACTGTGTGTACTCTACTAGTCTGTCACGACATTGTGAATGAAGCTCTAACTTAACCTCAAATTCCTGCAATCTTTCATGTGTGGGCAAAAAGAAAGACATATACTTAACAGGGATATTTCTATAGGGGTCAGAATTCACTTGGGTAAATTAAAGATCATGACTGCTGTTGTTGGGACCTCGTTTTCACGTGTGATTGTTCTTTTGTTCTGTCTTCTCTTTTCTTTCCTCCTGGATCTGTAATCCCTCCTGTTTTTTCTAAACCTATACCCGGATATACCTTCTCCTGGGTCTTGAAAATTGTCGTGATCTGTTCTTGTGTATTGGATAGCCCTTTTTCCCTCTTCACATGCCAGGCAACTTAAACAGTGGCTAGGAGAACACAAGGGCTACATCAGAAATCAGGATTTAACCTCACCAATAGCCAGACAATTTCTAGAGGCAGGTCACCAGATACCGACCTTAAGATATTTTAGAATCGAGAAGGTAGAGAACAATAAAAGAGGTGGTGACTTTAATGATAAATTATTATTTAGAAAAGCATTTTTCATTGACCTTTTTAGAACAACAAATCCAGGGTATGGCTTAAATGAAACAATTGATTGGCAACCACTTGTATGATAATCAATAATTAGCACTCTTTGTGTTCAAATAAATATTTTGGATTTTAAGATAGAGATCCTTTAAAGATGGTGATTGAAGGTGATCTGCATTTCTATATTCTGATTTTTTTCCTTTTTTACGATTGGACTATATTCTGTGCAGTACATATTCTAATTAATAAATATATTTGATAATGTTTAACTGCCATAATATCTGAAAGTTAGTTTATTCAGATTATTCTAAAAAGCGAAATGTAAATATGGATCTTATGGGTTAATTTCCCTTTCAGTAAACTGCTTAATCCACAAAAGGAGGATGTCTCCATGAGAAATCCTCTTTTACTTTAAAATTTAAGATGTCAGGTAATCGCTGTAAGAATGAAGTAATGAAATAAAAATTTGTTTTATTGAAAATCATTTGGTCAACACCTATCTGATTAGGTGCTGCTAGGTGGCGGGTCCAGCACTCAGGGGAGTTAGTTGGCCCCCCTGAGACACATGAGGACATCCCCACGGATTTCCTTTGATGTGACACTGCCGGATTTGACTGACCACGAGGTGCAGTATAAATTTGGTGAGTTCCACAAGCTCGGTTACTTCCCCTGGAGTCTGATATACAGAGTCGTGCAGGTCAGTCTGTCCGAACTTGTTATTTTTAAAATGAAATATCGCACTTCAGTATTGTTTTCCTTAGCACATAGAGCGCAAGTTAGAAGAGGTTTCTCAGGCTGTTTAGCCGCTGGCAGGCTTTGAAGTTATAAGAAACATTTCAGCATGTATTTGACTATTTAGAAAAGTGAGATGCACTGAAAGTTACTGATTTAACACAGGTTTTTAAACAGTTTGGGGACTGTAAGATATCATACTATATGTTATGACTTTAAGGCCCAGGTATTCAAAGCTTTGCATGGTGCGCAAACCGTTTGCATGGGTTTAGCGTGGGATTATCACGAGTCTGCTATATTCAAAAGGCCAAATAGCACATGCAAATCGCATTAGTGCCGGGCAAACCATAATTATATGCAAGGGGCACACTGAACATGAATACAGACGCTGTGGGATATTCATTGGCTAGTGCCGCACTAAGGTGTTTACCGCAACTTAGCGCAACCCTTAGTGCGGTACAAATTACCGCCCAGGAAAAGCTGGTCTTAACCCTGGGCAAACAACTTTGCATGACATTGGTGCTTTGTGCAGTGTTTGCATGGGATTTGCCTGACTTGCATGACCCTAAAATATGAGTATGACATTTAGAAAATGCCAGACATGGAGGACACATGTTGCTCACTGATGGCACCACCATGATGCCAACAGCTGCCACCAGTCTCAGCCATGCCAGACAGTAAGGGGTGATCTGGCTCGCAGGGGACATCATGGTAGTGTGGCCATATAGCACACACCTGCAGACCATACGTCTGTGGTGTGTAACAGAAGCCAGCACACACATGCAGCACTGTGGGCATGGTGGCCATTGAGGAGAGGGCGAATGGGTGACCAGACCTCACCACAGCCCATGTGTGGCCACAAGACTGGGACACAGCACGCAGTGCACATGAGCCAGTAGTGGGAATACCCCACCACCTGTGTGCCTGTCGGATCTTACATGCCCCCCAGCCACCTACCGCACAACTGTACAGCTGTCACGGCACACACAGCCGGCCATGTATCTGTCACTGTGAGCATCCCATGCCACAGGTGCAGCATCTGTGGATCACACAACAGTGTAACAATACTGTCCACTGTTAGTAATCACCTGCAAGCTGGGCCTGTCACTGTGTACAGTGCAGTGGTCATCACTGCCCTACATAGCATAGTTATTGCTGTGTCCCTCACACTACAGGCCCCCTTGCTACTGTAGTCTCTGCTGTGCACTGTAGCATGACCTTCAGTATGACGGTTGCATGCAGCACCACCACCACCACCTGTGCCTATGCTGTGTTGTCCCCTGGGGTACGATATGCTATGTTATGCTGTACTGTTTACATGTAGCCTGCAGCTATCATCATGCACTGCCTGACTGACCTACAGGTGGAGCTGCGGTCAGACCTGGCCAACCCCTGTACGTCCAGACTGACCTACAGGTGGAGCTGTGGGACCCTACAGTAACAGTGGGCAAACTGCATGCAAATCAGGGCATAATGAGATGCTAATGTAGCTGTTTGCCCAGAGACTACCTATGTAGGCTCATTTGCATGTCACTTTTGAATATGGCAAAGTTTAGCACTGGGCAAACAGCTTAGCTCTGCACTAATCCCGCACAAATGTGTTAGCTCCGTGCAAACAGTTCAGGGAATATTATACTGTTTTGCACACTGTACTGTCCTATAGGCTGCTCCCTGCAGCTGTACTGGGTCCATGCATTTGCTGGAACACACGTTGGCCATACAGATTGCCTGTACCTACCTTCACATCGCTGTGCACTGTGTTGCTGTTGTGGTCTGCACTTCCTGGTTGCTATATTCAGAGCTGTCATATTACAGGGTTACGTTGCCCTGCACTCCCCAGCCAGTTGCCCGGACTCATTCCCATGCAGGGCTGGATTGAGGGGGGGGACAAATGGGGCCAAATGCCTGAGCCCCCGCCATAGACTAGCCCCCAGTAGTCAGAAGCAGAGACACTTTTAGTAGGTGGACTGGTGGTTTGTAATCATGCCACCTCTCCTCACCGCAGCGCCGGATTAAGCACGAGTCAACTTCCCCCATAGGCCCCCGGCAGCTTGCCCCTTTAAAACGCTGTGAAAGCAGCCTGACTTCGGAAGAAGCACATTTGTTAAATAAAGTAAAACACAAGCCCCCTGCCACAGATAGGCCCCCGGCAAGCCTACATTGCAGATTTCTCTCATTCCCCTTCCCTCAGGTGGTATACAGTACTGGTAAGGATTTGTAATAATCATGCCTCCCCTCCCCACATGAGTCAAGCATGAATCCAACCCTCCCCCGGAGCTTGCACCATAAAACAAACAAAAAAATGACTTTGGGAGAGGCTTTCTTTAATTAAAAGAAAACAAAACACAAGCCCCAGACCCTCCTGCTACAGATAGGCCTCCGGCAAGCCAACATTGCAGAAGATTTCTCTGCCTCCACCCTCCTCCTCCATTATATTCAGCCTGCAGCTAGGGTCAGGTAACTTGCTAGAAAAACAAACTGGCACTGTGTGGCATAAGAAGTGAAGAAGGCTAACTATGCAAGCACCGTGATCTACCTCCTTAGGATACTGACAGGTTTTCCACTTTTTTGAGTCTGGGACTGGACCTGGACTGGTGTAAGTTGCGACCAGACCTGGGCTGCTGCTGCATAATACGAGGAGCGGTGCCAGGACCAGGAGCTTTGCATACAATCCATCTGGGCAGCATTTTTTAAACCACTCTTTCTTGGTGGTTTTTGAGGCTCAGCATGAACTTTGCCAGCGGCAGCACCTGCACTCGCTATCTGTATGCCACGGCCACTCTATCGCTAGCAGCATGATTAATCGATGCACTGTCCTAAACTGCCTGCTGCTGCTAAACTAAGGAGTTTCAAACAGAGCGCCAAGCAACAGCAGACAGCTTGAGTTCAGTAAGTGGCTTAGAAAGTTGATATCTGTATTTTATTTTTATGCTGAGATAATTGATCTGAGCTTGTTCAAAGAAGAGATAAAGGGATGTGGGTGTGTGTGTGTACATGCATGGATCCTCTAACTCTGAAATAAAGGAATTAATCATTCCTTTGATATCCCATGAGCAGATAAAGGTATGACATCAGTCTGTTTATTTGGAGTCATAGCATTTGTACATTGGAACTGCACACTTCTGTACAATGGGTACATACAGTAACTTACTGTTGTTTGCAGCAGGATGCATACCTCTTAGTAAAGCACTGTTTATTTTGTTTAATTTATTTCCTTAAAATAAACTTGTGATTAAAGAGGTTACTTAGAGATTACTTTGCTTTTCTGAACAGGGTCTAGAGGAGAGCAACTTCAAAAAGCCCAAAACTCACCACAGAGCATCTAGATCCCCAGAGCATCTGGAGCCTGGCTGCCTTCATGTCTTGTACAGTACAATAAATATAACATTACAGACTATAACAACATGACAGGGTGTTGTACTTCAAGTTACTTTTTTCTCCTGTGAATAATGGGGTAGTCTCCCCATATGGTGGTTGTTATGGTTAATAAACAACGTGCTCAGTAAATGTTGCGCAAAAATAAAACATTTTGGTATGGAAAGTTGGGCGTTTTACATGGCCACCCAAGTTGTGAGTGTCCCAGGCCCCCATGGCTTGATCTGGCCCTGTTCCCATGCTATATTCAGAAGCTGTTTGCCCTGGGCTATTCCTTTTGAATATTTATTTATTTTATTTATTTAGCTTTTGTTAACCAGATAGGTACACTAGACAAGACATTTGCCTATTTTCAGGTATGACCCGGGAGAGTACAGGAAAATACAAGTTCGAAGACATTGGACAACATAGGTACAGGTACAATCAGTATGCAGAGTAAGAGCACACATTGCATGAACAAGTAATTAAATGAGCAGTACAGTTCTTGAATTTAGAAGTCAATCAATACAACTATATATTCAACTAAAGGACCCCAAGAATGAGGACCCCTCCCCAGTACTAATTAAGTACAACTATATGACCCTAGAAAAGTGGTCCCTCAGAAGCTTAGGGCCGGATATTCAAAACTTTGCCCCAGGGCTAAATTAGCACTGCCCAGCAGGCAAACTGAGCCCAGAGCAAAAAGCAAGCCATATTCAAAAGGAATAGCCCAGAGCAAAACCAGCACAATATAGTAAGCAAAGGAAATGAGGCAAATAGAACCAGGAGTGCTGGGCAAAATAGCCAAGGAATAAGACAGCACTAAATATAACAATGGGGAAGTGCACACTGCTATTGCAGCTCATTAGACCCTGGAGAAAGCCAGTGTTGCAGGTGGAGAACATTGTGTGTGACTGCACAGAGATGTCTCACATCCACTGCAAACAACAATGTAAGCCACACACTGCAGAACTGTGCTATGCTGAAGTGAGGTTTGCCCGGGGCTAACCTGATTGCACAGTGCTAACACATTAGCCCAGCGCAAACTGGTTAGCCCAGGGCAAACGGGAGCTATATTCAAAGCTGCAGTGTAAATCAGCCTACTTAGGTAAGCTGTGGGCAAACAGGTACATTTGCATCTCATTAACTGCTGCTTAGCATACATTACCATGCAGTTTGTCCAGTGCTACTGCATGGAGCACAAAGCTCCCCCCTTTTGGTCGGAATGGAAGTCCAGGCTGGACACTGCAGGCCAAAACATGCCCACAGCATCCCTTGTTGGTTAGAATGGAAGCACAGGCTGGAAGCAGCAGGAACTGTGTGCTGGCAGACACAGTCGGTGCACACAAACCTCTCAACTCCTTGCCTCCTGTATCAGGGAAAAGACATAACACAATCAGGGACAAAGACCCTAAATCAGGGGCGCATCTTAAAAAGTTATATTATTCACTCAGAATGCTGATAGAATAAGGGTACTTGTGAAAAGATGCATTCTCGGAAGAAGAACAGGTCTGTAACTTTAATGTTCGACAATTGTGTGAGTTTATTCCCCACTGTTCTGTCACAAAACAACAACTTTTCTGAGGGACAGAGGGAAATATGGAGGTGACATCAAGGATGTTCCTGACAATCAGGGACAGTCGAGAGGTATGGGTACATACAATGCACTCATGCATATATGCACCTATTACACACCCATTTCCCTGGTGGTCCAGTGGTCCCCCAACCCCCCATCATGAATCCTGCCCCCTGTTCCAGGTTGAAAAACATAATTTCCCTGGTAGTCTAGTGGCCCCACACCCCAGCATGAATCGACCCCCATACAAAATATATAAGTAACTTTTCCCTGGTAGTCTAGTGGTCCACCCACGCCCCAGCATAAATCCTGAACCCGCTCCAGTTGAAAAACATAATTTCCCTGATAGTCCAGTGGTCCCTCCATCCCCCAGCATGAATCCCAGCCCCTGTACAAAATAAATAGAGTAACTTTTCCTTGGTAGTCCAGTGGTCCCCCCCCCCAGCATGAATCCTGACCCCCGTACAAACTAAAAGAAAGTATTTTTCCCTGGTAGTCTAGTGGTCCCCCCACCCGGCAGTGACACCCCTGCTTATCAGAATAGTATCCCACGAATACAGCTGGAGACCAGCTCAGCCCTCCTCTCACCACCACAGCTGGCCACCGACTGAGGTACGAATGAGTGCTACTGTAATGAATAGGCTCATAACCTGGAACGGGGGTCGGGAAGGGAATCGTGCTGGGGAGGGCACTGCCGCATTACTGCCCACTTTTTGTTGGCAGTGTTTAGCGCCGTGCTACAGGTTGCGTTAATGCCTGTAGCGCAGCGCTATACTTTTGAATATGCCAGTGCGCCAGCATTCAGAGTCCTTCCCCTCAGCCCATCCCTTGCATACATTATAATTTAGCATTGTCGCTAACACCTAGTGTCGCTGCTGAATGTCCTTTTGAATATTGCAGTAGGGTACAAATTTGGTACTAGTCCAGCACAATGGATTTGCCCCCAGCACTAAACTTTGAATATCTGGCCCTTAAAATGCTAAAAAGCTGTTTAAGGTAACAGTTTGTTTTTGATAAGAAATCATTTGGAAAGCAAAATGCATTTATTTTTTTTTCCCCCAACAGAATCGATGAGAAGGATATAAACTAAAAATCTGGAAGACTGTGTAATAGCCATTCTATGCAGCATTTGGTATATTTGAAGTTGAAAGTTGTAATTGATGACAATCATATCATATAGTAACATATGATCTTTATATATGATTTATAGGGGAGCAATAACAGCATTTATTGTATAAAAAGATTTTTGGACTTTTGAAGTCAAAAAGGACTTGAAAGTAAGTTCAGAATATTATAAGTAAAATATTTTTACTCTCACCTGATCCTCATTTATATACTGAGCATGTTACCTTATAGAATTTATGTTTGTAATTTTCATATTTTTTGTATGCACAGAATTTAAAAACCGGACTCTCTGATGAAGGGATAGCAATCCCGAAACGTAGGAAATATTTTTGTCTGGATGAAATATTGCAAATTTAATACAGAAAATTAAAAAAGAAATAGTATTTTATATATATGGGTGAGGCACCTTTTATTCCAATCCATTCTCTCAACTTCTAGCTTTTGATTGGTTTTTGGCCTCTCCCCTCAGTTCCTTTTTGTGTTTTGTCATTTTTTATGAGGTGTTGGCTGTGCTGGAGTTTCAGTAATAAGTAACTAGATGTGGAATAAATGAAAAAGTTAAAATTGTATGATCTTTGAACTGTGCAGAACAAGCATTGGAATGCACACAACAATGCTTAAAAATCGCTCAACGGTTTGAAATGTGCGTAACAAGGTTTTTGAGCAGGCTACTTTTTTATATAGAACAAAGGCTAACCATATACTATCAGCAAAATTATTATCCATCACTTCTCTGTTACAAGTAATTTACACCTATCTTTTTAAACTTTTTAAAATTAAATCACACTTCACACCAAAGGGTAACTTATTATGAGTCTCTTCTAAGGTAAGTGTTAATACTCTCTTTTATATCATATTTTTAACCATACATTTGTATGCAAAGCATACTTTAATTGGAACTATTATTACTTATTGGGCCATATGTACATACGGCTGGGAAGTACATATCGAAGGTGCATATCCAACCCATGAAGGGCCACACTTGCGGACAGGTGCGCACCCAGGGTATGCACTACCGGTGCACACCTGTCCATGGCTCCACCCTCCTGGCCCACAGGAGCTCAGAGGACAGATATGCAGATGGGGCAGGATCCAATGGGACGCCCAGTCCACCAATGGATCCCTTGTACCCGTGGGCATGGAGAAATGACTGCCACCACACCACACATGGAAACCAAGAGGTGGACCGATGCCTGGTCAGCTGTCCCCAGACCACCATGCCCTGTCTGTGGTCTGGGGCAGCATCATGTGGGGACAGGCATGCCCCACCACATATTCGGTGGGGGGGGGGCTCCGCAACTCTGTGAATGTTGCAGAATGTGGGCACGCCCCTACCCACGTTGCCCTCTGCGCCATCTGGTGGTGGGGCTGCGCACCCTGTTGGTGACTCAGGTGGCTGGCTGCACGGGTGGCGCAATGGTCGAGGAGTGGCTATGCACTCCAGATGCACGGTGCATAGCCACTCCGCCTCTTCGTGTATAGATGCCATTGCTTTTTTGCTTTAACACAGAGATTACAGCATATACCTTTCCCATATGATTTTTCAAACCAATATATACCTTCTTTTTATTTTCTTAAAGGTTCTGTCTTTGCCTGAGAAAATAATAAATAGCAACCTCATACTATATGGTCCTTATTTGTGTTTCCAAAATGGTGTCTGGTTAATTCTGACTGGTCATTGGTTCTGACTATTCAATGGTCAGAGCCTCGTTACATCTTACTGTGCTAACCTAGCATGTACTCTTGCTCAGAAGACATGATAGGGGTGCACTAATCTAGAGGACAACCAGTCAGGGTCATAAAGGTCAATGTGCTAATTACATATCATCAGGGTAAAAAAGGTCACAATGCAAATCAAACAACACAGCAGCATCAAAACGAATCATGCAAATGTTCTAAAAAATAAACACTCCCCCCCCCAGCAACATTGCTCAAGAATCACAAACTGTAAAGGAAATCCTCCAACAACTTTGAAAAAACATACAGTGCCTCCTAATCACAAATCAAAACCCAAAAAGTCACGGTGCTGCTACAGTAACACAAGAAAAACATTTTAAACATTTAATAAAAACACAAAATGTACTTCAAAAATATGATTCTACACTACAACAGAAACATGCATACACACATCACTAAGCCATCAGAAAGCCTCTGGAAACATTGTTCTGAAAGCTAAGACAATATTTACATACCCAGAAACAAAGGACAGTTCAGACTATCTGCCTGCTAGAGGTGGGTAACCCAGAGCAGGCTTGAGCCTGGCTTGAGCTTAGTGCCTCGCTCGGCTCAGCTCGACCTCTAAGCAACTGAGAGCCAAGGTCAAGTTGAGCCAGTTGTGATAAAAGGAAGCATTTTGGTCAACCTGAGCAGTTAGTGTAGTGTCTGAAATGTTCAACTCCAGCATAAACAGCAGCCTGCAGTAGCCAGTGCTCTGATCATGTTAAGGCTTGTAGAGTCAAGCCTGGCTCCTGGCTCAGTTCTGGCTAGTCTCTAGGTGAAAAATTCCTTGCTTGCCCACCTCTACTGCCTGTTGAATCTCAACTGCCCAGTAGTGCACATGAATGAGGTCACATGACATCTAATCAACAGCCTAGGCTACCAGGTCTGACTCAGATCACATGGACAGAACAGGGAGCAAGCTCAAGTTTCCAGCTTAGCCTCACAGAACACATGGGAAGTACAGGAAATTAAAAGGCTGGAATATCGATTTAAAGCAACAGCATAACCCACTTTCTTTGCAGTACAACTGCACCCAACTAGAGCAGTGTACCAGCTGCAACCTATGCCTTGCCACATATCAAATTATGCTAATGCCTGGAAGACAGCCATTTAAAAATACAGCACCCAATTACAGGACTACTACGCTGCTCAGAAACAAACGTTACTAAAAATTTTATAAGTGGAATAAAGCAATTCCATCAGGGGGATCATGCAATGTTAATGTACCTCATGCTGATTGAAGTCCTGAGTCTGAACCCACCATTGGATACATTTGTCACAAACACACTCCTGGGTGCCGGGTCCACTGAGCTCACAGTACACACCCTTAAGTGTAATCCATGAGAGGGGAGTCAGAAAATACCCTCCTCAAGTCCTTTTAGAGTGCTCACTGAATACACAACTGAACACTTGCCATGAGGGCCCAGGGATTCCTCTCTGTCAGGGTAAGGGTAAAATACAGTCTCGAACATAGATGCTGGAACTAGGAGTGCTGGGGGTGCTGCAGCACCCCCTAGCTTGAAGACAAACCCCTCCACCCAAAAGACCCATGGCGCACACAATAATATCTGTGATTTTGAGTGATCCCGCATCACCAGGAGAGGAGCTGACTAGACCCATGCAGGAACGCAGCTTTAGATGGAAGGCAGGTAATGACAACTGTTTTTAAGACAGAAAGCTGGAGATCCCCGATGAGACATTTTCTACACAACAGCTGAGTTAATGCTACTTTAATGCAGAGCAAAGTCTTTTCCAGGTGCTAACTACAATTGAGTCAGTAATATTTCTAATTAGCTAGCATAAGTATAAGTCAGCCTTTGACTTTCCATGCAGCTATGCCCTGCCAATGACAGCACTTGCTACTAGAGATGCAGTGAATTTAAATTTCACCGTCGAAGTTGCTTCAAAGTGGCCGATTTCGCCACGTGGAGTAATCTACGAAATTTCCTTGCATTTGGCAGAATTTCACCAAGGCAAAATGTTGCCTTTCCTAGGTGAAATTTCACCTTCTGCGGGTGAAATTTTGCTGCAGAAGGTGAAATTTCACCACAGAAGGTGAAATTTCGCCAGTTCGTGGGTGAAATTTCACTGTTCTGCAGGAGAAATTTTGCCATTCCGTGGGCGAAATTTCACATTTCGCCCCACAAAATGGGTGAAATTCATGGATTCCTCTGCATAGTGAAGTTTTGTCACTTCGTCCTCCACCACTGCTTGCTACCAGTGTTTATAACTGGTTGGCTATGCCCCCTCATCCCCTCCCAAACAATGATATGGCGTGATCATATTTTTTATAGCCTCAACTGTAAGCACTGAGATTATTATCTTGCACAGTTACGTAACTGTTGCCAATGTGTACCTGTAAAGTACACATGTGGTGTACTGGGGAAAAAACTAGAGCATTGTTCACTTGGGAGCTTAAGCAACAGGTTGGTAGAAAAGAGGACAGGAGTTATATTTTGTTTTTAACTGAAATATTTGAATAGTTTGTAAGTGAAATTAGTTCTATGTGTTAAAAATTATTACCTTGAATTTGAACTGATACTTGGGCTGTGATATTGTAGGTTTGGGGATAGTTGTTTGGCAGGGAAAATTAGAAGGTAATTTAAATGTGTTGTTTGCCTGGTGTTAGGGGAAGGGGACATTAGCTGAAATTAACTTGTCTTTAAACAGGAATTACTGTGGCTTTCATTGTTCACTTGGGAGCTTAAGCAACAGGTTGGTAGAAAAGAGGACAGGAGTTATATTTTGTTTTTAACTGAAATATTTGAATAGTTTGTAAGTGAAATTAGTTCTATGTGTTAAAAATTATTACCTTGAATTTGAACTGATACTTGGGCTGTGATATTGTAGGTTTGGGGATAGTTGTTTGGCAGGGAAAATTAGAAGGTAATTTAAATGTGTTGTTTGCCTGGTGTTAGGGGAAGGGGACATTAGCTGAAATTAACTTGTCTTTAAACAGGAATTACAGTGGCTTTCATTGTTCACTTGGGAGCTTAAGCAACAGGTTGGTAGAAAAGAGGACAGGAGTTATATTTTGTTTTTAACTGAAATATTTGAATAGTTTGTAAGTGAAATTAGTTCTATGTGTTAAAAATTATTACCTTGAATTTGAACTGATACTTGGGCTGTGATATTGTAGGTTTGGGGATAGTTGTTTGGCAGGGAAAATTAGAAGGTAATTTAAATGTGTTGTTTGCCTGGTGTTAGGGGGAGGGGACATTAGCTGAAATTAACTTGTCTTTAAACAGGAATTACTGTGGCTTTCATTGTTCACTTGGGAGCTTAAGCAACAGGTTGGTAGAAAAGAGGACAGGAGTTATATTTTGTTTTTAACTGAAATATTTGAATAGTTTGTAAGTGAAATTAGTTCTATGTGTTAAAAATTATTACCTTGAATTTGAACTGATACTTGGGCTGTGATATTGTAGGTTTGGGGATAGTTGTTTGGCAGGGAAAATTAGAAGGTAATTTAAATGTGTTGTTTGCCTGGTGTTAGGGGGAGGGGACATTAGCTGAAATTAACTTGTCTTTAAACAGGAATTACTGTGGCTTTCATTGTTCACTTGGGAGCTTAAGCAGCAGGTTGGTAGAAAAGAGGACAGGAGTTATATTTTGTTTTTAACTGAAATATTTGAATAGTTTGTAAGTGAAATTAGTTCTATGTGTTAAAAATTATTACCTTGAATTTGAACTGATACTTGGGCTGTGATATTGTAGGTTTGGGGATAGTTGTTTGGCAGGGAAAATTAGAAGGTAATTTAAATGTGTTGTTTGCCTGGTGTTAGGGGAAGGGGACATTAGCTGAAATTAACTTGTCTTTAAACAGGAATTACTGTGGCTTTCATTGTTCACTTGGGAGCTTAAGCAACAGGTTGGTAGAAAAGAGGACAGGAGTTATATTTTGTTTTAACTGAAATATTTGAATAGTTTGTAAGTGAAATTAGTTCTATGTGTTAAAATTATTACCTTGAATTTGAACTGATACTTGGGCTGTGATATTGTAGGTTTGGGGATAGTTGTTTGGCAGGAAAATTAGAAGGTAATTTAAATGTGTTGTTTGCCTGGTGTTAGGGGAGGGACATTAGCTGAAATTAACTTGTCTTTAAACAGGAATTACAGTGGCTTTCATTGTTCACTTGGGAGCTTAAGCAACAGGTTGGTAGAAAGAGGACAGGAGTTATATTTTGTTTTAACTGAAATATTTGAATAGTTTGTAAGTGAAATTAGTTCTATGTGTTAAAATTATTACCTTGAATTTGAACTGATACTTGGGCTGTGATATTGTAGGTTTGGGGATAGTTGTTTGGCAGGGAAAATTAGAAGGTAATTTAAATGTGTTGTTTGCCTGGTGTTAGGGAGGGACATTAGCTGAAATTAACTTGTCTTTAAACAGGAATTACTGTGGCTTTCATTGTTCACTTGGGAGCTTAAGCAACAGGTTGGTAGAAAAGAGGAC
This sequence comes from Neoceratodus forsteri, assembly GCA_016271365.2. Classification (NCBI taxonomy): domain Eukaryota; kingdom Metazoa; phylum Chordata; order Ceratodontiformes; family Ceratodontidae; genus Neoceratodus; species Neoceratodus forsteri. Next base: position 1,431,944,791 of record CM057459.1, read on the forward strand.
AGGAGTTATATTTTGTTTTAACTGAAATATTTGAATAGTTTGTAAGTGAAATTAGTTCTATGTGTTAAAAATTATTACCTTGAATTTGAACTGATACTTGGGCTGTGATATTGTAGGTTTGGGGATAGTTGTTTGGCAGGGAAAATTAGAAGGTAATTTAAATGTGTTGTTTGCCTGGTGTTAGGGAGGGACATTAGCTGAAATTAACTTGTCTTTAAACAGGAATTACTGTGGCTTTCATTGTTCACTTGGGAGCTTAGCAACAGGTTGGTAGAAAAGAGGACAGGAGTTATATTTTGTTTTTAACTGAAATATTTGAATAGTTTGTAAGTGAAATTAGTTCTATGTGTTAAAAATTATTACCTTGAATTTGAACTGATACTTGGGCTGTGATATTGTAGGTTTGGGGATAGTTGTTTGGCAGGAAAATTAGAAGGTAATTTAAATGTGTTGTTTGCCTGGTGTTAGGGGAGGGACATTAGCTGAAATTAACTTGTCTTTAAACAGGAATTACTGTGGCTTTCATTGTTCACTTGGGAGCTTAAGCAACAGGTTGGTAGAAAAGAGGACAGGAGTTATATTTTGTTTTAACTGAAATATTTGAATAGTTTGTAAGTGAAATTAGTTCTATGTGTTAAAAATTATTACCTTGAATTTGAACTGATACTTGGGCTGTGATATTGTAGGTTTGGGGATAGTTGTTTGGCAGGGAAAATTAGAAGGTAATTTAAATGTGTTGTTTGCCTGGTGTTTGGTAAGAGCCTCCCACCCACCCTGTTTTGTAGGCTTTCTTAAATACTGAAAAGCCACTGGGGGTTGGGATTGAAGGGCTGAGTATTTCTGTTTGGGACTGAAATTTGAAGCAACAGGAGTTGGTGGGCCTGTGACATCATATGGTACCTGGTGTCTGCTTACACACACTGTTAGTGGGACCAAACACATACTGGACTGTATGTGTTTGTGAGACTTGGGAACTTTGTTGGTGGGGTTGAAATTGGGTTTGTAAATAACTACAGTCAGTATAGAGAGAAACTGTACTCAGGGAAAGGGACTGAGAAAAGGGTGTGCTATTATAAACAGAGGGGATAATCAGGGTGGCCATATTCCACCATGGCAGGCATCTTCGGAAGGGTTGTAGGCTGCACAGGCTGTGGGATGGCAATAATTCTAAATTGGGCCTGGAGAGAGGGAGGCTGCCCACTCTGTAGACAGCTATCTTGTATCAGGAGTGAGGTATATTGGTTAAGGAGTAAGCTGTGGGAGCTGTCCAAGGATAGGGGTGTGGATATGGGCAGCAGAAGGGTGGTGCTGAGGGGAGGCTGGGGCAATGCTCTGAAATTACAGGACATTATGCTACAGCAAGAAGGGGATATTAGGGACAGAGGACCCTTAGATAGGGAAGTTGATGCTAAGGGAAACCGTACAGGGTGAAAATTCTGAATTCAAGGAGACTGGAGGGGGAAGAGTCAGGAGGGGCTGTTGTGCGGAAGCCTAAAACAGCAGACTGTGGGAAGGGAGCTCCTAAGGTGAACAGTGCAAGAGAGGAAGAAGAGGGTCAGTTTAGAGATGCAGTCAGGGGAAACTCGGGTTACTTGATGGAGGCTGACATAGAGTGTCACAATAAATTTGAGATACTAAGCATCCTAGAGGGGGAGGAAGGGGTTGGTGGAAATGAGGAAACTTATACAGAGGCCGGGGGGAGGGAGTCAGATACCCATAGGGCATCACAGACCAGCTATGGAAAGGATAGACATAGTCCCAGAGGGAGAAGGGGAAACATATATGTTAAGCAAATGGGGGAGATGCAACATATTCCAGACATGAGGGAGGAGAGCATGATTGGAGAGAAACTGGGAGACAAGGAGATGGGAGAGGAGCCCCCCTTCAGCAGGGAGGTCAGTACCAAGGATGGGGCCCTAGCTAAAGGGGACCAACAGAGAGCCTCTGGAGACAGGGGTACTATTACAGGGGGGATGGTGGTGCGGGGGAAGGGGAAACCATCAGGGCCAGGATAAATGGTTCAGATAAGAGAGGGTTAAAGGGGACACCTATTCAGAGGGGGTTTGAGTTAAGTGGGCAAAATAGCAAGGGAGGCAGAAAGGGGAGGGTGACAAGGGGTCTCTAATAAGGCAGGAAGACTCCCATGAAATTGCGATCATGAATAAAGTGGGAGGGGGCTGAGAGGGCATAGTGGAGGTAACCATAAGGATGATGGTGGTGTTAAGGTTCTGTTACTGGGAGACTCGATGATTAAGGGTATCCATTGGGAGGGACAGGGGTGGATGCCATAGCCAGGTGAAGGTAGTGAGTATCTCTGGGCTGACAGTACACAGAGAAAAGTTCATGGTGTATGAAATGGTTAGGGATTGTGGAGGAAACCGGATCTCCTGGTGCATTTGGGAACTAATGATCTAGAGGAAATAGCATTATGGAAACAAGCCAAGGTTCCAAGAACTTGCCAGAGTCTGTCGGGATAATGGATGCAACATTTCCTTTCGGAGATATTGCCAGTACCAAAGGCCTCAGTGGAGAAAAATGAAGCTCACAGAGGTTAATGAATGGCTCAGGAAGTGGGTGAAGAGAATGGGTTGGGGTGTTAGGGAACTGGAATGGAGTTTGGGAGGATAAGGGACTATATGCCAAGGACAGGTTTCATCTTGCCCCATTAGGGAAGGAAGTCCTTAAACAGGGATGGCTGACTACATACAAGAAAGGTGGGGTTTAAACTTGTAAGGGGGAAGGGATAAGGGAGGGCTGACAGAAGCCCTCCCTCCAGATGAGGGAGTAGCCTCAAGCCCAAGGGGGAGGGGGAAACAGACTGGAGGTGGAGGTTTCAGGAGGAGCAGGGGAGGATGGAAGTATAAGGAATCTGGGTGGGGTTTGACAAAGAGGATCAGGGATAAGGGGTAGGGTTAGTGTTAGTTAATGCCAGGAGCTTGGGAAACAAGTTGCCAGAGTTCCAGGCCATGCTGTTCGAGGGGTGGATGTGGCGGCAGTCACGAGACGTGGAACAACAAAACCATGACTGGGACCTAAATGTATGGGGTACACTATGCTTAGGAAGGATAGAAAGGAGGGCAGAGGGGTGGAGTGGCTATGTTCATTAGAGATGACATAGAAATTGCTATGGTAGAAGAGGCAGAGGGAAACGTGGAGGCCTTATGGGTCACCTTACGATCCCCAGCAGGAGATAAGGTCAAGCTGGGAGTAGCATATAGGCCCCCCGGGATGAGTGATGTTCTAGAGGATGGTTTGCTGGACAACATCAATGCCCAGTGTGGTCCAAAAGGGGAAGGAGTGGTGTTGATGGGGGACCTTAATATGCCAGGTACAAACTGGGGAACCATGTCCTCTAAGGTGGCCAAGGAGCAGAGGCTGCTGGATGGCTTCCAGGATGTGTTCTTAACACAGCATGTGATGGAGCCCACAAGGGAGGGGCATGTCCTGGATGTGGTTCTGGCAGATGGGGATCTGGTAAGGGACATGGTTGTACAGGACCCCCTGACTGGGAGTGACCACAATACTGTCTGGTTTCAAATAAGCATTGGGGGAGTGGGGGTGAGATCTAGGACACTGGCAGTGGACTTCAGGGGGGCAGACTTTATGGGCATGGGAAATATTCTCAAGGATCACTTGAAGGGGATTACCTCAACGACAAGTGTGGAAAGGAGATGGGAGGTCATAAAACGGGGACTTCATGAGGCAGTCAGGATCTGCGCTAAGTTGAAACGTAAGGGAGCAAGGTCACATAAACCATGCTGGTGGTCCAGTGAGGTCCAGGTAGCAGTCAGAGAAAAGAAGGCGGCTTACAAAAAATATAAAACAACAAGAGGGGATAGGGATAAGGAAATGTACCAGCTTGCATCTAGAAAAGTCACCCGTATGGTGAGGGGAGCAAAGTCCAGTAAAGAGCAGCGGCTGGCACAGGGGATACATGGAGGGGAAAAGGGGTTCTTCCAGTACATTGGGGAGCGGAGAAAAACTAAGGGCCATCTCAGCAGATTGAGATCAGAAGGAGGGTGGGTGGAAGAGGCGAGGGACCAGGCAGAGGTATTTAACGAGTACTTTGCCTCTGTGTTCACTAGGGAGGGGATGGGATATCTACAAAGCAAGGCACAAAGGGATAGAAGCGGCAGGAGTGGGATCAGGGAGCAACAGAAATGGAGCAAAAGGGAGGAAAGGTACCCCAGGGTGTCACATCTGGATAAGGATAAAAAGACCAGTAAGGTGGAGGGGATGGATGATGCCATCCCCGCCAAAAGGGTGTGGTTTGCCCTCAAGGCCCTAAAGAAAGACAAATCTCCTGGGCCGGATGGCATTCATCCGAGAGTACTATGGGAATTGGCGGACATACTGGCTGCACCCCTGGCGGAGCTTTTCAGCAGGTCACTTGAGACAGGGAGGGTACCTAGGGATTGGCGAGAGGCACATGTGGTACCAATCCATAAAGGGGGGTCGAAGGAAGTACCAGGAAACTATAGACCCATCAGTTTAACCTCGGTGGTGGGAAAATTAATGGAGAGTATACTAAAGGAACGATTGGGGGTTTACTTGGAGGAGGTGGGAGGTCTGGATAGTCGGCAGCATGGGTTTGTGCCAGGTAGATCATGTCAAACCAACCTTGTGGAGTCTATGAATGGGTAACATCAGAACTGGACAGGGGTAAGCCTGTGGATGTATTATTCTTGGACTTCAGCAAGGCGTTTGACTCTGTCCCCCACAATGGTCTGGTGGAGAAACTGATGGGGTTAGGAGTAGGCCCTTTGATGGTCAGATGGATTGAAAACTGGACAGCTGGGACGCACTCAGAGAGTAGTGGTCTGTGGGGAGCTCTCGAACCCTACAGAGGTTGGTAGTGGGTACCACAGGGCTCGGTCCTGGGTCCAATCCTGTTTAATGCATACATATCGGACATCAGGGATGGTATAGGGTGTGAAATGAGTCTCTTCATGGATGACTCCAAGATGGGAGCAAGTAGTTGAGGGAGAAGAGGGAGGTTGGCCCTGCAAGGACCTGGACACCCTGGAAAGCTGGGCTCACACTTGGAAATTAAATTTCAATATCACCAAGTGCAAGGTGTTGCATCTTGGTCAGGGAAACCTAAACACAGGTACACCCTGGGAGGGAGGTGCTGGAAGCCTCAACAGGGAAAAAGACCTAGGGGTCATGGTGGATACATGTATGAATAACTCTGAGCAGTGCAGGAGGCAGCTAGCAAGGCAAACAGGATGTTGGGATGCATCGAGGGGATCACCTCTAGGAGCAAGGAAGTGATTCTGCCGCTGTACAATGGACTGGTTAGACCACACCTTGAGTACTGTGTACAGTACTGGAGACCACACTTGAAGAGGGACATACAGCTCCTGGAGAGGGTACAGAGGAGGGCAACAAAGATGATACAAGGGCTAGGGGATTTGACTTACGAGGACAGACTTGAGGAGCTCTGCCTGTTTTCATTGGAGGAGAGGAGAGACAGGGGGACATGATTGAGGTCTTCAAGTACCTCAAGGGAATAAATAGGGTAAACATGGATGGGATCTTTAGACTAAAGCAGGGAGGTATCACCAGAGGACATGGTTTGAAGTTGGAAGGTGGAAGGGTGAGGGGGGAAAAGAGGAGGAGGTTTTTCACTGAGAGGGTGGTGGACCCTTGGAATGCACTGCCTGGTGAGCTGGTTCAGAGATCCACAGTGGAGGGCTTCAAGAGAGGGTGGGACAGACACAGAAAGTGGATGTATCAGATGATGGCCTGTCCCAGGGGGTGGGGATGGATGATAGGGGTTTCTGGAGCACAAGGGATGGGAGGGTCTCGGCACCCAACTAAGGATCTAGGTTCGAGCAGACTCGATAGACCATAAGGCCTAATCTGCTGGCAAATAGTATGTTAGTATGTACCTACAGTACTGTATATGTATATGTAAAAAGGTTATGGTAGCAGGGCACTGAATACTTCCACAATTAGTCTCAGTTTTATATGGTTAAGTCTCTGTATTTCAGCCAGCGAGTTAAGGCACAGAAGGAGCTGCAGACTGCTGAAGGAATTGAGAAGGGGAAGAAGGCCTTCTTTTGCTATATAAGTGAGAAAAGGGACAAGAAGGACAGGACTGTTAGACTTAAGAAAGGAGAGGAGAGGAGTGGGTGGAGGATAACGGGGAAAGCAGAGATACTAAATGAATACTTCTGTTCTGTCTTCACCTGGGAGAAGGATGGACCAGTGTCTTCAGGAGGGAGAACAGGAGCGGGGGGGGGGACCCAGATGTAATGACAAAGGAGGATACAGTGGGGGAGGGGCTGGTAACAATGAAGGTGGACAAATCACCAGACCCAGGTAGAATACATCCAAGGGTACTAAGAGAACTGGCTCAGGAGCTTGCAGGGCCACTGGCGGGCCTGTTTAATAGTTCACTGGAGGGCACTGTACCGTAGGACTGGAGAACAGCACATGTGGTGCCCCTCCACAAAAGTGATCCCAATTATGACCCAGGGAATTATAGATCAGTCAGACCTCAATTGTGTGTAAGCTCATGGAGACCATACTTAAGGAAAGGTTGACAGAATATCTAGAGGAGTAGGTCTCCAGGATGCGAGGCAGCTTGGGTTCACGGTGGTGGTGGCAGTGGGTGAGGGGAGATCATGTGAAACTAATCTGACTGACTTCTTTGACTGGGTCACTAAGATAGTAGACAGGGGCCAAGCGATAGACATCCTCTATCTGGATTTCAGCACAGCCTTTGATTTTTTGCCCCACAAAAGGTTGATCATTTCATTTTTCATTTTTATTAGGGTTAAACCATTGAGCAAGATCATTTGAAATGGTGATCCAGAGTAAACAATTTACAAACAATAAAGACTTATTACAACACATTTAACAATACATTATACAGAACAACAATCATACACAATAAAACCATTCAACAGTCATAAAACTAACCACAGCAACATTTAATCTGACTAGTAATATTATCTAAAAACCATTGTTTCACTGCATTTATTGAGAAGGGGTTGATGTTAAACAATTGGAACTTGTGTGGTAAATTATTCCAATAAAAGGGTACCATGTGACTATAGAAATGTGTTGACCTTTGTGTTTTGGCTATAGGAACAGTTAATTCACAGTAATACAAATTCCTGAGAGATGAGTTTAGCTTTCCTTTCTGTAATTTAACTACTAAATAATCTGGGACTTTACCCAATCTGCTTTTGTAGGCTAAGAAAAAAATTATGTTGATGACTTCTATCTGTAAGTGAAATCCACCTTAAACATTTAAGCAATAAACCATGCTAGGGTGTGGGGTATGCTGGGATTTACCTACAGCTGGCACGGTTTGGCCACGTGGCCTAGGCCGAGTGGTCAAACCAGGTCAGACGTGGTAAATCCCAGCATAACCCACACCCTGTCATGGTTTATTGCAATTGTACAATGGCCCTTCACTTTTTTGTGACAAAGTACAGAAAAATAGAGTTTTAATAGTTTTTCCCAATTTTTAATCATTTTTATTGAATTTATAATTCCGCCACAAAAAATACAGTAGTTTCCTGCTAGGTATAATAATGTCTCTCACTCACACACACACACACACACACACACACATATCCCAGAGTGTGTGAGGCTTCCATTGTCAGATTTTTAGTTTTATTGTTTTTATAATTTGGTTCTCCCACATGTTGATGCAGGTAAACAGAGTGCTTTCTCCCACTGGGGTATGGGAGGTCAGTTCTAGCAAGTAAGGATAATGATTGCTTTGTCCATGACCGGGAAGGTAGCATGTTTGAGAGAGACATGGCAGCACTTCAAACATGCATGAAGGGTGTTTTTTTTCTCATCCAAGGCATACTAAGAGGCTTTTATTGTATACATTTTAAAACCAATAGTTTTTACTTTGTCTGTTTGTCCCATGTCCTGCCATCACTCAGCTTATAGTTCCAGGTTAACTCTGCAGTAGTTAGAGACAAAGTAAATCTCTGATGCGAGGGGATTTCGTGGAAGAGAGAGAAAGAGGGCAAAGGGGGTTTTGTTGGAGTCATGTCACAGGAGATGGAAAGCGAGCGAGTAAGCCGGTCTGCAGAGCAGAATGAAGTGGGCCATTGAACTTGGAGTAAGGGCAGAAGTTGAAAAAACAGCAGAATAGCTGCCAGCAAGCTTGAGGAGGGAGGAGCTGTCTGCCTGATTCAGGAGTCCGTGCCGAAGGGTACCGACCATACCATCCTCCTCTGTGAGTAAATTTAAGTGAAGGAGTCGCTCTCTCACCAAGTATGAGCCTTAATGCTGAAGGGGGAAACTGTACTGATGAAAACTGAAGGCTAAAGGTTATACGAATCATGGCTGAAAAGCTGTGCCATGATACTGGGCATGCTCTGATGCACATGCATAAGGCGCATGTGCGGTTTCACGGCACCACTTTTCAGCCATGATTTATAGAGGTTTTAGTCATCATTATTTTATTAAAAAACACTGGTTACTTCGCTGTCACACTTCTTTTCCTTTTTACTTGTTTTGGGAGGCTATAAAATTGGTTTTGGGACTGTTGCCAGGAGTCCGTTTGAAAATTGTGCTCCAGCGTACCGGTGTAGCAGCCAGATCAGTGTGACAATTTTCTGTTCTTATGTTCGGGGGTCTGATGGATTTTCAGGGTGCTTGAGCATGCAGCTGGCTGGTACCTCTTCCATTGGTAATACTAGGATTTATCACGGTCTGGAGGTACCAGCTAGACAATCAGAGCTTTACTTTATAAGAGGCCATTGTATAATTATACATACTACGATGATCTTTTTTGGACATTTCAAGATCAGCTTGGCCAGTTGATTATATAGTGTACCTAATTTCTGTAGTTTACTTTTGTTTGAATAGTCATACAAAACATCGTCATAATCGAATAAAGGAAAAAACTGAGTTTCAAATGTTTTTTGTGTAGTGCGACTACCCAAACAGTTTTGGTTATGGTACAAAAGCTCCACTCTCCTGCCAGTCTGTGTAACAAGTTTGTCTACAAGAACATTGCCAGAGCCCAAAGACTCCAACCAATATCCTAAATACTTATACGAATCTACTTGCTCCAAATGTCCCCTTCAGCATCCAGAATGGTCAGGTCTCTGCCGCTCCTAATTTTAGTTGTGGTTCCAAACAACATGCACTTAGTTTTACCTGTGTTCATTTTAAGTTTAGATCTTCCAAAATAGGCCTGGAGACCATTAAAACAAATTTGTTGTTTACTTTGAACTTTAGACAATGATGATGCAGCAACATAGAGTATTACATCATTGGCATATAAATGATATGCCACGTGTGGCACACTTTCTCCCAGACCTTTTAAATAAATCAAAAACAGTAATGATCCTGGGACTGAGCCCTGTGAGATTCCTCAGACTAGTGGCAACAGTGTACATTTCATGCCAATTATAGCAGTTAATTGCTTCCTAGATTGGAAATATGAACAAAACCATTTCAGAATTACTCTAGTAACCACTATTTCTACTAGCCTACATAGAAAGATTTGGTGGTCAACCGTATCGAAGGCCTTGGAAAGGTCAACAAGGATAGCCCTGGTCAACTGTCCGAGTCCATAGCTTTCTTGACGTCATCCAAGACCCTTGCCATGGAGTTTTATGGAATCCTGACTGATATTTATCAAGTTGTTTTTATGTAAAAAATTGGTTAGCTGCCTAGTCAGTAGCCTTTCAAATAACTCTGAGACTTAAGACAGTAGGGAATAACTGGCAAGGACTGCCTCCCCTTAAAAATGGGAAAACCTAGCCAGCTTCCATTCCTGAGGGACCATCACCTCAGACAAAGACCAGCTGAACAAATAATTAAGCGGTTCAGCAATCTGGAGTGCAGAGTATTTTAAAAGTGAAGGTGTTCATCCATCTGGTCCACTACTCGGTTGGTTTTCAGTTCCAGTTAGAAATCCATAACTTCATATACCTCTGTCATTCTAAATGTGAAAGATGTGGCCTCTTCCTCTCCTTCCTGGACTCCAGGGATAACTAGGTTTGGGTCAGAGTTGCCAAAAAGTTCCCAGCCTCTAAAAAGCACTTATTAACTTTATCAGCTGCGGACTCCCCATCAAAGCTACCTGTTGTCTCAAAAAGATATGCATTAGTCATTTTTTTGATTGGCTGTGTATTTCTTTTATTATGGACCAAACTTTTGGGGTCACCTGCTGCATCGAGTTTTGCAATATAAAATGGTCTTTCAGCATCTCTGCTCAAGGTTGCATAGGCATTTCTTGACTTTCTATAAATTCCCCAGTTTTTGGGCAACATCATCTTATGTGCTCTATGCCATGCTAGATCTTTAGCATTTTTAATTTTCATAGTGAGGTGATAAACCAGGGGGCAGATTTATTTTTAATGTTCTTAGTTTTGACTGGTAGATGCAGGTTATGCACCTTCATTAATTCCAGTACAAAGTTTGCTGATCTTGGGGCTGGAGAAGATGACCAGACAGGTGGAAAACTGGCTGAGGATAGAACCAGATGGTGGTTGTCTGCGGGGGGGGTGGAGTTATCTGGCACCAGAGAGATCATCAGTGAGGTCCTGGAGGCTGAGTGCTGAGACGACTGTTATTCAGTGTCTTCATCAATGACATTGGGGATGGTATTAAGGGCATAATGTGCCGTTTGGTAGACAACACCAAGTTCTGTGGGAGAGTGGACACAGCTGAAGTGATACAGAACCTACAGGATGATCTGGAAAAGCTGGGGATGTTTTCCAGGATCTGGCAGCTTAGCTTCAATGCCAAGAAATGTAGAGTTGTGCACATTGTATTAAAAAAGATAGTTCACGAGTGTGACAGCCATGATTGTGAAGGAAACAAAGCACTTTAGAGCCTGGTTAGAAACATTGGAATACCAAGCCAGGGCCACGAATTTCTGGATTATGGGGCCACCTTAGGATATTGAGGAGGATCACCCCTAATGTCTATGAATGACTGGCTCGATGAAAAACTGTTTTATAGCTTTGGGAGTATTTTGAACTACGTCTCTGTTTCTTATGTGACTCGGAGTAACACCTTGGGACATTTGTTTCTATCATTCGGTTCCAGATCCTCGCCAATAGACTTTTGTCCTCAGTGTCCCTCAGCTGTAACTGATGATTGTTTATGTCAAGTTCTTTTGAAAAGAAGACCTCTGTGGTTTTAACATAACATATTACACGTCCTAACGTATGTTTGTAGATCAGTGTTACCAGTCCTATGAACTGTTTTGCTTTCGGGTACTCTGTGGTTATCTGTTTCTCCCTGAATAATAGCTTAGGGACAACTAGGGTTTGCCTAGTTATGTACTTATGCTGGGTGTTATTTTAGCTTTAGGCTGAATGCATGATAATGCTTTTGTCCATCTGGGATAAATGCGCTGTTGGACTATCCTAATGTGGACTTTTCATCTCACTCACTGTCATGCGGGCACCAGATCAGTGAAAAATTGTTACTTTAGTGAGTGTTGAAATTAGAAGGTTTCTCTCCTATGTTGTATCAAAATATGGTGAATGCACCTTACCCTTTGATTAAGGAGCCTTTGTGCTTCCAGTGGTACAGCACTGTATTTGGACTGTTTACCATATGTGAATGTATCAATTGTTGTTACAGTTGTGACATTTTATAAGAATAAAGTTTTAAAAAAGACATTTCTAAATTGCAATATCTAAGTGGATCATACAGAGGATACTGGATGGGCATCGATTGTCTTTTATAGTGTATGGGCATCGATGTTTCCATGTTTTCAGTTTAAAACATTTCAGTCACTGGTATCACAAATACATGCTATGAATGTAGAAATTGTCTTACCTTTCTGACGGTAGTGGTGATGAAATGAAACGGACAAGGAATGTAACATTATGAATGTTTTATTTTAGGCAGGCAAAACAAAATGAAGCAACAAACTATTAAGTAACAGCAACTACTCGGTGCCTGCAGGCCAGACAAAAAGTTTTAACAGCTAACGTAAACTGAAACAACATCATTTGTCCAATCAAGTATGCGTAAACTGTGGAAAGTGCTGTGGTTGCGAATGGCGTGCAGCACTGATTGCGATGATGAACCTGTGAAAATATAAACAGAAGAGGAGCAGAAAACATTAATTTAATTCTTGACAGAAAGGTGGGTGACTGAGATGGGATTGGGGGCTGTTCTATGAAGGTTTTGCAGTCCATGCTGTCTGGGCTTAATAAGCGCTAGTGCTACGGGACAGGGGTTTTAATTATTGTGCTGTCATACAGGGTTAATCATTGACGGTTAGTCATTTTACTGATTCAAACTGCTGTGCAGCCATTCAAACATTCGAGGAGAGTAGCGGGTGGCAGCGCCAATCTGATTCAAGTTGTTGTACCATTGATGTGACATACAGTACCATCGATGGTATAACAACAACTAATAAATCTCATCGATGGTATAACAATGCTGGTAAATGATGGATTCTAATAAATACAACGTTCTACCATACACTATAAAATTATATGTTACTTTTGATTTGTTTACTCCAAACATTTCATGGTAAGCATATTGTAAGCAGTGTAGCAAGGACTGTTGTTAAAGCATTTTACTTAAACACAAGTTGATGCTGTTGTCTTCATTTTATATACATGGTTGGGGGTGCAGCTGCATGGTTGGGGAGTATCCAACTGCAGGAGGGTCGGAGATACAAGTGCTGAACACTGTGGTAACTTGTGCAAGCTAAATTTATGTCATTTTTTCTCTGGAGTCAGGAGTAGGGAAGATGTAAAAAAAGTGGGTTTTATCTTCAATAAAAGCCCCAAAACTCACCACAGAGCAGCTAAAACCCTAGAGCTTTTGGGAGACCCCTAAACCCCCAGCCTTTATATAAAATTATTTCACACTGCATTACAATAATGTCTATGGAGTGAATGGCTGATGGCATTATTGGGCAGCCAAATACCCACCCCAGTTGCAGCTTCAGACTGTAAGGCCAGCCAGAGTCTCTCACACCAATGACTATAGGGGAAAAATACTTTTTCCTGGAGACGGGTAGGGAAGATGTAACAAAAAAGTGCGTTTTATCTTCAATAAAAGCCCCAAAACTCACCAGAGAGCATCTAAACCCCCACAGCTTCTGGGGACCTTGCAGCCCCCAGACTCACGTCCTTCATGTGTCCCAGTTGAAAGGGATTTCAGCACCCCCACTATAAAAACTGTTCCAGTGCCACTGGTCTCGAGTCTATAGCCAGGTTAGAATCCTCATTGATTGCTGCACTGGGGGGAGGACCCAGGTGTTACAAGCTCTTTGGGCTGTCCTTGTAAACCTGATTGCATCTTCTCCCACAGGTGGTGCAATAACCTGCTTCAAACCCTACAGACTCCTTTTAGAGACCTTGTGTACTTTTTCTACTTTAGGCCCCCAGATTCCCTTCCAGGATCCTAGTCTTTAGTAGCACTTGGTACCTTAGTACTAAAACAGGCGTGTCACAGATTGAATAAACCTTCCCAAAAGCCTTCACACACAACAAACCACTCACAGGCAGTAATACCTTAAAACTAAAAGCAAGCACCTTTACTGATTATTTAAAATAATTATCACATAAACATACAGATAAAAGATTTAGAAATTTGGTTACATGACAAATACAAAAATAGTTGAAAAAATGCATACAAAATGCAATGGTGAATTAATTGAATAATTTCTACCTTTTCTGTAAAGAATCAGAGTCCAGAAAATAAATGAGTTTTGCAAAGTCCCTCTTTCACTCTACTGAGTCTCAGAGTCCCAAGTTTCTTGCAGTGGCTCTTCAGTTGTGACTGGCAGTCTTCTCTGGGTCAGGAAATGTGGCTTGTGTCCTGAGTCTTTGTGGAAGTGAGATTATATAGCCCATTTCTGAAATCTGTAAACTGGCCTCTGATTGGCTGGTGGCCTTGATATCCCCAGGTCCAACAGTAACCAGTGAATACTGCATCCTCAATTGTGCACCTACAAAAATGGTGACTCAATTACAGTGCCTGTATTCGAGGCTACCTGGCAGAGTAGTGCCTGGATACTGGGGTGGGCGAGGTAGGGTGAGAGGAAGCTACACATGTATGCACACTGGGGGGGAGAGGAAGGGGAGGAAATGTATGTGGGAGGGAGTGTGGTGGGCAGCTGCCAAGCTGGTCTGCTAGCATGGTGGGGAGGGTGGTCTGTTGGGAGGTGCAGGATGCAGGGTTTAGGTCCAGCGCGGCACGCTTTTTTTTTGCTGGCAGCCACCTTTTTCAAATTTCAAGTATTTCACCCCTCCCCAACGTGCACCCCCCTTGGAGCTGAGAATCTTTTAATGGGGGGAGCAGGGAGTGCAGCCCCTCGCATTAAACAATAAAGTCGTGGATCTCGGGCACCCTCTTCCCAGTCGCCATGAGTGTGCATCACTGAAATTCATTTTTGGCGATGTAGACTCACCGTAATGGTGATCACTATTCAGCGATTGCCGTTATTACATAGAACTAGGTCCAACTGTTCACCTTTAGGCCAGCAGGGGTCTCTCCTGCTCCTTCACAAAATGTTAAGCTAACCAAAAAAAACAATATTTTGTTTTCCCACATCCCCAAATTCCCGGATGGCTTTGATCTACATTGTCTTCCTGATCTATTATAATGGAAATAGATTGTGACAATTTGAAGAGGATTTAATAATAGCTTTCCTAGACTGGATGTCTCCAGGGCCATGTGCTCAATGTGTTTGTCTTTGAAATGTAAGGTGGTATGACAGAGATGGCTTCTCCCATCTCCTGTCATTATAGAATATTCCCCATTTGATCCTCTACCAGGAGACTTCAGTCCCCTATTGAAATTCAGCACCTGTGTATCTCTAGCAAGCCTTTATCCTAGGCAAAGGGGATGTCAGACATTTGAAATACACATCAGCCCTTACCAAGTATCTTTTTTTTTTTTTAGTGGGCATCTTTTTCTGGCAAACCTTATGTTGTGGCCTTTTTGGAGATTAAACAATAAAAGATTTACAGATAAATATGACTGAAGTGGCCAAATCACCACATCATTAACATAGTATAATCCCCACTCTGTCATGCCTTACTCCTTATGTAAACAACAAACTCATATAGAATAGTGTATGGGTAACCATACACAACTAGGCTGTGTTTCCATTGAGGGTATGCAATGACATCATAGAGACCTGGAGAGCAAACCTCGACAGGTCCCTATGATGTTATCACAAACCCAATATGGAAACACTGCCTTGAGGTGTATGGTTACCCATACACTGTTTTATATAGTATAGGAGTCCTTGATTGTGTACGGATTTCAGCACTTGAGGTCTTAAAATTATGATAAAAATAGACTAGCACACAGATTTAAGTTTAAACACTGTATTACAGAAACATTACAGGATAATGTAGAACACATAAAGCATTTTAGAACAAAAATTTTAAGAAACAATGGAAAATGACAGTAAACTAATGGAGCATTGTAGAACATTTTAAGGAAAAAAGGCAAAATGAGTGTAAACTTCAAGTAGGTTATAGAAAGGATATGGCTTTGATTCTGCTGTGTTGGCTGTTGTAGAGGGTCTTTCAGCAGTTTTATGAAGAGAAAGATAGAGAGAGGGAGGTGGAAGAGAGAGAGAGAGAGAAAACATGATTAGTTATTGCTTTCTGTTTTCTCGGACTGCTGCTGTGGCGCCAAGGGCTCCCCACACACACACACACACACACATACAGAACCACCTAATAAAGTTCTAAAGTGTATTTTGTTTCCTTTTTTAAATATATTTCCACAGAATTTTTTTTTTTTTTAAGTTGCTTACCTAATCAGTCACTGGTGTCGGTAATCACTGCTACTCATCGCATCGGCACTTTTCTTGGTTTTGAGTAGTGGTTATTGGAAATTGACACTCTTTACTGAAAAATGCAGTGTGGTCCAAAGATTTGGACAGGGAGTGTTTTAGAGAGGGTGCTATTTTTGTGATGAACAGGAACCAATGAAATCATGCTGGCTGACCAATTGTTGACTAATTCTCCAGAGGAAGCACTTGTTGATGGGTTATAGGAGGTCAGTCCAGAAAAAATGGAGGAGCTCCTTTGCTGCTTGTTTTTAGACAGGACACTACACAAATTTGTTCTGTAAGTTGTGATGACCAGAAATTTGAGCAACTTCTGTCAGGGGCACATTGTGGTCCACAAGCGTTTGAATAGAAGTTCTGGAAGTGGAATGATTTGTTATTTTCTTTGTTTCTGGCAATCCTGCAGAGATCTTCATGGACTGCATCGTGTTTCTAATTTTGTTTTTCCCTACTGTCATACTCTTGTACCACAGGGATATTCCTGGCTTGTAGTTCAGATTTGGGGACAGGTAAAATGGAGAGTCAGGAGTGTTCATGGATTCTGGTTTTCGGAGGCATATTTAAAGTACTTTGTGTACTCTGTCTCTGTTGGTAGTGTTCTCATACATGCACGGTTTTACTGGCCTAATATCTCTAGGATTCTCACCTGTCCATGGCTTGGTTTGACATTTGTTATAATTGAGATACCTCTGACTATCTGTATCAGTCAGCACCAGATCTCCCCACTTTAGCCTGTACTGTTCCATTGTTCATAAAGCAAAATATAAGCCCACATTAAAAAAGTCCATATTTAAAAGTGAGGTGGGATTATTCAGCCCAAAGTTCCCTGTACTGTATAACTGATTAGTGTCTGTTTCTGTAAGGGCTTCTGATCTTTTGGGTTTATTGCCTTTACCTTGTTTTTTAAGAATTTTAGCTTGGCAGGCATCATCTGTAGTGTCCCCGTAAAGGGGCTGTTTTTCCCATGATAAACTGAGTGTCCATAAGTATGCTTATAAAATGTTTGTCTATACTGCCTAAGATGCCCCTGATGGTACCAGGTTCATAATCTGTATCATCTATTCTTTTGACAGTAAAGATGAAGTCTTCTAAAATGATGTGCAGCTCTACTATGAGGATACTGTACAGCTCGTGGTGCTCAACTACATGGCGGAGGTAAATGTTAACAATTTTTAAATCTGTGGCTGTTTTTTGTAGAGTGTGGGCGTTTCTTCTTGGTCTTCTATGAATTGTTGCCTTTCAGCTTGAAATTCTGAGTCCACTGCTGAGGCCATTGCTTTCGCAGTTTCAGATTTATGGCGACTTGTGTTTACCAAGCAGCTGTATCACAGTAGCGGCTTTCTCAGCACTTGAAAAAGCCGGTGACAGCATGTGATAGTTCAGAGGACAGAGAAGTTGTTGTACTAATGAAGTTACATCAGAACGACAGTACAACTTTTTTGACCTTTGAACTGTCCTACAACAAGGTTTTGACAGGTGCTGAAATCGATGTACAATCGAGGGCTTCCTTATACAATATCACTTTTCTATGCTTCTTTGGTAACTGAAAATAGAGGATAGTGTGGTTCTTATTGTCTACCCAAGCACGTGTGTAGCCATCAAGAGGTGCCATGGTGACCATTTAAACCGCCGAGTGAAGTCAGAGGTTAGGGTCACCATGGCACCCCGAGACGGTTACACATGCTTGGTGCAGATATAGAGCCATACATTATCTTTATAGTGAATGGTTTTGTATCTTGCTAATTTACAAATTTATTTCTTTTCGATGTACATGGCACTTCCAAACACAACAAACCAAAATGTACACAACATAAATCAGGTACTCACTGAAGAAAATGACATTGGGAGACAGAATTCACTCATGGTACAGTTTATCGTACAGGCAGGGTACAGTTTGCAAACTACATTTTACTTGTTACTTAACTTTAACAAAAAGAATAAGACAGAAAAAAGAGAGTCTCTAAAATAACTCTTCAACGGCTGGAGCGTGACGTCTCGACGTGTCCACATGACTGCCTCTGACCCTACAGGAAACAATACACAAGAGGAGGAAAAAAGGTTAGAGGTCTTGGGTTAGAGGCTAATTTGATATAAGTGTTATTGTTAGGCTCAGCTTAGTTGGATTCTGAACTACTGCTATTGTGGATAACGGCAACTCTTCTCTTTGGAACACCAAGGTACTTCATGATTTCTACATTAAAACCCTGTTGGAATATGCAATTATCTCCAAAACAGAACTGAAGCAGGTCACCAAGCTCTGATTTTTTCGCCTTTAGTGGTTGGAGATTAGTGTCATTAGAGGGACATATAGGAGATGATGTGGATGCCTGCACATTGTTTCCACTAAATATGGCACTATTTCTCTTTTGCTTATCATTTGACATTACACTATAGTTATTTATTGATTACACAGCACAGTGCCCAGAGATGTGCTGGACCTCTGTGGTTGGGTCATCACTGTCGATTCTGAATTGCTGAATTCTGTTCTTAATTACTGTTTTGCTCAAGTAACTGTTTGTTAATTTTGCCCACTTGCCCCTCCTGCTGCTATATCCCTCCTTTACCTCTGAATTTTTTTCTTTGCTTTCCCTGTGTCCCTAAATCTCTCCTGTCTCTCACCCACCCTCCTGTGGCACCAGGGCAGGTTAATCTGCCTTCTTGTTCCTGACCACCCACACCCCTTCCCTTTCTCAGCTGTTCCTCCTGTTCTATACCTCTCTTGGACCCCTGCAGTCTCCCCACCCCCCATTTAGCTCCTGTGTCACACTCCTTTGTCTCGCTGCCCTTAATTGTAACCCTTTCTCTCATCTCCTCCCTTAGATTGCAGCCCCTGACCGGGCTTGCCTTCCACCGCCAGAGCAGCCGCGGCTCAAGAAGCCAGCCGCCCCACCTCAACCCCTCTCCACCCGACCTGTATTGAATAGACTTTAGCTCCTCCCACTTGTCTGAGTCACCTCCCTGCTTGAACTCCATAGAGCCTCTCGTTAGGACCTCCCCTAACCTGGTCCACTCTCTCTCTCGCCTGGCCCTCCTTCTGTCTCTTCCCCAGCTGTGCTTTATGACTCACTAGATCCATTTAATCGTACCTACCCTTCTTCTATCTCTCCCTCAGCTGTGCTTTATGACTCACTAGATCCATCTAATCGTACCTACTCTCCTTCTATCTCTCCCTCAGCTGTGCTTTATGACTCACTAGATCCTTTTAATCATACCTACCTCTCCCCCTCCTTCTAGTACTCCACCCCATTCTCTGACATATATCTCTTGCTCCCTCTTGCTGCCCCCCCTTGCCTTTACCAAACATCCGCTGCTGCAGGTTATGATGCACTCCACTATGCCTCCTCAACTGCTTATTCTCTCATTGTTATTTCCCCTCTTCTACCTCCCTGGTGCCTGTTACCCTTCCCCTCCACCAAGTTACCAGTTTGACTTCATCCACTACCACCCAGGCACTCTGCACTTTGAGCTGCACTCACCACCTGCACCCACTTTGGATTATGAATGGTAGCACCCAGGTTCCCCTGAGTGAGGGGCTCAGGCCCACTATTCTCCTCTTCCACTTTTGGTGCACATGACATTACTGTGGGAACAGTGCCAGCAACTCTCTGTACCCATTGGTAAGAAGCGAACCCATAAACTCTCCATCAGGGATCTACACTTGTGTACCCTGAAGCTACTGCTCCTCCTGCTGCTGCTGTCTGGCAACATTCACCCAAACCCCAGCCCTATAACTAATAGCTCAACCAACCAAGTGAAACACACTGGGGCACTCTCTCTAGTGACTCTTAATATCTGCAGCCTTCTCTCAAAGCTTGATGCCCTACAAATTTTCTCTAACCAGTACAAACCTGACATCCTTGCGGTTGTCGAAACCTGGCTAACATCTAAAGTCCCTCACTTGACACTTGGCCTGCCAGGCTACATTGTCTTTAGACTGGCTCGGAAGACTAATAGAGGAGGGGGTTGTGCAATTTACCTTAAAGAGTCTCTCTTAGGCCACCTCATAACTACCCCCCCAGACTCATCTGTGCAGATCCTTCCTATCCGTATCATCCTAGGAGCCCATGGCAAAGTCCTCACAGTTGCTGCAGTGTACATCCCCCCAAAGGAGCAAGTGAAAGGCCTTGATGCCATCCTGGACTTCACCTGATTGCAACCACCCGGTTCCGACTTAATCATGCATGGAGACTTTAACATAAATTGGCTTGCCCCCCGATTTTGGGGGCCTCAAGGATGCCATCTCCTCTGTAAACCTTTCACAACTGGTCACCTCCCCTACCAGACACAACTACAGGACTGGCCCTAGCACCTTCCTGGATTGGATTCTAACCAGCCACCCAACCCATATCTCCAACATCACTGTCCTCCTTGATTCCCTTAGTGATCATTCCCCTGTCGACTGCAAATGGTCAAACAAATTCTGTAAGCTCCCACCATCAGTAATCACCAGCAGAATCCTTCCCCGTGGGAATCTGGTTCTCCTCAAATCCTACCTCAGGCAGCAGGATTGGTCTCCCATCTACAATGCGTCAGACGTCAACTCGGCCCTGGATTTCTTCATCACCACCTTCAACGCGGCCTGTGACTCCTACGCCCCCTTCAAAAAGTGTAAAGCCAAAGCCCTTTGCAACCCTTGGCTCTCCGCTGACCTTATAGTGCAGTTAAAATCAAGGGGCCACCTCTGGCTTCTGGCTTGGGCTTCCAGCTCGCAAACCAACACACAGAACTATAAATGTGCTTGAAATGACTGCACAAAATCTATCTGACAAAATAAAAGCACTTACTACAGGGAAGCTCTCTCCAGTTCATGGGGTAATGGGAGAGCATTCTGGAACAATATCAAAGAAGTAACCAGAAAGCTGCCAAAAACCTCCCCAACTATGCTAGACATCGATGGGACCATCACCCTTGACCTCAGGACAATTGCAAATGCATTCAATACAGCTTTCACGGACCTCAATAATGTTCTCCCCCCTGACTTTTTCAATGACTTAGACTCTACAGCTCACCCTATTAGCACTTCCCCTTCTTCTCACCACCCACCATTCTACTTCAAGGCAGTCAAGATGCATGAAGCCCGAAATTACATTGGCAAAGCAATTGCCAAATCAAGAAATAGTGAGAGCTCACTTGACCTCAAACTGCTGTCCCTCACCCTCGATGAAATGATTAGACCATTAACTAAGATCTTCAACCTCTCCCTCAGCCTCAGCCAGTTCCCTGACAGCTGGAAATCCGCTACTGTTACTCTGGTTAATAAAAATGGAGATAGGGCTCACCATGAAAACTACCGGCCTATCTCCAAATTGTCTCCCCTCTCCAAGGCCATCAAATGCTTGGTTGCTGATCAACGTATTGATTACCTGGACAAACACGATATCTTGTGTGCACAACAGCATGATTTCAGAAAAGGACACAGCACCACTTGTGCCCTCCTGGAATTCACTGGAGCCATCCACAGTTCACTGGATAGTGGTCACCTAGCCAGGTTGGTCTTTATTGAGTTATCTAAGGTCTTCGACACCATCCATCACCAGCTGCTACTGGAACAGCTTTTGAATGCCAGGCTGTCCACTAACTCCACGGCTTGCTCCCTTAGTCTTGCCCAGAACAAATCATATTCCATGCTGATGATGCCATAACTCGCACCACCTATAAGGATCCACAACCCCTGCAAAACAATCTCCAGCTTGGCTTCACCTCAGTAGAGAACTGGTTCACCAAACATAGGCTCATCCTAAACTATAAAAAAACAAAGTCAATGCTTTTTAGTAACTCCCACAACAAGAACAGACTGCATCCCCTGATCATCACAAACTGCCTTGGAATGCTCCTTGAAAAGGTGCAATACTTTAAATATCTTGGGATCTCTCTTGACAGTAACCTGTCCTATGGTGCCCACATCGACAGCATCACCAAGGCTGCAAATACTTGACATGGTTTCCTTTACAGGCAGAGGACATGCCTTACCCTAGAAGCCTTAAGGGTCACAGTTCATAGCTCTGTTGTCTCCATAATCGATTATGGCCTTGTCATATATGGCTCTGCCACTTCAACTGCCCTCAGACGCATTTCCACCTCCCTCAACAAAGCTTGTAGACTTATCACTGGATCTCATTGTCTTACCCATACATGTGACCTCTACACTCAAACTGACTGGCTACAACTCTCAAACCACATAAAATATCAAACCTATATTATGGCAAAGAAGATAACCATGGGCCTTGCACCCCCCAGGTGTACAAGCTCTCCTCTGCCCAAATAGAAATTCCCTCCATACTAGGGGCTCTGAATCTCAACTCCTGCAGGTCCCTCACTGCTTAACCTCTCAGGGTCAATGTAAGGATAAAAAACTGGCTGGACAACAGGACACAGGGTAATAGTAAACGGAGTCCACAGTGAAGAAAGGAAGGCAACTAGTGGGGTACCGCAGGGTTCGGCTCTGGGACTGGTCCTCTTTAATGTCTTTATAGTGACATTGGAAAGCACCTGGAAGGAAAGGTATGTCTCTTTGCAGGTGACACAAAGATCTACAACAGGGTTGATACACAAGGTGGAGTGGAAAGAATGAAAAGGGACTTGGCAAGGTTGGAGGAATGGTCAAATATGTGACAGCTCAGATTCAGTGCAAAGAAGTGCAAGGTAATGCATCTGGGAAACAAAAACCCAGGGAAAGAGTACACAATGGGGAGTGAGTTAATAACACCAACAAAAATCGAAAGAGACCTAGGAGTAATTATATCAGATGACCTAAAGGTGGGCAAGCAATGTGAGAAGGCAGTAAGCAGGGCTGGGGAGATGCTAGGATGCATCGGGAGAGGCATCAACAGTAGAAAACAGGAAGTTATTATACCTCTGTACAGACAGTTAGTGAGACCCCATCTGGAGTACTGCATGCAATTCTGGAGACCCCATCTCTGCAAAGATATAGACACAGTGAAGGCTGTTCAGAGGAGGGCAACCAAAATGGTGCAGGGTCTGCACCAGAAGACATATGAGGAGAGACTAAAGCAGCTTAATATGTATACGCTTGAGGAAAGGAGGGAGAGGGGGGACATGATAGAAACTTTCAAGTATCTTAAGGGAACTAACAAAGTACAAGAGGGTAGTAACTTTCAGAAGAAGAGATGTGCAAGAACAAGCGGGCACAATTTGAAGATAGAGGGGGGACGGCTCAGAGGTAATGTTAG
Source organism: Neoceratodus forsteri (assembly GCA_016271365.2). Taxonomy (NCBI): domain Eukaryota; kingdom Metazoa; phylum Chordata; order Ceratodontiformes; family Ceratodontidae; genus Neoceratodus; species Neoceratodus forsteri. Next base: position 1,431,967,759 of record CM057459.1, read on the forward strand.
AAAGTATTTTTTCACAGAGAGGGTTGTGGATGCATGGAACAGCCTTCCTGAGGAGGTTGTGGAGTCAGGAACAGTGGGAGAATTCAAGAATGCATGGGACAGGCATAAGGCAATTCTAGTGGGGGAAGGAGGAAGTAAGCTGTTGATTAACTAGAATCTGCAGCTTATCCATCAGGTAGCGAAATGGGCAGACTAGGTGGGCCAAGCGGTCCTTATCTGCCATCAAATTCTATGTTTCTATGTTTCATTTGCTTATAGGGCACCTAGCTGGTTGAATAGTCTCAACAGTGAGATCTCAGCCGTTCCAAAGCTTGGCCCTTTCAAATCAGGGCTCTACCTTTCTCTCAGTGCCTCCAGCAACTGCGACTGCCACCACTAACCAGCCCTCCTACAACCCTACACTCCTTGCCTCAGCTCTTTCCACACAGCACTTTCACCTTCTTTACATTATCTTTCCTATTCTCCCCTTCCCTCCCATCCTCCACCTCTTCTCCCTTCCCCTCCACCTGCACTTCTCTATGTGTTGCGCCAAATGCCTCAGGAAACTCTTACCTCCCAGTGTCCCTCCCATGTCTTGTAACACTATTGTACTCCATTGATTGCTACTGCCTTGTCTTAAACAAAATGTATGCATTAATAACCATGGAATTGATTGTTGACCTGTTTATCCTGCCTGTACCTGCCTTGCTTTGTTGTACATGTTGTATTGTCCTCCTACTGATGTGGAACCTGTGTAAAAGAGCCCTGGCTCAAAGGTACTTGTAATCCTAGACACAAATAAATAAAAATAACAAATAAAAATGAGTCTTTGAGTGGCAGCCTTATGGGTTGAGTGATTGGTGATCCATTTATCTTCTGGTAGCCCGGATTGTTTGATGCATTGCATCATCCCTCTAATTTTGTTCTCACCCACAGCCATTGCATGAAACCACTTAGACATGCCACCTTTGTGGAAAACGATGGACGCTAAATAGAATGGTGTGTTAGGGTGCTGCATTTTAGAGGGTCTCTCAGTGGCATATTTACAGAAGGCTGCCACTGGATATCTATCAGGGTTATCCTTATTTTGGTACAGCCTGGGTTTTATTGCACGGATGTCTCTAGGGTTTTTCAACCATTCTAGTCTTGATCTGCCACTCATTGTACTGAGTAAATGGTGTGCCATCAGTGTTGGTAAGGAGCTAAAAGGTCCCCCCCATCGTAGACCATACTGTTCAGCGGTACGTAGGGCAAAGTACAGCCCATTGCAAACAAAAATCATGTTCAACAAGGCAGTGGCATTGTGGAGACCAACTGTACCTGTACTGTATAGTTATTCGATATCTACTTGGGACAGTGCCTCTGAATGCCAGAGTTTGTTGCCCTTCCCCGTTTTCTTTAAATACTTTTGCTTTGCGGCTAGAGTACTTAGTGTTTCCCGAAAGTCTGAAGTATTGCCATGAAAAATAGAATGGCCATAACTTTCCGTTAGCAGGTAGCGGTCTATGCTACCAATAATGCCATGGATAGTGCTAGGCTCTTACTGTGACCCATCTATACACTCCACTTTGAAAATGAAATCGGCAACTAAACTGTCCAGCTATCAGGGATTTCACATATTTTACAGATTTCCCCCACACTCTGCCAGGTAACTTTTGAACACTTTCAAGTCCACCTCCGTTTGTTTCAATGTCTAGCACTTTCTTGATCCTGTATGAACTTTTCCCTTTCTGTGAGGACTTCTGAAAAAAACACGGCTGCCATTGTATTTGTAGCTCTGTACAAACTGTCAGACTGATGTTTATATCTCAGAGCACTACAAACTGCAGCTGCAGTTCACAGGGTGCGCGAGACAGCATTCCTTTCTGTTATGCTGCAGTAGATACATAGCTGAAGCAGCACGACATGATAATGATGTATTTACTGCAGCATAATAACTCTGTTGCAGTTATGGTTTTCCATAGATAACAGCATTCCACCATGCACTATATAGTAAGGATATATGTTTAGTTTATTGTTCTAGGAATTAATACCTTTGAGCCAAAGGCTCTTTTACAAAGGTTCCATGTCATAAAAGTACGTAAACAACAAGACAATGTTACAAACAATTGGCAAGCAGTTTAAAAAGGCTGCAATAAAACAGTAACATTCAATTACAGGAAAGAATGAAACTCAGAGGCAATTTAAGGAAAAGAATAAGGAAGAAAAAGTAGGAGGAGATGGTGGAGAGAAGATAAGAAGTTTAGTAGCAGACAGGACCAGTTAGTTAATGGGGGTCCTGTCAAGTCTTTGTCAAGTGAGGGGTTGTGGCTATTGATGGAAACAGCTGAAAGTGTAGTCAGAGGGTAGTCTTTAGTCAAAGCAGTCACAGGAGCTGGAGGCTGTGAGGTGAGCATATAGCATAGATTTGAAAGCTCCCAATGATGTGGAGGATAGAGTGGGTAAGTTAAGGCCATTGTACCAGGTAGGGGCATGATAGGCAAATGATCTTTGTCCCTGAGCAGTCCGGCACCCGGGGACCTGAAAAGGTTGGTGCTCAGATCTTCTGGTGGGATGAGTGCCGTGATTCAGGAAGAGTAGATCTTGGATACAAGGCGGAGTGAGTCCCAAGATTGATTTTTTTTGCCTTCAAGCATGTGAGATACATTAGGCGATTTGAGAGTTGTAACCAGCTGGTTTCCACGTAGAGCTCACAGGTGTGGGTCCGTCTCTGCGCTCCAGTGAGGAGTCGACAGGCCTTGTTTAGGGCTGTTGAGATGCGCCTTAGTGCGGTGGTAGTAGCAGAGCCATAGATAATTAGACCATAGTCTTATGATTGAGATGACGGAGCTTTGTACAGCAGTCCTCAGGGCAGCTTGGTTAAAGAATTGATGGTTCTGGTACAGTATTCCTACGCGTTGGATCACTGTTTTTGTGTTATCAATGTGGGTCTCAAAGGTAAGACATTGGTCAAATGTGATGCCAAGGTGTTTGAAAGTATTCACTTGTTCGAGTATATTTCAAGGGGAAGTTTTTATTGTGAGTGGAATATGCCTTCTGTTTTGATGACTGTCGAAAAGCATGGTTTTTGTTTTTTTGTGATTTAGGACCAGCTTGTGATCAAGGAACCACTTTTCAACATAAGAGAAAGCAAGTTGCAAGCTCTGATGTAGTGGTTTGGGATCCTTATAAGAGGAGAGAATTACAGCGTCATCAGCATATAGTATTATTTTTTCTGGGCAGGATTCAGGGAGCGAGTTTAGGAATACGCTGAAGAGGAGAAGGAATAAGATTGATCCCTGGGGGACACCAGAGAGGACCGGTTTAGAGTCGGAAAGAACATCAGAGATTTTTACTGTTTGTGATTGTTGTGCCAGGTAACTTTTTACCCAGGCATCTGGTCCCTCAGCTAGCCCAATATTGAGCAGAAGTGAGATTAATAAGCCATGGTGAACAGTATCAAAGGCTTTTGTGAGGTCAATGAAAACAGCTCCGGTTTGGTATCCCTTATCCATGGCATTGTGAACTTCTCCTGAGAAATCTAGTAGGGCAGTCGACGTACTGTGTCCTTTCCTAAATCCGTGTTGTTGCATACAGAGTAAATTATACTTTTGCAGGTAGTCTGAGAATTGATCAGCCACGATACGTTCAAGGGCTTTGGAGAGGGGTGGAAGTATTGATATAGGCCGATAGTTCCCTGGTGTGGATTTGTCACCTCCTTTGAGCACTGGTGTAACTATAGCGGGCTTCCATTTGCTAGAAAATTGACTTTGGCAGAGGAAGAGATTGAGAATTTTGGTGAGAGGGTGGATCACTTCTTCCAAGGTGAGAGACAGCATCTTTAGATCAATGGTGTCACTGCTAGTTCTTGATTTAGAGCAAGCCTTTTTTATGTATTTGTAGGCTTCATGTGCCTTAACTATTTTGTGATGTAACTTGTAATACTGCTCACTCTCAAACAGGTGAGGCTATCATGCACTTAAATGGCTGTTCCACATTGTTGCTATCCCATTTGTTTATTGCTGTCTCATAACTGCATCAAAAAGGGAATTCAGGTCTTCTATTTAAATTCCTAACAAAGATAATACCAGAGTATTAGAAACAAGCTGTGCCTTGTTTTCCTTTTTTGCCTTGTTGGTATATCCAAAGGGGATTTTTCCCCTTTGTGCTCCGCTTGAGGAGGTCCAAACCATGCTTATAAAACAATTTTTTTTTTAAAGAGCTAGTGCAACAATAACAAGCAGACAGGAAAACAATACACATTTTAAGAAGTAGTCAGCTGTAAAGTTTTATTTCAAAAGTATTTTTTCTATTTCCTTTTGCTCATTAGAAAGTCTTCTATGTGATAATATTGTGTTGGATGTGTAGAACAGTTAGCCTTGCGGCAGACGTATCTCACTTTGTCCTCCCACTACATCATCAGCATTGTGATCTCACTGATTGTGACATCACAGGTGACTAACATGCAGCTCCTGAGTGGCTGGTCCTATGCAGGAGTGATGTCACAATCAGTGAGGTCACAATGCTGATGATATTGTGGGGGGAAAGAGAGACATGTCAGCTGCCGGGCAGAGTGTTGTCCTACTCACCATAGCACAGCTTAACTAAATAGTCCGCAAGGATAATTGTGAAGTCACCCATAATGAGACTGTCTGGAATAATGTGCCTTTTACCTTGTTCCATTCGACTCATCTCCTTGAATCTGTATTTTGTGTTACCCTGTATTGTTGTAGTGCTAAGTTTAAGACTAATTCTTCTAAATATATGTATCATTGTGCCTGTCTACTGTAATGAGCTTGACCATGGTCTGCATTTTGTACCTGTCACCATTGTAATGTGTTTTACCTACGTCCGTAACTCTCCCAGGTCATGCTTGAAAACAGGCAATTTTCATTGTCTAGAGCACTTAGCCGGTAATCAAAAACTAAATAAATTAATTAACCAAGTGGAAAAGCATACCTACCTCTGTGACAGGAAGCTCCTGCCACTCTTGAGGACTGGCCTTTCCTTAAATCTGTTGCAACAGTTCTTCTATTTCTAAGCCTAATCTATCCTTTACTATTTCTAGTCCAGAATGCTGGCCACCTATGGGCACCCCCTTCCCTTACTTGACTATGACCTCTTTAATTTTCCTTTTCCCTCTCAAGTCCTCGTACAGGGAGGTTATTGTTGTGACCTCCAAGCATATGTAAAACAGGTTGTGTTTATTGTTGTTGGATTTAGTATGTAATAGCACTATGTCATAATATACCTTATGTTTATGAAACCTGTATATGTTGAAAATACCATGGTACTAGGTATTTTTGATAATGATAGAAAGTACTAGGTGAGGGCTGGGGGGGGAGGCAGCTTGAGCGTCCCACGACTGCTCGCTGTCTTCAGGGAGGGAAGGGGCTGTGATCCGGTGCTGAAGAGACCACTGGTGGAGGCCAGGGGTAGAGCAACATGTCAGGATCATTGGGATGGTGCGTGACAGACATCGGCTCTTGCCTTGACGTCCGGACATCACGCACTTTAAGAAAGCCAGGAAAATCACTCGCTGACCACCAGATGATGGCTCTCTGTTCCCTGAGGGCCTCCAGTGCCTTCCCAGGGCCTCCTGTTCCTCGGCAGCATCCCTGGGCCCTAGGAGTATGTGCTGGGGTCATGCCTCTCCCCCCGGTGCCTTTCCCCTCAGAGGAGGGGGACCCGCCCAGCGAAGGGATACGCCGGGATATCCCAGGGGTCGACTGCGATACAAGGATCAGAGGAGGGCTGGGTAAGGACAGTAGGAGCTGGGGGGGGACTTGGTAGAGCCCAAAGGAGTGGTGGACCAGTGAGAATGGGGCGGGGAAAAAAAAATACTAGGTGACTCTTACAGAAATTAAGTTAGTTGTGCTATTTAAAATGCATGTAAATTGCTGTACTGAACAAGTCTAAAATTTCATGGTGATTTGCATTTATCCTATGATGCTTTGCATTATGGAAGTATGTATGATGTTGTATTTCTTTGAAAATTGATTTGTTGCCAATGCCCTTTGGGGTAACCCTTTTTCCAGTGTTCCTGCACTGAGGTTCTTTGTTTTTAGCTTGTTTTCTTTTTTTCTTTTTGAGCCGCCACTACCCAAGCAAACAGAGCCCACATAGGGATGAAGGGTTTTCACTGAAAAGTGGTTAGATCAGAGATCAGTTTCAATAGGAGCTGGCTAAATGCAGAGTAAGGACATTCATAGCCTGATACTGCAAACTGATGTACTGAAGAAGGAATATGGCATTGCAGAAGCTTATTTCCTATATTCTGAACAGACATCACACAGAGATTGTGTGTTGAACCTGAAGTTTGGTATCTGGTCCATCTGTTATCCCACAACCTCTCCACAACCTCAGTTATAAAATGTAATGGTTGACTGCCTTTAAAAACGAATACTAGTTTTAGGCTGTACACTAGCTCTTTAAGTAAGTCATCAAAAAAACTTTATAGTGCTATTGCAAATCCAGTACTTACCCTCTAATGCAAGATCTTGAGCGTCATGCCTACCAACTAGCAGAGACACTAAACACTGTCGCTGCTTCCTTTTTGGCTATAAGCCTCCCCAGGTTATGCACAGGCCAGCTTGGGCATGAGCATGAAACACGCTGATGTTACGATGCACAACAAGTCAGTGACGTGCTGACATTATCATGTTCATGATGTATCAGCTCACAAGGCGAGAGGACCTGCCAACCCTGACCTGGCCTGATCCACTGTAAATTACAGTGGACCCACACTTGAGACACAGTATGGGGGAACCTGATGGGATTACTACATTTTTATACTGTGGCAGTAAATAAGGGAATGTGGCTGCCTTCTGTACTAGCAGGGCAACATAATCCACCCCAACCTAGCAACTTCCTTCTGATAAGCAACCACAAATAAAAAACAGAGAGCTTTCTCAAAAAGGAAAGCTAAAACAATACCCTAATGTACAGCACTACTGAAAATAACCCTAGATGAAACAAAATAGTATGACCAACATACAGAATTAGCGTGAGGATGAGGAGGTATAAACAAATAAGGGACATACATAAAATAACAGTAAGTAGAATGGTGATTGATTACCGAGTTCTGAGGACTACAATACTAGGGTCGGGGGAACTAATTAGTAGGTTGGTTACAGCAGAGTGGGCCTGATACCTGGGGTTGGAGGCTAATTACTGGGGTCACCTGTGATTACTGGAGAGGAGACATATAACTGGTGTCAGGAGGCTGATTACTGGCTGAAAGGAACTCCTTGGGGAGGCAGTATAGCGCAGTGGTTTAGGGCTCTGAGCTGCAAATGTGGAGGCCTGGGTTTGAATCCCACAGCCCTCACTTGCATACTGTGTGACCCTGAGCAAGTCACTTAGCTTCTCTGTGCTCCCAGGTCACAACTGTAAACAAGCTTCCATCTTAGTATGCCACTGTTGGTTAAACAACTGAAAAAAAAAAATTAATGGAGTTTGGTGTAGATTACTGAGGGATTAGTGTAGGATTGATTAATAGGGTCAGGCTGACTGGTTGGAGTCTGATTTCCAGATGTTTAGTGGAATTGATAGTTGGGATCAGGGGATGATTACTGGAGACAGGGAATTGATTTATTGGTTCTGGGTGGATTTCTGGGGGGTTGAATGGACTAATTAATGGGGACAGAGTGGTGATTTCTGGGGCTGTGATGGGATTGATGAATAAGATCCATGGGTTGATTTCTGGGGGTCAGTGGGACTGATTAATGGGGATGGAGCTAATTACTGGGGATCAGAGGTCAAAGTCAAATCAAAGTTTATTGGCAGGAAATAACTCCATTGAGCAAGCTCATTTACAAGGAGGTCCTGAGACAGGAAGTGTACACTCAAACAATATAAGCAACTCGAGATATATACATGTACAATATAAGCAAGGCAGTATATACAGGAGATGTACATCAGGAGGCTTCTTGGATGTTGGAAAGAAATATTTACAAGAGTGACGAATAGGAATGGCTGATTATCAGGACTGCGATTTTTTGTTCAGGGTTAGACGAACTGAAGGGGTTCGGGGCTGATCATTGAAGGACAGAAGGACTGATGAATGGGTCAGGAGCTTGATTTCTGTGGGGTTGGTGCCAGTGAAACTGATAAAGGGGATTGGGGGCCGATAACATGGTCAAGGCACAGCACTGAAACCGCATTGGTCATGGTGCATAATGACCTTCTTAGGGCAAGAAATAGAGGAGAGTGGCCAGTTCTCATTCTCCTCAGTCTCTCCTCAGCTTTTGACACTGTGGAACATAACTTGTTGCTGGATCATCTCAGGGAGCATTGTGGACTCACTGGAACTGCCATCTGCTCATTTCAGTCCTTCCTCAGAGATAAGACACAGAGGCCAGTGATGGTAAATTTCTCCTCACTCCCAAAGCCCCTGCTCTATAGTGTGCCTCATGGATCAATCATCTCACCCATGCTGTTTGCAGTGTACATGCTGCCCCTGGGAGGGATCATTAGATGGTACAATCTGGGTTTTCATATCTGTGCCGATGATACCCACTTGTATCTGCCTTTACACTCGGGATGCCGGACATGGTCAAGGTGCTACATTTGTGCCTGGCCAAGATTCAGGACTGGATTTCATTAAGCTGGCTAAGACTGAACCCAGACAAGACAGAGGTACTAGTGATTGAGCCTGGTCAACGGTGGGGAGCGGACGCCACCGAGGAGACAGGTAGCTTAGTGTTTGGCTCCTCCAGATTGGTAGCCTCTGCTAAGGTGAAGACTTAGGGGGTAATTCTGGATGACAAACTGACAGTTGAGGCTCAAGTGTTGGCTGTACTCTGGAGTGATCATCTCTGAAACATTGCCTGAATCAAAGCCTTGATCTCCCCTGAAGATGTGCCATCAGTAGTACATATCTTTCTTATGTCCAGGCTCGACTACAGTAATGCTGTATACCATAGGGTGTGTGGACGTGTCCTACCTTGCAGCTGGTGCAGAACACTGTAGCCAGAAGGTTGACAGGCCTTCCCAGGTCATATCATGTAACCCCAGTTTTGCATGAGCTGCACTGGCTGCCGGTAAAGTGGTGCAACACCTTCCAGGTTGGTTTGATGACGTGTAATGCCCTATATGGACTGGGTCCTGGTTACATGAGAGACCTCTTGATTCCCTATCAGACCTCCCACCCCCTACACTCCTCTAATGTTGGCCTCCTAGCCATTACCAGGGCAAGGCTCAAATCTTTGGGTGATCAAGCGTTCACACTCACTGGACCTACCCTGTGGAATAAGCTGTCATGATCCCTATGGGAGCCCCCCCCACAAGTGGAGTCCTTCAAGAGGGGCCTGAAGTCCATCCTTTTCAGGAGGCCTTTAGTTCTGCTTAGCAAGCTCCTTGATCTGATGCCACCTGGATATTTTATGGGTTTACTGTGATTTTGCACATTTTTTTTATATAACTTTTTATGCCCTGATCACCCCTGGCATGCCTCCTTCCATCCGGTCCCCACAGTCCCATCACCCATCTTCTCCAGGACTTACATTCTTGCCTATGTCCCAGCTACTGGATTGTGACAGGGTGCCCTGTCACCAGTGCGAGGCCTGCGAGGGACTGGACTTCATCCTGTGGCCCAGGGGGTTTTCCACCTTGGTTTGGTTTCCCCTATGACCCGAACTGTGCAATGACATGGCAGACAAACTCCACCTCCGCAGAGACGTCCCAACATGTCTAGTCGTGGCCCTGCCTCCTGTGTGCCTGGACCTGAACTACCATCCGAACAGCTCCAGATGACAATATTACAGTGGGTCATGGTAACCCCTTCCCTGAGGGAGGAGAGCTATCCTTTGGATGCTTAATCCTCCCTCCCCTGGATGGCCCCAGAGCGATCCGTATCTGTTCCCGAACCCAGGTCACCAGTGTGGCAGGAGGTAAAGCACCAGCGCCTCAGCCCTCCACACCACTGGGCCAGCCCTTTTGCACATATTTATTCATTTGATACATTTTATTATTATATGTTCTTGTTTATTGTACCATGTTGTAAGATGCTCTGAGCCCCAGGGAATGGGCGCTTGAAAAATAAAGTTAGTAAGACTGCTACTACAACAATCTGAATAATGGGGTCAGGGCTGATTTCTGGGGGCTGGTGGGACTGATTAATGGGGTTAAGGGGAATAATTACTGGGACTGGGGACTGTTGAATGGGGTGTGAGGGGCAGAATACTTAGGGTTGGGCTAGTGATTAATGGGGTTCAGGGAATGATTATATGGTTTAGGGGTGCCATTTACCTGGGTCAGAATGATTTCTTGTGAGCAGGGGGACAAATACCTGAGGAAGGAAGTTGTTATTGGAGTCACGGGGGGCTGATAACTAGGAAGGAGGTGACTTATTTCTGGGGATGGGGCTGATAACCAGTTTTGTGAATTTAGTTGTCTTTATCTCCATGGTAAAACTTTTGCCCAGTACTGTCATTCTTCCTTGATGCAGGTCACCTTTGAAATTGGTCACTTGTTGCTCAAGGGCTCTAAATCAATAAAATTTGAAATATGAGTAAGTGGGCAGATAGGTGGGGCGGGGGGGTTGTGGGAACAGGGGACTGATCACTGGTATTGGGGTTGTTTAAAGAGCCATTGTTGAGATATATGGAGATGTACTGTAGATCAGATCTTGCTATTACTGCCGGTGTTACGTTTTGAGCCATTTGAAAAATGTTGCCTTATGTAATAATTGGTAAATTTGGTATGGGACACTTAGAGACTGAAGCCTATGCCTTTGACTTAAAGAATCTGGAAAAAGTACAACTACCATGTTAACAATGTAGTGCTCCTGCAATGTGAATACAAACATAGCAGTTGTCAGGGTAGTGTCAAAGAAGTGTAGCTGGAAAAACGTAAAGGGTGTACATTGCTAATGGAGTGCAGATTTGTAAATTAATGTGGAGAAGATGGAAGGTTTGATACCTTTTATTGGACCGAGTGCCTTGTACAAAGATGGAATTATACACAAGCTTTCGGGGCCTCACAGGTCACTTCTTCAGGTGAATAGCAAAACTGAACAACAAGCAGTATTTATATCCACTGTGGAGCAATTAAAAATCAGGAAGTGAAGTAGGAAGCTGATAAAGTGGACTAGAGATGAAAGTCTAAGATGCAAAAATTAAAAACATGAGAAGAAATGGGGAGGGGGGCATAGTAGGAGATAATTAATGTGCACTCCATATATGTTGAAAAATAAAAATGAGCTTTACTTTCAGTCAGTGGTGCCGGAATGGTTTGAAAAGTGGTAGGGCCAAGGATGTAAGGGGTACATTTTCCTCTATTAAATATATTACCATGATAGCAAAAAGTGCTAGGGCCACTTATGAAACTGCTAGGGCCACTTATGAAACTGCTAGGGCCACTTATGAAAGTGCTAGGGCCACTTATGAAACTGCTAGGGCCACTTATGAAAGTGGTAGGGCCATGGCCCTAGTGGTCCCCCCATTCCAGCACCTAAGCTCTCAGTGGCTGCCCCAATAATGCACTCACGTGTCTGTTTCAGGGATATAATGCACTCTCCATGGGTGGAAAGGCACTCTGCTTCGCCTCATGCTTCCTTTGCATCAAAGCACCATGCATTACATTCCTATATAACTCACACCTTGTCATGTGCTATCCTATATTAAATATTCCAAATTCCAACAGTATACATGACATACTGGTTAGGAACCACTGTAGAACATTAAAGCATTTTTATTGTTGTATTTTTCTAAAGCCTGACAGAAAAAAAAACCTAAATATTAGACAACAATATAATGTTCGCCTAAGTACAATGGTGTAATAATTTACAAAATCAGCAATACCCATTTGCACATTTACCATCAGGTTAATATCAGTCAACAGGAAGGCACATTTCAAAACCAAACCCTGTGTGTATAAAAAGGAGAAGGAATTCAATCCAAAAAATGTTTTCAGTCCAGAACTTGTCTGAAAAAAAAGCTAAGTTGGTTTATTTCCACAAACTCCACACTGAAAATGTTTCTATGCTGAAAACACTCATATAAACTCACACCTCTTGAGACTTTGTTCATTGTTCTTGCAATGGGGAGTTTTTGCTCCATTTACCTTCATGGATTTCTGCGTAGAAAGCCTCGGTAGAAGTCAAATTTCCATAATGTTCCACAATTCTCCATGATTTCTTCACTGAGTCTCAGCATAATCCATATCTTCTATGGAGGCACTGCAAAAATTCCATGTATTTCTCGGCCCCAGGCTCTCTGGATCCAGGACCTCTGCCCTTGGATGACCACATTTTCCCTTGCCCCAGCTTCCATCTGACCTAGATGTACCCCTTTCCCTCCTCAGCTTATTTGTCTTCCTAATCCACTCAACATACCCCTGCCTCATGCTTCACTGGCCCTGCTAGTTTCTATTGCCCTGCCCAAGGACCACCCTACCTCCCACCACCCCAGCCCCAGCTTGCTCGAGGCTACACTGGCTCTCTCAGTTCCCACAGCTCTTCCTCTAGATCACCCAGCTCCCCATGCCCTGGGCTTGCCTGGTCTCCACATCTCCCTTGGCCCTGTCTTTGTTTCACCACAGCTCACCCTGCCCCAGCCCATCTTGGTCCATGCAGGCCCTCTGGTTCCCTTGGCCCTGCCACTGGACCACCACAGCCCCAGGCTGTTTTTGTCCATGTTGCCCCTTTTCTGGTCACCTCCCAGCAACCTGAATCAGCTCCGGACCCTGATCATCAGCATGTGGAGCAGAAGCTCTACCACTGAGCCACTGGGTCGGTGCCACCCCGGCATTTATGAGAACGGCTGCACCACACTGCTCATCTTACTTCAGTCTCTTGTCTGTAATGACCACCAGATCCAGTCCATTGTCCTTTGCGTTGTACTTTTTGGTTTTTTTATATATTTGTCATTCAACAATCACCACAGCAGTGTGAACCCTTTTTTGCAAGTTTATTGTTAACTCCAAGAGATAGTAGCTATCCATAACATTCCTGCAACCTTTTTGCTAACTTCAGAAAATTGCAGATAGCTGCAAACGTAGGTTGCGATATAGTGTTCCAGCTAGCTGCAACCACCTGCTAACTTGGCATTTGCACTTCTTGCTATGCTTCTGGGTTGCAGCGGTGTATCAACAATATTTTAGGCATATTGCTGCTAATAAATCTTTTTTGTAAGGGCAAGCATCCCATGTTATCCAGACCCCAATCCTCTATGGTTACCTTGGTTGACTTGGGAAAACCATGGGAGATTCCAGTCTGGATTACAGACAAATCATGGAGATTGGTTTTGTAATTTGTTATCTGGGGTGGGAGGGGCAGGTGCCAGGTTCATACTCATGGTGATATTCACATATTTAGTACAAAAGGCTACAAAATAGATGGTTTGCTATGTCTGCAACAGATATGAAAAATGGTTGGTTGTCACAGTTTGTAGCTATGGTAGAATAAACTGGTTGAACTGAACATCACTACTACACTGAAACAAAACAAGCATTTGTCAATGCCGAACGTTGCTTGCTTGTATGTGCTGTTTAGGTATTTAGAAGTGACAGTTTCATGCCTTCCTCCCAAGACATCCACTGTGTCTTTCCGTTCAGTATTCACAGAAGAGTGGGAGGCGCAAGGGCCACAGCAGTACAGCAGTTGCCAAGGGGGTGAAGAGGTGGACAAAAGAGTCCTGCAGGAGCTCACTAAATTGAAGGTAGACAAAGTGATGGAACCAGATGGCATACACCCAGGATATTAACAGAACTGCGAAGGGAGATAGCAGTACCTCTGGCAGCCATGTTCACTGAGTCATTCAACATGAGTGGATTGGAGGAGGGCACATGTGGTCCCTCTACACAAGTCCGGCAGCAGGGAGGAGGCAGGGAACAATAGGCCATTCAGCCTCACCTCGGTAGTGGGGAAGATCATGGAGACATTGCTTAAAGAAAGGATAGTGGGGCATCTAGATGCCATCGGAACCAGGACCATAGACAAGATGGATTCACAGTGGGGACATCATGTCAGATAAATCTGTTGATTTATTTGACTGGGTGACAAAGGAAGTGAATCAGGGTGGGGCAGCGGACAACGCTTACCTTGATTTCAGCAAAGCCTTTGACACCATCCCATATAGGAGGCTGATAAACTAGCTGGGTAGGCTGGACATGGGGGAAAGGGTGGTAAACTGGGTTAGAAACTGGCTAACAGACAGGAGGCAGAGAGTGGTGGTAAATGGTATGCAGTCTAGGGAGAGGGGGCAACCAGTGGGGTGCTGCAGGGATCGGTCCTGGGGCCAGTTCTGTTCAATGTCTTCATTAGTAATATTGCAGAACATCTAAAGGGAATTTTTTCACCAGATTTTCAACATAGCCATTTTAAGACCTCTGCTCATGAACAGTGTCACTGTGATTTTCTTAATTTGTCCCGTACATTGATTTCGCACACCGACTGCGTCATTGTGCGCTACGGCGGAAACACGTTTTGAGTGAGATGTGAAAAATGACAGCTGTACTATTTATAAGAAGGTGTGGCAAAATGGCAATGTTGGAAATCTGGAGTGAAAATATTGAAAATTCGTGAACTTATGAGCGTGCATAGGAACTGTACAACGCACGCTCGTAAAACAGTCATTTTTTGGAATTTTTTCATCAAATTTTCAATATAGCCATTTTAACACCTTAGCTCATGAACAGTGTCACTGTGATTTTCTTAATTTGTCCCGTACATTGATCTCACACACCGACTGCGCCATTGTGTGCTACATGGGCAGAAACATGTTTTCGGTGAGATGTGAAAAATGGCAGCAGTACTACTCATAAGAAGGTGTGATAAAATGGCAATGTTGGAAATCTGGAGTGAAAATATTGAAAATTCGCGACCTTATGAGCGTGCGTAGGAACTGCGCAATGCATGCTCGTAAAACAGTCATTTTTAGGAATTTTTTCACCAAATTTTCAACATAGCCATTTTAAGACCTCTGCTCATGAACAGTGTCACTGTGATTTTCTTAATTTGTCCTGTACATTGATTTCGCACACCGACTGCGCCATTGTGCTCTACATGGGCGGACACACGTTTTGGGTGAGATGTGAAAAATGACAGCTGTACTACTCATAAGAAGGTGTCATAAGATGGCAATGTTGAAAATCTGGAGTGAAAATATTGAAATTTCGCGAACTTACGAGCCTGCATAGGAACTGCGCAACGCACGCTCGTAAAACAGTCATTTTTTTGAATTTTGGCACCAAATTTTCAACATGGGTTTTGGGACCCCTTCTCATGAGTGATGTCACTGTCATGGCATTATTCAGGCCGAAGGGTGATTTTAGCACGCAGTGACTCGCGCGGTGACTGCAAAATCCGCGCCGGGCGGAAGCTCTTGCTGTGACAGTGACATCGATAGAAGGGGTCCTTAAATATGTTATGGTGCTCAAAATATACCTGAGATATGCAACAAAGTTGAAACCCCCTATCTAGCCCATTATACAGCTTACCGCATTTCCTCAGTTCGCAGTCGGCTTTGAAGAGTGCAGACGTGTTCCCGTCCACCGAAGACTGTCGCGCGGAGTCCAGAGGTAAGTATGGGGTGAGGCGGTGTGGGAAGGCTGGGTGCGCAGTGGGTGGTTGCGGGTTGTGGGGGTTGGGAGATGCGCCCAGGACAGTTTTGTTTTGTTGTTTTTAAAAAATTGACTACGTGGATCGCTTGCCACGCTGGGGTGGGCTCCCAGCATGGCACAAGGACATTAGGGGGCATTCAGCTGACGGGGATTGGGCACCCCGTAGGCATGGCATTTGTTGCCATGCTGGGGTGGGCTCCCAGCGGCACAAGGAGCAGGCATTCAGCCAACGGGGGATTGGGCACCCCCGTCGGCCAAAGGACCACTTGCCACGCTGGGGTGGGCTCCCAGCGTGGCACTTACTACTGGGGGGGGGACGCAGCTCAGCCAACGGGGATCGGGCATCCTGTCAGCTATACAGTGCGTGCAGGGAGCGGGGGCGCGCACGACTGCTGGGCGTCTGTGGGGGGGGGCTGCGCATGAGCAGCCGATATCTTATCGGTGCTCACTGAAGTGTAGCTCCCCCTTTCAACTGTATGCCACTGCATTTTGGAGCATGTCACAGACAGCTCCAAAATGCATTGGCTTACAGGGGTCGCGCCTGCCAACACACTGACTGAATTGGAGGAGGGGGTGACCCACCTCCGAAATCTCCGATGATGGCACTATGTTTCTTGCACATGCGTGCAAGCAACATAAAAAATGTCTGCAGAAGAAGGCCTTGCAGTCAGTTCAGTCTGCCAGATAAGGTTGTACAGTACATGTCGACAGGGAATCATGAGTGACCCCCACCTCCCGATCCCTTGACTACAGCATATTTACTTCACGCTCAACGAGCTGCACACTCACTTGGAAATCAATGTTCAGTAAAAACCTCAGGTCACTCACTGGCTTGGTGGAGGAGGGTAGGTGAGTATGTCCCACAGGTGGGGTGTGTCATATGTCTTTCAATGTTGTCTGGATGTTTTCTCAAATTCGGGACCTAGATGCATTTTGAAATTTGTCCAAGGGAAATGAAAGTGTGAGTGGCTCTTTACAGAATGTCAGAACTGTTTTTAAAGCAGTAGTTCATGTTACAGGAATATTTGTACACTGTTTTATAAGACTGAGGTAATACCTTATTTTGAACGTTCAGTCTGAATATTATATTTGGGCCCTCAAGTATACGGGCATTCATTATTCATTATTCGAGTGCTTGTTAAAAACTGCCCCCCACCCTCCTCCCCTTTCCAATCTCCCCCACCCTCTGCTACAAGCTCAATCCCACACACACACACACCCAGCACCCACAGTTTCATAGTTTTATGTAATATGAAAAAAAGCTCCCACGTTGAGTGACTGTCACAACTCACCAACCTCCATGGCTGTTTGCCATCTTAAGGGCTATTTTCTAGTAAAATAAAGATTTATGCCCACCCCACCCTGGCAGCATCCCATCCAACCCTCTGCCCCCCCGCCACAGCACCCAATTTTCTTCTTTAAGCGGCATGACAAAGAAGGCGAGTAGCACAGCCCACCCCCTTCCATGGCTGGCTGCAGACTTCTGAATGAAAATGCTCACATGCTTGCTGACATAGTAAAACCAGCTGATTACATGATCAGACGCTTTTCCTATGTATGCAAGCGTGTAACTGCGCAGGCGCTTTTATTCAGAAGACGATGGTCAGCCACGGCTGAGGATGGGCTGTGTCAGTCGCTTTCTTCTTGGTTCGCCCGCTTCAGAATTTGGTGCTAGAGGTAGAAGGAGCACAAGAGGGTGCTACTGGTGGGGTTGGGGTGGGGGACATACTTGTTTATAGTGCTAAAAATGGCAGCCAGCCACGGAGGTGGGCAGATTGTGTCGGTCCCCCATTATTGGAGTTTTTTTCCCCAAAATATAAATTTATATAGTGGTAGCCATCCTAAATTTCCATATCACTGCAATACCTCAGTAGCTTATATATTACCTTACTGTGTTTAGGGAAGCAGCTGCAGGGTTTCTAATTGTCTGTGAGAGGAGCAGTAATGAGATGTGAATACTGTTTCACGGTACCTAAATGTGGTACCAGGAGTTCTGAGGTAAGAGGGACGTTTAGGATGGCTATATCAAATTGCTGGTGCTAGAGGCAGGAGGGTGGAGTTGGGATTCTAACTGGGGGTGAGGAAGGCTTGCATATTTTAAAGATTCTGGGCTGGAGAGGAGGGTGGGGCTGTTTCTTTTTCTTTTCTTTTCTTTTTTAAACACCAAGGGCCAGATATTCAAACTGCGCTATTTTGTGGAGCAAGCCCTTGCACTGCACAAAATAGTTGTGCAGGGGTGTGGCCAGAGTGATATTCAAAGGAGTTGTGCCCTTGAGCAACTCCTTTGAATATCACCCCCGGCCACAGCCACTGTGCATGGCGCAGTGGAACTTGCGCCACCACAAGTGGACAGAGTGGAGCATTCAACTTGCAGTGGTGCAAGTACCATTGCCATGCGCCAAAATCCCGATACTCAAGGTGACATGCAAATGGGGCCATAATTCATGCAAGGCTGGCGGGGCCATTGCATCTGATTATGGCTACATTTGCAGCCAGCTCAACATGCAGGTGCGCCCGATCCCGAGGACTTGCCTGGCACCCTGCCAGGCAGCAGCCGTCGGGGACCGACGCCCTGCAGCCCAATCGCGGGCAGAAGACTGTAAAATCCCCACCACCACCCCCCACTGGCCCGATCGCGGGCATAGCTTAAATCCCCCCCCCACCAGCCAGATCGCGGGCAGCAATGTCTCCCCGAACATAGCCCTGGTGGTCCGGTGGACCAAAAATCCCGATCATGAGATGTAATAATTAGATACACCCCGAGACACAGCCCTGGTGCCTGAGTGTCCCCCACCCCACCCACCCACGAAGCCCCACCACCCCACTCCCCGGCAGCTGGCAGTATCTCACTTTCGGCCTGCCGCCGCCCATCACCACTGACTGCTTCAGTAGGGCTGCATGCCCATTGGTGCAGAGCAAGAGCCAATGGCGGCAGCCCATACCGTATAAGATAGTCCAGTTTGTGAATGAATGTATTGTGTTGCACCCTGCAATGTAGCAGCTCACCTGCGGGTGGCCCTCGACTTGAGCCTTTTTTTTTGGCTCAAAGTTGTGCAGGCACAGGTTGGGGGCTGCGCCTGCACAACTCTGCACAGCCCGGCTGAATATCGGGCTGTGCAGTTTATGCATGGTTCTTCCCCCTCCAGTTCATCATGCATTCATTTGCATTGCGCTGTTGCTCAGCATGTTTTCTGTGGAGCAACTGCCTCCTGCTGAATATCGCAGAATGGAGCAAGTTCGGACTTGCGCAGGCGCAACCCTATTGCGCATGGTGCAACCTTTTTGAATATCTGGCCCCAAATATGAATATGAATACTGATTACCTGAATATTCCCTGGAACGTAGGGAGTATGTAGAGGCAGGGGAAAGGAGGGAAATTATATATGTGGGGAGCAGATTGAATGAGAATTTGGAAATGAAGGATAGAGAGTGGATGAGATACTTGTGTGTGAGCGGAGGGAGGTTCAGAGAGGATAGTAGAGAACAATGGTGGGATCTGTATGGAGAGTTGGAAGTGAAAGTACAGAAGACATAGTAGAAGGAATCAAGTTGAGAGAGTGATGTAAAGGGAGCAGTGCAGTAAACAATGTCAGCATAATCAAAGACTGACATAATGATTTTTGTTAGAAGTTGCCTATGTACGGGGAGAGGGAGAGAGTGTTACGGTATAGTATACCAGGCTTAGGGCAAAGTTTAGTGGCCATGCAATCAATGTGGATAGTGAATAGAGAATAACAGCATCATTGACATACAGGATAATTTTGCTATTACAGGCCTTAGGTAGAACATTCAGAAAAAGGCTGAACAGCATAGGACCCAGAACTGACCCTTGATTAGTTACGCGCCGAACCCCTAAAATAATAGCTGAAACATTCTGGGCTCTATATTCAAAGGTTAGCATGGTCTCTAATGAGTTAGCACCAACGCTAACCTGTGTTTGCTCCAGCGCTCCAGGCGGGGCCATATTCAGAGGCCCCTGGAGTACTGCCCAGATCATACCGCAGCACCTATACCAATGACGGAGACCCTCATTTATGGTGGCGCAGCGGTATGTTGAGACAGTTTCAGTGGCTCTAAACAGCTGCCAGAGCCCCCTCGCAAACTCTGTTTTATTGCAACACCACAGCTGTACCCCCACCCCCCCAAAGGCAGGGTAGCTGTACTGAATCCGCCCACCCCTCTGTCCAGTGGACCCCCCCTTCCTCCCGATCACCCCGTAATAAACATATCCTCAGATTCACTAGTAGTTTAGTGGTATCCACTCTCACCAATAACCCCATATTAAATATATCCTCAGACCCATGGAAGTCTAGTGGTCCACCCCCCCACATCCTGAGATCACTGGCAATCTAGTGGTCCACCTCTGCCCAATAGCCCTTGTGCGGATATTATTGTCATATCCCTGGTAGTCTAGTGAAACTACCTCCCCCACAATTGTCCCCTGTAAAATTATAATTCCCCCACACTGAGCACCACAGCCTCCTGTGTGTGTAAAACCCTCCCACTAAGGACCCCCCACACCCGCTCCTCACCCCAGTCACCATGCACTGGTAAGACCATAGCAGTTTGGCGTCCGGCACTGCCTTCCACATACCTCCTCGGCTGGCCACCATCAGACAGTCACAAGGCACATTCACAGCATATACTGTCAGACAGCATGTGAATTTGGAGGTGAGTGGAGGGCTGGACTGGCTGTCGATCTGCTACATGATTAACAGTGAGTGGAGGGATGGCATATGCATGGAGGGCTTTGGCATTTCGTTTGGGGGGTGCTAACCCACTAGAGATTATAATTATACAGATGACCCAGTGCAATTAGGAGGAGGGGGTCCATTACAATACCAGGGATATGATAAGACTATCCATATGGGTGCAAGAGGGGGATGGAGGGAATACTAGACTACCAGGGATCTGATTATATGTTTATTATGGGGTGATCCAGGGAGAGGGGACCACTAGACTACCAGGGATCTGAAGATATGTTTACTACAGGGCGATCGGGGGGGGGGTCCAGGGAATGAACTGTACAAAAAGGGCCCCAAGAGGCTGCGCGCATGTAAACGAGCCCATAATGGGCATGCAGATGGCACTTTAGCTCCTTGCATGTCCAATGAGTTTATCTGCATGATCAGGCTGAATATGGAACACAGAAGCCCTGGCACTATTCTGTTTTGGGCGGGTAATTCCAGTGGACCATGTGCACCCATGAGCCGTGTCAGCCTGGTACATAGTTACATAGCACTGTGCTGACATGGCCTGATATATTGCTCAGAGCCAGACGTGCACTTTTTTAGCACAGCACAACAGGCTGCACTGTGCTTGCAGCTAGCTCTGAATCTGGGGGCCTGTGTTTATGAAGGTACTATACTGTTCACACTGAAATGGATATTCAAACTCTTCAACATCTCTTTTTTAGTGAGTAATATGAAGAAGCATGTATCTATTCACTGTTCTTTGGCAATCAGGTAGGATCATACAGGTTTTTCTTGCTCCTTTGTCTGGGGGCAGCTGCATCAGCCTGGTCCCCTACCCCTCCAGGGATGCTCTCTGCATCCCTCAGCTATGCACCTGCTCAGGTTCTCCCCATTAGTTCCCCTTTCATGGGACGGCCAGAGGATGAAGGCCATCCCCCCCAGTACAATAAATCCAAGGTGGACCGTGTAGCGCCCCGAGTGGCAAAGTGAGGCATGGAGACATCTGGGCCAGGCTTCATGAAGCCCCTGATGTACCATATTCTGCATTTTCTGGTCTCACCCCTCCTGTGGAGTGCTGGACTCATGCAAGGAGTATATACTAGGATCATACTGCAGTATGAGCAAATAGAACAAGCCAAAAGAATTAACAAGTCAAGCAAATCAGTGTGGGGGGTGGCTAGCCGCCAAGCAAGATGGCTGCCTAAACCGAGTCAATTGCTAAACATCCCAATAATCTGTTAGCATCCGTCTAAAGAGTGCATCCTAATCAGCAAAACATAGCATTATTATGATGGACATGTGAACAGACTGATCTATTAATTTCCTTTTTTTTTTCATTTCTTCTGTTAGTGTAGTTATGTTTCAGTTATAAGTTCTGCTATTTGCAAGTGGACACAAAATATGGCTTCCTGGGTCACATGTCCAAGCAGGTCTCATGGGAAATATTGACCAAAGCGGCTCAGGGGAATGTTTACTTGGGAACATCTATCCACAAATCCTGAAAGACAGCTATGAGGGTGCCATTTTGAATGCCTTAAGCCTCCTGAAAGGCAGGGGCGTGGGACTAGACACCTGGGACATCCTGGAACACAGAGTGGTAAAGTTGGACCAAGGGATGTCTGAATGTGAAATGAGCCAGCTGACTCAGATGATGTTATACGCACACACACACACACACACACACATATATACATACATACACATACACACACATATGTTGGTTAGGTAGACTATCACTCAAAGTGGTGAAACCACTCCCTACAGTCAAAGAGAATAAATCAGCAAGCTGAGGTTCAGCTCACTCTCTTGGACCTGCAACATCTAAAGACCAGAGCCCCGCAGCTAGATATCTGGTAAGAAATACAGCTTAGGGAAAGTGTTTATTCAGTTAGCAGCAGATAAATGGATTGTAAGACTGAGGGAAACCCAGTGTTTTTCTATTTGTCGACTGTCTTTTTAATTTTTTTTATTTTTGGTGCAAAGCAAGGAATCTTTATTCAATTCAATTTTCTTTGCAGAAAAAATGTATACAATCAAATGATTTGTTACATTACAGCATTCATAAAAACATGGTGATCTTAAATGCAAATATCTTTACATTAAAATTCATAAATATATGACAAAGTACTTTTAGTTGTTAATTTTCCAGGTTTTACAGTCACTAAAAAATTTTGCAATTCCATACCCAACTTTTATCTTTTTAAACTGCCGTATATAAATAATGTCTTGAGTTGAATATTGTAGAGGCAATAAAGGTTCAAGCCATTTTTTCCTGTATGTTCTCTATTCTTACTTTCAAGAAGAGTGTATAGCGAATCTAGTGTTGATTTAATTAAGCAATTACATTTTTCATTATCCCAGAGACAACATATCTGTTTAGGTCATAGAGTTGTAGCCCAAGACTAGACAATCTCAATAAACAAAGAGTGCTTCTGTGTTCATGATTTTCTACGTGGACCAAATAATTTTCTACGCCCAAGGAATTCTTGACATTTGAATATATACCATGCATATCTAGGTCATGGATTCTAAAAATATCTTTCTGCATGGCATTATCTTTTAATCTAGTTATTGTTTCTCTGACAGTGTTATCTATATTACTTAGAGAACTAATACACCAGACTTCTATACAGCCCATTGTTTTAAGGCAGATTTAGTTTATGAAACCAGCAGATACATTGATTCTGACTGGACATTAGTTTTTGATACTCTAACCAGCACATTTTTGGAAGGCGAATATCTGGCCATTTTCATTATTCTCCCCCATAACTTGATAGCTCTAATAAGAATTCTGTTTTTTTATTGGGAGAATACCTGTGTCTGACCTTAGAAAACAGGAAGGACAATCACTTGTTAAGTCCACCGTGATTCTAATAAATTCATTCTGTATTGTATCAGTGTTTAAACTGTCTACATAAAGGCCCCAGATTTCACTCCCATAAAGGGACTGGCTCATAGTTTTTGCTTCAAAAGCTTTCTTCATTGCAACAAAAGAGTTACTTGCAAACCTGTTGGCAAAGGTACAGGGTCATAATGTCGCAGGATATTGTGCTGCATGGCAAAATCGAGCTGCCAATACAGTGCGATTCTTGCCATGCGGCATATCTCTTTTCTGTGGAGGGCTCTCTATTATGGAGTCTGTGTGCCTCGAACCCTCCCAGTATAGATTCTCAACTCTGGGAGGGGGTTCAAGTCAGTGAGTGCACAAAGTTTAAAAAAAAAAAAAGTTTCTGGGACCGGGAATCAAGCCCAATCCCAGAAGCACTGCCTGAGTTCCCTGCTGCTGTGGCTCAGTCCGTTGAACCACATCAACTGGTCGGCAGAACCCACTCCCAGCAGAGGTCTTATCCTCTGCTTGGGAGAGTGAGAATGGTGCAATATCGCATACAGCAGTATAAGCGGTATTGCACCATTCGCTCACTGGTGCAGCGCTGTACTGGAGTTAGCCATAATGTCTTATGCTATTAAGCATGCAACATTATGACCCAGTATGGTTGGTAAAGGTTCTTATGCCACACACTTATTTGTATGAGTTGTTTTTCACTTCCCTCAAATGTGTTTTCCATGACATTTTGGAATTAATAATTATGCCTAAATACTTGTATTCTTTAACAACTTCAAATGTTTTACCCTTAATGATCCAGAATTTAGAGGTTGTTTTATTTTTTTCCCAGTATAGCTATTTTTGATTTATCAACATTCATCTCTAGGTCAGGCTTATCCAAGGATTGCATAATGTTTTCCATCCCCTTCTGTAGCCCTGCAGGGTTTGAGAAATAAATATTGCATCGTTCACATACAATAACAATTGGACATTTTCATTGTTTATAGAAGGTGCATAAGTGTCTATGGTAGGCATATTTTTGACCCCCAGCTCTGTTTCAGCCCCCCCGGATGGTTGGCACCTCTCAGGCCACCACCCGAGACCTCCAGCCCGCATACAAGGCCAGCAAGCCAGGACCCCCCTCCACAGGGCTCCCCAGCTCCACTTCGGCCCCCCTATACGGTCGGCACCTCTGAGGATGCCACCCCGAGACCTCCAGTCCAGATACAAGGCCATCACGCTGGGACCCCCTCCACAGGGCTCCCCAGTTCTACCTCGGCCCCCCCAGATGGCTGGCACCTCTCAGGCCATCGCCTGAGACCTCCAGCCTAGATACAAGGCCAGCAAGCTGGGACCCCCTCCACAGGGCTCCCAAGCTCCGCTTCGGCCCCCTGGATGGTCAGCACCTCTCAGGCCACCACCTGAGATCTCCAGCCCAGATACAAGGCCAGCAAGCTGGGACCCCCCTCTACAGGGCTCCCCAGCTCCACTTCAGCCCTCCAGATGTTCGGCACCTCTCAGGATGCCGCCCGAGACCTCCAACCCAGATACAAGTCCAGCAAGCTGGGACCCCACCTCCACAGGGCTCCCAGCTCTGCCTCGGCCCCCTGGATGGTCGGCACCTCTCAGGCCATCACCTGAGATCTCCAGCCTGGATACAAGGTCAGCAAGCTGGGACCCCCCTCCACAAGACTCCCCAGCTCCATCTTGGCCCCCCGGATGGTCGCCACCTCTCAGGCCATCACCTGAGACCTCCAGCCTGGATACAAGGCCAGCAAGCTGGGACCCCCCTCTACAAGGCTCCTCAGCTCCGCTTCGGCCCCCTGGATGATCGGCACCTCTCAGGCCACCACCTGAGATCTCCAGCCCGGATACAAGGCCAGCAAGCAGCCAGGACCCCTCTCCACAGGGCTCCCCCACTCCACTTCAGTAACCCGGATAGTCAGCACCTCTCAGGCTGCCGCCCAAGACCTCCAGCCCAGATACAAGACCAGCAAGCAGCCGGGACCCCCCCTTCCACAGGGCTCTCCAGCTCTGCTTCAGTCCCCCAGATGGTCGGCACCTCTCAGGCCACTGCCTGAGACCTCCAGCCTGGATTCAAGGCCAGCAAGCCAGGACCCCCCTCCACAGGGCTCCCCAGCTCCACTTCAGCCCATCAGGCAGTCAGCACCTCTCAGGCTGTCGCCTGAGACCTCCAGCCCAGACACAAGGCCAGCAAGGTATGGCACCAGCCGCCAACCAATCGGAATGTGAGCACTATTTTCTGACCCGGTCCGATTGGTCCTAACCGTCTCCCTTTGCTTTTTCACTGTACTTCCACTAAAACCTGCTATCTTATGGCTTCTAGGTTCATATTTAACAAAATGTATTGAAAAGAGCGTAATCCTTAAAGAAATTGTGTTATTTGCCTGATACTGAAGTGATTACAGCCTTTCTCGAATTTTTCTCTCTCTGGAACCAGACTTTGACACCCAAACTAACTGCTCCCTTTGTCCTGCTAATCTGTGCCCCGCTGTGCTGTCTGCTCCTTTGTCCTACAGCCAGCATTTAACCGTGCTCTCTGTCTCTCTTCCAGCAGCCGGGACCCTCCACAGGGCTCCCTAGCTCCGCTTCAGCCCCCCAGATGGTCGGCACCTCTCAGGCCACCGCCTGAGACCTCCAGCCCAGATACAAGGCCAACAAGGTATGGCACCAGCAGCCAAGTGCAACCCCGCCGGTGCTGCGTGCCGGCTCCCCGCCCACCTCCCACCCTATCTGGACAATTTGCTTTATAGGGTAGGCTAGTAACGAGGTCTTGTAAATTGCTAAGTATCGACTTTCCCATCTGCAGCCTATACCTCACCACCACTAGGGGCTCTGCAATTGAATTGTTCCTGCTACCAGGTCTTCTAGTCACACTCTACACACCTCCTCATGGTGTTGGTAGCAGTCTGCCTATACTACGAAACATGACCGGTCTCTGCATCCTATTGTAGCAGCTCATCCTTCTAGCAATCCTGTGCCATGGCCATAGTACAAGATCTCAGAAGGCTCCCCAACTACCAACATACCCAGGCACCAACATCCACTATGAACTTTACTGTGTCACTGGGCACTACTTCGCACTTGCTAAAGGAGCCTAGTCCACTCATTGGCTCCTGCTACCCCCACTAGGGTGGCTTACACTGGGGACTTGCAACCTACCCCCTACCCTCATTCTACGCACCAAACCGTCTTGGCTCTTAACAGCCTGCACACAGTGTACTTGCAGGCAGAACAGAAACCTTCTCTGCAAAAAGTTGTGTGGGTACCGGCTAACAGCCCACCAACTGATATTGCTCAGGGCTGGGGGTGAGCACCCAAACCCTGGCCCAGCTAAGCTACGACACCCCTCTAACCACCCAACTTAAGGAACAATCAAGATAGCCTCAATAAACATCCATAGCCTCCCAAGCAAATTGGATCAATTACTAGCCTTGTCTTCAAAGCATAACCCCGACATTCTGTCAGTGGTTGAAACCTGGCTTTCACCCAAGATCCCCCAGATAATGCAGTTGCTCTTCCAGGCTTCAACGTTTTCAGGCTTGATAGGACTACCAAGAGAGATGGCGGATATGCGATTTACATTAAGGACTCCATCAAAGTGTACGTCCTCCCCCAGGCTGACCTAGGACCTAATGCATAGGCACTAGCAATCAAAGCCCTACTCAGTGCACACAACAAAGCTGTAACTATTGTCTCTGCCTATGTTCCCCCTAATGAGCATAAAAAGGGCTTCAAGGGTATCATGAACTTCATCCATGGCTTGCCCTCTAACTCTGAGGCCATACTACTAGGTGACCTCAACATCAACTGGCTTTCCCCCTGATGCAGGCCCTTACTGGGATGATATCTCTGCAGTCCACGTCACTCAGCTTGTCTCCACCCCACCAGGGTTAACTACAAAACTGGCACCAGCACCCTGCTAGACTGGATACTTTCTAGCAATCCTGAACAACTCATCAATGTGACAGTGCACCCGGACACAATTAGTGACCACTCCCCAGTCTCCTGCAGCTGGACTAACAAATTCTTCAAGCCACCACCTCACTTCACCTATAGTAGGGTACTAAAGCATGGGCATCTGGAGTCCTTGAAACAAGATCTTGCCAACACCAACTGGTCACAAATTGATGACACTACAGATGTCAATACTGCCTTGGAATACTTTATACAACAGTTCATGAAGGTCTGTGACATGCATGCATGCACCCCTCAAAAAGCTCAAAGCTCAGGGGTCAGTGAACCCCTGGTTATCATCTGACTTCATAAACAGACTGAAGAATCATGACCACCTTTGGCACCTAGCTAGGGAGTCGAGTAAACCCTCAGCTATACTAGCTTACAAGCAAGTCAGAAATGCCTGCACTCGGGAAATAAGCCTGGCTAAATCCAACAACCACAAGGAGTTGCTCACTGTCTCCTGGGGCAATGAGAAAATTTCTGGACTAACACGAAGGAAGTCTTAGGGAAAGATGTAAAGTCATCACCAAACCTGATCAACATTCAAGGTACCCCTGCCCAGGACTCCCGAATTTTAGCCAACGCCTTCAATGAAGTGTTCTTGGACTTGTCCGGGATACTTCCCCCAGACTTCTTTGAGGATGCACCACACACCAACACCACTACTACTGACACTCACCGTCAGAGTGCCCCCCCCTTTTTACCTCAAGAAGCTAACTCCTTCACTAGTCAGAAAATACCTTCACAAAGTGCTTGGGAAATCACGACAAAGTGCAGACACACTGGACCTCAAACTTATTGCACTCACTGTCGAAGAAGTTCTCCTCCCCCTAACTAAGATCCTCAACCTGTCACTCTGTCACTCACAATTCCCACAAGTGTGGAAATCAGCCATCATGACTCCAGTCCACAAGAATGGAGATAGAGCATCTTTGTCAAACTATCTGCCCATCTCAATTCTACCACCACTCTCCAAAGCACTAGAACGCATAGTGGCCGACTAGTTGGTTGAATACCTTGAAAAACACTCAATTCAAAGCCCTGAACAGCATGGCTTCTGTAAAGGCCATAGTACCTCTACAGCATTACTGGAACTCACTAGTTTCATACACCAGTCTTGGATCAAGGAACCCTAGCAGGGGCAGTCTTCATTGACCTCTCAAAGGCCTTTGATACTGTCTACCACTCCCTCCTCCTAAACCAATTAACCTCCACTGGACTTTCTGCAAAATCAACTCTCTGGTTCAAAAGCTATCAAGAACAATGCTCTCAACGGGTGAAAATCAACAATGTCCTCTCCGATCATCTGCCTGTAAGATCTGGTGTCCCCCAAGGCTCCATATTAGGACTGCTCCTTTTCAGTATCTTTCTCAACAATCTACCACACCACCTGCCAACAACAGATGCTCCTCTATGCAGATGATGCAGTAATCTTCACAAGCTGCCCAGACCCAGAGGAACTTGAGGGCAATCTGTAACGTGTATTTGGGATAGTTGAGGAATGGTTCCACAACCATAACCTAATCCTGAATGGCAAAAAAACCAAAGTCATGATGGTCTGCAGCTCTCGTAACAAGCATAAGTCCCACGCACTTAACAACAGTACCCGCTCGGGAGCTCTGCTCGAACATAGCCAGCACTTTAAATATCTTGGGATCACTCTGGACAGCTGTCTAGCCTATGACCAGCACATCAGCAATGTTTCCAGGACTGTCAACTACAAGATCAGTCTCCTCCATAGGCACATGCACTGTCTCACTTCAGACGCTCTTAGACTTGCCATCAACAGCTCCATCCTTTCTGTAGTAGACTATGGCTTGGTAATCTATGGCGCTACTTGCTACACTGCTCTCCACAGAATATCAGTTGCCTTGAACAAGGCCTGCAGACTGCTCACAGGGGCCACGTGTCTCACCCTTACTTGTGACCTCTATGCTCAAATGGGCTGGCTCCAACTCAGTGGGATGATACACTACCAAACCTGTCTGCTCGCCAAAAAGGCTGTTCTTGGTATCCTTCCCCCTGGCACAGCTAACCTATTCCAACTTCACAGCAGCTCACAATGCACAAGAAGCTGTAGCACCCACTTCTTCCATGTTCCTCATCCTCGAATGACGTAGGGCCAATGCTCCTTTGCCTACAGAGCACCCCTCTGGTTTAATGTCCCCAGCCGGGACATTTCCAACCAACCTACTCTGGGCCCTTTCAAAAGACTGCTTCACCAACATCTTTCCGCATCCAGCACCTGTGACTGCAACACCTATTCCCCCTTGCCAACACTCTCTGCCCTGCCACTTAGCAGCTCCCTGCAATGGCATGGCCCTTTGCCACCTTCTACCCACCCCCTCACTGCCCTGACACTTAGTGGCTCCCTGCACTGGCATGGCCCCTTGCCATCTTCTACCCACCCCCTCACTCGCTCCCACCCCTCACTATGACAATATCAATACCTACTGCCCCTTTTCCTCACCTCACTCTCACCCCCTCCCCTACCCACTTTCTCCTTTAGCCCCTCTCTAACTCCTATCTGCCTATCTACAACTATTTGCTTGCCAATTAAGCTCAAGTTTGCCCGCATTAATTGCTTACTGTTTACTCAACCCTATGGTATTGTACCCATTATTGTCATGTTTTTACACTCTTATTTGTATAACCTTTGTAATTATTGTCATGTTTTTACACTCTTGTTTGTATAACCTTTGTAATTATAGTCTTCCTTCCCACTGACGTGGAACCTTTGTAAACGAGCTCCCAGCGCAAAGGTGTTTAATGCTAGATCTCAATAAATGAAAATAAAATAAATTTAACATAAATGTTGAACAAATTAGGAGCGAGTAAACACCCTTGCTTCACTCCTTTTTTTTATATAAATTTCTTTTGTTAAAACACCATGTCAACTGTCTGCATAACTTCATTTATTTTCTATTTCTTAATAAACTGGTAATCCTTTAGGTTCACTGTAAATATAGCCTATTTGTAAATATGTATACAGTAGTTCTTCTAGTAAAGAATCAATTTTTCATAAGTTCTGTGATGGCTTGTTTATTTAAAAAGGTAATTTTACTATTTCTGCTGGACTCTGTTGCAGTCCATCTCTGAAGGGCACTCTACCCACAGTTATTGTGTTGACCTTCCTGACCATGTACAAGGAGGAGGTAAGAAGCAGGTTTCTTGGTTCCTGTCCTGGTAAAAACCTGGTGGTGGCAGTGTCAGTGGCTCAGCAGGTTGCACACTCACCTCTGAGGCCAGGATAAGAAGGCTGGGGGTTCACCAAGCACTTGGGTTAAATCCCAATACTGACACTGTAGTGTAGCAGTTGGGGGGTGCTGCACTTGTGAGGAGCTGTCTTTCAGATGAGACATCAAACCGAGGTCCCGTCTGCCTGTTCTGGTGGTTGTTCAGGTGGACATTAAGGATCTCTAGGGACTTCTCTAAAAGAGTAGGGGAATTTTTATTGGAAAAAGACACACAAAATAGTAGAGTACTCCAACAAAAAGAGAAACGTATACAAGGCAAGCAAACAAATAGGAAGGCAAAACTACAGTAAAACAGAAAGATCATTCAGGATGCTAGGCAGCAATCAAAGCAGAACAAAGGAGACCAGTTAGCACAAGGGTGAAGGAAAACAAATCAGAGAAAAAAACACATACAATTTTTCAATAACAACTGAAGATGCCTGTTGGAGAACTGCTGATTACCCTGTATGTAAACCAAACAGAGAGCCTTACTCAAATTCTGTAGAATTTCCTGATGAAAAACATATTTCTGTTGCAAAACCCAGGTACGTCAGGCTTGCCAAATGTAATACATTAAGTAAGGCTCCTGTAACTTGTAGGGTTTCCAAAGAATACTTCTGCCAAAGGCTGGAATAAAGGTCTGAAACCAAAGCTGAGGAGGTTAATGAAAAAAACTGAGGTTTCTTCCAGTGCATAAAAGCATAGGGCCAAAATCCAGAGTTATAAGGACAAAGAAAAAAAAGATGTTCCTGAGTTTCCAAATCAGAGGAACACCCCTGCCTCAAACAATACCGTTCAGTAAGTGCCTTATGCCTATGTGCATCGTGGACACCCAGTTTTCTGTAGACACTGAGCCACAGTACATCCCATATATATTCTGGAATTCGTTTAATTGGTCAGGAATTGAAGGATGGGCAGATGCGATCCCCTGGGGCAGTGTAGAAGGTCCACGCCACTCAAGAAATTAGAAGCAATAATGTCAGTGTACAGCAACTTTCTAATAAAAGACTTCATGTCATGGATGCTAAGGTGCCCGAAATTTCCTTTAGAAAATACAAATCCCACGGAATCAGGAAAGGAAAAGGTCTTGGGTAGACACCGTAAATACTGGGCTTCCCAATCTGGAAAGAAGTGGCACATCCATTCCATTATAGCAGCCAGCCGTATCGGTATGGGGGAACTAAATAAAGAACACATATTAGTGTGTAGGAAGATACTGAAAAAAAACACAAGTGGGTTAATCATTCCCAAATCTCCCTGTGATTTAGACAAATAGGTAATGTTACACTTAACCAGATTCAAACTACTGCCCCACAGGG
This sequence comes from Neoceratodus forsteri, assembly GCA_016271365.2. Taxonomy (NCBI): domain Eukaryota; kingdom Metazoa; phylum Chordata; order Ceratodontiformes; family Ceratodontidae; genus Neoceratodus; species Neoceratodus forsteri. The sequence goes on from CM057459.1 coordinate 1,431,999,335, forward strand.
CTTGAAAAAAACACTGTACAATCTGGTCTCCAAATTGGGGGGGAAAACGTAACTCATATAAACAAAAATAGGTACTAGTAACGTCTTTATTAACAAGACATGTTTCAGTTTGGAAATTTTCATTCCTTTTCAAAAAGCAACTCTAGATTCCACAGTGGTCAGGCAATGTGTCCAATTCTTGTCTGCCATTTTAGCAGTGCCAAAAGGGATACCTAAAATAGTTATATCAGCAGAATCAATGGTTACTGAGGCAATTTGCACATGTGGGTTAGAGGCAGCATCTCCCAAAGGAAAACCAATACTTTTGCTATAGTTAATCTTGGAAAAGGATGCCCGGGCAAAGTCATCTAGAGCATCTCTAACCCCTACTCAAGATTCTAGATTGGCTAGGGCAAGAACCACATTATCAGCATAGGCCAGTACCTTCACCGGAGGGTGACTAGGGGTACTGGGAATTCCCTCTGTCCGAGGGTGTCATTGGACAGTGCGTAAAAAAGGGTCCAAACCAAAAATGTACAGCAACTGGCTCAGTGGGCACCCCATCATACTCCTCTACATAAGCAGGCTGCTGTTCTCAACCAGCCATTTGCCAGGGGCATCACCATGGCAGACCAATAGAGACAGGTGATCCAACCTACAAAGGTAGGAGGAAGACTATAGTACTGCAGTGCTTCAAACAAGTAAACATGGGACAGGCTATCAAAAGCCTTCTCTTGGTCAATACTTAGGACAAAACCCTAAGACTGGTGGAGGGATCCCTATAAAATAGTTCACTTAGGGTCAGCAAATTGTCCTGAATAGAGCTGGGCTTAAGGGGACAAGTTTGAGAAGGGCTAATAAGGTGCTTCGCTGCAAGGGTCAATCTATTTGCAAGGATTTTCACCAAAAGTTTATAGCTGGAATTCAAAAGACTAACAGATCTCTAATTCCGGAGATCTTCCTTAGGGCCTTTTTTATGGAGAAAGATTAAAATATCATCCGTTAAGGAGTTTGGTATGGTGCCATTTCCCAAACACTGATTAAACAATAATGCCAAATACAGTGCCAGACTGTCAACAAATAGTTGATAGAACTCTGAACTAAATCCGTCTGGCACAGGGGCAACATTTGTCTTCAGGGACTTAATACAGTCCTGCATCTCAAGGGAAGTAATAAGGCTAAGCATACACTGCTGAACATCCAAAGGGAAGGGAGCGATGTCCAAATCATCAAAAAAGGGAGAACAAGAAACTGAATCAACTACCATACTAAATGTATTGCGAACATGAGTGTCCACAACATTTAAGAGATCAAATTTAGAGGACGCAACCTCTCCTGTTGAGGTGTGCAGGGTCGTAACAGTCCTACTATCAACACAAGATTTGCGATCTTGAAAAGGGTCATAGGTCTGTCTCTTTTGCTGTGTTCCAAATTCCATTTCTTTAGTTAAGGATTTCCCCGTATCACATTGTATATCTCTCATTTCCGAAATAAGATGAGCAATCACAATGGAGTTGCAGTACCTAGCCCCTGAGAGTCTCGTTGAGAAAGGGCTGACTGCAGCTGACCTCATAAGTGGAAGTACCTCAAATATGTATGTGATGACCTGTGACCAGAAAAGGACTGAAAAAAGTCCCGGAAATCTTGTTTACTGTCCTCCCACCATTGCAGGTAGTCATCATAAAGACAAAGAACAAATGTCCTAGCCTTCCACAAGACAGCCCATTGAGCCTGAAGCTCCAAATCATCCAGGAGGCCAGTGTTCAACCTCCAAATACCCTTCCCTGAGGCAGAATGTGACCCCATTGTAAACTCACAGATAATGTGTCATGATCAGAAAATTAATTTGCCAACGTACTGGCCACAGTAACACTGAATAAGGAGGAAATAGAAAATAATCAATTTGGGTTTTTAGGGAACCCTATGAAAAAGTGTGCTCCCAGTAACATGTTGGCATCAGAAGACATCTCGTAGGGAGGCTTGAGCAACCACTTGTTTTAAACAATTAGAATCGCAAAACATTTTCAGTTTTACCAAACTTCTGTCTTTATGTTCCATCCCACAATTAAAGTCCCCAGCCCAAAGAATAACACGAGAAGTGTGCAAGTATGGTTGAATAGAGTGAAATAATTCCACCCGAGCAGCTTTTGTTTGTCGGGCATATGTTACAATAACGTGAAACCTGGTACCCTTGTATGATGAGTCCAAGATCAGAACTCTGCCTGGACAAACATCAATAAGTTTAGCAATGTGAAATTCGTGCTCCACCCAAAAAATGCCCACACCGTCACATCTTTCAGGCCCGACAGACCAAAGAGAGAGTCCCTTCCCCCAAAGAGTAGAAGTTTGTTTGAGTTTGAAATGGGTCATAGAAACATAGAAGTTGATGGCAGATAAGGACTGCAAGGCCTATCCAGTCTGCTAATTTCTTTTTCTATCTTATAAATGTGCCATCATCCTTTGCTGTCAGAGGCCTATCTATTCATACTCATGAAGGTCTTTGGCCTTGTGTCCTGTAAAAAAAAATACAGTGGCAGTATAATCACACAAGGTTGTGAAAGTGATAACATGCTTTCTGTGACTTTTAATACTGTTAACATTGATAGTCACAGCAGAGAAGACCCCGTTGTTTAGCACATTGAAGGGGCGCATCACATGCCAGTACAGTACTCAGTCAGGCAGAGGATCTGGTCACCCGGGAAACACATGGTCCCTGGGACTCAAAGAGAGGGGGGGATCATCAGTATTGGAAGGCAAATCTGGAAGGGCAGCAGAGACTGAGGACGTCTCAGAGATCACGTCCTCCTCTTTCTCCATATCACCTCCTTACTTAGACTGACTGAGAAGACCAAAAGAAAAAATTACTCACCTTAGTAATGTTGTTTCTTCTAATGGAGTCTTGCTATATTATGACAATTGCAGTGAGTCCCCATCTTCGAACTGCCCCGGAGGTGAAATAGTTAACTTTTCCATGAAGCATGGAACTCTGAGCGCGAGCTCGGTTAGAAAGCTCTGTCTGTTGTGCTTCAAACATAAACTGTCAGATCTTTACAAGCTAAAACTCACTAAGGTTCTGTGTGGAAGCTGTAAACCACACTAGCCAACTGGCTACTAACCTAAACACACATTTCCTGGTCTCAAACAAAGACTCAAGTCAAAAGACCTAGAAAAAGAAAAACACAACACCAATTCACCCCCAAAAAGAGGGTGTAAAAAACAACAAGGTGGCATAAATGAGTGCCAACCCTGTAAGGCCTAGCCACAGCCCAAAACGGAGGTTCTGAGAGGGGTAGGCAGGGAGGGAGGTCATAATACAGCAAGACTCCATTAGAAGAAACAACATTACTAAGGTGAGTAATTTTTTCTTCAAACACCATGAAGTCTTGCTATATTATGACAATTGCAGACTACACAGCAGTACCCCCATGGAGGAGGGACAGAACCTACTTAGGGAATAGGCTCTGAAGAACAGCTGTGTCAAACCGAGCATCACTCCTAGCCTGGATGTCCAGGGAGTAATGCTTAGTAAAAGTGTGAACTGTTTTCCAGGTAGCTGCTTGACATATCTCTAAGATAGGGATGTCTCTGGCAGCAGCCAGAGAAGCAGCTGTACCTCTGGTAGAGTGAGTCCTCAGGCCTGAGGGGAACTTTACCCAACTTTCATAGCAAAATTGGATACAAGAGACAATCCACCTGGCAATGGATCTTTAGTGGCTGGCTTCCTTACCAACCCTCGCGTAAGTGAGGAACAGTTGAGGGAGTCAAACCTGTGACCCTTGGCACGCCTATGTAGTAACTAAGGGCCTCTTCACATCTGTTGTGCAGCTCTCCTCACCAGAGGAGGAGTGGTCAGTGAAGTACACTGGAAGAGAAATAGATTGATTAAGGTGGAAATCTGAAACCACCTTAGGAAGGAACTTCCTGTTAGTCCGAGGACCACCTTATCTCTGTGAAAGGAGATAAATCCGCCCACTGACAACGCTTGTAATTCACTTATGCGTCTGGCAGAGGTGATGGCTACCAGAAACACAGTCTTCCAAGTTAAGTACTTAAGCTCAGCTGAAGACAAGGGCTCGAAGCGGGGTTGCATAAGCTGAGCAATGCAAACATTAAGATCCCAGGCAGGAGCAGGGTCCCTGAATGGAGGGTTGATGTGAAGCAACCCTTTAAAAAACTTGGAAAATACAGGATGAGCTGAAAGAGAAGAGGACTTACCTGCTGAAATAAAAGCAGACACAGCTGCCAAATGCATCTTCAGGGTAGCTGGTCCGAGCCCCAGAGAATTCAGATGGACCATATAATCCAGGACTGTGGGTAGATCAGCAGAGTCTGGGGAAATATGCTTTTTTGAGCACCATATGGAAAACCTTTTCCATTTGGAATTGTAAGTAGCTCTGGTGGAAGGCTTCCTTGCGGCCTTCAATATATCCATTACATCTTGGGAAAGGTGTAAATCAGCAAACTCTAACTCTTCAAGAACCAAGCCTTGCGATTGAGAGATTTGAGATTCGGATACCAAACCCATCCCTGGGCACAGGTTAACAGATTGTGATTCCTGGGAAGGCACAGGGGAGGATGGACTGCTAAGGACAGTAGAAGTTGATACCAGGGTTGTCTGGCCCAATCCGTAGCTTTCAGAATGACTTTGCAGGATTGGGATCTGATTTTGACTAACACTTTGAACAGGAGAGGGAAGGGAGGGAAGGCATAGAGGAACTTCCCTTCCCAACTGAGGGCTAAGGCATCCAGGGGGAGAGAGCCCAACACTGGGGGCCTGCAGCAAAAAAGGGGAAGTTGGTGATTGTCTGGGGCTGCAAAAAGATCTATCTACGGGGTGCCCCATCTGGCAAAAACTACTCCCAAGACCAGGGGATCCAGTGACCATTCGTGATGGCCCTGAGAAATCCTGCTGAGAGCATCTGCCAGGACATTGTCCTTTCCTGGAAGGTGGACTGCCATAAGGGAGATATTCAGGGAGTAAGCCAGAGACCACAACTTCATCGCTTCGTGCACAAGGCCGTAAACCGAGTGCCCCTTGCTTGTTGGATGTACCACATTGTAGGATGTTGTCTGTTCTGACCTGTACAATCTTGTTCGAACAGACTTGGAAAAACTTGAAGTGCTAGAAAAACTGCTCTGAGCTCCAACAGGTTGATGTGAAGCAGAGATTCCTGGGGAGACCACAGACCCTGGGTGGTGAGGTCGCCCATGTGAGCTCCCCAACCCAAGAGGGATGCATCTGTAGTAAGGATTAGGGAGTGAGACTGAGTGACAAAAGGAACCCCTTGTCTCAGGTTGCTCTGATCCTGCCACCACTGTAGGGCTTGGATCAGGGTTCGAGTTACTGGGATCAACTTGGTCAGAGGATCCTTCCTTTGGGACCAAAAAGCTCTCAAATGGAAGTGGATGTCCGTCATCTGAAATCTTGCTCCCTGCACAACTGCTGTGGAAGCAGCCATGTGTCCTAGGAGCTGCAGAAAATGCTTTGCTGGTCGAGAGACCTGCAGGGTGAATGAGGAGGCCAGTGAGACTAGGGTCTTTGTCCTGTCCAGAGGAAGGAAGGCCCTGGCCTCCTGTGTGTTCAGTTCTGCGCCTATGAAGGTAAGAAGCTGGACAGGCTCTAGAACTGACTTCGAGAGATTCAGAAGGAAACCCAGAGAGGTAAGCAGTTGCTGCGTTATCTGAAGATGTAAAGTGACCTGTTCTGGGGACTGGCCGACTATGAGCCAATCGTCCAGGTAAGGAAAGATGGCACTTCTGCCTTCTTAGGTAGGCAACTGCTACTGCCAGGCATTTGGTGAATACCCTTGGAGCAGAAGTGAGGCCAAGGGCATTGCTCTGAACTGGTAATGGCCTGAGGGCAGCTCGAACCTGAGGTACTTGATGGGAGCTTCTGATGGGAATATGGAAGTAGGCATCCTTGGGGTCCAGGAAGCTAGCCAGTCCCCTGGCCTCAGAGAGGGTAAGATAATTCCCAGAGTCACCATTTTGAACCTTGGTTTTAAAAGGTGCTTGTTTAAGTATCTGAGATCCAGGATGGGCCGCCATTCTCCTGTCTTTTTCGGGGTAAGGAAGTACCTGGAGTACAAACCTTTGCCCTGGTGTAGGGGAGGAACCCTTTCAATGGCTCTGAGAGCCTGGAAGGTAGAGACCTCTGCCTCTAGGGCGAGTGCCTCTGATGGAGATGCAGGTGGAAAAGATCTGGTTCTCAGCTTTGGAAATTTTTTTGAAGCTGAGAACTAGTTCCTGGCTTACTACTTCCAGGACCCACTTGTCTGATGTTAGAGACTTCCAGTCCTGGACAAAGTAAGCCAGCCTGCCCCCTACAGGTAGAGAAGAATCGGCCCTGGCAACCCCATCAGGGTGCCTGCTTGGCAGGGGCTTTGGACTGAGGAGTGGGAGCAGGCCTGCTTGTACCCCGTCTGCCTCTCCCTCTAAAGAATCCCCTCTTAGCATAGGTGGAAGAGAAAGCTAGGGTTTGGTAAAAGGGCCTATGAAAAGGCCTGCCCCTGCCTTTAGGAAGCTGCTTTTGAGTAGTGGCCTGCCTTTCCTTGGCCTGTGCACTCCTATAGGTGGTCCTATATTCATCCATTTTCTTCATGTAATTCTCTGTTTGCTCCCCAAACAGAGAATTGCCCACAACAGGAAAATCCATGGCCTTAGATTGGGTATCCTGAGGCAGGGCAGTCCATCTGAGCCAGGCCATCCTGCGAAGAGCCACAGATGTAGCCATGACTCTTGATGAAACATCATTAGAGTCCACTGCAGCATGAAATTGCACTTTGGATGCCTCAATACCATCCATAGCCACCTGTTCCAGTTCCCTGGCAAACTGGTCAGGGACTTGTTTTGCTAGAGCCAGCACAGTATCCCATCTGGATTTCTGGTACCTAGCAGTATAAGCCATATAATTTGCCTGTCTGAGTCCCAAACATGCTGCCATGTACTGTTTCTTTGCCATGGCATCAATCCTCCTGGAGTCCTTCTCAGGGGGGTGTGAAGCTAGGGGAATATTAGCCTTGTCACAGGCTGCAGCCTGCACTACCCCCACATGGCTGCATTGCTGAGTGAGGAAATCAGTGTCAGAACCTGATAAAGTATACCTCTTGTCCATTCTTTTATCCACAGGAGGTATAGTGTGAGGAGTTTTTAAAACTTTTACTGTTTCCAAAAAGATTTGTGTAAAGGAATAGACAGTCTCCTAGACTCTGGAATATCCATCATTTCTACATAGTCAGGCTCCTCTTGGTCATCTACAGCTTCCTCAACAGGAAGCTGCAGAGTTTCAGCAACTTTCTTATAAAAAATGAAATGAGAAGGGGACTCAGACAGCCTGGGAGGAGAAACCCCTAAGGGTCTATCTGGAGAGATGTCCGGTTCAATGGGCACATCCAGATCTTCAAAACCATATTCACTCTCCTCATATTCCCCTTCCCCCTCCCCCGGTTCATAAAAATCCTCACAATCATAGACTTGAACCGATGGAACCGGCCGAACCGAACGCCTACCTGATGGTGACAGTTCGGTCGGATGGGAAAGAGACTGGACAATTTGAATTGCTTTAGCTATTTCTTCAGCAGTTGGGGAGAGAACTTTGGCTCTACGCTAGCTGACTTTCTAGTCCTGTTTGCTGGAACCGGCTCCTCAGAACCGGCTCTTCGTTTGCCCGAGGAAGTATCGCCCTGGTCAGAGGACACTCCCTCCGGTTCGGTTGGTACCGAACCGGGCTGGCCATCTGGGTCAGCAGACTTTTTGGCCTCCCTTTCCCTGAGCCTACCAACTCTCTTTTCTATGGTGGCAGCAGGGAAATTCTTACAAATCTGGCACTCTGAATTGAGGTGGTTAACCCCAGGCAATAGATACATGTGGTGTGTGGGTCAGCCTTAGCAAAAGCTTCCCCACAAACACTACAGTGCTGAAACCCAGTGGGTCCAGTTTTTCTTTTGGGTTTCTCAGACATAATGCCAGCCTAACCAAACTTGCCCGTTTATGGCAATCCACCAAGCAAGACACCCTTATCGGTTCCCAACCGTGTCACGGGTCATGGAAAAAACCGTAATGAAATCCAGTTTTTTTTAGAACCGATAAGAACCGGGAACCGCACTCTAAAATGGACTAGCAATTTTCAAACAACCTGATCGGTTCAAACCGAACCGATAAATGTGTACAAGTTCCACACAGAAATTTCAATGTAAAACCTATCTATTACTTACGTTACCACAGACAGAGCTCGAACCAACCGGTTGCGGTTTAATTTTGGTTGATTTTCACTGAAAACCGATAAAATAACACTTTTTAAACCGACAAATGAACCAAGCAGAAGGAGAAATCTCCGGAGCGACTGTTCAGTGAGGCGTAGTAAAGAATCTGACAGTTTATGTTTGAAGCACAACAGACAGAGCTTTCTAACCGAGCTCGCGCTCAGAGTTCCATGCTTCATGGAAAAGTTAACTAGTTCACCTCTGGGGCAGTTCGAAGATGGGGACTCACTGCAATTGTCATAATATAGCAAGACTTCATGTTGTTTGAATGATTATGCTTCAAGATATCAGACTTTGCCGGTCCATCGGCAGAGCGGTTGGATTTCCACTTACGACACCGGTAACCCAGGTTCAGGAACGGACCGGGGACATCAGAGGGCCAGCTGGGGGGAGCATGATGGAATGTCCTGAGGACTGCTCCCCTTCTCCACGGGGGAGGGAGGGGAGTGCGACCGGTGCTTGATGGACCCCTGGTAGAGGCCTGGGGTACCGCAATGACTGGTGCCAGAATATTCAGGGGGTGGGGTGGGGTGGATGCCGGATGTCATTGCACATTCCCACCCCATAGAAAAAAACAAGGAAAAATCTCAGCTGCCGGCCACCCTAGATGAAGCCTGCCTCAGCTTCAATTAGCCTCCAGGTCGACCCTCTGACCTATCCCATCATTTGTGGCACTGTTGGGGGCTTATGCCACGGCCCCACCCTGGGGGGTAAGCCAGGGGGTATCGGAGGGTTGCAGCTGATTTGGAGGTGGAAGCCTGAGGTCTTTGACCAGGCTGAGGTTCCAGGTGGCTGGCAGTAGGGGAAGAAAGCATAATAAATAAATAAATAACAAGATATCAGACTTTTTTGTCTGCATGGGGTGGCATCCCCCAGACCAGGGCCATTTCTTCTTACCCTTTGGTTTAACAACTTCCTATTCATCGGGGGGGGCATAACTGCAGAGGGCAGGTGTGTTAATTGGGAGGGGACAGAATCAAGAACAATATCATCAGTAACCATTCAAACAGCAATATCCTCAGCTTGGGGGGAAAGGAGAAACAGGGTCTGCAACAGGCTCTGATTCTTCTGGGGGGGGGGAGATCAGCCAGCTCTGGAGAGGTGGGGTTCTGATTCAGTAGGGCAGCCATCCTATGTTCTGAGGCTTGGGCAGCCCCCTGTTGCTGAGCTTTAGTAACCAAATCCTCCTACGAAAGTTGTGGTCCCTTATTATGAGAAGCCCAAGGGCATTTGGCAAAGGAGTGCCCCGTCTCTCGCAAAGGTTACAGCAAAGGGCATTTGTACACATAGAGGTAGTATGACAATATCCCAGGCAGTGAGTATACCGGGAACTGTCACAGGTATTGCTCAGGCATGTGCGTAAACCACATCTGAAACAGGATTTAGGCTGCCCTGCATAAAACAACATGTCTTCATCTTTACTCAAAACGAAACTTGTTGGAAAGTGTACCACCCCATTCAGAAAAATGGAGCTTGGCTCGGGTCTGCCACCCCCAAATCCAAATTCGTTCTGAGTCTATTATAGGGTCAGGATTGTCCAAGACTTCGCACCATTGTCAAAGCCAATAAAATGTATCAGAGATGTTAACGCTTTAATTTTGAAAGCTCACTGTAATGGTGCAGATAGCAGGCTTAGTGAGTGGGATAGCATGGAAAGGTTGCCACAGGGAAGTGTCTTTCATCTTATTATGCTGTTGCCAGGACCTGTCCAGAAAATGCATTTGCTTAAAAGCTGATATCAAAGTTTGAATCCCCAGCATGAATGCATGCATAAATCTCTGAAGAAAAATATTTCAAAGAGTTATTTAGGAAAACCCGTGCAATATATACATGGCCCAGGGGAGATTACAAACCCCCTTTATATATGAGGAGGACCATGTTCTTCTGAGGGGCAGGTTCACCAGTAGCCCTGAATAAGTCAGAGAAGCTCTTGGGTTGAGATGCAAGACCATGGAGAGGAGGAGGGTGAGTTCACTCAGGAGATAAAGCAGAAATGATAGGGCAAGTCAAAGGTTACAGTTGCAGTAAAGGAGCTTGCGATGGGAGTATAGGACACACTTCAGGTGATGCCTGGGCCCAGTCAGAAATTGAGTTGGTTGAAAATGCCCTCTGAAAGGCAGCAGACTGATCTGATTGCACAGGTGATGGGGAAACAGGAGCTCCTGAAAGGACTGGGGATGGCAGAGCAGAATTATCAATAGGCAAGGGAGAATGTGTAATGGCACTCACTGAATGTAAGTCCACAGTCTTCCTCGGCAAAGGAGCAGCAGAAGTGTTTTGGATCCCAGAGTCCTGGCTGTCAGCAGATATGGGTTGCACAACAGGAATGGACAGTGCAGGAGAAGGCACCGAGGAGGAAGTAACGGGTTCCACAGTGCGAGTCAGCATCTTAGGGATTGATGGTATCCTTGTACAACAGAGTCAGATTCGTCCAGGACCCATTCTCCGCTCAGTCCCTGAATCCAACCAGAAGCCGCCAGCGCCTTTTCCGGGGACCAAGTATGTCTGTCGTTCTTGGCAGAGTGTTTTAATTTTAAACCCAGCACATTGTCTGTACTAAGGGAACTCATATCATGTTTTTTGGGCATTGCAACTGACACCTTCTCCAACTCCGGTAGAACAGGGCCCAAAGAGGTAGATGGGAGGGCAGAAGGGATTCAAGAAACAGAAAGGCAGGTGTTAGGATTTGACCATGTAGCAGCCAGAAACAGGTTTTCCTCACAAAGTAAGGCCAGCAACACCTCTCGCTGGCATTCATGTCGGGCTACGTTGTCCAGGCTGGGCACGCGAACATCTGAACAGCTTAAGCCAAAGGCAACATCAGTCAGGCTCAAAGCAGACAAAGAACAAGGAACAGCAGAGGTTGGTTCTTCCACAGCGGTATCCATCAAATCGTCTGATTCAGAGGCACGATACTCAGCAACAGGAGACGAGGAATGGACCGGCGTCCCAACAGTAGCAAACTCTGCCACACCCTGCATGGCAGTCTCTGTCATCTTGGAGGGCAGCAGCACCCCTTCCCCCCAGGCAGGCAGAGTAGGGGAAATTTTTATTATAACTCAATACAAATCAAAAGAAAAAGCAACTGCAATACATACACAAAAACAGAAAACATTCAGTAACAGTCAAGGAAAAATTCACTACAGATTTCAAAACAAAAGGTAAAGCAAATAAAACACATGAAAGAAAAAAGAACTCTACCATACTTCATATTTAAATTAAAATAAAACAACATCCTGCTTCATTTGTACAGAAAAGGTGGAGAAGGAAGATTATTAATCCATTGAAACTGCACTACTAGCCAAATGGACTCGTAAGAAATCAAACCTCACCCCACCCAAACAATGCCTTCCCATAATAGAGCACAGAGGTTATCCCCCAGCTTATTATTCTCAACAAGATATATAGCATCTGACTCAGCCTGGAGTTTAAACAAAATATCATTCACTGTAACCTCCTCCCCTTGCAAAAACCTCTGACATCTCTCGTGCCATATAACCCATTTGAGACATGCCAAAATAACAAACACAGTCCTCTTTTCCCACTGTTGCCATGGCCCTGTAAGAGGACCACATACCAGCACTTCATATGTCATACCTGAAAAGCAGGAGGTATTCCAGAAGGTGTCTAACTGCGACCAAAAAGATTTGATAAATGAGCCTTCAAAAAATAAATGAGCCGTGGTTGCCACCTATTCTGTACAGTCTGGTGCTTGACAAAATCTATTTTGGGACGATTTATGTTTATGATTGCCCCGTACATTTAGTTTATCGTGTATACAGATCCACATCGTATCCTGCATTTTCTGGGGAATCCTGGACTCCAACATGCAACCTAACAACAAAGAACACTCTATCGAAGGAGCAACTTTAAAAACTGGATCTTCAAAATACCTTTTCTCTACTATAGTGTTATAAAACCATCTACGGGGAATGCCTACAGACCAACTGGGTTCTACCTTCCACAGCCTGATATATTTTAAACATACTTGTACATGTTGAGGCAAGGGCTTCCCCCCCATGCCACCTACCCTTTCCCCAAGCTTTAAGAAAGTTCATCTCCCATAATCTCATAACCTTGGTTCCTACTCCGCCCTGCCCAAGCACTAAGGGGCGTATATTGGAATAAAAATAATTCCCAAATTAAAAAACTAGGTGTTGCAACATGTTCAGTCCCCCTTCTTTCCATGCCCTATAGGTATGGCATCATTTTACTGGGTTTAAGCGACTACCCCACAACAAAGTAAAAAACAACCCCATGACTTTGGAGTGCATACATGGAATATATACACAAATAAAGGTGCTATAAACACCCTTATCAAATAAACCTGTTTCTTCCTCATCATCTTCCATGCCTTCCAGTTCTGAATTTTCCTATATGTCGCATCATAAACACTATTCCAATTACTCTAGCCAACTTCTTGTGACCCAAAGTAAACCCCGAAAATTTTAATCTTATCTTTTCATAAGGGTATCACAAAATCTGGATCTTCTTGTGCCTTTCCCAATGCCAATGCCTGACTTTTTAGTTTATTTATCCAACTACCCATGTACCTGTAACCTGCTGGTGTTCTTCAAATACCTGTAGTGCTCACAACCCTGAGGGTAAATTAGCCACCATTAAAACAGTCATCTGCATAAGTGGTGACTTTCGCACATGCAACCCCTGTATTATGCAAAATAGGTGAAACTATCTCTTGTGCATCCAAATTCCTAAAGACGGGATCCAACCCAAATACATACAACAAAGGGCTGAGCGGGCAGCCTTGCCATACCCCATTCTTAATATACATCAGGATTCCAAGATGTCCATTTATCATAGGCCGCACTTGCGCCTCTCGGTACAATAAACGTAACATTGCCATAAAACCTTCTGGAATACCATACCATTCTAATACATCCCAGAGATAATCATGTTTAACAGCATCAAACACAGCCTCCTGATCTACAGTAAATATGTAGCCACCCAAATTCATCAGTAACACCTGTTCCACTACTTCTAGCAAAAAGATTACATTTTGCAATGTACTTCTCCCAGGGATTGCACAGCTCTGCATTTCCAAAATAATATCTTTAACCACAGTAGCCAGCCGGGCTGTGATCATTTTCACCAAAATTGTATTATCAGTTGTTAACAGACTTAGAGGCCTCCAGTTGTGAAGATCCCATCAATTTCCTTTTTTATAGAGAAAAATCATAATGCCTTCCCTCATACTGGCACCCACCTCCCCTATTGCCACCATTGTCAAATATACTTCTGTTACTATAGGGGCCAATTCATCAACAAAATCCTTACAGAAGTCATTAGGAATGCCATCACTCCCAGGGGATGTATTAAGGGATAATTTCCCTATAGCAGCCCTGACTTCAAACTCTAACAGGTTCTAAAAGCCAAGACTTCACAGTCTCAGTTACCTGGGGAAAAGTCAACTGATCCAGAAAGACATCCTGACTCTGTAACCCTTCTACCTGAAATCTGTCATGAATATATTGTTGTACCACCTGTTACATGGAATCATGATCAGAAACTAAGGTACCATCTGTCACAAACCCACTCAGCAGGTCAGCCCTCTACTCCCAAAGTGCCAACCTCTGAGCGTAGAATTGTGAACAGTTTAACAGAACAAGGTAACCCTCTTGTCTGTTTTGTGGGTTCGAGTCACCTTTGTCCCAAGTTCTGGAGGGATTCAAACTGATAACCTCTTTATAGCATACTCAATTATCAGGCTCATATAATTCTGTCTTTGGGGGGCCAGATATCTTTGCCTACGGGCACCTAACCAGGTATTTAAAAATGAACCCTTAGAACTCTATGCAAGACCTAGAGAACTCTTTTCTGTTTCCCAGTTTGGTATCACAATAAGTACATGCACAGTGTCAACTATAACCATCTAAGCTTCACTTATAAAAAAAAGAAGTTTCAAGGCACACCAGGCAGTTTCTGTTTTTAAAATATATATCTTTATTTTAAAATAGATAAAAACAGCAAAACAGTAAATATAGAACAAGATATCCCAACACATACAGCCTTAAAAACAAAACAGGTTTAAAAGTGCAAATTCCTACAATCCATACACTCGGACTGGTCTTAGCGAATTGTATTCTTACTTTCTTAATCTTTCAGTGCTTCGATGTTCCTCTCTCTCTCAGTCAGAAAATGAGTGTCTCTCTGTAAGGTCTGCTCAGTATATTTACAAGCAGTCTTGAGCCGGCCTTCTCTCTGAGGTCACCTAACTCCGCCTTGGTGTATTAAAATTTATATTTTATAACACAGGATGTCCTACTAAGATATTTAAAAAAATAATAGGTGACATAATGAATCGCCTCTCTTTATGACTGGTCAAAACCGGTCTGTGATCTGCTTCACCCTGACATCAAAAGTCTCTGATGTAATTCACTGTATACTCCAAGCAAATGCTTATTGGACTTTCCTAACTTAGTCTGGGACCTGCTTTACCCAGACATCAAAGCCTCTTTGATGTAATTCGTTGGCTTCTGGGGAAGATACCCAAAACACAGGTTTATGCCCCTTTTTCTTATGACATCTAGTGCAAATCAAAGGATTTCCCTGAGGGCATTATAAAATGGATATATTGGTTCCTGGCTTCAAAGCAAATTGGCAAGGTAATTGCACCTCAGATATCTGCAGTTTAAACTACCTCCTGTCCTTTGAACTTATCCCTGGGGGGGGGTTGATGTGTCAATTTCAGCAACCCAGCATTTCCTCCTGACAAGTCCATCACACATTTTTTTTATATTTACAAAAAATGATACATGGATCAGAACCTGCTGTCCAAGTGTGACATCATCAACCTGTTGTAATGCGGTCATAATCCTCTGTCCTACTCTATCAGCTAGACTATCATATGGATTTACATGTGCTTTTGTCCCATGAACACTAAATTGCTGATTAAATGTCTTAGTATGTTTGTGTACCTGATGGTAAGCATACATCTCGGCTTTGATTTCCACAATCTGACTTGTGAGATCCACCCAAGACTCTCTCATCTGCATTACTAATTTTAAAACCTTGGCCCTAAGTCCCAAATACTGTATGTATTTCTTTTTTGCTTCTTTAGTTGTTAATTGAATAAATAAAGCTTTGAGATCCCATTTTGTTCCTCCCACCAGTCTATGGGGCATCATACAAAAAACGAACCTCGTGTCAAGATTCTAATAAAATCAGAATGTTTTAACGGTGAGAATGTATTTTCAATATAGAGGTATTCATTTCCAGTATTTCCTGCCCACTGAGACATTGCGGCTATACACAAGCACAACTTTCACAGCAAAACAATCCGAGGTTTCAGTAGGAATTACTGAGACTGATGCACCAGTTGTTCTTTCTGACAGAAACCAGAACTCTATTCTGGTAGATGAAGTACCATTATAGAATGTATAGGTGGGAACCTCAACTAAAATGTCATACACATCCTTGAGATGATTTCTATCTAAAATGCCCTGCAACAGGTTGGTATCACAATACACTTGTTCCACTTTCCTACCCCAATCACTATTGGACAATCTACAATTAAAGTCTCCGCCCCACAAGAGTACCTTTGAGGTTTCTAAAAAAGGCTCTATCTATTTTAGCAAGGCAGTTCTATCAGCTTTTGACTGGGGAGATAAATATTAATAAGCCTGTAGATGATCTCTGTGATTACAACATCTATTAACAGTTGCAGGACAGCCAGAAAACAACATGCCCAATCCAGAACATAAATCCTCTCCTATTAACCAAACAGAAGGCCCACAACACCACTCAGATTGGGTTTGTGCTACTTCTGAATGTGTATGCAGTCTGGCATCCTGTAAGAATATAACATTCCCTTGTTTCATCTGCAAATTTGCAAAGGTGTCCTGCCTCTTTGCAGCTATCTTGATACTATTAACATTTAATGTTAGTAATGTGAGATCCATTAGCAAAAGGAAAACAAGTTTAGCAAGCATAAGAAATATTTACAGAGAATACTTTTTTTCTTCTGCTTTTTGTCTTTGGGTTTCACCTCAGGAGCAACTTCCCCAACCACCTCGGTCTGAGAGAAGGCTACCTCAGAACAGCCATCTGAATCAACTGACTCAAGATTCATTAGCACCTCATAAGCATTCTGAGTAGGCAAGGGACTTATTTCAGTAGTCAGGATAGGTACAGTAGACTGTGACACTGCCTTTGACCTGGTTATCCTCTGAAAGGGGGAATCAGGCACTGGAGCTGGAGAGGGCATATGTAAATCAGAGGGGACAGCAACTGGCTGCTGAACAGGGCATTCCTCAGGTGCCATTGTAGTGACTTCTTCAGGATTCAAAACCTGCTGGGGGGCTGGAACAGAAATTTGCTCCAAGACCTCTGAGTGGGAAGGGAGGGGAGGGCTCCTACTTCTGTGATAGAGGAAGGATCAGTAGAAGAGGAGGCAGAGGCATGGGATACCTCAGGGATAGGGTTCAGTTCCTGAATTTCTCTCAGATCTCGGTCTAGTAGCTCTCTGAGGTTGAGGATGAGAGGGAACAGTTTGGGACATCAACTCAGTAAATCTCATACATTTCTTCTGAGCTATAGCCGCATACATATCCTGTTCTGCCCGAACTGCTTTATCCAAACTATTGTGAGAGGCTCAGGTGCATGTGCTAAAGGAATGCCTATGTTCATCACACAAATTACACCGGACTGACCTAGTGCAATGCAAACCAGCATGTCCTAAATCTCCACATATTCCACATTTTAACCTGGTACACATATTGCTAAGATGACCCACATCCCCACAACGATAGCAGGCATGAGGCTGCCCTAGATAAAAAAGCACCCTTCTATCCCGTCCCCTCCCAAAAAAAACAGTTTGGAAGGTGCTTTTTGTCACCATTTTCCTGTTTTAGTGATACTTTATATCACCATCCGCCCATCCAAAGGTGTTCCTCACCAAGAATGAGCTCAGGGTAGCCATCCACAGTACAATGTTTCTTTAACCAACAGGTAATGTCAGCAACATTAACTCCTTCATTCTAGAATAAGATAGTAATCCATTTGAAGGATGGTTTAAGTGGGATGGCCAAAAAAGGCTTCCATAGGGCAGCATGTTTAAGTAACTGATATTGCTTCCAAAAACGTTCAAGGCCTGCAGGGTGCTTAAAGCTGTTATCGTAAATCGTGTCACCAGGCACATGAATGAGGGCATAGATTTCATAAGCATAGTACTTCATACTATTTTTTAATAGAGCTCTGCCTATGAATAAGGGATGTGGGCTATCCTCCATACTCCCCCTATACCTCAGGTGCACCGCACTTCTGCAGCCCGCAGGCTCAGAAACCAATTTCACTGTGTCCGGAAAAAAGACGTTTGCTAACATTTGTGGACCACACATTGGCCCTGTGTTCACTCTGCCACTCGGTGTCAACTCGGTGGGTGTTTAGATTTGCCTCCTCCGAGTCTTCCAAGGGTGGTGGGACAGTATGTTCTGATGTTTCCATACCCACTCCCTCTAGGTCCTCATTACCTTGTGGCAGGGCTCCTGGAGACCCACCTTCCCCTTCTAACTCCATAATATCTGTCACTAATCCCTGAGGATGCACAGTAACCTGCTGTGATTCAGTAACCACAGGAGGCCCTGTAGGTTTACCAGGGGAATAGATGTAGTGATGCTCTCCCCTTCTCCTGATTCAGGGGAGCACATAATAACAGTAGTTTTAGGCATGGTACCCCCCCCCAAATGACTTAGGGAGGTTTGCATCCCACCCTACTCCAGTCTTCATCCACCCAGCTCCTTGTAATGCAGTTTGAACCCACTCTGGGGTGACTGCAGGTACATCCATCACAAACCCCATGGTACAGTACAAGATATAGGAGCCTCTAAAGACATAATTTCCTTTGCACTCTGTCTGCCCTTTTTTCAGTTTTTTTCTGCCATAACTTTAGCAGCTGCATCCTTTTTGCATGGGCTGCCATTTGATACCCCAGTTGAGAAAAACAATTTATTTGATGGCAGAGGAAGAATAAGCTCCTTCAGCATTTCCTCTGTGGAAACCAGAGTACTACATAATGGTACATTACCATGGGCAGCAGAAGAGCCTACTACCTGTCCAGGAAATACATACTGCAATATTTTTTTCTCCAGAGTGCTCCCATCTGGAACCTCAGCACTTGGAGAGCAATTTACCTGAAGCTCCAGAGAGGAAACCGGGAGATCCCTTGGGTCAGATTTCAGCTCCTATTTCTCCTGTCTTCCTGAAACACTAATAGTTCAGTCACTGAGTCCAGATTTCAGCTGCCCCTTATCGTCTGTCTTCAAAACTGTCCCTTGTCACCTCATTTCTTGCTGAAGATGGTTCTGTCATTCTGCAAACCTCTTTTCCTCCTCATACAATAATTGCAGCAATGCAGGGGATGTCATCGCACAATCCACCCCTTCTACTGCAGTCATCAACCAACCAGTACTTGCGACCACTTCTCCAGCTGAAACATCCTGCTAGACTTCCATCAGTAAGCCTGTTGTATCCATTGTTGCTGTAGCATCAGTATGGGCCTCTAAGCTTAGTGAAACCAAGGAGGAGACCCGCTCCTCAGTCCCACATGTCCTGCTCCTCCATCAGCTGGGACTGACTGGCCACTCCACACCAGTCACAGCATCCCCTACCACAGAGTAGGGGAGATTTTATTGTAAAACACAAATAACAATTTCTGTGGTTACATCTTATACATCAGTGAATTCATGGTAATCATACAATATTGCATCAAACATTCATGCATAATCCAAATGTTACCTTTTGTTATGACTTGTTTACATTTAAACTTCTTTCTACATCTCTCTATTTATACTTAAAATAATTAAACCCTTTCCACCAATGTAACACCTTATGTGATGAATAATTTGATACATCTTTAGCATAAACTTTCTCTAATTCCTGTGACACTAGAAGGCCCAGACCATCATACAACATTTTTTTTTTGGTATAAGACCCATTGGCATCTAGCCTGCCATAGATAATATTGAATACAACAGTGAAAATTTTGAACCTTAAATCATATTTCCCCAACACTATTATCTCACAGGTTGGGGTGTTTGGGCCACTTCATATTCCATTTAACAACTAAGTGATCCCACAATGCCAGGGTATATGAACATTCTAAAAGGAAATGTTCCATAGTTTCAGTTTTATTTATACACTCCGCATAGGGACAATGTCGTTCTTCCGGGACCTTGTGCTTAGCATTCCCCCTTAGGTTCAGCCTGCCGTAAATGGTGAGCCATAAATTCTCCCACATTTTTGGGGGGTATCCTGGGGTGTGTGAGCTGTTTTAAAATTAATGGGTTATCAACTGAAAGACAATTCTTGAAACTAGGTTCTAAGGAATATACTTTAGCCAGAATCTCCCGATGCAGTTGTTTACTGCAACTGTTTGGTATAGATGATTTTGTGACATACCATTTATATAATTTTTGTGCTGCCAGTTTGAAATAGCTTGGTATATGTATATGATGATTTAGTTTAG
This sequence comes from Neoceratodus forsteri, assembly GCA_016271365.2. Classification (NCBI taxonomy): domain Eukaryota; kingdom Metazoa; phylum Chordata; order Ceratodontiformes; family Ceratodontidae; genus Neoceratodus; species Neoceratodus forsteri. The sequence goes on from CM057459.1 coordinate 1,432,019,057, forward strand.
GAGCTACTCCACTCCATGCTTGGAAATATCTTCCTAAAGTTAATCTTATCCAAGCATTTTGGATTGCTTCTGTACAGGTTAACCCACTCTGTACCATCTGCAGGAAGAATAAGACATGCAAAAAGATCACTGGGTCTATCATTCCTAGTCCACCCTCAGATTTGTCTAGGTATGTGAAACATCTTTTAACCGGGTTCAGTTTATTTCCCCATAACATTTGAAAGAATAAGCTATACAATTTGGTTTCATGTTGTGTGGGTAGGGGAAAAATCATTGCAACGTAAGTATTATGAATTGTTAAGAATTCTTATCCTTTTAAGTTTCAATACCTTCCAGTGTTTCCACCTTTGAATTTTTACGTCTATTTTTTGAATAGATTTATTCCAGTTATCCTCTGTAAGATTTTGTGGTCCATACAGTATGCCTAATATCTCTTTTGGTTCCCTGGAGATATTTATACCTGCCACGTCCACTGAGGCCATATGTCCCACCCCTAGAAAAAGTCCTTTACTCTTATTGTAGTTTAATTCTGAATTGGAAACTTTCCCATATTTTTTAATTTCCTGCAAAAAAAACCTAATCTGTTCATAACTATTAAATAAACAGCAGATATCATCTGCATACGCCTGAACATGCAGACTGTGTTGTATGCCAGAACCAGACAAACCCTGCCATTTTGGTTGTTGAGTAATTATTTGTAATGGTGGGTCCAAGGAAAAAACATATAGCAGTGGACTTAAAGGGCATCCCTGCCTAACCCCCAAAGGAACCTCAAACCCAGATCCAACTTGTCCTTTTATCAAAGGCCTTATAGTGAAGGAAGAATATAGAGATTTCAGCTGATCTATTGTCTTTATAGGAATGTGGTATGCTTTAAGAACTGCATATAGAAAGGGATGATAAACTCTATCAAAAGCTTTTTTCTGATCGACCGACACCAAGCATCCAGTAGCACCTGATAAATTGAGATACTCTATTACATCTCTAATGATCATCATCGCATACTGTATTTTCCTATCTGGAAGTCCGCACATCTGTTCTGGTGAGATGACTAAAGAAGCATCGTGCTTTAGCAAGGCATTTGACACAGTCCCACACAAAAGATTAGTAGTCAAATTAACCAGCCTGGGAGTGGGTCCCAGGGTGGTAGCCTGGGTAAAACATTGGCTGAACAACAGGACACAGAAGGTAATTGTAAATGGAGTCCACTCTGAAGAAAGAGGGGTTACTAGTGGGGTACCGCAGGTTCAGTACTGGGTCCAGTCCTTTTTAATGTCTTTATAAGTGACATTGCAGAGGGACTGGAAGGAAAAGTATGCCTCTTTGCAGATGACACAAAGATCTGCAACAGGGCTGATACACAAGGAAGCGTGGAAAGGATGAGAAGGGACTTGGCAAGGTTGGAGGAATGGTCAGAAGTATGGCAGCTTGGATTCAGTGCAAAGAAGTGCAAAGTAATGCACCTGGGAAACAAAAAACAGGGAAGATTACACAATGGGGGAGGTAGTAACAACAACAAAAATGGAAAGGGACCTGGGGTAATCATATCAGATGACCTTAAGGTTGGCAAGCAATGTGAGAAGGTGGTAGGGAGGGCTGGGGGATACTGGGATGTATAGGTAGAGGTATCACCAGCAGAAAACAGGAAGTTGTTATCCCCCTGTACAGACAGTTGGTGAGACCCCATCTGGAGTACTGCGTCCAGTTCTGGAGACCTCATCTCCGCAAGGACACAGACAGGATGGAGGAAGTTCGGAGAAGGGCAACTAAAATGGTGCAGGGTCTGCAAGAGAAGTCATATGAGGAGAAACTAAAGGAGCTTAATATGTATACCCTTGAGGAAAGGAGGAAGAGGGGGACATGATAGAAATCTTTAAGTACCTCAGTGGAATCAACAAAGTCCAAGAGGGTAGCATCTTTCATAAAAAGAGATGTGCAAGAACAAGGGGACACAATCTGAAGATGGGGGCGGCTCGGGGCAATGTGAGGAAGTATTTTTTCACAGAGAGGGTGGTGGACGCATGGAACAGCCTTCCTGAGGAGGTTGTGGAGTCTAAAACTGTAGGAGAATTCAAGAAAGCATGGGACAGACATAAGGCAATTTTTGTGGGGTGTAGGAAGAAATAGGCTGTTGGTTAAATAGGATCTGCGGCTTATCCTCTAGGTAGGGAAATGGGCAGACTAGGTGGGCCAAGTGGTCCTTATCTGCTATCAAAGTCTATGTTTCTATGTTTCATACGATTGTTCAAAATGTGAGTTAAGATTTTGTAGTCCGTGTTCAACAGCACTATAGGCCTCCAATTTGAAATATTAGATTTGTCTCCTTTTTTGTGAAGGTAAATAAGCAAACCCTCTGTGAAGGAAGAAGGAATGGAATTCATGAAAAAAAACTGAAGGTACACTTTTTCTAGACAGATGGCTAATTCCCGGCTAAAAGTTTTATAACATTTATTTGAAATGCCATCCAAACCTGGGAAGGTCTCATTTTTCAGAGCCCTTATAGTTAATTCTATTTCCTGTGCCGTTATTGGGGACTGTAGTTTGTCAATTTCTTCTGGGAATTCTGGGATATTTACTGCCTGCAGAAAGTGCTGTATCTCTTGCTCCTGAATTGGTTGTTCAGGTTCTAGTGATTTATAATGTTGTTTAATTAATTCTTCTATCCTATCTATTGAACTAACTCTGAGCCCATTAGGGGAAACTAAAAAGTCAAAAGTCATACCTTCTTTGGTCTTTTTGCATGCCTCAAAGGGATCCCCAATAGGGAATTTTTGGGTCCCATTACACAACATTGCCTGAATTGTTTTAGCCCTGTCATACTAATATAATTTCATAGCCTCCTTGATTTCAGTAATTTGAGTTGAGTAGTCATGTTTTGAGTGGTTCGCTAGGGTGTACAATTTCTGCAAATGTCTTCTTAAGGACAAATATTTTACAAAATTATCATTCCCTATTTTCCTCCCATAATTCTTAAACCAAGTTGTAATATCCTGCTTTGTGTCAGACCACCATTCCCTTATGTCTGAGTACAAAAATTCCACCGACAGTCTGGCTGCAAGGAGGTTACCCATACTCAGTTACACTTTAGGCTCTGCTAACACCAAGGTGTTGAGTTTCCACCTACCATCCCTTTTGGGTGTGCCAACCATGTGATCTAAATGTAAACTTTAAAAAAGATGATCGGAAAATTCTAAGGGCTCTATATATAAAGCCCATTTAGGTAAGTTGGGGGAGAGGAACATATAATCGATAGTTGTTTTATAAGAATTCCACATGTAAGTGAATTTAGGGCCTTGTTTGTGATATGTGTGACAGTCTATTAAGCCTGCTGTATCTATTATCTGTGTTAAAGCATTAGAGTCACAGTAAATTTTCTTACCATCATCTTGTTTCCATTTTTTCGCTTTAGAAATACTGCAGTTAAAATCCCCACAGAAAAATACCTTATACGTGGTCACTAAGTACGGTCGGATGGATTTCATGTGGCTGACTTTTTCTGCTTTAGTTTGTGAATTATAAATGTTTATGAGCCGACAGTCCATATCCCCCCATAACCCATCCAAAATTAAAACTCTACCTGGAATTAGATCAACCAGTTTCGGAAGTTTAAAGGAATATGAGTTGAATATGAGTTGAACAAAATTCCAACCCCATCTGCCTTGTCCATTCTGAATGACCAATAAGAGGGTCCCCATATCCATTCCTTTTTAAACATCCAAATTTGTTCATCAGAATGCATCCACGTCTCTTGTACAAACCATATGTCCAATTGCTTCCTATGTACATATTGAAATACAGCTTGTCTTTTAATCACATTCAACAAACTATGTGTATTCACAAACCTTATTTTACAACCAGCCATTCAATTAGAAAATAAACCCAAGTTTGTTGTGACTAGTTTTTTTCCCTTTATAGGTACTCTGCTCTGGATTTTAAGCATGACGCTCTGAAGGAGATTTTTGAAAATCCAAATCCCCTACTTCCATGTCAGAATCCCCCAGGTTGTGAAAAGGGCAGCATGTGAGTTATTAGTTTCCAAAGGAGGCAGGGCTGGGACAGATTTGGCCCTCTCATTCCTAGTACATTCCTTCTGTGAGGTCAAGGTGACTGTACAGGTACAGCTGAATTCCCACTCTCTGAGCCTACCGACTCTTCATAGCAGACTGGTGTGAAAAGCCCTAAGTCTGCAGCCAAACCAGATTCCGACTTTTGCAGAACTGATGGAGCTGGGGTGTCTTCTGAAAGAATTATTAAATCCTCCTCCTTTGGTATAGGAAGAAGGGGGAAGGGGGAGGAGAAGGGGGAGGGAGGGAGGGAGAGGGATGGAGAAGAGGATCCTGGACAGTTGCGTCACAATCTGAGGGTTGTGCAAGTGCCGTATCCTGTGCTTGTTGTATAAGCAAGTCAGGGGTGCCACAAGAAGCTTTGTTGCTCGTCGCCCACGGGCACTCCCCAAACACATGACCATACTCCTTGCATTAATCGCATCTGGTGTGGTTTGCACACTGCATGGTGGTATGGCCTCTCTCTCAGCAGTTGTCACATCTGGGCCTGTCACATGCACTAGATAAATGAGTCCTACAGCCACATTTGTAGCATGCCCTAGGTTGCCCTGTGTAAAAGCAAACCCTTTGGTCCCTTCCCAACATGAAAGAGTTTGGGATATGCTCAAAACCTTTTTCATGTTGTCCTAATTTCACTTTGTACTTCCAATCTCCAGTCCAAAATAATTCACTGTCTAGAATTGCTTCAGGCTCACTAAGAATGTCACATTTCTGTGCCAACCAATATGTAATGTCCTCAGCATGGACCCCCTAATTCCTAAACATCACCATTACATATTTAATCAGTGGTTTGGTCAATGGGATAACAACAAAGGGGGTTCATGTAGGGGAGAACTTCACTTGCCCATACCTTTCCCAAAATAAATCCAGAGCGTAGGCCAAAAGAAAACTGACATCGAAATTGTTTTCCCCCAATATATTAATAAATGCATAGACTTCCTTGGGGGTAAAATGCAATGAATCATTTAACAGTATTTTCCCCACATGATATCTGTCTGACCTATTTTTAAGCCCCCCTTTATATCTAATGCACACCACATTTCCCCTGGGCGCTGCTTCTTTTTTTACTTTAGCAAAAAGTTCAGATAACACTGGCTTTTTAACTGAGTCCGTGTCCTGCCCGACATCAGGCTCTTGATGAGACACAGATCCCATACTCCGTGCAGGTTGAGAATTAGTTGAGGCCTTTAAATGTCCCTTTGTTCCCTCTGAATCACTAGGCCCTTTATTTCATTCTGGCAGAACTGGTACCCCTCTTCCCCCCTTCTCAGAGCTGCCTTTGGAGTTTTCTTCAGACTGTCCATCCAATTTTGGTATCCACTCAGGAGAAGCCTGAGATAAATTAAACGTATTGTCCCAAGTAGGGTCAGGCAACCAAACTCCCCCAGAAGACTGTTTCCATCCAGCCTCCACAAGGGCCTTCTGAGGGGATCAAGCATCACAGGGAGAGAGGGGCGCTGCCTACAAGGGCTGTATTATTTTTTTTGGAATACTGTCAGGAATCGCCCCAATGCTTCTTTTGGCCAGTGTTATTGCAGCCCTCTTGTCCTTAACTTCCTCCGTTCTCCCAGCTCTTTGATTCTCCTCTTTAAGCGAAAAACATGTTAGCCCTTCCTGCAAATGACCTGTAGTTTGATATTGCACAATGTCTGGTTTTCCTATTTTGCCAACAAGCCCTTCAGGCTGCTTAAAAATGAACCCAGTCATTTTCGACAGAGTTATCGGGGCCCTGCATTCCCCAACTGAATCTTCAGCCCTTGGGAGTCCTTTCTGCAAATTTTTTATTTCTGAAGGAGGGAGTTCCTCCACTTTCTCTCCCTTTAAACTTTGTTTTATTTCTTGAGGCTTTAGGCACACATAAATCACGATGCTACTGATGCCAGCCTGCACATAACAGTTTTGAGAGCTTGAGACAGTAATTGAAAAGGACTCACCCTGCCGTGTCGGGGCATTTGATGCTGCTGCGTCATCTTGGCCTTTGACAGGCCGAGTTCCGTCGATGACAGGGGGAAATCCCGATTGTAAATTGGCTATTTGTGCTGCAAGGCGCTCGCTCTCCTTCTGATGCCTTTCTTGTACTGCTTTTAATGCACTTAACAGCTCCTGCTGCTTCTCCTCTGCATTTGCTAGTGAAATCGTTTTCTCCTTATTCTCTGGGTTAATGCTTTGATCCTCCGTAGAGATATAAACATCAGTGATGTCCTCTACAGAATCCTCTAAAATCGGCGTTTCTTCAGAAAAATGCTCAGCCTCTGGCAAGTTAAAGATAGGAGAGGAGGCCTTCTCTTCTATCTCTACAGCATCTGCACCCTCCAGTGCTGCGCTCCAAGTGACCATCCTGACAACAGACAGTAGCTCCCCCTATAGACCAGTAGGGGAATTTCCCCAGTGTCCTGACCAAATGTCCTCCAGTCACTAAAAATACCACCAGCAACTTCATCTGGTTCAATTTCAGTTGGTTATCATCTATACCCCCCAGTCACCCCTGAAAAGGACTTCTAGTCTCAGTGGGCCTACCCGGTCAACAAAATTCAATAAATAAACTAATTAATTAGAAGTCCCTTTTGGTGGATTTTCATAATAAGGATCTAGACCAGCACCCAACCAGCAATACATCGGTCCCATTTTGAAATACAAGACTGACTCACCCACAAGACAATATGTCTGTAAAAAGTCAGGCCCAGCACACCATCTCAGCTCCTAAACACCACAATCTTGGACTGATCAGGGGCTCCCAGTCTCAGACCCCAGTGGACCTGCAGCAAATCACCAAAATGCTTGCTCAGGTGCTCCATGATACAAGGGAGTTAAAAACCCTGGCAACCAACACTCACCGGACGCTCTCGCAACTAGGGGGATGCCTTTCCTCCATGGAACAATGCCTTACCTCTGTTGAAGAAGCCACCAATAGCATGCAGGCCCAGCTCTGGAACCAAGACTACTCCCTCTGCTATTTTTTAGAAAAAACTGATGATTTCGAAAATTAAGCCAGACGCAACAGTTTGCGAATCGTTGGATTTCCAGAGGGTGCAGAAAATTTCCAATATGGTGTGGTTCCTCCAGCATGGACTGCCTCAACTATTGAACACACCAGACTGCCCACTTATTGAATCTGAAAGGGTGCACAGGGGCTTGGCCCCAAGGCTTAAGTCGGACCACCCTCCTCAGCCGATCATAGCTAAGCCCCTTCATTTGCCAGTCAAAGAGAGTATTCTCTACATAGACAGGGAAAGGGGCCCACTAATTTGGCAGGGCCACACCATGAGACTATTCCAAGATTCCTCACCAAGCTCTCCCATGGCTGATGGGCCTTTACATCTGCCTGTAAGAAGCTAGCACAGCTAGGCCTCCAATATAGCATGCGCTATTCAGCCACAATGTGTGTAACCCATAACAGAGGTACAACAGACTTTTTCCTCACCCAAAGCAGTGGAATACTTCTTGGCTACTACGATCCTCCCAGCCACAGACCCGGCCCCAATGGACACTCAGGCAGCACCTGCTTCCAAACCACAGATGAAGGCCTTATCCAACCTGGACAAAGAACTGAAGCCTCTCACTACTGCAGACTCCCCCTGGCAACTGGTGAAGAAACAAAGGAGCATGCATAGGATCTGTGGAGCCGGCAGAAAAGACCCACACAGAGACCCGGCCAGATCCTGTAGCCAGAGCACAGCTCAGGCTCTCCAGCCTCATCAACCAGCCCAGGAATCCCACCCAATACAAACAGATATGCAACCCTGGCTACGGACACTGAATCACGATCGGAGTGGAGAGGGAGTCACTAACTCACCTGGGTGTAATGCCCCTGTACCCTGCAGTATGATCTTGGGCGGACCAAGCAGCCACTACTCTTCTGCCTTTGCTTACATCCTCAAGTATGGAAGATGCAATGAATTCACCTCATAAAAGGGCTCCAACTGATGAACCAACCTGTCTGCTCCCCTCCTCCTCCTGGTGAGTACTCTCTCTAAGACTATTGTTGAGCTCTGCTAAAGGTACAGACCTGAGGGATTCACCCTCAGGCCAGAGCTATTAAGACTCAATTCATTTCTGCTGTTTAGATACTTGTTGCTTACATTTCCATTTAGATCTTCAGGTATAGCATGTTTGGCCATAGACAGACCTCTACCCTGGGAAGAGACACCCACCTAGGTGGTTATTTTGTATATGAACCGCACTTCGCCAACAGGTTCAACTCCTGCCAGAGGTCTGGTCTTACCAGTACAAGCTGTTGGGAAATGAGACACCTTGGGGGCTATCACCCCACCTAGAATGAATACTGTTTCTAAGGTCCCCCTGTATGAAGGAGGGGTGAATGAACCATATGCCATACACACATTTCGTGTGAATCATTTTATCCCAGACATTTCTCCTGTTTCATAACTATGCATCCAGATGACTCCCCTTTTCTTTCTGATGAGAATTCTTTCAGAGACCATAGTAAGACTCTACTAGAGATACAGATGTAAGGGACCCACGATCAGGCCAGGCCAGGTGTCGCTAGTAACATTACAGCCATTTTGGCACTTGTTGATGGTTACATCCCGAGCTGCAGGAGCAGTATGCCAGCCCTATCTACAGAGTTCTTCTCTGGGAAGGGACACTACTCTGGTGGTTACGCTGTAAATGGATGGCACTTCACTATCAGGTTCAACTCCCTCCAGAAGGCTGGTTTCAATAGAACAAACTTTTGGGAACAAAAACACTTCGGGGGATATCAGCCCACCTAGACTGGGCTCTGCATTTACAGTACTCCTGGCAATAAGGAGGAGTGCTTGAATCGTTTGTTATACTAGTTTAAGTGCAGTGTCTCTTTTTCAGGCATTTCTTCTCCATCTCATAACTGGCACCCCCCCTCCATTCCCCCAAGGTCCCTACTTCTAGATCCTCGAGAAATACATTCACTAATTATGCAGGGCTCCAGACCAGTTTTCCATAGGGACACACACACACCCTTTTCCCACGCCTCTACCCTCCTCACACAACTAGGAGGGCTATACCCCCCCCACATCCCACTGGCACTTTCCCTCCACTTCCTACACCCCCCCTTGAAGGGGACCAGCTACACCACCAAGACTACATCCCCCCATACCCTTGTACTATCTGGGCTCAATTAACCCAGCCTTACTGGTGTGTTACTATAGACAATTCTATAACTAAGCCCTCCCACCCTACATAAACTTGATGGTGGCAGGATGAGTGCAGACTGCCATACTCAAGATCAGTTATGGCTGTTGCTCCAGATCTGAAATCCTTGACCACTGGCTGCCTGAAGGCAGTCAGCCTTATGGAGCTTAATTCCCATTGTGATTTCTTATACTCGAGTATTTCCATACCTCGCTGGTTAGTGAGAAGTATAAATATGACTGTAAGTTTTATGATTGTATTTACTGTTGAACTTTTGTTGTTTAGTATTGCTGTAGTTTCTTGCTGAGTAGCAGATTATTTCTGTGTGTTGTATCTGTGGTGCCTAGCAAAATGCATTCAGGGAACTGTCTTGTGACTTGCTGGCTGTATGCTGCTGTACATTACAAACAGTTTCCATGGTCCCCTCGACATCTTGCTTCTAGCTCCTTAGTTTTTATGCCCTCATTATATGGTAGACATGATTGTACACACCCGTAGGTTTCCTAGGTTTTCTGACCCCATTCCCATGGCTGACCTGAAATGCGTGACCTGGAATGTATGAAGTATGAACTCACCTATTAAACGTAAACAGATCCTTTCACATCTCAAAAAAATGTGTACAAAAATAGCTTTCTTGCAGGAGACTAAATTGGTCCACTTAGAAACCACTAAATTGTGCAAGGACTAGGTGGTTCTTGAGGCACACAGTTGTGCCCCTATGGCAAACAGGGGGGGTCTCAATTCTCTTCTGTAAGTCCCTAAAATGGAGCCAGCCAGGTGGCGCTGAGGGTTGAGGTGCTGGACGCCACACCTCGCATCATGCTGGTGACCTGGGTTCAAGAACAAGCCCAGGGAGTCAGCGGGGAGGGAGGAGATTGAGTGTCTGTGGGACTGTTCTCTCTTCCCTGGAGAAGGATGGGGATGAGACTGCTCGCAGTGCACTCTCTGGCGGTGGCCAGAGGGAGCCCAACATAGCGTCGTGGCGTATGCCGGGGGGGTGGAGCCATGGCAGCACATTGCCATGACAGCTGGGCTCCACAGGGACTCACAATCAAGAAATGCCTCCCTCCCTCCTCCCACTGATAGGCGAAGGTGCCTCCCACCCCAGGATCACACTCCTAGAAGTCGGGCATGGCTATCCCCTAAGTCCAGCTCCTCATGACCCAGTTTCAACACTATAAGATAGACACCCTGGGCAGGGGCGGCCCTTCCCTTGAGGGTAGATTCAGAGGATGCCCGGTGTCAAGGGGAGAGTGGACTAGTCATTGCCATGCAAGGAGGTAGAGTCCAGGATGGGAGGTCACCGGAGAGAGTTCAGTGGGGCTCAGGCAGGGGAAAGAAGAATAGAGTTTGAAAAAAATAGTCCCTAAAATGGACTATATAGAAGCAGGAGCAGGATGTTGAAGGGCATTGGGTACTTGTAAGACTTGCCACCTCACAAGGTCCCCTAGTCCTGGACTCAATTTACAAGCCCAACACTGATTCTTTGAGCTTCTTCCATACATTCAGTCAGGCTGTCCTTGACTTCGCCCCGCCCTCAATGTCCTGTCTGATAGGAGGGCATTTTAATATGACCATATCCCCAGACTTTAACTTGTCCATGAAGACTTCCGAACCACACCCTAGAGCGGGCAACGCCCTGAGAGACATGATAAAAGAACTCTCTCCCACCGACATATGGAGGTCCATAAACCCTATGGTCAAAGACTTCACTTATATTTCCTCTGTCCATGAGTCATCCAGCAGGCTAGACTTATTACTGGGCTCTCTATCCTTTGTCCAAAAGGTACTAACTTGTGACATAGAACCCCTGGTCATATCCAATCATGCCCTGGTCTCCTCAGTGGTGATCTGGAGCCGAGAGGTTCCTAGATCCTCAAAATGGAGACTAGACTCTCTACTTCTGAAGGGTATATCCTCTTGTAAATGGGTCACTGAAGAGGTTACCAGATTCTTACAGAAAAATTACATGGGGGAGGTATCTGCAGACACCCTTTGAGAGGCTTTTAAAGGTACCCTCAGAGGCAGCATCATGGGTTATGCGGATAAACACAGACAGGAAAGGGAATCTGAATTCAAATCCCTAAAAACAGCACTAGCCCAGAAAGAGTGAGAATATAAAGCTGCTTCCACTCCGTCAAATGCAAAAGCTGCCCTAGCAGAACTAACTGGTATCCATCTTCAGCTGAATCATCTTGCCAGAGAGGCAGAGCTGGCCCTCCTCCATACCAGACATAGATCTTGGGAAGCAGGATGACTCCTCTCCTATTGGTTGAGAAAACAACAAGCTGAATGCCACATATCCATGCTCCATGACAGAAAGGAGTCCCCCCATGGTAACCCAGAAGATATTAACAAAGTAAAGACCCAGTTCTACAAAACACTATACAGCTCCACAGCTTCAGAAAATAATCCCAAGATTGATAGATTCCTGTCTAAACTACCCCTACCCCAGCTTCCTCCCCAGCACAGGGACCTCCTAGAGTCCTCAATTTCATTGTCAGATATCCATAAGGCTATCCCAACCCCGGTTAGAACAACGCTACAATAATAGCTCAGGATAAAAGAGCGTGGTCTATATAGCATTCCCACGAACAGCAGTGCAGGTTGAACAGCACCATCACATGCATCCCCAGGTTGCTGTCCGTGGTGCTAGACACAGTACAAGGGCACAGGAATGCAGGTGGCTGGCAAAGCTGCTCCCATGATGTGGAATGCTAAGGCATGGAGCAGCTCGGCAGAATGATGGTGGAGGCCAGGGTTCTAAACCTGGTCTCCCTTTATTTTGTCTTGTGGGACTTGCTTTTTTTACAAGGGGCCCATGGAAACAGTATTCCACGGCCCCACAAATTTCTTCTTTCCCCAAGATCTGCTCCTCTCCCCAAGAGTGATAATCCTATAGAACGGGGGGGCATAGCCCCCCACATAAAGCTATATGTTTTTTATTGTTGGCGCTCTGTTGCACGGTGGCATTCTGTCCTGCCATTGTTCTGGAGAGTGCTGTCATTACAGCGCTGTAGCAGACAGCACTGTTATTGACAGCGCTCTTCAGATGTAGTGCTGGGCTGGGGTATGCAGGTAATGTGCTGAGACTTAGTAAAGCCAAACTATGGTCCCATGGGAAAAGAGCAGGCTGGAACCTCCCCCGGTTTCAAGGTTATTGTAAAGCGTTTCTAGGAGCATAGATCTGTCAATGGTTCTCCCCCCTCTGTCACTCCCCCCCCCCCAGTTTGGCTGCACAGAGAAACCCTACTCTGTTATCTCACTCCACTGCTGGCCTACCTTTATACTCCTCTTCCTCATCCATTGCACCAACAAAGCACTATCTTGGCATCCATACAGGCATATCACTGGCTGTCCAGAACCACCCAAATCTCTTTCACACCAAAGACATGTCTCCATCTATGGGATAAGGCAGTGATCAGCATCGACTGTCAGACTATACACTGGTCCAGCTGGCTACATTGGGGCATAATACACCTGAAAGACCCCTTGATCCCAGGTACTTTAACATTCGACAACTTCAATAACCTACAAACCCAACACTCCCTGCCTAAACAGGATTTTTGGAGGTATTTGGTTACAACTGAGAAGTGCACTTACTCACTTTCTCAAACCTTCTCCACGGCAAGACCTACACATTCCCAGACTAGAAATTCAACCCTGGCTGACCACAATCCGAGGCTGGGCAAGTGCAGTTTACTCCCAGATTTGTAATTCCATCCCTGACCAAACTCGGAAGGCTAAGTGTTACTGGACATCTGCCCTAGACTCTCCCATCACCATTCAGGATTGGGAAAACTCCTGGTGGGCAGCCCATATAGCTTGTACAGACAGAGGAAGTCTCGTACTACAAAAGCATATCCTCCTCCAACATCCACTACATGGGCCCTCTGGTGTTTTGGATCATTCAGGCAGGGGTGGAGGCAAAACATTTGCTTCTCAGGAGACGGAGGTCTACAGAGGTGCCCCAGATCCAGAAATGGCTTCATTCAGTTCAGCAGGTGATGATACTCGCCAGAATGTCTCACATAGCAAAGGGCACCCTGCACCATTGTTATGATATGTGGGCTCCTTATATATCTTCTCCCCTCTGCAAAGTGGATCCCAAATGGGCCCACATCTAGTCCCCTAAGGCATTCAAATCTCCGTACCATTCCTCCCTTACCTCCACGTGCAACTACCCCCATGTGGCACTGGGGCACCGGCGAACCTAGGTTATCCCTTGAGGGCCCAGTTTTTCCCGGTCATTCCAGTCAAAGCCCTAACTCTGAGTAAAACAAACACATACACACAAACACACACACACATAGACACACACGCACACACACACACATTGGTCTTATCCCACTGGTCTTATCATCTCCGCTGGGTGTGAGACAAGCCTGAAAGATATATTCCTCAGGAACCTGCACCCTGACAATTAGTTGAAAAGAAGACAGCCGTGGTCAATACATAGTGAGGGATCATCCTCTCCGGTCTAGTAACCTTCCCCCTTTGCTATACAAAGAAGGCACTATGATTACTGTTTTACGCTATTTACTGAAAAAAAGTATTTATGTTTGGTACTGTATGCATTACAATTGTATGACTATAATGGTATTGTGATGTTCTTGTTGAAAATAGACAAGGGGAAGAAGTATAGTGCAGTGGTTTGAGGCTCTGAGCTGCAAATCTGGTGACATCCAACAGACCAGACCTGGGTTTGAATCCCACAGCTTCCACTTGCATACTGTGTGACCCTGAGCAAGTCACTTAACTTCCCTGTGCTCCTAGGTCACACCTGTAAAAAAGCTTTCAGCTTAGTGTGCTACTCCTGGTTAAACAACTAAATAAAAAAAATATATATTATCCGTAAAAAAAAAAAAAAAAAAAAATAGCAGACACTGCTCCCTGACCATATGAGACACTGGGGGACATCAGGGCTAACTCCAGGTCACAAAATGTAAGCTCCAACACTATGAACATAAAATGAAATGTGCATGGCACAACATAACTGGATTTGCAAACATAACTAAACATCAGGGATCAATATCCTGGTTTGAAAAGGAGAAAATAATGAAGTTAACCAATAAGAGACCTGTGTTTATAGTGCTTGCTGTCTGATAATGCACAGTTACCACAGTAACACTTGGGCATTCTCTCTCTCTTATCTGATAGCCACAAATCAGTGTTCTAACAGCATCCTTACTGGCACTTAGTGAGTTTCCTTTGCACCTGAGCTTATCAGCAATCCTTTGTGTTTTTGCAGCTAGCAAGAAACAGAAAACAAGAAAGGGACCCAGTCAGCCAAATGGAATAGCCCAAGTGTTCCTGCCAGCTGATTTCCTGCCCTCGTTGTCGGTAACTTCCATTCCTCCACGCCCATCCTGGGAACTGGTGACTCAGCCGTGGAATTCAAAGGCAGTGGTGTATTTGCTGGACAGAGTTTGAAAAGGAATGTCTTTTTTTTCTATTTTAATCAGCATGGAGTTCAAAGCACATGAAAGATGATGGATCGGAAGCACACGTAACTGAAGCACCCCAGTTAATCACAGGACTGATACAGTATGGGTGGGAGAAATGACAAAATGCGTCATACACAGCTTCACCAATATGGCCTCAAAATTCACACAAATTATCTGAGCCAGAGATACAAAATTGTGTGAGTGTGTGTGTGTGTGTGTGTGTGTGTATGTTTTGTGGTTTGTGTGTGGTTGAGTGTACACTTGAGATCAATGGACCACATAACTTATAACACCCCCCAACTTTTTTTTTTTTCAGCATTCTGCACACCAGAATAGCTGCAGTTAGGTGACATGCCGACTTCCTAAGAGGATCCCAAGGGGAAATGACAGCAGCAGGGATGGGTGGTACCATTTAAAAACAAGGACAACATTTGGATAATAAGCACTGAGCACCACACTTATATATAGGTTTTTCATGTATTAATTCTAGAAGATGCCATATATCTAGCTGGGCGAAGCATAACTCCCTTCTCCGACTTACAGCACTAGACATATACTTATGACTTCACTTCAGCTATAGCCAAGATCAAGACCAAGCTGTATCAGGAACAATTAATGGTAACACCTAGTAGATAGTAAAAGCTGATTAGTGAAGAATTGTAAACCACGTGCCTGTGGTACCCTTACAATGTTTTAAGGCAAAGGCAGTGCCATTTTATTTATATTTCGCGCTATACCAAGGCCTTAGGAAGCATCACATACATACCTACATACATCAATAACAGATAAAACCACTGAACAATAAGCCCACAGAATAAATGCAGTCATATATACACATCATTTATGTAACCTGCTCACCAGGACGTATTTGTAGATCTCTAAATGCAGCCATATATAACACATCATTTATGTAACCTGCTCACCAGGACGTATTTGTAGATCTCTAAATGCAGCCATATATAACACATCATTTATGTAACCTGCTCACCAGGACGTATTTGTAGCTCTCTAAATACAGTCATATATAACATATCATTTATGTAACCTGCTCACCAGGACGTGTTTGTAGCTCTCTAAATGCAGCCATATATAACACATCATTTATGTAACCTGCTCACCAGGACGTATATGTAGCTCTTTGCCTGTGCAAAAATCAGCAAAGAGATTAACAACTTAAAGATAAGGATTACATTTTTAAATATTAAATACAAGATTAAAATAGACAGGTGCAAACAAGCCTTTTTAATTTTTATTTGTATTTATTTTTTTGCTTGAAAGTTGCCTCCAAAATACTGTAGCTTGTTTTCGGATACATCCTGGGGAAGAGCCAAGGGGTACAGAGGAAGTTAGACAGTTAAATTTTATTTATCAAGCGCCCCATCCCAAAGGCTCTGGGCACTGTACAGGCAGGCAAGAGTTGCTGAAAAACAAAAAGACATATATCAGGTACAAAACATATATCAGTCATGACAACAACAACAACAAATGACAGCAAGACCTAGATAAAATCATATTTAAAATAAACAATTCAGCAGTCAGCTATTTCTAAGACTCACAATCAGTTTACAAACACCTCTCTAAAAAGATGAGCCTTCGGACCCTGCTTAAACAGTTCCACCGATGGGGCCTCCTTCAAAGATCTTGGAAGCAAATTCCACAGTACTTTGCCTGCAACCTCAAATGATCGATCTCCAGAGGTCTTCAGCCAGACCCTGGGAACCACTAGGAGACCTTTGGTATCGGACTAGAGTGAACATCCAGGGTGGACAGGAATCAGAAGGTCACTCGGGTAGCCAGGGCTGGACCTGTATAGGGCTTTATAGGTGATAAAGCCAACTTTGAAGATGATTCTCCACCTAACTGGCAGCCAATACAGGTCACGCAGAACCAGGGTCACATGACAAGACCTCGGAAGGCCCATCAGCAACCTGGCCGCTGCATTCTGCACCAGTTGAAGCTGCCAAAGAACCCCTCCACTGACCCCGATCTAAGAGCATTGCAGTAGTCGAGTCTAGATGTCACAAAAGCATGTACCAGTGAGGGCAGGTCATCAGGCGGAATCAAGGCTTTGATTCGGGTGACATTCCTCAGGTGGTAAAAACCACTCTGAATGATAGACAACACCTGAGCCTCAAGTGTCAATCCACTGTCAAGAATAATGCTCCAATTTTTCACCTTGGTAGATGCAGCCAAAGGAGCAAGGCCAAGGAATAATCCGGTTCCCATCCTGGCATCATCCACATCCTGCCGATAACCTGGCTCAATCACTAGCACCTCTGTCTTGTCAGGCAGTTAGATGACATCCAGTCCTAGATCTCAGCCAGACATTTATTTAGCACCTCCATGGTGTCTCTCATCCTAGGTACAAATGACACATACAGCTAGATGTCATCTGCATAACAGTGAAAACCCAAACTGTACCGTCTAATGATCTCACCCAGGGGAAGCACATACACTGCAAACAGCGTAGCTGACAGGATCGAGCCCTGGGAAACTCCACATGGCAGGGGCTTCAGGCAGGATGAGAAACTCACTGTCACTACCTTCTGGATCCTGCCTGTGAGAAAGAAATCAAACCAGTTGATGACAGTACCAATGAGTCCACAGAGCTCCCTTAGATGATCCAGCAACACTACGTGGTCCATAGTGTAAAATGCTGAGGAGAGATTGAGGAGAATGACTTTTGACTGATCCTTTCTATCCCTCACCCTGAAGAGATCATTTTGCATTCTAATGCCATTTCGATGCCATGTCTGGACCTAAACCCAAACTGAAAGCGCTCATAGATGTCACAGGCTGAGCTGCCGTGAGCTGCAGAGCCACTACTTTCTTGATAATTTTACCCAAAAATGGAAGATTAGAGATAGGTATATAATTCACCAAGATGTCAGGGTTGAGAGGTGGATTCTTTAGGAGAGGCCTCACCAGTACCTCTTTCAGGGCACCAGTGAAAGTCCCTCCGAAAGTGAACACAGGCCAATCTCAGAGAATACTGGACCAACGGACTCAAACCAACCCATTAAGAGATGGGTCAGACCCAGGTCCAGTTCGCAGTATGTGGGTCATAGCCTCAAAATCACCTCACATACCTCTGCCACCTCCACTAGTCTAAACTCGTTCCAGACAATAGGAGTGCTTTTGTAAATGTGTGACTCACCACTGCACAGCTGCAACTGACCTGTAGAGGACACCCTGTCAGAGAAGAATACAGTAAACTCCTCACACTGAGCGACTGAAGATGTTCTTTTCGGCTGTAGACAGGCAGGATGAAGTAGCCTGTCTATAGTATGAAAAAACAGAGCCGGTCTGTTTCTCCCTGCAGCAGTCTCCCCCAACAGGAACTCTACCTTCTTATGGTTGATTGCCATTTGATATTTACCATAGTGAATTCTCAAAGCCAGTTTGTCCTCCTTGTAAGCACAGATTTATGTAAGCCACCCAGGGCCCTCAGAAGGATACCTCCCCAAAATTCTGAGGGGTCTGGCCTAGGTTCTTTATGTTGAGAGGACTGGGCACCAAGTTCCTCAGCGGTCTTTAGATCCCCTGCACTCCTGTGAGGGCCATGTGTTCTGTGGGTCAGGGACTGTCAGTAATTCCACCGGCACACCTAAAACCAGCTGGCAATAAATGCTAGCCCTGCCCTACAGAACACTCTCCCTTATAATATCCACCTCCCTTGTGCCTACTAATCTTTAAGAGAAGGTTATTTAAACATATTTTTGACATGGCCTGTCATGGGTAAAATAGATTTTTTTTTTCAGATTTATAGCCCGGAAATTTTGTAGATGTCTTAACTATCTCCTTTTCTATTTTTTTTTTTTTACTTTATTTGCACTATAGTGCAATGCATTAGTATTATTTTGTATTTATTGTTGGTATTTCGGTGACTTTTGCATATGTCAAGTGCTCTGAGATTTTTGAAGGGAGCTATATAAATAAAAACTACCTTCTATACCTACCATGAATGCTATACTCAGGGTAATGGAAGTGAAATGTTGCATTGCCTCCAGCTAGGGTAGTCCCTGAGAGATACTGTACCAGCTGCCACTCAGCATAGGACCCCCAGGAAATAACAAGATTCAATGTCCCCACAGTCCCATGCCACAGTGCAGTGACACAATAGCCAAACACAAATACAGTAGCACACTTGAAGTAGAATGCAAACACTGGAAATATTTACTTGGGGGTTAAGTATAGAGGATGTTGAAAGGATGGCAGAATAAACAGTAAATGACAGAACGGTGCACTCCTCACTCAGGTCCACCACCCACCAACAGTGCTACAGTACATAGATCGTTCAATTGCAGCTTACTTCATAATATTGTTTTTACTGAGTTTTCCAACATAACACCATGGGTCAGTGCAGATACAGCAAAGTTATTAGCATTGCAACCATACTGCAGCATCTTGTATGACATGCTACTGTATATACCACAGAGCAAGCTAATAGTGTTTCATAGTCTTACTATCTGCACTATGTTTATTATCTGTTTATTCCAGTGTTTACCTACCTAGGATCATAAAACAAAACAAGAGGCTGAATGAAGACCAAACAGAAAATCAAGGACAAGAAAGAGCCAGAAAGCATTAGAAAAGGGAAGGAAAAAGAAATGACGCCAACTAACAACATGAACAGGGTGGCATTGGTGTGTCCAAAATGCAATCTATTTCAACAATAAAGTTAGCGCAACACTATTTCAAGCCATTGCAAATATTCAAGCAATAAGAGCAGTTAAGCAGTCTTCAGATATATTACACTTCATAGTCCTAAACCATATGGAATAGATTCGGGAATACGTCATCTGATGTCAGGTAACTTTGCTTTAGGAGTTCTAAAGTAAGCTTCCTATAAGGGAAGTATGCTGAGCGGTGTACAAGGGAAGTAGGGCAAATGGGCGAAGGGTGTTTGGGGGAAAGTGGGGGTGACTAGGGAGGTTGGGGAAGGAGGGGCATACTGACTCAGGTACAGGGAGTAGGACACCATGCACGGGGGGAGGGGGAGAAGTTTGAAGTGCTATTTGAGGGATGCTGCAGTCAGCAGAATGCGAACTGGGAGAGGGAGGCTGTTCCAGAGGGCTGGGAGTCTGTAGGCAAAGGATAAATTCCCCGAGAGTGAGTGAAGTTGGGGCAGAGCAAAGGAGCGGTGGTTGCAGTTGTGCAACGAGGATCCTGAGTTGGGGGCTTGGGCTATCAATGATGAAAGGTTGGAGGGAAGTGTGCCAAACCAGTACTTGGCAATGAAGGTGGTGCAATCAGCAAGATGGTGGTTGGAGAGAGAGGGGACAGATACGGATTGATAGAGGAAGCAGAATGAGTGTGATAAGGGAGATTAGTGGCAAAACGGCAGAAGGCATGGAAAAGAGGGTCCATCTTGGCAAGGGATGACTGAGGTGCCGATGTGTATACTGCATCAACATAGTCAAAAGACAGGAGGATATGCTTGGAGATGAGTTCCTTTCTGATAGGGATTGAAAGGCTGTCCTTGTGTCTATACAGCATGCCTTATTTAGGATGCAACTTGATGTGGATAGCATCAAGGTGGTGGGAGAAGTCCAGTTTAGGGTCCAGCTATACTCCCAAGTATTTACAGGAATCAATGGCCTCAATTTTGGAGCCATCTAAGGCAAGGAAGGAGGGGGGAGAAGGCAGTGTGCCAGTTTCTGAGCAGAGCCAAATGCCATGACGACCGTTTTTTTGGTGTTACATCTGAGCAAATTGGCTTCAAACCATTGCAGCATATTATCAAAGTCAGCCAGGATGATGGGTTCAATATGGGGAAGGAAGGGACCAGATGCATAGATCACTGTATTGTCGATGTACATATGAACATGCGAGGCACAGATGATGGTGGGGAGGTTGTTTATAAATATTGAGAAGAGTACAGGTCCAAGGATCGATTACTGTGGTACCCCAGCCAGGATGGGAAGGGGGTGGGATTTGGTGTCGCCCAGCTGCACATACTGGAATTTGTCAGACAGATAGGCCTTGAATCAGTCTGTGGTTGACGGCAAGAGCATAATAAAGGAGAGTTTATCCAGGAGGAACCTATGGAAGTTCAAATCAAAGGTCTTGGCTAAGCCAACAAAGATGGCCAATGTCAGATGGCCTTTGTCCATAGCGGTATGGATATGATTGGTATTAAGATGGAGAAGGGAGGAGGACATGGAGTGAAGATTCCAAAAGCCAGATTGGTAAGGTGTCAGGATGTCATTTGTGTCCAAGAAGGAGTTTAACCATTTAGAAATGAGGGATTCATGAATTTGTGAGAGGAAGGGGAGGAGGGATATAGGCCTGTAGTTGCCTGGAATGGAGGGATCACCCCCTTTATGGAGCGGGATCACTTTGACTAGTTTCCAGGCCTTGGGCAATGAGCATGTAGAGAGTGATAGGTTGAAAAGGTAGGTGAGTGGCAGGAATATTACAGGAGTGGGAATCTTCAGAAGATTAGGATTGACTATGTCGAGACTCTGCTTTGACGAGTTTAGGGATTTGAGGGCACGTTGAACCTCTGTAGGGGTAAAGGGGGAAAGGTGTGGCTGGACAAGGGGGGCTGAAGAGTGTTGGTAGGTTCGGGGGAGAGAGTGGTGGTCCCGGGGAGAACACAGGTAGTGAAGAAGTGGTTTATGGAGGAGGCAGCAGATCCAGGGTCAATACCATCTGTGCCAGGAGTGGATGTGGGGGGGGTGAGGAGGAGTAGGAAGAGGTACTGAGCAGAGAGTGGGGAGTCTTTCAGAAACCCATGGGAGAAGGGTGGCGGTCTTCAAGCTGTGATTTTAAAAAGTTTGCTTTGGCGGTGTGCAATGCCTTGGTGCAAGCATTTCTTAGGGATCTGTATGTTTGAAGGTCCGAGGTGTTGAAGGAAGCCTTGTACACTCTCCAGGCACAGCCTCGGGATTTGAGGAGCCTCACCAGATTGGGTGAGATCCAGGGAAGGTGCCGGCAGCACAGCCATAGCCTTTTGGGGGGGGGACATGGCTATTCCATATATTTAAGAAGGTACAGTTGAATGCGGCCAGTATGGAGTCGATGTCAGGTGCAGAGAAAACGCGAGACCAGTTGGCCAAATAGATGTCTGCCAGGATGGCTTGTGGGTTAAGTGACTTTAGGGGTCTGAACCACAGCTACTTGGGCAGGGAGGGATGTATAAAAACATTATGTGGTTACCTCTTAAGGACTGAGATCTGTTAACCAATCAGTAGTCTAGTTTTTAAAATGATCATACTGGGAAACAGAGGACCAATGGTTGAAATTATTAATTTTAGTAGTTGGGATAATAAACTGCAGTCAGCTAATGCCCCAACAGCAACACTCTCACTGTGTAAAACTTTGATGGGTCAAAAAGCATTTTCATTTACTGCAGCAAAGGTCAGGACAGGAATATGGTTGCTTCAATTCTGTAGAATCCATTCTGTCAGTCACCACATCAGATTTCCAGTTCCAATTCCAGTTCCAGTTCCATTCCACCTCTGAATAAGGCACAGAAATGGAACTGGATACAGAAGGAAAAATTACTCACCTTAGTAATGTTGTTTCTTCTAATGGAGTCTTGCTATATTATGACATATGCAGTTTGTCCCAGTATTAGAACTGCTCCGGAGGTGAAAGAGTTAACTTCCATGCCAGGCATGGAACCTTGAGCGCGAGTTCGGTTGAAAAAAACTCTTGTCTGTTGATCTTCAAACTGAAACTGTCAGATCTTTATGAGCAAAACTCACTAAGGTTCTGTGTGGAAGCTGTAAACCTACACTAGCCAATTGGCTACTAAAATATTAACACATTTTTCTGGTCCCAAAACCAAGACTCAAGTCAGGGGATCCAAAAAATAAAATAAAATAAAATACAACACCCAAACACCCCAAAAAAAGGGGTGAAAAACACAAGGTGGGCATCATTAAGTGCCAACACTGCACTGCCCACCCACATCCCAAGAGCAGAGGTTCTGAGAGGGGCAGGCAGGGGAGGTCATAATATAGCAAGACTCCATTAGAAGAAACAACATTACTAAGGTGAGTAATTTTTTCTTCAAACAACATGAAGTCTTGCTATATTATGACATATGCAGACTACACAGCAGTACCTCCATGGAGGAGGGACAGAACCTACTTAGGAAATAGGCTCTGAAGCACAGCTGTGCCAAACCGAGCATCACTCCTAGCCTGGATGTCCAGGGAGTAATGCTTGGTGAAAGTGTGTACTGTTTTCCAGGTAGCTGCTTGACATATCTCTAAGATAGGGATGTCCCTGGCCGCAGCTAGGGATGCAGCTGTACCTCTGGTAGAGTGAGCCCTCAGGCCTGAAGGGGGAACCTTACCCAGTTTTTGATAGCAAAATTGGATACAAGAGACAATCCACCTGGCAATGGATCCTTTAGTGGCAGGTTTCCCTTTACCAACCTCACCAAAAGTGAGGAACAGTTGGAGGGAGTCAAACCTGTGACCCTTGGTACGCTCTATGTAGTAACTAAGGGCTCTCTTTACATCTAAACTGTGCAGCCTCCTCTTGCCAGAGGAGGAATGGTCAGTGAAGTACACTGGAAGAGATATAGATTGATTAAGGTGGAAATCTGAAACCACCTTAGGCAAGAACTTCCTATTAGTCCTGAGGACTACCTTATCTCTGTGAAAGGAGATAAAATCAGGCTCCACTGACAAAGCTTGTAATTCACTTATGCGCCTGGCAGAAGTGATGGCTACTAGAAACACAGTTTTCCAAGTCAAGTACTTAAGCTCTGCTGAAGACAAAGGCTCAAAGGGGATTGCATTAGCTGAGCAATGCAAACATTAAGATCCCAGGCAGGAGCAGGGTCCCTGAATGGAGGGTTGGTGTGAAGCAATCCCTGAAAACTTGGAGAATACAGGGTGAGCAGAAAGAGAAGAGGGCTTTCCTGCTGAAATAAAAGCAGAGACAGCTGCCAAATGCACTTTCAGGGTAGCTGGCCTCAGCCCCAAAGTATTTAGATGGACCATATAGTCCAGGACTGGGCAAATCAGCAGATTCTGGGAAATATGCTTTCAGAGCACCATATGGAAAACCTTTTCCATTTAGAAATCAGTAGCCCTGGTGGAAGGCTTCCTAGAAGCTTTCAAGATATCAAGTACACCTTGAGAAAGGTGTAGGTCAGCAAACTCTAACTCCTCAAAAGCCAGGCCTTGAGGTTGAGGGATTTGAGATTCGGATACCAAACTCTCCCCTGGGTACAGGTTAACAGATTGTGATTCCTGGGGAGACACAGGGAAGGTGGACTGCTAAGGACAGAAGGAGTGGATACCAGGGCTGTCTGGCCCAATCTGGAGCAATCAGAATCATCTTGCAAGGTTGAGATCTGATTTTGACTAGCACCTTGAACAAGAGGAAAGGGGAAGGCATAGAGGAACTTCCTTCCCAATCGAGAAGGAAGGCATCCAGAGGACTGAGCCCAACACTGGGGGCCTGCAACAAAAAGCGGAAGTTGGTGATTGTCTGGGGCTGCAAAAGATCTATCTGAGGGTGCCCCACCTGGCAAATACTAACCCCAGTACTAGGGGATCCAGTGACCATTCGTGATGGCCCTGGAAAATCCTGCTGAGAGCATCTGCCAGGACATTGTCCTTGCCTGGGAGGTGAACTGCCATGAGGGAGGTGTTCAGGGAATAAGCCAGAGACCACAACTTCATTGCCTCGGTGCACAAGGCCGAAGACCGAGTGCTCCCTTGCTTGTTGATGTACCACATTGTAGTGGTGTTGTCTGTTCTGATCTGTACCACTTTGTTCTGAACAGATGCAGAAAAAACCTGAAGTGCTAGAAAACAGCTCTGAGTTCCAACAGATTGATGTGAGCAGAATTCCTGAGGGACCACAATCCCTGGGTGGTGAGGTCGCCCATGTGAGCTCCCCATCCCAAGAGGGATGCATCTGTAGTAAGGGTCAAGGAGTGAGATTGAGGGATGAAAGGAACCCCCTGTCTCAGATTGCTCTGATCCTGCCACCACTGCAGGGTCTGGATCAGGGTTTGAGTTACTGGGATCAATTTGGTTAGAGGATCTCTCCTTTGAGACCAGAAGGCTCTCAAATGGAACTGGATGTCCCTCATCTGAAATCTTGCTCCTTGCACTACAGCTGTGGAAGCAGCCATGTGCCAAGGGCTGTAGAAAGTGCCTTGCTGGTCGAGACCTGCAGAGTGAAGGAGGAGGCCAGAGCCACCAGGGTCTTTACTCTTTCTAGAGGAAGGAAAGCTCTGGCCTGCTTTGTGTCCAGTTCTGCGCCTATGAAGGTGAGTAGCTGAACAGGCTCTAGAACTGACTTTGGAAGATTGAGAAGAAAACCTAGAGATGTAAGCAGCTGCTGGGTAACCTGAAGGTGTGATTTGACTTGGTCCAGAGACTGACCCACTATGAGCCAGTCGTCCAGGTAAGGAAAGATGGCAATCTTTTGCCTTCTTAAGTGAGCAACTGCTACTGCCAGGCATTTGGTGAATACCCTTGGGGCAGAGGTGAGACCAAAGGGCATTGCTCTGAACTGGTAATGGCCTGAGGGCAGTTCGAATCTGAGGTACTTTCGGTGGGAGCTTCTGATGAGAACATGGAAGTAGGCATCCTTGAGGTCCAGGGACACTAGCCAGTCCCCTGGCCTTAGGGAGGGTAAAATAATTCCCAGAGTCACCATTTTGAATTTTGGCTTTAAAGGTGCTTGTTTAGGTATCTTAGATCCAGGATGGGCCGCCATTCTCCTGTCTTTTTTGGGGTAAGGAAGTACCTGGAGTACAGTCCTTTGCCCTGGTGTAGGGGAGGAACCCTTTCTACAGCTCTGAGAGCCAGGAAGGTTGAGACTTCTGTTTCCAAAGCAAGAGCCTCTGATGGATTTGCAGGTGGAAAGGATCTGGTTCTCATCTTTGGAAATTTTTTGAAGCTGAGAACCAGTCCCTGGCTTACTACTTCCAGGACCCACTTGTCTGATGTTAAAGACTCCCAGTCCTGGACGAAGTAAGCCAGCCTGCCCTCTACAGGTAATGGAGAATCGGCCCTGGGCATCCCATCAGGGTGCCTGTTTGGCAGGGCTTTAGGCTGAGGGGTGGGAGCAGGCCTGCTCGTGCCCGTCTGCCTCTGAAGAACCCTCTGGGCATAAGCTGAAGAGGAGGCCTGGGCTTGGTAAAAAGGCCTGTGAAAAGGCCTGCCCCTGCCCCTGGAAAGCTGCCTCTGAGGAGTGGCTTGCCTCTCCTTGGCCTGTGCACTCCTATAAGTGGTCCTATACTCATCCATTTTCTTCATGTAATTCTCTGTCTGCTCCCCAAACAAAGAATTACCCACAACAGGAAAATCCATGGCCTTAGCCTGGGTATCCTGTGACAGGCTAGTACACCTGAGCCAAGCCATTCTACGAAAAGCCACAGATGTAGCCATGACTCTTGAAGATACATCATTAGAGTCCACTGCAGCATGGAATTGCACCTTGGATGCCTCAATACCATCAGCAGCCACCTGTTCCAGCTCCTTGGCAAGCTGGCCAGGGACCTGTTTCGCTAAAGCCATAACAGTATCCCTTCTGGATTTCTGGTATCTTGCAACATAGGCCATATAATTTGCCTGTCTGAGTCCCAAGGATGCTGCCATGTATTGTTTCTTTGCCATGGCATCAATCCTCCTGGAGTCCTTGTCAGGGGGGTGTGAAGCCAAGGGAATATTTGCCTTATCACAGGCTGAAGCCTGCACCACTCCAACATGGCTGCATTGTTGTGAAAGGAACTCCATATCAGAGCCTGACAATGTGTACCTCCTGTCCATCTTTTTATCCACAGGAGGTAAAGAATTAGGAGCTTTTAAAATTTTTATTGTCTGTTTCCTAAAAGATTTATGTAAAGGAATAGACAATCTCCTGGACTCTGGGATATCCATCATTTCTACATAGTCAGGCTCCTCCTGTTCATCCACAGATTCTTCCAAAGGGAGCTGGAGGGTTTCAGCAACTTTTTTATAAAACAGAAAATGAGAAGGGGACTCAGAAAGCCTAGGGGGAGACACTCCTGAAGGTCTGTCTGGGGAGATGTCCGGTTCAATGGGCACATCCAGACTTTCAAAATCACATTCACTCTCTTCATAATCCTCCTCCCTCCTCCAGTTCATAAAATTCTTCTACCATATTCTTGAACCGGTAGAACACGACCGTTACCTGATGGTGCAGTTCGGGCCGGAACGAGAAGCAACTGGACAATTTGATCGCTTTGGCTATCTCTGCAGCGGTTGGAGAAGGAAATTTTGGCTCCTCGCCTGCTGATTTTCTAGTCCTCTTTGCTGGAACTGGCTCCTCCGAGTCAGCTCTTCGTTTGCCCGAGGAAGTATCGCCCTGGTCAGAAGGCACTCCCTCCGGTTCGGTTGGCACTGAACCGGGTGTGGCCATCCGGGTCAGCGGACTTTTTGGCCTCTCGTTCCCTAAGCCTACCAACTCTCTTATCCAGGGTAGCTGCAGGGAAATTCTTGCAAATCTGGCAGTCTGCATTGAGGTGGTCAAACCCCAGACAATAAACACATGTGGTGTGTGGGTCAGCCTTGGCAAAGGCTTCCCACAGACACTACAGTGCTGAAACCCAGTGGCCCGGTTTTCTTTTGGGTTTCTAGACATAATGCCAGCCTAACCAAAAACTTGCCCTTTTCGGCAAATCGCCAAGCAAGAACGCGGTTCCCAACGTGTCTGAGTCGTGGAAAAACGAATGAAATCCGTTTTTTAGAACCGATAAGAACCGAACTGCACTCTAAATGTAATTTAATAAGTTTTAACAACAACCTGATCGGTTCAAACCGAACCGATAACAACGTTTGCAAGTTCCACACAGAGAAATGTAAAACCTATCTATTACTTACGATACCACAGACAGAGCTTGAACTGACCGGTTGCAGTTAAAATATACAAATGCGGTTTAAAAAACTGAGAAATAACACTTTTTTAACCGACAAATGAACCGAGCAGTAAGAGGAATCTCCGGAGCGACTGTTCAGTGAGGCGGAGTAAAGAATCTGACAGTTTCAGTTTGAAGATCAACAGACAGAGTTTTTTCAACCGAGCTCGCGCTCAAGATTCCATGCCTGGCATGGAAGTTAACTCTTTCACCTCCGGAGCAGTTCTAAGGCTGGGACAAACTGCATATGTCATAATATAGCAAGACTTCATGTTGTTTGAATAGTAAGTTCCAAATGTGACTCTGACTCCACAAACTACCAGGCTGCCATCACAAAGTCTGTCTCCCTCCTTCCTCCCCTTACCTTCCCCATGTGGAGTTTGGAAAGTAGAGTAAGGCAGCAGTTCATGTCGGCCAGTGGCAGCTTCTCTAATGATGATGATGATGATGATGATGGGAGTTACCCATCAAGCAAACCACAAGGCCCCCCCCCCAACGAGTGTCCCTGGCCCCCATTCATCTGTTAGAAATGTATTGCGTACGTACAGCCATTACTTCAAAGTAATAGCTGTGAACCTGGTAAATTTGGAGACCAGTACACCACCTGGGGTATTGCCTCCCTGATCTCTTGGGAGATTGAGTAAGGAGAACCGTGTACTGCCCTCATGCCAAATGAACCTGGAGATTAATTTAATTGAAGACTTGAAATACATATTACCCGGCATAACTCATAAAGTCTGGAGGTAATACAGGATTTGGGGCAGGATGTTTTGTCAAATTACCTCTAATTAGTTAAAAAAGGGAACAACTGGTTCCTGTAAGTCAAATCCTCTGTAATTTGTTCCGTAAGACACTCAAAATTTAGGAGCTCCAAATGGGATAACTGATTTGTCAGTTTTAATTACAGATACAAAAATGCCATCTTCTGCCACCTAAAAGGGAACCTTTGTTTCAGTACATCTGACGGCAAGTAGTTATATACTAATACCTCAGTCTTCTGAGCATTACACAGGGCTGTGCCAACAACTGTAAGGGCCCCCCGGTGAAATAGTTTGTGAGGCTCACTTCCCCACCAATAAATGTAAAATAACCATTAGCGCATATGAAATTTTTATAGCATAAGTTTTTTTTCAGTCCTTCTGAACATACATAGTTTGTCCATGCTGCCCCCCCATCCCCCTTGCTGGCACCATGATCAAAGAACTGAGCAACGTAATTTGTTCCTGCTCCTCCTCCTGGGGACACCAGCACCAAGATTAAATGTTTTGAGTAATGGGCCCTATTGCTTCTTTGTTCTGTGCTCCCCCACCCCAACCATGTGAAACTGGAGTTGGAATCTTCTGGTACCATAGCTGACAAACCCATTTTCAAATGGATGAGCAATTTCCAAAGAGAAACTTGCAAGTTTGTCTGTGAGAAAAGGTTTTCTTAATGCTGACCTCTGAGGCAGTGGGCCCTCTAGCAGTGTGGGCCCTACTGCAACTGCAGCTCTTGCACCCCCCTAGTCACTGCCCTGGCATTAAGCTTATATCCTGCCAGTCTGCCAAACTCAGACATTACTTCCCATATTGCAGGGAGGGACTCCTCTGGCGATAACAAAGTAAGTAGTATATCATCTACAAATAAGGAGAGTTTAAAATCTCTTCCTGCTATCAGGATGCAAGCAATTTGGGAATTCTAATGAACTGCTTCCAACAAAGGCTCCAGATACAGGGAAAAAAGGAAAGGGGAAGGGGACACCCCCAGCCTTGTACCACGTTGTAAAGGAAAGTGGGAAGTAAGGGAGCCATTAACCCTTAGGTGTACCCTAGGAGAAGCATATAGACCCATAAGCATTTCCACAACCTCATCTTTGAAACCAAAGTTCAACAGGGCAGCCCACATGTATGGCCAGGCCACCATGCTGAATGTCTTTTTGGCATCTAAACTTATTAAGGCAACTGGATTCTGATGGATGATTTTAAAACCTAACACATGGAGGAAGCATCACACACTGCTCTGTGCCTGTCTATATAATATAAAGCCCACCTGCTCCCCGTCCACCAAAGTGGGAAGAAGTGTCTCTATCCTTTTAGCCCATATGGTATAAATAATTTGTATTCACGATTTACAATGGAGATTGGCCTACATGAAGCTGTAGACTGGGGGTCTTTATGAGGTTTAGGCGGGTGGAAATTTTGGCATAGTACCATGAAGGAGGGGGACCGACCCCTGTATGCACGCAACAAAATGCAAAGAGAAAGAGAGGGAGAAGCTGATCCAAGAATTGTTTATAAAACTTGACTGGATAGCCATCCAGGCCCAAACATTTACCAGTCTTAGAATCCTGGAATATCAATTAAATTTATTCAGACAATATTGGTACCAGCAGCTTTTGAGCCACCTGCACGCTTAACTGAGGTAGTATGAGTGACCATAGAAAAGTGAAAATTTCTTCCATAGGGATCTCCCCTTCGTCTGAATAAAGGTCTTGATAAAACTGGGAAAGCACCTTTTGGATAGCTTCAGGCTGACTTGTAAAAGATATAGAGACAGGATCACAAAGCTGTGGATACATGCCTGAGTCTTCTTGGCTTGGATTCTCTTAGCCAGCTTCCGAGCACCCCTCGCCTCCTCCTTCATAATAAGAATGGCAGAGATAGCATAGTGTCTGCTCAATGGTAGCATCCATAATATATTGGATTTCTTGCTTTACTTTGGTTATGTAGTTGGCTACAGACTTGTCACCTAGCTGAAGAAAAGTATGTAATTTTTGTAAGGTTTGCTGCATTTTGAGGAATTTACTCTCTCATTGCTTCCATTTTTTAGATGAATATGCTACGAGTTCTTTGCAGATAACCACTTTAAGCACATCCCACACAACTGTGCGGGAGACTGATGGATCCTCATTTTCACACAGGAACCATAAAATACACTCCTCAAGCAAAGAGCATAATACTGGGTCCCTCAACAGAGCTAACTTAAAATGTTAATGTGTGTAGCAAGCCTGCTTGCCCAGGGAAAACTTGGTCAAAACTGGGGACGGTCCGATAGCGAGATCCATCTATGGGAGATATCCTGTAAGGAGTTCAAACATTCTGCTGTACTAAATGTATAACCAAGACCTGCAGGTGTGTTCATCCAGGGGGCAAAATCAATCTGTGACTGTCCCGTTTGTAAGATATGGTGCCTCAGATCAATAAGACCAAGATGAGCTGAAGTGGTTTTAAGGTATTTTTGGATGGGAGTGGCCCTGGGTTGAGATGGAGGTTAAGCATCCAGAGATGGAGATAAAGTAGCACCATTCCAGCCTGAACTGTGTCTTTGGTTTCAGAAGGCACCAAAAAGCCTTTGGTTAGCTAGCCCCTGCTCCCAGCCCTCCCACAGTACTTTCTACTGGTCTGGTTGAGTAGCAGCAGCTGGGACTGGGTAGGGGGTGTGGACATCACGTCAATTTTGAGGTGCGGCTTACCCCAATAAAAGGAGTGCTGCTACAAGTGTAACCCCTCACCCCTGCCTTTTTACCAAAACGACAGGTGGCATGCTGTTGGCGCTGGCAGCAATACCTGGTGGGGACCTGCGTTTGGAGAGAATGAGGTTACCTGGCACAAGGGGACCTAGGTTTGGCTACTCTGCACAGGGGCACCCAAGTAAATCCAAACACAGGAAGCAATAACTGTAATGTCTAGAACCAGGAATGGGATTTTTCAGTGTGGCTTTTACTCACAACTAGCTGAACACAACAAAGCATAGATGGACCCCCATGGGGCTACGTTTACTGATAATGCAGATTAGAGACTACAACTCGGTCCACTGGAAGAATGAACCATTTCTACTGTTTTCAGGCTCTGGACCCACCAGGCACACAGCCCGGACTTGCACGCGCTTTAGGTACACAGCCCGACTGGCCCGGCCCCCCTGCCAGCCACTTGACTGATGGTCCATTGGAAGAATGAACCCATTTTA
The DNA here is from genome assembly GCA_016271365.2 of Neoceratodus forsteri. Lineage (NCBI taxonomy): Eukaryota > Metazoa > Chordata > Ceratodontiformes > Ceratodontidae > Neoceratodus > Neoceratodus forsteri. Next base: position 1,432,050,508 of record CM057459.1, read on the forward strand.
CTTGTTGTGGATCCCCACACCACTTAGAGCCTGTGACCCCTAGAGAGATTTCCTTCTTACTTCTTCTGACTCCCATCTCACAAAGAGAATTTTCTTTACCCTTGCTGTGGTTCCCCACACCACTTAGGGTCTGCGACCCCTAGAGAGATTTTCCCATTTGCGACCCACGTCTGGGTACTTCCCTCATCACTGGCCAAGCGCATAGGCAAGTAGCAATCACAGCAGAAATCCGTAGAGGTGGACCTGGTTACTAAAGGTGGGGGGTGTTCCCACCTCCAGCTCCCACAGCCCATACCCGGCCATTTCTCTGGATAAACTGAAACTTCAGACTGCAGATTAAACGGTGGATGAACTGTCGCACCCCCTCTACAACATTACTTGAATTCACACAGACTTTAGCTTTTGACACTACTCCATTTGTTTGTCCTAGTACTATAGGCCTCCCAAATAGTAATTCAAATCCCAGATTTCTTCACATTTCCCAGACTGAAGAAACACATTTTTTGCCCTCTCATATTAGAGCAAACACTTTTTAATTTTTTTTATTTTTTATTGTAGAGAATCAGTTTTACAACCTTTGAGTCACAGACTCGTTTACAAAAGTACCTCGTCAATAAGGGGGGGGAGACAACAATAAAGTGAGGTTAGGACAGTGGAATGACGAAACAGGTTAGATACATAAAAAATAAATATACACTTGGAGAGAGCAGACAGCTAGGCTGCGCTGGATTAAACTTGTGGAAGGTACTAAACATAGGTAAAGCAACAAGAGATTCAAATCGACAGCAAGTTACAAGTTAAGTAGGTAAGTAACATTGGTGAAACAATAATAGTTACAGTATTCATAAGTGAGCATGTCCGCTAATATGTAGGTATAAAAGACCGTGGGTGAGGGGTTTGAAGCAGGATTAGCATGGACGGCATAGGGCAGAGGGACAGGCAAGAGGCAGCTACAGGCATTTACAACATCGGCTGTCAATAATATGCTGGCGAAGAGCAATTTGAAGGCAATACCAGGGATCTTGGAGATAGACTTGGAAGGAGTTGAAACAGGACGGGGCTTGGTGATGGAAGGATCTTTGGCAGCGAGAGGTCCTTGCTCTGGGAACTATGAAAGTGGCTGGCGGCATACTGGTTGGCAGTGACCTAGCAGCACGCTGCAAAGGTCCAGAGACCCCAGGAGGCAGAGTCCTGACAAGGATTTTTGGCCAGTAGGCAGGTTTGATAATTCAGTCTTTCCTCAAGAGTGAGTATTTTAGCGGCAGAGTATAGTAAACAGGTGTGGGTTCTGCTGTGGGCACGGTGAGGAGCCTACATGCTCTATTAATAGAGGTCTGAACTTTGGATAAGGCAGAGGCATCAGCAGCAGCATAGACAGGGGGCCCATAGTCAGCCAGCGATAATACCGATGAGGTGATGGCTAATTTTAAGGCGGTTCAGGGAGACAGTCTTTATGCCGATAGAGAAGACCAATCCTGGAGTTTATAGCAGATGACAGTGCTGAGGTGGGCATGGAAAGTAAGGCCGGGGTCAAGGTGATGCCCAGGTACTTATAGGATGCAACCTGCTCCAGGAGGGGCGTGCTGGTGGTGATGTGGAGGGAAGTTTCTGGCATTGTTTGCGATGGGAAAAGAGCATGGACTTTGTTTTCTTTAGGTTCAGGACTAGGCGGTGATTATCGAACCACTTTGGTTTGGAGGAAGGCGCTGCAGCATGCTTTGGAGTGAGAGTGGGTCAGGGTGTGATGCAAGGATAATGGCGCCATCTGCATAGAGTAATATTTTACTGGAGCAGGAGCTGGGAGGGTGTTCAGGAATAGGCTGAAAGGGTTGGGCCAAGGATGGAGCCTTGGGGACACCGAGAATACTGGAAGATAGGAGGAGAGGGTCCATTTAGTTTGACTCTTTGGGACCTGTTGTGTAAGGTAACTACGAACCACTTCAGGGGCGGTTGCGAGACCTAGTGTGCTGAGGGAGTTAAGTAGTAGGGGTGGCACACGTGTGAAGGCCTTGGACAGGTCTATGAAGACCGCCCCTGCAAGATGACCTTTGTCAAGTGCTGAGTGAATGTGGTGGGAGAATTCCAGAAGGGCAGTGGTTGTGCTATGACCAGGCGAAACCCGTGTTGCTCGGACACAGAAGGTTGTAGTTAGTAAGGTATTCCGAGGCTGAGTGTTTACTATTTTTGAGGGCTTTGGATAGGGGGAAGGATGGAGATGGGCCTGTAGTTGTTGGGCAGAGTGCGGTCCCCGACTTATGGATGGGGTTACTTCTGCATGCTTCCAGGCCTTAGGAATTGGCGAGGCATGGGGATTTGTTAATGATAAGCGTCAGTGGGGTGAGCATGACATCCAGCACGAGGCGAAGAATCCTGGAGTCGAGGGGGTCATTGGTAGGGTTCTGAGATGCGAGGGCCTTTATTAAGAAAAGTTTGGCATCGTGGGGTGTGATCACTCGGAAGTGGAATTGCGGCCTGGAAATGGGTACGTGGGAGGGTTTGGCAACTGGATCAGAAAAATGGGCTGGGAGGATGGCACTTAAGTCAGCGAAAGTTTGATTGAGGCAGTTAGCAATACGGGTGGGGTCAGTCGAGACAGTCCCATTTATGTCAATCTGGGATGGAGGGGGGGAGCGGGTCTTACTATTTAGATCTTTAATGTTGTCCCAGAAAGCTCTGGACGAGCCCCAGGTGGATGTCAACGTGGCCTGGTAAAATTTGGCTTTAGCCTGCTTGATTGTCCAGGAGCATTGATTGTGGGCAGCCCGGTAGGCTTGCCTGTCAGCAACCCTGCCGGAGTCGTTAGCTAGGTGCCAGAGGTTATCTCTCTTTTTTAGTTGTTGGATCAGCACTGGAGTGATCCATGCAGCAGTCTGTTTTTATCCTGTGAGTGTTTAGGGGTGCATACATGTCACAGGCGTGGTTGAAGGCCGTGGAGATAGGTAAGGGCAGAATTTCGTCAGGAGGCGCTGGCTAGTGGGGACCAGTCGATTTTGGCGAGTTGGCGTTTGAGGTTGTTGAGACCTCCGGGAGAAACCGATGGCGGGGGTCCTGCTGAAACCAGGGCTGAGGGTGGGAAGGACCAGAAACAGATGACTGGGAGTGGTCACTGGGTGAGTCCATAAGGACATCACGAGAGATGACTTTATGAGGTCTATTAGAGGATGACGTCCAGGAGGGAGCTTGTTCCTGTTACTTTGTTTAGTCTAGTGGGCTGAGTGACCAGTTGGGACAGGTCAAGGGCTGCAAGGTCATTTTCAGATTATCTGATGAGGAGCTGAGCCAATTTGAATTAAGTCACCCATAATTAGCTGTTCAGCTTCGAGGGGTAAGGTAGCCAGGTAGTCAAGGAGAGAGGGCTGCGGAGTGCTTTGCTTGGCCAGGGAATAGATAAGCCGTGGTTAGGTAGGTGGACCACGACCAGGGTAGTGGGAGATTTTGGGAAATGGCTTGCGCCCCATGGTTAAGCTCAGGGGTGGGAGGGCAAGCCGAGGATCGAGTTCCATAGTAGATGGCGCACCCTCCTCACGCCCGACCCATCCTATCGGCCCTGAAAATTGTAAAGCCAGGAAGGGAGATGGCAGAGTCAGGTGTGAGGAGGAGAGCCAGGTTTCGACAAGCAAGAGAATATCCGGGGGTTGGGTGACCCAACATTGGAGGGCTGCAATTTTCTTGGGGAGACTGCATATGTTGATAAAGCGATTTGAAAGCCTTTGCCAACAGTGGGCAAGGCGTGCTAGGGATGACAGGCCCAGGGTTTGGAGTTCACATTGCCGGAGCTTGGAGCAGCAGGAGAATTAAGGCGCCTTGTGTGGAATTTATAGCTGGCGGAGGGTTCAAATGTCACCGATGGGACCTACCAAGGAGGAGGAGCAGGGATAGGAAGGAGAGAACAGCTGAGGGCACTAGCAAGGGGTGTCCACTCATGAGTGGAAACACAATACTGTCGTGGCACAACAGTGGTTGGTGGGGGTGGCGTGGTAATCCAGAGTGCAGGGAGGGATTCGGGAATGGGTTGAGGGATTGGTGTGGTGGTCGATGGGGGCCTGGAGTTCAGAGTGGGGGCAGTATGTTTTGGTTGGGGGCGGGTTGATGGGGTGTATGGATGGGCAGAGAGAGGCATAGGGTGCTGTAGCAGGAGGAGGGCCAGCAAAGAAAAAAACATGCTTGAGTAAGACATTTCCAGTAAAGAGCAAGAAATGAGGGCAGGCTCCCTCTAGTGCTGGAACAATATAACCAGCAAATGGGAAAGTAGGCTGATTGGTTTTCAGCCTCATGTGACAAGAAAGTAAAACCTATATAAGGAAAGCCGAGCAAGGGTGGTGGGGGGGCGGTGGGGGCCGGCATGGCGTTGACGAGGGTTCTTCAAACAGCACCGACTGAGTTCAGCAACCCAGCGGCGCCAAAACCGCATAATTCAGCGGCAGACCATGCCGGCAGAGAATCCAACAGGTAGGCTGGCCCAGAGACTGTGTAGGGATTCAGTCCTTTACTGGCAGGGGTTTTACCTCATGATCAGCGGTGGTAGCGGGAGGGAAGTCCCGATTCCGCCCTCGCGACCAGCGTCCTCGGGGGTGGGGGTATCCTGGTGGTGGAAGATTTGCTTCAGGAGGCACTTCCAGGTGCAGCCCTCGCGACCTCCAGCTCTCGGGGATCGATCTGTGGAAGAAAAGCAAAGGTTTAAATAGTCAGGCAGGGTGGGGTAGCAATTTGGGGCGGGCAGTGAAGGCGGGGATTAGGTGGAAAGGACAGTGCGTGGCAGGGGCTGAGGATGCGATGGGTGAGTGGAGGAAAGAAAATGAGCAGGATACAGGGTTACAGTGTGGGAGAGAGAGGGAGCAGACTGGCAAAAATTACAGGCAGGGAAACAACAGTGTACACAAGCAGTGATAGAATCTACCAGGCAGAAACTGAGAAAAATAGCAGCAAATCCACAAACAAAATTAATCCAGTCCCAAAGAAAAAATCACTCGGGGGTCCCAATCATATCAGGGGTTTCTTCAGAGCAGCACCGACTGATTTCAGCAACCCCAGCGAAAAAGGCGCCAAAACCGCAATTCAAACGGCAGAGCCCCGAGCCGGCAGAGAATCCAACAGGTAGGCTGGCCCAGAGACTGTGTAGGGATTCAGTCCTTTACTGGCAGGGGTTTAACCTTGCGATCAGCGGTGGTAGCGGGGAGGGCAAGTCGATTCAACCCTCGCGACCAGCTCCTCGGGGTGGGGGTATCCTGGTGGTGGAAGATTTGCTTCAGGGAGGGCACTTCCAGGTGCAGCCCTCGCGACCTCCAGCTCCTCGGGAAGTCGATCTTCCGATCAAGCGGTGGTAGCAGGGAGGGACAGAGTCCCGATTCAGCCCTCATGACCAAGCTCCTCGGGGGTTGGGGGTATCCTGGTGGTGGAAGATTTGCTTCAGGGAGGGCCTTTTGTTGCAGGTGCCCCACAGGCGAAGTACAACTCTTCCCACTTTTCAAACACAAACTGAAACTGTAATAGGCAGCTTTCTTTCTTCTGCAGAAATTAGGGGATTACCCCTGGAATCTACATGGGGATACTTTACTCCCCCACCCGGAGGGAGGAGGGCACTGAGACCCGGACAGCGGTCTCCACCACTTGAACACTGGACACTGAACTCCTTGCTTCAAAACAAACAGGAGACTCCCTTCCTGCTTGAAGGCAAGCAGGAGACTGACTTTGAAAACTCCCAACGTTCTATCTCACTCCCTCTGCTGCAGATTCCAATGTGGCTTATGCAGTTGCGACAGTTCTATTGGTGATGTCATCTCTCAGTCTCAGCTGAGACTGAGAACAGAGTGAGACAGTGTGAAACCCATTTAACTGGAGTTTCACAAGCTGCCTTCCCTGCCTACCATTAAGTCTTACTGGGATTCTAGTAACCTCGGGTAACAGGGGGTTACAGAAGCACTCCCTGCAGCACTATAGCACAGTGGCTAAGGACACTAAACTGCAAACCTGAAGACCTGGGTTTGAATCCCATCATCCTCTATTTGCATAATGTATAACCCTGAGAAAGTCACTTAACTTCCTTGCTCTCCCTGGTTGCACCTGGAAACAAGCTCTGGCTTAGTGTGCCTTTCCTGGTTAAACAATTTCTCCTTTCCCTGCAGCACCATTCCAGCTTGAACTGTGTCTTCAGTGCCTGCGGCACCAATGAGCCTTCAGTTCACTAGCCTCTGCTCCCAGCCCTCCCCACTACTTTATACCATTCCAGTTGAGTGGCAGCAGCCAGGACCAGGTCAGGGGCGTGGATATCACATCACCTTGGAGGCGAAGCTTACCGTGATAAGAGGGGCACTGCTGCAAGCATTCCTTACAGTACTATTCCAGCCTAAACTGTGACTTCAGTGCCTGAGGGCACCAACAAGCCTTGGGTTCACCAGCCTCTGCTCCCAGGCCTCCGACAATACTTTCTACTGGTCCAGTTGAGTGACATCACTGGGGACTGGGTCAGGGGAAGTCGACATCATGTCACCTTAGAAATGGAACTTACTTTGATAAGAGGAGTGGCACTCGCTGTGAGTGGCTCACGCAAGACTGGCGCGAGTCACCTATGGGATTCCACTGCAGAGGACAGTGAGGAGGGAACAAGAATTTGTTCAAACTAAACCGCAAAGCAGCTGCAAGTTATTGGGTGAATCTTGTTTAAGCCTTTTTAAAATGAACTGCCTATTGTTACTTATTTAAGGGGGGTTATTACTTTAGTAACACTGAGTGTTAATTTTATACTACATGAAGTTAATTGTGCAGATATTCACGATGAAACTAGTTTTACTTATTCCAGCATGCTACTGTCTAGGGCTCAGCCTTTGTTTCAGACCACTGATATTGCAACATGACATTGCTATTATTGCTTTTAAATCTGCTAGGTTTAATTGGGCTATTTTCAATCTGTGTTGTTCCATGCTCAATCTAGTTGATGACATCTTCAGGTTACTTTTATCGGGAGAGATGTTGAATCAAATCTTGGACCCTCTTTCGAATTAGACAACATTTTATGCATATTAACATTAGAAGTTTGCTCAAGCACTTCTCTGAATTGGTGGCATGGGTTAAAGTTAACTCACCTGATGTACTGGGACTAAGAGAAACCTGTTAGGACCATATGTATCCAATAAGGTAATTCAGATACCTGGTTACAATCACATTAGAAAGACAGAGTTGGGACGGGAGGGTGATTTATTACAGGGAACATTTAAAGACTGGGGATGTAAAACAATCTGCTGATAGTAATCTCTCTTATGAATGGATATCTTCAGTATTAACTATTGGTGATGCTAAGAAACTGAATTTTTGCTGTTTGTATATTCCATCACAATTTGGTTCCCAAGAATTGGAAGAGTTCATGAATTCAGTATTTTTGTAATTATTTGATAACCATGTAAGGCCCACTAGGCAGAAGTGCTTGTTTTCAGGGGTGACCCGGGAGCTCTAGGGAGGTTAAGAGACTTCAAATCAAATCAAATCAAACTTTATTCTTTATGACACCTTTCAAAACCGAGGTGCTGTACATAAAATCAAATACAACAAATACAAATATAAGTTAAAACAAATGATAAAACAAATTAACCATAGGTAGGGAAGGCCAAAGTGAATAAATATGTTTTTAGCTCGATTTTAAACCTGTCAACAGTCAGGCATTCTCTTAAGTAAGTAAGTAAGTGGTAAAAATGTATTTTATGCGCTTTTCCAATGATCAAAGCGCTGTACAAATAACAATACATATAGACAAATACAACATTAAAAACGTAAAATCATACATGATAAGCTTTTCAAATAAAAGGTTTTTAACTCCGCTTTAAAACTCTCAATGGTCAGGCAGCTTTGTATCTGATGAGGTAAAGAATTCCACAGGGCAGGAGCAGCATATGAGAATGCACGAGCTCCAGATGTTTTCAAACGAACCCTGGGAATCTCTAGCAATCCCTCATTGGTAAATCGGAGTGAGCAACAGGGGCAGTAGGGAGTAAGGACATCTTTCAGTTACTGCGGTCCCTGTTCGTGCAGGGCTTTATAGGTTAGCAACCCGACCTTGAAGGTGATTCGCCATTGTACCGGCAGCCAGTGCAGCTCGCGCAGAACAGGCGTGATATGACTGTGTCTAGATGTTCCAGTTAAAATCCTGGCTGCTGCATTCTGCACTAGCTGCAGATGACAAATATCAACCCCTGGTAGCCCCAGGTAAAGGGAGTTGCAGTAATCAAGGCGAGTGGTCACAAAGGCATGGCCCAAAATAGGAAGATCAGCTGAAGGAACCAGATGTTTCACCCAGGCGATATTCCTCAGAGGGTAAAAAGAGGACTTAACAACAGCTGATACCTAAGATTCCAAGGTCAGACCACTGTCAACAATAATGCCCAGGTTACGCACCTGGCCTAAGGTCAAGAGCTGGGTACCACCAAGCCAAAGGCCCGATGGCACTTTAGCCAACCAGGTAGAGAATTTCACAGGGTTGGAGCCAAAAAGGAAAAAGCACGGGCACCAGATGTCTTCAGTTGCATCCTGGGGATCTCTAGCAATCCCTCGTTGGCAGATCGGAGAGGGCAGAGGGGGCAGTAGGGTACCAGGAGGTCTTGTAAGTAACCGGGTCCCTTATCATGTAGGGCTTTAAAGGTTAGCAAGCCAACCTTAAAAGTGATACACCACTGAATAGGCAGACAGTGCAGCTCGCAGAGCACACACGTAATATGACTGGACCTAGAGGTCCCAGTCAAAAGTCTGGCCGCCGCGTTCTGCACCAGCTGCAAGCGCCATATATCAACCCCTGGTAGCCCTAGGTAGAGGGAATAGCAGTAATCAAGGCAAGTAGTGACAAAGGCATGGACCAGTGTTGGAAGATCGTCAGGGGGATCCAGATATTTTACCCGGGCAATATTCCTCAGATGGTAAAAAGAGGATTTCACGACAGCCGACACCTGAGATTTTAGTGTCAGACCATCATCCAAAAAAAATGCCCAGGTTATGCACCCAGTCTGAGGCAGTGAGCGGTATGCCATCAAGCAATAAACCTGATACCTGTCCGCTCCCAACCCCAGGTGATCAGGGTCCACTACCATCACTTCAGTCTTATCTCTGGATTCGGTCTCAGCCAGCTGGCACTCATCCAAGTTATGATCTCAGTAAGGCAATTATTTAGCATGGAGAGTGCATCATTCTGTCCAGGTAGAAAGGACATATACAGCTGAGTATCATCTGCACAGCAGTGAAAACTCAAACTGTATCGCTTGATGATATCTCCCGATGGCAGCATGTACACTGCAAACAACATGTGGGCCAAGATGGAGCACTGCAACTCCCCATAGGGCAGGAAGTGGGCGCCAGAGGAATAAATTCCAATGGCAACTCTCTGAGACCTGCCCATGAGGAATGAATGAAACCATTTGAGGACTGTACCAGACAGCCCACAAAGATGCTGCAGGCACTCCAACAGCACACCATGGTCTACAGTGTCAAATGCAGCAGAGAGAGATCAAGAAGGACCAGAATGGTACTTGCCTTTCGATCTCTTGCCATTAGGAAGTTATTCAATACTCAGACAAGTGCAGTCTCTGTGCTGTGCTTCTTCCTAAAGCCAGACTGGAGAGTACCATATACATTGTGAGTTGTAAGGTGATCATCCAGTTACAGCGCAACCACCTTTTCAATAACCTTACCAACAAATGGCAGCTTAGAGGTAGGCCAGTAGTTAGCTAGACAACCTGGATCCAAGGAGGATTTCTTAAGGAGTGGTCGAACAACCGCCTCCTTGAGGGGGTCTAGAATAACCCCCCCTCCAAGGACTTCCAGAAAATTTCAGCAAGGATCGGGCAGATAACATCTACACATCCCACTAAAAGGGGTGTAGGACCCGGATCCAAACTACAACTGGTTGGGCACAATGTTTGGACGATCTTCACAATGTCCATGAATTCCAGCCAGCAGAAATCTGACCAGACAGACCAAGTGCATGCCACTTCATGCCAATCACTACAATCCCTAGGAGGAGAGGTCGGGCCGATGCTAGACCTGATGCTGGCAATCTTATCTGCGAAGAATCGAGCAAACTCCTTACATTTAGACTGAGAAAAGGCTACTCTCAGCTGGAGACAGACTGGATTGCACAATCTGTCCGCAGTCCAGAAAAGTTGAGCCAGTCGATTTTACGTAGCTGAAATCTCCCTGGACAGAAATTTTGCCTTCTTACAGGTGATTTCTGATTGATAGCCATCATAATGTGCCATCAATCTAAGCCTGTCAGCATCAAGGCCGGACTTCCACTAGGCTCTCTCCATCCTTCGGCCGACTTGCCTCAACTCCTTCAAGGAACCATCAAACCAAGGGCTCCGTGGGCGAAGGGTGAGAGACCGAACACGAACAGGAGCAATCTTGTCCAGAGCATCTCCCACAGCCTTATTATAGGCTAATACGAGATCATCTGGACTCATGCATTCAACCGACAAACCCGATAGGTCCAGCACCACCGACAGATCACTGGGGGTAACTCTCCTTAAAGAGCAGTACTGAACCATCTCCATAGGGGCATATCTATTGGGGGGCCATGAATCTGAACCTTATGGTGTGATAGTCAGACCAGTTGACTGGTTCCACCCCCAAGTCAGCTGTCTCCATACCCAAGAGAAAGATCAGATCCAGCAAGTGACCCCCTATATGGGTCAAGAAGGTAACTACCTGATTGAGGCCCAGCATCGTCATCAGCTGGAGGAGATTTTGACCAAAATGTGAGAGTTCATCATCAACCCAGGCATTAAAGTCCTCCAGAATTATCCATCTGGGGGACCTCAACACCATGTCGATGATGAAGTACTCTATTTCCTGCAGGAATTCCCCACCATCTCCTGGTGGATGGTAGATGAGGAGCATCCCGCAGCCTACACCCTCTCCCAGGATATACTTAAAGGATCTGGTGCTTCCCAATGGCACATCCACAAGGGCCAGCTCAGTCTTAAATATAATGGCCATGCCCTGCCCCTGTGATCCAACCTTGGGCGGTATATCACCAAGAACCTGGCTGAAACTGCCAAGGCCAAAATAGGGCCTACATTTTCATCCAGCCAGGTCTCGGTGTTGCAAGCCAGATCAGTTGGTCCAACAAGATCAGCTATAATAGCTGTCTTGTTCTTAATAGATCTGGCATTGCATAACACTGCCCAGGTGGGATGAGCTGTCGGGGAAGAACTCGGCACCTGCCCGCTAACCTTGGAACCCTTGGGTATGGAGACAGGACAGGAAGGACTTCTGTCCTGGCTCCATTTCACCCCAGGGTGCCTCCTGGACCTCACAACTCCAATCCACCCTCCCCCTTCCTCTCCCCCACCAGACCCAGCTCTCCCCCTTCTTATACGCTTTCTAATTATCCCCAAGGCATGACACCTAAAATAAGTGTCGGATGATAATGGGGGACATTCAAAGGGATGTAATTCCCTGAGCCTGGTGGGGGAATAATGCCTGACCGTTGCTAAACCCCATCAGCACATTTTATACGAAGTAGCAAGATAAAATCACAACACTCTAAAATCAACTACCCACCCCAAAACAAAAATCCAATAAATCTAACCTTAATTACAATACTCCTATACCATAAACTATAAAATAACCAAGCTAGATTAAAATCAATAGGAACAAACCAGTCCCATCCCACTCCAAATTAAACCCATAAAACAATTATCCAAAAGATTAGGATGGCTAGAGTTCAAATTTAAGTCACTTGTTAGCGTCCAAAAATATATTGTCAAGTATCTTTGTACAAAACTGCTTCAGGGATTTGCCAAGTCCTTTAAAGTTGATACAACAAGGGTAGCTCTCACCTGACCCCTGTTAAAATAAAATGTCCAGGAAACGTGGCCCTCTCACTGCCACAATAACTGAATTATAATAAATATTAGGTTCCACCAATGCTCTCTCACTGCCTCCAAAATAAAGAAAAATGATTACAGTACCTGCCGATGGTATATTCTGCAATAAGATGAAAAAAGCAGCAGACCTGTTGAGAGTCAAACCAGAAGGTTAGGTGTAAATATTTCTGGCCCTGGCACAGCTCAGAGATAGGGCCTTTGTCAAAAGAGACACCCCACTAAGCCCACCAATGCCACCCAGTGAAACTAGGAGGTAGCAGTATGGCACAAGAGAAAGAGTTTTCCATCAGCCCTCTGGCTGGTATCATCTATCCCCACAGGGAGCCCTAAAGACCAGGCACCCACCACCGTAACCAGGCAGACCAGTCTACAGTCCACCACTTTTGTCTGGCAACTCAATCAGGATGATAAACTCCACAGCAGTTCATACCACTCTCATCCATAGACTCTCACAGGCCAGGCATTCAGGCAGCAACACAGATGGCAGTCAACCAGATGGTATCAAAAGGCTGCTGCAATATTCTCAAAAAGGAAATGATAGCAAAGGGCTGTAAACTGTCACCACACCACTAAAGTATCCCAGCAAAAAGCGGTACTAGTAAAAGCCTCCAACCAACCCTGGCAAACAAAAGTGGTCCGAAAGCTGCTCCGAATCCAGGTCCCAGCAATAGCCAAGAGTCGTCCAACCCCAGTCACTGGCAGTAAACACTCGAAGCAGGTTCCAGCAATAGTCAAGAGTCAGCTGACCCCAGGCACTGACAATGAATACTCCAAGCAGATAATCCTCAATTAATCCAGAAGCAGGAAACAATTTATAAAATAAAAAATATAGCAAATCCCACACAGAATATGGCCAAGTGTGCCCAAAATAAAAGGCACTTAGATGGAATTAAGCAATTAGGCAAGGCATCCAAACATGACGGTCGAATAGTAAATGACCTTCGAAAATGAAACGAACTATAGCCGTCACGATCAAACACTCAGTGTTACAGATGAAACTCAAATGCTACTACGTATAGATAAAAGAGCAAACTAGAACAGCTAAACAGCTAAACTTAGGCTAGATACGATGGCAGACCAAGCGTGGCCGCCATCTTAGAATCCTTGCTCAGAGTCACACAGCATGCAAGTGGAGGTTGTGGGAGTTAAACCCAGGTCTGCTGGATGTACCAAGCTCATTCACATTTTGTTACTTTAACCTCTAGGCTATACTGGCTGCTCCAGTACTTTCCAGTATCTAATACTTGCACTCAGACTGAAACTGTAGTGATAGGCGACACCAATTTGAATTGCCGTACATCAAAGAGGGGTAACACTGATGCTATTATTGGCAAAACTAATTTTACACAGGTACTTGATAGCCCTGTTAGGTTTAATCTTAAAAGCCTCAATCATACGGTACTTGACTGGTGCCTTACCAACAGATCTAATCACGCTATTTGTTCAGGCACATTGACTGACGCTATCAGAGATTACTGTCCAATTTAAATAGTTTGGCATGCTAAGCCAATAAAATCTGCCCCTAGATTAATACCATTTCACAATTTTGTAAAGTTCAATGAGAAATCATTTTTATCTGATATATCTAAAAATAACTGGTCACCTATAGAGATCGAATTATGTTGAGGAGATGTTCAAAGAGTTTGTCTCCAATTTTTTTTTCAGAATAAGCCATGTGCCTACTACAAAATGTAGGGTGAGAGGTGCAATTACTGATTGACCCATCAGTGACATGATGATAACGTCATGAAAAATAGAGATAAAATGTGCTCAACGAAGATTAGAGATAAATGTTGGACTCTTTCAAAACCACTAAAAACTTAGCCTATCTGAATAAATACTGTGAACACAGAAATAAGTGTAAGGAAGGTGCATATACTGTAAATGCAAGAGTGATTTTTGTAGGAAAAAGCTTAAAACAAATCTTATGGACCACAGACATTTTTTGGAAGTCTTTAAAAAGTATGATGAGAACTGAAGGGAAAACATAATAATGAGATACTAATCAACGGGAAATCGAACTCTGATCCTGATCAATGGGAAACTGGACTCTGATCCTGATCAGTGAGAAACTGGACTCTGATCCTAATCAATAGGAAACTGGACTCTGATCCTAATCAACGAGAAATTGGACTCCGATCCTAATCAATAGGAAACTGGACTCTGATCTTAATCAATGGTAAATCAAACTCTGATCCCAATCAATGGAAAATTGGACTCTGATCCTAATCAATGGGAAATTGGACTCTGATCCTGTTAAAATAGCATAGTTAATGCTTTCAATAAGAAATTCATGGAACTGACTCTCTATAAAGTTAATGCAAAAAAAAAAATATTTGTCTTCTAATTTTGGTACCATGGGTGATACCCCTCTCTCCATAAAGTTTACTTTTCTAAAAGAAATGTTTCCTCTTCAGATTTTGATATTTTGAATGATACCCCCTTTCACAGAGACACTGTTAAGCCTTGTTTTCGCTTTCAAAGTTTAAAAGTGCATGAGGTTTTGCTGTAATTGAAAAAAAACTGGATCCCAGTAAAAATAGTGGCTATGACAAACGGGATTCTAGACTTATAAGACTGGCTGCACATCTCATTGCTGCACCTTTGTCTCATTTGTATAATAGGTCTCTGATCACAGGCATTGTCCCTAGGAAATCAAAGGTATCCATAATTAAACCTGTTAATATCAAGCATTTGTCAATGCCTAATGTTTGCTGCTTGCACTGCTGTTGTACCAAGTCTTGCCCGTCCACATTTTTATTATATATTTAACCAGAATAGACCAGATGAGACGTATTATCTTATTGTCAGTGTTGCCCTGCTTTTACACATTTTTAGATTTTATTTACCCATAATAGGACAGCTGACAGGCAACATCTAATTTTTAGTGGGCTCCCACATTTTGACCCCAAATTTCCAACATTCTATTCATGAACTGATGTTATCATCAATACAGGTGGAATTTTTTAAATCCCATCTGAAAGGTGATTTCACAGTGTGACTACAAAAATAAGTTTCAGAGGGGATTTGAAAAATGACACTTGTCATGTTCAGGAGGTGGGGTAACACAAATGAATGTTGAACATTAAGGGCAAAATCTGCAAAAATAACTTTATGAATAAACATGGAAAAGTTCAATGTTTTCTTCATAGCTAAGTTGGGTTTTTTTTCACATTTTGACCCCAAATTTTCAACACAGTCTTTTTATGACACCCCTTCTGAACATAACTGATGACATTTATAAAACAGTGACAAAAACAATTTTTTGCACCACATGTGTGAAAACACATTTGGCCAAGATTAGAAACGTGACAGCGGACACGCTCATGAGGTAGTATGAAACAATGACTATGGTGAAAATCTGGGGTCAAAATATTGAAAATTACAGAAGTTACAAATATGCCTTAAGAAATTTCAATATAGGTTCATAACTTTGTTTTTAAATATTTTTACCCCAAATTTTCAAAATAGCCTTCTTATGATCCCACCTCATGAACAAGGGTGGAGAACATTTTAAAATCCTGCCCAAAAGGTGATTTTGCACAGCAACAGCTAAATCACCTTTTGGGGTAGATTTGTATACTTTCACTGCCCTTGTTCGGGTGGAGTCCCAAAAGGCTATGTTGAAAATCTGGGGAAAAATATTTAAAAATGACCAAGTTATGAAGACAAGTTCAAACCCCACTGAAATACATTGAACTGCAAAACTGATTTCCTCAGTTCCTGGTCTGGAATTGAAGAGTGAACATGTGTCTCTGGTCCAAAGAAGTTTATGGCACTAGACCCCTAGTAGGTAAGTAAAGGGTGTAGGGGAGTGTGGGTTGGTGGGTGTTGAGTAGGAGGGTCAAGTGGGGGAAGGTAATGGCGGTAGTGTGTCGGCTGTGGCAACATATATTGATGGACATTTTTTTTTTTTATAGGATGTCTGGGTGTATAAAAATAAAAAAAAAGACTACGTGGTTTTCTTTGTTTCATGTACTGACACTGGAGAATGGGCATCACAGTGTCAGTGTTACATCTGGCAGCACCAGGGGTGGGCTCCCCAGTGTAGCAGTGAAAACAGACAGGGTAGGGGGTACTAGCCGGCACTGGAGATTAGGCACCCCAGTATTGGAAGATAAATGGGGTGAGGCTGTGTGGGGTAGTGAGTGCTAAATGGGAGGCTCAGGTGGGAGAGGGTAACTGTGGCAGTATACCTGCAGCTGCAACAGACATTGATGGATTTTTTTTTCTTTTTTACAGGGTATAAAAAAATGTTTAAATAAAAAGACTATGATGAACAGTTTTCTTTATTTCAGGTACCAATACTGGGGATTAGATGCTCCTGTGTTGGTATTACATTTGGCAGCATCTGAGGTGGGCTCCCTGATGTTGCAGGGTGAAAATGGGTGGGGTGGGGGTACTAGCCATTATCAGGGATTGGGCACCCTGGTGTTGGAAAAGGTAAAGAAAGTGATGGGGGTGTGGGGTGATGGGTGCTGAGTGGGAGGGTCGGGTGTGGGAAGGGTAAGGGCGGCAATATGGTGGCAGCCACAACAGACATTGATGGGCGGTTTTCTTTTCTACAGGGTGTACATAAAAAAAAAAAAAAAAAAGACCATGAGGGACAAAAGACCATGAGGGACAAAAGACCATGAGGGACATATTTCTTTATTTCATTTACCAATACTGGGGATTGGGCACACCAATGTTAGTATTATGTTTGACGGCATCGGGGTGGGCTCCCCAATGCTGTATAATGAAAATTGATGGGGTGGAAGGTACTAGCCAGCACCGGGTATTGGGCACCCTGGTGTCAGAAAATTAAGGGGGGAGTAATAGGAAGTGTTGGGGATACTTGGAAAGGAGTGGGAGGAATTGTTTTTTGTTGGGGGGGAAGGACCACAGCATGCTGGTCAGCTCTGCTTGTTGGGCGGCTTATGCAGATCAAAGGAAAGTGTCACCCTTTGATTTGGCCATCTGTTTTCTTTGCAATATATGAAGTTTCCACCGAGAAAGACCCAAGACATGTCATGATCAGCCTTTCTGATTACTGAACTGACACTGACAAACCCCTTGCAGACTGCCCTGCATTGGACTGACAGTGACACACCTCTCAAAACCCATTATGATGTGGCCCCGGTGGTGCAGAGGGCTGAGGCACTGAACGCCTTACCTCACATCACACTGGTGACCCAGGTTTGGGAATGACCTCAGGTCATCAGAGAGCTGGCATTGGGGGGAGGGAGACAGCAGGATTGAAAGGCAGCTCTCCTCTCCCAGGGAGGTTGTCTGTTCCCCCCTCATAGTTCCGCTCCCATTGGGTGGAGGTCAAATGCATGGTGTAGGCAGCAGGGGGCAGTGGTGACTGCCGGGGGTGAGGTGGAAGGGACTGAGCCTGCACCCAAAGTGCATGTGCGTCTCCATGCACATGCACTGACACAACTGCTGGGATCACGGGTCAGGGAGAAAACAGGGCAAAAATACAAAAAATCATACACATAAAAAAAAAAACACTATCATACCAATATGTCTGCCCTTGTGCAAGCAGAAGGATGAAAAAAAAGGTGCTCTTTTCGAACTGGGCAACTAGCACTTTGTTTCTATTTTGTCCCCTCTTGAGAAAATCCTTGAAAAATTTGTTTATGAACAGGTTGTGTGTTATTGGGAGAACGTGGTTTGCTTTGTGCCACACATGGATTTATACCCTATTATGGCACCTTGACAGCCTTGATCAGGTTCACGAATGACATGCACCAGGCCATGAACAATGGGAACTTCACTGGTGCTGTCTTCATGGACCTGATCAAGGCCCCTGACTTGGTCAATCACAACCTACAGTATTACTATGCAGATTATCTTGTGTTGGAATTTCACAGGTTGCCCTGAAATGGTTTGCAAACCAGAGACACGTCCTCACTCTTCAACATCGGACCAGGAACTGAGGAAATCAGGTATACAGTTCAAGGTATTTCAATGGGCTTTGAACTTGTCCTCATAACTTGGTCATTTTAAAATATGTTTCCCCAAATTTTCAAAATGGCCTTTTTGAGACCCCACCTCATGAACAAGGGCAAAATAAAATATGAAAATCTATCCAAAGGGTGATTTTTGGGGTTGCTGAAAGAAATCCCCTTTTGGGCAGGATTTGAAAAAAAATGCCACCCTTGTTCATGAGGTGGGTACATAAGAAAGCTATGTTGAGAATCTGGGGTAGACATATTTAAAAACAACAAAGTTACGTGTGTATGTTGAAAATTTTCAATGCGTGCTCATCATTTTTGTAGTTTTCAATAGTTTGACCCCAAATTTTCAACATAGCCATTTTTTCACACCACCTGATGAAAATGACAGCTGTCATTTTTGAAATCCTAGCCAAAATGTGTTTTCACACTTGTGGTGTGAAATGATGTTTCAGCCACTATTTTATAAATTGTACCTGTCATGTTCAGAAGGAGTGGTCATAAAAAGAGTATGCTGAAAATTTGGGTTCAAAATGTGAAAAAGCAAATAAGTTATGAAGAAATGTTGAATTGTTCCAACATTTATTTACTCATAACTTCACTTTTGCAGACTTTAGCCCCTATTATTCAACATATCCCTTGTGTTACCCCACCTTCTGGACATGACAGGTGTCATTCTTCAAATCCCCTCCAAAACTTGTTTTCACAGTCACACAGCAAAAATCACCTCTGAGATGGGATTTTAAAAATTCCACCTGTCCTGATCATAACGTCAGCTCATAAACAGACTGTTGGAAATTTGGGGTCAAAATGTTGGCGCCTACTGAAAACAAGATATTGTCTGTCAGCTGGCTTATCCAGGGTAAATAAAATCTAAAAATAACAGCTGTCCATCACTCACCACGACCCCTCACTTGACAAAGACACTCAGAGCACCACTAACTGATCCTGTCTACTACTGAACTTTTTTTTTCTCCCTCTATCTACTCCTACTTTTTACCTCCTTATCTTTTCCTTAAATGCCTCTGAGTTTCTTTCCTTCTTGTAATATAATTATTACTGTTTTATTGCAGCCTTTATAAACTGCTTGCCAATTGTTGTAACATGTTTTGTTGTTATGTACTTTTATGACATGGAACCTTTGTAAAAGAGCCTTGGCTCAAAGGTATTAATTCCTAGAACAATAAACTAAACTAAACTAAAAATGTGTAAATGCAGGACACCACTGCAAATTAGATATTACATCTCACCTGGTGTATCCTAGGTAAATGTATGGTACAAATGTGAACAAGCTAGACCCAGGACAACAGTAATGCACATGGCGAACGTTAGACATTGACAAATGCCTGCTTGTACTGAACTTAGGCCTGCTGATGAATGCTATGGCTAGTGCAATCAAGATTTGAAAGTGATGACAGGGAAGCCAGGACAATCTGTACTGATAGTATTGTGGTCCCAAGTAACCAATTTTGAATCCAAGGTAGTGAGCCCTCTGTTCCAGAATACCCTCAAGGAGGCAGGGCAGACCCCCACCCCCACCCCTGAGACCCTCCTGTCTATGGAAGGTAAGCATGATGCTGCTGCAACATTATATCACACCCCTCCTGGTGAGACCACCACCTACAGTACCTGCATGGTTCTGCTGTTATCATCAAACTGTGAGAGGCAAAAAGAAGTTTTCTGGCACTCACCAGTCATTTCCAGCTGCCAAGGATACTTTATTAGCTATGTGAAAGAAATCATCTTAGGACATACTATAGGCATCTGAGGGCCCTCCACGACTTGCAAGGAGTGCCCCCCAGTAGCCCTGGCTGGATCCTATCATGGTAGGAAAGTCACCTTATGGGTTAAATGTGCCACGCTTCTGGTGTGACAGAAAGAATAGGGTCCAGTCCACCCTCACAGGGACCAGAAGGCTGAGTCGCCCAGGGAGCCCCTGCCCCGGTGTCCACATGGGAAAAGACACAACCCTACAAATTACTCTGCAGTCCTAACAGAATCTGTGGAAGGACGATAAGGTCTGCCATCATCAGTGGATCCTCCAGTGACTGTCCCCCAACTCCAAGTCTTGATGGGCAGAAGGCAGAGCAGTGGTAAGTCCCCCTGCCCCCCACCAGGCCACAGCTCCCAAGCACAATCACACAAAAAGTGGAAATAAGCACATACCTTTCATCAGGAGAATAGAAATAAAGGCTTGAGTAAATGCAAAAATCACATTATATATGCAAATGTGGGCTGTCTAGAAATAGTCACTACCAAGTCCCAAATCAGCAAGAAACCCACTGGAAGTGCTGCAAAAGCTCCTTTATGTACTGCAACACGGATAGGGCCTGCCTTTTTTGCTGTGTCCACTGCCAAAGTAGAGTCTCTTTCATCTAATTGTGCTGTCCTAGGCCATGATACTTGTGGAACACTGCAAACAGACCTGCCTGCATTCCTGCCTGCCTGGTTCATGGTGGTAATGGAACACCTATCCCTCTCTGCTTCATAGAAACACAGAAACATAGAAGTTGATGGCAGATAAGGACCGCAAGGCTCATCCAGTCTGCTCATTTTTTCTGCCTTATGAATGTGCCATAGGCCTTTCCTCTGTCAATGGCCTATCTATTCATACTCATCTGTATTGCTCCCTTATGCCTATCCCAAGCCTGTTTGAAGCCCTGCTTCAATACACCACTTCCTGAGGTAGGCCGTTCCATGCATCTACCACCCTTTCTGTGAAAAAGAACTTCCTCACATTACTCCTTAATTGGCCTCTCTCTAATCTCATGCTGTGTCCTCTTATCCTGCTATTTTTCTTATACTGAAACATGTTAGACTCTTTCACCTTGTTAATGCCCTTAAGGTGTTTGAATGTTTCAATCATATCACCTCTCTCCCTCCTTTGCTCTAGGGTATACATACTGAGCTCCATTAGTCTGTCCTCATATGTTTTCTGATGCAGTCCCTGCACCATTTTGGTTGCCCTTCCCTGGACTGCCTCCATTTTGTTAATGTCCTTGTGCAGGTGCGGCCTGCAGTACTGCACACAGTACTCCAGATGGGGCCTAACCAGTGTCTTGGGGGGAGGGATTATTACTTTCCTCTTATGACTTGTGATACCCCTACTAATACACCCTAACATCCCTCTAGTCTTACCTACTGCTTTAGTGGTCTACTTGGATGATTTCAGGTCATCTGTGATGATGATGCCCAAGTCTTTTTCTTCCCTTGTGATTGCTAGCAACTCTTCTCCCAGCCTATAAGTGGCTTCAGGGTTTCTGTTCCCTATGTGCATGATCTTGCACTTCTTTGCATTAAACCCCAGTTGCCACTCTTCTGACCATTTTGCCAGTTTATCCAGATCTCTTCTCTTTCTGCCCACCCTATCTGGATCATCTACTCTGTTGCACATCTTGGTGTCATCTGCAAACAGACAAACCTTACCCTCTATCTATCTGCAATGTCACTGATGAAGATATTGAAGAGGACTGGCCCCAGGACTGATCCCTGAGGTATCCCACTTGTGACTTGCATCTCTCTTCAGGCCTTCAACTGCATCCTTTGCAGAATGCTAGGTGATGAGCCCCTCCAAAAAATGGACCCTGAGCTTCATGGGGAATGGGGTCTGAAAATGCAAGCCAGCCTGTCAGAGGCCTTAAGATAGGAGGAGTAGGCTATATGCTGTGCCTGGATGACTGGGGCATAGTCCTGGTCAAAGTAAATTCTATAGGTTCCTCAAAAGGATCCTTTTTTTTGCCATGCCTCTGACAACACACATTCTTTGGTAATATACTTAAGGAACCTCAGGATGATGTATTGAGGACAATCTGTTGGTCTGGGTTTAGGACCCAGTGCCCTGTGTACTCACTCCAAATGCAGGAGGTCCAAATCTAGAATCTTCAGAGTCTCATGAATTAACTTATCCACAAATGCTGTGAGTTGGGGACCCACCTCACCCTCCAGTAGTCCACAGAGCCGTAGGTGCTTACATCTGATCCTGCCCTCCAGGTCATAGAATGTTTGCTCCAGCTGTGCCTACTTTTGATGCATGTGCAGGATCAGGTCTCTAATGGCATCTATCCAGTCTGAGAGGGTGGAGAGGACTCCCTGCTGCTGTTTAGATTCTGTTTGCTGAGTGTCCACATGTGTCTCAGACATTGCAAGGAGCCAGCCACCTCGGTTCAGAAGGACTTCCATTCTTCGAGAATTTGTACATTGGTGACCTCCAAGGGTGAGCAGAATGGGACTGAGGGAGGCAACACCATACTGCTTTCTGATATAGCAGTTCCCAATCCCAGCTCTCAGTGATCTCTGGTAAGAGATGCAGCTGCTACCTCCTTTTGTTTTTTTATCTTTTTTTAAGCCTCCCATACCGGCCACCACCTATTAAATTCACACACAACAGACTACTCCTGAACTTTAAGAAAATTAAAGTCATGCAATTCTCATTGCCGCACTATAAGAAAAAAAATACACTCCTGTTTATCTGCAACCACAAAGGAGAAACGCTGGAGCAGGTTACCACTTTTAAATATTTGTGCATTTACCTAGATGACACCCCGACTTTCAGCAACCACGTCAACCAAGTCATCAAAATGGCAAATGATGTCAAAATCAGCATCCTCTACCACCACAGGCAGTCGATGACACAAGAAGCATTGAGACTGATGGCAAGGAGCACCATACTGTCATCTATTGTCTATGGGCTAATTATCTACAGTGCAGCCACTGACACTATGCTGAAGAGGGTCACGCTACTTCTCAATAAGACCTGTAGGCTAGTTCTTGGGGCTGACCATCTGAAGCACACATGAAGCCTGTATTTGGCCTTAGGGTGGCTCCCATTGCACCTCAGAATTAAATATCAGGCATGTCAGTGTGACAGGGAAAAAATCCATGCTTGGACAGACACCAAATTCCACGGCCTGTATTTTTCAACAACACAATCCTCCAAATCCACACGCAGTTCCTCTAAATGTACCCTCCGTGTCCCCTTTAAAAGAACCACCTTTACACAACGAGCCCTGTCCTACTGTGGGCCACACTGGTTAAATGAGCTACCTGCTACCCTCATCCATTGTGATAGAACTGGACCCTTTAAGAGGGACCTCCGCCTCCTTCTTATCCAATCCATGCAATGTGACTGCAACTCTTAATACACTTACCTCTCCCTCCTCCCCTAGACAATGCCTTCCCTGGCAGCATCCTACCCTTTCTAATCTTTCTGCAAAGTCACCTCAGAAAGCTTCTCCTGCTCCTGGTAACACTAATGTTTGAGTATCTCAATTAGTAACTTGACGCTTCTTGCAAACTTGCAACTCTGTGAACTTTGTAAACTACCGACTCGATAGATTCGTAACCGCACTTTTGTATATTCTGTATAAATTACTTCGCTACCGCATGTTAATGGGCTGGCAGTATAGCCTAGAGGTTAGAGGAACGAGGTGTGAATGATCTTGATACATCCAGCAGACCAGACCTGAGTCTGATTCTCACAACCTCCAGTTGCATACTGTGTGACTCTGAGCGAGTCACTTAACCGCCCAGTGCTCCCAGGTCACCCCTGAAAACAGGCACTTGTGCCTAGTGGGCCTAACCCGGTTACCAAAGACTAAAATAAAACCAAAAAAAAATAATGTCCATTGTGTACTGCATTTTATGCTCTTACTAGTACGTTATTAGATGCCACAAATGTTGCACCTTTACAACTTTGTGTACTCTTATAACTTCAGACTCAATGTATTCCTTAACTGTTCATGTGTATGTCTCTATCACCTTCATTATATTATGCCTGTTTGTCCTTAATTTAGACTTGGAACCTTTGTAAAACAGCTCTGTGACTCAAAGGTATTAATCTGAATCTGAAATAAATAAATAAATAAAATTAAAAATAACTCTGCACAATACCGAAATGATGGAGTTTAATAGACATTTTGGTGAAGGTGGTTCTGAGCTCCTGACACTCCATTGAGGGAATGATGTCACCGGACGCCTCCTTAACTAAAGCAACTTCTATTGTGGAAAAAGTACCCAGTCTTTGCCTCAACATTTTACATAGAAAGGCTACATGAAATTTAAAAGAAACCATATTATCAAGCCAAATTCCCAAATATTTGTTGTAAGGAGTCCAACCAGTTGCCCAGCTGGTTAAAGTCCACCTGAAGTGTGTTCCCATCCTCAAGGTAGTCCATCACCCTGGCCCGTCTAGTGTCATCAACGAACTTAAAATAGAAATGCATTCAACCTATATGCCTGTATTTTCTGTTGAATCTGTTTGTTAAACAATGGTTTACATTCTGTTGCTTTTTCATCTTTACTGGCCTTTGAGAAAATTCCATATGTGTTTCTGACTTGCACTCTTGTGCTAAAGACCATTTTAGAACTGTATGATGTGGGTTATGTCCGTGCTGAGCTCTTGCATTGTTGACACAATGGGTTTGTATTCTGCTATGGAATTCTGTGGTTGAAAGGGACATAACCTACATCATCAAGTTCTAAAACAGTACTTACCACCAGTGTGTAAATCACAAACACCCATCGAGCTCACTATAAGGTCAGTAAAGATGAATCAGTAACAGAACTGGAACCAGTATTTTAAAAAATAGCGTCTACAGGAAAAGATAATTTACAAGTTTAATGCAGTTCTCGTTTAAGTGACCTGCCAGAGACTCAGCTTCCAGATCGTTGATGAAAAGGCTGAACAGTAACAGCCACAGCACTGATCCCCGAGTGATACTGCTGGATACTTCTCTCCATTCAAAGTAGTTTCTACCAACCACAGCTCTCTGCTTCATTCCCCCAAGCTGGTCAGCAATCCACCTTGTGTGTGCCTAATGATACCACACTAGTATGCTTTCTTTAGGAGCTTATCATGGCACCACAATGTCTAAAGCCTTCCTGAAGTCCAAACAGATGATGCCTAGTACATGTAAACAGGCCTGAATAGCAGCAGGCAGTCGGCTAGCATAGATGATACTAAGCAGCACTGCCAACCAGTTTTCGTTTGTAGTGCATGAAGTGACTGTTTTCATCAGAAAAGTGAAACCAAAGTACCTGGTGATACAGCTTATTTATATGGCAAACAGAACTCAGAATCCATTGGCTTGCAACACAAGGAGGGCCAGGTGCATCCCCCTGGTTTGGCAAAAGCATAGCTAAATTCCTTTGTATTCACATTCAGCTTTTACTTCTCACCTGGTATACCATGTCACTTACAGTAAATACTATTAAGTAAAGCTAAATATGCCAAACCACAAATTAAAAAAAAAAAAACTACGGTTTAATCACTGCCAAATTCCCCTGTGTTCTCCTATATCCACATCAAATTACATCAACGGGGAATTTTGGCAGTGATTAACCTTTCAGTTTTTTTATACACATGCACACATTAAGGGTCTGGTGGGGGAGCTCCCTGTTTCAGTCAGAGATACGACTTGACATTTTGAGTGTGCTGGTGGATTGACTGTACACCTACAACCCCTGTGATTTCCTGTAACAACCCCAGAACACCAGCATATCTCATGAGAGTGGACTTTCAGTGATCTGTTACTGGTTGGACTCTTGTACCCAGTATTTGGAAGAATTGAAAGATTTGCTAATGCAGCTTTTTGGGTATGTGTTAAAAATAACATCTTTTTGTTCCAGGGTGAATTATTTCTGCAGACTAAAGGTACAGCTATGGGGCAACTTTTGCCCCCAGTTATGCCAACCTTTATCTGGGGAGGAGAGGAAAGGAAAATGTCTCTGATCTGAAGGCCAGTTCTTTTTACAGTATAACAGACAGATGGCAACGCTAAACACTAAGGTTCATACTAAGGTGTAAGGAGCACTGAGAGGCGGTTAGCCCATAATGGCTCCTATCACATTACCCATAATAAGTCAGTATGTTTCCTTTGGCCAAGTAGGCATCCAGTCTGCTCTTGAATTGGTGTTTGTTCTTGCCTACTATGACATCGACAGGCAGGCTATTCCAGGGGACCATCACCCTCTGAGTGTTTAAGGCCTTCCTATTATTTGTCCTGTATTTTTTTAGTCTGAACTGTAAGGGGTGTCCTCTAAAAGTTGCTTTTTCGCATTTAAATTCCATATGCAATCCGTTTAAGTAAGCATCCTGGACTATTCATGGCACAGCAACATATCTCCTCTTATTCTTCTAGCTTCAAGGGACATTAGGTTTAGTGCATCAAGGTGACTATTGTATGGTACATTCTTTAAACTATGGATCAATTTAGTAGTGCAGCTCTGTACAGTTTCAGTCCTTTTTATACAGCCTTTTTTAATTGGTCCCCATACAGGGCTGCCATAGTCCAGTAAGGGTCTAACATATAATGTATACAGTGGCATAACTTGTTTATTCCTACTTCCAAAACTATGTTTGATGGCCCATATTACCTTTTTTGCTTTTATTATTTGTTTATCACAGTGGGTGCCGTAAGTGAGGTTTTCATTCATTGTTATACCTAGGTCCCTTTCTTGGTTTGACTCCTTTAGTGGTTCATCTCCTAAGAAGTATGTACCCCTTAGGTTCTGCCTACCCAAATGTATGACACAGCATTTATTAGTGTTGAAGCGCATTCCTTTCTGTGTTGCCCATTCATAAATACTATTTAGGTCATTTTGCATAGTAGATATTTCATCCTCATTACTCACCCTCCCTGCCAGTTTCGTGTCATCTGCGTATTTACTCGGCTAGTTGGAAATTCCCTATAGATGACATATTAATGGTGTAGCAGGGCGACACTTTTGAATTAAAAAATGTTGCATCTTGTTTGGAAAGTAAAGATCCAAACTTTAAATTGACAATCAAATATGATTCCACCCAAATGTTATTTATTTATTTAAGAGTTTCGCCAGGAAGTCATACTCAACAGGACTGCTCGCTTTCAGATGCACCCGTTGGGGGGGAGGAAAGAAGTTGCTCAACAATAACAATAAATACAGGGATGAATAGTTCAAATGTAAACAATAGATATAGCACTAGATTAGCACTAATGCATGACTCGTGAGTCAATAATACAGTATATAGAATAAAGTATGGGGTGGTGTGTGTAATGAGAAGTTCACACACACCCGTGGTGTTAGATGCTACATAAACCCCAAGAGTAAAGCTTGTGAGGTTTGTGAAAACATCTAACACAGAGGATGTGTGTAAACTTCGAGTTTAAACACCACCCCAAATTTTATTTTATATAATTGATGGGTTTTCCTTTTCCACCACAGCAATTATATAAAATAAAAAGATATTCATGTGCAGCCACAGTTAGAGTGCGTGGTCCACGGTTGCTTTTATTTTCTTTATCTAAAAGGTTTTTTTTATTTACTTCTTTGAGATGGCAGCCGAAATTTTAGTTTTTTTATGTGATGCCACTTGATTTTATTTTTCATAGTTACTTACTGCTGAGACTGAGTGGCAGGTACGTCTTGGGAGAACAGCAGGTGGTGAGTATCTCAAGAGGAAGCGCTGCAGTAGGCGCATGCTTAGAGCTAGGGAAACCAGGCACATTTGCCATTGTAAATGCTCCTTTTTAATGGCAAATTATGCCATGGTTCCCCTATGGGATAAAGGAAGACCCAGTTATTATAAGCATACTATTACCATACTGTACAGAAGCAGTATAGCACAGAGGTTTAGGGCTCTGAGCTGCAAACCTGGAGACCTGGGTTTTAATCCAGCAGCCCCCACTTGCATACTGTGTGACCCTGAACAAGTCATTTAAAGGAAAACAACACCCAAAACTTGAAAAAATATATGTTGTGCAGAGTGTTTTAATTTGTATGTGAAGTTCTAGTGTTTCCTTCCCTCTGACTGGTATTAGGAGTTTTTCCCAAATTAGCCTGCTAGCTTTATGCTAGTTTTACGACCCTTGGGGATCTTCATCCCTGATAGTGTAATTGTATTTCTTGTTCCCACAGTGCATCTAGTCTCATGTGACTGTGATGTAAGAGAGACCCAACATTCAGCACACACATGCCAAACAAATTAAATATCTTGGAAGCTTCACAAGCTGCACGAAAATTACCAGTGGCAAAGTTTTTCAGGACAGTAAAACCTTTAGGATAAGGGTGGTCACCAAGCTGAATTCTACAGATTTTAAAATATAGCCATCTCTGTTGTTGTGAACTGATTGTAATGCAATGCTTTCTGCTGGATTTATGGGCTCTGCTACATCACCATCACATGAAACAAGGTGCATTGTAGGACAAAGAAATACAATTAAGCTATTTGATATGGAGATCTCCAGGGGTCGTAAAACTACCTTAAAGCTAGCAGCTAATTTAGGGAAAACTCATAATACCAGTCAGAGGGAAGGAAACACTAGAACTTTGCTCACAAATTAAAACACTCTGCACAACATATATTTTTTTCAAGTTTTGGGTGTAGTTTTCCTTTAACTTCCTTGTGCTCCCAGGTCACACCTGGAAACACGCATCGGCTCAGTGTGTGTTTCCTGGTTAAACAATTTCCCCTTTCCCGTAGATGACAGCATAAAAATACCAAAAAACAGGGTACAAAGTAGCTTGCAGTGGATGCTCACCCAGTGCAGGGCAATTTCAGTGGGCTGTTCCAGAAACCTAGCAGTGAGGCAGAGCTGAACATGGTGTGGTGAGGGTAGGCTTTGGGTTTAGCTTAGGTAGGGTTAGGGAGAAGTAAAAGGCTTGGTGTGGTGTAAGGTTTAGGGTGTAATAGAAGGTAGCTGCCAGCCTGAGAACAGGATTGGAACTGGACTTGGAGGTAGCTGAGGTAAGTTCAAGTTCAAGCTTACTGTAGGAAAACTCCATTGAGTAAGCTCATTCACAAGGAGGTCCAGAAGAACATGTACAGCCAAAGGAAATTACATACATAGAATCTTAGTACAAAAGTATAAGGTGCATGTGGTACACAGTGCTCAAGGGAAAAAAACACAAAAGGTAAAATTTTTAAAAACATAACCTGTAAAAATAAATGAAGAGTTAGAACAAGAGCAATAGGAAGTGTAAGGTGGCAGGAGAGTGGAAGATGGGTGCACGGTGGCGAAGAGGGAGAAGAAGGGGAGGATGTTATAGAGGAGGAGGGTGTAAAAGATGTTTGCAAGGGGAAGGGGAGGGGAGGGAGATTAAGGGGAAGATGTTGTAGAGGGGGGAAGGGAGAAGGAGGATGAGTGAGGAGGATAATCAAGAATAAGGATGACAGTGAGAAAGAGTAAAGGGAATGAAGGGAAGGAAGAGGAGAGGTAATTAGGAATGAAGAGGTAGGAGGAGTCTGGAAGGAAGGAAGTTGTTGGTTAGAGAGTCGGGAGTCAAGTGGATGTTAGGAACAACTGAAAGTATTTTTTAGATTAGTCACAGCAAAGGTTTTAAAGAGGCTGACAGAGACAGTACTAGAGAGTTTCAGTACAGACTGAAGCTGGTTCCAGAGAGTTGGGAGTGCGTAAGAGATGGCACGTTTGCCAAAGAAGGTGCGAGGTAAGGGTAGTCACAGTGTGGGTAGATGAAGATTGAGTCACCATGTGATGAGTCATTAGACTAAGAGTGTAGCTGAGGGTAAGGGTATGGAAGGATTGTCTGTCTGGGAGGTAGAGAGGGCCTGTGGTTAGATATAGGTGAGACTTGTATCCCTTTTTATCCTCTAGGTAGGGAAATGGGCAGACTAGGTGGGCCAAGCAGTCCTTATCTGCCGTCAAAGTCTATGTTTCTATTAGCTGCAGGTGCAGACTGGGGAGGTGCAGACATGGAGTAGACATGAAAGGGCTGATTGAGTCAGTGCATTGGATGGGGGGGTATTCCACAGTTTAGGGCAGCGGTATAAGAAGGCAGATTGACCTACAGTGGTGTACCTTTGTGGGAGAGAAAGAGATCTGTGACTGCTGTTGCACAGGGAGTAGAAGAGAATGGGAGTAGAGAGAGTTGAGGTAAGGTAGAGTGTAGTATCCCAAACCAGAATTTGGCCACAAAGCTAGCAGAATGGCTGAGACATCTGCATTCTAGAAATGGAAGGGACAGGGCTTTATAGAGATCACAGTGCTGGGTCCTTATGGGGAGAATAAAGCAAAACAGAAGAAGTGAAAGAAGATTTCCAGTCTGCCAAGATAGGACTTGGGAGCGGCACTGTAGGCTATGTCAGCATAGTCAAAAGTGGGGAGGATCATTTTATGTACATTTGCATGGCGAGCCAGTAGTGGAATGCAATCACGGTTTCTGTATAATGCGCCAAGCTTGGGGTGCACTTTTTTGTTTTTTTTGGATTGCGTTCACATGTACAGAAAAGTCCAGGTGCTGGTCTAGCCAGACCCCAAGGTACCTAAAAGAGGTGACGTTCTCTAAAGACATCTAATCCAGGATTGAACCTTACCAAACCAAAGACACAGATAGCTGCTTTGTAACTGAGTTAAAGAAACAAATCAGACAGAAATACTTTTTGCATTTGGTGAGTTGTCACCCTAGGCTCTATCATGCTGGTTCGACATTCTTTATGTTAACTGGCATTTCGCCAAGAATCAATTCATGTCAACCGCAAGTTGCGGTCGACATGGTTCCTGTATGTCTCCCAGTCCTGTTTTTTTTTTATCGGGATGGGAGACAGCATGCCCCTGTCTCAGGCACACCAACACAGTGACCTATCGGCAAAGTATCGATTTTGCCAACAGGTATGTATTTTGCTGTGTTGGTGTCGCCGTAAGGGTGGCATACCATCACCCTAAACACTCAATCCATAATGTACCAAAATCTCAATTCCTCAGAGTCTATTGCATCTGCATTCACAATTTGGACTTTGAAACAAGATCCAGGGAACTTTTTTTTGTTCCTGGTAATTTTTTTTCTTCCCCTGGTCTGGGCCTCTCTCCTTTCATGCCAACCGCCGCAGCCTTGTCACACAACTTTTCTCCAGGAATGATCATTTCTGAGAGACAGAATGGCCTGGGTGCTCATCGGCTACAAGTTCTGCAGGTGGTTGGAAGTCATCTAGCTGCCAGGACCCTTTTCCTGTTTTCTCCCTTCCTGGGGGAAGAGTGGGTGTACCAGTGCCACCCAAAATGGCCCCATGCATGCTTCCATGCATGGTATATCAGCAGCCACCACTTCTCCCCATCTCTGTCATGACAGTCCCTGGTTAACTGTGCCCCCAGCCAATGCTAGGGGCCAGACTAGCACCAGGCACTGTAACCCACCTTCCCTGGTAGAGGAGAGCAGTCCTTTGGGCTTTCTTTCCTCTCCCTCCTTGGTCAACCCCGCAGTGATCCAAGTCTGCTCCCGCACTGGTGGCAGGTGAGGGATCCAGTGCTTCTGCCAACCACACCACAGGGTTGGCCAAAGATTCAGGGAACTTGAATCAAGATCCCAAGAATGAGGTTGTGCAGAAACAGTAATCCACACTGCTAACCAAAACACCCAGAATACCCCTAGAAAGGACTTTCTGACTTACAGTACATACTGTAGCAGCACAGAGTCAAACCCCACAGCGATTACATTTTATAAGAACTTTTTCAAGGCACTCCAGTCGTATTCAACAAATCTTAGAGAAAATGTGGCATAGCCTTCAAACTGCGCCTGTACTGAGAGAAGCAAAAAGCCAATTGCCATAAGTGGTCTTTAAACAGGATCCAAATCAAAATCAGTGTCAGTGGCTCAGCAGGTTGCATACTCACCTCTGAGGCTGGAAAATCAGAGAGTTGTGAGTTCTAGCCCAACACGAGGAACCTGCCTGGGGCAAAATCCCAATACTGATATAGTTCAGCATGAGGGTGGTGCTGCACACCTGAGGTGTTATCTTTTGGATGACACATTAAATCGAAGTCCTGTCTGCCTGTATTGGTGGTTGTTCAGATGGATGTTAAAGATCCCATTGCATTTCTCAAAAAGACTAGGGGAATTTTATTAAAATGATAATAGAATCATACAATTATGTAACAAGTGCAGTCCCTTATTACATTACCAAATTCTCAAATATAATCACCACATAATGTACTTCCTCATAGTTTGTCATATACCAATAACATACATACAAAAACAAAAGGAAGCAGTATTTATGCTCAGCCATGAAACAAAATGTCACAAATCCATAGCAACTGACTACTTGTACCATAGCAGTTACAAGACTACAATACTGTTAATATTTTACCCAATTCATACCTTTCCACAAATTAGAAAATATTTGTTTCAAAAATCTGTTTTCCTCAGAAACATATAATTATTTAACACCCTTGTTATCATTCTGATTACATCTTCTGGGGCGCTATACTTCCGCTGCAACTGTAGTGCTCATCTTGCCTGCTATATATAACACCTGCAACAAGCAAAACAAACCTGTAGCATGGATTTATGAAACTTAGTCCATAGGCCATAATATAGGCCCAGAACAACTATTTGATAATCTACTATTGCCATTAAAGTTTTAGCCCATGCCTCACTTAGCAATGACCAAAAAGATCTCACATATGGGTACTCCAGCAAGAGATGAGATTGGGTCTCTAGGATGTCCAGGCAACTCTCACTACGGCAGTTCTTTTCTTCAATTTGCTTATGCTTAAATGAGTCACAAACCACCACGAGTCTATGAATATATAACCCAGTGGTGTTCCACACTTCCCGAGGTATCCTCTGAGTCTGTAATTGTTCAGTTGCTATGCTTTCCTGTCCAGTCGGACAGTACTTGAGTTCCAGCAGTTGAGAAAAACAACTAGGCAAAATGTGCAGGTACAACTGTTTCCTAGTCTACTAAATACTACTGTAGGTTATCTGGAGTTACTTTCTGTAGTTTAATCCTCAGCAAAGCATAAAAAAATATATTGCTGAATAATATATACATAATCCTTTAGTCTGCTCACCCAGGTGTCACACTGCCACTGAGTACCAAGGAATCAACCATTCTGCCTGTAATGGGATCCATGGTTTGCCTTAGTCTCTTAAAGCAGACACACAATTATAATCAAGGCCACTGTTTTTTTGTTTTTTTATGAGAAAAAAATTGTAAAATTCCAGAATTTGGACAGCCTTCTCACTGGTAAAAAAAAAATCATTTCATGGAATTCGGCATTTTGCACCAGATCACTTAATCTGCAGAACTTGTGTTTTTCTGATAATTGCTTCCAGTGCTATTTTCAGGCTCTACAATGCTGGTTCGATAACACTTTCATTGACTGGCATCACAGTGATGGGATTTATGTCGACTGCAAGTTGCAATCAAAATAAATCCCGATTGTCTCCCAGTCCATTTTTCTCTCAGAGAGCTTCATCCCCCGAAATGCTCATGTGGGGGCTCTGCCTCCCGGACCCCCCATACTAATTATAATCAATTCCGAGTCAGAGTTGATTCGGGAAGGGGGTGCAGGACCTGGAGACAGTGTGCCCCTGTCTCAGGTGCACCAACACAGTGAACTATCAATTTTGTTGACAGCGATGTTGGTCGCTGTGTTGGTTTCGCTGTCAGAAAGAGGGTATACCCTATATTCAGTTTGCTTCATTTAATGGTCTACAAATTAAGCCTTCTTTGATTCTGATTATTTATCTACATATTAAATGAATGAAAGTAGAATCCTGGTAAAATCCAGAAATTAGACTAACAATCACTGGTACAATTCCCAGAAATTCTTGTCTTGAAAATGGAATTTCATTATTTTAATTACCGTAAATCAATGGCCTTGATTATAATGCAAAAATATAGTTAACGCTGGTGGAGCTAGCCAGCAGCCTGAGCAGACGTGTTTCTGCGGTGCTCTGTATCCTGGATTGGATTATAAATAGTTATTTCATTATCTTCCGTCTTTCTTGGACTGATTTAATAGTGAAGCAAAAAGACATTAATCTTGGAGAAAATGGGACTGAAAAATGCAGAGAAAAATCTTGCTTCCCACGCTAAATCGGTGGATGAATATATGCTACCTACAGCAGGCCTAACTGTAGCTGTGCAGCCTGCATCAAAGGATCCTGCTATAGAGATATTTGCTAAATTGCAAAAAATTGAAGCCAAAGTTACCCAGACAAATACCTCATTATCAGCAATGGATCACATGGTACCAAAATTAGAGCAAGCGAGAGAAGAGGATGCCAAAGTGGTAGCGGAGTTTACTGACTAACAGGAGCGTTTTGCTGCAGCCCAGGCATGGGATTCAAAATATCTGGCTAACAAGGTGGAAATCCTCAAAAAATCAACTTCGTGCAGCAAATCATCATGTGGTTAGGCTCCCTGCTTCCATCCCAGTACAGGATCTTAAGTCCACAGTATTCGCTTTACTTACAGACTCTCTGGGACTTACAGCAGACTCAATTCACGTCAAAAGGGTATTCCATTTACCCAATCATTGGAAGAACACCTTGGATGTTGTGAAGACCTTGACCATGCTCATAGCTCTGGAATTAGCAGAGAAGTGCTTACTGGTCCTGACGGCTGCCAGAGAGGCCTATAATGTCAGGGGCTGCAGATTTCGATCTTCCCAGATGTAGCTGTACATACTCAGGCAAGAAGGAAAGAGCTACTTCCGTTATGGCAGCGACAGGAAGAACATGGTATCTCTGCTAATTTATTCTTTCCAGCACATCTCAGATTTATCTACAAGGATAAGCCATATATTTTCACAGATACTGAGGCAGTTTGCTGATTTTTGGATAGCTTACCATCACAAGACATTCAGGCCTCTGAGGATGAACAGTCTTCTGCTTCTTGAAGAAGCTGTATGGTCCCTGTTTTGGCATTGGAAGTGACTGGGCTATAACTTTAGAGAGGACTATTTCAGAGCCATAGAGATTTTAAAAGTACATGGCTCTTACTGCTGGCTAGTTTAAAACTCTTTAGTGTATCACAGTTTAGTTGGGGGCATTATGGTATTAATATATTTTGTGAGCTGGACTCAATGTCTCCTGTCTATTGAACCCCCTATTACTGTTTTGCCTTTATTTTCAATGTTCAAGTGATCCAGAATAATGTGAAGTTACTAGAGTTCTTTTTACATAGTTTTTTGGTTGGGCAGTATGTTATTAAAAGTGTTTTTCTGTTGACCCCACTAAATGATAAATAGGGGCACAGAATAGATCTATTGATCTATGTAATGTTATAATTCATTACCTGAGCATTTAAAATTGTTTTATGGGGGATTTTCCCAACTGTCTACCCAGCTCCTTCAGGGTGGGTACCCTTTCAAGTTTAATGTTAATGCTGGGGTATCTCTAGGTGAGAGCTGAATTCATTTGGGAAGGAGATGCTCTTGCGAAAGTCTCATGTGTGTAATATTGGAATATCTCTGTTTCATTCTTGTTCGAGAATGCTTTACCCCAGCTTGTATTGTGCTGAAGATTTAATAAAGATTAAAATAAAACCAAAAAAAAACATAGTTAACATAGTTATAAAAAATAACAAGGGATTTACCATTCTTACTCCGCTTTCCTCATAATCCCTATAAGTAATATTGCTCTTCATTGGGTTAAGGCAGCTCCCCCATACCCCCTGGAAAAAGATGCTATACAGTCTAGTCTCTAGGGATATGGGGGGTGAACCTAATACAAAGAAAACAAGGAAGCAACAGTGTTCTCATTAAAAAAAAAAAAAATTTCCTTTTTGATAAGAGTTGCTTCTCCATGTGGCCAATTTCCTTTCTGCTTTCAATAAATTATCACTCCAGTTCTCAAAAATCATGTCTCCTGGCCCAAATTTAATACCAACATTTTTCAGAGGTTTATCTGAGACGTTAATCCCTGCCATCACTTCTCCAATTTTATAATTTATAGGATGTCCAATCACTATGCCTGAATTCTTGTGGTAATTAACTTTAGCTCCAGCAAGTGTAGAGAATTGTCCTAAAGTTTCTTGTACTGGTTCCCCAGAAGTTTTATCTGTTAGCACAACACAGAGGTCATCTGCATATGCAATGGCTTTAATTTCTGGTGGATCTAACGACAACTGAACTCTTATTTCTTGATTTTTCTGTAATTGCCGAATCAAAGGGTCCAAAGTGAAAACACATAAAAG
This sequence comes from Neoceratodus forsteri, assembly GCA_016271365.2. Taxonomy (NCBI): domain Eukaryota; kingdom Metazoa; phylum Chordata; order Ceratodontiformes; family Ceratodontidae; genus Neoceratodus; species Neoceratodus forsteri. The sequence continues at coordinate 1,432,086,231 of CM057459.1, forward strand.
GGGTCTCAGTAGACAATGCTTAACCCCCTCTTCATGTGCACAACAGGACCCAGACTATAATTAATATATGGGGCTACAACTTCACTGCATAATAAATCATTACCCACTCAGTGAACTGTCTTGGGATACCATAATGTAACAACATGATAGCCAGAAAAGAAAGAGGAACCTGGTCAAATGCTTTCCCCTGGTCAATAGAGAGCAAGAAGCCCTCAATAAAACCTTTCTGACCTCTTTCATATTTCCCTCAACATAATTAAATTGTCAGACATATTCCACTGCTTAATGGCACAAGCTTGTGTCAGCAAGAACAAGTGCTGCAGCCTCTGGAAACTGCTGTGCCAGAATTTTGCATAGGTTTTTTGAAAAATCGTAATTCAGAAAACTAAACGGTCTCCAGTTTCTACTATCTGATTGGTCACCTTTTTTGAAAGGAAAAATCAGCAATGCCTCCCTTCTAGATGATGGAAGGGTAACTGAAGCTAAGATTTCATCACATTATGTACCACATATAAAACTGGAGCTAAAAAAGCTCCAACACATTTATAAAATTCTGAACAGAGCCCATCAGCCACAGGGGCAGCGTTGTTCCCCAGGGGCCTAACGGCCCACAGTATCGCTAGTAGCTGGATGGGATGTATGAGTTTTTTCCTAATATGCTGAGGAAGCTCCAGAATATCAAGGTTATTTATAATTCCCGGGTCCAAAACCATCTCTGCTTCTGTTCCAAAAGTGTCTATAGTGTACTTACGAATGATTTCCATAATACCCTCTTGTGAAGACACTACTGTACCAGACCATCAGCTGGTCTATGTAGGCTAGATATAATTGTCAGCTGTACACCAGTGGTTTTCAACTGGGGGTCCGTGGCCCAAAAGAGGCCCGCGAGCGCATGCCAGGGGTCCGTTGAACAGCCTGTAAAGTCAAACGCGAATCGTGTATTTTTTACATTTTACATTTGCAGTTCGAATTTCAGCCATGAGCAAGCTGGTAACTGTGCACTAGTAATGAACATGGAATCACTCATTGACTGTTCTCTCTTTCATCTATCTGTGCCTCCAACAATCACCTGCCTATTTGCAACTTGTTCTACCATTGTAATATACAAACATCAGGTACTACCCTGATTTGCAGCTGATTTGCAGCTTTTTTATTATTCAATCACATGACTTTCAACACAGGAATGGAATGCTTGCTACCTGCATAATATGCTTAGCCTAACAATAAAGCAATTTATTTTAATTTTTTTTTGAAATCTCTGTTTTGTCCGTCTTCCCAGCCTACAATCCCCAACCCTTCAGGAGCCCCAAAGCAGACATCTCTCTACCTTCCACCCTGCCAGAATGGTCCCCCTGATCCCCATGGAGCTTTAGCTTCCCCCCCCCAAGCGGGGATGGGGCAGAGCCCCTATGCCCCATCAATTCTCTTTCATTGGTCCGGGAGCCATCAGACGGGCAAAGGCACATCGAGGACACGTCTCCGGGGCTCCATCTTCCCGGTGATGGCAAGCTCTTTTTCCTGTCTTTCTCCCACCCCTACAGCATGAGACCCAGATGTCAAGGTGTTGAGCGCCGACATTACGCTATATAGCGGCCGCCCATCCCCTATTGTTTAGTGGCTTGTAATACTCTGAGCCTCCACTCGGAGTCATACAAGAGCATGGGCTATGGCCTCAACCCTCCCCGGAGTAGGCGAGCTGTCGTGGGATACTCAAGCCTATCTCCCCCTGGCCGACCTACCAGTGACCCGAGTCCACTCCCGAACCCGGTCGCTGGCGTGGAGCGAGGTGTGGCATCCAGCGCCTCAACCCTCAGCGCCACTGGGCCAGCTGCACAATAAAGCAATTTTATCAGCTTGTTTTTAATTGTTCAGCTGTTAGGTATTAATCACTTGCCTGACTGCTGTGATTGATTCCCCTCTACATGCCGATATATTTTAGGCCTCCTTTGAACCACGTTTGTTTCCTCTGCAGTTACTGACCCGATGAATACCGCATGAAGCTCCTAGCATGTTTGTTTCTGGCTGCCCTTGCTCCTTTAAACCCTAGTTATTGACCCAATTAATGCTGCATGAAGCTCCGAAGTCCCTAGCGATCTTAGCGCGTTTTTGTCCTCTAGCTACCCTCGCTCCTTTGATCCCTGTTAGTGACCTGATGAATGCTGCCTGAATCTCCTACCTAACGCCTTTGTTTCCTCTGGCTGCCCTCACTCCTCTCACCACTTTCAGGCTCTAGCTTCTCACTATCGCTTTCACAAATCATGGCTATCTGTCCTGGTATGTACACTGTATATATCCAATTTATTCCGTGGTCTGTGTTACAGCAATGATTGTGGGGTGATTGTGGTGCTTAAATAGAGACTAACAGAGCAGTGCAAGAATTAAGAGAAATAAACATTAATAAAGCTGATATTTAGCAGCAATGATTGCAGGGGTGATTGTGGTGCTTAAATAGAGACTGACAGAGCAGTGCAAGGATAAACTGTAACTATTAAGGACAGTGTTAGAATGTAGTTCTTCTGTGTTGTAGATAAGTTAGGTTCCGCCCCCCCCCCCCAGCAGCTCAATAGAAACATAGAAAGGGAAAGGGAAAGGAGGGGAAGGGAAATTGTTTAACCAGGAAAGGCACACTAAGTCGGAGTTTGTTTCCAGGTGTGACCTGGGAGCACAAGGAAGTTAAGTGACTTGCTCAGGGTCACACAGTACGCAAGTGGAAGCTGTGGGATTCAGATCCAGGTCTAGAAACAGAGAAGTTGACGGCAGATAAGGACCGCAAGACCCATCCAGTCTGCCCATTTCTTTTTCTACCTTATAAATGTGCCATCGGCCTTTGTTCTGTCAATCGCCTATCTATTCATTCTCATCTGTATTGCTCCCTTATTTTCTTTTTTTTTATTTATTTAGTTTTTGTTGACTGGGTAAGTGCACTAGGCAGATTCTGCCTATTTTCAGGCATGACCCGGGGGAGGGGGATACAGATGAAAGCCAACTGACCTGGAACCAGATTAAGCTGTTGGTGGTATTTTTAGTGGATGAGGGAAATTTGGCCAGGGCACCAGGGAAATTACCCTACTCTTACCAGTAGGGGGACCCTGTTGCTGTATGTTGTGGTCATTCTGGATCTGACCTTGGAGGAGGAAGGTCTGCAGCAGAGAGCTACGATGGCCCAGGAAAGTGAAGTGTTGGCAGTTATGTTAGACAAGGGATCCGCAGAGGTGGCGGCTGGCATGCACCCGATGGGTGGCCAGCACATCGCCCGAGTCAGCGGTCCCTTAGTGGTGGACGGAGAACAGCCTTTGAGTTTGGCTGACAAGCAGCACTGTTTGGAAGAGGAACTCCTTACAGTGAGTGAATTGATCGCACTAGGAAATCGAACGTCAGATCAGGAGGACGACAGGAAGCGGAAATGCTCAGAGAATTTGCCGGGTGCTCTGGAGGCGGCAGGCCCGAGTAAGCTACATACGGCCATTGAGCGTCCTATTTCTGCTGTTTGTTCTGCAAAACGGGATTGGGGGGATATTGTAGATGCTACCTGGTCACCGGAGAGGGCTTTACAGGATGCCAGATGGATCCCTGTGAGGGATGGTACTTGGAAGCCTGCTGAGGTTGTTAGAGATGCACAGGAAGGTCCTAGTTCCTAGATAAGTACTGTTTGCTCTGTTACTAATGCTCTTCCTAAGCCTAAAACTGTAATAAGTGATTGTTCCCCTACTCCTGAGTCTGCCCTTCCCGATGCTATTCCGGGTGGGTTAGTCACTGGGGATTCTGATATTACTGCAGATGCAGTACAGCAGCCGGCTCCTGACCTTTCTGAAAGTCCTTCTTACGGCAGTCATTTTCGTCAACTGGTGGAACTTGTGAAACAGCGCAATGCCATTCATCTCTGTTATGTGGGTCCCAGGGATAATCCCCCTGGCCAATTTTATGTTGGTAAAGTGCTATTGAAACAAAGCATGGGGTTTTCTCCCTCAGAAGTTTATGCACTGATCCATGTCCCTGGAGAGTTTATCTTTGATATCAGCTTTCGTACCCCTGCTTTGTTAGAAACCTTTTGGTGCGTTATTTGAATTTAAAAACTAATCCTTTATGGTCGGATTTCATTGTTTTGCCTTTGACTAAGCAGCCCTTTCATGTTATCACCATCCTTTTTAGGAATGAAGGGGTTAATGTTGTGGATATTGTGAACTGGTTAACCAAGAGGTGTGACATTCAGGGCAATCCTGTTCCCATATTGGATGCTGAGGGATTCTGGAATGGGGGATGGAAGTTTTGAGTAAAATTGCATTCTACTGATACTGACCTCATACACCTGCCTAATTGTTTTTTCTGGGTAGGGATAAGGGTTTCCTCTTCTACCCAGGTCAACTCAGGGTCTGTTTCAAGTGTGGGTCTAAGACTCATATTAGCACCTCATATGATGTGCTAAAGTGTACTCACTGTGAGGAAACTGGTCACCCTAGTGCTCACTGCTTTCGGACGTACCGATGCAGTCTCTGTGATGAGAGAGGGCATGCCTTTGAGACTTGTCCTCTGGCTGCTAAGAACATGGCTGAAGCTGATTTTGGGGTACAAGATCATTACATATGGCTGGCAGTTTGGCAGGGCCTCTCTCCTATGGGGGGGGTCTCATGTAGCCTCTTCTATTGGGCAGCAGCTGGCTAGGAAGACCCTGAATGATGGGTCAGCTCTGGCAACTGATGCTGTTCCTTTAGCTGGAGTTGTGGCACCTATTGCACCTGAGCTGGGAGTCATGGGAGGTGATGGTACTCCCCCGCCCTCCGATCCATCACCCCTGATGAGGGTTATACCATGGTTGTTGGTAAGAAAGGAAAAGTGTTTAAAGGGAAGGGTAAACAAGCAAAGAAATCCACTATCCCTGCCTCAGTCCCTCCCCTGGCAGACCCTAATATTTATGATGTTCTGTTGGATGACTCAGTGGTTGTGTTGGAGTTGGTCTAGCCTACTGTGTCGCCTTCTCAGCCTGAGTCTCTGGTACCTTCAGAAGAGCATGTGGAGCCGGGGCCTCAGGATTGTAAGAGCGGAAGGGTGACTAGGGCCTCCAGTAAAGTGAAGTGATTTTTATCTTCCTGTGACTTATGGCTCCATTTCAATTTAGTGTGGCATCCTTGAATGCGAACAGCATTAAAACACCTGCCAAGCGTAAAAACACCTTTTCTCAGTTTGTTCATGAGAATTTAGACTATGTTTTTTTTTTCAGGATGTCCGTTTACATACTAATGAGGAATTAATGGCAGCTACCACTGGTTGGAATGGGGGGGGACAGTTTTTGGTCACAAGGGAAGAATTTATGTAGTGGGGTTGGGATTTGTTTTTTTTCTTTCACACATTCAAGTGGTTCATCACATTGAGGTCTTGGAAGGTAGAGCCCTGGTTTTAGATATTAAGTGGGGTTCCCTGCTTTTACGTTTAATGAATATTTATGCTCCACAAACTAAATTTGACAGAGTAGCTCTCTTTAAATCACTTTACCCCTTTCTATGCACTTCTTATCCGGTTATTTTGGGGGTAATTTTAATTGTTCCTTACCCTCCCAGGTATCTGCTGCTTTGGGGAAAAGGTTTACTGTGATGTGGCTTGTTTGGCTCAGTTGATTGCAGATGTTGGTTTAGTTGACGCTTTTGGTCCTAATATTGGAGGATCTGGTAATACGTATTTTTGTGGTCCCAGGGCGTCTAGGGAGGATTATTTTTTTCTTTCCTCAGGGGTTGTTGTGCAGTCAAAATTCCTGCAAGTGGTGTCTACGTCTGAGCATAGGTTACTTAAACTTGCCTTATGTGATGTACCTGCGGCCCAGAGGGGTCCTGGGATTTGGAAGTTAAATATCACCTTGCTAGATATCCCTTGTGTAGCAGAAGGGTTACATCCTCTTTTGGTGGCACGCCAGTCTGTTTTTTCTGTATGATATCTTAAATGACTGGTGGGTGGATACAAAAAATGAAGTCAGGAGATATTTTCAGACGAGAGGTAGAATTAATAGTAGGCTTCGACATGATGAGCTTAGTTATTAAAGGGGTCGACTTCATTTCTGGTCCACTTTCCATCAGCATATGAGGTCTGAGTGTTATGACAAGATTAAAGGGTTAAAGGCAGAACTGGCTCAGTTGCATTACGGGTTTTGCAGGATATGGAGCAGAACCATAAGCATGGGATATTTGGGAGAAAAAGAGACACCTTACCATTTGAATCTATACAGCTTCTGAGGGAATCCCGTGGAATGACGTATTTGAATACTGAGGGAGGAGGGCAAGCATTGACTAATGACAGTATTTTGGCTGCAATTCATACTTATGCATCTCACTCTTTTATGAGTAAATCTCTTCCGCAGGCTTCCATATGTGGTTAGTTGTTTTGTAGGCAATTACCTACCTTGGCTCCTGACTTACAGGATAATTTAATTAAACCCATTTCACTGGATGAACTCAAATCTGCGATTTGGACCTTGAAAACAGGGATTGCTCCCGGTTCTGATGGGCTCCCTCATGAGGTTTATAATGTGATCTGGGAAGTGTTGGGGGTGGAATTTTGTGAGGTCTTGAATGTTGGTTTAAAATCTGGTAATGTCCCTGAGAGTATGTTACAGGGTATTTTGTTATTAATGTCATTATTTGTTATTAGTGTCAGTGGCTCAGTAGGTAGCACACTCGCCTCTGAGGCCGGGAGATCAGAGGGCTGTGGGTTTAGTTCCCACATCTGGCACTTGGGTTAATATCCCAGTACTGACACTGCAGTGCAGCATGAGAGGGGTGCTGCACTGTTGAGGTGCCGTCTTTTGGATGAGATGTTAAACCGAGGTCCCATCTGCCTGGATTGGTGGTAGTTCAGGTGGATGTTAAAGATCCCATGGCACTTCTCGAAAAGAGTAGGGGAATTTCCCCGGTGTCCTGGCCAAATTTCCCTCATTCACTAAAAATACCACCAACAGCTTAATCTGGTTCAAGGTCAGTTGGCATTCATCTGTATCCCCCTCCCGGGTCGTGCCTGAAAATAGTCAGGAATTGTCTAGTGCACTTACCCGGTCAACAAAAGCTAAATAAATAAATAAAATTAATTTTTAAGAACAAATGTGATAGGGGAAATTTGGATAATTGGAGGCCTTTGTCTCTGCTCAATACAGACTATAAAATCTTGGTGAAGGTTTTATGTAATCGGTTACAGGTGATCTTGGATACCTTGTTACATCCCTCTCAATTTAGTGGTGTTCTAAATAGGAGAGTTCAGGATGCCCTGATTCTTCTCAGGGAGATTTTAGATAAGGGGGTCTCACAGGAAATCTTTGGTCTTCTGGTCTGCCTTGATCAAACGAAAGCTTTTGATCAGGTGGAATATGTATACCTGTGGGAGACCTTGAAAAGTTATGGCTTTCCTTACAATTCATAGGTTGGTTGCAAACATGCTATAGGGGTATTAGTTTGTTGCCCAGTGTGAATGGTTGGCTAGGGCAGAAGGTCATGGTATATATCGGGGCATTAGGCAGGGGTGCCCACTCAGCCCTTTGCTTTATGTGCTTTCTTTGGACCCCTTATTGCATGCCCTGAACATGTCAGACAACATTACGGGTCTGTTTGTGGGTTGTGAAGATATGCAGATTGTCTCAGTCGCTTATGCAGATGATTTGGTCTTGGTTTTGGCGGATAGTTCTCAGTTATTATTACAGGCCTTCTCTGACATTTCTGGATCCTCGATTAATAAATTGAAAAGTGCGATCCTACCATTAGGCTATGACGCTGCTGTTGCAGCCTTGATTTGGAACATGCCTGTAGATTTAGTCTATTGGAGGATTCTTGATATCTATTTTGGGGGTGCTGATGCCCATAGATATAATTGGGAAAGGCAGTTGTTGGTGGCTCAAGACAGGGTGGCTCTCTGGAATAAGGGACAGATGACAAAAGCTAAACGGGTCTATCTCATTAAGACTTTTTTATTGCCATATTTTTAATTTTTGGCAGCAGTCCCCCCACATTCTTTGGAGGCATCTCTTTATAGCGTGTTTTTTCTTTGTTTATAGGGGACTAGGTTGAATTCGGTGAAGAGGGGTATCATGTATTTACCTGTTGGTGAGGGTGGTTTGGGGATGTTGAATCCAGGTGTTTCTACATGGTACCTTTATTTTTTATAATTTGACTCCATTGTCAAAAGGGGAGAGCAAGATATGGACCCCGTGGGTGGCAGATAGTATAGGTCTGCTTCTGGAACAATGGGACCCTTCTGCATGTTTACCATATCAAACCAGGCTGTCTACTTTCTCTAGTCACTTTTAGAGGATGTTTGGGAAATTAAAGTCCTGGCACATCGTCAAAAGATCTCTCTGTTCACAATCCTGTAAATAATTTTATAATTGTGTGTTGCAGGATTTTTTTTATGCAGACCCATGGTTTCATGAATTGCCCATTGCTGACCAACATTCCAAGGTGCAGTTTTTGGTTAGTGAAAGAGTCCCTAAGTACATGCGGAATTTTTTGTGGCTTTGTCTGCATAAAAATTTGGAGGTAAAGGGAAAACTGAAGCATAAGGAATTATCGGAGAGATTTTGCCCCAGGGAAGACACTTGTTCGGGAGTGATTGAAACTGCAATATTTTTTTTTTGATTGTCCCTTTGTCGTGTCCTCTTGGTCCAAATTCCATGCTACCTGGCCACTGAACCCTTTCCAGGGTCCGTCATCTGCTATATGGACGGAGGGGGTACTTCCTGGCTCATGGGTCATTTACGACTCTGTCACAATTAGCCTTTTGATGGGATTTATTAGCTTTCAGCTTTGGCAGGCTCGTTGTAGCCTTACGCTTCGGAAACTGTTGAAAACTGAAAATCAAATTTTATTTAACATTAGAAAGGATGTGCTACAGTGGCGGATGCTGGAAAGGGGGAGAGAGCACCCAGATCTTTATAAACTTTGGTGGCGAAAGATGACTTGGCTTGATACAGGTTAGGAGTTTCTATAGGAAACCTTTCTTTCCTTGTCATGGTCATTTCTTTTTGCTGAAGTAGTGTTTTGGGCCTTTCTGTTACTTTTGGGAGTTTGTTGTAATGGATACAAATATTTTAGTAGACAATCATTTTAGCAAACATATTTTGGGGGCTTTGACTTGAATTTTGATTCCTTGTGCTGACTCCATTAGCTGTAAAGGTTACTGCATAGTGGGGGAGGGGTGTTAATGGTCTGGCCAGGTCTCACTCAGCCAATTGACTGGAGGCAGAGCTGAATCAGATTGAGGTGTTAGCTGCTTTGTCTTCTCAGAAAGAACTGGAAGGGGACAGGATCAGTTGTGTTCCAGGACAGTAGCTGCTGCTGTTGTTTTCACAGGGTTCTTGTGGATTTTACTTGGTAGGTTAGTTCTTTTCTTTCCTACTTCTAAGGGGCTAGCAGGGTATTGTTTTGGGTGCTGTTGGATGTTTGTAAACTGATTTGGTGGCTGTAAGTGGGGCTCATTTTGTGGATGTTCACTGTGTAACAGGCTGCGCTGGTAGAGGCCTATTTCTTCTGATTTAAAACCTATTTGGTGGGATTTGCTTGGAGATGGTTATTTGAATTGGAGACCTGTATATGTTAATTTCAAGCCTATTTTGATGTGTTGTTAGTGAAGCTGATTAAATTGGAGTCCTGTTTCCGTTGGCAGCAAACATATTTTGGGGCTTTGACTTGAATTTTGATTCCTTGTGCTGACTCCATTAGCTGTAAAGGTTACTGCATAGTGGGGAGGGGTGTTAATGGTCTGGCCAGGTCTCACTCAGCCAATTGACTGGAGGCAGAGGCTGAATCAGATTGAGGTGTTAGCTGCTTTGTCTTCTCAGAAAGAACTGGAAGGGGACAGGATCAGTTGTGTTCCAGGACAGTAGCTGCTGCTGTTGTTTTCACAGGGTTCTTGTGGATTTTACTTGGTAGGTTAGTTCTTTTCTTTCTTACTTCTAAGGGGCTAGCAGGGTATTGTTTTGGGTGCTGTTGGATGTTTGTAAACTGATTTGGTGGCTGTAAGTGGGGCTCATTTTGTGGATGTTCATTGTGTAACAGGCTGCGCTGGTAGAGGCCTATTTCTTCTGATTTAAAACCTATTTGGTGGGATTTGCTTGGGCCTAGTTCTTTGGCTGCTGGGCTTGGAGGGGAGACACAGGGCTGATACACTCTCTCGAGTCAGGTATCTGCCCAAAACCCACCTCCCCACCCCTCCCTCCCAGAGTCTGCTAATTTATAGGGGAACACCTGCCCTGCAATTGGAGGAAAAGGCTGCAGGTGCAGCTCATGTAGTTCTAGCCACTGGGGTAGGATTTAAAGGCTGGAAGAGAGAGCTTTGGGAGTTGTTCATTTCCCTTATAAGTTTAATGTTGTACTGCACCTAGTAACAGGGTTACTGGTGTACAGTGGGACTGTCTGTAAGATTAGTGGGTGACCTGATTAAGCAGTAGGGGTATCTTTGACTAGGGGGAACCTGGTGGCTCACCAAGAAACCTATTTGAAGGGGATGGAACACACATCATTAGGGCCGGCATCTTTGGGAGGGTGGTGGGGTGCACAGGGTGTGGAGCAGCCATGATACTGGACTGGGCTTGGAAGTTCGGTGAAGTTGCCCAGTGTGCTACCAGCTAGCACAACAGGGAGGAGGTTGCGGGATTAGGAGAAAGCTGGGGGAAGGGGGTGGTATGGTTGGGGAAGGGGCTGAGGAATCTCCACAGGGTTGCACCAAGCACTGGGGGTGGGGGCATAGGGAAAGGAGTGCAGGAGAATACTCAGGGTCACATAGGGAACCTGGCAGAGGGGGTCCAAAAGGACACTACCAAGGAAGCAGGCAGGTAACTAAGGGCCCTCACAAAGGGGGGACGGCGGGACAATATTCTCAGGGAAATAGGCAGATGGCCAGGGCTGGACAGAAGGAAGCAAGGCGGGGAAGTGGATCAGACCTTACACTCAGTAACCGCTTCAATTCTCCTCTTCTGCTCAAGGATGAGGGGGGTGATGTAGCCATGACAGGGGTAGTTAGAGATGGAAAGGGAGTGGGAGGCAGGAGGCAGGGCCAGATAGCAGGAAGAACAGGGGGGACCTGGAATGCAGGAGAATGGGGAGCAGTGAATCAGAGCAGGAGGGCAAGGAAGAGGGAGGAGAAGCACAGGAGGAGAAGGACCAGTTGGGAGGAAGGTAAAGGAGAAGGACCAAGTACAAGGAGGATTCAGTAAAGGGAGCTGAGGGGTTTAGGCCAGGGGCACAACTAGCGGAGGAACTAAATGGAGACAGGAAGGAAGGGAGGATGAGCCAGGCTAGTTTGCAGATGGGGAGAAGGACCAGTTGCGAGCAGTGAGGGGGTGTAGAGGAACAGAAGGATACTCAGGAGGAGGAGAGGCATAGGACTGGAGAGAGGAGGGTGGTGTGGCACCCAGAAAGGGGAGGAACACGGAGCCAGCTGGGTGGAGGGCGGTAGAAAGGATGAGGGACATGCAAGGGGGATGGAGGAAAGGAGTGGTCAGAGTGCTCCTGCTGGGGGATTCTATGATCAGGGTATCAAATGGGATAGGGAGGAGAAGCCTGGCCAGTTAGAACAAGATGCTTCCCTGGACTAACGGTGCACAGGGCTAAGCACGAGGTATATCAGCTGGCAAAGGATTGGGGGTTCCCCAGACATACTGGTCCACCTGGGTACAAATGACATTGAGGAAATAGCGAGCTAGAGATACAGGCAAGATTCAGGGAGCTCGCACAGGGTCTGTCATGACATAGGATGCACAGTTTCCTTCTCAGAAATCCTGTCAGTGCCAAGGGCTAGTGGGGAACACAAAGGAAAATTAGAGATAAACCAGTGGCTCAGGGAGTGGTGTGAGGCCAGAGGGTATGGGTTGATGGGGGATTGGGGGGAGACCTGGGAGGATAAGGAGCTGTATGCTAGAGATAGACTACATCTCAATTTGGAGGGGAGGGGAATCCTTAAGTTGAAAATAGAGGAGTTCATTGGTGAAAAGTGGGGTTTAAACTTGTGAAGGGGGTGGGATGGGAGAAAAGGCTGTCAAGAGGGTGCCGATAAAGGAGGGACTCTGTCTCCACCCCCCTGGGGACCAGGAGGATTGCAGGAAAGGCCAACTGGCAAAGTGCAGTCCAGAGGAAAACAGAATCCCCATGGGAACATGAGCAGGGGAAATGGAACTATAGGGAAAGGGTGGAAGGTAGTCCTGCTAAATGCCAGGAGCTTGGGCAATAAAATGCCTGAGCTCCAGGCGATGCTAACTGAGGGAGCAGTGGATGTGGCAGCGGTCACTGAGACTTGGGCCACTGCAAGACATGACTGGGACCTGAACCTGGAGGGATACACTATGTTCAGGAAGGACAGGGGGGAGGGAAGGGAGGAGGGTAGCAATGATAGTCAAAAACTGCATTGGCATGGGGGAGTAGAGAGGCGGAGGGAACCGTGGAGGCAATTTGGGTCACCTTGATAACAAGGGGGGGCAAGAGAGTAAAAATAGGAGTGGTGTATAGACCCCCTGCCCTGGCGGAGGAGCTGGAGGACAGTCTGGTGGCAGATGTTGAGGAGACACTGCAGACTGGGCAGAGGAACGGTGGTGGTGTTGGGGGACTTAAACATGCCAGGAACAGACTGGGAGACTATGACATCCTTTGTGACCAGGGAACAGAGGTTGTTGGATGTCTTTCAAGACGCGTTCCTAACTCAGCAGGTGAGGGAACCGACCAGGGAGGCATGGGTACTGGATGTGGTCCTGGCAGACAGTGACCAGATTGGGGGCCTGGAGGTAAAGGATCCATTGGCAGGGAGTGACCATGCCACGGTCTGGTTCTGCCTGGACCTAGGAGGGCTAGAAGGCTGCACAAAGACAGAAGTAACCGACTTCAGGGGGGCAGATTTTAAGGAAATGGGAAGGATCCTTAAGGAGCATTTGGATGGGATTGGGTCAGACATGGACGCTGATAGTAGGTGGAAATCATCAGGAGAGGGGTGCAGGATGCTACCAGTACCTGTGCAAGAGTAAGACGAAAATCGGTAGGGCCAAAAACCCTGTTGGTGGACCAGGAGGTCCAGGAGGTGGTCGGAGAAGAAAGCAGCCTATAAGCAATTCCAAGTGCTCAAGGAGTGAAAGGGATCGAGGTGCAGAGCTGATGGCTAGAAGGGCCACTAGAGTGGTGAGGGTGGCTAAGGCAAGGAAGGAGCAGATCCTGGCCAGGAAGTGGGAGAGAGACAAGGGGTTCTTTAGATACATTGGGGAAAAACGAAGGGTGAAGGGCAGATTAGCAGGATTAAATCAGGGAGAGATGGGCACAAGACCGGGGCAGGCTGAGGTACTAATGAGTACTTCACCTCCAGTTTCACCAGGGAAAATGAGGGTGCTGCATCATACATGGAGGAGACAGAGATACTGAGGAGGGGACCCTTACCGATCGGCAGGTCTGGGGAGGGAGGCATCACTGGCAGGTGGGGGAGGGCTAAGCAGGAGAAGGGGTACGCAGGTGAAATCACAGCTGAGAGAGTGAGGGAAGCCCTCAGCTCCCTTAAGATGGAGAAAGCACCGGGGCCGGATAAATTACATCCCAGAGTGCTGAAGGAACTTGCAGATGTCCTGGCAAAACCCCTGGCACAGCTTTTCACCATCTCTCTGAGGACAGGGTGGGTGTCCCAAGACTGGAAGGTGGTGCATATAGTGCCTATCCACAAGGGGGGATCAAGGGAGGTGGCAGGGAACTACAGGCCTGTCAGCCTGACCTCGGTGGTGGGCAAGGTGATGGAGGGCATTGTCAAGGAGAGGCTAGGGGGGGACCTGGATAAGTCAGGGTGCCTGGACGATAGACAGCATGGATTCATCCCGGGGAAATCGTGTCAGACAAACCTGGTGGAGTTCTATGACTGGGTGACAAGTGCCTTGGACCTGGGTAGACCAGTAGATGTCCTCTTTCTGGACTTCAGCAAGGCATTTGACCCTGTTCCTCACATGGGCCTGTTGGATAAGCTGGGAGAAATGGGGTGAGGAACCCAGATGATTAGATGGATAGGCAATTGGCTCAGGACCCGGACCAGAGGGTCGTAGTTAGTGGGATACCCTCATCCCCAAGGAGGGTCATTAGTGGGTCCCACAGGGATCAGTCCTTGGGCCCCTTCTGTTCAACGCCTCATATCTGACATAAGGACAGGAATCAGAGTGAGATGAGTCTCTTTGCAGATGACTCGAAACTGGGGCGGTGGTGGATGGGGAGGAGGGAGGGTGGCCTACAGGGGACCTGGAGGCTCTGGAAAGATGGTCTAGAAAGTGGAAGCTGAGGTTCAATGCAGGGAAATGCAAGGTACTCCATCTGGGGCCAGAAATCCAGGTCAGTGTACACCCTGGGGGAATGCTACAAGTCTCGATGGCTGAGAGGGACCTGGGGGTGGTGGTGGATGTCCAAGATGAACAACTCTGAGACTTGTAGGAGAGGCAGCAGCCAAGGCCAACAGGATGCTGGGATGCATCGCTAGGGGGATCACCTCCAGAAGGAGGGAAGTGATACTCCCTCTGTATAACTGTTTGGTGAGGCCGCACCTTGAGTACTGCGTGCAGTTTTGGAGGCCACACTTAAAGCGGGACATTAACCTCCTGGAGAGGGTCCAGAGGAGGGCAACCAAATGATTTGGGGCTTGGGGACAGGACCTATGAGGAGGGCTCGAAGAGCTAAATATGTACACATTGGAAGAGAAGGGACCGGGGGACATGATGGGGTCTTTAGGTACATGAAGAGGGTAAATAGGGGAGGAACAGTCAGGGTGCTTCGAAGGAAGGAGGAAGGGGCCACTAGAGGGCATGGGTGGAAGCTGGAGGGGGGAAGATTCAGGGGAGAAAGGAGGAGGTGCTACTTCACTGAGAGGGTGGTGGAGCCATGGAATGCACTGCCTAGGGGGCTGGTGGAGGCAGAGACAGTGGAGGGGTTCAAGAGGGGGTGGGACAGGTATAGGGAGGGTTCTGGAAGCAAAATCCAATGCAGCAAGAATATCCGGAACTGGGAAGGGAGAAGCCAGAGAAGGCGAGGGGGACAGCAAGGTCAGCACCCAGGTTGGGGACTGACCAAACGAGAAGACACGAAAGACCGTTAGGCCTATTCTGCTGGCATTTTAGTATGTTAGTATCATTACTTTTCTTGATGGTATTTTTGGGGGGAGGCTTTTGTTATACCTATTTTGGCTTTCTATTAGGGACTTCCTCTTATGGGGGGACGGGGAGGGGTGGGTCATGCTGTTTTCCTTTTTTCTGTTACATGTTGTTGTATGACTTAATACTTATTCCTGTTTGTTGTTTCTTTCCTTTTCTGGCTCTGCTTGATGACCAATTGCTTTGTGTTTCCTTTGCTATGATTTGGTTCAGTTTTCAATATTGCATGCTTTCCCCTGTTATTTTAGCAGGGTTGGTTTGAGGATACTGTATGATTATGAGTTCTTTATGGTTATGCTTTCTGTATGCAGTAATACTTATTTCTGTTGGTATTTTATTTTATTTTTATTTTCTATTTCATGTATGCTGTAATACTTATTTATGTTTTTGATTTCTTTCCTTCTGATACTGTCTGTAGTTAAACGATTCTGTATCTTTTGTTTTAAGTTTTGAAAAATTACCCTACTCCTTTAGTAGGGATGGGAGGGAATTTTTTTATGTATTAGGATATGTTTTAGGTTATTATTAATTTATTTTCAGACAATGTATGACTTTAATACTTGTTTGCTTTTCTTATGATTTGTATCTTCTTTTTGTGTGAATTAACACTGCTTGTCTTTGTTTGATTTTTGACGTTTTTAATAAAACATTTCCCCTACTCTTTTAGAGGGGCTGGGATGGGGGTTATGTGCAACTACAGATTATTTATGTTTAAAGTTTTATGTATGCTGTATTACCTGTTTCTGTTTTTGATTTCTTTCTTTATGATTTTGTATGATGTAATACAATTTTATATATTTTGTTTTAAGTTTTGAATAAAAATTCCCCTACTCTTTTCGAGAAGTGCCATGGGATCTTTAACATCCATCTGAACTACCATCAGATCAGGTAGATGGGACTGCAGTTTAACGTCTCATCCAAAAGACGGCACCTCAGGAGTGCAGCACTCCCCTCATGCTGCACTACAGTGTCAGTATTGGGATATTAACCCAAGTGCCTGGTGTGCTCTTATGCCTATCCCATGCCTGTTTGAAGCCCTGCACTGTATTCATATTTACCACTTCCTGAGGTAGGCTGTTCCATGCATCCACCACCCTTTCTGTGAAAAATAACTTCCTCACATTACCCTTAATCTGCCCTTAATCGGCCTCCCTCTAATCTTATGCTGTGTCCTCTTGTCCTGCTGTTTTTCTTATATTGAAACATGTTAGACTCTTTCACCTTGTTAATGCCCTTAAGGTGTTTGAATGTTTCGACCATATCACCTCTCTCCCTCCTTTGCTCTAGGGTATACATATTGAGCTCTGTTAATCTGTCCTCATATGTCTTCTGATGCAGTCTCTGCACCATTTTGGTTGCCTTTCTCTGGACTGCCTCAATCTGGTTAATGTCCTTGTGAAGGTGTGGCCTCCAGTACTACATGCAGTACTCCAGATGGGGCCTAACCAGTGTCTTGTAAAGAGGGATTATTACCTCCCTCTTCTGACTTGTGATACCCCTATTAATACACCATAACATCCCCCTTGCCTTACCTACTGCTTTAGTAATCTGCTTGGATGATTTCAGGTCATCGTTGATGACGATGCCCAAGTCCCTTTCTTCCCTTGTGACTGCCAGCAACTCCCCTCCCAACCTATAGGTGGCTTCAGGGTTTCTCTTCCCTATGTGCATGATCTCGCACTTCTTTGCATTAAACCACCTCCCACTTTTACCATTTGCCCCTGTATAGCCCTATGCTGCTGCTGTGCTATTCCACTCACAGCACTTCCTCCCTTATCCCTTTCCCATTCCTGCCCCCTTTTCATCCTACCTCATCCCCCCTTCCTTTACCCCTCCACTCCCTCCCCCTTTGCTTTGTTTCCTCACCTGTTCTCTCCCTTCCCCCCCACCCGTGGGTCTTTCCTGCTCAAGCTTCATTGTGGAACCTCCCTCCTTGCTCTTTTCTGCTCCTTCTACCCCCCAATTCACCCCCTGTATTTTCTCTCCTTGTAAGCCCTTTCACCACTCTTCAGACAAGGCCACTGGCTGTACTTCACACAATATTTATCTTGCCATATTGTTCTTTTGTTTATGTAATTACTTTCCTCATGTTGTACTACTTATTGAAACCATTGTAATTTGCTATTCTTGTGACTTGACGTGGAACCTCTATAAAAGAGCCCTTGGCTCAAAGGTCTTTCTGATTTGTTAAAATAAATAAATAAATAAAACACCAGTTGCCACTCTCCTGACCATTTTGCTAGTTTATCCAGATCTCTGCTCATTCTGCTCACCCCATCTGGATCATCTACTCTGTTGCACATCTTGGTGTCATCTGCAAACAGACAAACCTCACCCTCATGTCCATCTTCAGTGTCACTGATGAAGATATTGAAGAGGACTGGCCCCAGGACTGATCCCTGAGGTAACCCACTTGTGACTTGCAACTCTTCTGACTGTATACTGTTTCCCATCCACTCTCTGTTTTCTGCCCATCAACCAGTTTGCCACCCAGTTGACCAACTTCTGACTCACCCTGAGCCTACCCAGCTTATTAATCAATCTTCTATGGGGAACAGTATTGAAAGCTTTGCCGAAGTCAAGGTAGGCAACATCAACTGCTCCCCCTTGGTCCACCACTCTGGTTACCCAGTCAAAGAAATCTATGAGATTAGTTTGACAGGACCTTCCTTTTGTAAACCCATGCTGTCTTGGATCCTGTGCTCCTATGGATTCCAGGTGTTGCACTATCCTTTCCACAAGGAGTGCCTCCATAATCTTGCCCACTACTGAGGTAAAACTGACTGGTCTGTAGCTCCCTGCCTCCTCCCTGCTACTACTCCTGTGGAGCGGGATCACATTAGCCCTTCTCCAGTCTTCTGGGACCTCTCCTGTGCTCAGAGACTCACTAAACAGTCTTGATAATGGCTCTGCTAGTTCCACCCTTAGCTCCTTCAGTACCCTGGGATGTATGCCATCAGGTCCCACTGCTTTGTGCACCCTGAGCTTATCGAACTCTTGTAGGACCCTTTCTTTTGTGAGAAGTGCCATTACTACGAAGTGATTTTTTTATTTATTGTTAGTTTACCTTTACCCCCCCCCCCCCAGCACATTGATATTTTTATATTTCTGACAAGTGGCAATAACTATTATTTTTTTTTTCTTTTAACAATTGCAGAACAAAAGAGGTAATAAATATTGATGGACAGATTTGTCAAGAAAAGAAAAATTGATCATGCGCAGCCTGAACCTTCTTCACCTTCAGAATATAAGCGCACAACAAAATTCAGGAAATCTGAGGATCACTATTTGAAATATGGCTTTGTAACAGCTAAGGCTGTAGGACCAGATGGAGAGGAGCTGCCACAATGTGGTGCTTGCTCACTGGTGCTGTCTAACGAAGCTGTGAAGCCTTCAAAAATGGTTAGACATTTGGAAACTAAACATAATGCAGTCAAAGACAAACCAATTGGGTATTTTCAAAACTGTTGCAAAGATTTACTGAGGCAGCGGACATTTATCATGAGAGCATCAAATGTCAGTGCAAATGCATTAAAAGCATCATATCATGTTGCTTTTCGAGTGTCAAGGTGCAAGAAGCCACACAGTATCACAGAAAGTCTTGTTTTGCCTGCTGCAATTGATATCTGTAATATCATGTTTGGCCCAGATTTGAGTGATAAACTCAAAACCATCCCTTTGTCTGATAACACAATAGTCAGAAGAAATGATGACATGGTGGCGGACATAGCAGACCAATTAATAACGAAACTGCGCAGTACATGTTCGTATGCTTTGCAACATGACGAGTCAAGAGATATTTCTAATGATGCACAGATACTTGCTTTTGTTAGTTTTATTGAGGACAATAATGTGGCGGCGGAGTTTCTGTTTTGTAAAATACTGCCACAGCGAACAACTGAAGACATTTTTAAAGTGCTTGATGATTTTGTTATGGGAAATGCTATTTCTTGGGATAAATGCCTGGGCTTGTGTACAGATGGAGCTATGGCAATGACAGGTTTAAGGAGCGGACTACCTGGTCTTGTAAAAAAGAGTTGCACCACAAGTTATTTGGGCACATTGGGTGCTACACAGGGAGTCTCTAGCATCAAAAAGAATGAGCCCTGACTTCAATGCAATTCTGCTCACAGTTGTAAAAGTTGTAAATTTCATCAAAAACAGCACTGAACACAAGACTTTTTGGTGCTCTCTGTGATGAAATGGGTGCTGAACAGAGAGCCCTGCTTTATCATTCAGAAGTCAGATGGTTGTCATGAGGGGCAGTTCTAAGCAGGGTTTCTGAATTACATGGTGAAGTTTATGAATTCTTACCACAGAACTCACAGACAGATCTTGCTGTTAAGTTTACAGATATGGAGTGGGTAGCCAAACTTGCATACCTTGATGATTTGTTTAGTGATTTGAGCAGGCTGAATCTGTCAATGCAAGGCAGAAATGTTAGTATTGTACAACTGTACAGCAAAGTGGAGGTGTTCATCAAGAGAGAAAAAAATGGAGAGAAAGAGTACAGCAGGGAAGTGAATCCATGTTCCCATCCTTAGAAGACTTGATTGACAACTCAGATCCTAGCATTATTTCAAAAATATCAGTAACTATTTGTTAACACTTGGCAGCAGTGGAGCAGCAATTTTAAGAGTACTTTTCAAAGTCTGAGACCTGGCGTTGTGACAATAATTGGATTCAGTTTCCATTTTCTTCAGTCACAAATAGTGCTTCATCCAGCTTGACAGCTGAGGAAGAGGACCAGCTGATAGAAATGACCACAGACAGCATACACAGAAACAGATTTGAATCAGCACCTTGTCTTGCTACCTTCTGGACTGGTAGTAAGAATTAATTCCCAGAGCTAGCAAATAAGGCAATGAAAGTTGTTCTTCCATTTGCAACAACTTACTTGTGTGAAAGTGGATTCTCCGCCCTGACGACTCTTAAAACAAAGTATGGTTCAAGACTACAGCCAGTGAATGACCTGAGATTATGTCCTTCAAAAATATCACCACAGATTGATATACTCTGCTCATTGCATCAAGCGCAAGTATCACACTAGTACCTCAAAATTAAAAATGCTGCACTTTATACCTGACGAATCTTATATTTTTTTTATATATTTTTTGTATAATTGGAAAGATATTATTAAAAACGACGTTGTTTTATAAAATTTGCTTGCTGTTGTTTGTTACGTGTCAGTATAACAAATGTGTGTTTTTTGTAGGGGGTCCCTGACAAGGCCAAAAGGTTGCCAGGGGGGGCCCCAGACCCTGCCGGTCTAGGAGAGGGGGAAAGATGGATAGAAGGCCAGAGAAGGGGAGATAGGGGAGCTAAACATGTGGCTCAAGGGCTGGTGCCAGGAAAAAGGACGCAGATTTGTAGGGAACTGGCAACAGTTTTGGGAGCAAAAGTTCTTCAAATTTGATGGACTGCATCTGACTAATGGGGGAGTCAGTGCATTGAGGCAGAAGTTTGATGTCTTTGCAGAATATTTAAACTAGCAAATGGGGAGAAGGGGTGCAGCACCCGATGCGTTAAATGGGAAGAACACCCCTCCCCCCTCAGCTAGTGGTCAAACAGGAGTTTGGCATGTTTGTAGTTCATTTGCATCACCAGGTAAGGAAAAAGGTCTGGCTTCCAATACAACGCACATGGGAAACGTCAGACCTCACCCAACAACTAAAACACCAAAATCAGCCAGCCCGGTGGCGCTGAGGGTTGAGGAGCTGGTCGTTACATCTCGCGCCATGCGGCGACCCGTGTTCAGGAACGGGCATGGGTTGCTGGGGTCAGGGGGAGATGGATTGAGCATCCGAGGACTGCTCTCCATCTCCGGGTGGGGATTCAGGAGGCGGTGCTCCTGACCCCTAGCGGAGGCTGAGGGTGCGCAACCTGCCAACCGCAAGCTAAGGGGTGGGCGGGACGTGGCAGATGCTTGACTAGCGCGCACACGGGAGCGTGCACATGCTCAGTCACTGGCGTCATTGCACGCCATGCCCGGCGGGAGGAAAAACAAGAAAATGGGAGTCCGGCAGCACGACGTCGTTCCCTGGCGCCATTCCTGGAGGGTGCCTCCCTGGCATGGATCCGCTGGGGTGGGTTGAGTCGCTCCCCACCACCCTGCCGCGAGGGGTAAGTCGCGGGGTGCGGAAGGGAGGGGGTCTCATGTCCGGGGATGGCGCCGGGGGAACGGCGGAGTGTGGGGGGGTTGCAGCCGGTGCTCCGAGGAGAAAAAAACAACATCCTAAAACACCAAAATCTGGCCAATCGAAAATCATGTACACAAACGCTCGCAGTCTGGGAAACAAGATCCCAGACCTGCATGCAATAATGACAGAGGCTAAACTGGACATAGTAGCCATTAGCGAGACATGGTTTAGCAGTAACCACACTTGGGAGACTTCAATACCTGGCTATGTACTGTTCAGAAGAGACTGAGGTCCAAATAGGGGGGGGTGGAATGGCCCTGTATGTCAATGAAAATATCAAAGCTGCAGAAATTCAGAATACTCATAAGGAGCCAGAAGAACTGTGGGTCACCCTGGAAACAGAAAATGGGCCAGCCATATGAACTGGGGTTGTCTACAGGCTTCCAGACCAGGGGGAGGACATAGACACATTACTGTTAGAAGATATACAAAACATGACAGCTAAAGCAAAGGTTCTGATAATGGGAGACTTCAACATGCCAGATAGAGATTGGTCAATACCAGCAGGAACATCTGCCAGAACTAGACACATAGTAGATTCCCTGCAGGGGGCAGGCCTCAAACAACTGGTACAACAACCCACAAGAGACAGGGCTAGCCTAGATATAGTACTGACTAACAGGGAAAGGATCACAGATCTCCAGGTAGAAGGTCACCTGGGGGCCAGTGACCATCACACGGTATGGTTCAATTTGGCCACTAGAACTAAATCATCCCATTCCAAGGCAAAAATATGGGACTTCAGAGGTGCTGACTTTGATAAGATGGCCAACAGAGTTAAGCTAGCCCTGGCAAAAAGAAATACAGGTGAGGGGGTACAGGCAAATTGGGCAATCATTAAGGATGCAATACTTGAAGCAGCATCCCATTGTGTTAAAGAGAAAAGGAAGTGCAAAAGAAGAAGGAAACCACTTTGGTTCTCAAAAACAGTACCAGAAAAGTTCAGAGCCAAAAGGCTGACCTTCAGGAAATATAAGGGAACACAGCGGGATGAAGATAGGGAGGCATACCAAACATGGAAGGCAGTAAGACAGACAAAGGCCCAAACCGAGGAAACACTAGCACAAGCAGTAAAAGAAGGTGACCAGACTTTTTATAGATACATTAGTGAAAGGAGAAAGTCCAGAGGGGGTAATGCTAACATCACAGGGGATAAGGGGGCGTAAAATCATTTATTCTGAATAGATACTTCTTCTCAGTATTTACTGAAGAAAAGGTAGGGCAGGGTCCACAACTCAGCACCATGGACACAAGGGAGAGAGAGGTGTGCACAAGTCCCTTCACAAAAGAAAGGCATACATCCCAGGGCACTAAAGGAGCTAAGGGTGGAACTAGCAGAGCCATTATCAGAACTGTTTAGTGAGTCTCTGAGCACAGGAGAGGTCCCAGAAGACTGGAGAAGGGCTAATGTGATCCCGCTCCACAGGAGTAGTAGCAGGGAGGAGGCAGGGAACTACAGACCAGTCAGTCTTACCTTAGTAGAGGGCAAGATTATGGAGGCACTCCTTAAGTAAAAGATAGTGCAACACCTGGAATCCATAGGAGCACAAGATCCAAGACAGCATGGGTTTACAACAGGAAGGTCCTGTCAAACTAATCTCATAGATTTCTTTGACTGGGTAACCAGAGTGGTGGACCAAGGGGGAGTAGTTGATGCCGTCTACCTTAACATCAGCAAAGCTTTCGATACTGTTCCACATAGAAGATTGATTAATAAGCTGGGTAGGCTCGGGGTGGGCCAGAAGTTGGTCAACCGGGTGGCAAACTGGTTGGCAGGCAGAAAAGAGAGAGTGGTGGTAAATGGTATACAGTCAGAAGAGATGCCAGTCACAAGTGGGGTACCTCAAGGATCAGTCCTGGGGCCAGTCCTCTTCAATACTTTCATCAGTGACATTGGAGATGGACTGGAGGGTAAGGTTTGTCTGTTTGCTGATGACACCAAGATCTGCAATAGAGTAAATGATCCAGATGGGGTGGGCAGAATGAGCAGAGATCTGGATAAACTGGCAAAATGGTTGGAAAAGTGGCAAATGGGGATTAACGCAAAGAAGTGCAAGATCATGCACATAGGTAAGAGAAACCCTGAAACCACCTATAGGCTGGGAGGGGAGTTGCTGGCAGTCACAAGGGAAGAAAGAGACTTGGGCATCATCATCACAGATGACCTGAAATCATCCAAGCAGACCACTAAAGCAGTAGGTAAGGCTAGGGGATGTTGAGGTGTATTAGTAGGGTATCACAAGTCATAAGTGGAAGTAATAATCCTCTTTACAAGACGCTGGTTAGGCCCCATCGGAGTACTGTGTGCAGTACTGGAGGCCACACCTTCACAAGAACATTAACCAAATTGAGGCAGTCCAGAGAAGGGCAACCAAAATGGTGCAGGGACTGCATCAGAAAACATATGAAGACAGATTAATGGAGCTCAATATGTATACCCTAGAGCAAAGGGGGGAGAGAGGTGATATGATCGAAACATTTAAACACCTTAAGGGCATTAACAAGGTGAAAGAGTCTAACATGTTTCAATATAAGAAAATTAGCAGGACAAGAGGACACAGCATGAGATCAGAGGGAGGCCGATTAAGGGGTAACGTGAGGAAGTTCTTTTTCACAGAAAGGGTGGTGGATGCATGGAACAGCCTACCTCAGGAAGTGGTGGATATGAATACAGTGCAGGGCTTCAAAAAGGCATGGGATAGGCATAAGGGAGCAATACACAGATGAGTATGAATAGACAGACCATTGACAGAACGGAGGCCGGTGGCACATTCATAACGTAGAAAAAGAATTGGGCAGACTGGATGGGCCTTCTGGTCCTTATCTGTAGTCAACTTCTATGTTTCTGTGTTTGTAAAAAGGTTGACAACCACTGCTGGTCATGATCCTAACACTCTACAAACTTATCCAAGCATTGAGAATTCCCTTATGTCCCAAATTTTAATTTCTTCTCTAGAGAAGTAGCCCTTTTCATATCGAAAGATTTGCACTTCTTCTTTAATATGTTAAATACGTTCCATAAAATCTCCACAATCACCCTGCATTTGTGAAATCAGTTTGCGTAACTGTGATCTAAACTCATGATAATGACTAGCTCTTATTACTGATTTGATGACTCGTTTGGCGAAATCCTGTTAAGTGTCTTCCCACCATTCAACTACACTACCGTATGCTGGTATGATGTACATCTTGCCTCACAAAGTTCTAACTATGCATGCTATACTTCTTGTTCTACTAAAGTAACATTTAGCCTCCAGGGAGTATTCCGTGGAACAATAGATGCTCCAGTATTGCTGTGGCAAACGACTGCCACATGGTCAGATATTCTGATGGCAATAGTGCTTGCCACACTCACTCTCAGGGCTGCAGACAGAAACAAACAAAGATCAGTTCTGGTTCTTAATTGCCCTTTCATAAAGCCAGTAACCTTCTTACAGGGCATACTGCCAAAACCATCTATTAAACCAGCTATAAGAATAATTTCCTTCAGAAATACAGAGTCACTATACAACTGTCTCTCACCCCCTACTCCAGGAACTGCCCACAGCTGAAGCCACCACCTAGTATCACTATTCTACTCATGCGGAGGAAGGGACGTATCTCTTGGAAATAAAGCAAATCTTGCAGCTTTAGTGTGCAGAGCAAGCATAAGCAAGCAATAATACTCAACAGGGTGGGCAGTATTGGAGGCATACCAGACTGTAATGAATGAAGCCGTGAGCAGAGGGTATACCTCCTGGAGGGTATTACTGCACTTAGAAAATGGCTTCCTGTAATTTTTATGTGGCATTTAAAAAAAATAGAAAACATAAAAAATGGAGTAAAAATTAGGCTTAACTGGTACTGTTGTAAAGTAGTCCCTGTGGTTCTGTCCGGTGTCTTCTCCTGTGTTTAGGCAACAGAGAGCTAGATTCCTAAAAACTTGCAGTTGTGGTGCGCTATGTTACATCGTAAAGTTAGGAATTACTTATCAGAGCTACGATGTGGCACGGGAGTAAAGTAAAGTTTTATTTTGTTAAAGAACGGAGCTGTTACCTTTAGGCCATTTATGTGTAGTGCTTCCGTGTTTACGAGGTGGGTTGGCATCACTGCTTCCATGTATGCGAGGCGGGTAAGTGTTAGCGCTTCTGTGTATATGAGGTGGGTCGGCATTGTGGATGTACGTGAGTTGCAGTTTTTGGAAGAACTGATTTTGTTAGGGGATACCTGGTTTGCCGGTACGTTTTTATTGCTTCGAGTTTGGAGGACAAGTGGCATAGCTGGGCGTGAACGAGGTTTGTGGGGACAGTTTCTCTCGGTGAGCGACAGAACAAAATGGCCATAATTTCAATTTGAATAGACCAGGTTGGGCCAATTAGGAAGTAGTGCTGACCCTAGGATATTAGTTATGAGGCTGGCAGGGCTGGGAGTTTTTACTCACAGGGCTCTCACTATAAGTTAATGTACCCCCTGCCAGTCAATGAGCTTTGTTAAATTCTTAATCCCATTTTCTAAATATTAATAAAAGGAAAATGTCTCCCACTTTGCACCACATCTAGAGGAAGGGCTCCATCTGGCTCTATTTCTACCAATTTCATGACCTTAAATATGGCATCCTTAGACAGGATGCCAACACCTCCACATTTCTCCATTCCTTGTGACCAAAAGAATGACACACTAGTCCACAAATAATTAGCAGCTGAAATGTTGTATGCAAGCAATAATAGCCAAAAAGGTGGGCGGTATTGGGCAATACCGGACCGCCAAGGGGGCGTAATGAGGCTCGACGCCACAGGCGAAGGGTCTTATAGCCCGTGGAAGGTCCAGTATTGCCCATACCGCCCACCCTGGAGGGTATTATTGTGCTTAGAAAATGGGCTATCTGTGGCAGTGTTATGTGGGATTTAAAAACATTAAATAAAAAAATACAAAAACACAGTAACAATAAAGTTTTACTGTGTTGGATGTAAAGTAGTCCTTCTGTTTTTTTATATCACATTGTCCCTCATCCACAGAGCGATTGTACTTACTCCCCCAACACCACTGGAATAAGACTTTTCTGGCATTGTTGTTGCGCTACAGAAAAGAGGGGAAAAAAAAAACGCTTTTTGCCATATTTGAAATATATATTTTTTTCACCCTCAGCACTTGCAGCTTTTAGGAGTGTGACCCTACTTGACCCTGCTGCGTAAGACCAGGAAGTCCATGTAAGAGATATGATATGGCAGCCAGGGAAGAGCTGTTAATTTTTATATGTAGGTTTACTACGGTTGCTTCTTTTTTTATTTGTGGGGATGACAACATAAAACATCAGACAGCCCATTCGTGCTTGTGTACTGCGGGTTGTGGTGTGGGAGCCACTCGTTACAGCAACGCGTGTGGGCAGCATCTGTAGAATGGACACCAGACAAGAGTGAGGAGAGAGACAAATTTGAAAGTAAGCGCAGTTTGGGAAATTGTTTTGTTCTCGCCCTTTCTCCGTGAATGCTATGTTTTTTATGGCAGGGGGCAGCATAAGTCACTCACTAAGTGTTTAAAAAACATGGCGGCAGTTTGAATTGTGTGCCCACTGCTTCAGCCAATCATGAAGCAGGCTGGGCACAGTGATACTATTTACAAGGTTGTCAGGGTTGGCATGGCTGGTACCTTTTACTTACAGGGCTCTCACTGTAAGTTAATGTACCCCATGCCAGCCAATGAGATTTGTTTATTTGCAAAGCCCATTTTCTTTTTTTTTTTTTGTACTTTCTATTTTTCCCTCCTCTCTCCCCTCAACTCCAGTCCCCTCGGGAGTACCTAGGAGTCATCCCACCATGGTTCACTCCTACCTGGTCAATCCTCTGTCACCCATGTAGCCTCGGTTTGCCCCCCAGGCAGGGTCGGGGTGGGCTCCAACAACCCCCTGGAATTCTCTGGCAACGTCGGTCAGGAGGATGCCAGGAGGGCGGCCATAAATCATGGGTAAGCTCCGGTTCTCCATCTCCACCGGAGCTGAAGGGGTTTTTTCACCATTTTCCCTAGAAGTGGCCAGCGTCCTGGCGTCAAGGCCTCACCGGCGTCTGCCACTCCCGCCCCTTCACTCGGCTTCTCTTGCACTTGCTGTATCTCCGGCTTCCATGAAGGTCTTCGACGCGAATAGGACCCTGTCCCTCTCAGGAGAGGAGAGCTGTCCTGCGGACGCTCAATCCTCTCCCTCCCCTGCCGACCACCAGCAACCCGGGCTCTTTCCCGAACCTGGGTCACCAGCATGGTGTGAGGTGTGGCATCCAGCGCCTCAACCCATAGCGCCACCGGGCCTGCTCAAAGCCCATTTTCTAAAGGGATTTAATATATGTATCCTTTAGAAATGCAATGCTACCAGGTAATGTTTCTTACAATGACATGGTAGCCAACATCTTCCTACATGTTTTTATGCTGTTAACGTTTAAGGTGATGGGGGAAACTGTGGACTCAACACACATTGTATCTTAAGTGGGAGGGGTATCCTTAGACTCAGCCCTTACCTGTGATCTTGTCTATCTTTGGCTTTTTTTTTTTTTTGCAACTGAGGACACCTAATCAAGGTCGTCACCACCTAGTGACTGGTCCCTGATGGATGAAGTAACAGAGGAGGCCTCTGAGTACCCTTCATCTTCCTCAGTACTTCCCCAATGTTTATTGGAGGTCAACACCTAATATTTATTAGACACAGGGATGATAGATGGTTTCGTAGTTTTACTCTTTGTTCTCAGGCCTCTCTTCCAAGAGGTAACAATTTCCATGTCATACTGCTCCAGGGATGGGGGGAGGCATTTTGAACTGAGCATTCACAGCTTCAGATTGCAGAAGGGCAACAGCAGGCTATGCTGGCATAGGGTCTTCAGGATCCCTGGTAAGTGATTCTGTTGTAGAAGCTGACTCTGTCTCTAAACTCTGTGCCAACGGGATGTCAGGATCTACTTGGGGTACTGGCAGCTGCACATTATCATTGCCCTGGGGCAGCATCTGTATTCCTTGGGGTCTCCGCTGGGGCCAGTTCAGCAAACCTTCAGGTGGCTGCCTGAGCAGATCCCTGTGGCTGACCTTTAGTTATTAGTTCCTTCTGATTTAGACCTCTTGGCCTATCATGCGAGGCCTGGGGCACCGCCTACATCAGTGCCCCTGTTCCTCGCAGAGGTTGCACTTCAAGGGATTAGGGCAAACAAAAACTAAGATGACTATATTCCAAGCACATGTTGCATCATTCAGCATCACGTGGCACTTAGATGCCCCCTTGAGTCACACTTCTGGCATGTGCATGACTGTGCTAGGTAAAAACACATGCTTCTATCTCTGCCAGTATAAAAGCTCACTGGCAGATGGCAAACGCCAGCATTCGTCTGGAGTAACTTTACCTTCAATGTCCCACCCCACTGTCCACACTTGTCCACTGCCAATAACAGGTGTGATATTCTCTAACACTACGCATCTCTGTGTCACATACATTTCACTCCTTCATTTCTAAATAAAGTAGTAATGAGTTTTGTAGTAGGTTTAGACAAGGGGATAACAGTAGAGAGGAGCCATAATTCTGAATCCTTTAGTTTATCATACTTGATCTAAAAATGCTCTAAGGATTTCAAACTTTTAAAGCTAATACCAAATGTTGTTTCCCCAGATACATGAATCACTGTGTACAGTTCCACAGCAAAAAAAAATAAATGACTCTTTAAGCAAATTTCCTATTACAAAAATTCTATCTGGAGGAAGTTCCATATTCCCTCTGTATTTTAGCCTGACCACATTTCTGCGTTACGCAGGCTCCCCCTGAGCGGCAAACAAATCAGCCATCCTAAATATTCTAGGTGGCTCTTTAGGCTGTTGCCTGAAAGTCTGTGTAGATTCAGCCTGCGGTAATTCTGATTCCTCAGAATTCTCTTGGGATACTGCCACCCCCCTGTTCTCCACTGTCTCAGGTCCAACCCAGTTTCTGTCACCAAAGTAGACTGTACATTGTCTGTAGGAGTGCCAGGGACTCCGTGCTCAAAGGGTGCAGACTCGGACTCAATAGTGTCACTAGACACAGTATGGAGGGTAGCCTGTCTGTTATCCAGAACAGACGCTGTCCAGATAGACACAATAGTTTCCATTTCCCCCATGTTCTCTACCACATTCCTAGTACTGCCCATATTCACATTAGAAGCCTCTCCTGCTTGTTCTGCAATCCAAAACACCATCCCTGTGTGCTCACAGTGTCTGTCTGTAAAGAGGTCGAGTTCAAAGTTCCAGTATCCCCTGTCAACCATGAGTGACTGTCTGGAGTGTTCCCCCAGCCCGCAGCTTCCAGGGCCAACTCCACAGTCCATTCTGGGCCATGTTGCTCTTTCTGAACTGACTGATCATTCCAGGCTGAAACCCATGCTTTAGTCGGAGGTGCTTCATCCTTTTACTCTTTCCTCCCACAATAAAGCCTTTTTGTTTATTTTTGCTGCTCTTCAGAGCAGCGCGTGGCAGGGCTCCAGAAACACGCCACTTCTCCCTCCGACAACTGGGGCTCACTTTAGAAATACAAGCATACATACAAACATACGAATCTGCCAGCAGAAACAGACCACCCAGTCTATCAATGTCTGCCCGAGTGTGCAGCTGGCCTCCTAGATTGCAGCTGCCCCAACCCCCTCCCCATCTGTCATTCCCATGACGGCCTCAGCCCCCTCCACCCAGACCCTGCCTCGCGCTCTGTCCCACACCCTCTTAAAATTTCCTACTGTCTTACATGATACCACCCTGTCTGGTACAGCATTACACTTAGACACCACCCTCTCTATGAAGTACTGCCTCCTCATCTCCCTCCTAAATCTTCCACCCTCCAATCTTCGTCCGTGCCCCCTCGTGTCCCTACCCCTCCTAAATTTATACACCCCTTCAGTGTTAGATTTGTTTATTCCCCTCAAATACTTGAACATTTCAATCATATCCCCCCTATTCCTCTTCTCTTCCAGAGTGCACATATTCAGCTCATTCAGCCTGTCTTAATAGGCCTTGCCCTCCCTCCCCAGTAACATTTTTGTTGCCCTCCGTTGCACACCTCCCAGTAAATTAATATCCCTCTTCAGATATGGCTGCCAGTACTGCACACAGTACTCCAACTGTGGCCTGGCCCAAGATCTGTAGAGTGGCAGGATCACCTCCCTATGCCTGGATGAGAACCCCCTTGCAATACAACCTAGCATCCTGTTCATCTTAGCTGCTGCTTTTCTGCTATGGGCAGAGCTGTTCATGCTCCCTATTACCAACACCCCATGGTCCTTCTCTTCCTCAGTGATCCCCAGCCTCAGCCCTTCCAACCAATAGTCCCTCCTTGGGTTCTTTGCCCTGAAGTGCATAACCTTGCACTTTTTCACACTGAATCTCAGCTGCCACTTCTCCGACCATACCTCCAGTTTGGTTAGGTCCCCTTGTAGTTGCTTCCATCCATCCTCTTCATCAACCACTGCCCCCATTTTGGTATCATCTGCGAACAGACTAACCCTGCTCCCAACTCTGTGTGCAATATCTGAGATAAAGAGCCCAAATAGCACCGAGCCCAGCACGGTGCCCTTCGGCACACCGCTCGTCACCAGTCTAGGTGTTGAGAGCTCCTCCCCCACTATCACCCCTTGTAGCCTCCCCTGCAGCCAGTTCCTTATCCAGTGTGCCAGCTTCGTCCTAACCCCCTCAAAAGTCAGCTTCCCCTCCAGACTCCCATAAGGCACTGAATCGAAGGCCTTGCTGAAGTCCAAGTAGAGGACATCTACAGCATAACCCATATCAAGCTCTCTTGTTACCCAGTCATAATATTCTATTAGATTGGTCTGACAAGACCTCCCCAAGATGAACTCATGCTGCCGCCCAACCTGGAGGTCATTACCCTTGAGGAACGATACCAGCTTCTCCTTCAGTATTGTCTCCATAAGTTTATCCACTATGGAAGTGAGACTGACAAGCTGATCATTTTCTGGCTCGTCCCTAGGGCCACTCCTGTGTATAGGCACCACATAGGCCACCCTCCAGTCCTGAGGCACCCATCCCATGTCCAGAGAGGTGCTGAACAGGTCCACCAGTGGCTCGGCCAACATCTCCACCATCTCCCTCAGCACCCTGGGGTGGATGCCATCAGGACCTGGTGCCTTGTCCACCCTTAATGTTCTCAGACCCTCTAGTACTCTGCTCACCTTGATCATTCCATCTGTCATCTCCTCCCTTCCCACCCCTACGCTCCCCGTCCACGGTGGTAGTTGACCATCCTCCTCCTTTGTGAAAACAGAGAAAAATTATTCATTTAGTACTTCCACTTGTTCCTCTCCCTTTTCCACCCACTCCCCTCCCTACTTTATCTTCACTATATGGTCTCTGCACTTCATCTTTTCCCTGACATATCTAAAAAAGTCCTTCTCCCTCCCTTGATACCCTGCGCTAACCTTAGCTCCCTGGAGGCCTTGGCTACTCTCACTTGCTTGGTCACCTCCTTGGACCAACTCACATAAGCCTCTCTGTCTTTTTTCTTCCTCATTCTCCTGAACTTCTGGTATGCAGCTGTCTTTGCTCTCACCCCTTCCAATACTTTTCTGTTCAGCCAGCATGGTTTCCTCGTTCTGCACTTCTTGCTCTTAGTCCTGGTGCAAGCTTCGATAGCCTCTGTTAGCCCAGTTTTAATAATTTCACACTTTTGCTGTGCATCCATCTCTGGCCTAATACCCTGAAGTCTCCCTTGCAGTATTTCTCTCATCCTCCCAAAGTCCGCCCTCCTAAAATCCACCACCTTTGTTACTATGCCTCCAGACTCCCTGCCCAACCTGAGAGTGAACCACACTATTTGGTGGTCACTACCAGCTAGGGAGTCTTCCACCCTTATTTCCCTCACTGCCTCCCCATTTGACAGCACCAAGTCCAGCGTGTTACCTAGTCTTGTTTTCCCACTGACCAGCTGTGTCAGGAGACCATCCTGAATCGCGTCCAGGAGCACCTGCTCCCTGGCACTGGAGGTGGCAGGGGTGCTCCAATCTACTCCCGGCAGATTGAAATCCCCCACAATCACCACATTCCCCTTTCTACACATTCTCCTTATTTGCACTGCTAACTCCCTGTCCAGTTCCATTTATTGGGCTGGTGCTCTGTACACCACCCCCAGCCTCAGCTTTCAACCCTTGGAGTCCAGAAGCTGCATCCATAGTGCCTCTGTCCTCCCTTCCTCCCCCTCGTCCCTCATACATCTGAACCCTTCCCTCACACAGAGTGCTACCCCCCCCAAACCCCCGATCATTCCTGTAAATTTTATACACCGGGATTGCCAGATCCCAATCATGGTACTGGGTAGCCCAAGTCTCAGTCACTGCAGTGACGTCCACACTCTCCTCCGCAAGGAGTGCCTGAAGTTCCACTGTTTTATTACCCAGGCTCCTTGCATTTAGGGAGACCACCTTCCACCCATTTCCATCTATCCTCCCCCCTTGTCTCCTTAGTCCGCCCGCCTCCTCTCAGTGGTCCCCTCCCCTTAACCTCAACGTTATCAAGGGGGGACAGCGCATTTTGCACTCTAACCTGACGACCCTGCATGCTAGCTGTGCACTCGCCTCCCTCCCACCTAGTTTAAATACCTTCTTGAAACAATATAATCCTCTAATTTGCTCTTTAACACCCCCTTACCTGCTCCATTCAGGTGTAAACTATCCACTGCATACAGTTCTCTGTTAGTCCATTTATCTCCCCATCCTCATACCAACCCATACCCTTGTGCTTTACACCAGTCTGTCAGCCAGGAGTTGAACTCCACTTTCCTTTCTTGCCCTGCTCGCCCTTGGGACCAGTAGCACCTCTGAGCATGCCATGTACCTCCCTATTTCCAAGCATAGTTTCCCCAGTTCCTCAAACCTCTCCTGTACCAACTCCACCATGCAGGCCCCCAGGTCATTTGTGCCCACATGTACCACCATGTGAGGTTCCTGCCGTCCTCCCCTAACACACTTCCTCAGAGCCTGCCCTGCCCTGCCTGCAGTCAGGCCCGGTACAGGTTCCACCCAAATCTGACTGCATCTTTCACCCCTCCCCCAACAGGATCCCTTTCAGGATAGAATCTCCTATCAGTATAACCTCCCCCTACACTTCCCTTCTGGCTGTACCCCCCATGGCCTTTGTTCCTTCCCTGGCCCTTAATTTCTGGAGCTGTTCTTCTTACTCCTTCTCCTCCCTCTTGTCCAGCCTCCTGTCCTCACTTGCGCCCTCTCTCCTAAGCATCCATTCTCCCCCCTGTGGTTCGCCCCACCCCATAGTGACATCAGAACAAAAGATGAAAAATCTTCAGTGGCACAACATTTCAACAGTGAAGGACATTCACCAGCTTCACTGAGATTTTGGGGACTCGAAAAAGTAAATGAACCACAAGGACATAACATCTCATAGGAAGATTTGTTATTGAAAAGAGAAGTATACTGGATATATACGATGGACAGCACTAATCAAAGAATTGGCATGAATGAATCGTGCAATTGGAACTTATATTAGAAATAATTCATTACAAAGTATCCTCACCATTTGGGACATGATTTTCCTGTTTCATCAAAATGGAATATTTCTTTTAAAAGAAAAAAAAAATTTTTCAAGAAAAAAGGACCTGATACATAAGTAGTCAATGGCACATGAATGAGTATACAGTTGAATCAGATGATCGTGTAAGTGGTTCTGGTGGGAGTTTAACCTTTAAGTGAATCAGTTATTAGCACTATTTTTATAAATGGATCTTATCTATTGTCAAGTTTAGAAGTTAGGTACATATAACTTCTATCATAAAGAATGGTTTAGAAAAAATGTTACAAGTGTAAACAGTAGTTTAGATAACATTCGAACAGGATGATTTAGCCAAGAGGCTTAGGTTGAATGAAAACCCACGGTTAAATTTACGAATAGTTTAAACAACACTAAAAGCTGACAAGAATGGGAGGGGGGTGTCCAGTGAAAACAAAGATTTATAAAATATGCATCACTAGTATACAAAATAAGAATTCTAATAGTAACTTGATTCACTGAATTAAGCATACGCTTTAACATTTATAGGTCCTTAAGAAAAAAAAAGAGCACAGATACATATAGGAAGGAACTAATAGTCATTACCCCTTATGTTTAATCAACATTGGTACTACAAACATAATTTTTTTGTTTAGTTATTTAACCAGGTGAGACACACTAAGCTGAAAGCTTTTTTAGAGGTGCAACCTGGGAGCACAGGGAAGTTAAGTGACTTGCTCAGGGTCACACAGTATACAAGTGGAAGCTGTGGGATTCAAACCCAGGTCTGGTCTGCTAGATGACACCAGATTTGCAGGTCAGAGCCTTAAGCCACTGCACTATACTGCCTCCCTAATTAAAAAGAAGTAGTAGATAATTTAATAAATCTACAGAGAATAAACTTTAAAATTTCAGGATTTAGCCGAGGACAGGGAGTGAACCGCTAACTCCCGCAGTGTACTAAGTGAGCCCACTTCACACTCCCACTTAGCTACAGGGATTGTCATGCAGTTCATTCATTTTTTCACTCTGTAGCTAAATCTATAGTGGGTAAAGATTTAACATCATGAATGACGTATCACCCCCTGTAAATTTCATGGGCTTTTTAAACCGCATTGAACCCTTAGCTCAGACCGTTCAGTTCCTTAGAGAAGTCGGTCATCAATTTATGGCGTTTGAGCAAGGTAAGATTCACTTAAAAAATAAACAGAAACGTGGAAATATTAAATAATGTGGCAATATATTTCATAATGAAAGGTAAAGATCATGCAAACAGGCACTATATTTCTGTTTTCCCTCAGTTTAAACCCAGATGCAAGAAGTCAAATAATCAAGCACATGAAGGTGAACTCCGTTTAAGTAATAAGGTACTTTTAATCGCAGAGCGTACTTTTAACCACAGAGCATATTAGAATTGTTTAGAGATATAAAGCCCCGAGAGGGATTACGATATAGTTTTAAGCTTTATAGTGATTTAACATTACAAGTCCTCTTTTTTAGTAATAAAGTTATTTTTTTTTTAGGAAACGAGCAATAACATGGGATTTAAACGATTATTAAAGGACGAATATATGCTTTCTATTATATTGTAGAAGAAATCCTAGAACAAAGGATTAAATCCATTAAAAGTAAGAATTAAACATTCTATAATATTTTAAAACATTTTGAAGTATAGATTTAATTCTCACAGACCCTGAAAAAATCCCATTCTTTCATATTTATTTTTGTTTTAACCTAGTTAGGATGGAGTTCTGTTTACTTGGGAACCAGTTCTAATATGCAGCAAAAAAAGTGGCAACTTAGATTTTGAATGAAGAAGGGGCAGTACAGTTAAAATTGATTACCAGAAATAACAGGTATGTGAAGTGATTCTAAAATAATTGATTAAAACAATCATATAAGTTGTTTGATGGAAATTAATATGGAATAATAGGAATATAGTGAGCATTAAAAGTATTGAGTATATTTTGTTAAAAATGATGATAGTTTATGGTACCTTATTGTACAGAGCATTGGTCATTAATAACTGTTCAGCATCTTAAAAGGAAACATTAATTTTGAAATATTATAAATCTAACAAATATATATATGTTTTTGTATTTACTATCAACACTGACAGATACAAGTGGCCTGAGGAAGTGGCATATCAAGCTACAAAACTGTTGCCAACAGTATAATGGTGTGAAGTGAAGAAAAAATAAAAATACAAACTTTTTATGGACTTTTTGGACACAATCTTACTATTTAGCTATAGCTTACAGTTCACATAGCCTAAGTAAGATGGTCCAGACCTATACACCATATATAATGGGCATCCTGTACCAACATTTTTCACCATCCCCATATGCACCATGCCCCTTCCTCCTGGGTGCTCCCTCCTGCTATTGCCATGGCATTGCCCCCTCTACCCGATGTATCAATGTCCCCCTCTGTAGCGCTGGCCCTTGTGCCCCCCTCTTCCCCTCTCCCAAGCATCTCACTCACTCCCTTCTACTTTAGTTGCCAATACCACATACCTGTTGCATGACCCCAGTTCCCACCCCATCCCCTGCTGTGTCCTCATTCCTGCTCTATATTTCTCCTTGGCATCCTCTCCTTCCCCTTTTGCCTACCTACCCCACCCTCTCTGACCATGTTTCTCAACCTCCCTATCTCCACTTCCATCCACTGATTCTCTGCCTGTAGGTTTCTTATCCTTTGACATACAGGACACTCCTGTAGCCTTCATAATATGCCCATCCAGACTGCTGACCCACATCCATTGCATATTACTAGCCTGTCCCCCTGTTCCTACTTTTGCCCCCACTCCCCTGGAGCCTGCTCCCCCTTCCCTCTTGATCTCACCACCTCCGTCCTGCCGACCGCAACCTCTCCTCCTCCTATGTTCCCCTGGTCTCTGCTCCTGTGCCATGCCCCCTATCTCTGTCACTATACTCAGCCACAAACTTCACCATGCCTTCCTTTGACTATCCAGTGCTGCTCAGAGCATCAATGCACATACTGACCTCTCTTCCCTAAACCTCTGCCAATCCTACCTGCACATTACATAAAAAAAATTTAAACCCTAAAATCCAACTAGAAAAAGCTTGAGTGACAGAACTTTTCCCACCCGACTGTTAGCTTTAGGAGTTAGTTTATATGGGCAGTTTGCAGCGCCTGAAGTTCCTCCCTCATAGCCTTCAAGTCCAACCCTCAGTGGCTTTCCAGTACTTAAGAAAGGCTGCTGCAGAGGGTGTGTGGGAGGGCTTTAACTACAGCCAGCAACAGTCCTGAAATCAGTTATGAAGTTTAAAGAAAGGTTTAAGCTGCTCCCAAGCCAACAGCAAACTCACAAAAAATCAGTTACAGAGTTAAATATTTAAACTAATCCCAAATCAACAGCAAAACTCACCCTCCTCCATTTCCCCACAACAAGCAGAATGAACAGGCAAAATGTGTTCCACTCCTGTGCCCTGGCTGGTACCCAGTAAAACCTCTATAGAGCTTCATGAAAAACACTGAAGTGATCTAGAAATCTTTATTGAGGTCCCAACATCTTCTGTGGAAATACTTCTTTCAGGCTGTACAGCCTGACACGGTCTCACTGTAAAAGGAGTCAACACTTCCACATTTTCTGTGTTTGTGCTTTCATTTTCAGCACTTTTGACAGCTCTGCTATCCGTCGGCCTCTTTGATGTTGTGTCAGCTGTATGCCCTGATGCTTGACACTCTGGGCCCGATTCACAAAAGTCAGTTAGAGCAGTGCAAGGTGCACAGAACACACAGTGCACCAAAATATGGTGCGGCAAGCACTGTATGCCCAATTACGTAAGACTACAGTGCGCTGCACAGATGGCAATGTGTGACATATGACTCATGGTGCATCATCAAAAGGCGGTGCATCATGCATTGAGGTTCAACACTGCACCTCGACACACGGGCCGAACGATGGCAAAGATGGTGGCAATGCAGGGTGAGAGCAGTGGGCAGCGAGGTGGGAAACACAAGTGAAAATGGAACTTCACAGAGGAGGAGATGGACATTCTCATAGAGGAGATCCATAATCAGGTAGGTGTGAATGACAACAAAGTGTATATAGGGCAACAGGCCCAACAGACGGTACCCATGTACTAACAGGTGCCCTTCACCCAACAGGCGGAGCTGCTACAGTCAAAGGGCAGGGACAGGGACCAAATATAGTACTGATGCATATGTTACATGTGCAGTACGGGGTGCTATGGCCCCTGTGTCTGTACCCCAGCACCAGTACACATATATTGGTACTGTACAGGCCATGATAACATTACATGACCCCACCCTTGGCATACACGTGCACCACCTGTACCTGGGCCCACATATGTGTGTTGTATGATACCCAGCATGCATGTCCATGGCATGGCCACCGCTGGCCACACTGTGCACATATTGCACATGGTAGTGCGTGTGTCACAATGCATCCACATATATACACACGCAAGTGCAGCCCTGTCACTACAGTGCCCATGAGCATGTGCTGTGGGTATTGCTGTACTGGCCAATAGGCATGGTTGGCATTCATATACAATGTACATTGTCCTACCTGTACCACTGGTCTCCTGTGCATCACACCCTGTATCACCTCCACCTGCACAAGCCGATGTAGCAGCTGCTCCGTCCTCTCCTTCACCTGATGAATCTGTGCCTGTGGAGACATAAATGGTGGTATACGGGTTAGAGCTGCAGCCAGACATGGTCTGGGTATGTGTGTATGTTTTGCTGCATGTGGTGCATGTTGAGGCACCTACCTGTGCTCTGAGGACGTCCCCCTCGCAGCTGCACATTCGCATCCCATGCAATGGCACACAGGTGGCCAACAGTTTCACCTCCATCCACACCATATCATTCCACCAGTGGCGGACCTGGTGCACACTGCGGTACACACTAGACACTTTATGCAGGCGGAGGGTGATGGTCTTCCAGACCCTGGCCCTCTTTGTGGGTGTTGACCCACCACTGGCACATGGTAGTAGTACCCATGCCCACTGCTCCACCAGACTGAAGAGGAGCATAGTGTCCTCATCAGTAAAGTTGGGCGACCTTTTCCAGGAGACCATTTCATACATCTGTATCACAATAGTTGTTCCAGGGTGGGGTAGGTGGTGGGCTGCAGTGATGCCCCTGCAGGACTTATACAGGGCCGCTCTGTGCACAGAAGTTGCTGCTACCACTCCAGGCCACACTCTGTACTTGATGCCAGCAGCCAATGCTATCCAAGTACAAGTGCCACATGCTAATGCACCATGCATTGTCAGGATTTACAATGCCACGTGCATTGCACCATCTGTGTCTACTGTTTAGCTGTACTTGTGTGACATGTGCAAGTTGAGGGGAGGGCAACAACAGGGACATGCACAGTGGTAATGGGGGTAATGTGGTCCAGTATTGTTTGGGTGGGCTTGGTGGGAGCTACCAGGAGCTGTTAACATCTGGGGCAGCACACTCCAGCAAACACAGAATGACTCAACTGTTTGGGTACCAGCAGTGATGTGTGGATGCACCTTGCATCACCAGGAGTTGCAACACAGCATGTGCTGCACTGTGTGTGTCACTAGGGTACCTATACGTGTGGTGTGGGGGGCATTGGTATCTACTGCAATACAGGGGTGGCTGTGAGGGTTGCCTGTATAGGTAGGGGTGGGTTGCTGGGTCTGTACTGCACGTGGGGGCCAAAGGCAGGGCCATGCACAGCTGGGGTCTTGTGAGGCACTTGGGTTTAGTGTGGGACTGCACGGTGCATCGCCTGGACATGCAACGCATGGTGCATGGACCCGGCTGCATTGCTAC
The DNA here is from genome assembly GCA_016271365.2 of Neoceratodus forsteri. Classification (NCBI taxonomy): domain Eukaryota; kingdom Metazoa; phylum Chordata; order Ceratodontiformes; family Ceratodontidae; genus Neoceratodus; species Neoceratodus forsteri. Next base: position 1,432,125,828 of record CM057459.1, read on the forward strand.
TGGTATCCCCATAATGCACTTGTGTTTGGTGGGAAAGGCATGCCATACTTCACCATACTGAGGTGTCTGTGAGGAATTACTGTATGGTTATGGGTGGGTTGCCAGGTGGGCCATGACCACATACACACACACAGACATGTGTGACGCAGAGTGTGTCAGGGACACTGGCATGGCATGGTGCATGTTGTGTCCAATAATACATCCTGTGCTTTCTATAGTGGCCTACCTGGGCTGGCTATGCCACATGGCATCCATCCTCTCCAACAATCCCCACAGCGGTGGTAGGCAACACAGCCATGCCAGGGAGGGTGGCCTATATCACACAGCATGCACCTCCCCCTGGCTTGAACGCTGGCCCCATCACTTTCAAAATAGACCTGCTTCTTAGGCCCCATTTCATAGACAGGCCTACCCCAAGGTAGCACCCAGCAGGGCTACCTAGAGAACCCTGCCTCCATTCCAGCCTAGCCAAGGGCTTCAGTAAGCTACTGTATCAGTCCTCTTTAAACAGTCTTGGTACTGCCCCTCCCTAATCCCCCCCACACACCCTACTAAACCAAAGCCTTCTGGAGTTGCTCCCCTCATCACACACCCCCGTTTCACTATCCCCCCAACTCTCACTCTCTGTGGTAGGTTCAAACCCAATCCCCCTTGTTTCACTGACACCCAGCCTCTCGCCATCTGGGATAGCGTTAAACCCTATGCAGTTACTCTGCCATAGTCAATCAACAGATTTGGAGGTTTCCAGGGGTGTGCTACCTAGTGCAACTGATTAGAAATAGCTTAGTATTCAATTACAACTGCTCAGTTTTTTTCTCCTGTTTGTCTAATTGTCATGTAATCACTCTTTAATGCCCAATGATCAAGCCTCTGTAACCACTGAATATGTGTATTGTCTTATTGTCCACCCTGACGTGGAACCTTTGTAAAGCAGCTCATGCTCAAAGGTCTTTCCGAAATACTAATTAAATAATTAAACTTTCCTCAGGGCCCCTGCTGCACTTTGGGCACCTATTGTGCACATGCCTGTCACTATTCTGGTAATAGTGGGACCGGAGCCACCATCGCAGCCGCTGATGTCTGCATACTACCCACAGTTGCCCAGTCACTGCCTGGGACTACACACTGGTGATGGGCACTCTCCACCATACAGTGCTACCATGGCCTGTGTGCTGCCCCAGGTGGTGACACCTCTGCATCACTGCAGCTAGGGCAGGGCTCATGGTGTATGGTGGGCCTCTGGCAATGTCCCGATCTGTTGTCTGCACTGCATCGAGGTAGTGTCATTTGTCACCATGCACACAATATCCAGGATTAGCAGCCATATGCCACCACGTCACAGCTGCACTGTGTGTGGGTGCATGGGATGCCACATGCCCTCGTGTTCGTGATGGGGCTCTCACAGTGTACTGTGCCAGACACCCACTACATGGTGTGTGCAGCACAGTGTTAGCAAAATGTGTTCAGCTGAAGAGTGCGAACATCAGGTTCACCCTGCTGCACTGGCCATGCACTGCATTCCATGCATGTGTGTCCTTTGGTAGGCCTACGACCAGTTGTTTTTCCTCTTCTGCACCCATAGCATCATTCTCTGGGTCTGTGTCTGGCATCGCTACATGGTGTGCAATGGTGATATTGTGCAGTACACAGCATGTCACCATGATCTTGCAGGCCACCTCTGGTGTGTATTGCAATGTCCCACTAGACCTGTCTAGGCACCAGAACCTCATCTTCAGTAGCCCAAAGGTTCTCTCAATCACAGCTCTTGTTGCTGCATGTGCCTCATTGTATGCTGTCTGTGGTCCTGGCTGGGGCTGCCTGATGGGTGTCATCAGCCATGGTAGCTATAGGTAGCCACTGTCACCTGCAGGAATGTAATACATGCTTGTTAGTACACACATCACATACATCTGTTGTTTCCCTGCATGGCCACTGTGTTATGCCTGACTCAGGCATGGCTTACTGGGCCACTGTTTGCAGGGCTAATGGTATGTGGCGTCCTCACATGTCACATGGCCATGGTTTGCCCTGTCTGGTGGTGAGCTGTGTGCCTTTCATGCATTGTTGGATTCTTGCCCATGCCACATCCCTACCTTTCACCAGCGCACAGGCATAGCCGTACCACCATGGTATGCAGCACAGTGTGCTGTGGCACATTTGCATGCTGTGGCCTACCCACTACGTTGCATACGTGGGCTGTGAACCATACCCCGGCCCTGTGGGCCTCCACCAATGTGCCCATGCAGGCTCACACCTCCTCCATGTCCTTGCTGTTGATCCTCCTATTAGCCATCCATCACATAGGGTTCCATTGTGAAATGCCTGGCAGAGTCCATTGTTCCGGAATATGTATGAGTCATAGCATGACCTGGTAGGATGCTACCACATCCAGGATACAGCAATTACTGTCACTGACCACCTGGATGTTCATGGAGCAGTATCCTTTCCTACTGACGTATGCTTCTGGATCAAGCAGTGGTGCCCGTATGTCAATATGGTGCAGCCTACAGCGCCCAGCACACGCGGTATGCCTGCCATTGTGTAGAACCCATTTGACCTGCAGCTACTCCTGTGGTTCTGCTGGGAAGTGGATATACTGGTGTGCCCTGTGCACAAGTGCATCTACGACCTGCCACAGGCAGCTAGATACTGATGCCTGTGATATGCCCTTAGCATCCCCAATCAGGGTCTGGAATCCCCCACTGGCAAGGACACAGAGGGCTACACACATCCTCACCTCTGCCAGTATGGCATGAGCTCACTGCGTCCTCATCTGCAGGGCACCATGCAGCTCATAGTACAGCTCCGCTACTGCCTCTGTGCCAATCCAGTAGCAGGTTATGCATTGCTCCTCTGTCAGCTGTCTGAATGGGGTCCGCCTCCTATACTTTCTTCTGGCAGGCCTCCTATGTCTGGGCACCTGCTGCCTGGCTTGTGGCTCTGCAGCACAACCCTGCACGCAGGCACATCTCTGCTCATGTAGCAGTGCCATATGGATTCCAAACAATGCCAATGGTACAGCCATGGTGCAGGCATTTGTCTCTGTATGCTGCTGCTCCTGCAGACTTGCCTCAGTGGTGCTTAGACACTGACTGAGTGCTCTGGTCTCTTTTTATATGCTCTGGTATGCTTATACCAGCTTTCCTTGGTCTTGCAGGTGTTTGATATTTTACGTGCTTGCACCTTTGTGAATCCCATCTACCCACCTTGTGCACAGTGCATCAGCACAGGACGTGTTGCACATTGCTGTAGTGTACATTCATGCTGCAAGGGCACTCTGGCACAACCAACCCAGCTTGGATGCAGTGTGCATTTGAGAATCCAGTGCAGTGTATATCCTGGTGCACAGAGTGCACTGCATGCCTCTCCACAGCACATGCTGCATGCACCATCATTTTTCTTTTGTGAATTGAGCCCTCTGTCTTTGTTAATGAAGCATTAGACAGAACATCAGCTTTTGAGGAATATAACAAGACTGATGATAACCACTTTCTCTTCCCGAAACCTGGCTTCCTCCTCCACCAGCAACATTAACAGGAGCTTTTTTTCTTTCATCCACAGTTTTTTCTTAATTTATTCTTGTCTTCTAGCAGGCTGCATTCTTGGGCATGCAGCATACGTGATGTCCACTGCTCCTCACCCTCCCATTGTAGCTTTCCAGTGTCCTGCCCACCGAGCCACTGCAAGGGGCAAGGCATATACCAGATGCCCCAAAACCCCCTCTCCACATGAGGACAGCAGTCCCCTGGATGCTCGATCCTTCTCCACCCCCAGCCAACACTCCAACACCCCAAGTTCACTCCTGCACCCAGGTCATCGGCACTGCAAATGGTAACTCTTCCACTGCACCAGTAGTCCAGCCCTCAGTTTTCTTTTTCTTAGATCTATCAGACATGCTAAACACTGAAGACCTTACAGAAACACACTTTCATTTCCTAAAAACAGTAAAATTATGCCCCCCGAATCTTAGGATACAAATGTGGTTCTGGGAAAAACATTTTCTGTGAGTTCGGTTCCCTTTACCGGGAACCATGAATATTTATCACAAAAACTGCTGAATTTAAAAAATGTTCAGTGTTTTGTAATAAAACAATGGTAACCTTCTGATATCTCAGTCTGGTTCCTTTACAAAGGGAACCACAACTTTATGAATGAAAGAACCATCGTTGAATAGGGAAAAAAGGCATTTATTTAAAAAGAATCATAATACTTTTTATGGAAATAGAAGCAGTTCCCTAAAAGTTCGAACCATGCTAACTTCGTCCTTATCCGATTCTTGTGAACTGGAGAACTGCAAATTATACAAAACATTTTAAATGAATAAAATTGGAATACTAACTAACATAGAGAAGTCCAAATCTGACGAAAAAACTGACTTACAAAATAAATAAATAAATTGTCTGCCAGAGCTGACTTCAAAGTGACTGATCTCTACAAGCGGAGAAAAAAATCTGACATTAGAGCACTAGGTAGTTCATGACCACACTGCATGGTTTGAACTTGTATACTATTACTAAGTTCATTAATTAGCAAAAAGTTCTAACTCTGGGGCATTACTCTCTGGCCAGAGGTTGATGCTGATTGTAAAGCATCAGTGCTGGATTCCTGGTGTTAGAATAACCATATTACCTAAACCAACAAATGACTCTACAGAATATGGGTCTTACAGGCCAATATTATTAATTTTCCTGACCCTGTATTTCCCGCCACTTATTTCCCGTCACTGGATTTCCCGACGCGATCTTTGCCCGAATACTGTTTGATCGAAAAATGCTACAAAGTGGTACAGTTATGTTATCACATATCTGGGACTTCCTTTCATGTACAGTAGTTTTCTCAAATTCCGTGGCATGGTCCAGTGTCCAGACTAATAAATATTCACTGACTCATTTTGCATTCTTTTCCCTCTGGCAGTACAAAGCACCCATGGTGTCAGACAATGTTTAGATTCCAACAATAGCATTTTAAAGTGAAGAAAATTTAACTGGAATCTAGCTTGCATTTAACAAATTATCCTTGCCCTCATTTCTGCAAACTGTCCACACTGTGCATTTTTAAAAGACAAATGCCGGGGTAACCGGAGTCTAGCTTGTATTTAACAAATGATTAATTTGATAGAAAATTCTCTCTCGTGGACGGACTGGATTTGTACCTCTGAACATGTCATCCTTGCCCTCATTTCTGCAAACTGTCCACACTGTGCATTTTTAAAAGACAAGTGCCGGGGTAACCAGAATCTAGTTTGCATTTAACAAATGATTAATTTGATAGAAAATTCTCTCTCGTGGACAGACTGGATTTGCACCTCTGAACATGTCATCCTTGCCCTCATTTCTGCAAACTGTCCACACTGTGCATTTTCAAAAGACAAGTGCTGGGGTAACCTGTGCTTGGGAGTTTGAGTCTGGTTAGCAGGTAAAATAAACATGTTTTTCTATACTGTCATATGCCACTGTTGATTTCAGAGCAGAGTTTGTTTTAAAATAAAAACCAAGAAGCTGCGGTAAAAATTAGGATGCAGGGTAGGTAAGGAACAGTGATGAGAGGAGTGTAGAAGTGGGGCTTGAAACGTTCTTTGCAACTGTTAATTCCATTGTGCTGCCACTGAAGATTCTGTTAGTTCTAGATGGCACGGCAGGGCGCGGGGTGGGAGGACTGTTAATTCTAGTTGAAGTTCTAATTTTGCTTATAGCCGGGAAACTGTCTACGGGAAATCATTTCGTCGGGAAAAGTAATGACGAGAAAGTAGTGTCGGTAAACCATATGTCTGGAAACCTCATGCCGGGCAATCGTACGGATCCCATATACAAGCATTCTAGCCAGCAGGTTACAAAATCATACTGGTTGGGGGACAGCATAAAACATCCCTTTATGCGGATGATTCAGTTTTGAGATTCAAACATAGCTCATTCAGTTCCACGTCAAAACAGTGAAACCAAAAAGAGCGCAATCAAATATCAGCACTGTGAAAAGAAATTAGTAAAATTCACTACCAGGAATTTGCAAGTGTTTTTAGCAAAATTCATTAGTTAAAATCCTCCTGAAATGAATCCTGCATTAAAAATTGGAAGTTTTTTGAACAATCCTGTGAAAATAGTTCTCAAATTTTGATTAATTGAGTACACTGTTTTCAATTATGTGGTTTTGCTGGGATGTGGCTCATTCAGTCCACAGACCGCGTGTCATACTTCTGAGATCTGACAGTCTGTCTGGAAATTAACTATACAAAATCAGAAACCTTGCTGGTTAGTGGGAAGTGGCCAGTTCATTTTAAATCTAATGGCCAAAAACAATTCATTCAAATACTTGGGGGTGTAAGTGACTTTGAACATTTCACAATGATTCTCTTTCGGTTATTTACCTTGGTGCAATACATTGCAGACAGATTCATCCAGATGGTTGGTGCTACAGTAGATAAGGTTCTGACCTACAGGAAGCACCTGGGTGCTAGGGGTGTGCACTGAATTCAAATCTGCCATCGAATACCTTGAATATCAGCTATTCGATAGGTACCCAAATGAGTTCTCCTCAGCCAATCCTTAGACTGCTCAGAGAGCTTTCTAGAGCTTTAACACATGACCTGCCTTGCCAGTGCACAGGGACACTCGAGTTGATAGGAAGCTGTTGCTCTCTGTGAAGAAGTTATGCTTTTCTGAATCAGATTTGGGAAAAAACTGTCTTTGCAGACTTTCTTTAGCTCTTCTGTTTTGTTCTTCAGTGGAGACTGTGGTGCTCCACTTGATTGACCGACTGACTGCTAAAAGTATTTTTTTTTTTTTACAGTGTGGCCCAGGTGCTGTATGCCAGTGGGCTACCCCCCCCCCTTGCCTTCTGTCCCTGGTACAGGTTAAGGGGCCTGGGTCCTGCTATGATGACAATTGGGGTTCATTCCAAAAATATAGATAATAGTGCAGTGTCTCCACCCAGGTAGATTATAAGTTGGCCAGGTATCCATGGTACAGCCCTAGGATACTGTGCCTACACCACTTCCGCAACCAATCACTCATCACACTGTGTCCCCAAAAAATATTACTCACCTTAGTAATGTTTTTCTTCTAATGGAATCTTGCTATATTATGACATATGCAGTATAACCCCAGAGTTAGAACTGCTCCGGAGGTGAAAGAGTTAACTTTCCATGCAGGGCATGGAATCTTGTGTGAGCTCTGTTGGGCTTACTCTGTCTGTTGGCTCAAACTTAAACTGTCAGATCTTTACGAGCAAAAACTCACTAAGGTTCTGTGTGGAAGCCAGAACCTACACTAGCCCACTGGCTACTAACTACAAAACATTTTACTCTTGATCCCAAAACAAAGACTCAAGTCAGGGGAATCAAGAGAGAAAACATAAGCATAACACCTAAGCACCCTAAGAAAGGGTGAAAATAAAGTGGGCATCTATGAAGTGCCAACATTGCACTGCCACCCACGTCCCAAAAATAGAGGTTCTGAGAGGGGCAGGCTGGGGAGGTCATAATATAGCAAGACTCCATTAGAAGAAACAACATTACTAAGGTAATTTTCTTCAAACAACATAAGTCTAGCTATATTATGACATATACAGCTTACAGCAGTACCTCCATGAAGGAGGGACAGAACCTACTTGGGAAATAGGCTCTGAAGCACAGCTGTGCCAAATCGAGCATCACTCCTAGCCTGGATATCCAGGAGTAATGCTTAGTAAAAGTGTGAACTGTTTTCCAGGTAGCTGCTGACATATCTTCTAGGATAGGAATGTCCTGGCAGCAGCCAGAGACACAGCTGTACCTCTGGTAGAGTGAGCCCTCAGGCCTGAGGGAGGAACCTTACCCAGTTTTCATAGCAGAATTGGATACAAGAGACAATCCACCTGGCAATGGATCTTTAGTGGCAGGTTTCTTTACCAACCTCACCATAAGTGAGGAACAATTGGAGGATTCAAACCTGTGACCCTTGGTACGTTCTATATAGTAACTAAGGGCTCTTTTGACATCTAAACTGTGCAATCTCCTCTCACCAGAGGAGGAATGGTCAGTGAAGTACACAGGAAGAGACATGGATTGATTAAGGTGGAAGTCTGAAACCACTTTAGGCAAAAACTTCCTGTTAGTCCTGAGGACCACCTTATCTCCATGAAAGGAGATAAAATCAGGCTCCACTGACAATGCTTGTAGCTCACTTATGTGCCTGGTAGAGGTGATGGCTACCAGAAACACAGTTTTCCAAGTCAAGTACTTAAGCTCTGCTGAAGACAATGGCTCAAAAGGGGGTTGCATAAGCTGAGCAATACAAATATTAAGATCCCAAGCAGGGGCAGGGTCCCTGAATGGAGGGTTGGTGTGAAGCAACCCTTTAAAAAACTTGGAGAACAACAGTATGAGCTGAAAAGAAGAGGGCTTACCTGCTGATAAGAAGGCAGACACAGCTGCCAAGTGCACTTTAGGGTAGCTGGTCTCAGCCCCAAGGAATTCAAATGCACCAACTAATCCAGGATACGTGGGCACTTGGCAGATTCTGAGGAAATATGTTTACCAGCACACCAAATGGAAAATCTTTTCCATTTTGAATTATAAGCCCTGGTGGAAGGCTTCCTAGAGGCCTTCAATATATCCATACACCTTGGGAAAGGTGTAGGTCAGCAAACTCCAACTCTTCAAGAGCCATGCCTTGAGATTGAGAGATTTGAGGTTCAGATACCAAACTCTCCCCTGGGCACAGGTTAACAGGTTGTGATTCCTGGGAAGACACAGGGGAAGGTGGACTGCTAAGGACATGAGGAGTGGGTACCAGGGCTGCCTGGCCCAATCTGGAGCAATCAGAATCATCTTGCAGGATTGAGATCTGATTCTGACTAGCACCTTGAAAAGAAGGGGGAAGGCGGGAAAGCATAGAGGAACTTCCCTTCTCAACTGAGGAGGAAGGCATCCAGAGGGACTGAGCCCAACACTGGGGGCCTGCAGCAAAAAAGGGGAAGTTGGTGATTGTCTGGGGCTGCAAAGAGATCTATTTGCGGGGTGCCCCATCTGGCAAATACTACCTCCAGTACTAGGGGGTCCAGTGCCCATTCGTGATGGCCCTGGGAAATCCTGCTGAGAGCATCCGCTAGGACATTGTCCTTTCCTGGGAGGTGAACTGCTGTAAGGGAGGCATTCAGAGAATAAGCCAGAGACCACAACTTCATTGCTTCAGTGCACAAGGCCGTAGACCGAGTGCCCCCTTGATTGTTGATGTACCACATTGTAGTGGTATTGTCTGTTCTGATCTGAACAACCTTGTTCTGAACAGATGTGGAAAAAACCTGGAGTGCTAGAAAAACTGCACTGAGCTCCAACAAATTCATGTGGAGCAGAGATTCCTGAGGGGACCACAGCCCTTGGGTGGAAAGGTCGCCCATGTGAGCCCTCCACCCCAAGACGGATGCATCTGTAGTAAGGGTCAAGGAATGAGACTGGGGAGTGAAGGGAACCCCCTGTCTCAGATTGTTCTGATCCTGCTACCACTGGAGGGCCTGGATCAGGGTTCGAGTCACTGGAATCAATTTGGTTAGAGGATCTGTCCTCTGAGACCAAAAGGTTCTCAAATGGAACTGGATGCCCCTCATCTGAAATCTTGCTCCCTGCACTACTGCCGTAGAAGCAGCCATGTGCCCAAGGAGCTGAAGAAAATGCCTTGCTGGTCAAGAGACCTGCAGGGTGAAAGAAGAGGCCAGAGAAACCAAGGTCCTTGCTCTTTCCAGAGGGAGGAAGGCTCTGGTTTCTTTTGTGTTCAGTTCTGTGCCTATGAAGGTGAGAAGCTGGACAGGCTCCAGAACTGACTTTGGAAGATTGAGAAGGAAACCTAGAGATGTAAGCAGTTGCTGGGTTACTTGTAAGTGTAGTTTGACCTGTTCTGGAGACTGGCCTACAATGAGCCAGTCGTCCAGATAAGGAAAGATGGCAATCTTTTGCCTTCTTAAATGAGCAACTGCTACTGCCAGACATTTTGTGAACACCCTCGGGGCCGAGGTGAGGCCGAAGGGCATTGCTCTGAACTGGTAATGGCCTGAGGGCAGTTCGAATCTGAGGTACTTTCGATGGGAGCTTCTGATGAGAACATGGAAGTAGGCATCCTTGAGGTCCAGGGAGGCTAGCCAGTCCCCTGGCCTTAGAGAAGGTAAAATAATCCCCAGAGTCACCATTTTGAACTTAGGTTTTAAAAGGTGCTTGTTTAGATACCTGAGATCCAGGATGGGCCGCCATTCTCCTGTCTTTTTTGGGGGTAAGGAAGTACCTGGAGTACAACCCTTTGCCCTGGTGTATGGCTGGAACCCTTTCCACGGCTCTGAGAGCCAGGAGAGAAGAAACTTCTGTTTCCAGGGCAAGTGCCTCTGATGGGTTTGCAGGTGGAAAAGACCTGGCTCTTATCTTCGGAAATTTTTTGAAGCTGAGAACCAGTCCCTGGCTTACTACTTCCAGGACCCACTTGTCTGATGTTAAAGACTTCCAGTCCTGGATAAAGTAAGCCAGCCTGCCCCCTACCGGTAGTGGAGAATCGCCCTGGCTACCCCATCAGGGAGCCTGTTTTGCAGGGGCTTTGGGTTGAGGGGTAGAAGAGGCTTACTAGAACCCTCTTGCCCTTCCTCTAAAGAACTCCTCTGGGCATAAGCAGAAGAGGAGGCCTGGGCTTGGTAAAAGGCCTATGAAAAGGCCTGCCCTGCCCCTGACATGCTGCCTTTGAGGAGTGTCTTGCCTTTCTTTGGCCTGTGCACTCCTATAGGTTGTCCTATACTCATCCATTTTCTTCATATAATTCTCTGTTTGCTCCCCAAACAGAGAATTGCCCACAACAGGAAAATCCATAGCCTTAGACTGAGTATCCTGTGACAGGGTAGTACATCTGAGCTAGGCCATCCTGCGAAGAGACACAGATGTAGCCATGACTCTTGATGAAACATCATTAGAGTCTACTGCAGCATGAAATTGCACCTTGGATGCCTCAATACCATCCGCAGCCACCTGCTTCAGCTCCCTGGCAAGCTGGTCAGGGGCCTGTTTTGCTAGGGCCAGGACAGCATCTCATCTGGATTTCTGGTACCTAGCTGCATAAGCCATATAATTTGCCTGTCTGAGTCCCAAAGATGCTGCCATGTACTGTTTCTTTGCCATGGCATCCATCCTCCTGGAATCCTTTTCAGGAGGGTGAGAGACTAGAGGAATATTAGCCTTGTCACAGGCTGCAGCCTGCACTACCCCCACATGGCTGCATTGCTGGAGAGGAACTCCGTATCAGAGTCTGATAAAGCATACCTCTTGTCCATCCTTTTATCCACAGGAGGATAGAATGAGGAGTTTTAGAATTTTTACTGTCTGTTTCCAAAAGATTTGTGCAAGGGAATAGACAGTCTCCTAGACTCTGGAATATCCATCATTTCCACAAAATCAGGCTCTTCTTAATCATCAACAGCTTCCTCAACAGGGAGTTGCAGAGTGTCAGCAACTTTCTTGTAAAACAAAAAATGAGAAGGGGACTCAGATAGCCTGGGAGGAAACCCCTGAGGGTCTGTCTGGAGAGATGTCCAGTTCAATGGGCACTCCAGACTTTCAAAATCACCTCACTCTCCTCGTACTCCTCCTCCTTCCTCCGGTTCATAAAAATCCTCAAAATCATAATCTTGAACCGGAGGAACTGTCCGAACCGACCCGCTTCCCTAATGGTGTCGGTTCGGACGGAACCGGGGAAAGAGACTGGACAATTTGAATAGCTTTGGCTATTTCCTCAGCGGTTGGAGAAAGAATTTTTGGCCCCAAACTAGCTGACTTTCTAGTCCTTTTCATTGGAACCGGCTCCTCAGAGCAGGCTCCTCGTTTGCTCGAGGAAGTATCGCCCTAGTCAGAGGGCACTCCCTCAGGTTCGGTTGGAAACGAACCAGGCTGGCCATCCGGGTCAGCGGACTTTTTGGCCTCCCTTTCCCTGAGCCTACCAACTCTCTTTTCCACGGTGGCAGCAGGAAAATTCTTACAAATCTGGCAGTCTGCACTGAGGTGGTCAAACCCCAGACAATATACACAAGCGGTGTGTGGGTCAGCCTTAGCAAAGGCTTCCCCACAGAGGCCACAGTGTTGAAACCCAGTGGGTCCGGTTTTTCTTTTGGGTTTCACAGACATAGTGCCAGCCTAACCAAAACTTGCCCATTAATGGCAATCCGCCAAGCAAGACTCTCCTATCGGTTCCCAACCGTGTCACGGGTCGTGGAAAAAAAACGTAATAAAATCCATTTTTTTAGAACCGATAAGAACCGGGAACCGCACTCTAAAGGACTAGAAAGTAATTTTAAACCCAATCTGATCGGTTCAGACCGAACCGAAAAGACATTTACAAGTTCCACACAGAAGAAAATAAAGAAAAGCCTATCTATTACTTACAATACCACAGACAGAGCTTGAATCGACGATTGCAGTTAAATTTCGGTAAAATAAACCGAGAATTACACTTTAAAACCGGCTAAACGAACCGAGCAGCAGGAGGAATCTCCGGAGCGACTGTTCAGTGAGGCGGAGTAAAGAATCTGACAGTTTAAGTTTGAGCTACAACAGACAGAGTGTTCAACCGAGTTCGCGCTCAAGATTCCATGCCCTGCATGGAAAGTTAACTCTTTCACCTCTGGAGCAGTTCTAACCTGGGGTTATACTGCATATGTCATAATATAGCAAGACTTCATGTTGTTTGAATACCTTGTTCCACCATAAACCATATATCTCAACAATAAGCATATGCAATGAATTTCACTAACACAGCAGTTTCAACAAACTCAGATTTCTTACAGGGGATAAGGACTAGGGAAGGGATACCAGGACAAAGAATGGCTGTGAAAGGAGAAGAGGTTCATGAAATAGGCAACAACAATAAACATTGGAGCCCACAGGCCAAGCCCACTCCCTCTGCTACTAGCACCCCCAAAACTGTCTCTAGGGGTACCTACTAGGTGTAGGCCTGATCGGTGCCATGGGTTGGCCAGCTGTTGGGGCCCCGAAATACTGGCAAAGAACTTGGTTTGAGAAATCAACACAAATTTCCCTCTCCCCTCTCCGGGAGCCAGGTCCTGTGTACTCACTCTTTCTTGATCTCAAAGCCTGGAGTATGGAGCTCCTTGTTCAGTGCAGCAAAAGACAGAAGACGGATGGCCTTGGTCCCTCAGGCAGGATGGAACTTGCTTAAAGATCTTGCAGCTGGTCACCTTGATTGCAGTTCTGGCCACTTGTCACCTTCAGCTACTTCTGGTTCATTGCAGAGCTTGGTGGCAGGACAACACCAGTCCCAGAAGGCCCAGACCCGGGAGTGGTTCCACAGCCCGGCTCCCCCAATGGGTCGTAGGTGCCCAAGCACCCCAGCAAGCACTGGTGACCTCCTCAGAATCCCACTTGGAAGGGGTTAGCAGATTCCCTCCCTGGCTCTGGGTGAGAACTCCCAAATGGTAGGGGTCCTCCTGCAGTCCCTGCACTAAGTTCAATGAAAGAAGAGTTCACAGTCAGTTATTCCAATAAAGTCCAGTGCCAATTTGTGTGGGTGCTAGCCTTAGTTCCAAAGAGTGCAAGTGCAATCCAACAGGGGAATCCAAGAACAACCAGCCCCTGCACACCAGTCCGCACTTTCCAGCTAAACAATGTCCACAACCTTGTCTTTGGCTGTAACTGGTACACAGCTCTCAGACACTTTAACCAGTTCACTCAGGACATGTATGGCACCTGGCTAGCACCCCGACAATCAGAGACGCTTTGCCTCTTCAGAATTACAATTGCAGTCCCACACAAGCAATCGACTTCTCAGCAGCAACTGTAGCATTCAGATAATCCGCACAGTCCTCTCAGCCAGTTCAGCTTACTACTAGTGCAGGGTTTCTGCAGCATTTAGTTTCTTCCAACAATAGCTAAGCCACTTCTCAGTACCTGGTGAAACAGGATCACAGTTCAGTCTCTTTCCCTTTCCTTCCCCTTCTCAATCCAAGAGAACAGACAGAACACCAGGAGGAAGGAGCTAATGTTATAACTAAAACTTCTCTACTGGGACTAAGAACTAGAAATCTTGTACTGGGACCTTCAATTTAGGGTAAAAAAAAAGAGTTAGTGTGTTTGTCAGAGGTAGTTGAAGTAAATTGTTATCTGTTATCTGTGTTATCATCTAGGTGCTTGTCACAGGTGTCAGAAGGGAATTGTTATCTGTGAAATTAACTAAGTGTAGAAAGATTTGCAAAGTAGGGGGAGTGTCTTAGCTAGAAGGAGCCAGGTTAAGACCAGATATAAACACTGCCCTAGATAGCTTCTGCCAGAGACAGAACACCAGGAGGAAGAAGCTATTGGTATAACTAAAACTTCTCTACTGGGGCTATATTGCCCTCCTTCCCTCCCCCCACCCTAAACCAGTTCTACTTTTATAGGCACAGGATTTAACTGACAACAGAAACTTCCTGTTTGGGAGCAGGAAGTGAGTGATCACAGAGCCACCAAAGACTCACCATCCTAGAAGGGCAAGAGTAGCTCTCCGTCCCCTCCTAGCTGCTGGAGGTCTGACTCTGAGCAAATAAGGAAACTACTGAGAAATATAGGAACTTCTTGTCTTAGAACAGGACGATCAGGAGCTAAAAGGGCACAGAGGCAGTAAGTAAGTAGGGGGAAAAAAACAGAGGGAAAAGTAAGTATTCCAAACAACAGTTACGGGACCAGAAAAAAGACATGATGGGAGTGGTGCAGTGCAGTGGCTGTGGAGCAGCAGTCTTCCGGAAGACGTTCTGGAGGATGCAGTGTTGTCCCATCTGCAGGCATCTCTCTGGGCTGAGGGAGGAGCTTGCTCATCTCCAGGCTGAGCTGGCCAGGATTTGTGGGACCTCCTCTCCCACCCAGGGACCACCAGAGTCATTACCGTTGCCTCAGAGGTTGTCAAGAAAGAGGAGTGGTTGGACCATAGTGGGCTCAGGGAGGGTGAGGGTGGTGGAACAGAGGTGCATACCTCCAGCTGCACCTCTCCACAATTTCTATGCTGTTCTGAAAAAGTGTGGTTCCTCTATGGAGGCACCCACAATGGAGACCAAGGAGGATGCTGGGAACCTTCTCAAAGGAGACCCACAGAAAGGTGGCATGGGACCCCACAGTGGAAGGAAAAAACTCCTGGTGGGGGACTCCATTGTTAGGAAGGTAGAACTGGGGCAGGAAGGGGAGAGGGAGGTAAGGTGCCTGCCTGGCGCTATGGCTTGGAGGGACAGGGAGCGAATCCTCAGGATCGCAGGAGCAGCTGCACAGGGGAGGGAGCTGGATATCACTGTCTACCTAGGGACAAAGGACCTGGCTAAGAAAGGGATCAGAGCAGTGCATGAAGCATTTGTGGAGATGGGAAGGGGCCTTAGACACATAGCACACATGGTAACCTTCTCAGAGGTGCTGCCTGTCTATGGCATAGATGAGTCTAGGGTGCGCCACACCATGGGATTCAATCAGTGGTTGAAAAACTGATGCAGAGCCCAGGGATTTGGCTTCACTGGGGACTGGGGGTCCACCTGGACAGATGCAGGCCTGTACTGGTGTGATGGTCTGCATCTGTCCAGGAGGGGAACCAGGATCCTAGGTGATAGGTTTAAATACTTCATTGGCAAGCATTTAAACTAGCCAAGGGGGGGAGGCACTGGAAAGGAGCAGGGAAATCTAGCCCCTCCAAAAAAATCAGGGTACTAAGTGAGGTAGACACCAACATAGAAATGTCAATAGGGAGAAGTGCAGGGGTAAATGGAGAAAGTGACAAACGCAATAAGGACAGGGATGGGGCAAAAAGGGGTAAGGCCATCAAGAAATGGAAGGGAATGAGTACCAACGCCCATAGTCTGGGCAACAAGCTCCCTGAACTAGTGGCCTTGATGGAAGAGGGATGCCTGGATATTGTAGCAGTCACAGAAGCATGGTATACAGAGAACCATGACTGGGATGTTAACATAACAGGGTACACAACCTACAGGAGAGACAGGGAGGGCAGAAGAGGGGGGGGGAGTAGCTCTCTATGTAAGGGAAGGGATAAAAGCAACTGAACAAAAGAGTAAACAGGGAGGAGAGGAGGCACTGTGGGTCACCTTAGAGACTGGAAATGGCACCACAATCTGCACAGGGTTGCATACAGACCCCCATGTCAGGGGAAGGGAATGGACAAGGATATGATAGAAGGCATACTTAGGATGGCAGAGAAAGGGGAGATACTGTTGATGGGGACCTTAATATGCCAGATGTTAACTGGAGCACCTTTGCTGCAGCCACATCCAAAAGCAGGGCCATTCTTGATGCCCTTCAAGTGGCATGCCTCAGACAGCTAGTTTTGGAACCTACTCATGAGGGAGCAATCTTAGACCTTGTACTCTCAAATGGGGACAGTGAGAGGATCTCAGATCTAGAAGTGGGTAGCCATTTGGGAACAAGTGACCACCAAACAGTGTGGTTCACGATAAACTCAGCTACAGAGTCAAGCCATACAAAAGTGAGGGTTCTGGACGTCAGCAGGGCTGACTTTGGCAAGATGGGAGAGTGCCTTAGAAAAGCACTAGCAAACAGGCTAGAAGGAGGGGTGGAGCAACAATGGAGAAATAGCAAAACTGCCATCACAGAGGCAACAAGCCTTTGTGTGAAGCAAATAAACAAATCATAACGAAAGAAAAAGCCACTATGGTTCTCAAAAGAAGTGGCGGTGAAGGTTAGGGAGAAAAAGATAGCATTTAGGAAGTATAAGAAAACACAGAAGGAGCAGAACAAAGAACTGTACCAGTTAAGGCAGAAGGAAGCAGGGAGGGTAGTCAGAATATCAAAGACACAAACTGAGGAAAAGATAGCCAACTTGGTTAAGAAGGGGGATAAAACCTTTTATAGGTATATCAGGGAGCATAGAAAGACAAAGGGAGGGATAGTGAGGCTGAATAGAATGGAAGGTGGGTGGGCAGAGAGTGACAGTGAAAAGGCAGGGATACTGAATGAATACTTCTGTTCAGTATTCACAAAAGAGGAAGTGAGGGAGGTGCCTAATCCAATTAACAGAAGCACTCTGGAGAAGGGGGGGTCGATCCCAGTCCTGTCACAGAACAAAGGGTTCTGAAAGAACTCCTAAAACTGAAGGTGGACAAAGCAATGGGGCCAGATGGAAGTCACCCCAGAATTCTAAAAGAATTAAGCAGAGAACTAGTGACACCACTGGCTACCCTTTATAACAAATCATGGGAGGATGATGTGGTACCTGAGAACTGGAAGAAGGCTAAGGTGATTCCTCTTCACAAAAGTGGGAGCAAGACAGAGGCAGGAATCTACAGACCTGTCAGTTTGACCTCCGTGGTAGGGAAAGTGATGGAATCACTTCTGAAGGAAAGAATTGTTGAGTACCTAGAGGCCAGTGGGGCACAGGACCAAGGCAGCATGGGTTCACAGCAGGAAGGTCATGTCAGATGAATCTTTTTGATTTCTTTGACTGGGTGACCAAAGTAGTAGACCAGGGAGGGGCTGTGGACATGGTCTACTTAGACTTTAGCAAGGCATTTGACACAGTCCCACACAAAAGATTAGTAGTCAAATTAACCAGCCTTGGAGTGGGTCCCAGGGTGGCAGCCTGGGTAAAACATTGGCTGAACAACAGGACACAGAAGGTAATTGTAAATGGAGTCCACTCTGAAGAAATAGGGGTTACTAGTGGGGTACCACAGTGTTCTGTACTGGGTCCAGTCCTTTTTAATGTCTTTATAAGTGACATTGCAGAGGGACTGGAAGGAAAAGTATGCCTCTTTGCAGATGACACAAAGATCTGCAACAGGGTTGATACACAAGGAGGCATGGAAAGGATGAGAAGGGACTTGGCAAGGTTGGAGGAATGATCAGAAGTATGGCAGCTTGGATTCAAGGAAAAGAAGTGCAAAGTAATGCACATGGGAAACAAAAACCCAGGGGAAGATTACACAATGGTGGGGAGGTAGTAACAACAACAAAAATGGAAAGGGACCTGGGGGTAATCATATCAGATGATCTTAAGGTTGGCAAGCAATGTGAGAAGGTGGTAGGGAGGGCTGGGGGGATACTGGGATGTATAGGGAGAGGCATCACCAGCAGAAAACAGGAAGTTGTTATCCCCCTGTACAGACAGTTGGTGAGACCCCATCTGGAGTACT
This sequence comes from Neoceratodus forsteri, assembly GCA_016271365.2. Taxonomy (NCBI): domain Eukaryota; kingdom Metazoa; phylum Chordata; order Ceratodontiformes; family Ceratodontidae; genus Neoceratodus; species Neoceratodus forsteri. The sequence continues at coordinate 1,432,143,957 of CM057459.1, forward strand.
GCATCCAGTTCTGGAGACCCCATCTCAGCAAGGACATGGACAGGATGGAGGAAGTTCAGAGGAGGGCAACTAAAACAGTGCAGGATCTGCAAGAGAAGCCATACGAGGAGAGGCTAAAGGAGCTTAATATGTATACCCTTGAGGGAAGGACGGAGGGGGGACATGATAGAAATGTTTAAGTACCTCAGTGGAATCAACAAAGTCCCAGAGGGTGGCACCTTTCGGAAAAAGAGATGTGCAAGAACAAGGGGACACAATTAGAAGACAGAGGGGGGACAGCTCAGGGGCAATGTGAGGAAGTATTTTTTCACAGAGAGGGTGGTGCACACATGGAACAGCCTTCCTGAGGAGGTTGTGGGGTCTAAAACTGTGGGAGAACTCAAGAATGCATGGGACAGACATGAGGCAATTTTTGTGGGGGTTAGGAAGAAATAGGCTGTTGGTTAAATAGGATCTGCAGCTTATCCTCTAGGTAGGGGAATGGGCAGACTAAGTGGACCAAGTGGTCCTTATCTGCAGTCAAAGTCTATGTTTCTATGTTTCTAATTCTGTTAACAACAATCTCCAAACAGGGCCTGGGTAAACCCCTTAAATCCAATGTCCACTCTCACAGGGTACTCCTGACTTCTACAGAGCCCAAGAACAGACTGAAGAAATCACAGAAAGTCCATACAGTTTCCATAGAAATCAATATTTCCTACGCATTTATTGGAGCATGATCTAGGCACCTGAATTAGTCCCCTCCTTCTCCCAGGAGTCGCTCTGTCCAAGTTTTGGGCACCTAGATTGTGATTGGCTGCAATCTTGGGGTCAAGTGTCACAAACATGTCAGCTCCCATTTAGTTCTATGGAGTCCATACTGTTCCCACAGTTTCATAGGGTGAATGCAGCCCAACACAATACTTTATTTTAACAAGCACCCCACCAGATGGTAGCTCCAACTGTCCCCTGCAGAACAAGCCCATTGGTAAAGAGATAGTCCTTGTCAAACAGCTGTCACTGCTGCCGAAACTCTGTCCCCCCAGGTGGCAGGCAGCAACCTAATAAATATTCATACAGGGCTCATTAATGATCCTGAGCCCTGCTTTATGCTCTGATTGTAAACGTATGTTTCTGGAGCCCCAAGCAGCTTCCCTGCCACTGCATTCCGGTCATCGCCCCCCCCCCCCAATATGTTGCAGAGGGGTGCCGGGATCACTGGATGCCCACCCGTTCAACAGCAAATCGCGGTCGGAAACTTCAAAAGTGCTCCACGTGCGTATGCGAGTGCTGGCCCAAAACAAGCATGCCGGCAACTCATAGTCAAGAATTTATGCCCAAGAGGGCAGAAGAAAAACATGCTGTTGTTGAAAGGAATTTGGGGGAACCAGGGGCACCAGGAAAATGGGGGGAAACGGGGAAATCATGGGGCAATGCCAGGTAAGCCACCAGAAGGGGGTTACAACAGAACAAATCGTGTTGTAATCTTCAAGTCAGGGTCTGTCTGCAGTTGCAGGCTAAGCTAGCTCTTGCTTGGTAGCTGGTTGAAAAAAGGCCTGTCCCTGTGACTTTTTTGCAGTACTGAAAACTTTTTTTTTTCATTTTGCAGTAAATACACTACTGTAATTGTTTGTGTGGGGAAGGCAAAAACTTTAGTATGTGCTGTGTTCTGAAGTTTCTTCCAGTCTGCAAGGGCAGCACTGTTATTTCCTTTTTGTAGTTAAATTATTTAAATTCTTATAAAAAAATTATTTTATTTTCTTTTGATGCTGCATTCTTTGCTGCCTGCCTGCAACCACTGCAGTCAGTGCACATTAGGCCCTATTCACAATGGTTATGTGGCCCTATGCATGGCGTGTAAGACCCATGCATAGAACAATACGCACGGACCGCGCAAAGCAGCCCCTGTGCAGCATGCATGACCAGTGTGCAGGACCGTGCTGCAGAGCTGCCACATAAACATGCGATACCTCTGTGGATCTGCAGCTGCGCTGGGGCATTCAATGTCACGCTGTAAGGCCAGAACTCTAAACGCGCATGCACGGTGCATGTTATGTCAGAAAGTCGCATAGTGTCCCTGCGTATGTGATACGCATTCTGGAGGCAGCCATAAACAGCCTACGCGTTGCACACACGACAGGAGGGGCCAGCGAAGCATGCCCACAGCGGCACCACATGCCAGCCACACAAGCAGCGATGCAAGGCCATCAGCAGTGCCAAGACATGTACCAGCCACCTGCCACATGCGACCGCCACACGTGTGACAACATGGGCCATATGGCCTGCCCCAGCACAGCATGTATGCCACCCAGCAGGTGCCACCACATGTGGACACACAGCATGGCATACCATGGCGGACATGCAGGCACACATGCCAAGAATGCCACGAGGCCCAGTCATAGAAGCATGTAGAACATACAGCCCCCCCGCACACACACGGCCGCCCATGCACACCATGCCAGGGCGAAGAACTAGACACACAGATGTAGCTGGATACATAGGCTTTTACTGGTACCCATATAACAAAACAAAGGTCAGGAATGGAAAAGGAGAAAAGGAAGGGGTTCGGCAACATGGACGGGCCTCCTCATCTATCTGAGTCCTCCTCCAAGGGCAACTCCGGGCTGGTGGATGGGGTCTGTTCCTGGGGGGAGGTGTTGGTGAACTCCCTCTCATCAAGGACGAGCTGCCTGACAGGGCCATGGTAGCACTGAAATAACAAGAGCAGACAAAGGGGACCAACATCAGTGACCCAGTAACATGCAACAGCCCCTGCCCAGCAATGCACTATGGAACGGCAACCGGAGGGCTACGGCTGGCTGTTGGGTGAGCCCCCATAACCTAGTGTAGATTTGTTAGCAGCGCATGTGCCCCAGCATCACTAATGTACCTGTTCCACTCCACTCCCACAGGTGACAGCGGGTACCCCTGAGGACAACACTCCTGACACCATACCTGGCTCCATGGCACCTGGCTGAAGATGCATATGATACAACACACACATGGGTGTGATGCATCATGGAACACACAGTAGGGCTGCTGAATATGTGTTTCCAATGCCTGGACCACACAGGTGGCACAATGATGCTTGTGCCGGGTATGGTGTGCAGATTGTTCGCCGCCTGTGCCATGCTGCACAACATCTGCATGCGCTGCATAGTGCCAGAGCCTGCTGAAGTACACCCAGAGGAGGACGGCGAGGAACCACCACAGAAACCCCATGGACCAGCACTGCCTGATGATGGTGCCAGGGTCCTGCCAAGGGGGCAACCATGCAGCAGGATGCATGGCAGCACGGACCATGCACCATCGCATTGCCCAAGGCACACTTGGCAGGTAAGGGGGCCGAGCATGCTGGAAATAAGTATGCCAGACTGAGCCGGCATTTGTGTGGTGTATGTGCCATGGGGTGGATGCAGACACAACATGTCTCTGGCATGCACACCGCACACACAGTCTGTCATGCATGGCATATGTGGGTAGTGTGCTGTGGACCACACCAAGGGCACATCGCTGCAGGCAGTGCATTCCACCATGTGCATGCAGCATGGTGGGTGTGGGTGCCAGGGTGATGCACGGTGCAGGCCCGTGGCGTCAGCGCCTGGCACCTTCCACAGGCGGTGCTGGTCCATGGGGTGTCATAACCGACCAGAGTGTCTGCTGTGTTGGGGGGTGGTGGTGCTGGTGGGGGGGTGTAGTGTCCGTGGTGGTCACGTGTGCATGTGTGTCATCCACACCACCTCACTGTGTCACCAGCCTCTGCTGGTGCCCACCGCAGCCTCGCACTCTTCCATCCACTGTCATGCAGCATGTAATGCCCGCTGGCTGTGCGGCATTCTGTGTCACCTGTACATGGTGAAATCAACGTGTCACCATGCTCGTTCTTTGTTCCGGTTCGGTTCCGCCCGCTGCAGTTTGGGGGCACTATCTGGCACTGTCGCACTCTGCCTGTGGTTCCACGGGCACGGGTCAGGCGCACTGGCAGATGCCATGGGTGCAGCTGCAGCAGGCAGGGCAGGGCATCCCTGTTGGGCGGCAAGGTGGGCAGCTATGGCCAGGAGGGTGTCAGCAGTTTGCTCATGTGCCAATGCATCCGTGGCCACCTCATCTGCCAGGCATTCCTGGGCATGCACACCTGCGGCCACCACCTCTGCCATCCACTCCTACACCCTCATGCCCAAGGCCACGCCTTCTGCTAGCCCCTCCTGCACCCACATGGACCCCGCTATGACCTCTGTGTGGCAGTGCATAGCCTCTGTGCACTCCCTGGTTGCCTGCAGGCAGTCCTGTTCCAGCCTGCAGAGGTCAGGATAGTAGCTGGCTAGAAGGGAGCCGCTGGTGCCCTGTTTGTGGTGCCTTGTGGGGGGGCTGTTGGAGACACCTGTGTCCAGCTCCTCTGTGTCGGATGGTGTGGTGGGTGCTGATGTACCTGTGGTCGTGGTGCAGCTGTCGTCAGGGCGGATGGAGATGTCCTCACTGCTGCAGTCCGGTCTGGACGATGGCTGCTCTGCACCAGTGCTGCTCTCCTATGTCTCCCCATCATCTGTCACCTGTGCGTGCTGCCCTGTGCCAGGTCTGCTCTCATTCTCCTGTGGCTGCCATTCTGAGGTCCATCCCCCGTCCCTGCTGTGGTGGTCTTTGGGCGTGGTGGATTGCTGGGTGTCTTCCTTTTGTGTATCCCCAGTTCCATGCTACTGCGTCACAGTGTGGGGGATGGGGGCATCGGCTAGTACGCCTGCATGTCCATCCTGGGCCGAGACATGCCCCGTGTTACTGGCATTACCCACCTTCACCACCTGCCCTCAGCAGCCCTCATCCACCTCCTCCTCTGATGCTGGATGGTTAGTCTCCTGCACTGTCATCATTCTGCACTGTGGGGGGGGAGAGTGACAGCTGGTCAGTGACTGTTGTCATACAGCGGTACTGTGGTTGTGTTCTGTGCACCCAACATTGTGCTTACCTGGCATGCTGTCCAGCCCATCCAGCTTGCCGTCCATGAGGATGTCACTAATTGTGTCCATTACATGCTGCTCTATGGGCATCAGTGGTGGGTCAGGGGGTGGCAGTCTGCCTCCTGTGGCACCCTGCAACTGCCACGCCCTGCTCAGCCACCTCTTCACCTGGGACCAGAGGTCACACCACTTGCGCTTGATGGCCACCAGTGTGCATGTCTCTGGTCCAGCAGCGTTGACTGCCACCTGCAGATCGAGCCATCTACGGGCCTTGGTCTCGGTGGGGGTGCCTAGTGACCACCGCCCAAATAGCACGTTATAGTGCTGGCAGATCTCTGTGACAAGGATGGCCACCTGTGCCCATGTGAAGTTCAGGAACCACCCTCTACTCCCTCCACCACCCCTCCGCCTGTGCTGCATCCATCGGTGGTGCCAGTTGGCCGCGTGGTGGCTGTCCCTGCATGCTCCTCAGGCATTCAGTTGCTGCTGCTGTTTTCCACAGACGTTTCTCTTCCACACTGTGCATATCTCTGGCATGTAGCAGTTCTGCATCACCTTATATGGTGGCGGTCATGGGGCATTACCGTCATCTTGTACTGGCTCCATCACGCCCCTGCAGGTAGTTGCGCACCCCCTCTGTCACCACCCCAGACTCCTGGGGGGGGTGTCAGGCTGTGTTGTGCATACCATGTATTTTGATTTTCAATTAGGCTATAATACAGCTGTGTGCCCGCTTACATTTGCTCATGTAGTGGCAGCTCCTTTTCGTGAATAGGGCCCATTGAAAGCAAGGGGGAAGAAGCACCACCATCTTTAATGTGCAACTTTAGGGTTACACTTGTTGCTGTACCTGTAGTTAGCTGAGCTGGTACCTCTTAAAACACCTATACAAAAGAATAGTTCAAGTCTTTTTGTCTCACCACAGACTTTGTCTGTGCCCTAGGGTAGGCAGGGGTAGGGCACATTTGTGGCCTAGACTTAACATTCTGACTGTAGTTGTTAAAACACTAAAGGTACAAACAAAAAATGTTTGAAGTCATTTTGTCTCACGACTCCCTAGGCATTATCTGTGCCCTAGGGGAGGCAGGGGCCATACAGGCACTCTTGTGGCCCAGACTTAGCATTTTGACAGTTGTTAAAACAGCAAAAAGTTACAAACAACAATATAAAACAAACTCTGGTCAGATCCACCATGGCTGCATAATGAAGTTAATGAAGTTTTGTGGAATTGTTAAGGAGGTATGGAGAAACAGCACAATGATTTGTAAGTAGTAAGATTTGTTTTAGTTTCTGTTATTAGGAAAATGCATGGAGGTGTACATTTTAATGGAAGGAATAGGAAGCACTGTAGGTTTATAAAAGAACCCCAGAGCAAATGCCACTGATATATGTGTTGTCCCGGATGATATTGGCCGGACAACCACATTTTAAAGAAAACACAATTGAATATACCCCAATAATGCAAAGCATTATGGGAGACATATGCAAATCTCCATTATGGTACAGAAGGTGGCAGTACATGAAAAAGTAATGGCTCACATATGTTCAGCCTTGGAATTATGTACAGAGTTTTTTTTTGTTTTTCTTTTGAGAGAAACAGGGTTTTTGTCCATGAGGTAATGCAAGTTATATTTAAGCAACGTGTTGATGTCAGGAAGCCAGGTGTAATGATGGACTGTTAGTAGAGAAAATGTGATAGTAACTTTCAGAGGGGGGCGCTTTTGATAAGGGTACGGTAGTTACGCTTGTGATAATGGGAATATTAGGAAAGTATGAGGTCTATGCAGAAGTGGAGTACAACTATGCACAGTTTGATAAGTATGTGCTCAGAGTGCAGGCAAATGTGATACTATGCAGGTTTGTTTTAGAAAGAGGCAAAAATAGCGATACATGCAATTGATGGAAAGATAATTACATAGACATGCAGGCCCTGTCCACACTACACTTGAAAAAAGCTGTAATGGCTTCAAACTGTTACAGACTGTAAACATTACAGTGTGTCTACACTGCCAGTGAAAAGTGTGGATAATGGTTTGAAAACATTACAGCCTGTCCACACTGAGTGCGATAGAGTGTGTGGTCTCAACCCTGTAGTTGCAGTGTACATCCCATGGTGCACTTGGTGATGACAGCTGCATTTTGAGATGCCCTCCCACATGTCCTATGGAGTACTGTGTATATGGCACAGTCATATTATGTAAATAACCATATTTCACTGTTATGAGACACACTTATGTTATGGAGGTGACAGAGAGAGGTTCGAGGAGGGGGAGATCTGTATGTTGGAATCGGGGGCTACATCAGTGAGAGGGAGGGAAGGGGAGGGGAGTGAGAGAGAGAGAGGGGGGAGACATGGCATCAGTTCTGCCAGTATTAGGGCACCTGGGCACAACAGACATTCATGTACTGCTGCTCTATGGCTGAAGGCAGACTGTCTACTACTGCCTTCAGTGTTCCCCCACTGCTTCACTGTACACAGTGCCACACGTCTACTGTCCACCATAGCAGTGCTCCATGATGCACTCAGGAGCTCCACTAATGTATGTGCTCACTACTGGCACTGCTCTGCAAGTAGTATTGCTGCCACATCACACATGGACAGGCAGGGTACTCCCAACACTCGGCACAGTGAGAAGAGTAATCAAGGACAGTACACAGATACCATCAAGAGGTGGCCCTCGGGGAGGCAAGTGCGGACAGAGAGGTAGGTTAGATGGGGACATGGGGGTACACCTGGGGTGTGTGTGCATACAGCTGTAAGGCTACTGTGGTATGGAGGCATCCCAGTATTGCAGGCTACACCAGTGCTCCACACTGCCATCTGCATATGTCCCGGCAGCCTTCAATCTCCCTGCATGCACTGAAACAGTGCTGCAATGCATGCAGGTATAGTGGAAGACTGGAGGCTACACAGTGGAGCATTTAGACACAACTGCAATTAAAAACTGATAAAGGTGTAAAGCTGTAAATTAGAGTGAAATAACCATGCTGGTATGCACACCACATAAAGTAGTTCTTGGAAGGATACAGATTGGGGATGGCTTAATTAGCTCAATTGGCTTGCAGTATAGCCTAGAGGTTAGAGGAACGGGGTGTGAATGAGCTTGATACATCCAGAAGACCAGACCTAAGTTTGATTCTCACAACCTCTACTTGCATACTGTGTGACTCTGAGCAAGTCACTTAACTGCCCAGTGCTCCCAGGTCACCCCTGAAAACAGGCACTTGTGCCTAGTGGGCCTTACCTGGTTACCAAAAGACTAAAATAAATAAAAAAAAAAAATAAAGGAGTAGTCAACCCAGAATTTGCAAAAACATATGTTATGCAGAGTGTTTTGATTTGTATATGAAGTCCTTGTGTGTCCTTCCCTCTGTCTGCTATTAGGAGTTTTTCTTAAATTAGGCTGCTAGCTTTAGGGTAGTTTTATGACCCCTGGGGATCGCCATCACAAAAAGGTCTATTGCCTTCTGCCTCCTACAATGCACACTGTATCATGTGACAGTGATGTAGCCAGGCCCATAGATTTAGCATATGCAGTGGTTTTTAAAATCAGTTCACAACAGCAAAGTTTGTAACTGTTCTTATCCAGTGAGCACAAATGACAACAGTTACAATTTAGCAGATGCATGAGAGCTACCTAACTGGGGTTGCTGTAAGAAAACAGCTACTACATAGCTCAAATTCACTATTTGTGTTTTTTCTGTGTGTCATGTCTAGCTAGCAGTAATATGTATTTTCATTTTAAAATTTAATTTAATCAAATTATGCACAACAATAAAAAGCACAAAAATTGCCCCAGATCATCATTGCTGTAATTAGTAAAGACTATAGCAGTTTTCTTACAGAAAACTTACTCAGTTAACTCTAAAGTATTTGCTAAACTGTAAATGTAGGTACCAGCATTCTTTTTTTTTTTTAGCAGGAGAAACACAATAAAACTTGTTTACAGGTGTGACCTGGGAGCACAAGGAAGTTAAGTGATTTGCTCAGGGACGCACAGTGTGCATGTGGAAGCTGTGGGATTCAAACCCAGGACATCAGGTTTGCAGCTCAGAGTCTTAGACCACCACACTATATTGCCTCCTTTAATTCTAATAAGTAGAACTGGCAGTTAGTGCTGATTTTGCTCTGTGACATGATTTTCAATATTTATTTGGTTACAAATGTGAAGTATATTTTTTAATAAAGTATAAAAATATGTATGTGTGAGTTATTTTGGTTGGCGAATATTTGTTTTATTATTTGAAAAAGTGGGATACACTAAATGCGTAGTGCAATGAACCATTGTAAAATGGGACCAAATGTGTAGCTGAAATAGTCACTGTCTTCTTCCAAGTTGTGTACTGGGTGTGCTTTGAAACAACTGAGAAGCTGCAGGGGATATACTATATTGGACTAGATATCTGTAACTAATCTCTCCCTCTTGCTTACATCTGAGAGAAGTTTTCCTTACTTTTACATCGGTATTGCTTTGTGTTTAATTATTTTAGTTTTTAATTCAGGAAGGGGGTTTTCAAAACTGCTTACTTGTCAGCATCTTCAGAAGGGCTGAAATAACTGCATATTTGATTTTCCTTTGTGGCTAACTGGACTGATTACTAGAATTCTGTGACAATCTGCATCAATATATTTTGCAATATTTGGTGGAGGTTGTGTGATTTAAAATAGCAAAGGCTGCAGTTTGTAATTGAATGCCAGACATAGCCTGAGGTGGGGGAAATTGTCTTCACAAGTCAGAGAGGTCTGCATCACAGCCAATTGTTCTAGCTTGACCATTTCAGCATTGATCAATTACTATAAACTGCTGGTGTGATCCTGTTTCAGACAGAAGTCCATCTTCTTCCAAGTTGTGTACTGGGTGTGCTTTGAAACAACTGAGAAGCTGCATGGGTTATACTGTAGTGGACTAGATATCTGTAACTAATCTCTCTCTCTTGCTTACATCTGAGAGAAGTTTTCCTTACTTTTACATCGGTATTGCTTTATGTTTAATTATTTTAGTTTTTAATTCAGGAAGGGGGTTTTCAAAACTGCTTATCTTGTCAGCATCTTCAGAAGGGCTGAAATAACTGCATATTTGATGTTTCTTTGTGGCTAACAAACCACCAGACTGTTTTGGGGCTGGAGAGGTTTACCTGTGTCTGACTTGGATGTCTGGATTTTTCTCTGTTTGATTACCAGGGTATTTTCTCTGTCAAACTGTTGTGTAGAGTATCTTGCTGACAGGAAAGCTCTCATCGCAGCGGTGGGTGAGAGCTTTTAGATGATTGTTTTGTGAGGGCACAGTTTAGGCCCAACCCCTTCCCACCCCTCACCCCACTCACCCCTGGAAATAGTTCCTTTATACCTGAGGTTCTGACATCATTTCCTCAAGAGTGCAAGGTGCATATCACTGTCTTATCCTAGCACACTGCACTGACAATATAAGCATACACATTGTATAATATATATATTTCTATATAACAAACAAATCACACGCAGCGCCTGCACACACACACACACACACAAAAACAAACAAACAAAAAAGTAGATAAACATGTGGGGAGTAGTGCAATGTAATGGCTGTGGGGCAGCAGTCTTCTAGGAGTCTTTCTGGAGGCTGAGATGCTGCTCTCTATTTGCAGACAACCTCTGCCCTGAGGGAGGAAGTTGCCTTCTCAGGCCACACTGGACAGTAGTAAGGAAACCTTCCCCCAAGCCACACTGGACAGTAGGAAGGGAACCTCCCCCATCCAGGGAGCACTAGCGCCACCACCACTACCTCAGAGGTTGCGAAGAAAGCACAGCATTTGGACCACAGTGGGCTCACGGAGGGTGAGGATGGTGGAACACAGGCACACCCAGTCAATTGTTCCACTCCACAATCCATACACCATTCTGGGGGAGCATAGCTCTCCTATGGATGCACCTGCAGAGAAGACTGATGACAACTGTCACAAGGGAGGCACACAGGAAGGAGGCAGAGGACACCACAGGGAAAGGAAGCAGCTCCTGGTGGGGGACTCAATTATTAGGGGGATAGAACTGGGGGGAGCTGGGAAAACTGAAGTAAGGTGCCTGCCTGGTGCCATGGCTTGAGGGACAGGAAGCGCATCCTCAGGATCATGAGAACAGCTGCAAGGGAGTCTGAGCTGGACGTAATTGTCCACCTAGGGACAAATGACTTGGCTCATCATAAGATTAGAGCAGTGCAGGAGGACATTGCAGAGTTGGGGAGGGGCCTCAAACAAGTAGCACACACAGTATCCTTCTCAGAGGTGCTGCCTGTCAGTGGCAGGTGGGAGGCGAGGATAATTAGCACCATGCAGTTTAATAAATGGTTGAAAAAATGGTGTGGAGCACAGGGGTTTGGCTTCATTGGGGACTGGGGTTTCACCTGGAGGGACACCAGCCTATACTGGCAGGATGGTCTGCATTTTTCCAGGAAGGGAACAAGTCTTTTGAGCAATCGGTTTAAATGCTTCATTGGCAAGCTTTTAAACTAGTCAAAGGGGGAGGCACTGATAAGCAGCAGGAAAATCCCAGCCTCCCTACAAAACAGGGTACTAAATGAGAAAAGACCGAGGTAGAAAGGTCAGTGGGGATGCTGCAACAGAAGGTAAAGCCATCAAAAATGGAGACAATGAGTACCAATGCCCGTAGTCTGGGTAACAAGCTCCTGAATTAGTGGCCTTGATGGAGGAGGAACATCTGGATATCGTGCATCACAGAAACATGGTACACACAAAACCATGACTGGGACGTAAACATACCAGGATACACTATTTACAGGAGGGACAGGGAGGGTAAAGAGGAGGAGGAGGAGTAGCTCTTTACATAGGGAAGGAATAAAAGCAACAGAACAAAAGGGTAAACAGGGAGGAGAAGAAGCACTGTGGGTAAATTTGGAGACAGGCAATGGCACCACAATCCAGCACAGGGTTAGAGCACAGACCTCTTCTCAGGGGGAGGAAATGGACAAGGAAATGATAAAGTATACTTAGAATGGCAGAAAAGGGAGATATTGCTGATGGGTGATCTGAATATGCCAGATGTTAACTGGAGTGCAGTTGCAGCAGCCACTTGAAGAGTGGAGTTATTCTAGATGCCCTACAGGGCATGCCTTAGACAACTAGTATTGGAGCCTACTCGAGAGGGAGCAATCTTAGACCTGATTCTCTCAAATAGAGATGGAGAGGATCACAGATGTAGAAGTGGGTAGCCATCTGGGAACTAGCGACCATCGAACAGTATGGTTCACAATAAACACAGTAATAAGTCAAGCCATACAAAGAGCAAAAGTACTGGACTTTAGGGCTGACTTTGCCAAATAGGTGAGTGCCTAAAGAATGCACTAGCAAATGGGCAGGAAGGAGGGTGGAAGAACAATGGGAAATAATAAAACTGCCATCACAGAGGTAACGAGCCTTTGTGTGAAGCAACAAACAAAACAAACGATGTAAGAAACCACTATGGTTCTCAAAGGAAGTGGCAGTGAAGGTTCAAGAGAAAAAGAAAGCATTCAGGAAGTACAAGGAATCACAGAAGGAGCAGGACAGAGAACTGTATCAATTAAAGCAAAAGGAGGCTGGGAAGACAGTCAGAACAGCAAAGGCCCAAACCAAGGAAAAGATAGCCAACTCAGTTAAGAAGAGGGATAAAACCTTTTATAGGTACATCAGGGAGTGAAGGAAGACCAAGGGAGGGATAGTGAGGCTTAATACTGGTAATACCTGGTAAAATAATTGGTAAAAATAATTGGTAAAAAAAATAAATAAAATAAAGGGGAGGGAGGTTGGACAGAGGGAGACTGTGAAAGGCAGAGATACTAAACAAATATTTTTGCTCAGTGTTTACAAATGAAGAGGGGGAGGTACCTAAAACAAACAGTAGAAACACTCTGGATACAGAAGTTGATACCAGCCCATTTACAGAAGAAAGGGTTCTGAAAGAACTCTTAAAACTGAAGGTGGACAAAGCAATGGGGCCTGATGGGATTCATCCCACAATTCTAAAAGAACTAAGGGTAGAACTAGTGACACCACTGACTACCCTTTTTAACAAATCATGGGAGAATGAGGTGGTACCCGAGGACTGGAGGAGGGCAGATGTGATTCCCCTTCACAAAAGTGGGAGCAAGGCAGAAGCAGGAAACTACAGACCTGTTAGTTTAACCTCAGTGATAGGGAAAATGATGGAATCACTTCTGAAGGAAAGAATTGTTGAGTATCTAGAGGCCAGAGGGCACAGGACCCAAGGCAGCATGGATTCACAGTGGAAGGTCATGCTAGACGAATCTGATAGATTTATTTGACTGGGTGACCAAAGTAGTAGCTCAGGAAGGGGCTGTGGATATGGCCTACCTAGACTTTAGCAAGGCATTTGACACAGTCCCACACAAAAGATTAATATACAAGTTAGCCAGCCTGGGAGTGGGTCCCAAGATGACAGCCTGGGTAAAGAATTGGCTGGAGAATAGGACACATAGAAACATAGAATTTGATGGCAGATAAGGACCGCTTGGCCCACCCAGTCTGCCCATTTCCCTGCCTACTGGATAAGCTGCAGATCCTAGTTAACCAGCAGCCTACTTCTTCCTACCCCCACCCCCTAGAATTGCCTTATGACTGTCCCATGCATGCTTGAATTCCACCACTGTTTTTGACTCCACGACCTCTCCAGAAGGCCGTCTATGCATCCACAACCTTCTCTGTGAAAAATACTTCCTTAATTACCTCTGAGCAGCCCCCCATGACACACAGAGAGTAATAGTAAATGGAGTCCACTCAGAAGAAAGGAGGGTTACTAGTGGGGTACCGCAGGGTTCAGTATTAGACTGTCCTTTCAATGTCTTTATAAGCTTAACATTGCAGAGGACTGGAAGGAAAAGTATGTTTTTTGCAGATGACACAAAGATCTGCAATGGAGTTGATGCACAGGGTGGGGTGGAAAGGATGAGAAGGACTTGGCAAGGTTAGAGGAATGGTCAAATGTATGGCAGCTTAGATTCAATGCTAAGTAGAGAGGTAATGCACCTGGGAAACAAAACCCAGGGAAGAGTACACAATGGGGGGTGAGATACTAACAACAACAAAAATGGAAAGGGACCTGGGGTAGTCATATCAGATGACCTAAAGGTGGGCAAGCAATGTGAGAGGGCAGCAAGGAGGACTGGGGGATACTGGGATGCATAGGAGAGGCATCATCAGTAGAAAACAGGAAGTTATTATCCCTCTGTACAGACAGCTGGTCAGACCCCATCTGGAGTACTATGTGCAGTTCTGGGAGACCCAATCTCCGGAAGACATCAGACAGGATGGAAGCTGTCCAGAGGAGGGCAACTAAAATGTTGCAGGGTCTGCACCGGAAGACATATGAAGAGAGATGAAAGGAGCTTAATATGTATAGCCTCGAGGAAAGGAGGGAGAGGGGGGACATGATAGAAACGTTCAAGTACCTCAAGGGAATCAACAAAGTCCAAGAGGGTAGCATCTTTCAAAAAAAGAGGTGTGCAAGAACAAGAGGGTACAATTTGAAGATAGAGGGGGGTGGCTCAGAGGTAATTTAAGGAAGTATTTTTCACAGAGAGGTTGTGGATGCATGGAATGGCCTTCCGGAGGAGGTTGTGGAGTCAAAATCAGTGGTGGAATTCAAGCATGCATGGGACAGTCATAAGGCCATTCTAGGGGGTGGGGTAGGAAGAAGTAGGCTGCTGGTTAACTAGGATCTGCAGCTTATCCAGTAGGTAGGGAAATGGGCAGACTGGGTGGGCCAAGCGGTCCTTATCTGCCATCAAATTCTATGTTTCTGTGTTTCTATACCACACACAGAAGAAAAGTGACTTTAAAGAATTTTGCAGTTTCTAGGCTGCAGCTTCATACCATACACTTCATTTGTAAAAAAAAAAAAGAAAATCATGTCACAGAGCAAAATCAGCACTAAATGTTAGTTCTACCTAATAGAATGCTGGTACCTACATTTATAGTTTAGCAAATACTTGAAATCTGAGTGGGTTTTCTGTAAGAAAACAGCTAGGTCTTAACTAATTATAGTGCTAATGATCTGGGCAATTTCTGTGCTTCTATGGTTGTGTATAGTTTGATGAAATTAAAAGTTTTAAAATTAAAACATTCCTGCAAGCTAGACCTGGCACACATAGAAAACAACAATAGTAAATCAGAGCTTAATTTAGTAGCAGTTTTCTTACAGAAACCCCAGTTAGCTACCTCTCAGGTATCTGCTAATAGGCTATTTATTTAGCTTTTGTTTACCGGGTAAGTACACTAGACAAGTATTATGCCTATTTTCAGGAATGACCCGGGAGAGTACAACATGAGGAACAACAGTCAAGGAGACATGGTAAAGAGAGTACAGTTTTTTGTCACAGTAAACAAACATGTGGGAAATACATCATTTGACGCTAAGGGAAACATATAGTAGTAAGCACATTTCAGATTATACACTCTAGACTAGCTAGTTCAACTGACAGATATATACAGGTCATCATACATAGGAGTGGAGCATAGCTCAAGGACTGGATTGGTCATAATACAACTTATAACATTGTTGTATACACCCCCCTAGGATAGTTGGATTGTGGACAGGTATATACAGCTCATCACATTTTTCTAAATACGCACATGTTAGACAGAAACAGAAACACTTGGTAGTACAAGTTTCTACTAAGTGACCAAGGTGCAATATGTCATGGTTAGCCTATGACCATGGAGCAATAATGGGTGTAAAAATGCCCAGGGCTTTTTAGGCAGGAGTAGTCAGAAGTCATTGATACAGTGGGGAAAATATCTCCAGGAATTCAAAGGAGACACCCTGGAGAGGTTCAGACAAAACAATTTGACACTTTACTCTAGGGAGGTTTGGGGCAGTCACACTCTGATGCTAGTTTTAGGAAAATCCACAGGGAATTTTGAAAACTCAGATAGGAGGGGGCAGCTCAGATATCCACAGGCAGCGAATTCCAGAGTCTGGGCGCACTTATGGCAAAGTCCCGATCCCCCCATGAGGGTCTGGGCAGGAGGGACTTTGAGCATCCCTGATGTGAGAGACCTAAGTTGGTAGGGGGTGGGATTCAGTTTAGGCAGAAGCTGGGCCAGCCCTTGGGGGGTGCTAGTTCTGATCACTTTCCCAGAGAGGCATCCCAAACCAATATCAAGGTATCTAGCTGGTGAGAGCCAGCAGAGTTTGTCATATAGCTCACAACGGTGGGTGAGTCGGGGGGCAGCCAAGGCAAAATGACAAATGTTATTGTAAGCAGTGTACCAAAGGGTGAGATGTGTCTTTGGAGAGCGAGCAAATAGGTGCAGCCCATAGCTGAGGGAGGGAAGGAGCACCCCCTTTGCTAGGGCAAGCCTGGCTGCCGGTGTAAGGTTATACTTGGCCCTATAGGCCAGACCCAGTTTGCAGTTTGCCGCCCTGCAGTTGTTAAGGACATGATTACCCATGTCAAGTTGGGGGTCAGGTGTTACCCCCAGATATTTGATGGAGCTCAGTAAGGGTAGTGAGGATCCATCTGCGCTGGTGACATGTAAGCAGGCCAATGAGGCTTTGATTTTAGCCACTGAGCCAAACAGCATAACCTGTGTCTTTTTCAGGTTCAGGACCAGCTTATGACTAGTAACCCATGACAATACCCTGTTAAAGTCATCGGTCAGGTTCTGGTTTAGGGTAGTGGCATTCTGGGAGTGAGCCAGGATTACCAGATCATTTGCATACATGGTGGCACTACAGCTGGTAGTAACCATGGGTAGTTGATTGATGAAGAGGGAGAAGAGGAGGGGACCCAGTACCAAGCCTTGAGGCACTCCGGAGGTCACTGGTAGGGGCTCAGAGAGGACTTTATTGAAGGAGGTACGCTGCTTTCTGCCATGTAGATAACCCATTAGCCATTTCATGGCATGGGGGGGAGAGGCCAAGTGTGTGCACCAAGCAGTTTGTGGTCAACAAGGTCAAAGGCTTTGGACAGGTCAATAAATATTGCACCAGAGAGTTTGCTCTGGTCCAAGGCTGTCCGGATTCTTGATGTAACCGAGATTAAGGCTGTGGTGGTGCTGTGTCCCTTATGAAAGCTGTGCTGGGCTGGGGACAGAAGTTCATGAGAGTGGATATATTCCGAAAGCTGCTCAGCCACTACCTTTTCAAGGAGCTTGCTAAGGATTGGGAGAATGGCAATCGGTCAATAACTGTCAGGTAGTTTGGGATTTCCTTGCTTCAGTACAGGGACAATCCTTGCCTCTTTCCAGATGTCTGGGATGGTCCCCAGACCAAGGGATAGGTTGAAGATAAAGGCTACTGGTGAGGCAATGTGTGCAGCATCAAGCTTAAGGAGTTTAGGCTCCAAGTTGTCTAGACCAGGACTGAAGTACTGGGAGAGGCCAGCCAGGCGTTTCTGCAAGTCCTGAACTGATACAGCCCTGAGGTGGAACATTTGATGAGGAGGGTGACCCTCCAACAGAGTGGAGGGAAGGGGGTGGGACAGAGCCTCATCAGGTGAAAAGAGGGTTGTGAAGGCAGAGAGGTAAGAGAAGTGATTATTTAGGGAGCTGGCAATACTATGGGGATTATTGCAGGAGACTCCATTTATGACCATGTCCGTAACCCCCGGATGGGAGGATCTGCTGACAAGGAATTTAATATCTCCAGAACCTCCTGGGATTACTTGCAGAGCTTAGTAGGCGGACTTGCAAAAGTCACTCTTGCTTCCCTGATGGCCTTTGCACTTGTTCCTGAGGTGTCTGTAGCTTTGAATAATCATGGGATCACTGGTACCTTTGGAGCAGCCCAACACTTATCTCTCTCCGCATCTGGGCTAGGAGATTTCTATTTAACCAGAGGGTAGCGAACCCCCTCACCCTACGGGTGACCTTGGGAGCATGCTTGTCTTGCAAGGCCCCAAAGGTGGAGAGGAAATAAGAGGTTGCTGCCGAGGGGTCAGTGGCACCATACACCCCAGAGCAGTCAGTAACACTTAGGTCTTTCAGGAACTCCTCAGTTTTCAAATCTAGAGTAGTTTCTGACATGCATAATTTTGTGTGGAATTTTGGGGTTGGGAATTTTCCATACACAGAAAACCGGTGAGTGGTCAGAGATGGAGTCAGATAATGTACCCGCTGATGAGATCCTGTCAGGACGGTTAGGCATGGTCCAGTCCAGAAAGGTGCTGGAGGATCCATTTGCTGTCCACCTAGTAGGTTCCTGTATGAGCTGGGTCAGGGCAAGGTTAGCAAGCAGAGGCTCAAACTGCTTAACATTACCACTATCCCAGTTAAGGTTTACATCCCCCAGGATTATGAGTTCGTTATCCCCGACTCTGGGACCAATTTTGTCCATGAGGTGAGCTAATTTAGGAAAAACTCCTAATAGCAGACAGAGGGAAGGGCACACTAGGATTTAACATACAAATCAAAACACTCTGCATAAGATATGTTTCTGCAAATTCTGAGTGGACTACTCCTTTAAAACTGCAAGCTCAGTAAAAAATATACACTGTAGCCTCTTGCTGTACTGACATGATTCAGCTGATGCAAAATACAGAGTAAGGTGGTGGGGCAGGGTTGGAGGACAGGTCTGAATAACACCATATACCCACCAGGAGGGACTTTCCATCTCTTGGAATGTATTTGTGAAAATATGGGACCAGGAGAAGAATGTAAGCTGAGACAAGGCTGTTTAACTAAGAGCTGTATAGGGATGCAGTTTCAGGCTTTTCCTTCTGAAGCTTAAGTTCTGATGTCCCAGGCAGCTCTGACAGTCAATTGTTCCAGCATGACAGATTCACCTCATGCCCTCCCACATGAACCCAAAAAAAGAAAGGGGGAGTGGATCTTTAGAAGCTTCTTGGGTGGAGGTGGAGGTGGATCTTACTCCCCCCAAAAAACTAATGCTGCCTCCCACTACTCAGGTTCCAGTTCTTGTGCCTCCCACTTAAGAAAGAAAATAGTGCACTGCAATCATTGACCAACATGAAAGCATATTTATGTGAGGGCGGAAAACATTTCTTGGAGGAGGGTAAGGTGGAGGAGACTATTTACACCTTCAGTCAGTTCCACGGACAGAAAACATGACATCACTCCTTTTGTACCTGCAAAATGTCTGCAGGCTCCATCTACTGCAGCCGTAAAAATTGTTGAAGTCTTTTCACCTCTGGATGCTACAGACGGTATCTGTGCCCTAGAGTATGCAGGGGGCCAAAAGGACAACTTTGAGGCCTAGACTTCTTTTCTTGATAGTAAGTTTATTTATTTATTTATTTAAAATTGGTGACCGGGAAAGGCACACTGAGCCAAGGCTCATTTCCAGGTATGACCCGGGTACAAGGGGTATGCTGTAGAAGGCAGAGAGTACAAACAAATTATTGTTACAGATAGATAGTGTAGTAGAAGGACATTTCATAGTGGTACGCAGTAAAGTAACAATTGTAGCTAGAACAGATGATTTGAAAAAACATCCAGACATTTCATTTCTAACAATTCATATTTACAGTATATTACAAGTGTACATATAGACATTTTTACAAGTAGTAGATGTCCAGAGTTTGATAAACTAGCACAGAAAATGTGCAGTAAATAAGCGGTTAATATGGTTTGGGGCTGGCGTGTGCATAAATATTGACCTGAAAGGGGCCACCGAGGGTAGGCTAGGCCCAAGTTAAGGAGGGTTCAGATGAGCATCTTGGGCAGGAAGGGGGAGGGAGGGAGGAGCCTGAGGAGTTGTTTAAAGGTTGATAGGGAAAAGGCCTAGTAAAGGTTGAGTGGGAGGTTGTTCCAAAGGAGGGGGAGCCGGTAGGAAAAGGCAGCTTGCCCAGTGGGAGAGGGGGGCATGAGAGGTGGAAAGTACGCGCGTGTCTATGGCAGAGGGAGTAGCCTGGGGAGATGGCTGGAGAGATGTGGGAAGAGAGGTGAGGGGAAGGGAGCCAAGCCAATATTTAGCTATGAGGGAGGTGCTGTGGAGGGTCTGCCTATGTGAGAGTGGTGTCAGGGATAGTGTGGCGTATAGGAAGCGGTGATGAGTAAGTGGGGGGAGGCAGTGATGAATCAACAGAAAGAGTTGAGCAGGATGTCAAGTTTTGAGAGGGAGGAGGTTTGGGCTGTGCCATAGATGACAGCCGCATAGTCCAGCACTGGCAAGATGGTTTTGCGGACGAGTTTGCTCTGGGTGGGAAGGGTAAGACTGGCTTTGTGGTGATAGAGGACAGCCAGTTTGGGCCAGAGTTTGATGCAGATGGCATCGACATGAGTGGAGAAGTTGAGGTGGGTATCCAGCCAGACTTCCAAGTACTTAAAGGTGGGTACTGACTCGAGGGGAACACCGTCCAAGGTGGAGATCAGTGGTGGGGCAGGTAGGGAGGCGAGCTTTTGTCTGGTGCCGAATGTCACGGTGACTGTTTTTTTGGCATTAAGTTTAAGCTGGTTTTTCAGAAGCCAGGCTTGTATTTGGTTGAAATCTCTTTAGAGATTTGGGAGCACACTGTCATGAGAGGGGCCTGAGGCATAGATGATGGTGTCATCAGCATACAGATATATGTTTGAGGACAGATAGGCAGTGGGGAGGTCATTTATGAATAGGGAGAAAAGGATGAGGCCAAGGATAGAGCCTTGTGGAACACCAGAGAGGATGGGAAGGGGGGGGGGAGGGTGTCACCTATTTGTACTGACTGTACAGACTGAATCTGTTAAAACAGTAAACAGTTACAAACAACAATTTAAAAATAATTGTTGAAGTCTTTGTGTCTCCAGACCAGACACCACAGACTTTAGCTGTGCCCTAGAGTAATCAGGGCTAAGGAGGCACACTTGTGGCACAAACTTAGTTTTCTGATGGTTGTTAAAACAGTAAAAAGTTATAAAGAACAATATAAAAAATGCTGACATCTCTTATCTCTGAACCAAATGCCACAGACTTTATCCGTGTGCAAGTGTAGGCAGGGGGACACCTTTGCGGATCATACTTCGCTGTCTGCCTGTAGTTGTTGTTAAAACAGCCAAAGGTTACAACAGTATAAAAAAAGTTGATGAAGTCTTTTTGTCTCCAGAGACCAGATGCCAAAGAAATTGTCTGAGTTGTCAGTTACATTTGCTGACTACTACAGCTAGATAAGCAAAATACAGTAATGCTTCCTGTTTCTGGTTCCTGGAAAATAAATTTAATTTTTTTTGAATAAGCAATTGCATTATAAAAACTAATTATAGTATCAGAAAAATAATGGCAGGCACAAAACATCTGCCACTCTTCCTCCTCATCCTTCACATCAAGCTCCTGCTAAAGAAAACTAAGCAGTCCATCCTAACTTTTGCTCATCCTAGTCATACTGAGACTACATCTGTTGTCGGTTCACAACAGTCTTTTAAACCACTCCAAACTGAGTCTGGTGGTCCTGGGCACATATTTGAATACATAATTCCACAGTTTTTGCAATTTATCTGATGAGTGAAAAAGTCATACAAGCAGTCAAGTACAGTCAAAAGACATCTGTGGACCTGCCCCTCCAAAAGTGATTCAGACAGGGGTCAACGTTCAACACATATTTGCTGTCTGCTCTCCCCTTCACTCCAACCAGACCAGTTTCTGCTTCATCCAGCACTAGCACTGCTAGTACCACTGCCACCACCACTGTTCCAATGCGGGTCTCAGCTTGTGTAGTGACCGATGTTGTTGTCACATCAGCTGCCACCATCACCACCACGTCCACTGCTGCTGCCAGTGGCACCATCACTACCTCCAATACTGCTGCTACTTCCATCATCACCACCTCCACTACTGCTGCTGACACCACTACCACCACCACCAAATCCACTGGTGCCACCATGACCACAGTTCATGGTAGAAGTATGCAGCCCCAGTCTTGGAGATTAAATCCAAGCAGTTCTGAGCAGGATGAGGACAGTGAGGCAATGTCTTCTGTGTCAGAATATGCTCCTGCCCCAGAATATTTAAAAAGCATTGAAGATGTGTTCCATGATGCAACCTCTGAGAACAATGACCTAAGTGAGTCTGAGGATGCTGAACCTGAGTCCTCTCCTCATTCCACAAGGAAACACTCAAGTCAAAAGCTATCCAAAAAAATCAGTTGCTGAGGGCAGGCACAAAACATCTGCCACTCTTCCTCCTCATCCTTCACATCAAGCTCCTGCTAAAGAAAACTAAGCAGTCCATCCTAACTTTTGTTCATCCTAGTCATACTGAGACTACATCTGTTGTCGGTTCACAACAGTCTTTTAAACCACTCCAAACTGAGTCTGGTGGTCCTGGGCACAAGCAGCGTACAAGACGGTTGAGGTCAGGAACAAATTCAAGTGATACTAGACATATTTTGCTGAGCGGAAGGGTGACAGAAAGAGAGCTTTGTGTTCACACTGTAGTTGGAGTCTCAGCCATGGTAATAATGCTACTATATTGGGCACAGCATGTCTTTGGAACCAGCTTGTGAAAAAAGTATCCTGAGGTGGCTAACGTGGACAAAGCCCATGCTGGGGTTGTATCTTTATGCCACTGCATACTGTATTTCAAAAAAGCAAAAGCAGTTCCTGACCCTGTTGATGGTTCTGCTAATGGTGATGGTAGCAGAGGCAGTAAGCAAGTGATCGAACACCTTGAGTACTGTGTCCAGTTCCGGAGACCACATCTCAGGAAGGACACAGACAGGGTAAGGCGGGCCAGAGGAAGGCAACTAAAATTGTTTTGGGTCTGCATCAATAGCCCTGTGAGGAGAGGTTAAAGAAGCTCAATGTGTACACCCTGGAGGGAGGGGGAAGGGGGGATATGATAGAGATCTTTAAATACCTTACAGGGGTAAATAAGGTTCAGAAGGGGTATATTTTTCACAAGAAAAAGGTGCCTTACAATAAGGAGACATGCTATGAAGCTGGAAGGGGGTAGATTCAGGAGAGATATGAGGAAATACTTCTTCACGGATAGAGTGGTGAATTCCCAGAACAGCCTTCCAGCAGAGGTGGTGGGGGTGAAAGCAGTGCCAGGGTTCAAAAATGCCTTGTGAGATGATTCCACTGGGTTTGCGGCCTTATTCTATTGTTCAAGACACTGGATTCTGTAGACGTCTAAATTTTTTGCAACTTCAATACCGCATCCCATCACAAACTACTTTTTTCTCACACAGTCATACCAAACCACAGGTGGAAATGAGTGGTTCTCCACTCAGTATGCCTGCCTGGTTAAACTCTTAAATAAATAAATAAATATCTATGAGGCATGCCACAGTCAGGTGGAGAAATTGTTGAAATCAGGCTGTGATCAGGGATTTCCACTGCACATCTGATGTATGAACCAGTACAAACTCACTAGATGCATACCTGTCACTCACAGCATACTAGTGTTCACCTACACCAGTAGCACATCGTGGTATAACTGCCACTGATGGCTCTTCCTCTTCCTCTGGCCTTGGCTGTAGCAATACAGCATTTCACTGGATGTGTGCTGTAAACAGTGCTTACTTATTTATTTGAGCTTGGATTTACATACCTTTTAACTAGAAGCTGATTTACAAAGGTTTCACATCTGAGAAAAAATAGAAATACAATACAAGACATAACCATACATACAGTATCTAGGAAGTCTTAGTTACATTGTTTCAAAAAGGTTTAGCAAGCATGTTAGAAAACAGTTTTTGTCTAAGTGCAGTACATGCGGTTCAGGTGTAGTTGTGGCTGTTGGCTGAGCAAAGTGGACATTTACAGATGAAGAGATGGATTAGCCCAGTGGGGCTAGGAGAATTACAAGGATAGGATAGGACAGAGGACACTTGGATGGATAGAGATGAGAGGCTGGTTGCAGTTTCAAAGGTGTTGCAGTCCTTCCAAGCAAATACACAAGTGTTAACATTCTTACATATTTGTAAGAACTGCTTGACTCCTGGATTAGCACATCAGGTTTACATGTTAGGTTCTTTATTACAGATTATGGAAAGAACATGATGAAAGCAGTTCATAATGACCACTTCCAGAGAATCTGCTGCTTTGCTCATACATTGAACCTTGTGGTCACTGGTGCTCTCCAGAGCAGTGTGGGTGCTTCTCATATTGTTGATACATCAAGAGACATCTGTAGTCATTTCCATCATTCTGCTAAGGCAGCCAGAGAGCTGCAAACTGTTTACCAAACCATCAGCTAATTCAAGATGTCAGTACATGATGGACCAGTATATTGCATATGCTACAGTGTTGGCTGTAAGAGAAGTGTGTTCTACATGAGTTATCCACTGAGCAGGATATTGCTGCGGTACTGCTACACCAGGATCGAAGCATCACTGATGGCATGGTCCAGATTCTGTTCCTCTTTGAGAAATACATACAGTATCTAGGAAGTCTTAGTTACATTGTTTCAAACTAATGCACAACTAATTTACTGACCTTCTATAACCTCATTAGTTCTAATTTAGATTCAAACATTCCTTCTGATGTTATCTTACTGGATTACAGTAAGGCGTTCGACAAAGTGTCTCATAGCATCCTTATCTCCAACTTACCCGACTAGGTTTTTCCGAAATTCTTGTTTTATGGATAAAAAGCTGGTTATCGAATAGATCACAGAGGGTTAGGGTAAATGGCACTTTTTCTGATACAGGATGGGTTACAAGTGGGGTTCCCCAGGGCTCTGTCCTGGGGCCCACTTTATTTAACATCTTCATTAGTGACATGAAAATTAATTCCCCCAATATACTTATTAAATTTGCTGATGATACCAAACTGGGTGGTGCTGTAAATAATTTTGAAAACAGACAAATTATACTTAATGATCTTACATCTATTGAGCACTGGGTCCTTATCAACAAAATGGAGTTTAATATAGCCAAATGTGCTGTTATGCACTTTGGGAAAAATAACCCTCAACAAATATATACATTGAACAATAACATAATTAAGGCTTCATGCCTAGAAAAAGACCTAGGGATTTTAATCAACAACAAACTTACACATGTTTCGCACTGTAATAAGATAGCAAATCTAACAAATTCACTTTTTCGTAGAATCAGTGGTACTTTTGTCTCCAGAATCGAGCAGTGTATTATACCATTGTACAGATCACACATCAGACCATACCTTGATTATGGTTCACCATTCTGGAGTCCTTATCTTTGTGGAGATGTGGACAGGTTAGAGAGGATACAGAGACAAATCACCAAAACCATACCCCACCTGTCACAGTTGGACTATAAAACCAGATTACACAGAACGGGGCTGCATTCTCTTAAACAAAGAAGACTGCGAGGGGACCTGCTTCAACTTTTTAGGATTCTTCAAAATCCAACTTTAATGAGGCAATGTGGTATTTCCTTTGCTACTAGGAAAATTGGACCAAGATTAAACAACAAACAGTTAGACATAGCTAAATGTAAAACAAATAAAAGACAAAACTTTTTTCAATAAGAACCCTGAGAATATGGAATACACTTCCTCAAGAAGTTGTTGATGCCCCTTCCTTTATTACCTTCAAACTCAAACTGGACAAATGGTTAACTGGATAGGAGCATTTATCGATGATCCACATGTGTGGAGGACAATGTCTATGGGCTTTTTGCCTTCTTTTGTCCCACAGACCAAGTAACCAAGTAAATGCACCTGTGACTTAAGCTCCAAAACAGCTTCACTGAGTCAAGTGACTCCAGCTGTTCATCTCCTCATGTCAACTATGGTGAGCTACCAGGAGAGCAGCATTATGGACTTGTCACCAGAATCTGTCAAATAACTCATTTTAGGGCTTACTAGGGAGTTAAGATCTCAGACTGCAACTATACATGAGAATGCTAGCTACATATCTGAAACCATGTTAGACCTGAGATTCAAATGTGAGTCACTGTATCGGCTCATGCAAAGTCACAGAGTGAGTGGGAACCAACAGCAACTGTGTAGTGATCTTGGAGTCATAAGGGAGATGGACCTGTTCCAGTCAGAGGATGATGGTGGGTCAGACAGTTCTGGAACAACTGGAGTGAGTGGTACTGACAGCCCAAGTGACAGTGGTGTGGGTGGTGGCATGCCACTGACAATGGGGTTGCCTATTGATGCAGGAAGACAGGATGAGTCAGCAACACAGGCCCATGACACTTTGCCTCAGTTTACAAAAGCACATCATTATGATTGGTCACTGTTCACAAATTCTCTGTGAACAAGCAGCAGCAGAGCACACGTTTGTTGACACATTTTGCTGAACAGATGCTCCCTAATTATTTGGATGAGCCGATTGTGGACTTTAATGTTGACCCTTTTGTGTACTGGAACACTAAAAAGCAATCATGTCCTGATTTGTCCCAGGTAGCATGTAAATATCTTGTATGCCCCCACACACACACACAGACACACACACACATATACCCCAAGAGCACCTCTTCAGCACTGCAGGAGATCTTGTTCAGCTACAGTGCTCCTGTTTGCAGCCTGAACATGTACAGAAGCTTCTTTTTCTTTAGCTCAATATGTATCTGTTTGATTCCTTTACGTGAACAGTATGTACTGGTCACAGTCTGTCAATGCATTGTCATTGGCTGCCGGTTTTGAATACTGAATTGGCTTTTACACTTATAAGTTTCTGATCTCCGCTCTTGATTTTACTGACAACGATTCTGGAATGACAATGACAGATATGGTTGTGCTTGACGTTTTGACTAACCTTATGGCTTTATGACCATGCTGCTGTTAAAATGACAATGTGTAGTGAACTGGAGGCAGTCATGAGGGTGCTGGGGTATCAGACAGTCCTGGAACAACTGGAGTGAGTGGCACTGGCAGCTCAGGTGAGCAATACATTCAGCACCATGCTGTGCATTACCACAATAACCCCTGAAGTGGGGCAGGGGGCTTGCCTCCTCTGCAGACGATGCTGCATGTGTATGACGCCTGTCAGGTCACTGCGTGATGGTGGCTAGGTTGAAAGCCAAGAGAAACCCTATCACAGAGGAGAAGGTGGCAGTGAAAACAGTGGTTGGCTTCAAACGTGTATGAGATAGACACAAAGGAGCCTTAGTAGGAAAGCGGGGGCAGGGGAGGTAGCCAGAGATCAGGTTGGGTCTGCAGTAATGGTATAGGCATGGACAAAATGGGCAGACAGGGTGGGCCAAGCAGTCTTTATCGGCCAACAGATTCTATGCTTCTATGTTTCACCTAATGAGCTGTGTGTACGTACCATTGCTGGGACTAATCTAGAACTGGTATCCAGATATAAATACCGGGGCTATTGACTAGCCTCTCTTTTTATGAGGAATTCCCTCATGGAGGGGCTATTGAAAAATCTGGGCCTTAAGAGTTGGATTTCTTTGTAAAAATAAGTATTTCCACTAGACTGCATCTTCAGGATCACACAGGTAATGATCCATCCCTACTTGACTATGGTGACTTATATGAAGGTGCCACCCAGGTTTCCTTGGACAAACTGAATGTGTTTTGCAACAGATTAGCTAAGGTAGTGTTAGACTGCTCTTATGATAGCCCTCAGTGTGAGCTCTATAAGAGGCTAACCTGCATCTCTAAATGATAGAACGAACTTGCATAAACTTGTTTACACGAACATGAGTCCATGGAGGACCCAAAATACCTCCTGGAGAGTCTCTCCAGGAGACAACCTCTGCAAAGCTTTTGGGTTGCAGCTACTCTTGTATATATGATACCCAGGTTTATTACAGCATGGGGAATGTTGTAACTTTATACTGGAACCTTCAATCAATATATCTCACTTTTGATTGATTATGAATTATAAAAAAATTACTTACAATTATTTATAATATAGCGGCTCCTTTATATTCATGCACACTCAGAAGTATAGTACAAGGATCTGATGTGAATGACATCTTGTAATTAATACCAACAAGAGGTATAAAAATAAGTTTTATTGAAAACGTAAAACTACAGTAAAAACATTGTGTAAGCTATTCATGACAGGAAATATAAAAATGTGTGGTAAATTTGGAAACATTTATAAACAGGTTTAAAATATCAGCAGCAACAAGCAATAACTATCGGAGACATTGTTTAAACAGTGACAGCATTTCCTTTGTCAATGTGTTACACAGAAACATAGGCTGTGTCAGCAGAAAAAGGCCCAGAGGTCCATCCATTCTGCCAATTTCCCTCCTAGTTCCGTGCTCAGTCTAACACTGGACTTTTTTTAGAGATCTATTTGATAGCCATAGTGGCAGACTGTCACCCTCTTCCCCAGATATCCCTTCCACTCATCTGCCTGTGGGTCCCACTATTGCCTTATATCTACAATAGGATCTGCTAGGATGCAACACAATTCTGCAGAATTCTGCAGCAGAGTTACTGAAGGAAACAAGGCAATTTAACTGGCAGTAAATCTGTCTTGTCATGCAGGAATCCGTGATAGCTAAAGGGGAGGTTCTAATAATGGGAGACTTCAACATGCCGGATACAGATTGGTCAATACCAGCAGGAACATCTGCCAGAACTAGACACACAGTGGATTCCCTGCAGGGGGAGGGCCTCAAACAACTGGTACAGCAACCCACAAGAGACAGGGCTATCCTAGATCTAGTACTGACTAACAGGGAACTAACCTGGGAGCCAGTGACCATCACATGGTATGGTTCAATTTGGCTACTACATCTAAATCATCCCATTCCAAGGCAAAAATATGGGACTTCAGAGGAGCTGACTTTGATAAGATGGCCAACAGAGTTAAGCTAGCCCTGGCAAAAAGAAACACAGGTGAGGGGGTACAGGCAAAGTGGGCAAGCATTAAGGATGCAATACTTGAAGCAACATCCCATTGTGTTAGACAGAAAAGGAAGTGCAAAAGAAGAAGGAAACCACTTTGGTTCTCAAATACAGTAGCAGAAAAGGTCAAAGCCAAAAGGCTGGTCTTCAGGAAATATAAGGGAACACAGCGGGATGAAGATAGGGAGGCATACCAAACTGCTCTAAGGGAAGCAGGGAAGGCAGTATGGCAGGCAAAGTCCCAAACTGAGGAAACACTAGCACGAACAGTAAAAGAAGGTGACAAGACTTTCTATAGATACATTAGTGAAAGAAGAAAGTCCAGAGGGGTATGATAAGCTTAATGGAGAAAAGGAGCATGTGAAGAGGAGGACCCTGTAAAGGCATCTATCCTTAATAGATACTTTGCTCAGTATTTACTGAAGAGAAGGTGGGGAGGCCCACAGCTCAGCATCATGGACACAGGGGAGGGAGGTGAGCACTACTCCCTTCACAAAAGAAAGGGTCCTACAAGAGCTAAGTAGCTCAGGGTGGATAAGGCAATGGGACCTGATGGCATACATCCCGGGGACTTAAGGAGCTAAAGGTGGAACTAGCAGAGCCATTAGCAGAACTGTTTAGTGAGTCTCTGAGCACAGGAGAGGTCCCAGAAGACTGGAGAAGGGCTCATGTGATCCCGCTCCACAAGAGTGGTAGCAGGGAGGAGGCGGGGAAAAACAGACTAGTCAGTCTTACCTCAGTAAGCGGGCAAGATTATGGAGGCACTCCTTAAGGAAAGGATAGTGCAACACCTGGAATCCATAGGGGCACAGGATCCAAGACAGCATGGGTTTACAAAAGGAAGGTCCTGTCAAACTAATCTCATAGATTTCTTTGACTGGGTAACCAGAGTGGTGGACCAAGGGGGAGCAGTTGATGTCACCTACCTTGACTTCAGCAAAGTTTTTGACACTGTTCCACATAGAAGATTGATAAATAAGCTGGGTAGACTCAGGGTGGGTCAGAAGTTAGTCAACTGGGTGGCAAACTGGTTGATGGGCAGAAAACAGAGAGTGGTGGTAAATGGTATACAGTCAGAAGAGATGCAGGTCACAAGTGGGGTACCTCAGGGATCAGTCCTGGGGCCAGTCCTCTTCAACATCTTCATTAGTGACCTTGCAGATGGACTAGAGGGTAAGGCTTGTCTGTTTGCAGATGACACCAAGATCTGCAACACAGTAGATGATCCAGATGGGGTGGGCAGAATGAGAAGAGTTCTGGATAAACTAGCAAAATGGTCAGAAGAGTGGCAACTGGAATTTAATGCAAAGAAGTGCAAAGTCATGCACATAGGGAAGAGAAACCCTGAAGCCACCTATAGGCTGGGAGGGGAGTTGCTAGTAGTCACAAAGGAAGAAAGTGACTTGGGCATCATCATCACTGATGACCTGAAATCATCCAAGCAGACCTCTAAAGCCGTAGGTAAGGCTAGGGGGGTGTTAGGGTGTATTAGTAGGGGTATCACAAGTTGTAAGAGGGAGGTAATAATCCCTTTTTACAAGACACTGGTTTGGACCCATCTGGAGTACTGCGTGCAGTATTGGAGGCCACACCTTCACAAGGACATTAACCAAATTGAGGCAGTCCAGAGAAGGGCAACCAAAATGGTGCAGGGACTGCATCAGAAGACATATGAGGACAGATTAACAGAGCTCAATATATATATATCCTTGAGCAAAGGAGGAGAGAGGTGATATGATCGAGGCATTCAAACACCTTAAGGGCATTAACAAGGTGAAAGAGTCTAACATGTTTAAATATAAGAAAATAGCAGGACAAGAGGACACAGCATGAGATTAGAGGGGGGCATTAAGGGGAATGTGAGGAAATTCTTTTCACAGAAAGGGTGGTGGATGCATGGAATGGCTTACCACAAGAAGTGGTGGCTATGAATACAGTGCAGGGCTTCAAACAGGCATGGGATAGGCATAAGGGAGCAATACAAATGACTATGAATAGATAGGCCACAGACAGAGCAAAGGCCAATGGCACATTTATAAGGTAGAAAAAGAAATGGGCAGACTGGATGGGCCTTGCGGTCCTTATCTACCATCAATTTCTATGTTTCTATACTGCACAGCATGCTGGTGGGCCCCACTGTAATCCCACCCAAGTTTAAATCCTATCACAGTCTTGGTTTCATCCACCTTTCAGGGCAGTCTGTTCCATTTATCAACCATCTGCTTCATGAAAGAAACTTCCTCACATCCCTCCTGAATTTACCCCAGCCAATCTCCACCCACGTCTGCTAGTCACTATGCCCACGTCCCTAGTGAACACGTCCTCATAATCCACCCTGTTGATTCCTCACAAAAACTTGTACAGTATGTCTCAGTCATAACCCCCTTTCCTTCCTGACCCTTAGTGTAAACATGATAATGTCTGCCAACCTTTCCACATATAACCTCCCCTGTTGCCCCATGATCATCTTTGTAGCCCTTCTTTGTATGGTCTCTATGCAGTCCCTGTCTTTCTTAGGGTGTGGACTCCAAAACTGTGTGTAGTATTCCAGGTACAGTCTTACCAGGGACCTGTACAGGGGCAGTATCACCTCCTTTCTCCTATCATCAAATCCTGTTCCTAGCCAGCCCACCGGTGCAGTGGTAGTGCTACCACCTGTGGCACAGGCTACTGGAGTTCAGGAACAGACCTTGATCATCTGAGACTCGGCTGGGGGGGGGGAGGCTGAGCATCTGAGGACTGCTTCCTTCTCCACGGAGGGAGGGGATCTGGTGTCTGGCACCTTCCTACCCCTTGTAGTTGCTAGGGGAGTTCAATAGTTCAGGATCATTCAGTAGGGCCTATTGGGTGGTTGCTGGTGGCCTCTGCACATCGGGGGCAGGAATGCACACATACGTGCGCTGAGGTCATTGCACAACTGTCTTCATCACAGTGGCTGCAGAGTTAAAAAGGAAAAAACACCTCAGCATGAGCCCAGGGATGCCCAGGATCCCGGCATGAGCTGAAACCCAGACAATGCGGGTGGAATGCACCTTGGCCATCGACTGAAGGATAAAAAAGCACATTAACAAAAATCCCCTTCCTATACATCCTAGAATCCTGTTTGCCTTCCAACAACCAAGCCAGCCGCGCACTGATGCGATTCAGTAACTTGCAGTAAATGACGTCAGAAAATTCTGCAGTAAAAAAGGGCTTAATTGCCATTGAATTACACTCTTCCTTGCAGCATACGGCAGCATTTTGTGAAGAGCTTTTTTTTTTCTTTATATTTTTCCTCCTATGGCTCCAGTGCCCCCACTCCTTCAGGCTCACCTGGGGCTCCAGTTAACCCCTACTGGCCTCTCTTGAGTCCCTCCCCTACATCCTCATATCACAGCCACTCCCGGGGTATCCCGGCGTAACCCTGTACCAGGTGGGTCCCTCTCCTCTGAGAGGGAATGCACCAGTGTGTGGGCTACCTGACACTTCTCTGTTAGGCCCCGGGATGCTGCTGAGGTGGGGGCATGGCTCACTGGAGGACTTTAGTGGTGCCAGAGACCTGGCAGCCATCATCCAGTGGCACTGAGCTGTCTTTTCCTGGTTTACTCCCTGGGGTGGCATACTGATGTCAAGGCAAATGCCGATATCCACCATCTCCTGCATGTACTGGGTGCCGACATCCTGCTATGCCTCCAGCCTCCACTAGGGGCCAGCAGGTGCTGGTATGCAACCCCACCTTCCCCCCCAGAGAAGGAGAGCTGTCTCTGGATGCTCCATCCTCCTCCTCCTCCGGCAGGCCCTCCAGCGAACCGAGTCCGCTCCCAAACCCAGGTTGCCAGTGTCGCAGACAGAAATCCAACTGCTGCACCAATGGGCCAGCCTGAGGAACTTTTTGATGCAGTCCTATCTTTAACCTGGGAATGTTGGTAAATCCAACAAAATTCCTCTGCTTCTACTGCACCAGTCAGAAGCTTCCAGAATGATGTCAACCTGCTGGTGTGCAGTGATTTAGTTGTGTACTCCACCATGGACTATTTGGTGCAATGAGGAGCCTTTCATTAGCCATTTGGCTGCTGTGAGGAGCAAATATTGTTTGCAGTTTCAGTAAGTACTGTAAATGGTCATTCTGTTTTGTTTACATAGTTTTATGCACAGTGTTTGTAATATCAGGTGTATTTTCACAAGCAATACTAGAATTGTTTGTACTGAAAGAGAGAACCTGATTATTTTTTTTTACTGAAGACCAGATGTTGATTAAATTTCAGCAAAGTGAGGGGTCACTGTATATTTTGTATTTTTATGGAAACAAAAACAGAATCTATGTGATTAGGGAGAAACTGCAGAAGCTGGTTGTATAGGGTAGGTAGGATATTGTTCTATTTCATCCATATTACAGAAGGACTGGTTGGTCCGAAAGCTAGAGCACTTTGTTCTTGTTGTTACATCTATGTTGGTCCATTAAAAGGTATCAAATCATTTGCTTCTGGATCCATATTACAGCTGAGTTGTTCACTATATATTTAGGTGTTCACTATAGGGAGGTGTTAATATGCCTACTTAGTGAACAATGACAGCCATCAAAGGTGTTCACTATAACACGGCGTTTGTTACATAGGGGTTCTTTATAGTGGGGGAGCACTGTCTCTATGTTTTCAGTAAAAAGGCCTTTAATACCAAGCACCTGGAACACACTCCAGCTAAGGAATGCTTCCAACTTTCAAGTATTCATGTCCAGTCTTTACAGCCACCTTAGAACTCCCTGTATTTGTTTTGGCCCCATATCCCCCTCTCCCCAACCATGACCATGTTGCTGAACAATGTCCATGCTCTTTATCTGCTGTGGCCCCACTTTGTTAGCGTGCAGTGATTACTGTTTGGACATCCTTACCTTTACAGTTTGTGTACTGCTTCGTATATGTTAGCCTGTATGTAACTGATTCACACTCGACTATGTTCGTATCTTAATGTGTTGACTGCTGCTCTCCTCACTGGGAACCCCCATAAAAACTAGATGCAGCACCAAACATGGTTATCCTGGTGGCAATAATTTCAAATATTAATACAGCCACCCCCCCCCCCCAGATGCTGATGAAAACAGTTGTGAATCACCTTAAAGAAACATGTTATCAGCTCACATCGAAAAGGTTTTATTGTACTGTCTAGTGCCACACTGTAATAGCTTCCTGATCCATGTTGCACACAGAAAACAAAAATGCTCTGAATTATTCCTATGTAACCGGGAACACATCAGAGGAAGGTAAACAACTAATAAGCCACAGGGAGAGGGGGAAGGGACACTAAGAATGACATATTATACAGAATAAATATAATACTAGAGGAAATTGATCAGCGTTTTGTCTTAGGTAAAAACATCAGACTCTATCTCTTTCAGTACAAATGTTGCTTCAACTGCTTGTGAAAATGCACTTAATACTAGACACTATGTGATATAAACCTAACCAAACAATTAAACTAATATTCAAATACTTGAACACAGGACACTTAGGAGCAACTCCCACAACTGCACAGAAAAACGAAAGTAATCCTGACAGAAAGGTTGCAGCAACTGTTGCCTTCCACCAGTGTTATCACCAATATAAGCAAAACCCATTGAACACATCCAGAAATACAATCCCCCACAAAAGACATTTATGCAGCCAGCAATACAAATATTAATAACAAAAATACATACTGTGTAGTGCTTTAAAATGCAGTAAAAAATATACACAGGAGGGTGGAGGGTGGCACAGCAACTGGTACGGTAGAAATCTTTCAACAAAGCTGAATCCTGGTTCTTTAACCACAGACTTGGGCTAAACTATAAAAAACAAAATCGGTGTTGTTTGCCCATGCCCAAAACAATTACAGTGGCCAACCCCTGACCGTACACAACTCTCATCATGAAACGCTTGAGCAGGTCAGCCTGTTCAAATACCTCGGGGTCACCCTGGACTCAGGGCTCACCTACCATGATCACATTCACCAACTGAGTACGGCAGTCAATATACGCATAGGCCTACTTACCCCTTATAAGCACTGTCTCCCCCCAGATGCCCTGTAACTAGCTATTTCCTCCTTGATTTTATCCCTGATTGACTATGCGATACTAATATATGGTGTGGCTGATTACACAGCTCTTCTTAGGGTCAGGTTGTCACTGAATAAGGCCTGACGACTGGCCACTGGTTGTGACCAGCTGACCAATACCTGCACCCTCTACACCCTGACCAACTGGCTCAACTTTGATGGAAGACTGAAATACCAGTCCTGTCTTCTGGCCAAAAAAATCTCAGCTGGCCTTACTCCTTCTGGTCTCACACTGTTTCTCCAGCCTAATGTAACCAGCAAACACACTCAGGGATCAGAGAAATCCCCTTACCATGTTCCTCACTGTTAAACAGCACTGGGACAAAGAACATTTCGCTATAGGGCACCTCTCCTGATGAATTCACTTCCAAAAACCTTACAAATGGAGACTAAACTAAGCCACTTCAAATCCTGTCTTTGTAATTATATTCGGCAGAAAGCTGCCTGTGACTGCTACTGATCTTCCCTGTTACTCAGTTAAATCACCGGACAAAGGTCATCTGCACTTATGCTTGACCTGCACTGTAAAACTTGTATGAGCATTTTTTTCTCCTCACTGTGGCATTGCCCTGCCAGTGTCCTTCTGTAGCCTAGACTCTGCTGCTCTGACCTCTTGTACATAGTACTGAATTGTTTTTGTTTTGTTACCCATTGTATGCCTGCTAATTGTCTAATTTCCTCATGTATCATGTTAGCCAGCAGTTTTGTTTGTTACCACTGTCTGTATCGCTGTACTCCTCTGACGTGGAGCCTTTGTAAAGGAGTCTCTGACTCAAAGGTTTTAATTCCAATATGTTCAATAAATAAATGGGACCCTACAGGGGAAGGAAACAACTCTTGCTGGGGGACTCCATTGTTAGAAGGGTAGAACTGGGGGGAGGGGAGGTAAGGGGCCTGCCTGTTGCCATGGCTTGGAGGGACAGGGAGCGAATCCTCAGGATTGCAGGAGCAGCTGCATGGGGGAAGGACCTGGATGTCACTGTCCACCTAGGGACAAATGACCTGGCTAGGAAAGGGATCAGAGCAGTGCAGGAGGAGGAGTTTGTGGAGTTGGGCAAAGGCCTTAGACAAGTAACATGCACTGTAACCTTCTTGGAGGTGCTGCCTGTCTATGGCATGGGTGAAGCTAGGGTTCTCCGCACCATGGGATTCAATCAATGGTTGAAAAACTGGTGCAGAGCTCAGGGTTTTGGCTTCACTGGGCACTGGGGGTCCACCTGGAAGGATGCAGGCCTATACTGGCGCGATGGTCTGCATCTGTCCAGGAGAGGAACCAGGATCCTAGGTAATAGGTTTAAATGCTTCATTGGCAAGCATTTAAACTAGCCAAGGGGGAGGCACTGAAAAGGAGCGGGGAAATCCTAGCCCCCCCCAAAAAAAATCAGGGTAGTTAGTGAGGTAAACACCAAAGATAAAGAAGTCAATAGGGAGAAGGGCGGGGTAAATAGAGAAAAAAGCAAAGGCAGTAAGGACAGGGATAGGGCAAAAAGGGGTAAGGCCACCAAAACATGGAGAGTAATGAGTACCAATGCCCGTAGTCTAGGTAACAAGCTCCCTGAACTGGTGGCCTTGATGGAAGAGGGATGCCTGGATATTGTGGCAGTCACAGAAACATGGTACACAAAGAACCATGACTGGGATGTCAACTTACCAGGGTACACAATCTACCGGAGGGACAGGGAGGGTAGAAGAGGAGCAGGAGTATCTCTCTATGTAAGGGAAGGGATCAAAGCAACAGAACTAAAGGGTAAACAGGGAGAAGAGGAGGCACTGTGGGTCACCCTGGAGACTGGATAGGGCACCACAATCCGCACAGGGGTTGTATACAGACCCCCGTCTCGGGGAAGGAAATGGACAAGGAAATGATAGAAGGCATCCTTAGGATGGCAGAAAAAGGAGAGATAGTGTTGATGGGGGACCTGAATATGCCAGATGTTAACGGGAGCACCTTTGCTGCAGCCACATCCAACAGCAGGGTCTTTCTTGATGCCCTACATGGGGCATGCCTCAAGCAGCTAGTGTTGTAACCCACTCAGGAGGGAGCAATTTAGACCTGGTATTCTCAAATGGGGACAGAGAGAGTATCTCAGATCTAGAAGTGGGTAGCCATCTGGGAACAAGTGACCACCAAACAGTGTGGTTCACAATAAACACAGCCACAGAGTCAAGCCATACAAAAGTGGGGGTACTGGACTTTAGGAGGGCTGACGTTGTCAAAATGGGAGAGTGCCTCAGAAAAGCACTAGCAAACAGGCAAGAAGGAGGAGTGGAAGAACAATGGGGAAACATCAAAACTGCCATCACAGAGGCAACAAGCCTTTGTGTGAAGCAAATAAACAAATCAAAATGAAAGAAAAAACCACTATGGTTCTCAAAAGAGGTGGCGGGGAAGGTTAGGGAGAAAAAGATAGCATTCACAAGGTATAAGGAAACACAGAAGGGGCAGGACAGAGACATGTACCAGTTAAAGCAGAATTAAGTGGGGAAGATAGTCAGAATAACAAAGGCCTAAACCGAGGAAAAGATAGCCAACTCAGTTAAGAAGGGGAATAAAACCTTTTATAGGTACATTAGGGAGTGAAGAAAAGCCAAGGGAGGGATAGTGGGGCTTAATAAAGGGGAGGGGTGGGCAGAGAGAGAGACAGAGAAAAGCAGGGTTACTGAATGAATACTCTGCTCAGTATTCACTAAAGAGGAGGAAGGGAGGTACCTAATCCAATCAATAGAAGCACTCTGGATAGGGGGGTCGATACCAGTCCATTCACAGAAGAAAGGGTTCTGAAAGAACTCCTAAAACTAAAGGTGGACAAAGCAATGGGGCCTGATGGGATTCACCCCAGAATTCTAAAAGAACTAAGGGGAGAACTAGTGACACCACTGACTACCCTTTTTAACAAATCATGGGAGGATGGTGTGGTACCTAAGGACTGGAGGAGGGTGGATGTGATTCCCCTTCACAACAGTGGGAGCAAATCAGAGGCAGGAAACTACAGACCTGTTAGCCTGACCTCAGTGGTAGAGAAAATTATGAAATCACTTCTGAAAGAAAGAAAGAATTGCTGAGTACCTAGAGGCCAATGGAGCACAGGACCCAAGGCAGCATGGATTCACAGTGGGAAGGTCATGTCAGATGAATCTAATAGATTTCTTTGACTGGGTGACCAAAGTAGTAGACCAGCGAGGGGCTGTGGACATGGCCTACTTAGAATTTAGCAAGGCATTTGACACAGTCCCGCACAAAAGATTAATAAACAAACTATCCAGCCTGGGACTGGGTCCCAAGGTGGCAGCCTGGGTAAAAAATTGGCTGGACAACAGGGCACAGAGGGTAATAGTAAATGGAGTCCACACCGAAGAAAGGGGATTACTAGTGGGGTACCGAAGGGTTCAGTACTGGGTCTAGTCCTTTTTAATATCTTTATAAGTGACAATGCAGAGGGAATGGAATGAAAAGTATGCCTCTTTGCAGACGACAAAAAGATCTGCAACAGGGTTGATACACAGGGGGGTGGAAAGGATGAGCAGGGACTTGATAAGGTTGGGGGAATGGTCGAAAGTATGGCAGCTTGGATTCAATGTAATGAAGTGCAAAGTAATGCACCTGGGAAACAAAAACCCAGGGGAAGGGTACACAGTGTGGGGGGAGGTATTAACAACAACAAAAATGGAAAGGGACCTGGAG
This sequence comes from Neoceratodus forsteri, assembly GCA_016271365.2. Lineage (NCBI taxonomy): Eukaryota > Metazoa > Chordata > Ceratodontiformes > Ceratodontidae > Neoceratodus > Neoceratodus forsteri. The sequence goes on from CM057459.1 coordinate 1,432,182,312, forward strand.
GTAGTCATATCAGATGACCTAAAGGTAAACAAGCAATGTGAGAAGGCAGTAAGGAAGGCTGGGGGAATTCTGGGATGTATAGGGAGAGGCATAACCAGTAGAAAATAGGAAGTTGTTATCCCTCTGTACAGACAGTTGGTGAAACCCCATCTGGAGTACAGCATGCAGTTCTGGAGATCCCATCTTCACAAGGACATAGACAGGATGGAGGCAGTCCAGAGAAGGGCAACTAAAATGGTGCTGGGTCTGTAACAGAAGCCATACAAAGAAAGACTAAAGGAGCTTAATATGTATACCCTTGAGGAAAAGAGGGAGATGAGGAATATGATAGAAACTTTCAAGTACCTCAAGGGAATCAACAAAGTCCAAGAGGGTAGCATCTTTCAGAAAAAGAGATGTGCAAGAACAAGGGGACACAATCTGAAGACAGAGGAGGGACAGCTCAGGGGCAATGTGAGGAAGTATTTTTTCACGGAGAAGGTGGTGGACACATGGAACAGCTTTTCTGAGGAGGTTGTGGGGTCAAAAACAGTGGGGAAATTCAAGAATGCATGGGACAGACATGAGGCAATTCTGGTGGGGGGTAGGAAGAAGTAGGCTGTTGGTTAACTAGGATCTGCAGCTTATCCAATAGGTAGGGAAATGAGCAGACTAGGTGGTCCAAGTGGCCCTTATCTGCCATCAAAGTCTATGTTTCTATCTGACTAAAGCTGCAATCAATGACCACTGACTGCCAACTGTTCAGCAAAGCTGCAGCTCTGGACCCGATTCCGACAGGAGCAATGAATCTAAAGCTGAATGAGTTCTTGCTACAAAAACATTTTATAAGTGGTGTGCAACACTCCAGACATTATATATAACGGCTGGTCACCTAACCCAGGTGCTGAATAAAATACTATGAGGTCACTCAGTGGATTCCTGTTATGCTTCAGATAGTTACATTTCAACATCAGAGGGATATGATGGGGTTGTGGAGAGAGGCAGGACTTGAAAGAATTGCTTGGAACTGTAAGTTGTTGGAATTCTTTGGTAATTGAGTAAGGCCCACTGGGCTCAAGGCCCATTTACAGGAGGTATTCAGAAGTACTGGGGAGATTAAATGACTTGTTCAGGGACACACAGGGCCAGATATTCAAAACTTTGCCCCTGGGCCAGGTTAACACTGCCCGGCGGGCAAACGTATCCCAGAGCACAAAGCAAGCTATATTCAAAAGTAATAGCCCGGGGCAAACAGCTACTGAATATAGCATGGGAATGAGGCCATGCAAACTGGGCTGGGAGTGCAGGGCAAACATAGCCCTGGAATAAGACAGCACTGAATATAGTAACCAGGAAGTGTAAACCACAACAACAACAACACAGTGCACAGCGACGTGAGGGTAGGTAGAGATGAACTATGTGGCCAATGTGTGTGCCAGCAAAAGCGTGGACCCAGTACAGCTGCAGGCAGCAGCAGATGAGAAAGAACAGCGATCTACGCTGTATATTATTCTCTGAACCATTAGCGCGGCTTTAGCGTGGCGCTAAGCTGTTAGCTAGGTGCAAACATGTTAGCCCAGTGCTAAACTTTGCCTTATTCAAAAGTGACATGCAAATGAGCCTACTCAGATAGTCTCTGGCCAAACAGCCACATTAGCATCTCATCATGCCCTGATTTGCATGCAGTTTGCCCAGCGTTACTGCAGAGTCCCACAGTTCCACCTGTAGGTCAGTCTGGAAGTACAGGGGCTGGCCAGGTCCAACCGCAGCTCCACCTGTATGTCAGTCAGGCATTGCATGATGATAGCTGCAGGCTACATGTAAACAGTACAGCATAGCATAGCATAACGTACCCCAGGGGACAACATGGCATAGGCACAGATGGTGGTGGTGCTGCATGCAACCATCACACTGTAGGTCATGCCACAGTGCACAGCAGACACTACAGTAGCAAGGGGGGCTGATGGTGTGAGGGACACAGCAATGCCTATGGTATGTAGGGCAGTGATGACCACTGCACTGTACACAGTGACAAGCCCAGCTTGCAGGTAAGTACTGACAGTGGACAGTACTGTTACACTGTTGTGCGATCCACAGATGCTGCACCTGTGGCATAGGATGCACACAGTGAAATATACATGGCCAGCTGAGTCTGCTGTGGCATTTGTACAGCTGTGAGGTATGTGGCTGGGGGGGCATGTAAGATCCGACAGGCACACAGGTGGTGTCATATTCCCAGTACTGGCACATGTGCTCTGCGTGATGTGTCCCAGCCTTGTGGCCACACCTGGGCTGTGGTGAGGTCTGGCCACCCGTATACCCTCCCCCTCAATGGTCACCATGCCCACAGTGCTACATGTGTGTGCTGGCATCTGTTAGGCACCACAGACGTATGGTTTGCAGGTGTGTGCTATATGGCCACACTATCATAATGTCCCCTGTGGGTTGGATCACCCCTTACTGTCTGTGCTTGGCTGGGACTGGTGGCAGCTGTTGGCATCATGGTGGTGCCATCGGTGAGCAGCATGTGTCCTCCATGTCTGGCATTTTCTAAGTGTCATGCTCTTATGTTAGGGTCGTGCAAACCGCACAAATCCTGTGCAAACACCACGCAATGCACCAATGTCGCTCAAAGCTGTTTGCCCAGGGTTAAGACCAGCTTTTCCTGGGCAGCAATTTGTACCATGCTATGGGTCACTCTAAGTCGCGCTAAACACCTTAGTGCGGCACTAGTCGCTGAATATCTCATTGCGCCTGTATTCATGTTCACTTTGCCCCTTGCATATATTTATGGTTTGCCTGGCGCTAATGCAGTTTGCCTGCGCTATCTGGCCTTTTGAATATAGCAGACCCACGCTAATCCCACACTAAAAACCCGTGCAAAGCTTTGAAAATCTGCCCCACAGTGTGCAAATGGAGGCTGTGGGAATCAAACCCAGATCTGCTGGATGTATCTAGCTCTTTCACAACTTGTTGTGCTAATCTCTAGGCTATATTGGTAGAAAGGAATTAGGTAGGGGATCACAGTTTTGGGTGGATTACATGACTACATCAACTCAATCATATCACTACAGTTACTAAAACTTTTTTTGTGATTAGGAAATGTATTTGATTGGTTTTGGGGAGTAGAGATGGATAAAAATGTTTATGTTAATTCTGTTACTTTCTAATTCATTTCTATACAACTACAAACAAAAGTGAATATGCATGAGGTTAGAGACAATGCATATTTTCTCAAAATACCTGTAATATAAAATACAAGGTTTTTAAGTAAAGACAGTGGGTGAAATGAGACAGAAATTTTTATGTACTTTGTAAAGCCTGTGTTGCTAATTAACAATAAGATGAGGCTACGGTATGAAACAAATGATTTATATGTTTTATGGGGTTAATGAATTAATTATTCATTGTTTTTAATTTCCATTTGGAGGTAGCACTTTTAGCCAGAAAGGCTGGCAAAAATATATAGGACTACCATATCATTCGGTGGAAACTGAAAATTTTTTAAATAAAGGGATATTTTAATTCTAAATTAAAAAAATACATCTTCTGGAAGAATCTCAGTGGGAGGCGGGTACAAACGTACTAGTATCTTAAGATTGAAGATGCACTACAAAGACAGAAAAGAATTTATGGGGGTATATACTACTTTATAGGGAATTAAAATTAAAATTATGATCAGAAACGGGTTAATATTGTGGTTCATATTGGGTCCCTACAGTAAATACATGTCCTAAATGATGGTCAATAAGAATCAGAATGTTCATGTTTGTACTGGCTCTTTTTATGTGAACGAAATAAATAATAAGAAAATGTGTAATAATATTTTTGCATATTTAAGACACAATAATATTAATATCTACTTACAAGAATTTCATCATACACAAAAAATTACAATATGTTAAAAAAACAGTGAGTCAAAAATGCATGGAGTTCCTATCATTCTCAAAATAGTGGGGATGTGAATATTTAGTAAAAAGGTGTCTGGATTTCAAATTTATTGAATGTTTTGTGGATCAAGACAATCATACTATACTACTACTAATGGGTCATACTAAGGTGGAGATTGGAACAAGAAGGCTAAAAGCCCATTTGTGTTCTAGCCTTACCTGTAATATCTTAAATTGGCACCACTAAGTATGTATTTGTCTAGTCTGGTTTTAAACGCATACTTAGTTTTAGCAAGTATTATATCTAATGGCAACGAGTCCCACAAATTTACCACTCTGGTAGTGTATGAATATTTTGTACCATTTGTTCTAAACTTCTTCCCTTTGATTTGTAATGAATGTCCCCCAATTTCTATGTCATTGTCTTCAAAAGTTATAGCTAGATCATACATCAGTCTAGGGTCTCGTAGCACATCATACAGAAAGAGAATATCACCACGTGCTCTACGTGTTTCCAAAGACATAAGTTGTAGAGAGTGTAATCTGTTGTCATAAGATGTATTACTATATCCATCCACTATTTTTGTAAATCGACCCAGTACTTGTTCAAGCTTTTTTCTTTCTGAGATTTTATAAGGATTCCAAACCTGGGTCTATTATTCCAGATGTGGTCGAACATATGACGTTTATAGGGAGATAAGAACACTACTGGATCTTGATACAATATTTCTCTTAATGGACCATATTACCCTGATGGCCCTGTTTGTGGCCTCACTAGCTTCTTCTTGTGTATGGCGGTCGTGCTGGACTAGCCTCTGCTACCTCGTAGTTTGTTTGCTGTAACTTGCCCTATTTTGTTTATTTACTTTTTTTTAGTTCTAAAACATGTTGTTTTAATGTTTTTTCCCTTGCGCCACTCAGTGCTTCTACGGTTGATTACTGCTAACTCTCGGTCATTGGTCCTGTTGTCTCTCTGGTGTGAGCAATGAGTTGTTCTCTGGAAGCTGCTTTTTCACTTTTGCGGTTGTTAACTGCTTACTGCTGGCCGCTCCCTCGGTCTTTACCTCGGCGACTCCTTTAGTGTAATGAAGGAAGTCGCCTTGTGTGAAGCTGTACTTTGACTGGGCTTATTGTTGTGAACAATATGGATTTGAGGAATTAGGTGGCTTATTTTCTGGACTTGTTCCTGATTTGTATGATTTTGATGCTCGTTCATATTGGACCTATGGACTTCGATCGTCATTGCTTGATGCCTGTTTTTTGTATCCTGGATGTTCTTCTGGAGGATCTTACAGCATTTTAGGGGAGAGTTGGATATTTTTGCCGTGAGAGCTGTGAGAGTATTGTATAAACCCCAGCCGAAGGATAGTTGGTGGTGCTCGGAGTACTGTGAGTGGTGGGATCTGATTCATCCATCGGTGTTCTTGTTGTTTTTGGGATTTCTATTTTATTTAATTTGCCTCATTCATTTGAAGTGCTCAGTCTGCTTGGGGAAGGAGGGCTATAGTAGTGGATTTGCCTGTGGGAGGCTCTCACCCCCCCCTTTTCTGTGCCTGGGTGATCTTGGGTTGTGCTGCCTGGGACCGAGCAGGAGCTGCTCTCATTTTCTCTCTAGTGAGTTAGGGGTTATTGGGAGGCTCCTAAGATACACGGGGGTCGGCCATGTTAGTCCGGCCTCAGGATATCTGAAGCTACAGGTCCTGGTAGTATAATATAGCCTGATTAGGTAGTTTGGGTGTGTGGGGGGGGGGAGCCCCTGCTTCTTATGGCCTGGTCTGTGTTTCCATTTATGGGCTTGCACCAAAACTGTATGCAGTTCCCTGTGGCCTGGCCTGGGTATATTTTTGGCCTTATTTGAGATTTCTGCTTCCATTCATGGACTGGTACCGAGACTGTTTGGAACTGCCCTCTGGATGCACAAATTGGATTTTGGTTTCTGTTTTTTTTTTTGAATGCCATTTGATGCTTTATCGAATCCTATTTTCATCTTTTGAAGGAAAGTTTGTGTGGTGAGAGAGCCTCACTATCCTCATATATTTGGATTCTGTGTAAAACTAATTATCACCGGCAGTGAAAGTGCCTAAAACTGCAAATGGACTATTTATATATTTTTGGTTTTTGATTTTTTTCATCCTACCGGTAGTGAGAGGACCTCTGGGATGAAAATTAATTTTGGATTGTTTTATTTTACTGTTATGTTGTTTCTGTTTTCTCTCCTCAGAGCTGTGAGAGGGTCCTGGGTGGGGAAGATTTATTAATTTATTTCTATTTGTTTGTTTATTTTATTATGTTTTTATGGTTGTGTTTTGAGTATGGTGTAGCTATGGATGGGTTTTAGTTTTTTGTAATTTAGGGTAATTCCATTTATGAGGTAACTAGAAATCTTATTGAGGTGTTTAGTATTTAGTTTGTTCCCTGTTTGTGGTTTGTGTTGGTTAGCTTTCCCGGTCGTGCGTTATTCGTCCTCCAATCTCTGCGCTCTCCACCCTTTGCCCCCCTCCAATTTTCTATCTACCAGCACTGTTGGGCACCGTATTGTTTGTAGGAGGATTGGGTGGGTATGGTGGAGTCACCCGGACATTGTTGGAGGGCGAAGGACGAACCTCTCATATAGGGCTGGTTAGGTCCAGAAGATGCCCTGGGATGAAATAGAGTCTGGAATGTGGTGCTCCATGTCTAGTCCTCATACCCAAGGGCACCATCTGTTCGGATTGGCAAGTATTCGGGACGGCTCAGGGGCCCTGTCCAACTCCAACGGTGTTGTGCAATGCCAGATCTGTTAAAAACAAGTCAGCTGTTATTGCTAACTTTGTTGGAACAGCTGATCTGGCTTGCATCACCGAGACCTGGTTGAATGGAAATGCCAGGCCCATTTGGAGGCAGCAGTTCCAGCCGGGTACTCGGATGATTCACGCCAGATTGGATCGCGGGGAATGTGGTCTGTTTCAAGAACGGGTTGGGGCACACGTGTGTACCAATTGAGGAGGCTGAATCCTTTGAGTGTACTGTAGTAGCTGGTGTGGGTTGCAGGAAAGCCCTCGTCTACCATCCACCAGGGGACGAGAGGCGATTCTTGCAGGAAGTGGCAGACTTAGTCGCTGATATGGCATTGGAGTCACCCAGACTGATGGTTCTGGGTGACTTTAATGCTTGGGTCAATGACGAATTCTCATCTTTTGGTCAACACTTCCTCCAGCTGATGATATCGCTGGGCTTCACACAGATTGTTTCTTCAGCTACTCATAATCATGGTCACTCTTTGGATTTGGTTTTTCTCCTGGGGATTGAGGCCTCTAATTTGGTGGTGGAACCTGTCAGTTGGTCTGATCATTACACCGTGGGCTACAATTTTTGTGCTCCCCTTCGTAGGTCTGCCCCAGTGGAGATGGTTTGATACTGCCCTTTACAGGATGTGTGCCCTGAAGACCTGATGGTGGTGTTGAACCTTTCAGAGTTTCCTGTTGCCAGCATGAGCCCGGAGTCGATGGTCCTGGCTTATAATCAGGCCATTTTCTCTGCTCTTGACTCAATTGCTCCTGTCCATGTTCATCCCCTCTGTCTCCGCCCTAGGGCCCCATGGTTTGACGGATCCTTGAGAGAGTTGCGACATATGGGACAGCAGTTAGAGCATTGTTGACGGACATCTGCTCTAGAAGTCGACCGCCTTAGTTTGGTGGGACATTATCAGCTTTACCAATCAGAGATCTCCCATAAGAAGGCAGAATTCCTGTCCAGGGAGATTGCTGCCACTCAGAATCGACCGGCTCAGCTCTTCAGAACTGTGGACAGGCTATGCAACCCAGCGTGTCTCCAGCTCAGTCGAGCTTTTTCACAAAAGGAATGTGATGAGGTCGCTCAATTCTTTGCGAATAAGGTGGCCGACATCAGATCAGAGATCTTCCTGACACACTCTATGGGGGATGCTGTTGATTAGCATTTGGTCACAGTACCCTGGGCCTCCTGGAGTTCCTTTGACCTGCTGAAGTTCGAAGATGTTATGTGGATTGTCCTGGGGATGCGCCCTACGTGCTGTAGTTTAGATTCAGGCCCAAACCTCCCTTATTTTGGGTTGTGGTGAGATCATAGGCCTGTTTCTGGCTCAAATAATCTGGTGTAACCTAGAATTAGGTGAGTTCCCTAGCTCCCTGAAAGAAGCGGTGGTGACTCCCCTGTTGAAGAAAGCTTCTTTGGACCCAGATATTTTTGCCAACTATAGACCTATCTCTAACCTTCCCTTAATTGGGAAGGTTATTGAGAAGGTAGTGGCAAATCAACTAGAGGACCACTTGACCATCCATAACATCTATGAACCTCTCCAATCTGGTTTTCGTAAGAGGCATAGTACCGAGACTGCTCTGGTTCGGGTGCTCAATGATCTCTTGATGGCGAGAGATTGGAGAAACCACTCTATGTTGGTTCTCCTTGATCTCTTCTCAGCCTTTGACACTGTAGACCATGGAGTTTTGCTTGAGCGCCTGAGGTTCATCTGCGGACTGTCAGGTACAGTTCTCAGATGGTTTACATCTTTCCTATCTGGAAGAACACAGAGAGTTGTGTCAGGGATTTATTCCTCTGACCCTTTCTCTCTGCAGTGTGGGGTTCCTCAGGGCTCGGTGCTCTCCCCCATGTTGTTTACAGTGTATATGCTGCCCCTCGGAGACATTGTAAAATGGTATGAGCTGAGGTTTCACTGTTATTCTGATGATACCCAGCTCTACCTGTCTTTTGCCCCCAACCAGGTTAGTGCTCTCTCAGTATTTAATAGCTGCATCGCTGAAATCCATGATTGGGTGAATTCAAGCTGGTTAAAGTTGAACGCCAGTAAGACCGAGGTTATGGTAGTGGACCCAGGTCACAGGATGGACGGGTTGAGGTCTGATCAGCCTTCTGGTTTATTTCTGGGGGGGAACAGATCCTTACCTCTGAACAGGTGCATAACCTGGGACTGGTACTTGACAATAGGTTGACCCTTCATCATCAGGTGTCCGCAGTTGTTAAGTCTGCTTTTTATCATCTTATAAACATTGCCAGGGTGAAACACCTTGTTCCATCTGGTGATTTACCTGTATTGGTCCACTCCTTAGTGATCTCTCGCCTTGACTACTGCAACTCCCTGTATCTGGGGCATCCTGGGGTTGATATCTGCCGCTTGCAGCTAGTGTAGAACGCTGCTGGTAGATTGTTGACAGGGGTATCAAGAAGGATGCATATTACCCCTGTTTTGTGTGATCTGCACTGGCTGGCAATACAGTGGCAGATCACCTTTAAAGTAGGTCTTTTGATCTTCAAAGCCCTGCATGGACTTTGCCCCGACTACTTGAAAGAGCTTCTGATTCCCTACAACCCTGCATGACAGCTCCGTTCAGCTGACGAGGGGTTTTTGGAGGTTCCGAGGGTTACTTTAGAATCTTCTGAGGCCCGGGCTTTTATGTTTATAGCCCCGACCCTCTGGAATTCTCTGCTTCGCCAGCTTCGGGAATGCACGAGCGTGGAGATTTTCAAGTGGGAATTTAAGACCCATCTGTGGAGTCAAGCTTTTATGATCTGAGGTTTTGTTTTTCATTTGTATAGCGCCTTGGTGCTTGAAAGGCACTTAATAAATAAAGTTTTATTATTATTACCCTATGTATATACCTAGGTCCTTTTCGCCATCAGTTTTGCTAAATGGTACACCATCCAGATAATAATCATATTTGTTGTTGAGTCTTCTCTAGTGCATTATTTTGCACTTTTCTTTTTTTAGTTTCATGCCCCATTCATGGGTCTAGAGGGAAATATTGTTCAAATCCTGCTGAAAACTGTTTACTTCATTTACAGTGCTACACGGGCCTCCTAACTTTATATCATCCACATGTTTTATAGTTACACCCTGCAGATTGTACGTTATGTCTGAGGTAAAAACATTAAACAGTGTTGGGCCCAAGATGGTGCCCTGGGAAACTCCACTGGTAATAGACCCCTCCTCAGATACATGCCCATTAATTGAAACACACTGTCTCCTTTCAGACAACCAGTCCGCTACCCAGTCAACAGTGAGTGCAGTTATACCAATCTTTGTCATTTTATCTATTACTGCCCAGTGAGGCACATGGTCAAAGGCTTTAGAAACGCCTAAATTATATTATATTAGTGAAAGGTCCCTTGAATGGTAAATATATTTGGTTCGGTTTATGGACTGTTTGTTGAATACAATAACTTTTTTTTTTTAAAAGTGACACAGGGGCTTTTTAAAGGTGATAGGAAACCATTTCTACACCTCTAGATGCCCTCCAGTTGTTCTTTCAGTGTCTGTAAAAGTTTCCGAAATGTTTTTCCCTTTTTTGTTAAATTAATAATCTAACTTTGTTACCTTTGAAACTATCCTGGCTCCCTCTCTCCTCAGCAGTTCCTGTCCTCTCTTTTCATACTGCTTGAACATTTTATGACATCAATAACAACATTCCAAGCCATTCAGATGAATAGCATCAAACGGTGTTATTGATGTCGCAGACTGGCTTATAAATATGAAAATGAAGAGCTGTAGCTAGTGAGTAGAGTGGAACTCTTTGTAGATTTGAAAGCACCCGAGAGCTAGATTATTTATTTATCAAAAACTGGTCAATGTATATCGGAATACATTACTGGCATGCAAAGGAAGATGGAAGGGTAGTTAACTATGTAAAAATCATTTCCTATCTCCTTTAAACTTAAAGGTGATTGCACTATACTAGTTGGGAGATTTTAATGCATTCTATAATACTGATTTAGACAAAACAGGTCCGATATTCAGTAGGGTGCAAAGCGCAGAGCAAATGTTTGCGCTGCACTTTGTAACTGCCAAGGGGACACTGGATGGTGTATTCAGTCGGGCACTAACCGACTGAATATGGGGCCATGTCGGGGCAGCATTAAATCAGGTAGTGCTGCCCCGAAATGGTTCCTGAAGTTGGCCCCAAGGGTAGAGAGTGGTGGAGCGCTATTAGCAATTTTCAAAGGTACCCATGCAAATGAGTCTTTTGGGCATGCAAGGTGCTAAGGGGCCTTTTGCATTCCCATTATGGGTCCATCTGCATGGGTAGCAGAGGCAGGTAGTGCAGTGTCACCCCCCCAGTCCATGATAGCTGTAGCTGTCCCTCGTGCTAGTGGTTCCCCTCCCTCCCTCCGATTGGCAGCCCCGAAGAATAAATATTCCCTGCTGATAGTGGTCCCCTTCCCTCCAATCACCAGCACCCAGGTAAAATATTAATCCTGGTGCAATTGCCCCCTCCTCCGATGCGCCAGCCTTGAAGAACATAATATTCCCTGGTGATACTGGTCCCTTCCCACTGATCGTTAGCCCTGATGTAAAAATAATATTCCCTGGTGCTAGTGGTCCCCCTCTCCCTCTGATCGCCAGCCTTGGAGAACAAATAATATGCCCTGATGGTAGTGGTTTCCCATCCCTCTGATCACCAGCCCCAAAGTGAAAAGACTGGTGGTAGTGTCCCCCCCCCACCAATCACCAGCCTAGAAGTAAAAAGTTCCCTGGTTCACTGCCCCCCCCCCCATGGCACCGGGCACCCACCCATTCACCTTAGTGTTATCTGCAGTGCAGCGGGTGCATATGTCAACTGGCACAGCTCTCATCACAACTCTTCAACTGGCCACCATATGTCTGATGTCACCCTGTCCTATAAACAGGAGGCATGCTCCCTGCCTGGACTACAGCGGCCAGCCAAGGAGGTGTGAGGAGGGCTGTGCCAGTCATTGTATGTACCCATGGTGCCACAGATAATGCTAAGGTGAGTGGAGGGGTGCCCGGTGCTGCAGGGTTGCCCAATGGATGCCAGGGAGTTGTTTTTTTTTTACTTTTGGGCTGGTGATCAGCAAGGGAGGGACACTACCACCAGGTATTAGTCTTTTTACTTCAGCGCTGCCGATCAGAGGGAGGAGGAACCACTACCACTTGGGCATATTATTTGTTCTTCAGGGCCGGCGATCGGAGGGAGGGGCACCACTACCACCAGGGAATATTATTTTTACATCAGAGTTGGCGACTGGAGGGTAGGGGGACCACTAGCACCAGGGATTAATATTTTTACTTGGAGGCTGGTGACTGCAGTGAGGTGGGACCAGTACCACCAGGGATTCTTTTATTATGTTAGGGGCTGGCAATTGAAGGGAGGGGAGACCACTACCACCAGCGAATATTATTTTTAAAGTCAGGGCTGGTGACTGGAGGAAGTGGGGACCACTAGCACCTGGGATTAATATTTTTACTTGGTGGCTGGTGATCAGAGGGAGAGGGGACCAATACCACCAGGGATTCTTTTATTACATTAGGGGTTGGCAATCAGAGGGGGGAACTACTAGCACCAGGGATTGTTTTTTCACTTAGGGACTGACAAAGGCTGGCTGCCATGAACCACAGGGGTGGGTACGCTCCCCCAGCAGCCAACCAACTGGTTGGGAGCATTACCTCTGGCAGCCACTAGGATTGCGTTTAGTAAAAGGAGGTTATCATTGGCAGTATTTTCACAGTACAAAAGGACCGCACAAAACCCTTTTGCGTCGTGCAAATCTGCTAAATATTGGCTTGCACCGATATTCCTGTTTCCGCCCCACCATTTGCATACCCCCCTCCTTTTTGGTTTCCACGGGCACTCACCTGTTTGCCAGCACAACAGAGCCCTTTCAATACTGGGCTCTAGCGCAAAGCCTGGTTTGCATGGGAAAACATCACTTTATGCCCGGACAAACCTTTGAATATTGGGCTGAACATCTATTGCAACAAATGAGGATGGAAGAAATACATTATTGTTATTTTTATTATTAGAAAATGGTCGATGTGCTCCACGAAGACTTATGAATTTTGATTCTAAAATGTTTACCTTGGCCTGGATATTCAAAGGGGTTGTGCCTGGCGCAACAGGGTTGCACCATGCGAGACCCCCCAATGCGTCCTGCTGTGATATTCAAAGGGGCAGGCTGCGCGGTGCAACCCCATGATGTGCCAGGGTGCAGTGTTAATGTATGCAGCACAAATACAGGGGACATGCCCATGCATATGCGGCACATCCTGATATGCAGCCCAGGATGTGTGGCGCATATGCTGGCACAACCCCTACATGCACTGCACACTGGTGCACAAAGTTGAGATGAAAAAAAAGGCTCAAATGCTGGCCACCCACAGGCGGGTGGCTGTAGTGCCTAGCACAACACAACAGCCGCCAGTCATGGGTGGCCACCCGGCCAGCAGGTACACCATCCACAAGCACCCTGACTTGGTAGGCATGTGCCCTTCCCCTGCCCTGTCGCCTGATCACGGGCTGTTGTAATATTAAGATTCCTTGGTGGTCCAGTGGGAAGCCCCTCTTGCCCAATCGTGGGCAGTTGTAATATTATGATCCCTGGTGGTCCAGTTGGAAGCCCCCCTATGCCCGATCGTGGACTGCCATTCCCAGACAGAGTTACCTGGTGGCCAGTGGTACCCCCTCCCACCCTCCCACAGGGTCCCCACCACCCAGCACCCCCTTCCTGTCATCGGCGGGCAGCAGCACCCGCCCATGCCTCCCGGCCTCCCATGAAATGACAGCATACAGTACGCTCTGTATACCTATTGGTCCATTACGTGGACCAATGAGGCGTCTGGGGCTATACTGTCTGGCGGTCATTCTCTGATCAGCTGGGCGGCATGTGGGCAGATGCTGCCGCCCGCCGATAACGGGGGCTGGTGGGTAGGAACTCGTGGAAGGGGTGGGGAAGGGGTACCACTGGCCACCAGGTAACTCTGTCTGGGAACGGCAGCCCGCAATCAGGCATGGGGGGGCTTCCTTCTGTACCACCAGGGAACATAATATTACAAATGCCCACAATCAAGCAAGGGGGTCTTCCCACAGGACCACCAGGTATTCTTACTATTACAATGGCCGGCGATCGGGCGTACAGGAGTGGGGGGGACTGCAGTGGCACATCAGGGCGTCGATCCCTGATGGCTGCAGCTTGGCAGGGCACCAGACGCAATTAGCCGGGGATTGGCTCATCGCATGCAAATGGGGCCATAATGACATGCAAATGACCCCATTTGCACCTTGCATGCATAATGGCCTCATTTGCATGACTCAGGTTGAATATCGCGGGTGATGCGCCTGGTGCAACTGCACTTACACTGGTGTATCCCCCTGCTCCTTTTCATTGTCTTGCGCTGGCGCAGTGCCACTGCGCCACGTGCAGTGTGTGTGCCCTCTGTGCCATATTCAGCGGTGCTGAGCCATGATGCAGCATCGTTGAATATCGCCTGGTCCATGCCCTGGTGCAGCCCTGTTGTGTTGTGCCCAGGCTTGCGCCACTGCCCAGCGCAGTCTGACTATCCAGACCCTGGTTTTCAAAACAATTCAGCACAGCTTCATAAACAGACTACATATTTTGTTCCATCCAGATGAATCAAACAGTTGAAAAATCCCACATAGATAGTATTTATTTATAGGACCACACCTTGGGAACTTTATACTTTATCCCATTTATAGACAAAGGGTAAGGTCTTGGTAATTTAACAATGTGCTATTAAGACAGCCAGAAATTGTGACACTAGTTAAAACTGCAATAAGTGAATATTGAGAGTTTAGTTAAGGTCAAACAAAAACATATTGTAGAATTATGGGATGTCATGAAAGCTACTTTAAAGGAGATTGGAAATGAATGTGGTTTAATTTTACCTGTTAAATAAATCATTACTATTTAAAAATGACTTTTGTGTATCTTTTTTATGGGTTAAATGAGCAAAACAACATTTGCATGTACCATGCACTTTTTTAACTGCCTAACAGCTTCCCGCTGTATATTTTTTTATTGGGATTCAACGCATGGCAAGCAATGTCCACATCACAGACTCCCAATACAGCATGCAGCCTGCTTTAACTGCAGATCCAGTAAAGGTTCATGCTGCTGTGTACGTAAAGGCTGGGGTAGTTTGAAAATCACACCTCTAAGGCCACCTGCTCACCATCCCCGTTTCCTCCTCGGTCAGTCACATTACCAAAATGCTGGTAAAGGTAACTGAAACGTAAGTTGGCTCTCGATGCAGTATAACTGTTTATTTTGAATCACGCCCACTCTTTCATGAATTCCCTTGTGTGCAGTGAGTCCCTCCCTAACCTAACCTGTAATTGTAGTGGAACCTAACATTTAAATTTTGTTACATGCAGTATTTAATGTTCACAGCAAATATTCTGTGAAAAACACTGCCCATCTTTCACATCCTTGTGTGCCGCTGACAGATAAATATAGACCCCAAAGCAGAAAGCGCGGTTTGCATCAGCCAGTAGGTGGCTGACAGAGGAGGTGACAGGAGGGCTATGTCGGTTGCTCAATAGTTACCATGAATACAGTATAATTAAAACTTATTTGGAATGTACTGTGTTGTCTTCCCCACACAGGTTGGATGCTTACCTCCATCTCTGTACTACGATCAACCTCCTCTGAGCTACTTATTATTTTTTTTTTTTCCGGCTGGCGCGGTCTTCACTCCACTTGCCCTCTGCCAACTGAATCAGGGCTGGGGAGCAGTGGAAAAGGCTGCAGGTGCAAACTTTGTGCCAAAAGAAAGTTTTCTGCGCTGGTGCTCCATGCTGTCCTAAAAGAAAGAAAACATGCGCTTTTCTGGCCGCCAAGATAAGGTGGCATGTTGAATTCTCTATCCAGGCCGCAGTCTGAAGAATGAGGGGAGGACAGGCAAATGGACTCCTTGACCAACTTGTTTGCCGCAAATCACAAATTTGTGCTCCCTGTTATGTGGCTAGTTTGCTGCAAATTGTTGATCTCGGTTATGCGGCTTGTTTGCCATGTACTGCATCCTATGGGTAGAAACATAGAAACATAGAATTTGACGGCAGATAAGGACCGCTTGGCCCACCCAGTCTGCCCATTTTCCTACCTAATAGATAAGCTGCAGATCCTAGTTAACCAACAGCTTACTTCCTCCTACACCCCACTAGGACTGCCTTATGCCTGTCCCATGCATTCTTGAAGTCCCCCACTGTTCCTGACTCCACGACCTCCTCAGGGAGGCTGTTCCATGCATCCACAACCCTCTCAGTGAAAAATTACTTCCTCACATTACCTCTGAGCCGTCCCCCTCTATCTTCAAATTGTGCCCCCTTGTTCTTGCACATCTCTTTTTCTGGAAGATGCTACCTTCTTGGACTTTGTTAATTCCCTTGAGGTACTTGAAAGTTTCTATCATGTCCCCTCTCTCCCTTCTTTCCTCAAGGGTATACATATTAAGCTCCTTTAGTCTTTCTTCGTATGTCTTCTGGTGCAGACCCTGCACCATTTTGGTTGCCCTCCTCTGGACAGCCTCCACTCTGTCTATGTCTTTGCGGAGATGGGGTCTCCAGAACTGCACACAGTACTCCAGATGGGGTCTCACCAACTGTCTGTACAGAGGGATAACAACTTCCTGTTTTCTACTATTGATGCCTCTTCCTATGCATCCCAGTATCTCCCCAACCTTCCTTACTGCCTTCTCACATTGCTTGCCCACCTTCAGGTCATCTGATATAATTACCCCCAGGTCCCTTTCTATTTTTACTGTTGTCAGTATCTCACCCCCCATTGTGTACCTTCCCCTGGGTTTTTGTTTCCCATGTGCATTACCTTGCACTTTTTGCATTGAATCTGAGCTGCCATACATTTGACCATTCCTCCAACCTTGCCAAGTCCCTTCTCATCCTTTCCACTCTATCTTGTGTATCAACCCTGTTGCAGATCTTTGTGTCATCTGCAAAGAGACATACTTTTCCTTCCAGTTCCTCTGCAATGTCACTTATAAAGACATTAAAAAGGACCGGTCCCAGTAATGAACCCTGCAGTACCCTGTTAGTAACCCTCCTTTCTTCACTGTGTACTCCATTTACTACTACCATTGGGTGCTTTAGTTGCTGTGTCCTTTACCACTGCTAGCCAGCCCTGATTCAATTCAGCAAAGGACAGGGGATGTAAAGACCATCAGTGGCTGCCAGTCATACAAAAAAAAAGGAGCTTGGGGAGGTTGATCATAAGAGATGGAGGTAAGCATCCAAACTGTGCAGGAGAGACACAATACAATACATTCCAAACTGTATTCACATAAACTATTGGATAGCCCTCAGGTCCCCCCACATAGTGATCGGCTTCAGCTCAGACTAGATTTTTTCACCAGCTGACATACAATTGTTTTGCCCCCTCTCCCCCTCCCCAGGCCTCAAGCAAAAAATGACCACTAAGATATTCAAACCGTTTACCCTGATGTCCCGTCAGTCCGCACCCAACCATTGTATTTAGTTAACCCCCCCTCCCCTCCAAGAAGCTTAGCTTACCTTTGTGTCATTCATTTGGCTCAGCAGTACTATCAACCTCTGCCACTCTCCCCAACCCTGTTTGAATATCTTTGCGGGCAGGGGAATGTGAGACTGCTGCTTTGCCTGCATGGAGAAAAGCCGGCCTGCTGTTGTGTTTCATGTTGACAATTTTCTGATGGTGGTGCTGGTGGTGGTGGTGGTTGTAGACTCCTTGAAGGGCTCACACACTGCAGGTGAAATTGGTGGAGTGAGGCATCTTTTGCCTTTTTTGTACTATTGCGGGGGGGGGTGGGGCAAAACAACTGGATGAAACTAATCGCCGGACAGGGGCCTGAAGATGTTCACAGGTTGCTGGATGTAGTCGGGCATCTTTAACATCAAGGGGAGTCAACCAGCCTTTTTTGCACTTTAGAGCAGTTCCTGACTGAAGAGGTACTGTAAGGTGTTCTTTCACTAATAAAAAATGTGCTACTTCTCAAGCATTTGTAAGGCGATTGGCCAAGAAAGAAGGGGCTGAGCTAAACTGCAGCCGATTGCTGGTCTCCGAATGGTTTTATTTTTTTTTCAGTCGACAGCTTGTATTAATGTCAGGGGATGCAAGTCCATCAGCATTTGTGCACTGTTGGGTAGTTGCTGAATGAAACACTGGAGTTCAGTGCACACCTTATGGTCATGCTGAATTGGAGTTAGTGATGTCAGCAATTCAAACACAGACACGTGCTGACTCCCGTTATGGAAAATCAATCTGTGAAGCCAGAGGTGGCTTCAAAAATATAAAGGCCATATAAAAATGCACTGTAAAGAAAAGACAAACACACAGGCCATTGCTTTTTACTTCTAATTTATTTAACAGTGCTAAACATTGATAAATCATTTCCTATCTCCTTTAAAAGGGGGTGATTACAACTTATCAAATAAGAGACAATAGAGAGCTAAATAACAAAATTGATATATTTATTTAAAAGTTTGGTGAGGCACACTTGGCCAAGGCTCATTTCCAGGTACAACCTGTGGGAAGGGGAAATGGGATAAAACCAGTTAGGCAGTTACAAACAAATGTTGTGTAATATAAGCAGTTTCACGTGCAATACAGTGGTTAACAAACTAGCAGTAGGAATACACTAAGGTATATGGCAACACTGCTGTACATAAGAGTCATAAAAATTTTACAAACGTTTGCAGCAGGGGAGCACAGAAGATTTAATTTGGATGAGGTGAGCCCTCATTCAAGAGAAAGAGAGGGTGCGGGCAGTGTGAGGGCACATTTGAGGGGGTAGGGTTAGCATACAAACATACGAAATTTGCCAACAGATAAAGGCCTAGAGGTCTATCAAGTCTGCTTGAATGTGCAGCTAGCACCCCTTATTCTGCAGCTGCCCCTCCCTTCCACCCTTCCTCTTCATTGACCCGCCCCCTTGTCCTGTCCCATCCCCTTTTGAAGCAGTCCACTGTGCTACTGGATACCACTTCTGCAGGTAACACATTCCACCCAGCCACCACCCTCTCTGTAAAAAAGAGTCTCCTCGTCCCCCTCCTGAACCGTCCCCCCTCCAGTCTCATATCATGGCCCCTGGTGTCCCTCCCCTCCCTTACTTTGAACAGCCCTCTGTACCTGTCTTGTTTATTCCTTTCATGTACTTAAAGGTTTCAGTCATGTCCCCCTGTCCCTCCTCTCCTCCAGTGAGCACATGTTCAACTCCCTCAGCCTCCTCTCGTATGATAAGTCCCCCAGCCCCTTGATCATCTTTGTCGCCCTGCGCTGCGCCCCCTCCAGTAACTTAATGTCCCTCTTCAGATACAGGTGCCAGTACTGCACGCGGTACTCCAGATGCGGTATAACTAATGACCTATACAGTGGCAGAATCACCTCCTCCCTCCTCGAGGATATACCCCTTGCAATACAACCCAGCATTTTGTTGGCCTTCGCAGCTGCCTTTCTACATTGTGCCGAGTTGTTCATTGACCCTGTAATGAGCACCCCCAGATCCTTCTCCTCCTCTGTCTGGGCTAGCTGCACTCCCCCCAGCTGGTAACTCCTCCTTGTGTTCTTCATCCCAAATTGCAGCACCTTGCACTTTTTGACATTAAACCCCAGTTGCCAGGTGTCTGACCAGGTTTCAAGCTTTGCCAGATCATCCTGCAACCCCTGCCATCCCCCTAGCAGAGAGGGGAGAAGTGGGCAGGAGAGGAGGGAGGAGAGGAAGGGGGACGAGACAAGGAAGTGGACTAACTGCCACTTTAGGCATAGTAGACTTTAAATACAGAGATAGAACTGTTGGATCAAAAAAAATAGTTCAAGGGGATAAACAAGCTTTGTTAGACAGGCAGAGTAAGATGAATGGAAAAAGAGCAATATTGACTAATGAACTAGAACAAAAGCACATTAAAAACAAGCATTTGTCAATGCCGAATGTTTGCTTGCTGGCATTGGCAGTGGTAGTGTAGAAGTTACAGAGCTGCGTAATAGGAATGGCAGTGAAGTACTGAACTGAAGCCAACCCCACCAACACCCTGCAGAGAGTGACAGGCATTGGGGTGTGCCTTTGGGTCGTCAGGCATAACGGCCACGCCATTTCACCACACCCCACCCTGCAGACACTGACAAGTGTCACGGTGTTCCTTGGGGTCTTTGGCCCTTATGCGCACCCCATTCCACTAGGAAATATGGTGAGATGGGTGCGATATAGGAGAATGGGGTGAACTTTGGGGCCAAAGAGTCCAAGGCATACCTCGATGCCTCTCACTGGCTGCAGGGTGTGGAATGGTATGAGCATTACAGGCAAGAATCCCAAGTCACACCCCTGATGCCTGTCATTCTCTACAGGGTTGGGCGTTATGGTTGGAAACCCTAATACCTCAGGCATTTGTTGGTATTTTCACTCCAAATGTTTAACATGGTTTTTTTGTGACCCCACCTCATGAACAGGGGGAATATCAGTTTGTTAGCCGAAAGCTGCTTATGCACAGTGACTACGGCATTTAGCACCACAGGTGCAAAAACATTCCGAACAGGATGTAAAAAATGACAGCTGTACTGTTCATGGGGAAGTGTAAAAAATGGCAATGTTGCAAATCTGCAATAAAAATATTTAAAACAATGGTGAAGTCACGAGCGTACATAGAAACTGTGCAACGCACACCCGTAATATAATTAGGTTGGGGATTTTTTTACAGCAGATTGTCAGCTCAGGCATTTTGGTGCCTCCGATCATGAACAGTATCACTGTGATTTCTTTATCTGTCCCGAACAATGATTTCCCACAGCGACCACGCATCTCCTGCGTTGAAAGTGAAAACACCGCCGGCCATGTTGTGAAAAATGACAGCTGTACTATAAATAAGAAGTGTGGAAAAATGACACTGGTGAAAATCTGGACTTAAAATATTACAAAGTCATGAACTTACTAGGGTGCATGGAAACTGCAAATGCTCACTGTAACACAGTCATTTTATGGACTTTGTCACCAAATTTTCAACATAGCCATTTTAAGACCTCTGCTCATGAACAGTGTAACTGTGATTTTCTTAATCTGTCCCAAACATTGCTTCGCGACACCAACAGCACCATTGTGCGCTACATGTCTGAAACACATTTGGGCGGCATATAATGCAGCTGTACTGTTCGCAGAAGTGTGATAAAATGGCAATGTTGAAAATCTGGAGTATAATATTAATTCGTAAACTTACGTAGCATGCATAGGAACTGCACAACCTTAACGAAAACAATCATTTTAGAATTTTTCAATTTCAACATAGCCATTTCAAGACCTCTGCTCATGAACAGTGTCACTGTGATTTTCTTAATGTGTCCCATACATTGATTTACGCACATCGACTGCGCCATTGTGCGCTACATGGAACACATTTTGGGCAAGATGTGAAAATGACAGCTATACTGCCCATAAGAAGGTGTGGTAAAATGGCAATGTTGAAAATCTGGAGTGAAAATATTGAAAATTCATGAACTTCTGATCTCGTAGGAACTGTGGCGATGCGCTCATAAAACAGTCATTTTGAGATTTTTCACCAAATTTTCAACATAGCCATTTAAACCTCTGCTCATGAACAGCGTCACTGTGATTTTCTTAATTTGTCCCGTCATTGATTTACGCACCGACTGCGCCATTTATGCGCTACATGGAGGAAACATGTTTTGGGTGAGATGTGAAAATGACAGCTGTACTACTCATAAGAAAGTGTGGTAAAATGGCAATGTTGAAAATCTGAGTGAAAATATTGAAAATTCGCAAACTTCGATCGTAGGAACTGCATAACGCACACTCGTAAAACAGTCATTGTTAGGAATTTTTTCACCAAATTTTCAACATAGCCATTCTAAGACCTCTGCTCATGAACAGTATCACTGTAATTTTCTTAATTTGTCCCTTACATTGATTTTGCACACCGACTGCGCTATTGTGTGCTATATGGGCAGAAACACATTTTGGCTCAGATGTGAAAAATGACAGCTGTACTACTCATAAGAAGGTGTGGTAAAATGGCAATGTTGAAAATCTGGAGTGGGAATATTGAAAATTCGCAAACTTCTGGCGTCTGGGAACTGCTGCACGCCTAAATAAAAAAGTCGTTTGATTTTTCCACCAAATTTTCAAAATAGGCTTGAGAGCCCACCTTATGAACACTGGTAGTGTCATTTCGTTAATCGTTCAAAGGTGATTTCGCAGTGACTGCGTAAATCACCCTTCGGGCCCGAATAACGCCATGACAGTGACAGCATTCATGAGAAGGGGTCCCAAAAACCCCATGTTGAAAATTTGGTGCAAAAATTCCAAAAAATGCCTGAGATATGCAACAAAGTTGAAAAAACCCTATCTATCCCATTATACAGCTTACCGGCATTTCCTCAGTTCGCGGTCGGCTTTGAAGAGTGCAGACGTGTTCCCGGTCCACCGAAGATCGTCACGCCGAGGTCCGGAGGTAAGTATGGGGTGAGGTGTGGGGAGGCAGGGTGCACAGTGGGTGAGGTGCGGGTTGTGGGGGCGGGAGACTGCGTGGGACTGTTTTTCTTTACAGGTTGTTTTCTTTTAATGAGCGGCGGGGACGTTTGCCGCGCTGGGTGGGCTCAGCATGGCACAAGGATGGCTGTGGGGCCGTGGGGCGATGGGGATTGGGCACCCCGTCGGCCGCATCTATTGCCACGCTGGGTGGGCTCTCAGCGTGGCACCCAGTACTCGGGGTGAGGACAGTGGAGCCAACAGGGGTGGGCACCCCATCAGCTATTCTATGAGTTGCCACGCTGGGGTGGGCACCCAGCGGCGCGTGGCATGGAGGGCTTTGGGGAGCGCAGCACAGCCGACTTGCATTGGGCACCCCTGCCGCCATACGTGTGTTTGGGGAAGCACGCAGTATGCGGCGTATGCTTCGTGTGTGTGTGTGTGCGTAGTGGGTGTGTAGGAGCGCGCATGAGCAGGCGATATCTTATCACTGCTCACTGGAAGTAGCTCCCCTTTCAACTGTATGCCACCGTACTTTTGGAGCTTGTCATAGACAGCTCCAGCATGCATTGGCGGACTGGGGCAGCGCCTGCCAACACACTGACTGAACTGGAAGAGGGGGTGACACACCTCCGAAAACTCGGATGATGGCACTATGTTTCTTGCACATGCGTGCAAGCAAACATAATGAGATGCAATATATACAAAAATGGGGACAAAACTGGGAACCTAGAATATAATCACACATGGTCAAACTACAAAAGGAGAAAATATTATATTTAATATAAAGCCAAATTCTGGATTGGTATTAGTTAATGACTGTGACATTGCAGAAGAATTCATGAAATATTATGAGACAATTTATAGATGAGAATTAATAGTAGATAAGAATGCAATAGAGGAATATACAAATGTGGCCATTCAAAATACAATAAACTTAGTTTCAGATACTTTTTCTATTTTGGATATAAAACAAGTAATACGCAGCATGAAGAAGGGAAAAACTCCCAGAACTGATGTTTTAACAGCTGAATTTTTATTAAGTTTCAAGACGAATTGGATCCTTGGATAGTTGGATTAATTCAGGAGATACAAGAAGGGAAATACCACCTTTAACATTAGCAAATGTAGGAGTAGTATTATTGCCTAAGAAAAATAAAGATAATTTGGTAACACAGAAACATATACGTTGATGGCAGATAAGAAACACAAGGCCCATCCAGTCTGCCCATTTCTTTTTCTGCCTTATGAATGTGCTATAGGCCTGTACTCTGTCAATGGCCTATCTATTCATACTCATCTGTATTGCTCCCTTATGCCCATCCCAAGCCTGTTTGAAGCCCTGCACTGTATTCATAGCCACCACTTCCAGAGGTAGGCCGTTCCATGCATCCACCACCCTTTATGTGAAAAAGAACTTCCTCACATTACCTCTTAATCGGCCTCCTTCTAATCTCATGCTGTGTCCTTTTGTCTTGCTATTTTTCACCTTGTTAATGCCCTTAAGATGTTTGAATGTTTTGATCATATTACCTGTCTCCCTCCTTTGCTCTAGGGTATACATATTGAACTCTATTAATGTGTCCTCATATGTTTTCTGATGCAGTCCCTGCACCATTTTGGTTACCCTTCTCTGGACTGCCTCCATTTTGTTAATGTCTTTGTGCAGGTGGGGCCCCCAGTACTGCACGCAGTACTCCAGATGGGGCCTAACCATTGTCTTCTGAAGAGGGATTATCACCTCCCTCTTATGACTTGCGATATCCCTACTAATACACCCCAACATCCCTCTAGCCTTACTTACTGGTTACTGATTTAGTGGTCTGCTTGGATGATTTCAGGTCATCTGTGATGATGATGCCCAAGTCTCTTTCTTCCCTTGTGATTGCCAGCAACTCCCTTCCCAACCTATAGGCGGCGTCAGGGTTTCTCTTCCTTATGTGCATTATCTGGCACTTCTTTGCATTAAACCCCATTTGCCACTCTTCAGACCATTTTGCCAGTTTATCCAGATCTCTTCTCATTCCGCCCACCCCATCTGGATCATCTACTCTGTTGCACATCTTGGTGTCATCTGCAAACAGACAAACCTTACCCTCCAGTCCATCTGCAGTGTCACTGATGAAGATATTGAAGAGGACTGGCCCCAGGACCGATCCCTGAGGACCCCACTTGTGACTTGCATCTCTTCTGACTGTGTGCTGTTTACAACCACTCTCTATTTTCTGCCCACCAACCAGTTTGCCACCCAGCTGACCAACTTCTGACCCACCCCGAGCCTACCCAGATTATTAATCAGTCTTCTATGTGGAACAGTATCGAAAGTTTTGCTGAAGCCAAGGTAGGTGACATCAACTGCTCCCCCTTGGTCCACCACTCTGGTTATCCAGTCAAAGAAATCTATGAGATTAGTCTGACAGAACCTTCCTGTTGTAAACCCATGCTGTTTTGGATCCTGCCTGTGCGCCTATGGATTCCAGGTGTTGCACTATCCTTTTCTTAAAGGAGTAGTCCACCCAAAACTTGCAAAAAATATATGTTGTGCTTGAGTGTTTTAATTTGTATGTGAAGTTTTAGTGTTTCCTTCCCTCTGACTGCTATTAGGAGTATTTCCTAAATTAGCCTGCTAGCTTTATACTAGTTTTACGACCCCTGGGGATCTTCATCCGAGACAGCTTAATTGTATTCCTTGTTCCCACAGTGCATCTTGTCTCATGTGATAGTGATGTAGCAGAGACCCAACATTCAGCACACACATGCCAAACAAACTAAATATCTTGAAAGCTTTGCAAGCTGTACAAAAATTACCAGCAGCAAAGCTCTTCAGGTCAGTAAGACCTTTATGATGAGGGTAGTCACTAAGCTGAATTCTATAGATTTTAAAATATAGCCATCTCTACTGTTGTGAACTGATTGTAAAGCAATGCTTTCTGCTGGATTTATGGTCTCTGCTACATCAGTGTCACATAAAACAAGGTGCACTGTAGGACAAAGGAATACAATTAAGCTGTTTCATATGGAGATCTCCAGTGGTTGTAAAACTACCCTAAAGCTGGTAGGCTAATTTAGAAAAACTCTTTATAGCAGACAGAAGGAAGGACACACAACAACTTAACATACAAATTAAAACACTCTGCACAACATATGTTTTTGCAAGTTTTGGGTGGACTACTCCTTTAAGGAGTGCCTCCATAATCTTGCCCACTACTGAGGTATGACTGACTGGTCTGTAGTTCCCTGCCTCCTCCCTGCTACCACTCTTGTGGAGCAGGATCACATGAGCCCTTCTTCAGTCTTCTGGGACCTCTCCTGTGCTCAGAGACTCACTAGACAGTTCTGATAATGGCTCTGCTAGTTCCACCCTTAGCTCCTTTAGTACCCTGGGATGTATGCCATCAGGTCCCATTGCCTTGTCCACCCTGAGCTTATCGAGCTCTTGTAGGACCCTTTCTTTTGTGAAGGGACTAGTGCTTACCTCCCACCCCATGTGAATGGTGCTGAGCTGTGGGCCCTGCCCTACCTTCTCTTCAGTAAGTACTGAGCAGAAGTATCTATTTAGGATAGATGCTTTTACATGGTCCTCCTCCTCACACACACCCTTATCTCTTTTGATCTTAGCAATACCCCCTCTGGACTTTCTCCTTTCACTAATGTATCTATAGAAAGTCTTGTCCCCTTCTTTTACTGTTCATGTTAGTGTTTCCTCAGTTTGGGCCTTTGCCTGCCTTACTGCCTTCCCTGCTTCCCTTAGGGAAGTTTGGTATGCCTCCCGATCTTCGTCCCGCTGCGTTCCCTTATATTTCCTGAAGGCCAGCCTTTTGGCTCTGACCTTTTCTGCTACTGTTTTTGAGAACCAAAGTGGTTTCCTCCTTCTTTTGCTCTTGCTTTTCCCCCTAACACAATGGAATGTTGCTTCAAGTATTGCATCCTTAATGCTTGCCCACTTTGCCTGTACCCCCTCACCTGTATTTCTTCTTGCCAGAGCCAGCTTAACTGTTGGCCATCTTATCAAAGTCAGCTCCTCTGAAGTCCCATATTTTTGCCTTGGAATGGGATGATTTAGTTCTAGTGACCAAACTGAACCACACCATATGATGGTCACTGGCCCCAGGTGACCTTCAACCTGGAGATCTGTGATCCTTTCCCCATTAGTCAGTACTAGATCTAGGATCACCCTGTCTATTCTAGGTTGTTGTACCAGTTTTTTGAGGCCCTCCCCCTGCAGGGAATCCACTATGTGCCTAGTTCTGGTGGATGTTCCCGCTGGTATTGACCAATCTGTATCTGGCATGTTGAAGTCTCTCATTATCAGAACCTCCCCTTTAGCTGTCATGTTTTGTATATCTTCTAACAATAATGTTTCTATGTCCTCCCCCTGGTCTGGAAGCCTGTAGAAAACCCCAGTTCGTATGGTTGTCCCATTTCCTGTTTCCAGGGTGACGCACTGTTCTTCTGGCTCCCTATGTGCGTGTACAGACTATTAGATATTACATATCTCGACTGCCTTGTACGGTATGGGCTGCACGCCCATTGGCTCATGCTGTGCACCAAAGGGCATGCAGCCCTACTGAGATGTCAGTCGGCGGGCGGCGGGGCGGCTGGCGGGTGGGGTGCTGCCGCCCGCCGGCTGACAGGGGGAGGGGTGGTGGGGCTTTGTGGGTGGTGGGTGGGGGGGCCACTCAGATCACCAGGGATGACATACTTGGGGGTGTAAGGATGCCGCCCGTGATCTGGCTTCTCGCGTCCACTGGACCACCAGGGATCTTGGACTTTGGGGAGATGACTTAATGCCAGCGATCCGGGCTAAGGGGAGAATACCTTAATGCCCGTGATCGGGCTACTCTAGAGTCCACTGGACCACCAGGGATATTGGACATTGAGGGGGTCTGATGCCCGATCGGGCTAATGGGGACACTCTGCCCGCGATCGGCATGGGGCACCACCAAAAGTGTGGGAATAAGTGGAGGGCCACCACAGGTGGCAGCTGCTGTGTTGCACCATGCAATGTGGCAGCTCACCTGTGGGTGGCCCTAGACGTGATCCTTTTTTTTTTGGCGTAAAGTTGTGCAGGCGCAGGTAGGGGTTGCGCCTGCCTAACTCTGCATGGCCCGGCTGAACATCGGGCTGTGCAGTTTATGCATGGACACGCCCCCCCACCTGTGCCTGCATACATTACTGATGCACCCCGGTGCATCGGGATTTGTGCAGGCGCACTTTTCCCTTTTAAATATCGCATCGGGGCACATCAGTGGGTTGCGCATGGTGCAACACTGTTGTGCCATGCGCAACCCTTTTGAATATCTGGGCCCTTATCTCTATTTGTGAGGGGGCAGAACTATTATAACTCATGTGTGGCTCTGCCACTCGTGAGTCATGGCCTTGCCCCCTCACTCATGCAGATAAATTGTATAGTTTGAGTAAGGTCATTGTGCATCTCCTATTTATTCACCACTGGTGTGGTATAAATCAATATAAATCAAAACCACTACATATTACCAATGGAGTACTACAGGGGTGTCCTCTATCTCTGATACTGTTTATTTTGTTATTAGAACCATTGCTGAATTGTGCAAGAGCCAATAAAAGTAGAGATTCTATTACTTAATTGAATGTCTTTGTTGATGACATGTTGTTATTAAATGATCCTAGTGTATCTTATGAAGCCTTAAGTGAAGAGATAGAGCTTTTTTTCTCATCTTTCCAGATACCAAATCAATTTACATATGACAGCTGCATTGCCCATTACTAAACTGTTGCAATCTAAGTTGGCCATGTTACTGTAACTGAGGGTAAAAATTGAAAACAAAATGGATTATCTTCTGATTGTGCTAGTGAAATTTTTCCAAAAGACAACGGGCCCGATTCTCAAAGCCTTGCGTCTGACACATGGTGCTTGCACCAAACAGATACGGTGCAAGGTGCACCTTGTGTCCAGGGCTTCCTCCACGCACTTCACGAAGGTGGCCTGTGTCGACCACAGGCTGCCTGCCCCAAACAGGTCCTGCGCCAGCCCTGTGCCCTGCACAGTGCTGCAACACGGCACTAGGTGGACTGTGCCGATGCAAGCTGCAGCTTGCTATTCTCAGACAGCATTCAGTGGGAGATATTCTAAGTGCCCTTAGACCAGCCAGGGCTGGCATAGTGGAACTTAGAATATGTCCCACTGAAGCAGTCATCCTATGTGCCACTGTATGCTGTGGTTGCCCCCCCGGTTCGCCGATGGTGCCACATCCTGCCAGGTACTGTCACCCATCCCCATGCCACCACCCCATCCCCGATGCTGCCCGGCCACCTGTATGTGGCATGGGCATGTGCCCGATCACTGCAGTGCCCACTACTTGGTGGTCTAGTGGAACCCACCCCTTGGTGCCCGGCCAGCCGCTGACTGTGGTCTACATCAGCACCATACTGTACATATGCGCTCAGTGTCTGAGACTGGTGGCAGTCACTGTGCACATATGTACAGTAGGCGCCATTTCCCGTGCCGCACGGGGCTTGCGATGGACACCTCCCATGCACCAGGTGTTCGCCGCAAGGGACGGAATGCCGCAAGTGTGGGGACTTAAATGCTGGGACCCCTCCTGTACCTGAATCCGGTGCAGGGTCCCTGGCATATGGGGCTTTGGCGCAAGTTGTCGTTTGCCACAGCTTGCGCCGAACATAGCCCCGTTTGAGAATCGGGCCCAACTAATTTAAATATAATGGCTCTACAAGATAAAGCAAAGGGTTTTATTGTACATTTCTTGGGAAATATATTGCCATCCCTTGGGGGCAGGTAGAAATAATAAAAATGATTATTATACCTCATATTATGTATGGTATACAAGTGACAACAGGGGATATCCATTTTACTTGGTTTGAAAAACAGAAAAAGGATTTTTATTAAATTTCTTTGGAGTAGAGCAAATCCAGGAACTGAGTAGAAGAAATTATTATTGCCAAGGAAAACTGGGTATTTGAGTGTCCAGAACCATAGTAATATTACTTGGCAACTAAAATTAAAATGGTGCATCAATGGTTGCATAAATTATTAGCAAAAGAGGTAATGGCTAATATGGATTTAGAATATTTAGTTGACTTACTGTATATAGGAAAAGTGAACAAATTAAGAAACTTGAAGATATATTTTGTTTCCAGAATTCATTAAGGGGAAGTCTACCCAATTTGGATGTAATTAATCAAAGTGTTAAAAATTTCAGTAAAGATACTATAGGGAAGATATATATTCCTTGACTCGAAACAGACACAGAATATATTTTTGGGAATTAAAAGGGGCAGTGAAATATATAAATAAAATTAAAAGATTAAATGTAATCGCTGTATTTGATCTACTCTCTGATTCTGGATGGAAACGATTAGAAGAAATAAACCAGCTTGAGAGTGGTGTAGGCACCCTCAGTTGCACTGATTATGCTTGGATGCAAAATAAATACAATGGCCACTATGTACAAACGGGCGGGAATTATCTGCCGGTGGAGCGTATCCCTCTTGCGTAGCTCCACACCTGCGGACAGGTGTGCACCAGCCATATGCATCAATGGGCACCACCTGTCCATGGGCCTGCCCCCCCCCGGCATGCAGGACTGTGCAGGGTGGATGGAGGTGGAGTCACTGATCTGGCCAGACATCCAATCGGATGCCCATGCTGGGTCCCACAGTGGATCTCTTACATGGGCAGGCACAGGTTCGAGTGCATGTACAGTGCCCACAGGTACAGGCACCCACACCCCCTTGCCAACAGCCCATGCTGGCGCCCACCACACAGAAACACCCCCTAGGGCACTGCCGACCATCCCTGTCCACATTGAGGCCCCCCAGTAGAGGGTACTGGTCTGGCCAGCAGATGTCAACCCCCCAACCATACACACAGTGGTGCACAGCGTACCCCAACCCCGTACACACTTCCATCCACAAGTGGACACCCTCACAGCTGTGACACCAGCAACCCCACCCAATGCCCCATACACCGGGCACATGAGGGCTGTGCTGCTGGCAATCTCTGTCCACAGCACCGGTGGGCATACAGGGCATTGGGTGGGGGCTGCTGGTGCCATGGGGGGGCCTCTGACCACCACATTGGGGGAGCTGTCATCAGGGGTCGGGGAGGGTAGTCTGTGTTCCATGGGGGCACCACTTCATTGGGTCCTACAGTACTGGTGGGGGGACCAGATAGGGAGACAGATTGCAGCTGGGTGTGGGGTACAGCATTCATGGAGACAGTACCCCAATGTGTGCTGGGGGGGCTTACTGCTGTGCCGGGGATGGGTCAGCACTGTGTGCTGGAGTGTGTGAGCAGGCATGGGGGACGGGTGGTGGTGTTCTGTTGGTGAGGGACTGGGTTAGTCTGCCTGGTCCAAGTGGGGGACTGTGTGCAGGCTTGCACATACTAGAGGTATGGCAGGGTCCCCCTGTCATACCCTGTTCCCTCCTTCACACCCCCGTGGCCAGCACTACACGCCTTAGTGCATGGCGCGAGTGCTGGCACACTCACAGTCTGCCCCCCATGTGTTACGGTCCATGGGCCCACGGGATCGGGTGCATTGGGGCTGTGCACCCCTGTTAGTGCATCCAGCACGAAGGGTGAAATTGGTGCAGAGTGGCTCCATGCTGCAGATACGCAGCACGTAGCCAGTCCAGCCATTAGTGCATATACCCACTAAAAAAACTTGCAGTAAAATATTACCGTGGAAAGAAATGGTAATCCTGCAAAAAATAATAAGGAAAGAAATGAGGGGAAAATATAAGAGATTTATACATTATGGCCCCCATATTCAAAGGACTTGCGCGGCACAAAATGGAGATGCATGGTGCATCCCGGAAAATGCGTGGTGGCCCAATATTCAAAAGGGTGAAATGCGTCATGCATATCTAATTGCACAATCACGCACTGTGATAGTTTAGACTATTGTACTGGTTAAAGTATTCTACACTGTGGCAGAATCACTGGAGGGAAGTGATTCTGGAGCTCAAGAAGAGCTCATTTATTTCTTTATTGTTTTCTTTTGTTTATAGTCCGAAGTTTAAGACAGGATTACTGTATTATTGATTGTTTTTATTTTTGTACAGCATGATTTGCTCTATATTATTTTTGCAAAAATAAACATCACACAGAATTTGTGTGTTGAACAAATCTCTGAGTACTGTGTATGCTTTCATTACCCTACCCCACGAACCCTACCATACGAACATATAATGCATTCTGCGCAGAAAAAAGGGTGGACACCTGCTATGCCACGCATGTGTATACACAGTGGAACTGCACAGTACATGTGCCGTGCATCCCACATTTGTGCGGCATGAAGTTAGGCAAGACAGGGCTTCCCTAAGTCAGCCAGCCACTCACAGGCAGTCTGCTGAACTGCAGACTGGATACCCTGAGACAGCACTTGAGGTGCTCCAGAATGTGCACCAGGCACGCACGTACAGCAGACATGCCAGGCTGGTAGTACCCAAAGCCACAGCTGCACTCTGCCTGTTTGCTGGGCACCTGCCAGATACCGTTGGGGGACACCACCAGCACTGCCCCATCAGCTACCCCCCCCACTACTGCACCTAGATAACAGACACCCAGCTGATACATGCTAGTGCAGTCAGGTGCCCCCCTAGCAAATGAGAGAAGCAGAAAGCTACAATGTAGCACACGTACCAGGTGCCAGTGCCTGTACCCATGTGGCCGTCAGAGCAACACCCAGTAGTGGCATGCACCATGGTGACCTCTGGGGCAACGGTGATCAGGATGCATGGCAGTACTAGTGGTAGCATGGCATGGGTCATGGACAGACGACTGACACACACCCATGGTTGTACACCATAGGTGCATACAGCAAGCCCTTGCCAGACCCACGCCACCAGGAACCACATACTTGTCACCAGTGTCGTCCATGCACTGTGACAATGCCACAGGGGATCTGTGGTGGGTCCATGTGGTGTTCTGTTTGTGGACATTGCACAACTGTAGGAAGTGTGGGGCAGGAGTGGCATCACCTGCAGCCTGGAGGTGTCATGGGCATGTCTCATAGATACTGGACCCTTCCAGTGTTGCGTGTAGGGCCACCACAGGCACGTTCATGGCCATGGGTATTAGCATTAAACACAGGCCAATGCAATCCACCCACCCACAAACATGACTACTCACCTGCCTGCTAGGCTGCAGTACCTCCTCGTTACCTTTGTGGAGTGGTGGTGCTGCCCTGCAAATCTGGAACTGTGCATGTCAATGGCATGCAAATGGCCTGAATACATTCCAGCAGTGAGATGCAAATGTACACTTTGAGCGCCAATTGTGCAATGGGGCTATTTGCACATCCTGGCTAAGTATTGCAACTCTGCATGCCATGTAAATGGCTGCACATCACGCAGTTCCATATGCTCCATGCAGCTCACAGATCACCTGCCATGCCACGTATCTCCCACTGTGCGACTGTACATACTCAGGATATTCAGATGTTTCGCGTGCTTGCATTTCTTGGCGCACATTCTGAATATCCCATTCTTTTTTTATTATACTTATATTTTATTCATTTTTAAAATTATATTGTATACAAATGTCCCATGCAAGGAACAATGGAGGTTGTACATTCTTACAAATGAGATCAGACATTTATACAGGAGACAGTATCCCTTACATTTTCCCTACTAAGGAAGGGAACAAGATGATCATTTACCTAGAATACAAAAAACTAAATGCTGTGTATATGGCCCAAGGGCCCATGGCTATTACCTCATAAAATTAAACTTAGCGGCCCAGATATTCAAAAGAGTTGAGCCATGCGTAACAGGGTTGCACCTGCGCAACTCCGAAAATGCGCCATTCTGCGATAGTCAGCAGGAGGCAGTTGCGCCCCCCAAATCACGCTGAGCAACAGCACAATGATAATGAAGGCATGCGCAACTGAAGGGGGAGGAACCATGCATAAATGGCGCAGTGCGATATTCAACAACTTGCGCCATGCGCAATAGGGGAGCAAGTGGAAGTTGCGCCATAGCGGAAATGAGCCAAAATAAAAGGGAGCAAGGGAGAGGCGCAAGAACGCTACAGGGAAGGCACATGAGGCTGAAACATAGCTGCACAAAGAGGGCAGGAGGGACACACAGGGCAGGCCAGGGAAAGGGCACCCTGAACAGAGAGGCACAGGGAAGGTGTGGGGAGACACAGCCAGTGCAGAAGGGGGAAGTGCCACACAGCACAGAGGCCACCACATTTAGGTGTTCCCGGTGCAGGGGAAGTAGCAGCCAGGACAGCGGGGGGGAACACAGAAACAGCTGCCAGGGAGGGTGAACACAAGCCAGGGACATGGCCAGTGCCACCTTCCACATGGAGGCCATTATGAGGGTGGTGAGAAGGTGGGCAGCAGGGGGGCATGGCCATGGAAGGGCCCGTCGGCGGTATGCCCCCAACAGGCAGTACCGAGCCCGCACCAGCTTTGAGCTGTACAGTGATACTGAGATTGTGGGCCGGTACCACCTGAATCGGGCAATTCTGAGGCAGCTCTGTGAGCTGTGCAGTGATGTGATGCAGGCACCCACACGAGTGACAGCTTGCATGTACTTGCTCACCACGGGTACCTTCCAGAGACCAACTGGGGACACCACAGGCATAACCCAGTCGGCCACGTCATGCCACCTCACCCAATTCCTCAGCGCACTGCTGCCACATGCTGCGGAGTACACCCATTTCCCCAGCACACCCGCGGAGTGCACAGCAAATATACAGGAGTTCCACAGGGTAGCACATATGCCTGGCATGCTAGGAGCAATAGACTGCACCCATGTGGCCATCCACACACCACCTGGCCCCAAGGGGGCTGCATACATCAATCGCAAGGGCTATGCCAGCATCAACTGCCAGGTGGTGTGTGATGCCAGGGGGCGCATAATCAATGTCTGTGCCACACACCCTGGGGGAGCACACGATGCCTTCATCTGGCACCAGTCAGCACTATGCCACAGATTCGAGACTGGGGATATCCCCACTGGACACCTAGTGGGTGAGTATGCAAACCACATGGACAATCATAGGGCCTGGGGGGGCATGGTCAGAGGTGACATGGGTAGTGGCCTACATGGCCTGGGGCAGGCTGATGCTGATCACCAAACTAACCTCCACCCTCTACACACAGGTGACAGTGGATACCCACTCCGTCCATGGTTGCTCACACCCTACCGGTGGCCTGAGACCCCATCGCAGCAATGCTACAGTGAGGCACACGCCACCACACATAATGTCATCGAGCGGGTTTTTGGGATGCTGAAGGTATGTTTCCGTTGCCTGGACACCTCCAGCGGTGCCCTACAGTACAGCCCCTCAAAGGCCCGTGGGCTATTCCTGGCCTGTTGCATCTTGCACAACATGGCCAATGAATGTGGGATAGCCATACAGGTCGAAGAGGGGGACAGCAATGGGGACGATGAGGATGCTGGTGACGATGGTGATGGGCAGCCCCCCCTTGGCCGACAGTACCCCGACTGCTCCGGCTGGCACAGCTGCACCGGGACACCATCACAGAGGAGCACTTCAGCCAACCCAGGTAAGTCATGGGGCCACGTACAACCACCAGTGGCCAAGGCACAACCCACAACCACGCATGGACACACACCAGGGGTGTATGCCGTCAAGGGAAGTGGCCAGGCGTGGAACCACACACACAACCAGAGATGGGTGAGGTCTAACATGCCACGCGGACGGACACACACGCATGCGCACAAACACAACGCACCAAACTTGCACAAAGGGTAGGAGGCACACCAACCCAGAACGCCACCCCTAGCTACACACATGTCCACAGACCACCACGCCTACTGCTTGTCCATGTGCATGTGCCAGATGCTGAGCACCATTGCACATTGGTGTACAGCGCAATGCAGGCATCATCATGCACACGCAACTGCGGACAGCAGCCGGGAGGGTGTGCAGATGGACTGTGTGTCTGCATGCAGGGCTGGGTACCCACCCGTGAACTGCCCACTGAAAGACACAATGCACACAGGGCAGCACCAGACAGTAGCCGCGTTGGGAGACAGGTGAGTCACGCGACACACTGCCCCGGCCAACACGGATGCGTGGGCGGACCCACCAAGACCCGCCAGCAGTGACAGGCTGACCACTGGCCTCATGGGGTGGCACTGATGGTCCCCAGGGGTTCCACTGCATGAACGCGACCGTGCTCGCGCAGGGGTCTGCAGCACACCGAACATGCCTGCGACAGATGTGCTCGGGATGCCCACAACTGAACCTGGTGTCGACAAGGAGGGTGTCGCACGACGCCAGGAATGGGGGGTGGACAGTGCACTGCGTGGTGTCCGCGATGCATGGGCACATGACTGTGTGCCCATTGTGGCCATGACAGCAGTGAATGCCTGTGCATGCCTGTCAATGGCAGCGGTCACACCCTCCCGCAACCGGTCCATCCCTGCCAGGATCAGAGCGGTGTCTCTCCTGCGACGCTCCTCTGCCTGCTCCAGAGCCGCACGCAGTGCATCCACTGACGTCGCAAGCCGCATCTGCTGCTGGACTGATGCTTGCAGTAGGCGGGTGTGCTCGTCCAAGAGGTCATCTGCCTCTTCTGCATCCTGTCCCTTAGGGTGTGCACGGCCCTGATGCTCAGCACCCCTTGAGGGTGGGCGCTGCGCACCAGGACCAGGTCTGGGCATGTCCACAGGCGGTGCACAGATGCCGCTGCTGGACCCTGTACCCCCAAGCCCATTGGCCAACCGCTGATGCTGCCCCTCTGGCTGCCACTTCCCAGGGCTCAATGGTGCCGCCGCAGTGGCCGCAACAGTCCCACTGTCCTGAACAAACACCAGTGCTGCCCCACTGGCACTGCCAGGCACAGGCTGAGACTGTGCTGACATGCAGGCCTCCACGGCAGCACCACCCACAGCCATGGCTGCGATGTTACCTGATGTGTGGCCATCCCATGGCACACACGTGTCACTGCCCATGCTGTTGGCGACATCATCATCGGTGACGGACTCGGCATCGGCCCGTGTCACAGCACGCTGGCATCCGTGGATGTTGTCAAGCTGGGACACGGGCAGGGCTTCCTCCACACCTGTTACAACAACATCAGTGTGGACAGCCAGGTGGGCCCACTGTCGCACTGATCCACGTATACCTGTGGAGGTGGATGGGCCCCCCTCCATCTCCAGCTGACTGTCCTCAGTGGACAGGCCCACCACCGCCGACCCATGCAGACGCTCAGGATCTGTAAGGGAAAACAAAGTCGCGTTACTGCATGTGACCTACCCTGCCCCCCCCATAGACAGACCATGACTTACCATGCAGTGATGGGCCACCACCCGTCTGGAAGCCACCACCCGGAACACCCTCAATGGCACTATGCTGCATGCTTCCAGCAACCCTCTCCACCTGTGGGGTCAGGTGTAGCACCTCTGGCTGTCCCCCACCTGTCGCAGCTCGTGCTGCCCTGATGGCAGTCACCTTCTCCTTTATCCTCCTCCTCCTGTCTGTGTCCATCTTCTTCTTGCACTCCTGCATGAAGCGCTGGTGGCTGCCATGCAGGTTCACAGCACATGCCACCTCCTCCCATGCAGCAGCATGGGCTTGAGGTGTTCCCTGCCATCCGCTGAGAAGCGGCTCCTGATCCAGGAAGGTCTCAAACAGGGCTTCGGTCTCGGTCTTAGTGAAATTAGGCCTCCTCCTCCTCCCACCACTGTGTTCCTCCTCTCCCACAACTTGCTAGGTCATTATTTAGCCTGTAAGAATGGCAGTTGTTACCTGTGACTGTGCAGTCCCATGCATGTCCCTAAATCCACAGTCCACACTCCCAAACAGCATGCAACTCACCAATAGACTGCAGTAACCGACTATGGCCACTGCAGCCCAATGTCGTACTTTTATAGCGAAACCCATGCAAATGAGGTGAGGCGCAACTTTAAGTGGATGCAAATTGCAGTGCTGCATCATTGCATGGCTGATTAGCTGTTTTGCATATGACGGCTGAATATCGCGCTGTTGTGCTTTGTGCAATTGTGTTGAACGTGCTGAGCCAATGGCACAGTTCTGTGACATGCGTAGTACACACCTCACTGCACATGCCCAGGTTACTGACGCAGACATCTGCTGCACTGCTGACGTGCTGTGCTTGGGAAGCAATGCAGGGCATGGCCACCATTGTGCCAGTGGCGCTATAGCGATGTTCACCTACATGGCGCTGTGGCACTGGGCCATCATAGGTGCACTGGGACAACAGCACGGTAGGCTGCTACTGGCGGTAGCACACAGGCAGCCAATCGTGCTACACACATTGTGTTCCAATGGCGTTGTGCGTGTCCATGCGCCAGAGACCCTTGACCCTGTGCCCAACCTTTGCCCCCTAGACACCATGCATTAGGCATGGGTGCACCACTATCGCACTGTTCGGTGACAGTGCGATGGGAATAACGAAGTGCTGTACCGCGCAGCATCTGCACGTGGGGAGCCACGCTGCAGAGCGCCACATTTGCAGACCGAGCAGAGAGAATGGCACGCAGGAGGGTTGCTCAGTGGACTCAGTTAGAGCTGGCCAACCTAGTGGCCATAGTGGAGCCACACTATGGGCCACTGTTCGGGGAGGCACCCCGGACAGGTCCAGGAGCCAGGTGTGGGAGGAGGTGGCCACTGCACTGGAGGAGACCACTGGATGGGGGAGAAGTGCAGAGCAGAGCTGCCACAGGTATGGGGACCTGCAGCGGAGGGAGCCGGAGCTGCTAGCCTGCCTGCGGGGACATGCCAGGAGGGGCACGGTGCCATGGCCAGGTAGGTGTTACGTCAACACACTTTTATCTTCCATATGGGTATCACAGTTGTATGTGTCCAGCACATGGGGAGAGACCGTCCGGGGTTGGCTGTGCTGGTGTTATCAGGGTGTGGGGTGGGTGGGTCTGGCTGGGTGGGAGGGGACACACCTGGGGGCAGGGGGGCTTTGCTACAGGATTGTACTGATGTTCCTCTCTCCATGTTTGCACCACAGGCCCGAAGGAACAGCGCCTGGCCTGTGAGCTGCGGCGCAATGAAGAAGAGAGGGAGGCCAGGTGGGGCGAGGGTCCACAGCACCCAAGGGACCGGCCCGATGATGGTGAGTGCCATACCTCCATGATTACTATTGCATGCTGTGTAACAGGGTGGGCAGTGGGGCATGGCCACCATCCATTGACACTACTGCCATGCACGCAACTTGTTACAGTCAACACTGTCCAGTGGCAATGCATGCCTGGGAGTGCGTCGATGGTGGCCCATGTGTGCACCAGGTACATGGCTGTGCCACTGCCTCTGCACCACATAGCCATGTCACTAAATGGCCATGGTGGTGCAGTGCGTGACTTGGTCAGTGAGTGTGTGCAGCATTCCGCATGGCTGTATATGCCTGGGTGGGCAGGTCATGTGGACGTAATCACTGTGGGTGGTCACACACCATCACAGAGGTATGTCCCATGGCCGTACGCCATGCACAGTGGGTGGGCTGTATGGGGCTGTGCATTCACACCTACTGACTGTGCTCCCTTGTCCTAGATACACGCCAGCTCCAAGACATAAGGGAGGCACTGCGGGAGATCCTGCAGGTGGCGAGGGCATCACTCGATATCCTTCGCAGGATCGATGAGACCGGGGTCCTGAGGAGGCACAGACAGCGACGGAACCAGAGCGGGGAACGGCGCTCCCGTTAGAAGTCCCTCTGCCCCGATATCCCTACCCCTGGACCCACCTCACACCCCTCCTTTCCTGTCCCATTTGTCCACCCTCACCCTTACCCACCCCCACCGTGTTTGTGGCCCCTCCCCCCACCTTGTATATATTGTTATAAATAGTTAACTTTTATATGTTGTTTTAATACAGTTATTTTGATATGAATACTGTGGTGGTCTCTGATTTGCAGCGGGCTATAGGTGCTCAGCTGCAGTGGTGTGCATGGCGTCAGGGGTGGTGCGGTCATGGGTATGTGTGTGTGTCCATGTGGAGGTGACTATGGTGTGGGGGTAGCTATCAGTCAGTGTCTGTGGTGTGTGTGTTGTGCCCTGTGCACTGGATGACTGTGTGCAGTGGTCCATGGTGCGTGCTCTGTGTCCGTGGTGCCCCTATCAGCCTGTCCATGGCCTGTGCAGCTGACACCCATGCATTTCTGTGACCTGCACGGTCTGCTGGCATGTCAGTGGTGGCAGTCCATGCAGGGCAGCCACTGTACCCATCACACTGCTGGGTTGCCTCCTGTCACTGGTGTGGTGCATGTCTGCCTCAGGTGACACTGTGGCCTCCACAGTTGTTGACCCACCTCCATGCTGTGGCTTGTGTGTGTTGCAGGGGATGTGCACCACTGTTTGTGACTTGTGCTCCGGGAAAATGCTGGTGGTGTACAGGTCCACAGTGCCTGCGCAGGGTGGCTGGCACTCCAGTGCCATGGAGGACTGCGGGTTGTGCGTACACAGTTTACAAGGGCCCACACTGGGGGCTTGGTTGCCCCGCCACTGCGTCCCTGTGTTGTTGTGCCCTTAGGTATGGGTGGGTGTCTATCCATGCACTGTGTGGCATCCAGTGTGGTGCATGCTTCCACGCACCACTGTGGGTGTCTGTGCTGGCTGTTGTGGCCAGTGCTGGGTCGGGGTGTGTCACTGGGAGAGTGTGCAGGGTGCTGTACCACTGGTGATGGTGTCCGGGGCAAGCCCTGTCCCATGTGGGGTACCTCATGTGCTGACTCAAGGTTGGTCTCTCAGCAGCACCTCGGGGGGACTGTGCATGGTGGCACTGTGTATGCCGTTGTTGCATCGCTGTGTGCTGCCACCCGCCGATGGGTACTCGTGGTGGGGCTGCCTTGCATGGTTCTGTGGTGCACAGGGTTGCAGTGTCACAGTGGGGGTGGTGGCATGCATGGGGTTTCCTGCAGTGGTGGACGCTGCTCCTGGGCAGGGTGTCTAGGGGTCATGGTGCAGGGTTTGCTCTGCATTGGGGAGATGGTGTGGCACGGGGTGGTCAGCTCTCCTTGTGTGCCAGTCACAGCTTGCCGGGGGGTGTGATGGGGCACCATGGCCCAGCTGTGGGTTGGTTACTTGTCTCCATGGGCCGGTGGTTATTCCAGCCCTCCCCCAGTTGTGCAGTGCATGGGGTGTGGGGGGAAGATGTCTGTTCTGCTGTGTGTTCCTGTGCCCATCTGTGGCATGGGTGGTGGGCCCCTACCTCCCTGGTTGTACAGTTGCATTGCCCTGCTGCTGGGGGGTGTCCCTGGTTGTGCTATGGCGCCTCTGGACTGCTCAGCTGCACATCCCTTGTTGCGCTATGGCGCATCTGATCTGCTCAGCTTCCCTTCCCTAGTTGCACTATGGCGCAGGTGGTGCGATATTCAGTCGTCGGCTGTAGGCGCAGTTTGGTTGGCTCACTTTTTGAATATCGCGCCTCTTGCGCATGGGCGCAATGAACTTGCGCTTGCTCCTCCTATTGCGACTTTTTGGGTGCAGTTTGAACATCTGGGCCAGCATGTGTAACTAATTCTCCATATCCCGAAGGATTGTTTGGTGCCATGTAATTCACTATATGTAACATTAAACAGTGAAAATTTTACAGTCAGCAAGTACAATTGTCTCAACTCCTATGTCTCAAAAATCTAAACAGCAGATCTTACTGCATAGCTCCTCATGTTGCTTTCCCTGTAGCTAGAATGGGATTATTTAATCTGATATAGTGTGCCAAATAGAGGGTTTGTTCTCCAAAACAACTGGAACACTAATAACATTACCTCCCCCAATATCTCAAGAGAAAAGTGTACTTACCCCTCTGACACACATATTTCAACTCAATTCAAACTTTATGAGGTCTCCACCCAGCAAATCTTAATAAAATATAAAAGCTGAGGGAACATGGAAAAACCGCTGATTCAGTGTCTTGACACCGTATATATTTATATCCTGACAGCCAAATGGCTCCTTTAAAAGAGCAACAAAACAAAGAAGAAAGTCCTCAAGTGTCTTTGTCTCCATCTCCACTCACAGAATCCCTTATGGCCTTCATAGCCACCGCCGCCATCTTTGTAGCCCATTTCCCAGCATCAGATGGATCTGTAAAGACATATATCTTACTGTCCTGGATAATCATCAGTTTGGCAGGAAATTGGATAGTGGGAGGTATGTCCAGTTCTCTTAATTTTGCTCTGACACTGTCAAATTTCTTCTGTCAAAGATGGGTCACGTAAGAGATGTCTGGGAACAGGTGGACTGAGGTTCTTTCAAATGCAAGTGGCCCATATCATTTTATTTATTTATTTATTTATTTACGAGTTTTACCAGGAAAACATACTGAGCAAACATGCTCGATTCCAGATGTGACCTGGGGGCCAAGGCCCACATAATGTGACAAGCAAAGACCGTACAGAGATGAGCATAGGCTTGTACTTTACATTTTAGGAGAAAATTACATGCAGTGTAAACATTCAGTTAGTTCTGTACAAAACATATTTAATTATAAGAGCAAGACATATATAAAACTTTTCTTAGCTAAAACAGGAACAGCTGGAGGTGAAATGTGCGCTAAGTAATGTAATTTTGCCAAATTCAGTAGTTGATCCCGAGTTCCCATACTGTCTAGTGCCACCATTGGTACCCTGGGTAACTCAGCTGGTGGTTTAGAATGGTGGGGCAAACAACAGGCTTTGATGATGGAAAAGTTCTCATCTGTGATATGAGAATGAAACTGCTCACCTATACCAGTCCTTTACAAATAGACGGGCAGAGTCCCCCTCAGATCATTCTGGTAGGCCTACTATCCTTAAATTCTGGCTGTGAATCTGATTTTTAAGAATTTCAAGCCTGTTATTTTTGTGCTGTTGTTCTTTAGCTCTCTGTAATATCGTGCTTTGGCACACCATAGCATGCCGCTTTGCCTCTTCCACATCTCCCTGAAGTGTGTCCACTGTACTTTCTACAGTGGCTATTCTCCCAGCCATAATGTCCAGTTTGGAATTTGTGGAGGCCGACGAAGCTAAAAGCTGCTGCATTTTCCGGCCAAGCGATTGAAGCATCTCTTCCGGCTTATCTCCTTCAGTCGTCTTGCCATGCATGGAGTGGTGTTTGGGCCTGATAGTATTCCTCTCCCTCCATCTTTTCTGCAATCTCCTGTCTGTGGATTCCTGTGAGTTTTCCCATGGTATTCTCCCACCATTCTACTTTCTGGAGCGACAAAGATCTGTTAGTTTTACAAACTAAAAGCTAGGTACTTTTAAAGTAAAAATTATTCCAGCACGGAGTCGAGATGTACTGTGATTTCTCAGCGCTGAGCTCCACAGCCCCGATATCCCATTCTTTTGTGCTGGTGCAAGTCAATGCATGGCACATTCACTTGCGTGGTGCACCCTGCTACTTTTGACTATGGGGCCCTAAGAACATAATGGCTATGCTACTGTGTGTTATGGATTGTTTTACACACCCAAGGTGTGTGGTGACCCATAAACTTCAAGAGTAAAGCTCAAGAGGTTAATGAGTCATCACATGCCAACAGTGCGTAAAAAAAAATATATAACATCACAGTTGCATAGCCTTTATTTTTTTTATAATTACTGGTGTAGGGAGTTTTTTTTCCTTGAACACTTGAAATGAGGGTTCCATGTCATGATAGTGATCACAATACAGCGATCGCTATCATAGCGAATATATATCGCCAAAAAGCATTTTGTTGATATAGAAACCCAACCGATCCGACTTCTGGCTATTTTAAGTGTTTTTGTGGGGGGGCTGCACCCTCCCCTGCCAAGAAGGGCTACGTCCCCACACCCCACTGACTAAGGATTGTTAACTCAAGGGGGGTGCATGGCAAGAAGGGGGCAAAACACGACAGAAAAAAAAAGAGCCGTATGCAGCGGCAAAACAATCACCCCCAGCAGGTCCCAAACCCAGTGCCTGCTGCACCGTAGCCAGCCACCCTCACCAGCACACCACAGGGCTGGCTCAGCTGCAACAGGATCCTCTACCCATACAAACCCTCCCTCCTATCCCTCTCCTACTCCTCCCTATCCCTCCCCTTCCGGTCACTTTCTGCGCTATAGCATTGCTACCCTTGCAGGATAGCTGATGATGATAGCATTATATAGAGGATAACGGCTGGAGATCGGGTGATAACCACACTGTAATCACCTCGAGTGGTTGCTAGGGTAACATGGTAAACCTTGAGAGCGCAGCTCGAGAGGTTTACTGTAGCCCTAGCAACCACAAGAGGTGATTTCAGCGTGGTTATCACCCGATCCCCAGCCATCATCTTTTATAGTGTACGGTCAAAAAAACTCTGCTTGCATTCTATGTGTGAGAATTACTCTGGTGCATTCTTTTTTATAATGTATGGTAAGTGCCTATTAACCACCATAATCAGCAGTCACACAGCTTCGTTATGCACTGTTTAGAATTTTAAAAGTTGTTAACCACACTTCGGAACTTCCAAACAATGGCATAACAAAAAAGAATGCACCAGAGTTCCATAATTTTCACAGATAGAATGCAAACAGTGTTTTTTTGACCATACACTATAAAAGATGATGGCTGGGATCAGGTGACAACCACGCTGGGAAATCACCTCTCGTAGTTGCTGCGGCTACAGTAAACCTCCTAGGAGCTGCGCTCTCGAGGTTTACCATGTTGCCCTAGCAACTACTCGAGGTGATTACAGTGTGGTTATCACCTGATCCCCAGCCATTATCCCCTATGTTATGCCACTGTTTGGAAGTTCCGCA
Organism: Neoceratodus forsteri; assembly: GCA_016271365.2. Taxonomy (NCBI): domain Eukaryota; kingdom Metazoa; phylum Chordata; order Ceratodontiformes; family Ceratodontidae; genus Neoceratodus; species Neoceratodus forsteri. Next base: position 1,432,226,129 of record CM057459.1, read on the forward strand.
GTGTGGTTAACAACTTTTAACATTCTAAACAGTGCATAACAAAGCTGTGTGACTGCTGATTATGGTGGTTAATAAGCACTTACCATACATTATAAATGAGTCACTGTTTCTATAGTCGCTCATTTCTAATCGCTATCACCATTGGTTACCTGAAAGGAGAGTCAGACACAGAAAGTGAATGTGAAGCAGTTCTGTCAGAGAGGCTATAAGCCTGCTTGCACACTGCTTTCACCTACCTGGGAGATGGAGTCCAGCTAGCTGCAAGGAAGGTTAGTTACGGGTCTGGCAGATATTAATTTAGGTTATGAAATTCCAACTATAACAACAGTGCTTTAGGACTGCCACAGAGGCAGAAATCTCTTTCAACAGTAGAGCCTATTTATTTAGCAAACCGTGACTAACTGTTTTCTTCCACTTCAGAAGTGGCTCTACTAAAGTTCAAAACTATGGCTGTGCAGCCTAAACTGTAAAATAGCATTAGCTCAAATGGTATCATTTCTCTTTTCCTGACAAAACTGTCGAAATTTAGTTTCAACACACATTTCCCTCCCCAGCCCCAGGCAAACAGTGAAATGTCCCAAAACAGTTAAGCTTCTTTTAGGAGTCACAGTCTTTATACCCTGACCAAAATGGGTAACGTCCATGAGTAAGATGAAGTCCTCAGTGCACTGCCCTGGCCAGGGATTGATGAGATGTCCTCTGCTGATGTCCAGTGATGGCTTCACTGCCCCTTTGGTCCTCCCAGGTTCTGGTTTCACTCAGCTGCACCTCTGGTCCCCTTGGGTCCTCCATCGAGCAGGTGAACCCTCCCACCAAACTTTTAACTACAAAATAACAAACTCTTTGAAGTGTTTCCACTCTCAACTGCAAACTGGTTTCTGCTCACTTCTTTGGTTGGACTATCAAGGCCCAAAAGTTCTGGAACTAAATTACACTGACTTTTCTATCTAGAATACTTTTTTACCTTGGCAATGATAGCCCCGTAAATGACTACCCTTTAAAACTAAGTTGTCCCCTTTTTATGTTGTCTTGCGCATATGCAGGCAACATTTTGTGGCAATAGCCCATTCAGAGGTGTGTCAGTGTTGGCAAATGCAGCGAACGCTTTAGTGGGTGCGTCCCTCAGCCACCAATTAGCAAGCATGCTAGCGATGACGCAAAACTTCAAAGAGAGCCAAAACCTTGAAAGACATCTGCCACTACAATGAGGTGCAGTTTCCTCATTGGAGCATCAGATGACATGGCTCCGTTATGTGCCTTTCCTGGTGAAACATTCCAATAAATATGGCGGCTCCTGCTACCCACCACATAATCCTCACAAAGCCGACATCGGGGATGCCCAATCCCCGTGTCAGCATCCCCCCAGTTCAATTTGTTTGCAGACGGTGTGTCCAATCCCCTTTGGCATCACGTCCCCCTGCCCAAACTCCTGGTACACTGGGAGCCCTCCCCAGTGTGCCCAAAATCATTTTTTTACCTGTAAATGAAGAAAACCATCCCCTGAAGCCGAGATTCTTTTTTTTTACCTGTAAAAAAAGGTCTGTCATCCCACCGCACCCCTCCCCCAACCCTCTGCACCCTCCTCCCACACCCTCCTACTCCATACTTACTCTCTGGGGGCGGCGCTAAGATCTTCTGTTGAGTGGGAACACGTCTGAACTCTTCAAAAGCCGACTGGGAACTGAACAAAATGTGGTAAGCTTTATAATGGCAGGCAATGGGGGGGTTCAACTTAGATGGATATCTCAGCCATTTTTAGGAATTTTAGTACTAGATTTTCAACATGGGGTTCTTAGGACCCCACCTCATGAACACATTGTACTGTCATCTCATTACTCAGTCCTGAAAGGTGATTTCAAGGTCATTGCATGGAATCATCTTTCGGGACCAATTAACGAAATGACAGTGCCACTGTTCATGAGGTGGGGTTCGAAAAGGCCCATGTTGCAAATTTGATGAAAAAATTCCAAAAAAATTACTGCATTACGGGCGTGTGTTGCACAGTTTCTACACACTCATGCCTTTACCAATTTTTATATTTTCACACCAGATTTTCAACACTGCCATTTTTTTACACTTCCTCATGAGCAGTACAGCTGTCGTTTTTCACATCCTGCCCAAAATGTGTTTTTGCACCTGTGGCACCAAATGGCACAGTCTCTGTGCAAAATCCCCTTTCAGTTAACGAACTGATAGTGCCACTGTTCATGAGGTGGGGTCACAAAAAGCCCATGTTGAAAATTTGAGGTGAAAATACCAACAAATGCCCAGGGTGTGAGGGTTTCCAACCATAATGCCTCACCCTGTAGAGACTCACCGGCATCAGGGGTGTGACTTGGGATCGTCAGCTGCAATGCTCATGCCATTCGCCTCCCACCCCACCCCACCCTGCAGCCAGTGACAGGCATCGAGAGTGTGCCTTGAGTCTTCAGCCCAAAAGTTCATTTCATTCTCCTATACTGCACCCATCTCAGTGTATTTTCTTACGGAATGGGGTGAGCATAAGGGACCTGAAGACTCCAAGGCAACCCGCAACACTTGTCAGTGTCTGCAGGATAGGATAATTGAAATGGCGTGAGCATTATGGCTGACTTACCCAAAGGCACACCCCAATACCTGCCAGTCTCTGCGGGGTGGGGTGGGAGGGCGTCAGTTCAGTACTTCACTGCCATTCCTATTATGCATCTTTCTAACTCCTTCACTGCCAATGCCAGCAAGACAACATCTGGCATTGACAAATACTGGTTTCTTTCTTTTCCTTGTAGTAGGGGTTGTAGGCAGCAGAGCACTACCACTGCACTTCCTGCCAGCTTGGATAGGAAGGAGAGTGAACAAAGGGCTGAGCTACACTACCTCAGCACTCTAGTCTACCCTACTCATGCCTGATTGGAGCATTTGGTGCTGTGGCCACTGGCAGCCGATCAGGAGATAGCCTGAGCCCCTTCCAATGGCTGGAACTCTTTTTTGACCAAGTTCTGCCCAACTGCTGTTTTGCCCCTCTTTTAGCCTTCCATTTCCCTGTTTTTAAAGTAATAATTTTTAAATTCTGGGGTGGGTAGATAAGGCTGGTAATTTCCAAGCTATCCCACCTCATATTTTTCCTATTAACTCATTGGTTTTCCTGTCGGGATCCACCACAATGCAGCCACCCCCTTCACTTTCCTTTCCTTTTCTTTGTCTGGCTGGCCCTGCCTCCTGCTGACGTTATCATCCTAGTGACATCAGCACCAGCCAGCAAACTTCACAATATGGCCTGCCTGAATTCCCCGTAGCCTTACTTACAATATTGTTTTTATTTTGCTCATTTACATGATTATGTTTTATACCCCTCTTTGGGCTTCTGCAGTGCCCCCACTGTGGTGAGTGGGCTTTCTGAGCCCAAATGTGCCTATGTTTCTGTCCCCCCCAGTTCACATTTACAGCCCCTTGGGGCTTTCATGCCACTGTGGTGCGGCTTCTCCACTACTCCACTCATGGAGCTCTCTTTCCTGCCTGTGTTCCTGCAAGCTTTTAAATTAATTTTATACTGCCAGCAATTATTCAAGCCATGGTGTGGCTTACACTGAGTGTCATCTACTGCTCTCACTGCTGCCATCCTCTCGTTCTCTCTTTCTAAACCCCCCTTTGTGCAGTAAGCCCCTTAAGGCATAAATGAATTGTAAATTTGGCCACCGGAGCAGTGATTCAGGTGGGTGGGGGGAGGCGCTTTCATTACTGACTCCTCCACCTCCCACTGGCTCATCTTCCTTCTGCTCTCCCACCTGTGTGGAATGGGCCCCTGCCTGAGCTCCATTTGGGCTGGTAGTTAATGGTGCTCACAGGCACTTTCACTTTTAGTGTGATTGCACTAGCAGGGCTAGTGGCAGCTGCAGCCCCAACTGGATCTCCTGCTACCCTTCCAAATAAAAACATGCACACATACAAGGGCTCAGGAGGCCCCACCAATCAGGAAAGGATATTAATTTAATTGAAAAAAACACTAGCCCGGCAGTCGGCATGGCGATTAGATTTCCGTTTAGATGCGGGCGACCCGGTTGGGAACGGACTCGGGACACTGGAGAGCTGGTGTTGGGGTGGAGTAGGTTCGAGCGCCCCATGACTGCTCACCTACTCCAGGGGGCGGGAGGGTAACCAGGACCACTGCATGGTACCCCTAGCAGAGGCCGGGGTCCAGTCAGTAGCGAGCCTGGACGTTGGGGGTGAGAACCCGCCACGCCTTGACGCTCGTGGCACACCACGCCCCAGAGAAAAGCGGAAATACCAGCCTCGGGTTCGCCAGATGATGGCTGCCCACTCGCTGACCCGAGGGGTCCTGTGCCCTCAATCCCACCTCAGCAGCACCCAGGGACTGATGCCTAGTGCGCTGGGGCCCCACCCCAGGTGTCTTTCCCTCGGAGGAGGGACCCACCAGCAAGGGATATGCCGGCCACCCCTGGGTCGGCTGCGATGGTGAGGTGAGGGAGGGGGACAGGACGAGGGGTCACGAGTGGCAATGTGCAGCCGGAAGGAGTGGCAAACCCGGAGGCACGACCGGAGGGGGAAAAAAAAAAAAACACTGGCCTCAGTCACTTGGGAGCTAGCCCACTAGACCACCAGGACTATTATTTTACAAAGTGGCCCCCCAGGGCATTTCCTAGCTCACCAATGCCATTCTTTATTTTACCCACAGGCACACTAGCCCCACAAGACCTTCACTATCCCTCCAGGGCTATCACACTAAAATACTGGCCACTTGGCTAGACATGGGAGCAAAGGGTTTTAACTGAGCTTCCCTTCCCAAACCTCGTTCCTTTTCTTCTTTCTGGTTCGCTTTCCTATTTTCCTTTAACTAATCTAGTCTCCTTTTATTTCTACAGGTCTGACAGGGTGAGGGCTCCTATCCTATTAGATAAGTATAATTCTTACCTAACCTGTCCTCTTTTACCTATTGGACTCCTTTAAGAGCTACGGATCCTATGTGACCCCCTTTTTATCTTTTATTTTACAGGTACAATTAAAGACAACCCTTCAGACTCCTATTTTTGGCTCCCTAGGGCAGGTAAGTTATTTTACGGTATTTACATATTGGGTAGGTTGACTGTAATGGGATAGCTGTTACAATCCCCCCCCCAAACATCAACAAAGTTAACAAGACTGCCAACCGGCAGGCTTAAACATGGAAGTAGCAACTTGTTACTATACACACTAATATTACAACTCTGTACAAACTAACATTCAGGTTTACATGACTTGAAAGTTTCTGTACAATGATCAGAACTGCTACTTCTCCCCCATGGTGCCCCAGTTGTACAGAGCTCTGTAGTTTACTAGTACCCTAGTCTTCTCTAAATCCCTGCTGTTTTGGTTCTCCTCCTCGCCAGCTGAAGGAGCGCAAGGAGAACCGGTCTCTCTCCCCAATTCAGTGTTAGGGTGTGTGTGTCCTAACCTGTCCCTGAACTTCGTAATGTTTGAGATGTGGTGTACCCCCTGCTTCATCCAGTCACAGGTTTTACCAGTCCATACGTAATGTCTGAACACGTCTTGGAAATGATGGAGGGTCCTTCCCATGGTCGAGCTGGCTTTGCACAGAAACCATCTTCCTTGCTGGATTGCATGTGTCGTTTCAAGAGCCCCAAGTCCCCCATTTCAAAAATGACACACCTTCTTTTTTGATCATAATAATTTTTTGGGTGGTGGTAGGCAGCGTGTAGGTTTTGCTTGGCAGTCTCTTGACAGGTGCGCATTTGGTCTAACAATTGCTGGTGGTATTCTGAGAGATTCCCATCATACACAGGGTCTCCTGATATTTCTTTGTCAATAGGTATGCTGGGCGCTCTGCCAGTTGCTAGGTGAGCTGGGCTATAGCTGGTAGACTCATGGACCACACTCCATAATGCCATTGTCAAATGAGGTAGATATCTGTGCCACTGAGACTGGTTCTGGTTTCCATAAATTCATAGGTAGACTTTGATGTTGCAATTGTCCTTTCAGTCCAGTTACTCTGGGGATGATATGGGTAGTGTGGACATGCGTTATCCCCCATGCAACACAGAACTCCTTCCAGCTTGCTGAACAAAACTGAGGTCCATTGTCTGTGGCCGAGCACTTGGGTGCACCCCCACCTGCTAAAGATGTCCATCTCCAACTTAGCGAGGATAATATTTGTCATGGCTTATCTCAGCGGGAATAGTTCCCTCCATTTTGTGAATTGGTTCACCACAGCCAACATACATTCACTAGATGTGCATGCTAAGGGTCCCATCAGATTCAGTGTGAGGGTTACCCATGGTTCCTTTGGTTCATTACTGATCCTTTTCCCTGCCACTTTCTGGTTATCCACTTTAGTCTCCTGGCAGACTGGGCATGTTTGGACATATTCTATTACATCCTTTCACAATTTTGGCCAGTAAAAGCAACCATGTACTCTGTCTAGGGTTTTTTTTTTGTCCCAGGTGGCCTGCAATGGTGCAGTCATGCATAATCTTCAACACGTTTGGCACAAAAGTTGTGGGCACAACTCTCCACCCAGATGAGTCATGGTCTTGCAGCACCAAGAGATCATCCATCACAGTAAGGTCATATTGCTGAGCCTGGAGCTTCCAAGGTCCCTGCAACTCATCCAGACTGCCACCTGAGCCAAGATGTCTTTAATCAGTCTGATTTCCAAATCTTTATTATGCTCTGCTGCTAGTATGGCTATGGAGAATGGTATGACTTGGTCGTCATCCATTTTGGTGGACCTTGTGATAACTGTATTGCATCTCACGGGAGGAAGGATTCTGTCCATGTCACTAACATCTATGACTTTATGCTGGCTTTTTAGGCACACCAGATCCCTTGACAGCAAGTCTGGCACCACATTCTTTGATCCTTTGCGGTGTTTGATTGAGAAGGCAAATTCTTGGAGCAAAAGTGTCCACCTTCCCAACTTTCCATTAGTATCCTTCATAGAGAAAAACCAACTTAGCACACTGTGGTCAGTGTATATGATGAATGGCTGTCCCTCCAGATGATAACAATAACATCTGATTGCCCACACAAGTGTCAGGCATTCTTTTTCAGAGGTGTGGTATTTTCATTCTGAGGGCTGCAAGGTGCAACTACAATAAGAGACCGCTTTTTTAACACCATTTTCAACCAGAAAGAGTACAGCGCCAACTCCCACATCACTTGCATCCATGGCTAGGTGGAAGGGAAGGGTGTAGTCAGGGAAGAGCAGCTTTGATGCTTCAGTCAGGCTATCTTTGATTCTCTTGAAGGCTGTCTCTTGGGGGAGGCCCCAGGACCACTTTTGTTTTTTGTCTTTAGCACATTTATCGGTTCTGCCAACTCTGCCAGATTAGGAATGAATGGTCCATACCAGTTGCAAAGACCCATGAAATGCTGAACATCTTTCACATCTTTTGGTGTTGGAAAGTGTTGGATGAATGCCAGTGTTGTAGACTCAGGAATGATTCCCCCGTTGAAAATGATGTGTCCCAAAAACTTCATTTGGCTCAGCAAAAAGGAAAATGTCTCTGTTTTAACAGTAAGTCCATGTAGTTTCAGTCTCTGCAGCACCTCTGTCAACTGGATGAAATGATCCTCTAGTGTAGCTGAATTAACTAATATGTCATCCATGTAAGCCAAACAGAACTTGTACTATATGCCTCTTAGAACTTCATCCATGAGACACTGGAAGGTAGTTGGGGCATTTGTTAGCCCGAATGGCAGGACTGTAAATTCAAAAAAGCCTTCATGTGTTGTGAAAGCTGTTTTGCATATGTCTGCTGGTATCTGCCAGTAGCCACTCCTTAGTTCAAGAGTGGAGAAGATTTTAGCACCAGTCAATCCGTCAATGGTTTCTCTTAAGTTCTTCTTTGAGTAGGTATCTCCAACAGTCATGGAACTGAGTTTACGATAGTCAACCCAAAATCTGGTAGTGCTGTCCTTCTTTGACACAAGAACAATTGGGGATTACCAAGCTGAGGCTGAAGGCCAGATAATGCTACCTCTAGCATGTCTGCATGCTGCTCGCAGATGACCTCTTTCTTTTGTGGGGAGCAGAGGTAAGGGTGACATCTCATGGGCTGGGCATCTCCAGTGTGGATGGCACGGCTAAGCGTTTAAGCTTTTCAGTATGTCCCACTTGCTCTGTTACCACCTCTGGGAATTGCTGTAGAACTTCTTGGAGACCAGTCTTTGCCATAGTCACAGCATTCTTTCCTCCCTCCTGGTGCTGCATATTAGTGAGGCAGCATCGCATAAGATTTTCTCCGGTTCTAGCTGCAGGATGGTGGTAACCTGTTCCGCGGTCCCTCCTTCCATTATTGGCATGAGGGTGGGCTTGGAAACTGGGTTGTTCTCTGAGGTTAGGGTTGCAGAACCCTGTGGTGTGGTCATGCTCTTGCTGCAGACATCAATTGTTAGTTCTAAGTCTCTGATAATGTCTATACCTAGTATCACGTCTGCCACTGAGTGACTGAAGATGAGGGCGTGGCCCTGCCACTTTTGTCCTGTTGCTCCAATTTTGACCTCGCCATGTTCCCATGGATGATAGGATTTTTCTGAAACAAGACCAAAAAGAACCTCTGCAAGCCTGTGGTAAATGTGGAGGGTGCTCGAATGGGGAGCTACCCCAATACTGAAAACAGCTGAACCAGGAGACAGGTGCACTCCAGTGTGTGACGTAGATACAGTAATACAAAAAGATAGTTGTACAGTCCCTGCCAGCATAACTGTGAGATATAACAACTGTGCCTTCCTTTTTTCCTTTGGACCTGCTGCTCCCCCTGCAACTATTACAATGTCCTGTGGACTTGCAATGGTAGCCAAGCTGGTTTCCTCCACCGGACTGGTAACATTTACAACATTAGCTGCTGGTGCTTGCTGAGGATAGTTGTAACTGAGGTGACTTGGGCTGTCAAAGTTGAAACACCTTTTTTCTCCTGATGATGGTGCTGCTCTCCAACCTTGCTTTAGCCTTGGCCTCCTGATCTGACCACTTCTCCTGTCCCTGTCCTCTGATAACCTGTATGGAGGTCCCACTGATGGGGCCTGATTGTCAAAAAGCTCAACCTTGGATAGGTGGTCGATGCTTCCCATCTCTCTGTGGGGAAAAATAAATCTGATTAAGATGAATGTTTTCCCCCGATTATTATATCCCTTGCAACTACTCAATATCTACCTTCCGACGAGTTGGTTCAATAAAGCCCAGGGGATGATGATAAACTTTATCTGGTCCAAAAAACAATCGAGACTAGCATATTACAAATTAGCAGCGCCTAAAAGTAAAGGCAGTTTACGACTTCCTTACCTTGGTTTATATTATTGGGCCAGTCACCTGGCCAAGTATCTTAGGTGACTAAACCCCAGCCCTTTCTCTGTTTCCTCCTTGGCTCAGGATAGAGTTGGAAATGATTCAGTCATGTAATATAGCCTCTTCCACTCTTCTATATTTAAAGACCTCGTCCTTGCCGAAAAAGTTAAAAGATACTACGGTGGCGATTTCCATTAGAATTCATGCACAGTTATGTGGCTTTTTGAAATACAAACAGCACTTGGATCCATCTCAGTCAATCTAGAACTCCCCTGCTTTTAAAATCGATGGTAAGACTTTACCCCCCTCTTGGTTGCCAAAACTAGGAGAGGGTAAACTATCTTCCTTTCTTATGCCAGACGGAACATGGCTACCAACACAGGATTTTATGAGTAAGTTTGGGTTGCAGGCGAAGGACTTCTTTAAAGTTCTCCAGCTCCGTCACCTTCTTAGCAATAAATTCGAGAAAAGAGCGCTTACATCTCCTAAATTTTCTTTCCACTCGGATTTGTACCAGCTCGTCAAACACCCCTAAGGTAGTTTTTAAACTGTACAATACATTGTACAAATGGCACTTTCCGGATTCATTTGGGCCTACAGAATTTTGGTTGGACCTTTTCCCGCAATGGAATAAGGAGTGGTCCGTCTTGTGGAACAATTGTCATCGTTTTGTTACACAGGATAGGTTATGTCTCATGCAATTTAACATCCTGCATAACCTTTATTATTCCCCACAGAAGCTGGTCAAATGGGGCGTATTAAACTCAGGACAATGCACTAGGTGCTCCCAGGATGAGGGCACTTTGCTCCATATTTTTTGGGACTGCCCTAAAATATCTCCCCTCTGGAATAGTATTAAGGCCAAGGCAGACCCATTGCTCTGTTTAACCAACCTTTTTACTCCGGAGGTCTGTCTTCTGGGTGATTATTCTCAGATTTCGGTGAATTCCCGTAAATTCCATATGGCGCTGATCTCCATGTCAGTCAAAAAATTGGTCCTCAAATATTGGAAAAGTACGGGAACAGTTTCTTATTCTGAATGGCTTAATGAACTCTTAGCTAATCTTAGAATGGAACAAACCATATCTAGTCTTAAAAATAATAAATCTAAATATGAAAAGATCTGGGCTCCTTTACATTCCTTGTTTACAATTTAAGTTGTATCTCGTATATCTACCCTTTACCTTGGATTAACAGATTGTTGGACTGTGTACGGGAAGGGGGGACTTGGGGGGCTTGGAGGAGTGTGGGTGGGGAGGGGGATGGGACCATGTTTCTCATTGTATATCTATTGACTTGAGTTGGATGGACATGGCCCCAGCTGGAGTTTTGTAAAATCTTTAATAAACTTTATATTGAAAAAAAAAAAAGCTCAACCTTGGGAGGGTTCCGGTACTATCTCAGATTGTCTGCCAGTTCTCTGGCCTTTTGGACCAGCTCCTCATTACCCCAGGGTTTGATGCACACAAAGTGGTTCTGCAGTTTAGGTTCCAGGATGCTTGTAATGAAGTCCACCTCTTCTTCTTCTGGTGCTCCAGGGTACAGGCATCGATAAACCTCCCATTTATCCATAATAAAGTCTTCCAGTCTGTCAGTTGGCTGTTGGAGTCTATCCAGCTCCCTCCTGAGATGCTGCCTGTTTTGGATTCTGTCAAAATATTCCAAGAATTGCAGCTTGCACTGCCTCCAATTCTGAATTTGAGTGCTCTTATAATGCCACCACTTGTTGGCATGTCTTTGCAAGGCACCCACCCAGTGCTGACGCCATTTCTCTTCAGGGGTATTAGCTTGCCTGAGTACTCACTCAAACCTTCTCAAAAACTCCCTTGGGTCTTCGTTGGCGTCACCGGCAAAAGTAGGTAAATTATTTCCCATCCATGACATGTAGATAGGAACAATGGTTGGTGTAGTATTGTCTCGCAATGGTCTGTAGTCACTCTTAATGTGGTCAGTATACTCCTGTTCTGCCTCTCTCTGTCTTCCCAGAGTAGACATGGGATATGGGTCCCGTGCCCTCTGTACTTGCGGTTCTCTACCTCTTCCTCTGTTCTCCATTGCCACAATCAGGTGTTCCACAATGGAGACAAGCTTGGTCAGCATGCTTTCCAACCTATCCGTTCTGACTCCAACTCTTCTGTCCTCTTCCGAGCTTTCCACTAAACTTGGCCTTGCCTGTCCATGACCTATTCCAGCTGATGTAGCTTGCCTCCTTTAAGGACCTTGACTGGCATCCAATCCCAACATGTTCCTCCATGGCTCAAGTGGTTCATTGGAGCCCACCTGATCCACAGTACGCCATGCCACTGAACTCCAGCTGTGTTCCCCCTCTAACTGCCTAAGACCCTCAATCAGCTCACACATGTCTCTTTGGGCTTCTGCTGTGCTCTCACTGTGCTGAGTGGGCTCTCCGAGCCCAAATGTGCCTCCATTTCTGTCCCCCCCAACAAGTTCCCATTTTCAGCCCCTCGGGGCTTGCATGCTGCTGTGGTGCAGCTCCTACACTATTCCCCTCAGGGAGCTCTCTGTCCTACCTGAGTTCCTGCAGGCTTTTAAATTAATTTTATGCTGCCAGCAATTCTTCAAGCCACAGTTCAGCTTACACTGTGTAGCACCAACTCCAGTATAGGAGGCAGTATAGTGCAGTGGTTTAAGGCTCTGAGCTGCAAACCCGGAGACCTGGGTTTGAATCCCACAGCCCCCACTTGCATACTGTGTGACCCTGAGCAAGTCATTTAACTTCGTTGTGTTCCCAGGTTGCACCTCTAAACAAGCTTTCAGCTTACTGTGTCTCGCCTGGTAAAACAAAGGCAAAAAAAAAAAAAACTGCTGTCACTGCTGCCATTCTCTCTCCAAACCCTCCTTTTGCTCAGTAAGCCCCTTAGGGCATAAATAAATTGTAAATTCAGCCACCAGAGCAGCGGTTTGGGAGGGTGGGGGAGGTGCTTTCATTTCTGCCTCCTCCACCTCCCACTAGTTCCTCTTGGTCCTGCTCTCCCACCCATGTGGAGCAGGCCACAGCCTGAGGTCTGTACGGGCTGGGAGTTAACGGTGCTGGCAGGCATTTTCACTTTTAGTGCAACTGTGCTAGTGGGGCTAGCAGCAGCTGCAACCCCAACTGGATCTCCTGCTTCTCCTCCCAAAAAAACAGCCACACATACAAAGGCTCAGGGAGCCCCCACCAGACCCCAGGAAAAGGATATTCATTTAATTAAAAAAAAAAAAAAAAGCTGACCTCAGTCACATAAGAGCTACCCCACTAGACCCCCCGGGCTATTATTTTACACTGTGGCCCCCATGGCATTTCCTAGCCCACCAGACCACCAATGCCACTCTTCATTTTACCCACAGGCCCACTAGCCCCTGAAGACCTTCACTAGTCTACATGGGCTACCATATTTAAATACTGGCCACTCAGCTACACATAGGGGCAAAGGGTTTTAGCTGAGCCCCCCTTCCCCAAACCTTACTCCTTTTCTTCCTTCTACTTTGCTTTCCTATTTTTCCTTTAACTAACCTATTCTCCTTTTATTTCTACATGTCTGATAGGGTGAGGCTCCTACCCTATCAGATAAGTACATTTCTTACCTAACCCGTCCTCTTTACCCTATAGGACCCCCCTTGAAAGCTGCAGTTCCTTTGTGACCCCCTTTTTATCTTTTATTTTACAGGTACAATGAAAGACAACCCTTCGGACTCCTACCTTTGGCTCCCTAGGGCACATATATTCCTTTAGGTTATTTACACATTGGGTAGGTTGACTGTAATTGGGCGGCCGTTCCTGTTACAAGACACACATGCAGACACACACACACACTCTCTCTCTCTCTCTCTTCTCCAGAACAGAGTTTTTTCCTTTTTTTGTTTTTAAGATGCACTGTGGAAGCAGCACGGGAACCGCAATAAGTAAACTGCAGTCAGTCAACTATGGTCTGTTCCCGATCAGACTCACTGTCTCTTGAAGCCCTGACTGAAGTTTACCAACAGCAGGATCAACCAGATAGATTTTTTGTGTTGTAAAGACAGGATCAACCAGATGAATACTCAAAAAAATTAAAAACTTACCTGTAAGGAGAATGAGAGGCAAACGATCAGCACAGGTTCTCAGAAATGGACAACAGAGCCGTCATGGATCTTGAGGTGTTCTGCTCGCCCACACACAGACTAAGAACCAATCAGATGGCGTGGTACTAATGAGTGACACAAAACACTGTAATAACCGCTTCTGCCAGTTATTACGGCATTTGAAACACAGCTCGACTCCATGCATCAAGCAGGGGTCACCAGCAATTAAAATAAACGTATTATACTACATGTAACATATCATTAGAAGATTGTTTTCAAAACATAGAACATTCATGGGAAAAGGAAATGAGGCATACAATAAAACAAACAAATTGGATGAAATACAGAATATTGGCAAATAAAAGTTATATAAATGCAAGAAACAAATCAGTTCAACAAAAAACTTCTAGCTAGAGTTTACATGAACCTTGGCAGAATTAAAAAAATAAATAAAACTATTTAGAGGACTGCTGGCACGCATGTACACAGAAAGGAAACCTTTTTCATATATTTGGGGAATGTTCATTTATAAATGCCTTCTGGAAGGAAACTCAAACAGATGCAAGAAATAATTGATTTGGTAATACCATTTGAATAAAAAAAACATTACTTTTTGATGATTTTGGAGGAATAAATAATGTGAGTTTAAAAGGAATTTTATTTTTGGCTACATTGGCAAAAAAAACATATGGTTTTTCTCTGAATGGAAAACCCCTGGAGCTATTGTTTTTAGTAGACAAACATGGTTTAACATCTGAAAAGACACAATGATTTTGAAACACTGTTAGACCATGCATATAACTAATATATATAAGGGATATTAGGTGGTCTACATTAATGTCTTATCCCTGCTAAACATTGAGGCTAAATTAAGGCACAGAAGACATACTCTAGAAGATTGTTTATTTACTAGGTATATTTTTAACACACACCCCCAAATGAAATATAGAACTTTCTAACAGTTGTAGTGCAATCATTGCTGTGTGAACATTTTTTGCCTGTGTATGTAGGTATGTAATGAATGTTCAATAAAATCAATAAAAAATATATTTAAAAAAATCATGTGACTGCTCTCCTGTGTTTCATTCCCACAGGGTCAAGTGACCCCTCACATAGGTGACCCCAAGTGTGAGGACCATGAGAAGGAGGCTGGCATCCATGGGGATATCCACAGGTAGTTTACGCTTAGAAAGAGACAGCGCTACTCAAGCAGACACTAGTCAGTTTAGGAAAGACAGGAGCACTCACCACAAGTCAGTACAAGGAGTTATTATAACACAGGGTAAGAAGCCTAACAACTACACTCTAACTGGAGTATTAATTTACATGTACTGTACCTTGAACACGCATGTGTAAGTAATCTCACCCTCCAGCCCAGTTGTCCTCATCTGGGGGTAGGCCTACATTGCAGCTTAGTACCTTAGTAAAAGTAGCTGACGTGCAGGAGTAAATACCCTCTGTCCTCAAATCCTCCTTTGGGGTATGCCTACATAATATCTTGATAGTGTTTCATAAGGGGCACAGCACCATATAAATGCTTAGAATGTTTGTGCAGGCAGCATAGTGGGGTGAGCTAGTCAGTTGTAGGGGGTGTGGCATGGCCCTCTTCTGACGAGTGTTCTGGGAAATAGGAGGTTGGGGTTCTTGAAGACAGAATTGAACAACCTCAGGACTGAGTTCCACAGCCTAAGGTGTTCATCCATCCACTGGGGTTTTGGATCAGGAGCACCTTTTCACCAGAGGCTCCCATGGGATTTGGAGACAGGATGGTGTATGTTGGGGAGTGTGGGAAGGTATGTTGCAAAGGGGTGGGTCCCAGCCCCTAGAGTGGGAATGAGGAACTAGTATCAGCCCCTGGAGACACATGCCGGGGTTAGTACCCTTCAAACTCCACAGCAGTAGTATAGGTTAACTACTCTCTCTTGAGAATAAGGTCCCATTCGCTCAAAGGAGCCTAGTATTGTGGCCCAGACCATGCAAGAGGAGCCTGTTGGGTGGATGGGGAGGAAAGGAGGCAAGAATAGGAGGAGAGACTTAGTGCTGGAGACTCAATAGTCAGAGATATAGGGAGGCTGGTTGAGAGCATGGAATCTAGCAGATGGAAGGTGGTATGCCTCCCAGGTATGTCAGCAGGGAAAATCCTGCAGAAAACAGCAAGCAAAATCCTACACAAGCTCTAGACCTTGACTGGGGGGTGGGGAGTAGGAGGCCAGATGCTGTGATCCACCTGAGAACCAATTATCTAGAGGGATGCAGGCTAGAAATTGCCAAGGAGAAAATCAAGGTGCTGGGGGTTAAGCTTAGGAAAAGTGCATACTTTGTAGCCTCCTCAGAAGTGCTATCGGTGCCACGTGCAAGCCAGGATAGAAAGTTGAGGAGTTCAGAGTTCAATGCTTGGCTGAAGGGGTGGTATAATGAGCAGGGATTTGGATATGTGGAGGAATGGGGAACCCTCTGAAAAGATAAGGCACTGCACCACCTGCATCTCAGCAGAGAAGGAATCAGGCTGTTGGGGAGGAAGGTAAAAGAATTAATCAGACAGAATTTAAACCAGGCAGGGGGAGGGTTGAACAGGGCATACAACCTAAAGCATTCTCACAGTGGAAGCCATATGGCATCCCCTGGACAGTAGGAATGGTACATGCAGGGAGAGGGTGGGGGGTAATATGGGACACACACTCAGGCTGGTCACTGAACAAATTAGTTTACCAAAAGTAACTGCCACTAAAATAAGTCACAGCAGTCAGCAGATACCTAAGCAAATGAGGGGTACAGGTAAAGGCAAAAGTAGGCTGGTGTTACAGATCACCTTGAAAGCCAAATGAATTAATGGCCAAAACCTGGAAATTAAAACAGGGAATCTTCACAGAAGTCCAGCTGAACATAGTGGCCATGACTGAAACCTGGGCAACACTGCATCATCTGTAAGAATGGAAGTTGACCCTTTAATGGCAGCCTGGATTTTCAGGAGTTTCCTGAAGTGAAATGGGGAGGCAGATATTTAGTAGGAGGAAGGTAGTGGGAGAGTATGGGAGGGAGGGGGACAGTGAGATTCATGGGAAGGGGTGGGGGAAGATGACTGGCCACCAGAAAGGGAAAGGGGAGGCCTTAAGGAGGGTATATAGGTGGAGGTTTTGAGGACAGAGACCTTCTTTTGCTGTTTTTTCTGAATTACCTACCCTCCTACCCAAATGAAAGTAAGGTAAGGGGGGTAGATAGTAAAGGGGAAAGAAGGGTTGGTTCATGTGTCGCCAAAAGAGGGTGACAGAAAATTGGTAAGTTTGGGGATCCAAATGTAAGTTCCCGAAACAGGACAACATGGTAAAAAAGAAGAGGGCCAGGTTTGGGTTGCCAACAGTGGGCAATGAATAGGAAGGTATTGGAATATGAAGGGAAAAGGGTTGCCAGTTGAGGGCAATGGTTGTCAGAGGGACAGTAAGGATAAAAAAGGAAACAGGCTGCCAGTGAGTGGGCAACATAGAGTCGGGATTTGTCTTCTCAGGATGGAAGTAGCAGAGAGAGGAAGGAGGAGGAAGAAGGTGAGGGGAGTAGGGAAGGGTGGAAGAGGCGCAGGGAGAGGACTTAGGGGGAACAGGGGGTATGAGGTGGTAAACTGCTAGGCACAGGCTGGATTTATATCCAGGTGTGTTGGGCACCTCGTGGGGTTGTCACCCCAGAGATCCAAAACTGGGGGTCAGGTTAGACATCCGAGCCCAGAAAAGACAAACGAATGGAAGAACTGGGTTTTGTCAGCTAAAAGAGGGGTGTCGGATACACATCCAAGCCTGGGGAAAGAACATAAGGGATGGACTTTGTGGTGTTGTATATAGAATGTGATAGGAATGCTTAAGAAAATGAAAATGTGTATGTATATGGATGTATTCAAGGATCGTATTTCATGATGTAAAGGATTTGTCAATAAAATGCAATAAATAAAGGAATGAGGAGAAGATGAAGATGTACAGATATGAACATTTTAATAAATAATGGCCAAATGAGCACCTAAGCAGGTGTATGAAGTTTTCATTTCACAAAGGGAATCCCAATGACAAATGGGGCTTTGTTCTGGACAGAGGTTCATGTGTACATAAGTATACTTTCAGTACTTTATCTTTGTAGTTGAGCGTGTTTCTTTCTGTTTTTCCAACACTGCATCATGACTGGGACCTCATAATCTCAGGATATTCAGTCCTTAGAAGGGATAGGGCTAAAGGCAAAGGGGAGGAGTGGCTATGCATGTGAGGGAGGGTATCAGGGTAACCCAGGATAACATCACGGGTGAGAACGTGGTGACAGTCACTGTGGATATAGCTGGAAATGGGCAGGGGCACGAAGGTGAAAATGGGGGTACTTTACAGGCACAGAATTTAAAAAAATGTAGTAGACAGGGAGCTAGAGTAGGAAATCAAAATGGCAGCATCACTAAAGAACGCAGTTTTTACGGGGGACTTCAAACTTCCCGACTTGGACTGGAATATCCCAGAGGTAAGTGGCAGCACTAGAAGACAAGTGCTTGTAGATGCATTCCAGGGTGGCTTCCTTGTTCGGGGGATCAGGGAACCACATGAGAAAAGGGGTGACCCTGTACCTAGTGCTGATGTATTGCGATTATGTCAGGAACGTAAGAGGAGGTGAACCACTGAGTACTAACGATCACCTTTTATCTTGGTTTGATATTGAACAGTGAAAGGAACACACCAACTTTACAGCTAGAGTCCTGGATTTCAGAAGTGCAGATTTTGGTAGCCTGTAACATAGGTGACTGCGATTGAATGCTTTCAAAAAGGCCGATTCAATCACGGTGCATGTTGACAGGGCTACCAACCAGGGAGGGCGACCAGATGGGAATTGGTTGGCACATATAGCAGCAGGATATGCATACATGTACATGCAGGGGCAAGCACACTGAGTGAGGGCAGAAGGGAGGGAGGGAGGATTGTGAGTGTGGTGCAGCAATGGGCTGCCAAGCTGGCCCTGTGGTGTGGTGGGTGGGTGGCAGGCTGGGGTTTTGAGGGTGCTGGGTTCAGGTCTGGGTGCATGTACATTTTGCTGCGCCTGGACCAAATTAGTTTTTTAGGGTTCTGTACCCCCCCAAGATGCACCCCTCTGGAGTTGAGAATCCTTCAGTAGGGGGGTGTGGGGAGTCCTTTTGCTGTGTACTGGGGGTGTACATTGCCGAAACTGATTTTCAGTGATGTACACTCACACTAGTGGCAATCACCTTTCTGCAGTCACCGTTATGACATGGAACCCAAATTTTACAAAAAAAGAGGTATAAGCTCAGAAGCAGCCAGCATGGAGGGTGTAGAAGGGGGCAGTGAGTGCAGAGAAGAAATCGAGCATCATCAAAGAAGCTTGCAAAAGGTCCTTAGTTGCTGCTTGAGACAAGTGCAGAAGGGCAAGAAAAACAGGAAACTGATTTGGTGTACAAGGGAGGTAGGGGTAGCAGTGAGAGAATAAAAGGATGATGTTCAGAAGATTTAAAGGGAGCCACGCAGAGGGAGACAGGGAAGTTAAGCAAAGCCAGGAGGATGATGATGAAGGTCAAGGCTAAAATGGAACTAAGTATAGCAGAAGGGGTTAAGGAGGTTATAAGATTTTGTCAAACAAACCTGATTGAGTTTTTTGGTAAGGTAACAAGGATAATTGATCAGGGAGGTGCAGTAGATGTGGCCTACCTGGATTTTAGTAAGGCCTTTGATTCTGTTCCTCATCCTAGGCTGGTAAAACAGAGCTTAGGAACTGACCAGAAAGTCACTAAATGGGTGGAAAACTGGCTGAAAAATAGAAGGCAAAGGGTGGTAGAAAATGGGGTATATTCAAGAGAAAGGAGGGTGACGAGCGGTGTCCCACAGGGGGTCAGTTTTGGGTACAATCCTTTTTAATATATACATATATATATATATATATATATATATAGAGAGAGAGAGAGAGAGGGCGCGAGCGAGCGAAAGAGAGAGAGCAAGAGAGGCGGGAGGGAGAGAAAGAGAGAGAGAGAGAGAGAGAGAGGATGTAATAGAGGGAACTGGAGGGATGATGTGCCTTTTTGCAGATGATGCAAAATTATGCAGTAGGGTTGACACTGAGGGAGGGAGGGATGGAGGCTATGAGAGGGGATTTGAATACTTTGGAACGGTGTAGTGAAACTTGGCAGTTGAAGTTCAGTGTGAAAAAGTGTAAGGTTATGCATTTGGGATGGAATAATAAAAACGCAACGTATACTCTAGGCGAGGAACAGTTGAAAATAACAATTCAAGAAAGAGACCTTGGGGTTATAATCTCATATAATCTGAAAGTAGGTGACCAATGTTTTGTAAGGCTGCTGGTAAAGCAAATAGGATGCTGGCTTGTATTGGTGGGGAATCACAAGCAGGAAAAGGGAGGTATTGATACCTTTGTATAAGACAATGGTTAGACTGCATTTGGAGTATGTTGTCCAGTTTTGGAGACCTCATTTAAAGAAGGATATTGAGGGTATGGAGAGGGTTCAGAGGAGGGCGACTAAAATGGTTCAGGGAATGAAGGATAAGTCATATGAAGCTAGACTGAAAGAGTTAAATTTGTCTCTTCTGGAAATTAGAAGGGAGAGAGGGGATATGATTGAGGAATTTAAATATCCCAAAGGGGATAAACAGGGTAAGGGATGGCAGTGTATTCAAAAGGAAACCTGAAATTAAAACAATGGGCCATAGCTTGAGACTAGAAGGTGGTAGATTCAGGGGTGACGTGAGGAAGTATTTCTTCACAGAAAGGGTGGTGGATCCATGGAACAGTTCACCTGAGGAGGTGGTGAGTACTGAAACTGTAGAAGGTTTTAAGAAAGCCTGGGACTGGTATAAGGGGTTGGTGGATGGGAAGCAAAAAGTGTCTCTGATAAAGGGAAACAGGTAAGGGAAGGGAGGATACGGGCAGACTGGATGTACCAGGATGATCCTTTTCTGCTGTCACAATACTATGAAACCAAGCAGTTCAACACCTTGTTACGCTGCTAGAAGTACTGTTATGAATAGAAATACTGTCTCTATTCAGTCTAACAGACAGACTAACAAAACAACTACTGCAGACACATTCCATTATGTCTAGTAAGAAATCAGCTTGCTGCAGGGGTCTTCAGGCAGCAGCACCCCATCCCAGGCCCAGTTACAGAATTTATACTAATTTCAGAGGTCCCCAAGTCCAAGCAATTTTGAGAAACCTCTTTTGGGAGCAGTATATACTTGGCCATGTGGGTGTATATAAAGAGAGCATGGGACAGTGGGGGCGGCATGGGGCTCCCACCAGTCCTCACTTTAGTAATCACTGTTCAGGCATTTCACTGTGGTACTGGAACCCAGTCTGAGGTTTCATGGAATAAATGTTGCATCCTTACTCATTCTGTAATGGACCCAGGGAAGTCACTTGTGCTTCAACTGAGCATTACAATCATAATGCAAGAACACAACACATTCCATCTTGTAAATGAGGTGAACTTTGTTTCTCCATTCATTTATGGTACAAACTTTTGGTGTTAGCCATTTCTTGGCTAAGGCAGTTTTGCATGCTATTATATAGACTCCCAAGATGTAGCAAATATGCACCTCCCTACACCCTGATGGCAACTGTAGAAGTAGGTAGAGGGAACAATCAAGAGTTACCTCCCTGCTGATTGTCTCGTATTTGCATCTCCACCTCTTTAAGGAAAGGCTGAAGGCGCACACAGTCTTGCATCACATAGGTGTGAGTGACCCTATTTCCCTGCATAGATGCCAGCACTGGGCTTCTTTTGTGGGGGTGAAGTGGGCTGTGGCAACTGGCATTCAGGAATACCAGAGCAGCAGTTTCCGTGCATACTCCCACCACACATGGGAGGAGGTAACTAGTAGTTCATTCATTCCCAGGCTTCCTGCAATTTCTGGTTCGAAATCACAAGACCCATCTCTGTTTCCCAAAGTTTTGCAACCTTCCATGTGTTATCCTTCTGGGTGACTTGAAAGGAACCATAAATGCATGAGATCAGGTGTGCCGTAACACCTCCTCACAGATACTATGCAAAGGCCTAAATCATCATCGGCCAGCTAGGGGAGTCCCAAACCTCTTATACCAAGCTTAAAAATAACTACATATCTGTAAATATCTGAAGACATCATGCCTTTGTAACCCATATTTATGCTCTTGCCCATGTTCTGTATCTATGGTCCTGTGTTGCCAGATAGAAATTCTCTGTTTGTGATATGGTACATATGTATCATCCAGTTCTGAACCAACATGTGGCTCACCATCCACTTCTAGGCTTTCAGAGCAGCTGTGACCCATGGGTTCTGGTGTGGTCTGGTTAAAGATTCTTTATGGGTGTGATGCAGATCCCTCACTAGGGACTTCCAGTTCATCGCCACCACCTGGGTTTTTTACCATCAGGGCCCAGGAAACCTGTTTTTGATCTCCTCCTTTGCACAAGGTCAGGAAGGTCAACACAAAAACTGTGGGTAGAGTGCTCTCTCACAGGTGGACTGCAAACAGAGTCCAGCAGAAACAGAATTACCCTTTGAAATAACACACAAGCAGTCACTGATTCTATAAAAATAGACTCTAGTAGAATACTACAAGTTCTTACAACAGGTTGTATTTACAGAAAACAAAATGGTTGCACATTTACTAAGAAGCAGAAAATAAAATCATATTAAACAGATAGATATTGTACAGCAGAAGTCTAAGCTATCCTCCCCTACAAATCCTTCACCTGCCCTAGCTAAATAAGTACTTTCCCCTCACTGTATAATCTTACCTCAGCAAGTCTTTGTAATGGCAGGGGCCCTGGTCATTAGGTGTTTCAGTCCAAGAGAGTGAGCTTGTTTTAAGCCCCTCAATATATTGCTTTGCTCTAAGTGGAGAGGGTCCTACTCACATTGAGTGACAGTCCCATGTTGCACAGCCCTCTTTGAGAGTGTGTGCGTACTGTATGTGTGTCCCCCAACCCTTCAGCATCTCCTTGTTACCATAATGATGTCTGTGACGATAGCTGGCAGCTTGTTATTATTTGTATTATATTTTTGATATAAAGATATGTTTAGACTTCTGCTTAGAAACACAGGCCAAGCAGCAAAGCTTCATGGAACATGGGATTTTAAAACAGAGGAAAGAGGGGACTGCACTCTAACTGACCCAGTGGTTAAACTAAGTAAGAGCTTCCTTTTGTCACCAGGTTGAAACAGGTTGTAAAACCAGCCACTTGTTATAAAATATTGCATTTTTATAACATCAGGAGGTAAGCCAGCTCTGACGGTTACCTGTGAAACTTCTTACCACTAAGAGAAGTATCTTTCAGGATGTTCTTCTGAAGATCAAAGGGATAATTCTGACCTGTCACAATTCATGCTCTGTGGCTCACTAATTAGGAAGAAAATATATATATATATTTTTAAGTGGGATGTTTAGCAATCTGCAGATGCATGTGACTAATTCAGTGTGCAGGAATGAGAGTGACCTCACAGCCAGCATCACCACAGAGCTGTGACCTCACAAGCTGGGTGGGACCCTTCCCCCCTGATATTGTCAAGCGGAGGAGGGAACATTGCATACTTGTGTTTGGACTTTCAAGGGACACTTGTGTTCTGGACTCTTAAGAAGCACTTCTACCAAAATTAGGTAATTTCAGCACCTCTATTTACTAACTGAAACTGGGGTAGGATCAGTTACTCAGTAAAAAGGCATTTGGTTTTGTAATTTCCATTTATTTTATTTGACTGTAACATCAATGTTATATGTTCTGTGTTTTGCATTTTATTTACTATTTTTAATTCTAGTAAACTCTGTTTTCTTGAAATCTTGCCTGAGCCCTTTTCTCATTTTGAGTATGAATGCTGGGACAGGGTTGATAATTCTGACAGAACTGTTAAGTGCTTATAGTGTGTTACCATATGCATCAAGGTAAGGAAATACATAGGTCTCAAATGAGTCAGAAGGGGGAATGTGAACCAGGTTGTGTGCCTGCTGGGTTAAGTATTGCACTGCATTCCTCAAAGAGTGTGTGATATTTGTACCTGTTACCTGTGCATGCTAGTGAAAAGGGGTTCATATTTGACCCCAGGACTCGAGACTGGTAGTTGTTCAGACTTAGAACAGACAGGAGTGTTATCCTGTTTATCTCCTGTTCACATATTGCACTTTGAGGTTGGGTACCGTGGGAGCAGAGGGCCTGACCCCTGGTGTGCGTTTGTGGCAATGTCCACCTGGTTCCTTTTGTTCAACATGGGAACATATCCAGGAAGGATGCCCCCACTGGGTTTATTGCCTCCTCCCTGGCTTTCCTGTTAAGTTCTCATGAGAGCCATCAGTTCTCTACATAAGCTGTCATATACAACTTGATCATGTGATCTGGTAGCCATCTTGTACCTGAAGCAGATGCTTATTTAGAAAAGAATAACTTAATCAAAAGAATGCATGGTTTTGGTCCCCTTTCTGGTCACAATGGGAATTAACCAGAAGCTGTATCCAGGGACTCACAGGTAAGATAGCTTGTTCCATTTCTACCCATTGCACCTTTAAGTCTGGGTGGTGCCATAGCCAGGCTGCCTTAACCTGGACTGTAACGTGATATAGTTAGAGATCTGGTAATGCCAGTCCACCTCTATTCTTAGGGAGGGTCAGGATCTTAAATTGCACCCTAGGTTTCATGTGGGCCCAGTTATACTGTGATGTGAATTTGTGCCATTTCTTCCAGCCTGATTCTCATATCTGATGTAGGAGGTTCTATAGGTATAACACCCTAAGTAACCATTCACAGGCAAAGCCTGCAAAAGCAAGGAAAATTTGGTACTACTGGGGAGAGAAACTGTAATTTTCATCACAGAATTTAGGCATAAGATTAATGTTTATGGGTATTAGACTTGTATAGATACTAATTAAATTATAGGGACTAATACCAAAATTCAGAAAAGGTGCAGAAATTAATTCTTTAATTTCTTTTTTAAACCGTTGTGGATTTTTTCCATGTCGATATTTAAAACATATGTCAATATAATTTGCCATTATAGAAAAAGTATATTTACAACATTTTGTTTATAAAAAAGCATCTCTGTTCTGATGTAAATATATTTATCGATATAATTAGAAAAAAACCCTGTTTCTATATCGATAACATAATAACTTCTGTTATACGATAACATGGAGTATTGTGTATGAGCAATCATACACAACAAGGCTGTTTTTAGTCGAGAGATTTCTGTGGTGACAAGAGACTTTGAGAGTGCAGCTCAAGAGGTTTCATTATGATGGAAACCTTGAGATTTAAAAACAGCCTTGTGTGTGTGTGGTTGCTCATACACAGTCTTTTATAGTGTAAGGGCAACCATTATTACAGTCCTATGTGCAAAAAAAGGTCCCCCCAGTACTTAAAATCCCTTTCTGTAGCACGGGCTGTAGCAGTTATTTCCGGTGCCGCTCAGTTCCTGGGCTAGCTCTCACCGCCTTGACCGCTTCATCGCACTTGTGCAAAGATGTTCTATCTTATTGTGCTGCAGTACTGAAGTCGCTAGTGCAGCATGACAACATCGTGACATCACTACTGCAGCACCACAAGCCTGTTCTAGGGATGGAACACCATCTACAACAGCATTCCATCATACACTCAGAGCTTCCAAAAAATATCGGGTCCAATTCACAAAAGTCCTGAGAAGGCCACAAGCCCATGGTGTGCCAAACATATGGCACGTGCGAGTTGCGGCATTCCCGGGCCAACAATCGGGATTCTTGATCCCATGTATCAATTGCCACAAGTTAGACCAGCATTTTCTGGTCCAGTTTGCAGCAATCTTGCGTACCCTTTTTATAGGGTTTGTGCTAAACATTTGGCACAAGCTGCTCTAAATCAGGAAAAGTGTCATCAATGCTCCCAATCTTCTTGAATGGGGCAATTTGCACAACGATATTGGTGCAACTGCACCGACTACTGACTTTCATGCAGGGCTTGACACAAGCCCAGTGTCGTTCTTTGTGAATTGGACCCATTTTCTTTAAATATTATAACTTGGAACTAGAGATAGAGACCTAATTTTCTTTTTACTGAAAGCTAGGAATCAGCTAAGTAGATACAGAAATAATATATTGCTGCAGGGACCATATATCAATATAAAACACAAAATGTTTCATATCAATAGAAAAAAAAACATAAAACGGTTCACAAAATTGTTAAAGTCCTGTCGTTTTTAACAACGTATTATATTGACATTTATAGACAAGTAGCAACACAGGTGAACTGTGTCAATAAGGTCTACACATGTTGCTCAGACTCTAAGCTTTCATTTAAATAAATTAGTTTCATGATTAACAATTCAAACGTTACAGCTTTCAAAATACAGTTTCAAGTATTATAAAATCATATAGAATTATTTTTGGAAATGGTCAGAAGATACAAGTGGTTGTTCCATCTAAGGATAAACACATTAATTTCTAGTTATTATCATTAACCTCTAATCATTAGCACAATGTAACAAAGCAAGGAGGAAAGTCGGCCCCTTGATGCAGCGTTAGGGCTACCACTGGCAACGCTGGCAACCCAGGTCTGAGAACGAGCCACGGTTGTGAAGGGCAAGCCATGAAGTGACCAGGAGTGAGCATCCCATGGGACACTCTTCTCTCTAGGGAGGGAGACAGACACTGCCACAGCAGTTCCCCCTTGCCGACCAGAGGTGGAACTGCAAGTCAGCATGCAATTGAAAGAGGGAGGACACTGTCGCGTCTACCTGGAAAACTACAACTGAGTAAGACTTGCTGATTTCACAGTGATGAGATTGTGGATGGTGAGTGCACAGATTTTCTGCTTGCTACAAACTTTGTTGTGACTGCTGGACCTCAGTTTCTCCCCAGTGCTGGCCTGCCGGTTTTGAACATTGGGCGGGGGTGCAGGAACAGGAGAAATTAGATTATTTTGCCCCTGTACAGAACACAGCAGCGGTAGCACCTGGAGTATTGTGTGCAATGTTGGAGCCCCCACCTCATGAAAGACACAAACGAAGTGGAGTCAGTACAGAGGACAGTAAGCAAGACGATACATGGCCAGCAAGGTAGAATGCAAGAGCAGAGACTGGCAAGCCTTAACATATATTATCTGGATGCCTGGAAGGAGAAGGACGACATGTTCAAAAAACATTTGAATATATGCATAGAATAACCTCTAGCCACCTATTGGCACTAGCTCCCCAAAAGCCTGGCCCGGCCCAAACTGCACGCTCTATTCCGTTGCCTATGCCCCCTCCCCTACTACCTCCCCTATTGTCTCTCCTGTTTCCCGACCCCCCTTTAACCCCCTCCACTATTTACCTCTCTTAACCCTCTAACACCACGTCCACAACTAGCTAACCTGCTGGATCTTGTCACTCTCTCCCACCTTTCTTCTGTGGCACACCCTAGTTAGACCCATGCTCATTCCTAGTGCTGCTGCCACTACCTACTCACGATTATTCAGTTCCTGTACCTTTCTGACTTTGCACTTTTCCTCCTCATCATGGGTGAGATCCCTTATAATCCGCTGTTCCAAATTTTTGTGAACTCTGTATTATTGTTGACATTACTGTGATACTGTATACTCTTAGGTATTTAATACTGTTTATTTTGACAATGCCTCACAGCGGCATATGTTCCCACCTGTCTTGTGTCCCCCTCCTGTTTTTTATTTTGTTTTGTTTTGTTTTGGTTTTTTATTATATGATGAGGATCCTTCATAAAGGAGCTTTTAGCTCAAAGGATGTACTTCAGACTTTCTTAAAACAATCAAAAAAATAAACAAAGTGGGCACAAAGTAAGCTGTTCAGAGACAGTGGCAACCAATTCTGAGGGGAACTAATACCAGGGGGAACAGCAGTGGCAACTAATACTAGGAGGTATAAGAGAAAACTGGTAGTGGGGGTAGGTTTAAAAAGGATATTAGAAAGTACATCTTTGCAGAGCAGGTGGTGGACAACTGGAGCAAGTTGCCCACTGAGGTGGTCAGTGTGGAAGCAGTGGAGCGGTTCAAGAGGGGATGGGAAAGACATAAGGGGCTAGTTAAGGGAGTTGTAGAGGACAGTGTGGGAGGACGATGGTTAAGGACCCCTAGGGTGTATGTACCGCCTCACAGGTCATACTTGATAGACCATAAGGCCTTCTTCTGATGGTTATGGTTCTAAGTTTCTATTTTTTGTCTGCTCCTCACTGCAGTCAAAAGGCAAATGGATGGTGTCACCTTCCCCCAGGATGTCAAGGTGGAATACAAATCACTCTGGAAGCTTCTGATCTCAGTGGAAGGCAAAAAGTGCGCAGTGGTTTTGCCAACATTACTACTTTCATCTTAAAGATAGGACTGCATCAAATAGTTCCTCACAGTTCCTCTCATTTTTGGGGAATATTCACAGAGTGATTACAATAGATGGGCTGTAATACTGCAGCCCTCTAAAAAAGAAGGTTAGAGCTGAATAAATATAGTTTAACAGCAGCTTCCAAAACTGAAATCCCCCTATTAGCTGGGATAGGGACCTGACCCTGTCACAATACCACATACTGCATAACTGTTGCATGCTCAGGGAGTCCTTCCTTCCAGTGAGGTGCAGGAGGTGGGGAAGTGTGGAACTGTAGCATGAGACAAAGATGGCCACTTGCACAAATGAACAGTAAAGGACACTGTCAACCCCCAGAGACCTCAAAGCGTCTCTAGTTTAAAAAACACATTGTTTGATTGGTCACACTCTGTAGAGACTGTTGCTGTATCTGGTAGTTTGATTCTTATTTCTGTTTTCTTTTTAAAAGTGAAAAACAGACTGCCCACCATACTGATGTTACCACACAAGTAAGTGTTTGTTTTCTGTCCTTGATCAACTCCCACTACATCTTTCCTGGACTTGGGAACACCCCAACATAGTCTAGGCACTCAGTATGCAGTGGAAGGAGAGGCAACTACTGCATCATAAGTGGCTGCACTGTTTGGAGGTGTTGCTAATGTTCAGAAAGTATGTAATAAGCGTAGATTAAGGACTGGAAACAAAACAAAGTTGGGAATAATTACACCATTAGCATGTTGTCACTTCAACTAAGAAAGAAAGCAGATAAAACAACCATTAACATGAACAACTTTTAGAGACGGTAAGCAATCATAACATGTGGGTTTCCAACTAGAAATAATATGTTGCAAAAAAGGCTAACATATGAATATACGAAGAAGCCAGCAGAAGAAGGCCATTTGGTCTATCAAGTCTGCTCATATTGCAGGGTCCACAGTTTGAGCTAATGTCCCTGCCCTCCCATCCCACTCCTCTCATCCTCCCTACCCATGATCCTTACTTTCCCCTTATGCCTATCCCAGCCTCTCTTAAAGCTACCCACTGTCTTCAACCAGGTGACCCCTTCCAGCAGTGCATTCCAAGTGTCCACCACCCTCTCTGTGAAGAAGTGCTTCCTGACCTCCCTCCTAAACCTTCCACCCTCCAGCTTAAGACTGTGCCCCCTAGTGTTATGGTTGCCACTCAGCTTAAAGAGACTCTCCTTCTCAACCTTATTTATCCCTTTCAAGTACGTGATGGTCCCAATCATGTTCCCTCTCTCTTTCTCTTGTTTTCCAGGGAGTACATGTTCAGTGCCCTCAACCTCTCCTCGTATGCCTTACCCTGCTCACCCACTACCATCTTTGTCCCTTTAAAGCAGCAGTGCAATGAAAAAAGTTATTCCAAAAAGCTAATTTCCTGCTATGGTTAAAAAAATATTGGCAGAACTGTTGATTTTGGTTTTCTGGATGTTTCCTAAGCTGTGTACTTTACATTTGCATTTTTGTCTGGATTCTTACCCTCCTCAGGTCCTCAGTATTATTTCTATGCAAAAATGAGGTAGCCATCTTTTTTTTCTTGAGTAATAATTGTTTTAAAATGTTCATAAAATTCTTAAATGATAATGGAAACAGAACATTTTACCACCAAAATAAACTGGAAGACATCTGGCATCAATTAGGAAGAAAAAAAAGGTGGGGTAATTTTTTTTATTTTGAAGTCTTGGATAGCGCCAGTGAATGGGATGCTCAATAATTGGTTCCATGTCAGTTAACAAGTACAGAGTGCAACATAAACATTCACATTTTAGAACACTTTTGTTGCACTGCTGCTGAATTTTATTTATTTACTTATTTTCATTTAATAGTTTACCCAGGATAGCCCAGTTGAGCTGCAACATCTCATTTCTACTGGGGTCCTACTTCTACCCATTTCCACAACTGGATGGGGTAGAGTACTGAGAGGGTAAGTGACTTGACCATGGTCACACAGTGAGCACTTGGCTCTAGTGGGGACTGAACCTGTGATTTCCTGGTTCACAAAGCCAATGCTCTAACCATGAGATCACACTCCAGTTGCTTCTATAAACTGCTAATTGCCATCATCTTAGCAGCACTTACCAGCGGATCCAGGGAGAGCACCACCATGAGAAAGTTTGCAAGGGTGTTACAGCCTTTGCCACTTCGCAGCAATGGGAAAGAGCTGCTACAAAGATAGGTTG
Source organism: Neoceratodus forsteri (assembly GCA_016271365.2). NCBI lineage: Eukaryota > Metazoa > Chordata > Ceratodontiformes > Ceratodontidae > Neoceratodus > Neoceratodus forsteri. The sequence continues at coordinate 1,432,255,953 of CM057459.1, forward strand.
GAAAGAGAAAAACAAGGAATGTTGGAGGAAAAAAAGACAGGAATCGATTTTGAAATGATTTCCTCATTAATCAAGGCATGGCTATCCAAAACGACCACTAGGTGGGGCTGAATGCACAACACAACTTTGAGGGCTTGGCTGAGTTGTACTTGGTGGGGAGGGGGGAGTATCAGTTACATGAACATTAGAGAGACTTCTTAGAAGTTAAATGTAGCAGAGATCTCATTAAAGCCAAAGCACTCATAACTCACAGAGGCTGCCTTTACAGGTTGAAGTTACAGCCCAAGGTATAACCTATGTAACAGGGTATCCAAGCAGGTTTTATTAACCTGCAAAAGCTATTGACCTGAAGATTTATGATCCCTGGGCTTACATATGTTTTAGACTATTAGTTATCTAATTTATAATGTGGCTGGCTGATATATGTCTACCAAACCTGCATTTACTGAGAGGAAAAAAACATGTTTTCTTTTTTATATATACAGATGCCTGACACCTGTAAAGGCTAGAAATTATGATAAATGCTATTTTGTCCACCCCACAGAGGGACAGCCCGCAGACGCACATGAAGTTATGTTTGTTTTTAAACTTACCCGGCTTGGAATCCATAACAAGGCAAAGGGGGGGGGGCAAAGCATGGCACCGCTGGCTAGGAATAGTGAGCTCAAGGAGAGAACATTTAAAGGTGTTTGGTTGTCATGTGTGCCTTGCTTAAAGAGCTAGTATTGCCAGGAACAGCAAACAGTTGGTTAAAGGTAGCCAGTAGATGTTTATGTTTATTTTAGAACCACTTTTATTTTTTCTTTTACCAAATTAAATATATTCTGCCTAGTAGTATTAGAGCATGTGTGATGTACATATCAGTGTAATATATGGACAAGCCTCAATAATACTATATTAAGTTATATAAAATGTCCCAGTCATACATCACTACACTCAAAAATACTATCCTGAAAAGTGATAATACTATCATTTTTGCTGATAATACTACAGTTCAAAGGTCATCTCTAGTGATCTGCGAAGTGGCCTCAATTTGCTGCGAGGGACGATTTGCGGAGTGAAGGTGGATTCGCGGAGTGCTCTGCAGTGCAAAGCGGAGTACTTCGCGTCACAATAAGTAACACAAAGTCCATTGAAAACAATGACTTCATGTTATTCCGCCTTCCCCAAACTACTACTCCACAAAAATTAAGCCGAAATTCATTGAAAACAATGTACTTCGCCTTGATTTAAGCTCCAAAGGCGGATTTTGCAGTGATGCATGGGATTTCAGGTCACATGGGCTCTAGATTGTTCTGCACAGCCTCAGTTCGGGGTAGTGTGTGTAGGAAGCTGTTGGAGATGGTCTCTTCTGAGAGCTCTCTGCGATTCAAACCTTCTAAAAGCTGTTAAAAAGGCCTTTTTGAGTCATTACTTTGCTGATAGTTTAATCGACTGTAGGGAAACCCTCCTGTGCTCATATCTTCGAGCATTTATTGTTCATGTGTGGATTTTGAATGTTAATGTGCAACATTCAGTCTGTGTACTGAGAGACAGTGGAAGTGTGCTTTGGGGGAGGGGCATATCTGTGGTGTACGTAGACTTAAGTAGGAGAAATAGGGAGTTCTTTGTTTTTTGGTTATATTTTTCTTGTATAACTGACTGTGTTAATGTACACACAGTAATATTTTCAGTAACTGTTGACACTTTTTTGCTGATTGTGTGTGTTGTGGTCTGGAGGACCTGGTGCAGCAGTGCATAATTTTAAGTTGTTTAAAATACGTTGTATATTACTAAAGTTTTCAATTTGCTATGCATTACTTGTAGACAAATTGTATGAGTGTGTGTGCGGTGCATGACAACAAATAATACACCTTTTATTGTGCCACAGTGTAATTGCAGGCGCAGCAGTGTGAACCTGCTGTCCACTGCACCTGCGTGATTTTGTACTGCTATTGTGGTATCTTTTCTTGGTTTTGTACTGCTGTACTCTGCAGTCAGTGCTCCCCTCCCCCCAACCGACAAAAGGTATTCTTTTCCAGACTGGATTGTTTGTGACTTGAGAGCACCACTGGTTAGTTAAGGTGTTGTAGAACTTGTTGTGACTTTGTGCCTGCATCTCTTGTTGAAGCCACAGTTGTTTTTTTGGCTTCACATCCAGTGTCCCCCTGGACCCCACCCAGAGTGAACATTCCAAAATCTAAATTTGTTTAGAATATTCTTGTTAATCCCCCAAAATGCCCGCCAGGAAACGTGCAAGCAAAGCTGTTTCTTGCCATGGCACTGCTGCCAGTGGTAAGATTGTCTGAGGGCATGGTAGTAGTACGCAATTGCAGAAGTGCATTGCTGATGTGAGGAAAGGTATTTCTCCTTCAATGTTTTTTACAGCACAATCAGTAGCTTCACTCATAGTTGGAGATGATGTTGTCCCAGCTGGTGGTGTTCGTGCAGTTGCTGGTGGTGGTATGAGTATTGTTGCCTCAAGTTCCAGTTCTGACCAGTTTACCGTGTCCAAAAATATAGTGGCACATGAAGCAGTGCCAGTGAGTGACAGTGTAAATGATGTCATACTCCCCAGTAACAGTCCAGTAACTGAACATGAGGATTCTGATCATCATGTCAACGATAGCACACAATGCCACATTTCTTCTGCCGCAGTTCAGGTCACACATTTGCCATGCAGTGATTCACAGTGTGGTGAAAAAATTTCGGGTGCTGATGATGATGATGATGTTGCCATGGTTGCAACATGCAGTCCACGTGCCAGCATCCAAGCAGAAGATGTAGATGATGTTGATGAATATGATGATGATGTCAGTGACCCCATTGGGAACTGGAGAAAAATAAATTCAAGGTGGCTGTGTTTGGGTATGTTTGCATCCCCCCACCCCATAAAAAGTTGTGATTTACCTGTTTCAGTCGATGATGATGACCCAGTAATAATGATAGGTAGTCGTGGTGGTTAGTTGCAGTCCAAGTGTGTCCTGCCTGAAAAATCATGTAGCACACCCCCCACTTCATGGCCTAAAAAAACGGAGTCCAATAAGCAGCATCAGGGACATGTTAAAAGTCAGGGATCACAATCCCTTGTTTGGGATGTTTTTGTGCAAGATGCAAATGATGAGTCAGTTGCAGTCTGCGATCTTTGCCAGGTGCATGTGAGTCAAGGTAAAAAGGGGAGCCATCTGGGCACAGAGGGACAGCATACACATCTTAAGAACAGGCACATGGCACTGTGGACCCAGCACAAGATGGCAGCTAATACCTGTACCACAGTGGGGCATTCACCCACGTCATCAACCATAACAAGCATGTTATCCCCTTCCATGACTGTAACATAAAGAAGAAAATTAAATGTGTGCAGCAGTGATGAAATAACAGCAGAAGATTACTACAGGCATGATGAGGTGGAAGACCTGAATGATTCTGAAATGTCATCCAGCGGGGGTGAGAGTAGCAGTATTAGTGGTGGTCAATGTTGTATGTCTAGTGCAAGTGGTACATCAACCCCTATTGGTAAATGTGGGAAAATAACTGCATTTCTGGGTTTGTCATCACCTGTGCAACTGTCTTCATCACACATCCACACTCCACCCCCTGCCATTCACAGAGCAGAACCATTTATCATCACACCCATGTAAAACGTTTAAGTCAGCCCATGTTACAGAGAGTTTTTGCGCATAAGCTGAAGTGCCCACCCAGTCATAAGTGTCACGTGAACTTAATGCTGCTGTAGCTGAAATGCTGGCAATTGATCTTTTGCCCTTCTCCTTTGTGGATAATTCTGGGTTCCGGTGGTTTGCTGCACGTGCCTGTCCAAAATGGAAAGTCCCATCCAGGACGTACTTTTCAACCCATGCTGTCCCCGAGTTGTACTGTGCTGTGTTCGACTCAGTAAGACATGCCCTTCAATATTCCTCCTCTCTGTTCATCCATATAAGTATGGATATGTGGACAAGTGGCAAAACAGTGGGAAGTTCATATCTGTGTATAACTGCACACTGGGCACTGGTTCCGGGTGTTGTTTTTGCTGTTGGTAGTGTGAATAATCAGTGTAATAAGGCGGAGTGTCGTGGTAGCAATCATCAAGGAATTCGACAGCATGCAACAATTGCTATGCACAGTATGACCTGTTCACACACTAGTGAAAACATGTTGGACATGGTACTGACTGAAACTGACAAGCGGCTGAACCCCCTGTCCCTGAGAGCTGGGTTCATATCAAGTGACAATGAGTCAAATGTGGTGAAATGCATCATGAATGGTGGCTTTTTTTTTTGGGTTCCATGCATGGCCCACTGTTTAAATCTTGTGGTGAAGGAGTTTCTGCAGCACTCTGATATAAAGGAAATGCTGACAGCTGCACACCATATCTGTTCTCACTTTTCACGCTCTGCAAAGGCCCGTGACCAACTTCGGCAGTTGCAGATCCGAAACAGCCTCCCGTAGCACCGCTTGAAGCTGGAAGTTGTCACCCAGTGGAACTCCACTTTATACATGGCAAAGAAGTTGTATGAACAGTACAAAGCCATCTCAGAATATCTTGTCATGCACACTAGCCATGACAGTTCTGCGGCCTCCATGTCTATGATGACTGAACAGTGGCGCTTCATGAACTCTGTAATAACAATCTTGAGGCCTTTTGAACGTGCCACACTGGCAGTGAGTGGCGAGTCTGCCTCCATTAGCCAATCAATTCCACTGCTGCGGGTACTGAGGCAGACATTGGTGAAAGTACAGCATAGCTTTGATGTTGCCGGAGACAGTGCTAGCAGTGTGTTGCTGAAACATATGCTGACAGTATTTGACCAGAATCGTCACATCTTGAGCATTCAGTGTAGTGAAAACTTTGCAATAGCAACAATGCTGAACCCACGATACAAACATGGAATTGCCTCAGTACTGGAGGGCAGGCCTGAACAGGTAAAAACTGTCAGTGGGCAACTGGTGTGCTTGGTTCATGGGGCACAGAAGTCACGTGCCAAGGTCAGCAAACCTGAGCAGCATAATCAGGCTGAAGGTGAACCTGGAGGAGTAGCATCAAGCATATCCTGTAAGGGGACTGCAGTTCCAGGTGGTCTGTCATCAACAGTGATTTGCATTAACCCACTTTGGGAGGCTTTGTCCCAAGTCGGGATTTGTGACATAAATGATTCCGGAGAAGCGGATGATGCATCAAACAATGGACTTCGAGCAGCACAGCGAATGGTTGAGTCATATGTGTCTGAAAACAGGCATCTGTCAATCATTGATGATCCCCTTTTATACTGGAGTGGAAAGGTCAGTGAATGACCAGAGCTGACCGCTGTGGCACTGAAGTACCTGACATACCCACCCTCCAGTGTGAGTGTCAAGAGGGTATTCAGCTCAGCAGGTGCAGTAGCTCGAGATCATCGTACAAACTTCTGTCCTGCAAATGTCAGTTTGCTGACATTCATAAAAATGAATGAGAGGCACATACCAGCACAGACTGCAACCTCAGTATTCGTACACCGGCATAGTCATGGTTTAGCTGATGCTGTAGAAAGGGACCATCCTGGTGGCAGTGGCAACATGAAACAGCCTACCACTGACGTAGATGATAACACAATGGAGAAAGAATTTCCCAGTGGTCAGAATTCAGACATAGAACACTGCGAGGGCAGCTTTCTTTCCGGAAAGCCACAAAAGTAACAGCTCACTCGCTCTTCCTCAGTGTCTGCTTCCCCACTCGCTTTCAAACAGTAGTACTGAAACTGTCACTGGTGCTGCTGTCTGTCACATTGACTGCTGAAAGTGCAGCAGCTACAACTCTCCAACAATTTCATCCAGAAGCAAATGAAGAAGGACTGGTTGGTCCGAAGGCTAGAGCACTTTGTTCTTGTTGTTACATCTATGTCGGTCCATTAAAAGGTATCAAATCATTTGTTTCTGGATCTATTCTTGCAAGGACCAATACGGCAACTACTAAATCTAGAGTTCAACAATTTCATGACACAAAGGATAGCTTAATTCTGAGGTCACTTCAGTATGACAGCAGGAGAGGGGGCGAGCAAATGACCACAGATTAAAGGGACACTGTCAACTTAATATTGAGATACACTGTCTTGTCACCATGTGATTTTGTTTCTCTAAGTAATGAATTTGTAATTTGTGGTGGGTGTTTCAGAGCTTATCTGGCATACCTAAATGTCTTTTTAAAAGTAAGTTCTCTGCCTGTTTTTTTTTTTTTATTTACTTGGTTGCTTCTGCAGTCGGCTTTTTGAAAATGAACTGCAGTCAGTGTCGGCATAACTGCATGTTATTCAGGCTGTGTACCATGAAGTTATGTGTGTTTTACTCAGGCTGATGAGCTCGTACCCATGGATGGCTCTGAACTCATGCATCTGCGTACCGATCTTGTCTTGCACACGCGGTGTCAGTTTGCCACTTATTCTGTCTCCTGTAGATGTTAGTAGTCTTGACCATGGCTCTCAGATGTCAAACGTCTCTCAGTTACATTACCGACATGCTGCCATTATTACAAGGATCAAGGGGTGAGGAGCTTCACGGAAAAGCCGCACTGCGGGGCTGCTATGTTGGTGTAAGTAAATGTTTAAACTGATAGTAATAAAAAATTAACTTTCACTGACAGAGCAGCCAGCAGATCGGCTTTTCCATGTAGATCCTCACCCCTCAGATCCTTGTAATAATGCCAGCAGCAGGCTGGTGATACAATTTGGTTGCAAAAAAAATAAATAAATACCTCACTCCTGCATTCATAAATCAGTTCATGATCATGTACATCTGTGTAGCCCACACAGATCCAGACCTCAGCAATTTAGCATGGCGGAGGGATTATTTTATGTTAATTTCAGACACAAATGAAACAAAATACTAAAAAAAAAATATTTAAACTAAAGTAACTCATAACCCAATTATAATAATAGCAATAATGAACTCCAGGGGTTACGTTAATGTCCAAGTTAATCACCCCTGAGACGTATAACTTTCGGCTGTGCCTCGTGCCACGTACACCGAGGGGTGATTAACTAGGACATTAACGTAACCCCTGTCATTTGTTATTGCTTAAATAACAAAGCAAAGTGAGCACTTTACAATGGTCACTCCGCGTAATGCTGGGACAACGCGAAGTGGCCACTTCATAGAAACATAGAATTTGACGGCAGATAAGGACCGCTTGGCCCACCTAGTCTGCCCATTTTCCCACCTAACAGATAAGCCGAGATCCTAGTTAACCAACAGCTTACTTCGAGTTCACTTCGCCGACGGAATTTAATTTCGCTGCATCTCTACTCATCTCCAACTGTAGTATTATTTATGGATCCATATATTACTAAAAATAACAGAAAGATAAGTGTTTTACAAGGCAGTAATACCATCTCGAGGTTTGGGGGACTTTAGGACCTCTCGAGTTTGTTCCCGAGGTTCCATGTTCCCATAAGCTTTCGATGGTATTACTGCCTTGTAATACACACTTCTCTGTCTATTATTCTATTTATAATAAATGGAGACCCCTGTAATGACTGGATATTGACACCTGATAAAATGCCACAATAACCCGCTGAATTCCATAATAACTCGATAGTGGATTATTATGGCATTTTCTTCCTTGCACTCTGACTTCACTGAAGTGTGAAAGAAACTGTATTTGTGTGACAACAGCGGCTGCTCAAAGACACGCTCGCTCACACAAATACAGCTTACAGTTTTTGTCTCTGTCAAACCTTGCACCATTTATTATAAAAAATAATGCCCGTGCAAGGTTTGTGTTATGAGGATTTTCCACACACCCCTGGTATGTGATAATCTCATAAACCCCTTGTGCTTCGCTCCAAGGGTTTATGGATTGTCACACTCCTCGGGTGTTTGAAAAATCCTCAGAACACACACCTACATAGGTATTATTCTCTATGTATGCCATGCATAATCTGTAACATGCTACCTATTGTGTTGCTTCTTGAAACTGCTGTGCACAGAATTTCCAAAGTAAAGGAGCTACGGCTCAATAGGAATTCCCTGAATAAACACATTTACTACTGATAATAATTATAATACTGCTGCTGCTGTTACTACAGCTGTTACTGCTAGTACTGCTACTTCTACTGCACTACTACTGCTTCTGCTGCTGCTATTAGAAACATAGAAAAACAGAAACTGTTGGCAGATAAGGACCGCTAGGCCCATCCAGTCTTCCCGTAGGCCCTATACATTGTATGTGGCCACTGACCCTATGTGATCAATTGCTTTTCATCACTTCCTCCCTCCCTCCCCCTCAAGCTTCCCTTGTGCCTGTACTACTGTACTATTACTGCTACCATTACTACTATACTACTACTGTTACTGCTTCTACTACTGCTACTGCTACTATTATTATACTACTACTGCTACTGCTACTATTATTATACTACTACTGCTATTACTGCTACTATTACTACAGTGGTGATCACTTAAGTGCACATCGGACAAGTTAACATCCCACTTAAGTGCACAATCTTCATATCCTAATTTTTTTGCTATACCTCCAATGTTAAATGTAAGTGTTAAGTGCACATCATTATAAGTGCACATCTCGGTCAAATGCACATTTTTTCCCCACATTGTGCATGGTATGTATGTCTCTAAAGTGTACTTAAGTGCACATTTTCCCTTTTTTTTTAAAGGGGGTAGGGGAAATTGTATAACCAGGAGAGGCACACTAAGCTGAAGCTTGTTTCTAGGTGTGACCTGGGAGCACAAGGAAGCTAGGTGACTTACTTAAGGTCACAGAGTATGCAAGTGGGGGCTGTGGGATTCAAACACAGGTCTCCAGGTTTGCAGCTCAGAGCCTTAAACCACTGCACTATACTCCCTCCTTTTTAAAGTTTGCAGTTCCCGACCGTAAATTATATATTTCAAAAGTTTCACCAGGAAAAACATACTGAGCTGAAAAAACAGCTGTTTCCAGATGTATCCTGGGAGGAGGGGCAAAAGGGGACACATACAAACTATATACAGACTTAAACAGATACTGATACAAAGAAAAGGGAAATCATAAATACAATGCAAAATAAGCAAACTTTTATGTATTATTTATTTGAAAGAGTTTCACCAGGAAAGACATACTGAGCTGCAACAGCTCGTTTCCAGATGTGTCCTGGGATGGAAGGGGTTAAAGGAGATGGGAATGCAAGGAATATAACACACAGAGTGCATACAAGTATACAATACATGCTATCCAACTAGGAAACAGGTAGTAGTATACAGCTGACATAATTAAACAATTAATTACGCACAGTGCAAACTAAGCAATTTCTGAATACAGTTACAGAACAAAGCTAGTGCTTGATACATTAACATAGAAACTTAAAACACAATACATTTTTTTTTCAATTGTTTAACCAGGAGTGGCACACTAAGTTGAAAGCTTGTTTACAGGTGTGACCTGGGAGCACAGGGAAGTTAAGTAACTTGTTCAGGGTCACACACTATGCAAGTGGGGGCTGTGGGATTCAAACCCAGGTCTCTCCAGATTTGCAGCTCAGAGCCTTAAACCACTGTGCTATACTGCCTCCGCGGAAGTGTAATTTCCACACTGGAAGTGCTGTGCCACGCATCACAAGATGGAAACCTGGCTGGGAAAGTGCTAGTACCAACACGTTAAACGTACTGTGTGCAATCAAAAAGGGAAGTAATGGGGACAGTTATCTGGCTGAGGGTGGGAGAGAGAGAAAGATAGCCATGGCCTTCACCCATTTGAGGTGCAAAAAAACCCACAAAAGGATTGGCAGGGACTTGGCAAGAGGATTAGCAAGTGGAGACAGGCAATTGGCTCAAAAGGAGGGAGAGAGAGATAGGGCTGCCAAAGCCTACACCCCTTCAGGATGCAGAAACCCCACAAACAGTGGACAGGGTTGGCAAAGGGGGGAGGATTAGCCAGACTGAACTGGCACAAAGGATGGGTGGGACTAGAGCAAGATGGGTTAGGTGCCGCTGCAGGAGGGAGCTAGATGATGCCTGAGAAGGAGGGATAGAGAGCAATGGGACCAAGTGGAGCAGATATCTAATGGAAGGGAGTTCCAGATACTTTGGAAGAGGTATGAGAAGGTGGCTCATCTTGAAGTGGTGCACCAAGGGGGGAGGGCGAGAGCCCTATGGGTGGGGTTAGAGAGGGAGTACAGCGGGTGGGTGGGACAGAGATGAGGAACACAGCAGTACTGCAGTATTCAGACTTAGGTGCACTACATACAATGACCAACCATTAGGTAGAGGCAGTGCTCAGACATGCATGTGGGGGGCGAAAAGAGTAGTCAGAGATTGAGGAAGAAATTGCATGGGGTGCCAAGACAGCAGGGAGAGAAGAGGAGAGGGGGAGGAGGGAGAAAGGGGAGAAAGGGTGAGGAGAAAGGAGAGAGGAGTGGAGTAGGTAGTGGAGGAGTATGTAGGAGATGGCAAGGCAGGAGGAGAGAGAAATCATGGAGAAGACAGGAGAGGAAGTGGATATGAGAGGCAGGGAGAGTAAAAGGAGAGGGAGAGTAGGGAAGAGGGAGTAGGTAAAAGGAGGGAATGGGTGGGGAGAAAGGAGGGAGAGGAGGGAGTAAGGAGAGGGGAGTAGAAGGTAGGGGGCTCAGGGGCAGGTGCAGGAGGAAGCAGTGAATTCATGGCGAAGACAAGAGGGAACAGATGGAGGTGGCAGTGTGGAGTGGGGGGGGTGTTCCAGAACTTAGGGAGGTGGAAGGAGAACACAGCTTGACCGGAAGAAGATGACCTAGACAGGAGCCACTTTAACTCTTAATTACTCTTGATTATCCAAATCACTGTCGCTGAGTACAGTAAACTCAAAACTATAAATCAAGTTGTTAGCAACTGGCTGGTTAAGCAGAATGGTGGAGAATGTCAAAAAGAACACATACTTTAAAAAAAGATGCTGATGCAGTTTCTGTAGATCACTGGATGATTTGTCCTAGATGCAATAGAGATGTTGAACCTGGCATGAGCTGATGTGTGACAAGACACCATTATGAACTACTATTGGAAGGCTGGCTTCGTATCATTGACTGTGTCAGCAGACAGAACCACAGACCTGGAAGTCAGACACAAGGAAGTAATGCTGCCGATTGTGGCACGATGATACTGATTCCAGAATTACAAGCCAGCATATTGCCGAGTGATTTCAGTGGCTCAGACAGAAACTGGCGCAACTGTACCGACTGTCAGAAGAGTCAGCAACCCTGAGCTATGTAGAGGTATCTGTAGAGATGCCAAAAAACATGAAGAGAGTAGACCAGGAGGGCAGCAAAGACAGAAGCCACGAGGAGGAGAAGCTGCACCTACTGGTAACTGCTGCAGTTGTTCCAGTTCAGCCACCCAGTACTGTCCATCATGTGCATTTCATATTTCAAAATGTTCTGATTTAATACAGCACAGTAATCTTTCTTTTAAATATTGTAAGATATGTTTTCACTCTGAATATAGTGGCACCCCTTATGAAATACAGCACATGACGTTGCTAACACAGTATGCATCATCTTTGACTGTCTAAAACTGAAAATTCCGGTTTAATGCACAGCTCACTTAAGTGCACAAAAAGCTACTATTCAGAGGCTGTGCACTTAAGTAAGCTCTGCTGTACTACTGTACCAATGCTGCTGCTACTGCTACTACAGCTATTACTACTACTGTACTACTACTACTGCTGCTACTATTACTACCACTACTACTTTTACTGTTACTACTACTGCTGCTATTACAACTTCTTTACTATTGCTGCTACTGCTATTACTGTATTAGTACTGCTGCTGCTGCTACTGTTACTACTGCTACTATTACTACTACTGTACTACTACTGCTACTGCTACTATTACTGCTACTACTACTATCACTACTGCTGCTACTGGTACTACTGCTACTAATATGACTACTGTACTACTACTGCTACTACTACTGCATTACTACTGCTGCTACTGTTACTGCTACTACTACTGTACTACTACTGCTACTACCACCACTGCTGTTACTGCTACTACTGCTGCTGTTACTACTGCCACTTTTACTACTACTACTGCTGCTGCTACTATTACTATTACTGTACTACTATTACTGCTGTTGTTACTACTACTGCTACTATTACTACTACTGCTGCTACTGCTGTTATTATTACTGTACTACTCCTGCTACAACTACTACTGCTACTATGGTTGCTATTACTACTACTGTGCTACTGCTACTACTACTATTACTGCTATTGTATTACTACTGCTACTGCTGCTGCTGTTGCTACTGCTACTATTACTACTATTGTACTACTTCTGCTACTACTACTGCTACTATTACCACTACTGTATTACTACTGCTACTATAACTACTACTCTACTTTCTAGTGCTATTACTGCTACTGCTATTACCACTACTGCTGCTACTGCTATAATTATTACTACTGTACTGCTACTACTGCTATTTCTGCTACACTATTACTGCTGCTATTGCTACTACTGCTACAATTATTACTACTGTACTACTAGCGCTATTGCCATCACTGTTCTACTGCTAGAACTGCTACTATTACTACTACTGTACTATTACTACTACTGCTGCTACTGCTACTATTATTACTACTGCAACCAATACTACTTCTACTAGCCTGCTACTAGCTACTACAGTAAAAGAAGGTGACAAGACTTTCTATAGATACATTAGTGAAAGGAGAAAGTCCAGAGGGAGTATTGCTAAGATCAAAGGAGATAAAGGTGTGTGAGGAGGAGGACCATGTAAAAGCATCTATCCTAAATAGATACTTCTGCTCAGTATTTACTGAAGAGAAGGTTGGGCAGGGCCCACAGCTCAGCACCATGGGCACAGGGGGAGGGAGGCAAGCACTAGTCCCTTCACAAAGGAAAGGGTCCTACAAGAGCTCAAAAAGCTCAGGGTGGACAAGGCAATGGGACCTGATGGCATACATCCCAGGGTACTAAAGGAGCTAAGGGTGGAACTAGCAGAGCCATTATCAGAACTGTTTAGTGAGTCTCTGAGCACAGGAGAGGTCCCAGAAGACTGGAGAAGAGTTCATGTGATCCCGCTCCACAAGAGTGGTAGCAGGGAGGAGGCAGGGAACTACTGACCAGTCAGTCTTACCTCAGTAGTGGGCAAGTTTATGGAGGCACTCCTTAAGAAAAGGATAGTGCAACACCTGGAATCCATAGGAGCACAGGATCCAAGACAGCATGGGTTTAAAAAAAGGAAGGTCCTGTGAAAACAAATCTCATAGATTTCTTTGACTGGGTAACCAGAGTGGTGGACCAAGGGGCAGCAGTTGATGTCGCCTACCTTGACGTCAGCAAAGCTTTCGATACTGTTCCACATAGAAGATTGATTAAGAAGCTGGTTAGACTCGGGGTGGGTTAGAAGTTGGTCAACTAGGTGGCAAACTGGTTGACGGGCAGAAAACAGAGAGTGGTGGCAAATGGTATACAGTCAGAAGAAATGCAAGTCACAAGTGGGGTACCTCAGGGATCAGTCCTGGAGCCAGTCCTCTTCAATATTTTCGTCAATGACATTGCAGATAGACTGGAGGGTAAGGTTTGTCTATTTGCAGATGACACCAATATCTGCAACACAGTAGATGATCCAGATGGGGTGGGCAGAATAAGAAAAGACCTTGATAAAGCAGCAAAATGGTCAGAAGAGTGGCAACTGGGGTTTAATGCAAAGAAGTGCAAAATCATGCACGTAGGGAAGAGAAACCCTGAAGCCACCTATAGGCTGGGAGGGGAGTTGCTGGCAGTCACAAGGGAAGAAAGAGACTTGGGCATCATCTTCACAGATGACCTGAAATCATCCAAGCAGACCACTAAAGCAGTAGGTAAGGCTAGGGGGATGTTAGGGTGTATTAGTAGGGGTGTCACAAGTCAGAAGAGGGAGGTAATAATCCCTCTTTACAAGACACTGGTTAGGCCCCATCTGGCGTATTTTGTACAGTACTGGAGGCCACACCTTCGCAAGGACAGTAACCAAATTGAGGCAGTCCAGAGAAGGGCAACCAAAATGGCGAAGGGGCTGCATCAGAAAATAAATGAAGACAGATTAACGGAGCTCAATATGTATACCCTAGAGCAAAGGAGGGAGAGAGGTGATATGATCGAAACATTCAAACACCTTAAGGGCATTAACGAGGAGAAAGAGTCTAACATGTTTCAATATAAGAAAAATAGCAGGACAAGAGGACACAACATGAAATTAGAGGGAGGCCGATTAATGGGTAATGTGAGGAAGTTCTTTTTCACAGAAAGGGTGGTGGATGCATGGAACGGCCTACCTCAGGAAGTGGTGGATATGAATACAGTGCAGGGCTTCAAACAGGTATGGGATAGGCATAAGGGAGCAATACAGATGAGTATGAATTGCTAGGCCATTGACAGAGCAAAGGCCGATGGCACATTCATAAGGTAGAAAAAGAAATGGGCAGACTGGATGGGCCTTGCGGTCCTTATCTGCTGTCAACTTCTATGTTCTATGTTTTACAACTACTACTGCTGCTACTGCTACAAATACTTCTGTTACTGTTGCAGCTACTACTACTATTATTATTACTGCTGCTACAAGTACTACTGTTGCTACTGCTGTTACTATTACTGCTTCTTATGTCACAGCTGTTACTACTTCTGCTGCTACTACTATTATTGTTACTGCTGCTGCTACAACTACTACTGTTGCTATTACTGCTGCTGCTATTACTACCTCTGCTGCTGTTACTGCTGCTGCTACTACTGCTGCTACTGCTACCACTGCAATTACTATGGCTACTGCTACTACTGCTACTGCCACTGCCACTACTACTGCTACTGCTGTTACTGTTACTATTACTTGTTCTGTAGGATTACTGCTACTGCTGCTACTGCTACTATTGCTACTACTGCTGCTACTGCTGATGACAACATTACTGTTACTACTATTACTACTACTGCTGGTACTGCTAATACTATTATTGCTATTGTTGCTGCTACTACTACTATTACTGTGACTGCTGCTACAAGTACTACTGCTACTACTACTGTTACAATTACTACTAATGTTAAGGCTGTCACTAGTTCTGCTACTACTATTATTGTTACTGATGCTGCTGCTACAACTACTATTGTTGCAACTAATACTGCTATTACTACTACTGCTACTACTACTGTTACTGCTGCTACTACTACTACTGTTACTGCTGCTACTACTACTACTGCTGTTACTGCTAGTAATACTCCTACTACTGCTACTATTACTACTACTGTTATTGCTGCTACTTCATCTGCTGCTGCTACTACAGTACACTAACACTCTACCCTTAAAGGAGAGCTGTGCTGAACCTCTAAGTCATGTTTCCCAATCAAAGCTATTTTTTAAAGTACTGGTTCCCGTTCTATTATTGTTGCATCTATGCATGCCTTTTAGCAAATATAATGAGGGTTTCAGATTTATACATTGAAGATATGGACCATTTTAGAATTCAATAACATAATTTATACCCTTGGTAAGCTCTTACATTGTTGTCATACTACATCTGTGTACTACTACAGAACTTGGTGCTTGAGAGAGACATAAATTGCACATTTGGTTCTTATTGTCAGACTGCAAATCAAAAAACACCCACTGGGGTTACTGAATGACCTATATAGATGGAACAATAATAGAACTGGAACTAGTAATTTAAACACTGCTTCTACTGGGAAAATGACTTACAGGTTCAGGACAGTTCTCCTTTAAGCTGACAATATCTATGAGCATTTTCTTTTCATTCCTCATTAGCACTGTGACCTCACAAACTGGAACATCAGCAATGATCAGTCTGCTAGTCATTCATGACGTTATACACAAGAAGAAAGGGTTACTCACTATAGAGAGTAACTGCGTTTCTTCAAAGGAATGTGATGTATGGTCACACCAGTTGCAGCAAGCCTGCCCCTGCATGATGTCCTGGGTTCTTAAGGAGTTTCAAAGGATGCCCAATGCACTGTTCTGGGCACAAGTCCCCCCCCAACTAAAATTACCACCAGCCTCCCCATGGCAGATCTTTAAGCTGAAGATGCTAGAGAATCATGCCCAAAGAAAACAGTGCAGAATTTTTAAAAAACAAGCATTTGTCAATGCAGAATGTTGTCGCGCTGGCATTGGCAGTGGGAGTGGCATAGCTAGAGATGCATAGTGCTGTGATTTTGTGAATGTGTCTCAAAAGGTGATTTTGCACAACGAGCACGCCATTGTGCGCCACAGCTGCGGAAACACGTTTTGGGCAGGCTGTGAAAAATGGCAGCTGGACTGTTGATAAGGAGACGTGCACAAATGCCAGTGGTGAAAATGTGGCATGAAAATATTGCAGACTGATGAAGTTACAAGGATGCGTGGAAACTGCGCAATGCACGCTTGCAACACAGTCATTGTATGGAGTTTTGGCACCAAATGTTCAACATAGGCATTTTAGGACCTCTGCTCATGAATAGTGTCACCGTCATTTCCTCAAACTGACCCAAAAACTGATTTCGTACAGCGGCCGTGCAATTCTGTGCCGGACGTGCAAAAACACATTTCAGGCAGCTGGAGTGTTCATAAGGAGGTATGGAAAAATGTCAATGATGAACAGCTGGAGTGAAAGTATTACAAATTCAGAAAGTCATGAGCATGCGTGCAAACTGTGCAATGCACACTCATAAAACACTGATTTTATTGACTTTCATTCCCAAATTTTCAACATAGGCATTTTAGGGCATCTGCAAATGAGCAGTGTCACTGTCATTTTCATCATGTGTCTCGAACTCGGACCTTCCACTGCGACCGCGCTATTCTGCGCCGGAACTGCGAAAACAGATTTTGGTCAGGATGTGAAAAATGACAGCTGTACTGTTCAATAGGAGGTACAGAACAAAGGCACTGTAGAAAATCTGGAGTGAGAATATTAGAAGTTTGCGAACGTACGAGGACGCGTGCAAACTGCACAACACACACTCGTAACACAGTCATTTTATGGAGTAATGTCACCAAATTTTCAACAAAGGCATTTTAGGACCTCTGTCATGAACAGTATCACTGTCATTTTTGTAATGTGTCCCGAACACTGATTTTGCACAGCGAACATGCTATTGTGCGCCGAAAGTGCGAAAACACATTTTGGCAAGGATGTGAAAAATGACAGCTGTACAGTTCACAAGAAGGTGTAGTAAAATGCCAAATCTGAGAATCTGGCATGAAAATATTGCGAATGCGCCAAGTTATGAGCTTGCATTGCGCAGTTGCTATGCACCTTGTAAAACAGTCATTTTACAGAGTTTTGTCACCAGATTTTCAACACAGGCATTTTAGGACCTCTGCTCATAAACAGTATCACTGTCATTTTTGTAATGTGTCCCGAACACTGATTTTGCACAGCAACCGTGCTATTCTGCGCCGGAAGTGCGAAAATACATTTTGGCAAGGATGTGAAAAATGACAGCTGTACGGTTTAAAAGAAGATGTGGCAAAATGCCAATGGTGAGAATGTGGCATGAAAATATTGCAAATGTGCTAACTTACGAGCGTGCGTTGTACAGTTGCTACGCACGCTCGTAAAACAGTCATTTTATGGAGTATTGTCACCAAATTTTCAACACATGCATTTTAGGACCTCTGCTCATGAACAGTGTCACTGTCATTTTTGTAATGTGTCCCAAACACTGATTTCACACAGCGACCGTGCTATTCTGTGCCGGAAGTGCAAATCACATTTTGGGCAGGATGTGAAAAATTACAGCTATACGGTTCACAAGAAGGTGTGGTAAAATGCCAATGCTTAGAATCTGGCATGAAAATAGTGCAAATACGCTAACCTATGAGCGTGCATTGCGCAGTTGCTATGCGCGCTTGAAAAACAGTCATTTTTTGGATTTTTCCACCAAACTTGCAACATAGGCTTTTTGAGAGCCCCTCTCATGAACAGTGGCACTGTCATTTTGTTATTTGGTCCTGAAAGGTGATTCCAAGCAGTGACTGTGAGATCACCTTTCAGGACTGAATAACGCCATGACAGTGCAAGAATTCATGAGAAGGGATCCCAAAAACCCATGTTGAAAATTTGGGGCCAAAATTCCCCAAAATGCCCGAGAGATGCATTAAAGTTATTATACAGCTTACCAGCATTTCCTCAGTTCGTGGTCAGCTTTGAAGAGTGCAGACGTGTTCCTGGTCCACAAAAGATTATCGCGCCAGACTACAGAGGTAAGTATGGGGCGAGGTGGGTGAGGGAAGGCAGGATGTGCAGTGGGTGGGTGCGGGTGAGGGTGAGGGAAGGGGGGCATCGAGACTATGAGGTACCGTTTTCGTTTTACAGGTAAAAAAAAACAGACAAAACCATTGCAGGACAGTTTTCCTTTTGCAGGGCATTTGGCATGCTGGGGCGGGTTCCCAGCATGCCACCTAACTGTTTTGGGAGGGTGTCAGTAGCCGACGGGGGATTGGGCACCCTCTTCGGCACACAACACGGGTGGGAGTAATGTCGACGGGGACTGGGCACCCCCGTCAGTACAGAAAGAAAGCGGGGGGGCACGAGCCGAGGGGGCTGGGCACCCCACTCAGCATTCAACAATTGGGAAGGTTTATGCTGGACGGGAGTGGGCCCCCTCAGCACACAAAGACAGCGGGGGCATGAGCCATGGGGACTGGGCACCCCCCGGCATTCAACAATGGGGGTTTATGCCGATGGGAAGTGGACTCCCCCATCGGCACACAAAGACAGCGGGGGGGTTAACCGACAGAGGGATTGGGCACCCTGAAGTCGGCAGACGTTAGCCGGCTGCCCACTCGCCAACCATGCACATAATGGTAGCGAGCATAGCAAGAAAAGGATTGCTGCATCTGACAAGCTTTGCTCGGATTGCATTGGACCTTTTCTTAGATGTGCTCGCCCCATTATGTATGCATGGTGTGGCACCGGCATGCAGGCTGATTGGGCAATGCGGGACGCACCTAATGGTGTGTGCCCTGCATTCGCTGAACAGCAACCGCACCTCCAAATCCCCACTGCTGCAAGATGTTGGCTGCGCACGCGCGCCAACATAAAAATAATTTTATGGTCAAGTGGTGTGGAAGGCTGAAGTACTGTATGCCTCACCTCCTGCCATGCCGGTGACCTGGGTTCTGGGATGGAGGTGGATCGTTAGTGACTGACTGGGGGAAGGAGACTTGAGCATCCCTAGGACTGCTCTCTTCCTTTGGGGGGGGGTGCAGGTCCCACTCAGTGGCTGCCACCTAGGAGAAACAGCATGGCAGCAAAGTAGGATACAAGGGGAAATGGCTCCCACCAGCAGATGCTGGAGAGCATCTCCACAAAGGTGGAGTATAAACAACATGTCATTGCCTGCAGTGGGTCCCTAGGGGTGCAAATTGGGGAAAAACCCTGACCATGGCTATATGACAGTCTGTCCCCCATAGGCCCCACATTGACTGTGGGCCTGACCCTCCTGCAAGTGACTGGGCAGCTCTGAGAGGTCCTGAGAAGGGCAACCAAAATGGTGCAGGGACTGCATCAGAAGACATATGAGGACAGATTAACGGAGCTCAATATGTATACCCTTGAGCAAAGGAGGGAGAGAGGTGATATGATCGAGACATTTAAACACCTTAAGGGCATAAACAAGGTGAAAGAGTCTAACATGTTTAAATATAAGAAAATAGCAGGACAAGAGGACACAGCATGAGATTAGAGGAGGCGATTAAGGGGAATATGAGGAAATTCTTTTTCACAGAAAGGGTGGTGGATGCATGGAATGGCTTACCACAAGAAGTGGTGGCTATGAATACAGTGCAGGGCTTCAAACAGGCATGGGATAGGCATAAGGGAGCAATACAAATGACTATGAATAGATAGGTCACTGACAGAGCAAAGGCCGATGGCACATTTATGAGGTAGAAAAAGAAATGGGCAGACTGGATGGGCCTTGCGGTCCTTATCTGCCGTCAACTTCTATGTTTCTATGTTTCTATGTGGAAGAGGACAACCACAGCAAGATGGTAAGTTCCAGGAAGCTGGGTGATGGGGCTGGAGTGGCCGAACTGGATGGGGGCAGGATGGGCAAAAAGGAGATGAACTACTGATAAAAAATGTTTTGAAAAACTAATTTTGTCTCTAGATATTTAGAAATACAATATTAAAAAGGCTGTCACAATGGCATCAAGCAATGGGACATCTGCTTGACATAATGGTGACCCAGGTTCAGATCCCAAGCTTGGGATGTCTGGCACCCCTGGAGAACAGCAGAGATGGCACACAGTGCCTGGGGTAGAATTCTGGCATTGTTCCCCTAGCAACAGCACCGTCGTAGCCTGGAGGTGGTGCCCTTGACACTGTGGGTGACCACACGGCATCAGGACCCCCTCAGGCAGTCAGGAGCATGCACATGTCAATGCAGTGAGGTGGGAGGGACAACAAAGGGCAAAACACGTTCCAATTGGCTGCCTGAAGGCCTGTGCTGAGGGCACCCCACATCCAATGGACACAGGAATACACCATCCCCTCCCCACAAAGCAACACCACCACCACCACCAGCACTGGATTTCTGTCCTCCCCAGAGTAAGTGCTAGTTATGTAGAAATGAGGATTCCTGCCTCAGGTGGTAACCCAAGGTTGTAATCGCTGTTGCATGCAAGGGGTTTTGAAGAGGAAGGAATGATGATACCAGTACGTAAGGATGGAGGATCAGGCCAGAACCAGAGGTAATGACAGAGAAAGAAATAATGAATGAGTTGAAAATCAACATGTAACATAATATAAGGAGGAAATGTGTAAATGGTTAAGCATGACAGCACAAAAAAATGATCAGCTACTGAAGAATCTACAGTCCTAGAAGGGGAGGTAGGGAATGGTTAGTATGACCATAAATCACATCCCTTAGAAGAAACACAATTACAATAAGTAACCCTTTCTTTAAACACAAGACAGAAAGCCAGCCTGGTGGCATTGAGGGTTGAGGTGCTGGATGCCTTACGTCACACCATGCCGGCGACCTGGGTTCAGGAACGGACTCAGGCCACTCGGGGATCTGCTGGGGAGGAAGGATAGAGCATCCAAAGGACTGTTCTCCTTCCTCAGGGTGGGAGGATTTGTGATGCCCGCTATTGGCCAACACCTAGCAGTGGCTGGTATTCGGCAGAAGCATGCAGTCATGTACGGGGTTGGCCAACGTCCAGGGCGATTGGCTGTCTCTGCAGAGGTAGAGACTGCCTCCCCATCCATTACACAAATGTGGGTGCAGGCAAAAGTGGTGCAAAATTCCGGAACTCGGCAGGACCCATGATGGCCCAATCGCTCCGGTAAGTTCAACCCTGACACCAGATTTGACATACCAGGGGGGAGCACACCGGCACTCCTTGCCCTGGACCTGCCACAGAGAGGGAATCCATGGGGGAACTCCGGCAGATGGACAAGCTGGGGGATCGTGGCCTGAGGATGTACTCCTCTGAGGAAGGGGTCATAGCCCCTGCCGACTCTGCAGCAGAATAAAGACTATATGGGGAAAAAAATAAAAGCAAGATAGAAGATAATGTGTGGGTATCGATGAACAACAACTCTACGCTCGCTTTGAGTGGTTGACATGACAACTTAGATGTTTTTATTTATTTATTTATTTTATTTATTTATTTCAGGACTAGGACTACAAACACCGTTGAGCCGAAAGCTCTTTTACAAAGGTTCCACATCAAATAAACACAATACATACAACTGAAGCAACAGAAAAAACAGGAATAAGTGCATCAATGCAGATTTAACATACATGAGACCAGGAGGCCCGGGATGTGACAAAGATTCAACTCTGCTAACATGTCGGATAGTATAGCTACACAATACACTGAATGAAACATGCCAGTTGTTTTAGCAGGCGGTAAGTAGGGGTACAGTACAGTAAGCTTCCATTATATGAGAGACGTCAATTGAATTAGTCGGCCGGTAAAAAGAGAATCAGCCCAGACAGCCTTGTCTATCAAAGGAAAATAACAGGAAAAGAGGTATGTGGAAAGGGCAGGTAGGGGCTGAGTGGGGTAGAGGGCTGGTAAAAGAAGGGTGAAATGGAGAGGAAGGACTGAGTAAGAAGAAATTAAGTTAATTGATCAGCAGCCTAAAACAGCCAAGTAGGGGTGAGGAGGAGGGTTACTAGGAGAGTTACTAGGAGGAGTCATGAGGGTAAGGGAAGGAAAGGATGAGGGAAGAAGAGTATAGGTGCAGAGAGGAACAAAGAGAGGTTTCAGAGGGTTAAACAGCAGGAGGAGTGGGCAGGAGAATAAGCGATTTAATGCTAAGGTGCACAGAGGAATCTGGTACGCTGAAGGATTTCCAAGCAGAGGATATAGGGCCGTAACCAAAAGCAGGAAAAGAGCAGGGGAAGGGGAAAAGGAGGGTTAACAAGAGGGGCTCTGAGGGAAAAGGAGTAAGTAAACAACCTAGACTAGCGGGGTCAGGACCAGAGTTTGGGACCAACACAAGGGGAAAGGGTGGGCAGGGGTGGGGAGGGCAGCTGAGAGAGAAAAGGGATAAGAAATTGCTGCAGGTGGGACACCGGGCATGAGGAGGTGAGGGCATGGGGGGGGGGATAGCAGCAGGAGGGTGGGGTAAAAGGAGGCCAAGTACAGCAGTTGGGAATTAGGGCAGACCATTCCTGCAGTAATTAGGTGGGGCAATCACATCCCCCAAGCGCTACTAGATGTTCCCATAGTTTGTGTTTGAAGGGTCCAGTCTTTGACTGGGACAGGAAGTCACTGCAAATAGTGTTTAGACAAAGTGGAACTTGATATGCAAAGGATCTTTTTATTTATTTTTATTTTATTTAATTATTTATTTGTTCTAGGATTACAAATACCTTCGAGCCGAGGCTCTTTTACAAAGGTTCCACGTCATTGGTACAATTGAGACAAACATAAGCAAAGATAACAGTTTATAAAATAAAAAAAAAACACATAGTCTTGTAGAGGAAAAAAGAACAATAAAGTGAAACTTTGGGGAGGGGAAAGGGAAAGGAGGAGGGTGAAATCAGGGAGACTAAGTGGATGGGAGAAAAGGGGAGGTAGGTGTGGGGGACAGAGAAAGGAGAGGTGGAAGGCGGGTAAGAATAGAGGTAGTGCAGTCGGGTGGCATTTGTCACGAGCCAGCAGGGGAGGTGAAGATGTTGGGAAGGGGGGGGGGTGCTGGCAAAGAGCAGGAGTAGATGTGGATCCAAAAGGGCATCTTCAGCTATGGAACCAAAAGACATGTTCTTTGTCCCTGCGTTGTGCGACAAAAGGGGATTTGAAGATCTGTTTGTCAAAACCTCTGGTTCAGTGAGGGTTGGTCGCTTGGCAGAGTAGGTTTTGGAGACTCGGAGGAGTTAAGCCCAAAGAGGTCTTTTAGGTTTTAGCTAGTAAGCAGGTCTGGTACTTCAGTCTGCCCACTAAGTGAAGCCAGCCACCTTGCATATATAGTTCACAGGTGTGCAAGAGTCAATGTGCTCCAGTGACTAGCCTACAGGCCTTGTTTAATGGTATTGCAACCCTTTTGAGGGTTGTCTCAGCCACAGCCCCATATATAGCCAGTCCATAATCAATTATGGGGATAATCACACTGTCCACTGCAGTCTGTAGAGCCTCTGAAGATAGACAGTGTTTATGCCTGTGTAGAAGGCCTATTTTTGCATTGATGGCCTTAGCAACCTCCTCCACATGGTTTGCATAGGAGAGGGTGCTATTGAGGGTGATCCCTCGGCACTTGAAAGTATAGGCCTGTTCCAGAGGGGTGTTTAGGCTATTTAGAATTGTGAGCTGGGATGCTCTGTGCCTGCTGTGTGGGTTGGTAAAAGTCATAACTTTGGTCTTTTTATAGTTCAGGAGCAGTTTTTGCTTCATGGACCATTTACCTAAGTTGTCATGACAACCACAAGAAGCGAGCATAGAGATGTTGCTCATCAATGCCCATACATTGTCTTTTATAGCGTATGGGCATCGGTGCTTTCAGTTACAACAAAAAACGGAGCACTGAGAAGCAGGATCCACACTTTTACTTTTTTATAGACATCGCCGTTCTCTCCGTGTCCAGCTCTCACTGCCGCGTCCTGTTCAGGAAGACAGGAAGTTCATGTAACACGAATGCACGTTCATGTTCCATGTTGTTGTGCCTTCGATGTGACGCACCCATGATGGTATAACAACACTGTGACATCACATCGAGGGTACAACAACACTGTAAAATGATGGATTTTTACAGGTAACAACGTTCTACCATACATTATGATGCTACAGTATGTGGTTCAGTGTTGTTGTGTATGGAAATCCATGCAATTCCAGATGCTGTTGTACCACAGTAGTGATGTCAGAATGCCACTGTACCACAGTAGCTATGTTACTACTATGGTACAACAGCATAGAATCTGGTATCTATTAAGATTCCTCATGTTGATCACATACAGATAATGTATATTGAAGATACAGTATCAGCAAGACTGAAAACACCTGAAGTGAACCGTTTGTTAGAAGATTTATTTGTCATTTTCTTTTTTTTTAACCAGGAACGGCACACTAAGATATTTTAGCTTGTTTTCAGGTGCGTCCAGGGGGGCGGGGGATTCGCATGGATCTGTTTTATTGACAGGGGGAATGCTGGCCATGACACCATGGAAACTCCATTATCCTTCTGAGGGGAACACTGTGTTGCTATCTTGCCAACCAGCAAGATGGCCAACCCTATAGCTGGTGGAGGAGGTGGTGAAGGGGCACCTATGGCTTTACCTGTGAAGATGGACATTGATGGAATGAATTTTGGAAAAAAAACTGAATACAGTACCTGGAGCCCAGCACGGAGCAGAGCCTGTGCAAGAAGTAAAGTAGTAGTACCTGTTTCAGATGGGAGTGAGGAGAAGGCCAACGGGGTGAAGAAATAGAGTTTCCTGAAGAGCTGGGTGTGCAATAAGATGCCAATGCAGCTGTCATAGCAGGCATCACTGAACGCAGGGTTTTGCTGCTGAAGCTTCAGGTAGACGAAGATGAGACACTAGCAGCAACTGGAGCCTCCTCTGATAGCATGGTCGCTCATTTCACCACTGCTCCTGCAGCTCCAGTTATGTAGCAGCCAGTGTCAGCCAACTGGGCAAATATAACAGCAGTTCCTACAACTAGGGGCTCCACAGTCACAGATGGGCCTGCTTTGGAAATGCCAGCCAGGAACTCATAGTTAGTTGAACGAGTGCTTTTGGGAGGTGGTGTGGGCCTGTTTCCCAGAAGGAAAATGGATGCCAGGAGATCTTCCAACTGCTGCTGAGATTTGGAATCAAGGAAAAAAAACACTACAGAACGTATGCCTGGTAAAGGATGCCAGATCCTGCTTGGGAGGCAGCTGTGTTGCTAGGTGATGCCTCAAACTGTCGTTAGCTCGCAGAGACTCACAGCATGTGCAGCACAAAACACAGATACATGTGGCTGCTGAAACTGATATCACTCAAGGACAGGTTTCATAAGCAATAGAAAAGCAAGGCAAAAAGCTGCCCCGATGGCCAGGTGGGCTACAGAGAAAAAAATGGTAACCAAACTGGAAAACTCCAGCACCACCAACTGCCCACAAAGATGAGCACAAGCTAGAAAAAAAAAGCTTGATTCATTTATTTCATGTATAGAGTTAATAACATAGTTATTTCATAAATGTTCCAGAAAACATAGAGACCCACCCCCCACACACAGGAACACACAGTGAGACCCACAGACCTCCTACTGATTTTGCTTCACAGCATCGTCAGGGAGTTGGTGGTGCTGGAGTTTTCTGGTTTGGTTCACAAGAAATAGCCCGCAGTATGGCAGTTTAAGATCTGTTGGCATCTGCTGCTGGAATTAACATGGGAGGAGTAGAGAGCTGAAACACCCAGCACAGCTGTTTTGGGCAGTGCTACAGACAGTGACATCAAGCTTCTAGGTCATTCACCTGAGGTAAGCAGCATCCTCTCTACTACTCCTAACCCTCTAGCAGTACCGAACCTCAGTACAAGCAAATTCAAGTCAAAAGAGCCTGTAGGGGATTTTGAAACACTGTCTGTTCAGCGACAGGACAAAAATTCATGGGTGATTGTTCAGATGCAGAATGGGGAGAAATGAGAGGCATGTCACAAGAGGAAAGAGGAGTGGATGCAAGGGTTTTATTCCCCAGCGCTGAACCCATTGCAGGGGATCGAGAACTGGGCACAGAACACACACACAGGGAAAAAAGAAATATTTCTGGAAGAAAGAAGGGGAAGAGTACTTATATTCTGGCTTTAGGATTGTAGTAAATCCCCAAACTGAAAGGGGGTCAGGTGCCTTGGGCGTAGTATCAAGGCCCTGCCCGAGAAAACTTCTGTTGCATGGCTGGAAGGCACACTGAGAGAAAGCATATGGGGGAGTGGCAGATTCATTGCCGAGCATCAGGGGAAGGGAGCCAGACAAGGCACAATGGAATAGTAGGAGGGGTTGGGGGATTAGTTGGGGGGGGGGACAGAGGTGCATTCAGCAGAGGGAGGGAAGTATGGTATGTTTAATAAGTTCAGGTAACTGGTATAGGGCACTATAGAGATAAGTGCCTTCAATATACCCCCTCCCCCATACAAGAAGATGACTATGCCTATTCCCCCTTCCTTCCCCCTACACTCAATGGGATGTTGTAGTGGGGGAACAAAGGGGGAAGGTGCAGAATGTCCAGCGATACTAGCTCCCCCATAATATCAGTACAATATCAGTGCATAAGGCCCTAGGGAGGGGAGGGTCTCAGCACTCTAGGGGGTACAAGGCAAGTGCTCCCGGGGGAGGGGGACACTAGCCCCAACAAGGTTACTGAGTCTCACAAGACAGCCCTCTATGCATGGGTAAGACCTTAGCTAGTCACTGCAGGCTGAAGTGACCCATACTGATGGCTGTGGAGCTGTTTTCGCATCACAGTTTAGTGGCTGGTAGTGCGGAGCACATCTCCATCAAGTCAAAGGTTAATAGCGCTGCAGTGGGAGGAAGGCAGAAGCTGGGCGGTAGAGATCTTGCCTCTTTGAGAGTGAGCATCCTCCCACTTGTAAAAAGGTTAGGTTTTTGTTGGACAATGTTTGCTGTTTTAAAGTTTGTTATTGTTATGGATCGAGAAGAGATCTTAGTTGAAGTTACCCTGATTGGGCTTCTGTTGTTAACCCATTATCTAACAGTTAGTGTTCACAAACATTTTTAGATGCTGGTACACAGATTGTCCACTTGCTCAGCTGTATGTTCTTGCAAAGGATCCATGGTGGGGGTGGTTCTCAGGAGGAGGCACCGCATGGCACTGCTCAGATGGAACTGGTTTGTGACCCTGCTGCGATTTGGTAAGATCTATCCTATTTTTTGGAGTATGCATGCCGACAGGCAGATAACAGTTGATCTCAGATGGTAGAGCTAAAGTTGATTTCATGGAATATCCAGGGAATTAACCACCCCATAAAAAAGAAAAAGATTCTTATCTTTCTAAATTCAGTAAATGTGACTTGGCTCTGCTGCAGGAGACCCACCTATTGAAACCAGAGGTAAGGAAGCTAGCAAGGGGGTGGGTGAGAAAAGAGTACTCTAGTACATATATAGCAGAGAAGAGGGGGTCTCTATCTTGATTAGGAAAGGCATTCATTTGCAAATAGACAGGGATATTATGGATCAGGAGGAGAAGTGGATTGTTCTGGTGGGGAGAATTCAGGAGACACATATAGTTATAGCTAATGCACACGGTCCCAACGAGGATGATGGGCCCTTTTTCTTGACTTCAGCCCAAGTCTTGCAAGACAGGAGCACAGCAGGCACAATGATAGTGATGGGGGGAGACTTCAACCTGGCTTTAGACCCAATTTTAGACAGTACATTTGTAGGCTCAAGGTAGCATTCACATAAAATGGCTAGGAAGGCACTAGTAGCAACATGCTAGGAACATGGGTTGGTGGATGTCTGGCACCTAAGGCATCCCATTGAAAGGGATTATACCTTCTGGTCCTCCAGACACCTAACCTGTAGCCATATAGACTTCTTTTTAGTGAGTTCAAGCTCTGTACAGGAAGTAATAGAAGCAACGGCGTACCAATACCACTGTCAGACCACTCCCCAGTGACAATCACCATGGTGATGGCGTACAGCCCCACTAAAACACTGAGATGGAGGCTCAGCCCTCTGTTGCTCCAGAAGCCGGACTTTGTGGCCTGGCTAACTGAGGAAATATGGACTTAATTTGAGATTAATGCTACCCCAGAAGTAGATGAAGGGGTGGTCTGGGATGCTTTTCAAGCATTTACTCGAGGCCGTACTATAACATATGCATCGCATGAGAACTGCAAATGGAGAGAGGAAGTAGACACGCTGACATTAGAATTGAGGGAAGCAGAGAAGAGATATTATGCTCAGGGTGCCAAATTACAGACAGAATTTTGAAAATTGGCCTTACTCAAACACAAACTAAACACTTTGCATACCCAAAAAGCAGAGAGGGCACTGTATTACCTGAGACAGCAATACTGGGAACAAGGACAGAAAGCTAGTAAGCTTTTGGCGAATAGTTGAAGAAAAAGCACAGGGAATCTTTAATTCCTCATATCCGCTTTATGGATGGAACACTCTCTTCAGACCCTTCCCATATTAATTACATGTTCACAGAGTTCTATCAAAAGCTGTATACGTCCCAAGGAGCCCACATGCGGATGCAGTCAATCAGTTCTTAGGTGCAGTCAAACTTCCACAGGTCTCGTCTAAGATGTCCAACTACCTGGACAGGCCCTTGTCGGAACAGGAGATGGGGTGGCCATTAGATCTTTGGCCAAAGATAAAGCTGCAGGGCCTGATGGCCTACCAGCTGACTCCTACCAAGCTTTTTCAAACTTGTTGACTCAGCCATTATACTCCCTATTTCAAAAAGCAATGCAGAAAGGGACACTCACTCCCACAATGCAGCAGACAGTCATTATGGTAATTCCCAAACCCAATAAGGTCAAGGGGTCATGTACTAACTACCGCCCAGTATCCCTGCTAAATACTGATGTAGAGATATTGGCAAAGGTAATGGCATCTAGGCTGGAAAAGGTCCTACCCTCCATCATACATAAATCTCAGGCTGGGTTCATGAAGGGCCGGCAGGGAGCGGACAATCTGAGACTCTTAATTAATGTACTGGTACAGGCTAAGCAGAGCACAGGATCATCGGCTGTGACTGCTATCAACGCAGAAAAGGCCTTTGATTCTGTAGAATAGAACTACCTTTTCAAAGTAAGGGGAAAGGTGAAAGTGGGTCCAACCTATATATTAATGGTCAGAGCACTGTACGCCTCCCCGGAAGCAATGGTGTTTATAAACAGGCTGTTGTCCTCTCCTTTTAAGCTCCATCGAGGGACAAGGCAAGGGTGTCCACTATCTCCACTCCTATTTCTTATTGCAGTGGAACCCTTATCAGCCCTCATAAGGCAGTCTGAGAGTGTACATGGGATAAACTTGGGGAGTACGGTATCTAAAACAGTGTTATATGTGGGTGACTTGCTTATCACCCTCTCCAAGGTCTCAGAATCCCTCCCAAGGGTTTTAGATATTTTAAGGGCATTTGGAAACATTTCAGGGCTAAGGGTAAATTGGTCAAAAACGGAATTTCTTCCAATGCAAGGATGTTCCCCAGACATGGTTCAAGTGGGAGAGAAGGCCTTAAAGTGGGCCCAAGAGGAATTAAATACTTAGAAATGATTATCACAGCCAGGTGGCAGGATCTATTGAGTTCCAATTTAACCCAACTAGTGACTGAAATTTTCCAAGACACATATAGGTGGAAAAAACTCTCTCTTTTCTTGCTGGGGAGGGTTGTCACTTGTCACATTTAAAATGATGGCCTTGCCTAGACTGCTGTATTGCCTAAATAATCTCCCTCTTTGTGTTTCACCCACAACCTCGAAAAGACTTGATAACCTCACCACCTCTTTTATTTGGGAGGGCAAAAAGCCACTGTTCAGCAAAAGAATACTGAGGGTGCCCTTGTGCAAAGATGGATGGACTCTCCCCCTGGTGCTCGGCATACCACATGACTTAAGGAGCCAAACAAGTACTCTGCTAGCTTGTGCCGAACCCGGACATTAGACCCCTGTGGGCAGACGTGGAACAGGCCCTATTAGACCACTCCTGATTAGCCTGGTTTTAAAGGAAAACACTGGAAAAGACATAGCTTTCCTCAGACACTACAGAAACTCTCAATTAGTGCTATCAAACAGTAACAACTTTTCTTAATGATTTAAAACAGCTACTCACAACTTCCACTTTCTGTTGCTGGCATCCACCATCTTATGAGCAGCAGTAAACTTCCTGAGCACACTTTATGCTATTTGACCTCTGCTATTGGTTGGCAGGACATATTAGCATAAAGTGAGCTCAGGAAACTCACTGCTACTCATGAAATGGTGGCTGCCAGCAATAGAAAATTAAAGTTGAAGGCCACTGTTTAAATCACTAAAAAAGCAATTAGAGGGAATTATAAAAAAAATTACCGCTTGAAAGCACTAACCAAGCATTTTTGTAGCACCTGGCTAAAGCTGTGACCGTTCCAGTGTTTTCCTTTAACAGTCTTACCCCCGGGTTTACTGAGGGATAGCCCTACAGTTAAGTTCTCCTGAAAGGCCTGGAAGGTGCTGAGGAAACACAAGGGGTGGATCACTGACACACTAGGTAAATTGGAACCTCTATGGAATAATCCCACTATAAAGCTAGGGGGTCAGACAGTGGGGTGGAAAGACTGGCAGTCTAAGAGGATTTTGACACTGGGAGATCTAACAGATATTCCTCAGAACACCATGAAATCCTTCACGCAATTGAGAAAGGAATGTGGCCTTCCTGCTAGCGACCACTGGCGATTCCTACAGATCAGACATACTGTGAAGGAGCACTTGGGCCCACAATATACAATGCCTGTGTTGGACATGATCAAGATGGTGGAGGGTCTCCTGAAATATCCCAGAAAGGGAGGGAAATATATATACCAGGTGATACAGGACTGCAATCTCCCCTCTTGGGAGCCTCAACGGCTCCAATGGAATCTGGACCTCGCCATGTCAGTCACAGGCCCAGAATGGGAGGCATGCTAGAGGCAGGCACACATGTCTACCACAGATTCCAAACTATAACTGATCAAAAAAAAAATATTAGGGAGGTGGCATAGAATCCCTGCAAAGTTAGTGCGCATGGGCATCCAACTCCCCAATCGGTGTTGAAGATGTCAGCACTCACCGGGGATATAGCACATATCATGTGGTTCTGTCCACAGATTCAACCATTCTGGGGGCAGTCTTTGAGACTTCCAGCAAAGCAGTAGGGGGGAAATTTCCACATGACCCAGCCGTATGGATCATGGGAATCCCTCATGAGAGTGGGGGAAGAGGGAGA
Source organism: Neoceratodus forsteri (assembly GCA_016271365.2). Lineage (NCBI taxonomy): Eukaryota > Metazoa > Chordata > Ceratodontiformes > Ceratodontidae > Neoceratodus > Neoceratodus forsteri. The sequence continues at coordinate 1,432,287,279 of CM057459.1, forward strand.
GAATTGCTGGTTCACCAACTTGCAATGGAGGCTAAGAGGCAAATTCTAATGAAATGGAGACCATCAGATCCCCCATTGTTCCAGAACTGATATATGAGAGTGTCTAGGGCAATATCATACTTAAGGGTCGTCCATAATAACAAAGGACAGAAATCTAGATTTAAGGAAATATGGGGATCTCCTATACAGACAATCTCTAGCAGGAAATAGGAGTAGCAAACAGACTTTAAAAACAACTGGATAGAGTAGAGAAGACACAAGGAAGCCAATTTGTTTGTCATACAAGGAGGTATGTCCAAGGGTGAAGGCAGGGGAACTGAGACCCTTGGGGAGGTATTGGTAAGGAACCAGGACCCGCAGGAGTATATCTCACAACTAGGTAATGATTGGGATCTCAGAGGACCTGGCTTCATTGGGGGATTAGAGTTAGGAGCAGATCAGGACCAGCAGACTGCATGAGCATGCGTCTCCATGAAACAGAACAGAAAAAGGGTAACTACATTTGGCAGTCACTTGGTTTACTCGGGTACAACAAAAGCAAAAAGCATTTTGATTGGACATTTAACACAAAGTATCAGAGTTAGCAATATATGAATCATCTGTATTTCCTGTCAACGGAGTATTGAACTAGCAAATAACTTAGTGAATTTATGAAAATGTATAAAAGTTGTTAAATAGATTAAACAATAATCAGGAGATGCAATTGCCTTAAATATTCCAGACTGATGTGTGCATGGAAGGATTTATTTGTAGGTTTGATTAATGAAATTAGATTTATGTATGTAATCCAAAGAAAACTTTTAATAAAAAAGATAATATATAAAAAATAAATTCTTGATTTGGCAGTTTCATTGTACATTTGTCTTACAGCAGAACTGCTGACTCAGAAAGAACTTTTCAAAACTCTAAAGAGCCATCTGGTACAGTTTATGTGTCAGATAATCAGAAATTGCACCAGGGACAAGAATGAACATTGTGGAAATATTGATAGTCTTTATTTATGTATTTATGTATTTATTTATTTAAAAGTTGGCAACCAGGAAAGGGAACACTGAGCCAAGGCTCATTTCCAGGTGCAACCAAGGGGACAGGGAGTGGGAGCTGGCATACAGGCAATTACAATCATCAGAAGTACAATAAGGGAACGTACAAGTGTAGAAAAGCAACTGACAACAATATAAAACAGTGACTATACGAAGACTGCAAATGAGCTACCATGCACACACTATACATGGATAGGATTGTACAAAAGCTTGTATGTGTGTTTGGTTGAGTTTTACCATTAAGAGAGAGCAGACTGAGGGACAGGAGTTCAGGGAACACCAGGAAAGAGTAGTCTTTGGGTGGGGGGTAAAACTGTTGTGAAAAAGGGAATAGAGGGATCAGGAAGAAGGGTGACAGGTAAACAGAGGGGGAGGAGAGAGCCTTCATAAACATTTTAGTGTTTGGATAAAGGGGGGGATAGACAAAGGGGAGAGGGAAGCAGGTTCCAAGAAAGGGGAGCTGGTAGGAGAAAGCAGCAGCTTGACTGGTACATGAGTAAGGGTGAGGAACAGAGAAGATGCGGGTGCCCCTTGAGCATAGAGAGTAAAGCGGTGGGTGCAGGGAGAGGAGAGAAGATAGGTAGGAGGGAAGACAGCCAAGCCAGTATTTGGCAATAAAGATGAAGCAGTCGGACTGATGAGGTAGGGGTAGGGGGATGAAAAGGGAGGAGCAGAGGTAGCAATGGGGGTGTTGAGATGACAGTTGGTGGCAAAGTAACAGAAAGCATTACAGAGGGTATCAATTTTGGCAAGAGAAGAGGGAGGGGAAGAGCTATAGACCACATATGCATAGTCGAAGATAGGGAGGATCAACCCTGAACAATTAGCCTGAAAAAATTGGGGGATGTGTTTTCCTGTTTTACATTGTTCTTTTGGTTGGTGTATCTTCCTTGTGTTTTCTTTTGATATTGTAATGTGGGGTTTGTTGAGTATGTGAATGATATGATTTTCTTTTTCATGTGATGTAGCTCATTTTAAATAAAAATTCCCCTACTCTTCTTCAGCTGTTTCTAGGGTATGCACACTTACTGACAACTCATACAGCTGTTGACCACTGATGTGAGATGAAGGCTGTGCTGGTTATCATATCTAGCTGAAAGAAGCGGCAGCCACCAGAGTGAGAAGGGTGCAGGGAGGTGGGATGTCTGTGGGTGGGTCAGTGGGGGGCTGTTGGGAGGCACTGACCACCAGGACGTGCCTTCTGTTTCTATACTGGAAGCAGAGGGGATCACTGGACCACCAGAGACTCTGTGTAGCCTGTGTGAACAGGCAATCAGGGGTGTAGGGGGGGAGACACCAGAGAATATTAATAACAGCTCTGAGGAGCATTTGGGGGATAAGGGACACACTGGACCACCAGGGAATATTATAACAGCTCTAAGAATAATTCGGAGGGGGGGGGAATCACTATACCACCAGACAATATCAACAACAGCTCTTGAGGAGCATTCAGGGGTGCAGAGGGGTACTGTACTACCAGAGTTCTCCTTTTTAGTGAGAAAAGGGAACTGAGGGGCTGCTGCACCCAATGCAAATGAGCACATATTGGGCATGTAAATGAACCCTTAACACCCACCTAATGGGCTTATTTGCATGTTTGGGTTGAATATATCCCACAGAGGTCTTGGTGCTATCCAATTTTGGGCAGCACTATTCCCTGTGGGCTATATACAGCCCAAGCTCACGTCGGAGCAGCACAGTTTCACTTTGCGCTGCACCAACACGACTCGATATTCAGTCAGATATCACTGCTTACTATCCAACTGTATATCGCAGCAACTGGGGGGAATGCAGGGGCAAGCACAGCACACATATTTGTGCTGTGCTTGCACCATTGTCTGAATATTGGGCCCTATGTTGCTAGCCTCAGTACTGACTGCTAGTAATTAAGTGGTCATTTTAACAGATGCAATGGCTACTAGAAGTTTTCCAAATAATTCTTTATTTTTCCTGTTTTCTAAAAGTCACTTGGGTCAACATTCTTTTGAATTTATGACATCAAAAGTCTGGAATTAATTACAATTTCCTGTTAAATAAGCTAGGACTTTGCAGTCTTTGAAAAAAAGACTAGAAAAGCATTTTATGAATCAAGTTACCTGTGAATGTTTTATAAAATGATACTTCTTATTTTTGTATGTCTGTTTTTCAAATGTTCTGGTGCCATCTCCAAGGGTTATGTTCAGAAAGGGAGTGAACTTAAGGAACAGACTAGTTTACAGTCTGCATAAGTAGCCAAAACAGGCTGATCACACTTGGCTACTACCAAGGCCAACAGAGATGTATAAATGTGGCAAATGCAATATCTGTCAGTATTGTCAACAGTCTTCAGCATTTGAGTCTCCACACATCAGCAAAAAAAGTATGATTTGTGAATTCCTGAATTGCAGCTCTAAATTTGTCATATGTGTATATATATATATATATATATATATATACATACATATATATATATAGAGAGGGAGAGTGGTGTGACTATAAAACAAATGTATGTGTGCACATTATTACTCTGGACTGAGGTCCTGCGTGTGATAGTAGGGTAACAGTCGTTGCATGCAGAGAGTGGCTGGTGTACATTTTAGTCATTTTTTGCCTCTTTGTAAATGTGGGTTAGCATGCTACTGAGGTAGTTTATTCCCGTAGGTTCAAGAAAATACCATATGGGTCATTTGTCCAGTACATCCTGACTTGGTCTGTTTGGGTGGCACAATTGAGCTGGTAGGTTTGGAGGGAGCAATGAGATGTATTTAAGGTAACTTTGTATAGGACAAAGAGGACTGATTGGCTGCTCAAAAGGAAAACCTCTGGTGGCTTGTTTTGTGGGGTCTTGTGATTTTTTTATAATTTTTTTTTGTTTCGTTTTGAAGGTTTTTGTGAGGTAACGCAGTCCCTCCTCATTTGTTTTTATTTCAAAGCTTGCAGTTGTAAGGGCTTGAACACCCTCATTACTGCAATGGGCCATGCTTAACATGATGCTGAACCATACTTTTCTAACGCGGCCCTTCACAGTGTCTGGTGACAGGGCTGGTGAGTTCCATAAGTAGTTTAATTCTTCTGCTCTCATTGGTGAGTGATGGGTTGTTTTGTCTCAGCCCTCTTTTCTGATTTTTGTAATGAGTCCTTGGAAGATGTTATTTGCTGTGGCAAAAGCTATGTCAGCCATTTGGTTGAGAGGTCTGCTATTTGGAGGGTCGAATGTATCTGTTGAGTCCTGATCTGAGGCTGACATGGCTACTTAAACCACTTTGTTTGCCTGCGGTGTTTCTGACATAGTTGTAGAAAAGTCTTAGGGTACGGTTTATTTCTTCTTCTTCTGTGGCAGTTTTTAAGTCAGTGGTTATCTTGTTTTCTTTGCATGAGTCTAGGTACACATGAAGTACCAATCTGGTTTGTTTCATAGATATTTGTTAATTTCTGTTCAATTCTAGTAGATTTATTTCTGGGCTAAATATAATGTTGTGCCTTTTTGCCACGGTACTCACTGCGGGTTCTGACTTATATTGCAATGGTGTTTCTGCTGGAAGAGCTTGCCATTGCTGGTCTGAGTTTCTCATAGCAGCTGCCAGGGGCTCAGCAGTCAGAATTTCTGACTCGTCTCTGTCATAAGGTAAGTCAGTTTGGACGGGATTCAAGGTTTGTTCTTGTTATACGATGATTATTTCTATCATATCTTCTACTTCTTCTGGTGTTCTGATTTCAAAATTGACTGTGGAGTGATCCATATTGTTGCTGTGTGTGCCATTGATGTTTTCATCACCAGTAAGGTGATATTGATTTTGAAAATGGAAGCAGGTCTGGCATATGGATTTTGTTTTTGTTTTAATTCTGATATGGCTCTGATATCTCTGGCTGGTACTTTATGTATGGGTTGTTGTGAGATTTACTCATGGCCAAAAGTGACAGCCAATCAAGCAGACTGCCACTTTTTTATGCCCACTGAATAATCAAGAATTTGAAACAAAGCAAGGTTTGGTATTGGTATACCATTACCATGCATTTCAGCTATACTAAGAAAGGAAACAGATAAAACAACCTGCTATATCACTAAATTTTAGACAATGTAAGAAATCATAAAATGTGAGCTTTCTACTAGAAACAGTATGATGCAAAAAGGACTGACAGTGTCCCTTTAAGTGAAAGATCTTTATAACAGCCATTTCCCTGCAGAAAAGAGAGCAGGGTTGTTAGTAACATGCCCAGTGGGGATTCATGTTCTGGTACCATTTCCTGCCTGTCAATGGGGGATGGGAAGAGTTTAGGGGGTATATAAACATAGGTGCTTTGCACATCACCTCTCTAGGCTGAATACTGTACGACTCTGAGCTTTATCTTCCATTGTGCTTTTTGGACACATCACTGTTCCTTATATGACCAACTGCACTGGCTGTCTCTTTGTGGCAAATGCTAACAGCACTTTGGTCTATATGAGGTTAATTACTGGCTCAATAAACTCCCCACTTAGCTCTCTGTGCTGCTTACCTCTATCTCTGACTCAGGCTATGACCTGCATTTGCATGTTGGAAACAGACACATCAATGTCAGTGGCTCAGCAGGTTGCACACTCACCTCTGAGGCTGGAAGACTGGAAGATTGAGGGTTCAAGCACCTCACCAGGCACTAGATAATTTAATTCCAGAAATGTTATATTCTGTATCTTGTTGTCCAATACTAAGTCCTATGCTTTTATCGATATTTAATTTAGCCCCAGATATTGTCCCATATACCTGTGATTCTTCTTTTACATATGCAACGCTTTCTTTCGTTTTCAAAAACAGACATAGGTCATCTGCATATGCAGACACGTTTAAAACAGAATCATGCCCAGGGGTTGGTAATCCTTCAATAAATTTATTATTAGCAATATGCCTAATGCATGAATCAAAAGCCAAAGTGTATAACAACAGACTTAATGGGCAACCCTGCCGTACTCCCACTGTGAGAGGGATGGGACATCCAGCTGTACCACCTACCAAAGGTAAACTAGTCACCTTTACATAAAGTGTTTTGCTCCCCTGTATAAGTCCCTGTGGAACCCCATATTGTGCTAAGACCTGTAGCAAAAACTCATGGGACACTCTATTAAATGCTTGACTTTGATCTAACGAAAATATATAGCCTGCTTGTTTATTATGTTTACAATATTCATAACAGTCCCTTATCAAGATTAAATTATCCTGTATCTTTAGTCCAGATACTCCACATGTTTGTGCTGGACTTAAAAAATCTGGCAAATGAGGTTGTAATCTTTTATGAAGAAGTTTCTCGATAATTTTCCAGTCCGTATTTAGAAGGTAGATAGGCCTCCAATTTTTTAATAATGTTTAATCACCTGATTTATATAAAAATATTAAGTATTATGTAGGACGATTTCATTACACACAGGGAGTAACGTGTCCAATAATTCGTCCTGAAAGACTAAATAAAATTCTGAAGGTAGGCCATCTTGATCTGGTGAAACATTTTTCCGCATTCCCTTCAAAACCTCCCGTAATTCTTCCTGAAATGTAGGTTTTCCTATGTTATGTGTAACTGAGTCTTGTATTACAGGCTTAAAGGCTGCAACATAATTCTCTAAATCCAGCGTATCTACATGTTGTTGAATATTAAGAGAAGTTATGTATTGTTCAATAATATGTCTTTTATCCTTGGGAGAAGTTTTAATCAACCCATCCTCATCTAAAAGTGCAGTAATACAAGAGTTTTCCATCCTTGTTTTACATGCCACACAGGGATCTCCTGAAGGTGTTTTAATAGTACTATATTGTAATTATGCTAAGATTGTAGCTGTCCTGTCACATTGATACGCTTTCATTTGCTCTTTTGATTGTTGTATTTGGGTAACATAATTCCCTGTAGTAGTATTAACCAAGGAATATAAATACTGGAGCTGCTGTTGAAGCGATAAATATTTTAAAAATTTCTCATTTTGTCTATGTGTCCCATATTTCTTGAACCAAATCTGGATTTCTTTTTTTGCCTCCTCCCACCACTCCCCTGCTGTGTCACAAAGACAATATACAGTTTTTCATGCCTGCAATAGTTCCTTAATATTCATTTGAACCAAACTATCTTGTAACACAGCAGTATTTAACCTCCACCCCCTTCCATCTCTCTATGTGTCTTTTTTTTTTTTTAATCAACTCAGGCTGAAACATGGAATGAGCTCAAAATTCCAAAGGAATAACTTTTTATTTCCTCATTGTAACATTTGGGGATAAAAACCAATAATCTATATGGGTGGCCAGGTTTCCCCTCATATATGTTTTTTCTAGTTTCTTGGGATGTGATAAAGTGGTGGTATGCTGCATTCCAGAAATCTTTAAGCAATTCTGTAAGGTGTGAGTGTCACAGTATACCTTTTTCCCAGCAAGTTTTACCAACCACAACTAAGGATTAATTGAAGTCCCCTCCCAAAAATACTTGTTTAGTTGTAGCCAAAAATGGTTGACATGATCAAAAAAGCTCAGCCCTGTCTGTTTTACTTTGAGGGGCATATACAGTTATAAATCTACAGGACTGGCCATCTAATTGTCCATCGATAATCAATAAGTGACCAGGTATCACATCAACCAATTTTTGCAAAGGAAAGGTCACACCTTGAAATAAAATCCCTACCCCATCTGCCCTATCTAAACCAAAGGACCAGAATGATGGGCCCCACACCCATGCCTTTCTACTCTGTGCTACAGCATTCGCTGTATTAAGCCATGTTTCCTGTAAAAAAATCACATTAAGTTTTTGCTGCTGCAATAGAGTAAAAACTGCATTCTTTTTACCCCCATTAAGTACACTACACATGATTAAGGTAGCAAAAGTCAGGTGCATCATATATATTAGAGGAAGAAGTAGCAACCATTTGAGTCCACCAAATGTTTCTTCTTTTCTTCCTTCCCTCCGTTCAGGTGTGGGGAGGGATTTAGATGAGACATCTGAGTCAGTGCCCTCCGTGTATGTTACCCCCCCAGTCAGTTTTATTTGAAAATTTCAAATTTATTACTGAGGACAGAGTTAGATGTTAATATTGATCACAATCTGGCACTCCTCCTTGTTACTAGAGAGGATCACATATGTTGGGGTGGTGGGGGTCGGGGGTGGCATGTTTTGAGAATCCTGAAGTCCATCAATGGTAGGCTCATCTGAAATCACAGACTTGTGAGAGAGGGGAGGGGGTTCTTGAACATTTGCAGCATCTAGATCTGTTCTAGTATCTGGTTCAGAGGATCATGAATCTACAGTTGTCTGCTCCACAGACTGCTCTGCTTGTGGTCTTTATTTATTTATTTATTAAAATCTCAGAATTACAAACCTTTGAGCCCAAGGCTCATTTACAAAGGCTCCACGTCAGATAAGGGAGGGAAACACACAGGAACGGTTTACATGTTATGAGATCAGACAGACAGGTATACAAATTACATAATGCAGTGTAAAAACACAGTAACTTAATTACATTACATAGTAAATCAGTAGTGTGTACAACTGGAGTAAGATGAGTTACAGGGTTACAATTGACATAAGCCAAAAAAAAGAGCAGTCAGGGGAGCTGACCTTGCTAAATTACAATAAAGTAAGTTCAAAAGTGAGTACATCAGGTGTAAGATAAGGAACAGCATTACAGCTGACCTACACCAAGAAAGAGCAGTCAGGGGGCTGACCTTGTCAGTGGCCTCGGGGGACTGGGATGCAGCATAGGTTGGGAGCTGTAGGATGTGTAGGAATAAGCATAGGAGAAAAGGGGGGGAAACAACAGGATTGGAGGTAAGGGGGTAGAGAGGGAGGGAATGTTATGAGGTTAAATTAAAGGAGGGGCTAAAGCAAGAGAAGAGCTGGGGAGGTAGGTGTCAGATTAGTGAAGAAGAAGGAGGATAACAATTGCCTGGGTAGGTGGGGAAGGAAAGGGAGCGGGATCAATTGCTAATGTGTTGTTAGAAGTTAAGATGTTTAGGGTGGGAGGTGAGAGACAGAGTAGAAAGGAAGTAGATAGGAATGTACGAGGAGGTAGAGGGTTGGGTAGGTGGGAAGTAAGTCAGAGTAGTCTTTTTTGGACATCATTCCCATGATCTGTGGGTTCTGACACTTCCGGTGGATTAGTCTCGTGTTCCTGAGCGGGTGGTTTCATCTGCTCTGCAGCCTTTCTTTGAGCTTTACGAATGACGGCATCTTGGTAAACCCCATTTGGCCTGTTGCAGAATGCCCAAGGGCAATTGTAGAACACATGTCCCCTCCCATCACATAAATTACATCTGGCAACATTTCTGCAAACAGTGCTGATGTGATTATATTCCCCACAAAGAATGCATTTCTGTTTATCACACGTACTAGCCAAATGGGTCCTGTCCCCACACTTGTAGCAGGCTTTCAACTGTCCTGAATAGAAACAGACACCCCAGTCCCTACCAATGGAAAAACTGTTTGGTAGGTGAAGGATTCCAGACTCATTTGATGAAGTTTAATCTGAAAATGCCAAACTGCTGTCCAAAATGACTCCGAGTCTATAAAAGGTTCTGGTGCACTCAGAACATAACAGCGTTTTTTTAGCCAGTGATGAGTATCACCAACTTTAACATTTGCAGTCTGAAACATGATTGTGATTTTCTTTACTGCTGGCTCAGTCAATGGAATAACCATAAAGAGAGTTCATAATGGGGATTTTTTTTTTTATTATATGTAATCCAGAATTGTTCAGCTCATGAGCAGTGTGAAAACTAATATCAAAGTTTTCTTCACCTGATATATGAATCAGGGCATGAACTTCTGCTGGTACAAAATGCAGGGATTTTTTGATTACTTTTTTCCCACATATTCTCTGTCAGGGAACACCTCCAGGCCCCCCCCCCCCATATCTGATGCAGACTGTATGTCTGTGTGGTATCTGTACAATTTTGTCAAAAAGGTCTGAAAACAATGTTGTCTGGGGGGTGCATTTTCCTTTAACAAACATACGAACATATGAAATTTGCCAGCAAATAAAGGCCTAGAGGTCTATCAAGTCTGCTTGAATGTGCAGCTAGCACCCCTTATTCTGCAGCTGTCCCTCCCTTCCACCCTTCCCCTTCATTAACCCTCCTCCTTGTCCTGTTCCATCCCCTTTTGAAGCAGTCCACTGTTCTACTGGATACCACTTCTGCAGGTAACGCATTCCATCCAGCCACCACCCTCTCTGTAAAAATCTGTTTCCTCATCTCCCTCCTGAACCTTCCTCCCTCCAGTCTCATGTCATGGCCCCTGGTGTCCCTCCTCTCCCTTACTTTGAACAGCCCCCCTGTACCTGTCTTGTTTATTCCTTTCTTGTACTTAAAGGTTTCAATCATGTCCCCCCCGTCCCTTCTCTCCTCCAGTGAGTACATGTTCAACTCTCTTAGCCTCCTCTCGTATGATACCCCCACCCACTTGATCATCTTTGTCGCCCTGCACCGCACCCCCTCCAGTAACTTAAGTCCCTCTTCAGATAAGGGTGCCAGTACTGCACGCAGTACTCCAGATGCAGTCTAACTAATTACCTATACAGTGGCAGAATCACCTCCTCCCTCCTTGAGGATATACCCCTTGCAATACAACCCAGCATTTTGTTGGCCTTTGCAGCTGCCTTCCTACATTGTGCCGAGTTGTTCATTGACCCTGTAATGAGCACCCCCAAGATCCTTCTCCTCCTCTGTCTGGGCTAGCTGCACTCCCCCCACCTAGTGACTCCTCCTTGGGTTCTTCCTCCCAAAATGCAGCACCTTGCACTTCTTGGCATTAAACCCCAGTTGCCAGGTGTCTGACCAGGTTTCAAGCTTTGCAAGATCATCCTGCAACCCCTGCCACCCCCTAGGTCACCCACCACTGCTCCTACCTTGGTATCATCAGCAAACAGACAGATCTTACTCTTGATGTCCAATGATATGTCTGCAGTGAATATCCCAAACAACACTGGTCCCAACACCGAGCCCTGTGGAACACTGCTCGTCACTACCCTTGGGTGTGAGAGTTCCCCACCCACCACCACCCTCTGTTGCCTTCTCTGAAGCCAGTTCCCTACCCATCTCACCAGCTTTGCACCTGCCCCTGTGCCTACTAACTTACTTCCCAGCCTTCCGTGTGGCACTGAGTCGAATGCCTTACTGAAGTCCAGATACAGGACATCCACTGCATGGCCCCTGTCCAGTTGCCTAGTTACCCAGTCATAGAACTCCACCAGGTTGGTCTGGCAGGATCTGCCCCATATGAGGCCATGCTGTCTGCTGTCCTGTAGTCCTTTGGCCTCTAGGAGGGCCACCAGCCTCTCTTTCAGGATAGTCTCCATTAGCTTACCCACGATGGATGTGAGGCTCACTGGTCTGTAGTTTCCTGGTTCATCCTTGGGGCCACTCTTGTGGAGGGGCACCACATGAGCCATCCTCCAGTCCTGAGGAACAGACCCCGAATGTAGTGAGGCATTAAATAGGTCTGCCAAAGGTCCTGCAAGGACTTCTGCCAGCTCCTTCAGTACCCTGGGATGGATGCCATCTGGGCCTGGTGCCTTATCCACCCTCAGTGCCTTCAAACCCTCCCGAACTCTGCTCTCCATGATTTCCCCATCTGTCTCCCCCTCCTCCCCTGTTTCTGCCATTTCTCCCCCTTGGGTGACACCCTCTTCTCTTTAGTAAATACTGAGCAGAAGTACTCATTTAGTGCTTCTGCCTTATTGCACCCTGCTTCCACACAAACCCTCTCCTTCCTAATCCTTACTATGTGGTCCTTTTCTCCCTGCTATAGCTAAAGAAGTCCTTCTCCCCCTTCTTAATGCCTTGTGCCAGCCTGAGTTCTGTAGATGCCTTGGCTCCCCTTACTGCCCTTGTCACCTCCTTCGATTCCGTCAAGTACTCCTCCCTGTCCTCCCCTCTCCCTCTTTTCTTGTACTTCCTAAAGGCAGCTCTTTTCCTCCTTACCTTTTCCATGACCTCCTTGCTCAACCAGCTCGGTTTCTTAGCCTTAGCCTTCTTGCTCTGGGCCTTGCAGCAAGTTTTGTTTGCCTCCACTATCCCCAGCTTTATGAGCTTCCACCTCTGGTTAGTGTCCATACTAGATTGAATTCTGGCCAGGTACCCTTTTACCACTTCCCCCATCCTCCCAAAGTCAGCCCTCCTGAAGTCCAGCACTCTTGTGCCAGATTCCACTCCTTCCTTGCCCATATCCGAAGTGAGCCATACTGAGTGGTGGTCACTCCCTGACAGCAGTTCCTCCGCCATAAGTTCTCTCACAAAGTCCCCACTTGTCAGCACAAGGTCAAGGATATTCCCTAACCTCGTTGGTTCACTGACCATTTGCAGCAGGAAGCTGTCCTGGAAGGCATCCATCAGTACCTGCTCCCTTCTGTTCCTGGTTGTTGGGGTACTCCAGTCCACTCCTGGCATGTTGAAGTCCCCACACTCACCACACTACCCTTCTGGCAGGTCCTCCTGATCTGTCCCGCTGGTTCCCTGTCTAACTCCTCCGTCTGAGATGGTGGCCTATACACCGCTTCCATTCTAAGAATCCTATTCTTGGAATCTTGGATTTGCATCCAAAGTGACTCCATACTACCCTCCTCCCCTTCCTCCCTTACATACTTCAGTCCTTCCTTCACATATAGTGCCACACCCCCTCCTTTCCCAATCACCATGTCCCTACAAAATAACCTGTACCCTGGTACAGACAGGTCCCAGTCATTGTATTGGGTGGCCCATGTTTCTGTGATGGCTGCAATGTCCACCTCTTCCTCTGCCATGAGCACCTGTAACTCTGCAGTTTTCCTCTCGAGGCTCCTAGCATTGAGGGTAACCACCTTCCACCCTTTTCCCCCCTCTCCCATCCTGCCCTCCTTTACTAGCATCACCAGTAGTACTTGCCATTTGTCCTTTGTCATTGTTATGGGGGGTAAGCGCAGATGGTTTCCCAACCTGTGGTCTCTGCATGTCTGTTGCCCAATTGCCACCCCCACTCCTAGTTTAAATTCCCTACTTCATCTATGTACTCCTCCATCCTCTGTTTCAACACTTTCTTTCCCTCCTCACTCAAGTGTAGTCTGTCCTTGGCATAGAGACTACTGTCCTCCCAGGTCCCTCTCAACCCCCCCCCCCAACAGCCCATACCCTTTAGCACAACACCAGGCTATTAGTCATCTGTTAAATTCCTCTATTCTCAGCTTTCTTGTTGTGTTTGCCTTGGGCACTGGAAGTATCTCTGAAAAAGTTTACTGATCTTCCTGCCCCCTCACATAATTGTCCTAGTTCCTCAAACCTCCCCTGGACTATATCTACTGTCAGCCAGGTCGTTCGTCCCAAGATGTATAATTAAATGAGGTTTGTCCCTGCCCCTTCTAGCGTATTTCAGAACAGTTTGTCCCACCCTTTCTGCTGTCATTCCTGGCATGGCCTCCACCCAAATGTGACCATGACTCCCCCCTTGCTACCCCACCTAACTCCTCTTAGTATTGAGTCCCCCAGCACTAAGATTCCACCACTCTTACTCCCTGCTTGCTTCCATTCATCTCCCTCTCTCATTTCCGGCTCCTCTTCTTCCTCCTGCACATTATTTCCCCCTTTTGCCCCTGTTGGAATTCTCCCAGCAGAACTTCCCCCCGCTCCGGTTTGGTCCAGGCATTTATCAATTACTCCTCTAATTTCATCATTTTCCTCCTCCACCTTCTTCCTCTCTAGCAGTGCAAAACTATTTTCTGCAGACCCTACACAAATGCCCGCTCCCTCTCTCTTCATAGTAACCTGTTCTCTCTTGTCCACTCCATGACTTTTGTCACTTCTTCGCCTCCCCTCACAAGTCCCTATCTCCTCCTTCCATTTGTCTTTTGTCTCCTGACTTGGTTTCCCCAGCAATCGTTCTTCCTGGCCTGGGCCCCCTTGACCCTGCTTCCCTTCGTCTGACCCTCTCCTCACCACTGTTGGCTTAAATCGTCCTCCCTCATCTCCCATTCTTCCTCCCTCCAGTATTGGGCTAAACCCACACCTAGTCTGCCTTGCCTGTCTTAGTTCCTCCTGCAGACCCTCAATCTCCTTTCTAAGTTTCTTTATGTGGTTGCACAATAAACGTCCTACCACACTCCAGGCAATTTTTAGAAAGATTGGTGCACTGCAGTTGTTGCAGCCCTACCATCCTACCCATTGCTGTCGTTGCCCACCAGCGACTCCCCACCCTTCCAGATGCAGGATACCGAACACTCCCCCAAGTCTCCCCTCTATCAGTGCAAAACATTATTTTCTTAATTTCCCCTTACCCCTTTTTGTTGTACACATTTAGAGAGATTGAGCAACTGCTTTTTATATTCCTAAACTTCCTATCCACACTCAAAAAAGAGACTTTAAGTAGCTATTGCACAACCTTCTTCAAACTCCTACTCCTCCTTTCTACAATGCAATAACAATGCAAAGAAGTAACAATGAAAGCTCCTAGATTTGCAGTTACTTCCCTTCCACTGAGATAGCAGTCACCTCTTCACTCGCTGCTGTTCCATTCCTGGATGTCTGCTTCTGCTATTACAGGTGCATATCCTTTGCCCATTTGAGGAAGTGATGTCAGAACCCCTGGTATAAAGGAAATCATGGACCAGGGGTGGGTGGGGTGAAGGACTGGGGGGTGGGACCAACCCAAGTCTTCCAGAAACAATCAGGCAGCTGAGGCCCCTGGTCAGACCGATAGCACCCTTAACCCACTATGCACTAACCTTTGCAGCTAGTGAAGCCAGCAAAAATGAATCACAATTCTACTCAAAACCCCCAAAATAGGTTTGCTGCCAAAAGAAACAGATCTCCAATTCAAACAGCTTCACCAACAAAACATCAAAATAGGCTTGACATTAGAAGATATAGGTCTCTGATTCAAAGAAACAGCCCCAGTTAAATCACACCAAATAGGTTTTAAATCAGAAGAAATACGCCTCTACAAATGTAGCCTGCTACACAGTGAAACATCAAACAACTGTGCCCACTTATAGCCATCAAAACAGTTTTCAAAATTCCAACAGCCCCAAAACAATACTGTGCTAGCCCCTTAGAAGTAGTAAGAAAGAAAATAAATAACATTCTACCAAGTAAAATCCACAAGAAACAATGTAAAAACAGCAAGAAGCTACTGTACTGTAAAAGACATGATCCTTTCCCTTCTAGTTCCTTCACCTTTGACCATTATCCCTTTGTGTGTTCCCTTCACCTGTTCTGTGCTCCTGTCTGTGTCCTGTTCCTGCAGATGTACCTTTTTTCCCCTGATACTTCTTCAGACTCCATGGAAATACCTCTGCTACTTTGTTCATTTACACCAGCAACCTCATCTCCATGTTCATTTTAATTTGAATGTAAAAATAAACTCTTTTGTTCTTTAGATATATTCCCCATCTCACGATCTCTAGTGTTCACTCCTTCAGGCTCTATATTCTGTGTCCCATTACTTTCATCTATCTCTTCCTCCAGAATGTTAGTAGCAGCGTTTTTACATCCTACGGCTTGATTTCCTTCAGATAAAGCCTGTTTTATACATTTGCCATTCTCCAAATTAGAGTCACCCGGAATTATAAGGACCACCTGTATCGCATGCACTTCATACACATCTTGTGCCCTTACAAGCACCGCGTCATGCATGGAGACCTGTACAGTATTTGCAAAAGATGATTCAGAATGGAAACTAAAGTCTGGGTCTGGGACCAACTTACCAGAATTGTCCTGTCTCCAACCAGCTTGCTGCAGGGCATGCTCCAGTGTCCAGTCGTTCTCAGGTGCTCCTGAAGAATTAACCGCAAAGGCTTCCTTCAGATGCTCCCACACAGATTGGATGCGATCACCACTCATACCATGTTTTCTACTTGAGGAACAGTAGGATCCTTTTTTCTTAACTCTGCTTTTTAATTTTTTCTGGCATGCTTCTTTATATTCCATCTCAAGCTGTCTCCGTGAACGCACTATGGTTTTGCCATCAGGATTCTTTTTCTCCTGTATTTCGGCCATCACCTCATCATGTGCAAGATGGAATTCTTCAGAGGCAGTATCCATTTCAGAATCACCTGCATCCAAAACTGCCCATTCACCAGACTGTCCCATTTGAAGTTCCATAGAGCCAAACGGCTAAACGTAAGTATCAAGCCTGATATCTACTCCACACATAAGTTCAGATTGCTTGTTCTCCTGGCTTTCCTCAGCTGGGAGGGAGAGCAGATCCACAGCTGGTAGTACCTCCTCCTCCACTGCCGATCCAGAGTCTGCCATCTTGGAATGGGCCAACAGCGCCCCCTCCCAACAGTAGGGGAATTTTTATTACAACTAAAAAAATAATAATATATGTTATCAGGTACATGAAAATAAATATGCAAAAACAGGATCAAAAGAAAGTAAAATAAGTATTTCTTCATACATTCATAATTTAACCTGAAATCATAAAGTAATCAAATAATTAAAAAAACTAAAATCAAAGAAGTATTAATGCATACTACCCGTACCATCACTTATTAGACATCTGTAGTTAAAAATAAAAACCATTGGGTAGAAATATGAAAACAAATTGTGAAATACCATATATTAAACCCCACTCCTCCTACCAAAAAGGGGAGGGGAATATGTATTAAAAAGGGAAATACTATAAGACAGAAAAACAGAACAGTAGCATCAGCACCTCGGAAAGAATACAAGAATCATCAAGCATGACATAACATAACATAACATAACCCAAAACCCCACAAAAAACCACCACCAATATACCCAACCACACCAAGCCCACCACCGTGCAGCTTTCCTATATCCTACTGACCACAACCCAGAAATCATGCATCATAACTACAGCCATGACATTATGGAGTCAACCACATCACTAAAACTTTGGTGGGTAAACCCACTTGATCTCTCTGGAACGCAGTTTTTATTTCAGCTTGAATAACTTCTAACAGACCATCTACAGTGATCTCCTTTTGTTGTAAAACATATTGACATCTCACTTGCCAAATACTCCATTCTATATACGCCAAAATAATCCGTAGAGTCCCTGGATGAAACGCCTGCCACCCAATCCCAAAGACCCCATAAACCAAAACATTGTACATCATGTGACAAAATAAAGGGATTCCTCATCGTCCAGCAATAAGCGGCCATCATTTCTTTATATAGGAACAATCGAAAAATAAGTGTTCCATAGATTCTACCTGTTGGATACAAGCTTCCCTCCCACAATACCTTTCCTCCAGTACTTTATGGTGATGATACCCCCGTACATTGAGTTTGCCATAACAGCAAAGCCATATGGCATCCCATAGCTTTGGAGGCAATCATTGACCTATAAGCTGGTTTATCAAGCAGCCATCTGGGACTACAGAATGGCAAGCAAACCATGAGTCAACACAGAAATTTGTTTGTACTACCTGAGTATACAATTCTTTCCTAGAGCTAGTCAGGACAGTATTCGTTGACATTTTCCAACCTTTCAATTTCTTAAAAAGGGATACCAAATTATTCTCAACCCCATCTGGTAAATTACGAAAGACTCCCCAATTTCCTGAAACCCATTTTGTAAAAAAAACTTGACACCTATGCTGAAAGAGAAGGGACCAGACCTTTTGTTGGTCTTTAAGAACTAGTACAAGATTCGCAGTTACTGTACATACATAGAAAAGAAAAACACCACAAGGTTTACCAGATTAAGCCCTCCTTGTTTAATAGGTCTGTATGTAATGGCACGCTTTACCGGGTTTAATCTGCTGCCCGACAAAAGTCTAAAAAATATACTATAAAGTTTAACCTCTAACTGAGGGGGCAGAGGAAACACATAACTAACATATAGCAACAAGGTTAGGGAGAAAACATAGCATTCAGAAAGTATAAGGAATCACAAAAGGAGCAGGACAGAAAACGGTATCAGTTAAAGCAGAAGGAAGCAGGAAAGGCAGTCAGAATAGCAAAGGCCAAAACTGAAGAAAGGACAGCCAGCCTATTTAAGAAGGGGGATACAATATTTTATAGGTACATTAATGAGCGAAGAAAGACCAAGGGAGGGATTGTGAGGCTTAATAATGGGGGGGGGGGAGAGGGTGACTGTGAAAAGGCAGAGATACTGAACAAATACTTTTGTTCAATATTCACAAGAAAAGAGGAGGGGGAGGTACCTAAACCCAATAAAAGAAATACTCTGAATAGAGGAGTTGATACCAGTCCATTTACAGAAGAAAGGGTCCTGATAGAACTCCTAAAACTTATGTTGGACAAGGCAATGGGGCCTGATGGGATTCACCCAGAATTCTAAAAGAACTAAGGGGGAACTAGTGGCACCACTGACCACCCTTTTTAACAAATCATGGGAGGAGGGTGTGTTGCCTGAGGAGTGGAGGAAGGTAGATGTGATTCCCCTTCACAAAAGTGGGAGCAAGGCAAAGGCAGGTAACTGCAGGCCTGTTAGTTTGACCTTAGTGGTGGGGAAAGTGATGGAATCACTTCTAAAAGAAAAAACTGTTGAGTACCTAGAGGCCAGCAGGGCACAGGACCCACGGCAGCATTAATTCACTGTGGAAAGGTCATGTCAGACAAATCTAAGAGATTTCTTTGACTGGGTGACCAAAGTAGTAGACCAGGGAGGAGCTGTGGACGTGGCCCATTTATTTATCTAGTTTTTGTTTACCGAGTAGGTGTGCTAGCCATAAAGATGTCTATTTTCAGACACGACCCGGGAAGTTACAGACACAAACAGTACAGTACAGGTAGTGGTAGGATGTGACTTTAGACAGTAACTGGCACGGTACAATTTAAACATAATGCAAACAAGCAGTCAGGTTACAGCATTAGGATACAAATACAGTAACATCATACAAATAGTGAAAACTGTAATAACCTTGTTGACAAGAGACAAGTACAGGCCCAGGGTATGTGCCATTAGGTCTGTCAAATACATAGTTTGCATAAGTGCTTAAACTAGTAAACCACTAGAAACGCTTTAGTAACACCAAGAAATGGCCAATGAGAGTGGGAGTAGAGAGATAAGGGACCAATGGGTAGGTGGAGTAGGATATGGTAGCAGAGAAGTTAGGAGGGATTAAAGCATGTGCAAGGGGCAGTTTTACATAGGTGGGACCGATACGCTTTCTTAAAACAAACTTTAGCAAGTCATTTGACACAGTTCCACAAAAAAGATTAATAAACAAGCTAGCCAGCCTGGGAGTGGGTCCCAGGGTGATGGCCTGGGTAAAAAATTGGCTGGACAACAGGACACAGAGGGTAACAGTAAACGGAGTCCACTCCGAAGAAAGGAGGTTACTAGTGGGGTATCGCAGGGTTCAGTACTGGGGCCAGTCCTCTTCAATCTCTTTATAAGTGATATTGCAGAGGGACTGGAAGGAAAAGCATGCCTTTTTGCAGATGATGCAAAGCTCTGCAACAGGGTTGATACACAAGGGGAGTGGAAAAGATGAGAAGGGACTTGGCAAGGTTGGAGGAATGGTCAAAAGTATGGCAGCTTAGATTCAATGCAAAGAAGTGCAAAGAAATGCATCTGGGAAACAAAAACCCAGGGGAAGAGTACACAATGGGGGGGGCGGAGATACTAGCAACAAAAATGGAAAGATACCTGGGGGTAGTCATATCAGATGACCTAAAGGGAGGCAAGCAATGTGAAAAGGCAGTAAGGAGTTCTGGGGGATACTGGGATGCATAGGGAGAGGCATCACCATGACAAAACAGGAAATTGTCATCCCTCTGTACAGACAGTTGGTGAAACCCCATCTGGAGTACTGCATACAGTTCTGGAGACCCCATCTCCACAAGGACATAAACAGGATGGAGGCAGTCCAGAGGAGGGCAACTAAAATGGTGCAAGGTCTGCACCAGAAATCATATGAAGAGAGACTAAAGGAACTTAATATGTATACCCTTGAGGAAAGGAGGGAGAGGGAGGACATGACAGAAACTTTCAAGTACCTCAAGGGAATCAACAGAGTCCAAGAGGGCAGCATCTGTCAGAAAAAGATATGTGTAAGAACAAGGGGCACAGTCTGAAGATAGAGGGGGGACGACTCAGGGGCAACATGAGGAAGTATTTTTTCATGGAGAGGGTGGTGGACACATGGAACGGCCTTCCTGAGGAGGTTGTGGGGTCAAAAACAGTGGGGTATTTCAGGAATGCATGGGACAGACACAAGGCAATTATAGTGGGGTGCAGGAGAAAGTAGGCTGAGGGTTAACTAGGATCTGCAGCTAATCCAATAGGTAGGGAAATGGGCAGACTAGGTGGGCCAAGTGGTCCTTATCTGCTGTCAATGTCTATGTTTCTAAGAGAGAGAAAATAACAATTTTCAACAAAAAAAATTCTCTTTTTCTTCGTCATAGGCCATGCCTTCCAGTTTCCCACTTTCAATTCTGTAATTTTCAGTGCAACAGTCCAGTTTTCCATAGCAGGATCTGGACCTCCAAAAAAATACCCAACACCTTAACAGGACCCAGAACCATTCGTATCCCTGCAAACTGTCACTCCTACCTGTCTTGAGCACCATGCAAAGCAAAACACAAACTTTTATCTTTATTAAGCACCGCACCTGAAACCAAGGAGAAATCCTGAACAACTGATAACGCTAAATTCCCAGAGTACTCATCTGACACCATCAGACAAACATCATCTGCATATGCCATAATACACGGATATACCTGCATCTGCCTGGATTGGTGGTAGTTCAGGTGGATGTTAAAGATCCCATGGCACTTAATGAAAAGAGTAGGGGACAGTTTTACTGAAAACAAAAATTGTACAGACAAAATCAGCATAAGATACATTAATGATATGTGTGCAAGAAAAACCAAAATACACATGAGGTATAACAAAGGCAAGAAAAGGGGGAAAAAAAAGGAGAGGGGAGAAAAAGAGACACAGCATGAGTCCTTCAAGTCACAGCTGAATCTGTGTTTGTGATCCATGGAAGGGCTGCCCACAGAGCCAACAGAGCCGATGCCGAACACGAAGTCCTTTCACGTTCGAAGACGTTCTTCAAGTCCGCCACTATCTTCCTCTCTAGTTCAGAATAAGAACAAGTCTTTTGCTGTAATGTAAACAAACATCTTGCCATCCAAATGTTCCATTTAATCACAAGAAATACAAGATTTAAAGTGTCCCTGTGCCACGGAGACCAGTGAGAGAAAAAAACACCATACATAACATTTTGATATGTGACTGAGGAAAATATAGGAACAGCCCAGAAATGTGCCAGGAAAGTCCACCAATTTTGAATATATGAGCAGTCAAAAAACAAATGTGGTATAGTCTCCAGTGCAATAATACAGTGAGGTCTAGAACAGAAATGATCCTGAGACTGCTTGTGTTTGTGGTTGTCTTTCACATTTATCCTTTCATGACATGATAACCAATGAAAGTCCCACAACAGGGCTGGGATCCTAGAACATCGCAACAAAACTAGAAGTTAAGAAAGGTGACTGGCTGGACATTTGACAAAAGGGATTTGTACCGTACAAATGGAGGATAAAAGCAGCTTATACAATGCCTTATGCGTATTCGTGATGAGAGTCTGAGGTAAAACTTTCCACTGTTTCAAACGTAGAAACATATGCTTAACATACAGCGGGATGCCCTCAATTTGTCGCAACACTCCCAAAGAATCATGTTCCCACAGGTGAAACCACTACCTACAAGAGTCATAAAACCATACTTCCCACCCCCTCTAAGTGTTAACCAGTAAAGGCCACAAGTTGACAGAGAGAAAAATACTAGAAAAGAATAGCAACGGATTAATCATCTGGACACCGCCTTCAGAGGTAGGTAGGTAAGTGACATTCCTCTTAATCGGGTTCAACCGACTTCCCCAGAGGGCCTGAAAAAACAAGCTGAAAACCGTAGTTTCCAGTTGCTTTGGGATTGGGAACACGTAACTTAAATACAGGAACAGAGGGAGGAGATAAGTTTTAATCAGGAAAACACGCTTCTTCTTCCCGAGCTGTCCCCTATTCCAAGAGGCCACCATGACTCGTCCCTGCTTCAATTTAGCATCCCAGTTAAAGGAATCAGAATCTCGTATCCCGAAATATATACCTAGTATACGAATTGGGCCTTCTACCACACGTAAAGAACCAATACTATCTAAAGAGGTCACTGAGGAACCAAGCCGTATCCCCAAACTGTTGCCAAAGTTTAGACTTGCTCCAGATAATTCACCGAAGGAGGAACATTCCTGAAGAGAGACAAGCACCAAGGCCTCGTCAGCTACAAGGAAACACATATCATCAGCATATGCGATCGCTGTATACGGTGATCACAGAGCCGAACACGAGATGGCACAGATCTGAGGGTGGGCATTAAGACGACAAAGCAACATATCCAGAAAAAAAACATATAATAGAGGGCTCAATGGACAGCCTTGGCGAACTCCCCGTTTCACCGGGATCATCGGGCCCACCCAACCATTAATCAGCGGAATGACAGTAGCCGTCCTATAAAACATCTGAATCCAATGGATCATCTTATCAGGAACGTGCATAAGATGCAGCGTGTTCCATAAAAAATCATGGTTAACCGAATCAAAAGCAGCCTTTTGGTCAACCGAGACAATAAGTCCCGAAGTGGAATCCGAAAACCCATGGGAAAATAATTCGCGGAGGAGAATTAGGTGATCAGAAATTCTCCTGTTCGGTATGGAACAGGATTGGGCTGGGTGAATAACTGTTTCACAATCCCAAGCAAACGTTTATGGATGAGTTTCATCAATATCTTAAAATCAGTGTTCAACATACATAGGGGGCGCCAGTTTTCAAGAAAGTGAATGTCACCTTTCTGTTTGTATACATAAATCAAGGTGCCCTTTGTAAACTCCAGAGGGATAAATTCATTGGCAAGCAGGGAGGCAAACACAGAGGTTAATTCTGAGAGGAGGTAATCCCCCAGAAATTTGTACAAGGCAGGAGGAAGGCCGTCTGGACCAGGAGTCCGTCGTAGGGGCAAGGAGGAGATGGCTAACTGAATCTCCATTTCCGTGAAGGGTAGACATGGTTTCTGCACTCTGCAATGAAGGGAAGGAACATCAAGAGTACCATACAAGATTCCCAGGTCAACCGATACAGCAGGAAGAGGGGAAACAAAGCAGTCATATGGTCTGTGACTATCTGACAGATGTCCGAACGTGAAGTACAAAGGTCCCCGTTCGAGTTAGAAAGACATAACATAGATTTATGGGCAATCTCTTGGTAATTAGATTCAAACGGGCAGACGACTTCCCATGTGCCTTTTACATTGAAGCTATGTTGGTAGTACAGTTGTTGCGATTGTCTAGACTGGAAATTCAACATATCCCTCTGCACTAATTGTATCTGCTGTGAAAGATCTTGTCCCGTCAAATGTTCTAGTGATAACAAAGACTGGAAATGAGCCCTTTTCTGTAAATATTCAAGATAATCAGTCCTGCACTTTTTACGACTATAATTTTTCAACAAAACGGTAAGATCATGTTTCGTGTCCATCCACCATTGAATTGGATCATCATACATGGGAAACACAGACTTGCGAGCATAGATAAACGACAAAAGTGTTTGCTGAAACAATGGTACCTGCAACAAGGATATACTGAATTTCCATAAACCCGGCCCTTTACTGAAACAGGCAGGAGATCCAAAACCAACAGAGAGTAGCTTATGGTCAGAAAAGGCTACCACCTGTACTACAGCCGAATTGACCTCTAACGTACGTGACACAAAAACAAAATTTATGCGGGTAGCCAACCTACCCTTTTGAAATGTAGGAGTATGTTGTTTTGTGAATGTCAAGTAAGTATCCTTCAAACAAGCAGTACGGATCATGCGTCCCAACACAAGCGAGTCACAATATAATTTTTTGGTAGCAGCAAAAGAACTCTTATCCTGAAGGTTAAGGCCACAGTTAAAATCACCAGAGAACAAAATCCGGAAGGAAGAATGTAAATAAGGGCGTATTAAATCAAAAAGAGCTATACGCTAGGTCTTAATTTGGGGGGCATATATATTTACTACCCGATACGGGCTTTTCCCAATCAAAAAGTCCAAAATGAGTGCTCTACCAGGGGCCAAATCAAACAGTTTCAAAAGTCTGAACTCCGGGACATTAATTAAAATACCAAGACCTGAGCAGGAGTTTTGGCCTATAGACCAAAAAGAAGGACCCAGAAGCCAATCTCGTTGTGCCAGTCAGATCTCCTGCACAGTGTGGAATCTCGTATCCTGTAACAAAAATATCCTTAATGGCAAGAGCCTCAAAAAAGAAAACACCAGCTGTCTTTTATCCAGACGCTTCAAACTATTCACATTAACAGTATGACAGGCAAATTGTGACATAGTAGCATAAAGATTAGGTAAATAGCTTCATTAAGTCTTCAGCTTCCCAGCCACCTTAGTCTCTTTCAGCCTGACTTTGGCCTTCCACTTTTGTGAAAGGCCGGTGCCCAACTGAATTTCTGAATCAGTAAGACCATCAGGGAGGGAAAAAGCTATATGGGAAGAGTCAGACTCGCCACCTGTGTCATCCGATATCGTCTGAAGAACCTCAAAGGCGTTCGATAGAGCAATCGACGGTGGGGCGCAGGCTTTCGGAGGGGATGGTAAGGTCCGGGATCCAGACCTCAATGACCTACGACACATTATTTTAGCAGGTTCCCGAGGTGGAGGCATGTCACTAGGGCCAGGACCCCGCACTATTTCTTCTTGTACCAAGGCACAGTCGGAAGGAGGAGTCACCCTAGGGGGTTGAGCACTGGTGGCGGACTTAGGTACAGTACCACAGGAAGCCTCCGGACTAAAGCCTTCGGGGAGGGGAGCTGCTACATTGGGGGCACCTAAGGTGGTGCGGCATGCAGCCTTTGAACTTGTGTAATCACAAAACGCTGGTCGACACCTCCGGCCATGTGTTACCTTAGTACGCTGCCCATTGACACAATTGGAACGTGTGTCCTAGCTCATCACAAAGATTGCACCTACAGTCATTCAGACAGTGCATACCCACATGTCCCATCTCACCACAGTTATTACAGTTAATCTTATTGTACACACTGCTCAGGTGCGAGGGATCACCGCATCTGTAACATGCCTTGGGCTGGCCTGGGTAAAACAGGACCCCTCTATCCCGACCAAGAAAAAAAGAATTAGGCAAATGCACAGGACCAGACTCAGAAGCATTCAACATTACTTTAAATTTCCAGCCCCCCTGTCCAGATATTCTCAGAGTCCAAAATAGCCTCTGGCTGACCCTGGACATTGCAACGCTGTTTCAGCCAATAAACAACATCAGAGACATCTACTCCCTCATTACGAAACATAATATTGACTATCTTAAATGCTGGTTTAGAGAGGGGTATAGCCTGAAATGGGGTCCAAAGAGCAGTATTACACAAAGCATGATATTTTGACCAAAAACGTTCAAGCCCACGAGATGTCTGAAAACTAATATCAAATATTGATTCACCCGACACATGTATCGAGGCATATATTTCATGAGCAAAAAACTTCAGGGAGTCTTTCAAAAGTGTCCTGGCCACATACACACGGTCGGGGGGGTCCGGCAGCCCACCTCGGTAAGAAAGCCTGACAGCATTGTGTCGTTTGGCTGCCAGAACTGGAAATTTAAACAAGGAAGAAAAGGGCCGAGCTGGCCCAGTCCACACAGAAGGTGGACGAACATTGACAGAGGCACTAGTAGTCGGTAGGTCCGGACCAGACAAAGACTGATTGGCAGGGATCTGATTAAGGTCCAAGATAGGGTTCTGGGTTAAATGTAGCTCCGCAGGGAGATCCAAAGGATCAGGAGTACCTGTAGAAATCTGTTCTCCCCCTCTCAAGTCCAGAACATCCACAGGGCGAGGGGACCGTATGGGAGATGGCCCCAAGACCCACGAACCTGCCGGGGGGTCTTGCACCCAGCCAGCTTCCCTAAGCGCCGCTTCCACAGACCATGTGGGGGCGATAGTGGGGTTCACTGTACCGGGAGACAACTGTGGGGGGGCTACAGCAGCTTCTAACCCAGGGGACGAGCTGACCTCCACAATATTACTTACTGAACCTGTTGCACCCTCAGTAGCAAAGGAAGTTCCAGGGACATCCCCACCAGGCGTCTCCGAAATCGTTATGGCAGTCTCCACAGGTAAACCCTCAGAATCCATCTTAGCGACACCAGGAGGAACAATACTCGCACCCTCCAACTTGACACGGCGAAGTTCTTGCTGTAGCTTCAGTTTCGTGGTCGTGTAGCGGCGATCCGCCACTAACAAGCGATCGTGTAGCACACGCTCCTCCGGACTCAAAGATTCCGAGTCCGAGGAAGTGTGCTCCTCCTGCGGTCCCCCATCATAATCAGGAGATTCCGGTCGAGCTTCTTGCTGACAAGCGTTACCCACGACTGCAGGCGTTTCCTCAATACAAACAGCAGGCGCATCACAAACAGGTACTTCGTTTTGAAAATCCATCAAGGTCTCTCCGTTGTCAGAGACAGGAGTTGAGACCAGGTCTCCTGCCCCTACAGCTCTGTCTTCAGCAGGCAACAGAGTGTCCTCCATCTTGGACAGGGATTCCCCTCTGACAGAGTAGGGGAATTTCCCCGGTGTCCTGGCCAAATTTCCCTCATTCACTAAAAATACCACCAACAGCTTAATCTGTTTCAAGGTCAGTTGGCATTCATCTGCATCCCCCTCCCCCGGGGCGTGCCTTAAAATAGGCAGGATTTGTCTAGTGCACTTACCCGGTCAACAAAAACTAAATAAATAAATAAATAATAAATAAAATACCTGCCCCTGTGCCCCATTCACATGACTAATATGAAGATGGTGTTCTATTTGATGAAGAATAGGGTCTATACTGAAAACATACAGTAAAGGGCTAAGTGGGAAGCTGAACCTTTTCACCAGGAAGACCATTAACAACCAGACGTGTAGTGACATTTTTGTAAGGACATCTAAGCCATGCTACAAATAGCAGGGGGATCCCATGAAAAAGTAAAACAGAAAATAATTTATGACGAACGGCATCAAAAGCTTTAGCCTGGTCCAGACTCATAACATAACCCTTTGTGTTCGGTGTGACGTGGACAGCCAGTTCTGAGCGCTGTAGTATCATTTTTTTGTAATATCAAAATAGGTTATGGGCTGTCTGTAATGAGAGATGCTGAAATCTGGTGCTCTTGGAGTGACCTCACCCCCCCAGGTTTCAGTTGAAAGATGAAAGCCACGAGAAAATGCTGAAACAGCATGTGAGATCACACACACACACTGGGTTTAGATACCAGGTGTTACATGGCAGGCCAGAAGCTATTTACAGACTTTTCTAAGTTAATTATAGATGTTGTTGTTAAGAGGGAAATCATAAAAAAAAGTGTATGACGTTAGAAGAGGAAACCAGGTTTAGCAAAGTGGTGCGAAGTTGTAAATGTTCCTCTGATGCCTGTGTGAGAGAGGATACTGATTAAGATCAAAGAGATGTCATTTGAAGAACATACGAGTTATGCTGAGGTTGCAGAATTTAATACTTGGAAAAGACATCCTGTTTTTATATAAATATATTGTTTATATATTCTGACAGGGAGGAGCTAGATGACCTCATGGAACTAGGTGGGGAAAACCACCTTTTTAATTATTATTCTGTTTTTCATCAGAGACACTTTTATCTAGACTCTGACAAAGAAACATCGTTGGAGCACTTTTAAACAGGTATTTAAAAAGAGAGTCAAATCTAAGTACTGTAAGTAGGAATTCCACTGTTTAAAACCTTGTTCTTTTAAAAGATTTGTATGTCTTGTGATACAGTTCTGTATTTTGTGTTTTACATATTTTTATCTATTTTAGTAAAACTCTTTTTAGAGCATACTTGGTCTGTCTTTGATTTTTCTTTCACTTGCAAGAAAAGTATATATGGTTATAGCAGACACTAGGCACAAGCTTGAATGGTAATACCAAACCGGAAAGAGAAGCATTTTAAATGTGAGGTCTTTATTAAAGTTTTTAAGGGTTCATTTCTGTACACCTGGTTAGGTGCCCTTAAGCAAAGATATCTGGCCCCCCAAAGACAGAATTATCTGAGCCTGTACTTTGGGTATGCTAGCAAGAGGTTCACAGTTTGAATCCCTCCAAGACTGGAGACCAAAGGTTGATCCGAACTCACAAAACAGACAAGAGGGTTACCTTGTTCTGTTAAACTGTTCACAAGACTGTGCTCAGAGGTTGGCACTTTGGCAGTAGAGGGCCTGACCTGCTGAGTGGGTTTGTGACATTCGGCACTGCACATATTTGTCTAAGTAGAAAGAAGTTATCCTGTGCTGTCCTGTTAGGGACAGCACAGGATTGGGTTAAAGCAATCAAAATACGGGCTGCATCCGATAGTCTATTACTTAAGAGTTTGCACAAGATCTTCCAGTCCACATTAATCAGGCTAACTGGCCTCCAATTACGTAAGTCATTTTGTCCCCCCTTTTTGTATAAATAAATCAAAACACTTTCAGATAGTCCTAGTTTGACTACTAGCTGTCCTTGCAATATATCGTTAAATAAAACCACTAAACAGGAAACCAAAATGTCAATAACTTTTTTATACCGCTCCATGGACAACCCATCCGGTCCTGGGGCCATTCCCCCTTTCATAGATGCCACAACTAAACTAACTTCCCCCTCAGTAACAGGAGTGACCGAGCCCTCCTGCATCTCCTGAGGTAAATCTGGAATAAGGAGAGACTGGAGAAATCCTGATGTCACGCTACCATTATCCACAATAGTGTCCTGTCGAGAAAACAGGCGTGTGGTATGATCATACACTAATTCAGCCATTTCCAAATTATGGGTCACAATAGAACCATCTGAGCGACGTAGATAACTCATACACTTGCATTCAATTCTGTCATGACAACAGTCGTAAGGGCTAACCTGATTCCACTTCCCCTGAGTCCCATATTTTTGCTCTGCCACTAAAGTGAATGCCCTATCATACTGTAGGATGCTCATTCCTTTCTTAACAGATGAAATTTGAGATTTATAGTCATACCCGGTTTCGTATGCCCTAGAAATCAAGACTTGCAAATGCCTCCAAAGTTCTAAATAATGCATATATCTGACCTTGTGCTGGTGAGTAGCCCACCGTCTACAAAAATGTTTTAAATCAAATTTGGTATCAACCCACTAAGAAAGTGAGCTATCATAAAGTTCAAAAACTGATAGTCGAGCATTAATCAAGTCATGTAATGCAATACCCATGTTTGTATCTTCCAAACGTGATGTATTCAATCTCCACATATGATGCATTACTGGTTTATTAACTGCAGCCCCTATTTTTATAGCTATTAAACCATGGTCAGTAGTTTCAATAGGGAAAACCTGATACCAAGAACACAGCACCCAATGAGATAAAAAAAAAGAAATCTGTCCTAGAGGATCGTAAACCTTTATAAAAAGTATGGCGCGGAGGGCTTCTTCCCACCCCCCACCCCATCCTTAAGTCGAGCCGTATGTACTAATTTATTCAAAAAATTGTATAATCATTACACATTTTGGTAGTTTTCCCTGTCTTATCCCATAACGAGAGTATACAGTTAAAGTCCCCCCCAAAAAATACCATCTTCGTAGTGAACAAATACAGCTGGATCACCTTCAAGACTTCAACACGCAAAGCCGTGGTCTGAGGGGCATGTAAACTAATCAGATGGTATTCCTGATACAAACAGTATATGTCCAAAAGAAGGACCCTAGCTGGAATCAGGTCAATAAACTGATTAACTATGATGCCAGGAGTATTAAACAAGATACCTACCCCTGACACTGGATCTTCCCCTATTGACCAAAAAGAGAGCCCTCCAAACCATTCGGCGGAAGCAAAAGTGGTATCATGTATAGTATGGAACCTGGTATCCTGTAAAAAATAAACATGAAAAACTAGATTTCTAAAAATACCAAAGGTAGACAATCTCATTTTCCTATTTTTAATACTATTTGTATTCAGGGATGAAAAAGAACAGCAATCCGACTTTTATACAGCCAAGAACACTCTAGGGTTCCAGGGTCAAATAGTTCTCTTAACAGATTTCTTCAACTTTATTTTCTTTTTATGAGATTTTTTGGAATCCGTTGAAACCATATAAAGTATCAGTAGTAGCCTCCAGAAGGAAAGAAATGATAGAGGATGAATCGGAATCTGCACCCGAATCTCCCCATGCCTTCCTTTTGGCCAAGACTGAAAATTGATTCTCAACAGAAATTCCCTCCATAAAGGCCACACTGGAAAGTGGAGTTCTTTTTTGCAGTTTTGTTCCTAGAGCTCCTCCTTTATGTATTCCATCCCAAAGGGGGCGGAGGGGGCATCTCTTCTCTGGTGGAAACCGACAGGACTTGACATTGTCCTTCGCTTCCCAACCCCTATACCGGGCCAGTTGGCACCGATAGCACACTCATATTCTCTTCACACGGATGCAGGACTTCACTATGAGCCTCCAAAAATGATGTATGAGGAAGAACCTCAGAGTCATCCACTCGACTCTCCCCAGTGAAGGAAGGTGATGGAGCAGACACCCTACTGTCAGGCCTGGCTGTGAGCAAGCTGACGGTACTTAATAATGGGCGAGTCCTGTTCCTTTCCTGGGCTCTGGAAACCACATCATCCTGTTCCTCTCTATTCTACCTCAGGCCTATTATGTGCAGCCTATGGACAATTTTGAAAAGAATGTCCAACCTCACCACACATATTACAGTTGAGGGGGGATGTACATCCCCCACTCACATAGCCAATTCCACTACACGAAGAACATATTTGTCTATCACACGCACTACTTAAATGCATATAGGCCCCACACCAAAAACATGATTTGGGCTGCCCAGCATAGAAAACAGATCCCCAACCTGTGCCCAAGTAAAAACAGCTGGGTAAATGTTGACTAGTACCATTCAGCTGGGGTAGACGGACCTGAATCTTCAATCCCCTTGTTCATAACTGTTCTGAGTCCATAATGGGATCTGGAAACCCCAACACTGTACATTTCATCTTTAACCAGTGAAGAATATCATTCACACAGTCCCTTTCATTTTTAAACAAAACTGTGATGATCTTAAAAGCAGGTTTTGCCAAGGGAAAGACAGTAAAGGGGGACCACAATGGTGTATATTTAACCTGTTGGTATCTCACCCAAAATGTTTCCAGCCCAGCAGCTGTTTTAAAACTTAAATCAAAGATACAGTCGCCAGATGTATGAATCAAAGCATAGACTTCAGAGGCCTAAAAGTGTAAACTTTCTTTGATCAGTCACTTCCCAGGAGGGAAAGTAACTGGAGTCCCCCTGCCTCAAGAATACGAACCAAAAGCTCTGTATGTCCAGAAATCCACCCCCCATGTCTAGTAATGTTTCCACCACACCTTGTGGCCTACTTGTGACATACTTGGTAATGAAGAATGCCCTGCCAAAAAAGAACCCCTCCAGTCGTACCGCTGCACCGGCGGTCCCTTATCTATAACAGCAGCTGTGATGTTATCCTGCAAGAACCCCGGAAAAGCATTCCTGTCTGGTGTACTTTCCAGCAAGTTTGTCATCTCTGATACCAGCTGTATACCAGGTTCAGAGAATATCTCATTGTCATGTTCTAATTGTAAATTATTTCCATGTTGCTCCTTCATGTCAGACCCAGTAGGTCACCTGTCATTCAGAAGGCGCTCTTGCTGAGTGATAAGTTCTATAAGTTGCCACCGTTTGCATTCTAAATCTAGGAATAAATCGTCGCAGACATCTTGCTCCATTCTCAGAGCTACAATCTGAAATCCACGGGAAACACTTAGGCAGGTAAGCTGGTCAGCATTTTGCAATCCTTAATCAACCTCCTCAGACCCTAAAACAGGAGAAGAGGTCTTCCTTCCTGTTCCGTCTATGTCCTCCTCACGTCGGACTCCAGGGTCTGCCTTCCGACGATAGCAGTGCCCCCTACCAAACAGTAGGGGAATTTCCCCGGTGTCTTTTCCAAATTTCCACCATTCACAAAAATACCATGAACAGCTTAAACTGGTTCAATTTCGGTTGGTTACGATCTGTACCCCCTTCCCCTAAGATGAGGCTGAAAATAGGCAGAATTGACTAACCCACCTTTCTAGGTCAACAAAAACTAAATAAATAAATAAGATTCCACCTGCCCAGCCCGAACAGAAATTCCAGAAAACTTGTCATTCACTACCAACTTTGCCATCTTTTGAATAATTTACTGCTGGGTCCTACTCTACCCATTAGTGTCCTATCTGTCAAACGGTTACTCAGGGCTGTTCCTGTATGTCAATGTGAGCGCACCTGACTCCATACTGGGCCTTTCTTTTATTCTGACTGCGCTTGTCACCCCCTGGTGTTCACCAAGAATTCAGTCATTGTATCATACTGTGCTAATTTAATAATTTTTTATTAATTTGCTAACATTCTGTTAAATGCTAAAATGCTGCCCATCTTCAGTTATATATCCTGCATATTTTCTGTTTGTCCCCTACACCCCCTCAGTCGCATCTGTAAACAAGATTTCTGTTTTCATACTCTGTGCACGTTCATCTGGTAAAACAATTTACATACATAAATGAATATATAAGTAAATAATGTGAGGGTAGAACAATTAAAGGAGGAAAGGCATTTTGGGGTAATTATCAGTGGTAATATGAAGGCCACCTCCCAATGCAACAAGGCATACGGGAAAGCAATTACACTTTAAGTGTCGGTTAACAACAGTGTAGTTACAGTGTAATGACACTGTAACTGCATTATAACTGCATGCAACAAATATGTAACTACAGGATAATTACCCTGTTGCATGTCTCATTACTTAGACCCTGACTACTCTGTACTTTGACAATCCAGCTTGTAATCTCCTACCATCTCCTAGTCCTAGGGCGGGATATTCAGAAGGGTTGCGCATGGCGTAACACAGTTGCGTCATGCGCAACCCACTGATGAACCCCGGCATGATATTCAAAGGGGGATTATGCCCGGCACAAATCCCGATGTGCCGGAGTGCATCAGTAACGTATGCGGCGCAGGTGGGGGGTCGTGCCCATGCGTATTCCGCACATCCCAATATTCAGCCCGAGATGTGCTGAGCCCATGCATACGTAACCCCTACCTGCACTGCACACAGGTGAGCCAAAAAAAAAAAAGGAGCAACAGCTGGCCACCCACAGGTGAGCTGCCATATTGCAGGGCGCAACACGGCAGCTGCCACCTGTGGGAGGCCACCCTAGCTCTGGCTGCACCTTCATGGTGGTGCCCCCCCATGCCCGATCGTGGGCATACGTAGAAAATTAATAATCCCATATCCTTGGTGGTCCAGTGGACTGCTTGCAGCCCGATCGTGGGCATATGTAGAAAATAGTAACCGTCCCACATCCCTGGTGGTCCAGTGGACCACTTGCAGCCTGCTCACGGGCATCTGTAGTACAAATGTTAGTCCTATATCCCTGGTGGTCCAGTGGACCGCTTGCATCCCGATCACAAGCATCTGTAGTAAAACTATGGTCCCATATCCCTGGTGGTCAGCAGCACCCCTCCCACCCCCACTGGG
Source organism: Neoceratodus forsteri (assembly GCA_016271365.2). Classification (NCBI taxonomy): domain Eukaryota; kingdom Metazoa; phylum Chordata; order Ceratodontiformes; family Ceratodontidae; genus Neoceratodus; species Neoceratodus forsteri. Next base: position 1,432,320,795 of record CM057459.1, read on the forward strand.
CCCCACCGCCTCCCCGGTCAGTGGCGAGCTACCAGCTCGCTTGCCGCCCCACCGCCTGCCGACTGACACGTATGGTAGGGCTGTCGCCCATTGGTCCTGGCGTGAGCCAATGGGCATGCACGTCATCCGTACACCAGTCCAGATAGTGAATGGATCCATTCATATATCTGGACTGTGTATTATATTAGGTAACGCGCCTATTGGCTCACACTGTGGACCAATGGGTGTACAGCCCTACTACTGTGTCAGTCGGCGGGCGGTGGGGCGGCAAGCTGGTGGGGAGCTGCCGCCCACCACTGACGGGAGAGCGGGGGTGTGGCTCAGTGGAGGGTGGGGAGGGGGTAACACTGGACCACCAGGGATATGGGACTAATGGTTTTTACTACAGATATGCCCAATCGGGCTGCAAGCAGTCCACTGGACCACCAGGGATAGAGTTAACTGAATCTAATTATACCTATGCCTGTGATGAGGCTGCAAGCGGTCCACTGGACCACCAGGGATATAGGACTATTGTTATTTCCACATATGCCCACAATTGGGCTGCAAGCGGTCCACTGGACCACCAGGGACAGAGTTAACTGAATTCAATTATACCTATGCCCGCGATGAGGCTGCAAGCAGTCCACTGGACCACAGGGATATAGGACATGTTCTTCATATACACATGCCCACGATCGGGCATTGGGGTGCATTGCCGCGATGTGCAGGGGGCGTCCGTCTGACGGCTGCAGCCTGGCTTGGGCGCCTGGCGCCAGTCGCCAGGGATCGGTGCACCTGCATGCAAATGGGGCCATAATGACATGCAAATGGCCCCATTTGTGCCCTGCATACATTATGGCATGTGCACTTTTGAATATCACAGTGGTTGCACCTATCACAACAGCACTTGCGCATCCCCTGCTCCACTCTGGCCACTTGCGCTGGCGCAGTGCCACTGCACCATGTGCACCATGTGCACTGCGGGTGGCCAAGAAACAATATTCAATGATGCTGTGCCATGGTGCAACTCCTTTGAATATCACCCTGTCAACACCCCTGCACAGCCAGGTTGCGCTGCACCCAGGCTTGCGCCTCAGCCTGGCACAATCTGAATATCCGGCCCCTAAGGCCTTGTGTACCTTCTTTCATGTATTTACTGTTGTGTTCCCACCTGCCTGTTTTTTCCACAGCCAACCTGCCTGACTGGTCATTACTGCCAGTTTTGCCAAAGTGTATGGAGGAACAGCTTCACCACTGCTGGCGTTTCACCAGTGGGTTAATTATCTTCTGCGGCTGCCCTCTGTCACTGTATTTGTTGGGTAGTAACCCCAGCATTATGTATCTGATTATTTATCAATGCTGTATGTACTTATTGTAACCTTGTGGTTTTATTGTATTGTAACTATTGTAACCTTGTGGTTTTATTGTATTGTAATTATTGTAATCTTGTTGTATCGTTGTATTGTAATATTGTACTCTCCCGGGTTGTGCTTGAAAATAGGCAGAGTTGTTTGCCTAGTGCACCTACCCAGTTACCAAAAGCTAATAAATAACTAAATAAATGTAATTAATGATTAGTTACATTGAAACCCACACTTAATCTCAAGTGTAACCATAAAAGTAAATAGAATGCTGGGGTGTATCAAGCAGGGTTTTAGCAGCCCCAGGAAAGAGGTGATTGTGCCACTTTACAGGTCTCCAGTGAGATTATACCTTGAAGGATGATTCAACCCTCAGAACACACCCGTCGTTGTGCACCCGTCACCAGGGTACCAGGATTTCATTTTGCATATCGCTATAAATGCAGGGGGCTGTGCCCCCCACAACCCCCCCATGTGTGGGGCTGTGCTCCCAACCCCCCTTACTAAGGATTCCAACTCCAGGGGGAGTGAATTACAGATTTTGGTGCCCTAATGACAGGCGCATTAAAAGTTCTGTATGTGGCTATGTCTTAACTATAGACCCCCTCACTGTTGCAGATGCTTCTAAGTCATACACTATCTAAAAGTTCTGTACCTGGCAAGTCTTCCCCACAGTAGGCAGACACTTTTACTCTAAATCCTGTCTCAGTGAACATAGTCTCTTTATCAGAGAAGAACTCACCACGGTATGCAGGTGCCCCAGGGCTTCTTTCCCACAACACAATCTCTGGTACTTGCAGAACAACACGACTCTCAGGCAGCTTCTCCCTCTCCAGGCTGGATCAGGAGATTGCCCCTGAATTCCTGGAATCCCCCCCATCCCTCTGGGGATGGGGCACTGGAACTACTTCTAGAAACTGTCTGTACCACTTCGCACAACTGGTCTTCTGTGTTCCTCTCTAGGGTGAGAACACACACACCCTTCTTCTAAGGTAGCTCTATATCAGAGCTTGGCTCTGAGGAGCTGCACACTGCAGCACTCTTCACTCTCTTGTGAGTCTCCATGCAGACTGACTTGAATCTCCCAACGTTCTACTGTTAACCCCTGCAGCTAGTATTCTATTGTGGCTTATGCTGCTGCGAGAATTCTAAGGTGACATCATCACACCAGCTCAGCAGAAACTGAAAACAGAGTGTGACAGTGTGAAACCCATTTAACTGGCATTTCACAAGCTATCTCTCCCTGCCTGCCACTGATTCTAAATGGGATTCTAGTAACCCCTAGGAACAAGGAGGTTACACCCACCCTCGTCCAGGAAAATGACTGTCCGCAGTCATTACTTACCCGGCACCAGGCCATCCTACCCTATGTCTTGACCATGGGGGAGGTAGCGCTACCTTCTCCCCTACCATGTGCCAGGCACAGGCAGGCAACATTAAGGGCCCAGAGGCCATTGGCTGATGCATCAGTCCCTACACTACCATCTTACTATGGTAACCAGTGGCCCTGAAAGAACTGTCCAGAACATAGCCCTAATAGACCAGTACTGCAGGCCCTACTGCAAGTCAGGACCATAGCCTGTCTATCCCCCTAGCCCTGTAGGGAAAACCTATATGACCAGAAACAAAACTACCCAAAACAGGGCAACCTCCCCCCATCCCTGGACACCTGCAAACCAAACCAATGAGCTAACACTATACCTAAGCATTACACTCCCACACTCCCCCACAACTACACCTGTGGAAGAAAAAGTTAACACATGTTAGCAACTACACAGCACTTTAAACACAACACTTTAAAGCACAATAGGGAACTCCAGTGAGTCCCTCTGATCCTCTTGTCTTCTTTTCTGTCTTCATCAGGAACCACCTGAAAGAGAAAAGACAAAAACACACCCCTAATCTGCAAACACAGTATACGACCATAACCCTTACCAACAAAACACTGGGGAATCCAAAAAAATATTTTTTAGAAAAGTAGAAAACAGTAGAAAAACAATAGAAAAACATTAACATTATATACAATACACATTTTGGGGATGGAATGCCCTAAATGTCCCAACTAGTGACAACAGTGCTCGAAGGCAAGTCCAAGAAAAAGCCTCTCCTGGGCCGTAGCCCGCTGAAGCAAAGTTGTTGTAGGACTGTAGTCTCGAAGGGGAGAGTCTTTGTGGACAGTTCAAACAGTCTGTAGTCTGCCAGGTGTAGGATGTGTAATGCAATGTCAATAAGATAAGAAAAGTCTGGACTTACCAGTCCCTTGAAGAATGAAAATGGAAAAGCACCTGGATTTCCAGCCGAAGACTCTCCCTGGCAGCATTTTTCAGATACAGCTGGGTGGAAATCTTTCAGAAATGACAGGATGAAACATCTGGAAACTGCTGGGGTGATGTCATCCCTGGCTGACGTCATCTGGAGATGGAACCTTGGAACAGTAAAGGAACAGCTGGTCTGAAGTCATCTGAAATCCTAGGCGATGAATCAGGAAACAGATGGGCTGATGTCCTCTCTGGATGATGTCATCTGGAAGGTCAGGCGATGGAACTGGAAGGCACACTGCAAGGCTGATGAATCTGAATGCACCTTTGCATCCTGGAACACCAGACTGGCGGAACAACATGGGTACCGCAATGGCTGGATGGCAGCACTGGCTACCACTGCTCTGCTTTCCACTTGGTAGGCATGGGCACATTCGCAGGAAGTTGGTTGCATTGAGGATAGTACCACAATGGATCAGGTGCAAGAATTATTACCCCATCTGGGCATTCATAATTCACGTTATGGAAAGTCTCATTGCCCTTTCTGTCCACAATTCATTCAGTGTCGATGAACAGTGTCCTGCCCACTTTCCAATACTTGAATCTGTCTCTGACAGCGTTGTCTCTGACAAATCAAGTTGCACCTGGATGTAGGTCTTTTGTTGCCTCTTCCACTATCCAGGCTCTCCTGTTTTTCTCAATCTCCTCCCAGACTCTCCGAGGAAAGGTAGGAAAGGACATTCCATAGATCTCATTTGCCTTCCTATGAACCAGTCTTTCCTCCTTACTACTCTTGGTCAGTTCAAGACCACTGGCCTGGCTTGGGGGCGGCCAGTCCTGGTTCTGCTAGAGCCTCATGCTCAATGCTACGTAAAACGGATCTCTGACTCCTCCTTGTAGGGACAGGGCTGTGGAGTCACCAATCTTTTCTTCTGGTTCCTCTAAGGCAAGAGCCCAAGGTTGAGGACTAGCACCTTCATCATAAGGATACACAGTTTCCCCCTCCTCTTCTTCCTCGTGAGGATCTGAGCCCAGGAGTGAGCAGTCATCCTCACTCCCGAGACTGTCCACTCTTCACTGGGCGTGGAAGTCGACACCTCCCAATCTAGGGTCTCTCACATCTCATCTTCTCCTATGAGACATGGGATTGGTCCCTCTCTCCACGAATCCACTGATGCTCCCACCGCACTGTCCATCTGTGACCCGGACATGGAGATATCATCACTACTCTGCTCTGCCAGTACATCCACACCCTCTTCCTTTGTGCCACACTCTGCTGGGCTTCCCCCAACAGGCTCCACCTGGTGCTGTGTGCTGCCATTTGCAAGATCTTGAAGTTTTGTCCACGTGGCAGCCAAACAAATCTTGGGTGCATTAGTTAGACCTTGCTTCTCTAGGCACCCAGAACAGTGAGGATTCAAGAAGACGTCCCTTCCAGCCTTGAGGCACATTATGTACACTCTCACTGGGTATCCGGGAATCGCCACATGAGGAGGAAAAGTCCCCCATAGTAACATCTCTCTATGTCTTTTAGCTTGTTAACCTCTTCCACCATACCTCTCAACTGTATCACATTACGAGGAACGTTCCTCATTTTACTTCAGAAAAGCTCCCTGTTCCACATTGTGAGGACTTGTTCCACATTCAAAGTCAACATTTCATAGCAAAAATCCATAGTAAATGATGCAAAAAAAATATTATTCAATTAATAACAGACTTTCTGAACATAAATGCAACATGTTAACAGTGTTTAGAGCTTCTGAGGTAAAGATTTGATTAAGTGTTCCACATTTTGCCTATTTGTTCCACATTTTGACAGGCAATGTTCCACATTTGGGGGAAAAAAGGTTGAGAGGTATGTCTTCCACTATCTTAGCCCTGGCATGATCCGGGTAGCAGGATAATCTCGAAGCCATGACTGCAGAAAAAAACAAAAGTTCACTGTTATCTCAGATCTCACTTTGGTTGGAAAAGTCTCACAAAATGGCTCCCCTGCTGCTGTGTTTACTTTACTATCCCACCCTGTAATGGCGGCGGCAGCACTTCTGGCACATCAACATTCTGCTTCTGACTCAAGCCACTGCGCATCAGATTTACTGCATACTGAAAAATTTTCCTCAAACTGCACAGACTGCACTGTTTTGCTCCCTCAGCACATCTATGTGATTTTTCTAGGACTTTACATTAGCTTTCGATCACTTGTTCTTGCTTAAAGTCACTAAAGCCATAGTATTTCATGAACAGGATTGCCTGTTTTGCTGCATCTCTCATACAACCCACAATCTCTTACTTTGCTCAGAAAATCACACTGTTGCAGAACCCTTAATCATGCTCACAGGCTAATGCTCAGAATTCTTGCTTAGGTTGATTTACTTACACAGTCCTTCTTTGCAAAACAATCACACTGTTTACATACAGATTCAGCTGGCTTTAGAAAAAAATCACACACAGTTTGAGCTGTTTCTCTAATGGTACTCACTGAATCAGTAGCTGGCGTTTACAATGGAAATTTTGGCCACAGCTGATCCTGGAGGCCTCTGGATTAAAGCGGGCTGGCAGTTCTGCTGATTGACCTTGCAAACACCACGCTCTCTCCCAGTCGATCGGAATGCGGGTTGAGTAAGATTTTAAACAGAAAAGTCTAATATTTTAAGTTTTACAATGTTTACAGTCACCGCGATGCTCCTCCTTGATAGCCAGCTTGCACACCACTCGCTCTCTCCCTCTCGAACACTGGGCAGCACTCTGAAGCTGGCTTGGGAGTGGGACTGATTGCAGTCTCACCAATCACTTGACGCCATGCAAATGAGCCTGTCTCTTCTCGTGCTCTTCTCCTCCTCGGCGATCGTCGAGCAGGCAAAATTTAAACTGCAAAGCAACTTTTTTTGTTTTCCAACTATAACTCCACGATGGGAGCACCATTTCAACCATTTTTCATGGCAATTTCCTTAGCGACTCCCCCAGTCTACACAGCAAGCACTTTAAACTTCTAGGGCACAAATGTCTCTTTGTTTCCCACAGTTCTCCACATTTTTTCTTGTCACAGTTTGAAAATTAAAAGCTGGCAAACGTTATTTTTTGATGCAGGACAAGGGGCACACACAATCTGGCTTTACAGCTCCTTGGTAGACGTTGGCACAATTACAGCAGCAAATGAACAGCAGCACATATGGATGACACTTCTCTGGCAAATCCCTTATGTGCAAAGCTTCTGATTTTCTAGGCTACCTACTGCCAGACAAAACGCTAGCCACAATCTGAGCAAACCTTTCTTGTTTTCTCCCAAAATTCCAAAACAAATCCCAGTGGTGCCTCCATTTTCGAACCTACACCCACCGGACCCCCTTTTTTCTGTCAGCAGGCCTGCTCCTCTTAAACCAAGGTGCCACTGAGAGGGTGGGGGTAGTCACTACAATTATCTTTCACAGAAACTCTGTATGACCCATTACTTCTACTACTGAGCCAGCCATCCTTAGACAGGCAAACCAAGTGTGGCAACTACCTGACTCACACCTGGGGGGGACAATTCAGCATGGCCATCAACCTGGGTTCCTGGGAGAAAACGTTTGCTCAGCATTATGCTAGGTTTGCACTTCTGTTCAGGGGCACCCAAGTAAATCCGGACACTGGAAGCAATAATTGAAATGTCCAAACCAGGATGGGATTCTAGAGTGTGGCTTTTATTCATATGACACAGAGAATAACAAAGCAAAGATGGACCCCCACAGGGCTACACTCACTGGTAATGCAGATTACTGAGGTACAGAGCACACTTCCTCACTGCAAACCCTCAGGTTCTGAACGGATCTGGGCACACATGGTCCAAACTGGTACACTTCTCTTGTATTCCTTGACATGGCACCCCGGCCAGTACTAGGACACTTTTCTATACTGCATGGAGATTGATGGTGGCTCCCTAAACCACCCACAAGCACTTTCCGGCTCTCAGGGAAAATCCAAAATCCTACGTCTGGGTGCTTTTCTCAGACACTGGCCAAATGCCTGAGAGAAAACCATAGGTGCCCAAACTGAACCTGGAGAGGTAAACCTGGTTACTCCAGATGGGGCGTCTCCCACCAATTGCTCCCAAATCTATACTCGGCCATTCATTTGGTTACAACACCTTTTTTCGAACACTGTATGTAGATGCTCTCTCGAAATGTTTAGCACATTTAACATTCTACAATTCACTCTGGAGGTGTCCTGACTTTAAAAGTTATGTATGTGGCTATTTCTTTACCATAGACACCCACTGTTGCAGATGCTTCTAGGTCATACACAATCTAAAAGTTCTGTACCTGGCAAGTCTTCCTTTGACCCCACAGTAGGCAGACACTTTTACTCTAAATCCTGTCTCAGTGAACATAGTCTCTTTATCAGAGGAGAACTCACCACAGCATGCAGGTGCCCCAGAGCTTCTTTCCCACAACACAATCTCTGGTACAGAACAACACGACTCTCAGGCAGCTTCTCCCTCTCCAGGCTGGACCAGGGGATTGCCCCCAAGTTCCTGGAATTCTCCCCATCCCTCTGGGGATGGGTCACTGGAACTACTTCTAGAAACGATGTCTACCACCTCGCACAACTGGTCTTCTGTGTTCCTCTCTAGGGTAAGAACACACAACCCCTTCTTTCTAAGGTAGCTCTATATCAGAGCTTGGCTCTGAGAAGCTGCACACTGCAGAACTCCTCACTCTCTTGAGTCTCCATGCCGACTGACTTGAATCTCCCAACGTTCTACTGCTAACCCCTGCAGCTAGCATTCCATTGTGGCTTATGCTGCTGCGGGAATTCTAAGGTGACATCATTACTCCAGCTCAGCAGAAACTGAAAACAGAGTGTGACAGTGTGAAACCCATTTAACTGGCATCTCACAAGCTGCCTCTCCCTGCCTGCCACTGATTCTAAGTGGGATTCTAGTAACCCCTGGAAACAAGGGGGTTACATAAGGAAAGACAGATTCTGTCTGATGGGACTAGATGGCCCTGAGGAAGGCAACTGGCATGACTGAGTAAATCTTGAAGAGGATATGTAGATGACTTCTTGAAGTATTATAATGTCTGGAGGCCAAGCAGCTGTGATCCAGGATTGTGCAAAGATAGTAGGATAGTCATTCATTGTAGATACATTGGTGCATATTCTAAGATGCTAGATGGAGACGTTTCTTTGAAGACCACTGGACAGTTGTTCCAGGACGGTACAACTGGGACCACATGGTCAAATCTGACTTGCCACTTCTAATAATTGGATATGATGGTGCAGTTTGAAAACCAGTGGTGCCAGGGCCTATGGGTAGGACATGAAGGACCTACGCTGAGGAATTATGGTTATTGTGCAGTTTAGATTTCCCAGGAGGGAAGTAAGTTCATGTGTCCTTTGCAGAAGGATTGGAAGTGGTCTGAAGAGGACTCCCCTAGAGCTTGGATCCTCTGGAGTATATATCAGGAAGTGATGGCTTCCATACAATCTGAATCTGATAGGATGTCTGAGGAAATAATCCTGTGGAGTTGATCAAGAAGTAAGAGCTTACATGCGGTCCGAATCCTGTGGAGATTGTCGGAAGGTAACTGTGCTTCCACACTGATGGAGTCCAAATGAAGCTAAGCAGTTCAAGGAGTGATGCTAGACCAGGGATTTTTACTCTTTGGTAAGAGGAACTGATAGTTCTTGCAGCAATGAACAGGAGCAGTAATGCCAGCTATGGGAGAAGAATCAGGCAGATCAATCAGAAGAAGTAATCAAACAGATGATTGAGTGGTGGATGGTGGCAAATGTGGAGAAACACCCAAAAGAAAGACATGGAAGCAAACAGGCTAAAGCTTTGGGCCACCGTAGCAGCAGAACGGACAATGTACCACAACATAATAGTGGTCCTTCCAAGATACACCAAAGAGATGCCAGAGAGATGGATGAGCAGGAAGCAGCCCAAAGGCATCCAGGAAACCTATCATTAAGAGCCAGGAGTCTGGGCCAAAGCAACCAAGGAGTGTTATGGCATCATGGAGGCAAGCAGAGCATGCAGAACTGTCATCAGAGGGAAGCAATGAAGCAATGCCAGAGGTGGAGGACTACTGGGGAGTTGACAAGCTGACAGGAGATGCAGCACGCCATAAAACATCTGAGGAGCAAGACTGAGATGACCAATCCAACAGGGAGGAATGGCAGGCACTGAACAGGATCCAGGAGACATCTAACCGGAAGATCAGAGCAGAACACATAAACAACTGCAGGTTCCTTCACAGCAGACTGAAGAGTACAATAGGGAAGGCAGAGGAGGGAACACAGAGATGCCCGAGGTGCCCAAGTGTAATCCAAGGCAGAAGACGCACAACAGATGGAGGGCCAATGCCATATGGTGTGAAAGGGCTTCAGAATGGATCCTGATGCAGTAGAGGTGGGAAATGAGGATAAATGCAGGCAGAAATGAATCCTGGACAAAAACTTGGAAGAACAAGAATGCCCAGAGCACTGTTGATGGAGGAGACAGCAGCAGGAACTGAAGGGCTGGAGACTGGAGTAGGCAGAGCTCAGGGTAAGCCATAAGCACTAATAGCTTGTAGGATGGAAACCAGAAAGGTAAGCAGAGCCATGAAGTTATGAATATCAGATAATAGAGACGATTCCAGGAAAAAACAAGCTGGCGGGGTCCAAGATCCAGAATAGGATGAGACAGAGAAGCTAGGACGAAGTACACAAATCTAGGGTGCAATTAGAAGCCGAATACAGAGCAGGTCAGTTCCAAATCCCATGGACAGACTGGAGGAGCTGAGGAAGAACGTTCAACTGCTTTATTTAAAAAGCGCAAATCAGGATATCTAAGTGCTTGCACAAAAAAAATAAAATGCAGCATAAAACACCATTCCACACAATTATAAACAAAAAAAAAAACTGGTGCAGGCAACGAATATCAACCCCCGGGAGCTCTAGATAAATGGAGTTGCAATAATCAAGGCATGAGGTCACAAAGGCATGGACCAGTGTTGGAAGGTCATCGGTTGGGACCAGGTGTTTTATCCGGGCGATATTCATCAGATGGTAAAAAGAGGATTTAATGACGGCTGACACCTGCGACTTAAGCGTCAGTCCCTCATCAAAAATAAGGCCCAGATTACACACCCAAACCAAGGTCAACAGCTGGATGCCCTGAGCCAAAGCCCGGAAGGCCATCCCGCCAATTGTCCCTCAACCTGACGTCCTGGGTCCACCAACGGCACCTCGGTCTTGTCCGGATTCAGCTTCAAGAAGGCCAGGGAGATCTTGCAGCAGGTTCTTCGAAGACTGGAGGCATGGCATTGGTTGATGTGGCCCAGGTACAGGAGACTGAAGTCTAATGGTGTAGAGGGTTCTGATTTCTGAGTGGAGATGGCAGACCTGAATCTCATTCTGATGGATCAACAGAACTGAGACCAAGGTAAAGGATGGAGTGGAAGGTAACTAAATAATGCTGGTAGAGAATGGAATTGGTAGAGAATGCAGATGGATGACACGGACTCCCATCCCTGGCAGACAGGGCAAGCCCACCTTCACTTGATACCTCAGAAGGTAGAGTTAGGGATGGAGACTGTGAAATTGCTAGTAGAGAAGTGGAACTGGTAAAGAATAAACTGGAAGACATGGACTCTTATCCCCGCCAGAAAGGGCAAGCCCACTTTCACTCGACACCTCAAAAGGTAGAGTTAGGGACAGAGACTATCAGCCTGAGGGATGGAAAGTAAACAGTAGAGTAGAGAAAAGTAGTTGGATGACACGGATTCCCATCCCCTGTAGACAGGGTCAGCCCACCTGTACTTGATACCTCACCAGGTAGAGTTAGGGACAGAGACTGTCAGATTACGGGCACTGAATGTAATTGGCAGAGATTGTAATTGAGCAAAACAGACTCCTATCCCCGGTGGACAGGGCAAGCCCACTTTCACTCAATAGCTCAAAAGGCAGAGTTTGGGACAGAGTTTATCAGACTGCTTGTATGGGCTGAGCAAGGAATGGGCAGCTGGTTGTCATGCAGTAGAAAACAGGATCAAATCAGAAATAATTAACAGGAGGGAGGGGATAGTAGCATGGAAGGGAGGACTGGGAACAGAATGAGAAGGACAATATGAACATAACTGAAAGGGAGGCATGCGTAAATAAACAAAGCATATAACATAGAGACACCAGGAAGACACATTTGGGCATGTATAGCTTTACACTGTAATTAGAGGAGACAAGCAATGGTAGATCATGGGTATGCCTTGTCACCAACCCACTCAGCAGGTCAGGCCCTCTACTCCCAAAGTACCAACCTCTGAGTGCAGTCTTGTGAACAGTGTAACAGACAAGGTAACCCTCTTGTTGGTTTTTGTGAGTTCGGATCAACCTTTGGTCTCCAGTTCTGGAGGGATTCAAACTGTTAACCTCTTGTTAGCATACCCAATGCACAGGCTCAGATATATCTGTCTTCGGGGGGCCAGATATCTTTGCCTACGGGCACCTAACCAGGTGTACAGAGATGAACCCTTTAAAACTTTAATAAAGACCTCAGATTTAATGCTTCTCTTTCCAGTTTGGTACCACCATTCAAGCTTATGTCTATTGTCTGCTATAACCATGTACTATTCTTACAAATAAAAAAAAGAAGTCAAAGACAGACCAAGTAAGTTCTAAAAAGAATTTTGCTAAAAATAGTTAAAGATATGTAAAACACAAAATACAGAACTCTTATATCAAAAGACATACAAATCTTTTAAAAAAAACAAGGTTTAAACAGTGCAAATTCCTACTTCAGTACTTAGTCTCTAAATACTTGCTTAAGTGCTCACCGATCTTGCTTGGTCAGAGCCTAGGTAAAGAAGGTGTCTCTGTAAAACAGAATTATTCCTTAAACAACTGTATTGGCCAACCCCTTTTTAGTGAGGTCAGCTAGTTCCTCCTCTGTCAGATTATGTATAAAAAATACATATCTTATACAACCACAGGATGTATTTTCAAAGTATTACATTCTGCAATCCTCAACATAACTCGTGTGTCAAATGACATTTCTCTGATATTTAAACAGTATCCTCTGTCACACAGACACCAAAGCATTTATGATCTCTCACTAATACATCACAACCTGCTTTTCTTCCTCTGGAAGCGTCATAAAATGGATATGCTGAACTCAAGCTTCTTAACCCTATAATTAGCTTCAGGCTTTTCCACGTAACACATTGTCTCTAAAATCTGTTTGTGTATAATCTCACATGCTGTCTCAGCATTTTTCTCATGGCATCCATCCTTCAGCTGAAATCAGGGTGAGGGCCGAGTCAGGTTATTCCAAGGGCACTGGCATTTTTAACAGGCACTTCAATACCACGTTTCTGTTATTTTAAGAAATAAAAATGATACAGTACTCAGAACATGGCTGTCTATGTCACATGCCTGAGTAAACAAAACATGTATGAGAACAAGGAGTGGAACGAATACACTGGCAGATTACAATGAAAAGGAGTACCAAATAATGCAGGACGACAGGAACAGAATGAGGTGAATGTGCACATTGGAGAAAATCCTGGTAGTACCTTGGGAATGTAATTGGACACAAGCAGGTATGGCGATCACACCAAAATGCAATTGTTACAGTGACTCTGTTCAGTGTAGGAAGTAAGAAATGACCAATGTAGAAACAGGAGACTGCTTATGGAGTGCTATCGTATACAGTGTGCACCAAAGAGCAGCAGTTTGCAAGTGCGAGGGAGTCACCAGGTAGAGACATAGACATTTCAAGGGTAGAGCTGGAAGCCAAGCATTGGGGATAATGTCATACCCTGGAAGAGCAGGTGCAGGGATAGTGCCATGACTGCAAAAAATGAGATAGGAGAAAAGCCCAGAAGAAACAAATAAGGACAGAAAATGGAGCAGAAACGCAGAAGTGACGAGGTAGGGGAAGGAGTACCATGCAACAAAGGCAGGAGCGGGAAGGGGAATGGGCACAGGAGGGGCAGGAAAACAGAACACAGAAAAAACAGGAACGACAGAATGGGGGTGGACGAACAATGGAAGCAGGAGAAGCAAAACTGCAGTGAGGGGAGTTGAGGGGGGAATACAATCAAGCAAATGAAACAAATGGGAGGGAAAAAGGCAAAGACAAAATAGAGCACAGGAGAGGCAGAGGGGCAGAGGAAACAGCAGAAGAAGCAGGCAGAAAGCCAAGGGGGCCCAGCCCATGAGCCACACAGGGAGCTCAGAGGGCCACTAAACAACAACGTTTCACAACACACTAAGCAAGAACTGCTGGAACAGGCTGACTTTTATTTAGACTATGGGAGGAGCTATTTCACCACATTAAACCTCGGCGCTTCTAAAATGCAGTTTTGGCATCAATGTGAACAGCAGCCTTTCCTTTACCTCTCTACGTAGCAGGATTTTGGAATAATTTATTTGCAAAAGTAAGTGGTTAACTTGTCCTTTGAGTACTGTATCTAGTTCCAGAACCTGCACCTAAATGTAAGAGCTGGGCACCTCCCTGTGTCTAGGGGTATTTGGTGGCACATCGGGAAGACGACCACCTCAGGCCCTGAACACTGTACCTCTTTTCTTTACTGCTGCCACCATGTGTCAGGGCACATGGGGACCAGGGCACCCTAACACATTTGCAAGGGCACCACTACTGGGTGTCCACACAGAAAACTAATGTCCATACTGAAAGCTGGGGTCAAGAAGGCTACATGTTTATTTAGCTGTACAGATATTATACAGCTTTAAAGGGTATTATCTTCACTAAACAAATGTCAATGCCATAACTTCATTATTCCAGGCATGTTCAGCACCACTGTTGTGCCTATAACCACTGTTGCTGTATATACTGTACTATAATACACTACCCCTAGCTTCGAATGAGCATACTACTGTTGCTGCTTCTATTACAATTACCCTATCTCCCATTTTCGGGGTCCCTTAGACATCTGCACCAACAAGATCAGGTGGTACCCTCCAAGGCATGGCAAGCATTGCCCTGGGGGCAGCTGCGTCTTTGCTTGTCTACTGTACCAGCAAGTAGCACTGTACAAAATAGAAACCAACTTTAGGGTTTACTCTTAAATAGTAGATACATGGTCCTGCCAAGTGTACCTCCCTTTCAGCACTACACTGATAGCCTTACTGACACATATCAGTGGTCTCCCAGTGGTTAGGGACAGGGGGAAAATTCGATCCTATTTAGGGGGGTTCCCATGATAAATCTGGCGATTTTATAAGACCGATAGGATGATTTTTAGTTATATTAGTAATAACCTGGTAATTTGTTATTGTTAATGGTTATTAGTGAAAAAGAAAGATGTGTTCATATCGCTTAATATTTTAGTACTGAACTAGGAATGAAGGGATATTATTCTCTTATGGATTTCTAGCCTGTCATCCTACCTAAGTATGTAATAACTGTGTAAAACATATGTGTATTAGGATGTACTTGGAAACTCTGAGATACCTCTGTATTGTTTTAAATAAAGCAAGTATAAAAAAAAAAAATGGGCTCCCATGCCGGGCCCAACTCTGTGTACTTAACAGACCTCAACTCTCACCAGGCCCCTTACCCTGATGAACAACTACTGCTAAATACACTACAAGACCTAGGGGTACTTTTTCTCCTCTAGAGCGCTCAAAGTAGGTTCACTTGCATACTGCTCCCTCACCTGCCTTCTGGTGGGAGTGGATCTGCAAGTATCCTGGTCACCTCCTTTTAGAGGGAGCCCGTCACTATTCCCTGGTTCCCATTGGGTTTCTTACTCTCTGACATGGTTCCTTTCAGGTCTCCCTCCTATGATGGTGGTCCGGAGTGCCTCTCTCCACCCCAGGAGGAGGCGAGGAGAGACAGGGGTCCACTCCTGGAGCTCCTCTCTGTTGTTGGCATTCTCTCTGGGTCCCTGGATCCTTTTTGTCTCTCAGGAAACTGCTGGAAATCAGCTATCAGCTAGCCTTCCTCTCTTATAGTGTGAAGAGAGAAGGGCAGGGCCATGAGTATTCATGGTAGGCTTCCCACTTCTGGCTGAGTCAGGAAGTACAGAGTACAAACTCCAGACACATTGGGCTGGATTTTCGAACGTTGTAGGTGTACCGCAAGCCCCAGGGTGCGCCAGAGATATGGTGCATTGTGCTTGCGGCAATCTAATAGGATTTTCTGTTCCTTCTGGCAAAGTGATGCTCACCAGAGCATTTTTTAGTGGTCTAGCTTGTGTCTGAACCAGGAACCCTTTACACGCAGCTTGCATCTAAGGTTTGGCACAAGCTGCCCTAAATCGGGTCGACTGTCGCAAGTGCACCTGAGATCACAAAATCAGGTACAGCAGCAGCAATCATCAATGCCACAGCAGCGCTGGCACTAGGGTTTGACACACGCCCGAGTCCACCTTCTAAAAATCCAGCCCTCTGTCTCATAGCTAAGGCCAACTAGAGCGTAGCTCTCAGGGCCAGGCTTAAAAACCCTTTATGTGTGCTCTGCAATCTGCCCCAAGCTTGAGAGAAGAGAGAGGTCAGTTACATAAAAAAGATAGGAACAGACTGGAGGCAATCTAGTGGAGGCTACTAAAATGATTCAAGGGGCAGTATGAAAAACCAAAGAGAAAAGACTGGTAAACCTACAGTAAATATGCACTCAGTGGAGAGAAGAAAGGAATTGGGAGATATGATTCAAGTTTTTGCAGGCGTTTTATAAGGTGTACTCCACATGTTTCTAAGTGTCTGGGAATTCAGTCACAAGAGGACAAGTGGTGGGGGTCAAGTTCAAAAAGGGAGTGCAGAATTACTTATTACGCAGGGAAGGTAGTGGAAAAATGGAATAGCATGGCCTGCACAGTGGTTAATGGTACCACTGCTGGGTTTAAAGATGGCTGAGATGGTTTCATGGGGACAGTCAACAGGAAGTAATAGGGGAGCATACTGGCAGTAGTTTTAAGACAGGGTCTCAGGGCAGGCTGGATGGACTTCATGAGCTTGATTTTCAAAGCCCCAAGAATGCCACAAGCCCCTGATGCACTAATCATTTGCCGCACAGGGCCTGTGGCATTCTCCCAACTGGCGATCGGTATTTTCCATCCGGAGAGTCAAATGCAGCAAGTTAGACCAGTGTTTTCTGGTCTAACTTGCGCCATTTGGGGGACTCTTTTTACAGGGTTTGTGCCAAATCTTTGGCGTAAGTTGAGGAAACTGTCGCAACTGTGCCTGATATACTAAAATCGGGTGCAGTTGTGTCAAAGGAGTTTGTCGCAGCTGCACCAAAAAACTGATTTGATACAAGGCTTGGCACAAGCCCTACATCACCCTTTGAAAATCGATCCCCATGTCTTTATCTGTCCTTCATCTTTCTACGGTTCTAAACTTCCAGACTGTGGATTTTCCTAGGCTGAGGGAGATAGTTGCTACTAACCTGGTTTATACCCCACTAATCAGGCATGCTAATGCTAAGAGGCAGGCCCTCAAGTAGCATATAATGGAGACAGAAGCTAGATGTGCCCCTGTAGACAAAAAGCGCAAGTGGGCTAGGCAGAGGCCCCTGTTGCTGTCCAAAGAACTCCAGAGGAAGTTAAGGGAGCAAATGACATATTGTAAGGTTATTGTATGCTTACCGAAATGATTCTGGTGACAGAGGAAGGGAAGTATTTTGTAAATCAGTAGAATATACAGCATTATAGAAGGAATGCAGGGTCATGATTATGCAGTCCAAGGCTGATCTGGAAGTACTGAGCAGGGGTCCAGGATCAAAGGGAATAAGGGGAATCAGAAACCCTTTTTTGTTTAAAAAGAGAAATGAACAATCAGTGATGAGGCAGGGTCCCTGATCATTGTGTGTGTGTGTGGGAAGGGGGTAAACCACTAAGCGCAGTGGGAGGAAGAAGATGAATGTGAATGAATATGTGTGCTGATTGCAATACTGTAGCTGAGGGTGCACTGTGTGATATACAGCATGCTAATGGTGACAGTGGAAGAAATATGCAGCAAAGTGATGAACAATGATGCTGAGAAGAATTTGAAAAGACAAGAGGCATTATTCTGCACTGAATGGTTTTTTTCACTCACTTGCAGGGCTCATCTGCACATTTTTTCTGCTGATTGGTTTGAGCCAATCTGCCTAGCATGCCTTTTTCAAATGTACTTCTGTTGTTTGAGTTCTTGAACTAGAAGCAACGTTTTTCCGTCTGTGGTTATGGTCATTAATGCAGAGTACAGTACCTCTTTCCAATTTCTAATCCCTTAAAAATATTCCAATTTTTGGCAGCACAGTCCCTTTCTCCCATGTTGCAGTCATCTCCCCCAGCCAGAGTCTGCTTTTCTGAAATTACTTATCAGCAGTTGGGGCCAGGCTTGCAAACCCACCAGCTCTGGTAGATGTCAATGTCTGTGGGCCAGTCTGCAAAGTTCTGAGTACGTCAGCCATTCTTAAGTCTCGGAGGGACTTCATCCACCATGTTTGTGCAGAAATCCAAAAAGCCGTCTGTGACTGGGTTATAACCCTAAGGCTACAGCTGTAGCAGCAATACATGAATGGACCTGCTTGCTATGTCATGAAACACCCTATCTGAGAGAATACTTCCATATCTGGGATAGAGGGTAAGAAAACTCTAAAAGGTCCTGATGTACTCCATCTGACCCTATTTGCTCAGTTTAATCATGCAGGGGTGGGAGGGGAGCATGTGTTAGTATCCCACCAACCCTGAGCATTTCAGCTTAACGATCCTGCATACTTAAATTGCAAAAATCAAGAAAAATGTGGGTCTTTCTGACAGCCAACAAGTATTGCATTGTGAGCGACCCTGGTTCCGGACTGATCTGGCAGCTCATGGAAGGGGGTTGTTGCTGGAAGCAGCCCTTCTTGGTCAGATAGGGGGCAGCTATATGTGGTGGTGAGCAAAAGACTTCACTCCCTGCTACAGGAGCACTGCAGATATTGCACCATCCTTGGCGCCAGTGTAGAGGCGGAAGGGCAGGGAGAAAATGGGATAAAAAAAACAATCACTTGAGGGCTGCAAGTGAAGCAGTGCCATAGGGTTAGAGAGGGCATTTGCCATGGTGCCTGCTGAGTGGGACGAATGTAGGGATAAAAACTATGTGGAAAAAAGACGTATGGTCTAGTGGTTGGAGTGCTGGCTTGAAAAATCAGAAGCCCAGGTTCAAAACTCTACAGAACCACTTTCTGACTGTGTGACCTTGGGCCAGGTATTTATTTTTGTTTTACCAGGTGAGACACATTAAGCTGAAGCTTATTTACAGGTGCAACTTGGGAGCACAAGGAAGTTAAATGACTTGCTCAGGGTCACACAGTATGCTAGTGGGGGCTGTGGGATTCAAACCTAGGTCTCCAGGTTTGACCTTCCTCTACTTCAGTTTCCACCCAGTTATAAAACTGGAGCACAGAACCACTACATGGGAAATAATTTGTAAAAAAAAAAAAAAAAGTAAAATCTGCTTGTCAGCACATTTTCTGTGGCTGCCCACTGAAAATAGCATATTCTTCCAGGAGACATGGTCTGTGTTTAGAAGGTTTAAAATAATTTTTTTGTACTTTTTCTTTATTCAGTTTTGTAACTGAGATAAATGCAGAAAGATACCAAGAGGGGTAACAGCCATAATGAAATACATAAACAGTAAAGAAACGATTTTTGACAAACACCTATTTATTTGTCACAGCACTGGGACTGACCAATGTCACTAACATAAAGTAGTCCCATGAGGTTCCACCTGGAGCAGTGTGCCCAGTTCTTAAGTTCACACCTGATAAAAGACAGGGTTAGACTAAAGGCTGTAGAGTACAGGGCCACCAGGATGCCCCAATGCCAACAGGGCAGATGGTATGAGGAATGGCTCGAGGCCCTTAACATGTACAAGCCAGAGGCCACGGCAACTTGTAAGCACTAATACCCAACAGGGTGGATGGTACTGGGCACTACAAAACCGTCCAGTGGGGTAATGAGGCCCGGGGCCACAAGCAGAGAGCCTTATAGCTCCTGGAAGGTCTGGTACTGCCCAATACCACCCACCTTGGAGGGTATTATTGCACTTAGAAAATGGACCAGTGTATTATTTATGTTTGAAAAAAAAAGTTTAATTGTTAACTTATCATATACTTTGTATTATACAATGGCAAGAAAAAAATCTCTTCTGTGATTTGTCAGTGTGTGCCTCGGACAGTGATGATATTAAGCTATAACATCACTGTATTAAGTCCAGGCACACGCATATGACCGTATAACAGAAATCATGCTACCACTCCTACAGTTACCGAAGCAGAACCCTCAGTAAAGTCAGTGACAGCTTTTAGCACCGCCCCCCACCCCCATTTTCTTTCTGTGTCTGACACTCACACCAAGTACCACAATTGAGTCCCAGAATTCACTTCATAAAATGAATAGATTTCTTGGCAGCATTTTGTCCCCGAACCGAGTGGCTTGACTAAACTGCACTCACCGTAACCTACGATCACGTGTGTCTCTGAAGCTGCTCATTTTGTGGAGAAAATGCTGGCAAAAAAATAAGTTTTGTTTATGTTCTAACCCCTAATCAGCCTCTCAGTTCTCTACCTGCCACAACATTGTTTTACTAGTGAAGCCGTCACAGCTTCACACATTCCCGCTGTGCCCTCGCTCTTCATCCCAACTGCAAAACAACGGAACTGGTGAGAAAGAATCGTTTGTCGTATTTAAACCACCATCCTCCATTTACATCGTCGACTGTTACTTTTCTTACCATGCTCCACCTGCATATCAGCCACTTGTCCTTTCTCCACGGACAGCGACCACGTTCAAAAGAGCCCCGATTTCACCCATGGTAAAATAAAACAAAAACAAAGTACTCGAAGAAAGCCATGACGCCAAACGGCTTTTCAACCTCCCTCACGTCACATAACATCACCTCAATGAGAAGCACTTCAGGACTGTGCACAGAGCATCAGTCAAGCAACAGCGCCAACCACTGGTGCAAAAAAATAGGGATTTCTTTTTTGAAATGTATACTTACCCACTGAAAAATCTAATAAAAATACATAAAAAAGATACTTTTTCTTTTCTTTTTTTGTTACCAGACGAGCCATTGTATAATAGCAATAAGGCACTCCAGGGATGTGTGTTATTGTGTAATAACGTCAATCCTGGGGTGGTGGAAGCACTCGGCTTTGCCTCATGCTCCGACCCACCCCAGGAGTGACGTTATTACACAATAACACACACCCTGTCATGCCTTATTGCTTAAATAAAACAGTCCCTTCACCTGCACTAGTTTGAGCTAGGGTCGTTTGTCTCACTGAAGCCCGTGGTTGTGCCTTTTGGAGGTGGTTGTCATGGTAACCCCCACACACACACACACACTGCAGTCATGGTGCTGAACTTTTGTGCATGGGCAGAAGTTTGGGATCAGCTGGAATGAGGTAGTGTGTTTCCTAACTTTTTTTGTTTTATATGGAAGGTATATATGAATTATAGCAGGAAGAGGAGGCTCGGGCTTGCTGAAGAACTGCTGTATAAAGGCTCACTGAGTTCAGAGAGAAGTAGAGCGAGAGCACGCTATCTCCGGTAACACTACTGTGTTTTAAGGGACTGGTATGGAAAAGAAAGAAAGTACCATTGGTCTCATACACTGTAGCACTACTGGAGATAGCTCTGTCTCTCTTGTTCTCTCTCTCTCTCTCTCTCTCTGTCTTTCTTCTCTCTCTCTCCCCCTCTCTGTCTTGCTCCACAAGAAGCAAACAATTGTGCTGACTAGTTTTTCAGTTTCCTTTCTTCGTTTTTTTTTTAAAAGATATTTATGCCTAAAGATAAGACAGAATTGGGGGGGCACTAACTTGCTGCTAAGAAATACAAATGGTAACTGGTGAGTTTGAAAATGTGGGGTGCCAAAGGATACTTTCAGTAATGGGGCACCCCAAATTGCCACTTGTTTTTTACTGGGCTCTAAATGCATGCCTGAGCATGGCTTTCAGCCAATCAGCATGTTTTATTTTTCATGCCATTTTCTAAGAAATAGGCATTGTGAGGGGAATTAACAAAGTGAACGGTGAGTACCTGATCACCAGAAACAAGAGGACCCAAATGGAGACTCGTCAGGGTGGGAATCTTTAGAGAAGACATGAGGAAATTCTACTTCATTGAAAAAGTGGTGGAGTCATGTAACACCAGTGAAGGTGGTGGGGGTGGGAACAATAAACAGGTTCAAGAATAGGTGGGACAGGTAAAAGTCTGCAGTTTACATAATTGCGAAATGTAATTTAACATTTCTGAAAAAGTGGAGCCTTATACCTCAGTCATCTTTAAAGGCAAAGATTTGCAACTTGGTATCCATCCTAATGGACCTTGGTAAATTCCTCATACTAAATTTGGTGCAACGTGGACAAATATCTTAAAATTAGATGGAAATAACTGAAATCATGAAATTGGCCAAATTTTGCTAAACTGTCATGGAAATTTCATAAAATGTCAGGGGAGTAAAAGCAGAATTTTGCCAGCAGAAATTAAATTTCAACCAGCTCTAATAGCAGCTATAGGCCAGGGATGGAAACCCTGCTAAAAGAATGACTGATATAATATCTTATTTATTTATTGATTAGCTTTTGTTTACTGGGCAAGCACACTACACAAGGAATGCCTATTTTTGAGATATGACCCGGGGGATTACAAGACCATGGTTTACAGAACAGTGCAAGGGAATTACAACAATGTGAAATACAAGCACTGAACAGGGTGATACAAATAAACAGGTACAGGATGAACAGATAAGCATATACATCAAAGATAAGAACAAGCAAACAATAGTTACAGTTTGTGGAAATAATACAAGTGCAATGTGTCCCATTTTTGAGGAGAGTAAGTGCTGGGATGAAGGGCATGCAGGGTGGATAATTCCCCTTACTGGGGCTCAGAGGGGGTAGGGGAACCAGGGAGTGGAGCAGGGGTCAGCCTTAACTTTTTTTTGTCATAGCCAGCTGGGCTAGTGAACAAGAGATTGCACTAGCCCACAGAAGTTTGCAGCAGCCTGCAGTCAGTATGGTTAACAGTGATTTGTTAAACGAAAAGCAAATAAAATCGCATTTGTCCTGCCAACAGTCTGAACACTTACCAACTGATTTTGCACTGTGTCTTTAACTGCAAACTGCACATACTCTATCTCACCTTCTGTGACTGAAGAGTCAGTGATTCTGTCACTGATGACTGAAATGAACTTTGTTCCCATCATTTTTTCTTGCAGCGCCATGTGTTCAACCTCGGCTACATAGTGGATAGAGTTGCAGGCATATCTGTCATTCTGATATGCTGAACTGATATCTAGCCCTTTCATATCATCAAGGCTGTATGTCCACACAAAGTCTGTGAAAGGACATCCTTTCTTAACAATTGCATAGCATGTGCGAAACTGTTTATACAAACAGTTAAGCATTTCAGCATTCACTCCGCATTACTTGTCCCTGGAGTAGCAGTGCTGGCATCCTTCTTTTCCTTTGCCCTACCATGAGCTTCACTGATATTATGGGACGAGACAGAGACAAGCCGGAAGTTATCTGTACCATACTGCTCAACCTTTTGTCAACCAAATGTGGAACATTGCCTGTCAAAATTCAGAACAAATGGGCAAAATGTGGAACACTTAATCAAATCTTTACCTAAGAAGCTCAAAACACTGTTAAAATGTTGCATTTATGTTCAGAAAGTCTGTTATTAATTGAATAATAATTTTTTTGCATCATTTACTATGGATTTTTGCTTTAAAATGTTGACTTTGAATGTGAAACAAGTCCTCACAATGTGGAACAGGGAGCTTTTGTGAAATAAAATGAGGAATGTTCCTCGTAATGTGGTACAGTTGAGAGGAATGATCTGTACTGAAACGAAACTTGTTGTGATTGCCCACCTTACCCAACTGTATTTCATGTTTGATATACAAATGGTAGAACATCAGCTCTTTTGCGCCATCATACCCCAACCAGTCATATTTTTCTAACCAACATCGGTGTTACCGACGGCTTCGCTTTGTCTTTTCGGACTCATGATCTTTTATTTGTTTGTCTTCATCAACATACTTTCTATTAATGTCAACTGGGTTACTGACTTCTTTAATATATTTCCACATTTTCAGATTTGTAGTTAATAAAGTTGTGTTGTAAAAAGTGTGTGTGTCTTTCCTTCCCTTTTTCCTTCCCTTTCCCACCCTGGCCACAGATCCCAGAAATGCTTGATTGTCCCAGTTCTATTAAAAAATGGTCACCAAAAAAAAGTAAGGATAAATTTGACAGCATCAACCCATACTGTTATTTATTTATTTTTATTCTTTGGCAACCAGGTAACTCCCATTGGGCACAATACCCACTTACAGGGGTGGCCCAAGAACACAGGGAGGTTAAATGACTTGCTTAGGGTCACACAGTATACAAGTGGAGGCTGTGGGGATTTAAACCCAGATCTGATGGATGTACAAAGTCCATTCACAATGTGTTGCTCTCTCTCTGTTAAACACTCTCCAGTTTTCCTTTCCATGACAGCCATGTACTCTGATATGCTTTAACCACCTTTTTGATAATTGAACTATCAGTACTTGCGGTATCCTCAATACTACATTGATTTCCCTTTACCTCATCAGCTACTGCTGTTTCTTTTCAAATGTCTAAGACATCACATTCCACAATTTCAGACACACCTTTCCATGCTATTTATTCCAATGGCCTGTAAAGGTGTAGCTAATATCATGGAATGTTCAGGTTGGTAGTATCAAGAATAAGAGCAGCAGGTGCTGAGGACTTAGGAGAAAAATAATCAACCCAGTGACAAAGGCAATAAAAATGTGAAAACTAATTTGAAAAAGTGTGTCTAAAACATATGAGAATGTAGGAAAAACAAAATGGAACCCATTACAGCATATAAAGGTGTAAAAACTGTTTCCTATCATGGCAGTAAATGACCATACTTTAAATTCAGAGTTGAAAAGATTAGGTTGATTTACTGCTAATTGTCTTAATGGCCATACTTTACACCTCCTAGACAGACTGGTTTTACAAACAAAGGCATGTGACTAGTGACAGCAGAGCTTTTTTTGTTACCTGGGCATGTATGCAACAGTGAATGATTTGATACAATCAGTTTTAATATTATTTGAGCACTCAGAATGGTCCAAAAACTGGACTACATTTAATCAAAACTGGATGACGAGATAAGCGCCCTGAAAACCGGATTATCCAGTCTACAACTGGACAGGTGGCAACCCTAGAACTGTGCTGCTCTTGGACACAGCCAAAAATCTGCCTGTCATGAATACTGAACTAAACAAGGAAAGGAAAAGGAGAAAGGATCTTTACCAGCAAAAAATAAAAGCAGTAGTTTATAAAATGAAACAGTTTGTAAATGCACTACACACAGGAATCTATTTTTTTTCATTTCACTAATGCTAAGGCAGCACATAGTTAAAATTCCATGAAAAGGACCAGGCTTTAAATTAATTAACAATTATATTTATGTATTTATTTGTTTATTTATTTGATACCCAGGTTGAGAATGGAACTGCAGCTTTCCACAGGAGGAACTGCACTAGCCCAGCCGGGCAAGTAACAGAGATTCTGCACTAGCCCGCTACAATCCGCACTAGTACCTGGGCTAGTAAATGAATGTTAAGGTTGACCCCTGGAGTGGAGGGTACACAACAGGGTCCAAGCAGGGGTAGGGGATATCAAGCAGCCTTGGAACATTTACAGGCTGAGGCAGACTTCAGGTGCAACCAGAGGGAGCTCTTAAAGATTGGAGGGGTGGGGGTACATCTGATGGTTGCAAGCAAGGTACTCCAGAATCTAGGGGCACAAACAGGAAAGGTATGATCACCTGACAGTGTATGAGTTTTTGGGACAAGGACGGGTTGCAACTCAGCTGACCTTAGCCAGTATGATGGTAGAGCCGGCCACAGGAGTTTGGACAGGGCAGATGGGGTGGCATTGTGAATGATTTTGTCTGTGAAGCAGCCCAAGCCAAATGACAGATAATTATCTGGGGACAACCAGTGTAGTTGATTGTATAAATTACAGTGATGGGTAAGTCAAGGAACGGCAAGGGTAAAGCGGCAAATATTATTATAGGCTACATCCCATTTAACAAGGCTAGTTTTTGTGGTGAGGGTAAAGATTGTCAGTCCATAGTTGAGTGAGGGAAGGAATAAGCCTTTAACAAGGGCAAGCTGTGCAGCTGCAGTAAGGGACCCATGAGCCTGGTATGCATGTCCAAGCTTGATATTTGTTGCCCTGCAGACATTTTGAATTTGCAGAGACATGTCTAACTAGGGGTCAAGAGTAACTCCCAGGTATCTGAAGGAGCATGTCGTGCCAAATGGGACATCATGAGAAGACTTGGTTTGCTGGCCAAGGCACCTAGCTTCACCTGAGCTCTTTCCTTCTAAGACTGCTTGAAAGGCAGAGTAGAGAAACTTACCAGAGCAAGGGAAAAGGATTAAGACTTAGTTTGGCTAAGCAGATTTACTGTGTGGTGGTGTTTTATTTTTACTCACAGGGTTGCTACTGTTTGTTGCTAACATTTCATTGCTTTATTTTTCTCTGATTCAAATTGTTGTTGCTGGTATACCTTCTTCTGCATTATTACAAGGTGTGCTTACAGGTGTGTGCTAACAGATTACTCCTGTAATCTTCTGATTCAAATTGTCTTTTGCAAGGTATATCTTCTGTTACTGCTTTATTTTTCTCTGGAGCAAAGTGTTTCTTACAGGGTATATCTTCTCTGAAATTACTGTATTACAGGTGGAGCTTACCTTTTGTGACTTTTTATCATTGGCTAAGCAAAATCATTGTTTGACACTGTGTTTTATTTTATTCTTGTTTGTTGAAAAGGTTTGTTGTCTCAGAGGTGTTTCAGTCTCCTTCTTACATTGAAGGAGCTAATTGCTTTCCTCCACAGCTCTTCCAAAGGATTAGGTGTGTGTATGTGAGAGGTGGAGCTGGCAAACTGTCAGTAATTTCCAACAGAAAGAAGGGTTAAAAGTCAGGTTAGTTGATATCTTGGAGGTAGAAGACTTGGTTTGCTGGCCAAGGCACCTAGCTTCACCTGAGCTCTTTCCTTCTAAGACTGCTTGAAAGGCAGAGTAGAGAAACTTACCAGAGCAAGGAAAAGGATTAAGACTTAGTTTGGCTAAGCAGATTTACTGTGTGGTGGTGTTTTTATATTTTACTCACAGGGATTGCTACTGTTTGTTGCTAACATTTCATTGCTTTATTTTTTCTCTGATTCAAATTGTTGTTGCTGGTATACCTTCTTCTGCATTATTACAAGGTGTGCTTACAGGTGTGTGCTAACAGATTACTCCTGTAATCTTCTGATTCAAATTGTCTTCTGTTACTGCTTTATTTTTCTCTGGAGCAAAGTGTTTCTTACAGCGTATATCTTCTCTGAAATTATTACAGGTGGTGCTTTACAGGTTTTACAGTTTTATCTAACATTAGGATAAGCTTTCAGGGTTACTGCATTTGTTGTTGACTGATTGTTTCTGCTCTTACCTCCTTGTTCTTTCGTCCGTGGTTCTTCTTTTTAGGCAGGGGAAGGGCCCAGCCACCCACCCCCATCCCCAACCACCCACACTACACTCCTTTTATAGGGTACCACAGTTGTGACATTTCCTGTGGCAGAGCAGGAAGGGGCGGATCAGTGGGGCCTCCACAAGGTGATCTCATTTACAGGGACACTAGTAATTTAACTTGTTATAACAAGTTAAACAAAGCACAATTAAACCATTACTTGCATTTTTTTCCTTTTTTTTCCTTCTAATTACTCTGACTAGGTTACAAACCCAGCAACTTATTTGGAACGAATTTCATTAACTGCAGGTACTGTGGAACAATTTTCAGAAGGACAGTCTTACAGGATTTAGGACACTGTCCTACATGCTGGGCCTTTGGAGATCTTAGGGCTCAGCTCCGGGCAGCATGGGCAGAGATTGCCGCCTCAAATTTCATATTGAAGAAGAAATACATTATAAGAACCACCGCCATTTCCCCAGCATCCAACAGAAAAACCTCGGCCACTGAGAGGGTAGTTGGTCCAGGAGGTTGGCAGGTGGTTAGGAGGAGCAAATCAGTGCCCCATCCTCTCTGCTCTCCAACACATTACCTCCAAAAACCATATAAACACTACAAACGGGTATCTGCCTCTATCTCTGAAATCAAATAAAGAGGCAGAAGACACTGCAGAGCAGGACACTGCGGCACAGGAGCTAGCACAACAAAACTAACCCAAATCAGGAACCAAAACAAAACAAGCACAAAGGAAATCCAAAAAACTTCTGATCATAGGAGACTCCATGATTCGGGGAGTTGATACCCATCTCCAGCCAGGGGTGATGGTCAGATGTCTCCCAGGTACATCAGCATGGAGAGACACTGACCGCATTGCTAAAATTGTTCACAAAGCAGGAGAAAACATTGATGTCCTAGTACACAAGGGACTAATGATCTTGCCAGCCGGTCAGTTGTGGAGACCAAGAACACCTGACTAGGCTGGGTGACAACTATCATCCATTTCGTCCGGCATCTCCTTCTCTGAGATCCTGCCAGTCTGGGAGAGGGGAGCAGATGGACGGAAGGTCAGAGAAGGGAAGATAGGGAGCTAAACACGTGGCTCAAGGACTGGTGCCAGGAAAAAGGACACAATTTGTAGGAACTGGCAACAGTTCTGGGAGGCAAAGTTCTTTAAATTTGATGGACTGCATCTGACTAAAGAGGAGTCAGTGCATTGGGGCAGAAGTTTGACATCTTTGCAGAATATTTAAACTAGCAAATGGGAGAGAGGTAGCACCCCATACTCGAATGGGAAAAAACCCCTCCCCTCAGCTAGTGGTCAAACAGGAATTCAGCATGTTTGCCGTTCATTTGCATCACCAGGTAAGAAAAATGTTTGTCTCCCATATGACGCACAGGGTAATGCCAAACTTCACCCAACAACTAACACACCAAATCTGGCCAATGGAAAATCATGTACACAAATGCTCACAGCCTGGAAATAAGATCCCAGACCTGCAGACAATAATGTCAGAGGCTAAACTGGACATAGTAGCAATTAGTGAGACGTGGTTTACCAGTAACCACACTTGGGAGACTTCAGTACCTGGCTATGTATTGTTCAGAAGAGACCGAGGTGCAAAAGGGGGAGGAGTGGCCCTGTATGTTAATGAAAATATCAAAGCTACAGAAATTCAGAATACACATAAGGAGCCAGAAGAACTGTGGGTCACCCTGGAAACAGAAATGGGACAGCCAAAGAACTGGGGTTGTCTACAGGCCCCAGACCAGAGGGAGGACATAGACACATTACTGTTAGAAGATATACAAAACATGACAGCTAAAGGGAGGTTCTGATAATGGGAGACTTCAACATGCGGATACAGATTGGTCAATACCAGCAGGAACATCTGCCAGAACTAGACTCATAGTGGATTCCCTGCAGGGGGAGGGCCTCAAACAACTGGTACAGCAACCCACAAGAGACAGGGCTATCCTAGTTCTAGTACTGACTAACAAAGAAGGGATCACAGATCTCCAGGTAGAAGGTCACCTGGGGGCCAGTGACCATCACATGGTATGGTTCAATTTGGCTACTACATCTAAACCATCCCATTCCAAGGCAAAAATATGGGACTTCAGAGGAGCTGACTTTGATAAGATGGCCAACAGAGTTAAGCTAGCCCTGCCAAAAAGAAACACAGGTGAGGAGGTACAGGCAAATTGGGCAAGCATTAAGGATGCAATACTTAAAGCAATATCCCATTGTGTTAGACAGAAAAGGAAGTGCAAAAGAAGAAGAAAACCACTTTGGTTCTCAAATACAGTAGCAGAAAAGGTCAGAGCCAAAAGGCTGGCCTTCAGGAAATATAAGGGAACACAGCGGGATGAAGATAGGGAGGCATACCAAACTGCCCTAAGGGAAGCAGGTAAGGCAGTAAGGCAGGCAAAGTCCCAAACTGAGGAAACACTAGCACGAACAGTAAAAGAAGGTGACAAGACTTTCTATAGATACATTAGTGAAAGGAGAAAGTCCAGAGGGTATTGCTAAGCTTAATGGAGAAAAGGAGTATGTGAGGAGGAGGACCCTGTAAAGGCATCTATCCTAAATAGATACTTTGCTCAGTATTTACTGAAGAGAAGGTAGGGCAGGGCCCACAGCTCAGCATCATGGACACAGGGGGAGGAGGTGAGCACTACTCCCTTCACAAAAGAAAGGGTCCTACAAGAGCTTGCTAAGCTCAGGGTGGATAAGGCAATGGGACCTGATGGCATACATCCCAGGGTACTTAAGGAGCTAAAGGAGGAACTAGCAGAGCCATTAGCAGAATTGTTTAGTGAGTCTCTGAGCACAGGACAGGTCCCAGAAGACTGGAGAAGGGCTCATGTGATCCCGCTCCACAAGAGTGGTAGCAGGGAGGAGGCGGGGAACTACAGACCGGTCAGTCTTACCTCAGTAGTGGTCAAGATTATGGAGGCACTCCTTAAGGAAAGGATAGTGCAACACCTTGAATCCATAGGGGCACAGGATCCAAGACAGCATGGGTTTACAAAAGGAAGGTCCTGTCAAACTAATCTCATAGATTTCTTTGACTGGGTAACCAGAGTGGTGGACCAAGGGGGAGCAGTTGATGTCGCCTACCTTGACTTCAGCAAAGCTTTGACACTGTTCCACATAGAAGATTGATAAATAAGCTAGGTAGGCTGGGTGGGTCAGAAGTTGGTCAACTGGGTGGCAAACTGGTTGACAGGCAGAAAACAGAGAGTGGTGGTAAATGGTATACAGTCAGAAGAGATGCAAGTCACAAGTGGGTACCTCAGGATCAGTCCTGGGCCAGTCCTCTTCAACATCTTCATTAGTGACCTTGCAGATGGACTAGAGGGTAAAGCTTGTCTGTTTGCAGATAACACCAAGATCTGCAACAGTAGATGATCCAGATGGGGTGGGCAGAATGAGAAGAGATCTGGATAAACTAGCAGAATGGTCAGAAGAGTGGCAACTGGGATTTAATGCAAAGAAGTGCAAAATCATGCACATAGGGAGAAAACCTGAAGCCACCTATAGGCTGGGAGGGTTGCTAGCAGTCACAAAGGAAGAAAGAGACTTGGGCATCATCATCACTGATGACCTAAAATCATCAAGCAGACCTCTAAAGCAGTGGGTAAGGCTAGGGGGTGTTAGGGTGTAGTAGGGGGTATCACAAGTCGTGGGGGAGTAATAATCCCTCTGTACAAGACACTGGTTAGGCCCCATCTGGAGTACTCGTGCAGTATTGGTGCCACACCTTCACAAGGACATTAACTCAAATTGAGGCAGTCCAGAGAAAGGCAACCAAATGGTGCATGGACTGCATCAGAAGACATATGAGAACAGATTAACGAGCTCAATATGTATACCCTTGAGCAAAGGAGGAGAGGTGATATGATCGAGGCATTCAAACACCTTAAGGGCATAAACAAGGTGAAAGAGTCTAACATGTTTAAATATAAGAAAATAGCAGGACAAGAGGACACAGCATGAGATTAGAGGGAGGCAGATTAAGGGGAATGTGAGGAAATTCTTTTCACAGAAAGGGTGGTGGATGCATGGAATGGCTTACCACAAGAAGTGGTGGCTATGAATACAGTGCAGGGCTTCAAATAGGCATGGGATAGGCATAATGGAGCAATACAAATGACTATGAATAGATAGGCCACTGACAGAGCAAAGGCCGATGGCACATTTATAAGGTAGAAAAAGAAATGGGCAGACTGGATGGGCCTTGCGGTCCTTATCTGCCGTCAACTTCTATGTTTCTATGTTTCTATCATCAAGGCTTAAGACACTGAGTGGGACAGGACACTGAGTTTGGCAGAGGAGATGAACAGCATGAGTTGAGTTTTCTTTAAGTTCAGCTTGAACCCAATGAGCTGCCCACCATGGCTCACGGGGGGAGTAGATTTTAGCAAGGCTTTCAACACTGTGCCACACAGGAGGCTGATAAAGAAATTATGCAGCCTATGTGTGGGATCCGAAATGGTAAACTGAGTTAGAAATCGGTTATTGAACAGGAGGCAGAGGGTGGTAGTTAACAGCTCTCAATCTAATGATGGAAAAGTGACCAGTGGGGTGCCACATGGTTGAGTACTGCTAGGACTGGTCCTCTTCAATGTCTTCATAAGTGACATTGCATAAGAACTAAAAGGGAAGTTATGCATTTTTGCAGATGCTACTAAAATCTGCAATGGGGTGGACACTCTGGAGGGATTAGAGAGAATGGACAGGGATGTTAGGAAACTCAAGGAGTGGTCAAAAGCAAGGCAGCTCTGTTTCAATGCCAAAGAGTGCAAAATCATGCACCTAGGGCAGAGGAACCCAGAATATAGTATGTGAATTTATTGAATTTTTTACTCAAAAGAAGTGTGCATTAAGTTCGCACATAAGCGATACCATGTACATGCTAAAGAAATTTTCAGACTCTACTTGTCCACCAAGTACAGATGGCTTACAATTGATGTTGAATCCTTATATACTTCTAGTAAACATCAGGATGGCATCAGAGCTTGTAGGCACTTTTTGGCTAAAGATCTGTTGAGTGACATTATGCCTGTAAATTTGATATTAGAAGGGTAAGAATTTGTCTTAAACAATTAAATTGAATTTAATAATGACTTCTACCTTCAACAGAGTGGCACAGCTATGGGGGCTGCTATGGCTCTCTCTTATACCAATTTTTCTTTGGGCCTGTGAGAGGAGGAGCTTGTACTGAACACTACCTCTAACCCATTCTATAACAAAATTGCGAGGTGGCAGTTATATTGATGATGTGATTTATGTATGGACAGATACAGAACAGGAGGTTCAGGAGTTTATAAACTGACTAAGTGACAATAGTCTGAACCTAAGGTTTACGCATAGGCTGGATTCTGAGCAGACCGATTTCCTAGACACTACTTTGATGGCAGGTACTAATAAAATAATTATGACCAAAGGCTTTAGAAAACCCATTGTGACAAATTGTCTACTTCCAGTGAGCAGCTCCCACCCCAAAGTCTCTTGAAAATTCTATTTCTTAAAGTTATTTTTTTAAGGCTCAAACAGAACTAATCTGAAAATGAGACATTCCTAATGCAATCAGAAGAACTAAAAAAAAATAGATTTTTAGAGAGGGGTACAGTGCTGAGACTGTCGATGCAGCTTTTTAAGAGGGCAGAACAGATTGATCATAAGACCTCGATTAAACTGAGAAAAGCAGAGAACGTAAATAACAAAGTGTGTTTCATTATAGAGTACAATTATTTGGCTGGTGAAATTGGTAATGTGGCAACCAAGTATTGGCCAATTCTGCTAACTGATCCCACATCTGCTGCTTGTATGGGACTAAAAATACAGGTTACTCACCTGTAACAGGAGTTCTACGAATGGTATATGTTGTTCATCCACACTATCTGGCAGGTTCCTTGCCGCTTTAAATCTTGCCGGAAGGTCTTCAAGCTAGCTCCTCCCACCCACCCGGGTGGTAAAACTCTCGGCTCCGCCCCATGACGCCAGATCTGGCCCGCTGGAAGCTCAGGTTGTTGCGTCAAGTCGGGAGGTCGGTGGATTGTAGGGGATGAACAATATATACCATTCCTAGAACTCCTGTTACAGGTGAGTAACCTGTATTTCTAGGACATGGATATGTTGTTCATCCACATATCTGGCAGACTCTAGCAGTTCTCCGGGAGGAGAGCAAGCGCACACCCCTGTATACTTACTTGGGGAACAGAGATTGGAGAACCGAGGCCCCAAAACCAGCATCCCGGCGTGACTCAAGGTCGATGTGGTAGTGGGAAATAAAGGTGTGTGCTGACTTCCAGGTAGCAGCCCTGCAGATTTCCTGGATAGGGACATCCTGGAAGCAGCCACCGATGCAGCAGTATGTGCGGTAGAATGAGCTCTTATCCCTCTGGGAGGCTCCATGCCCGCCAACTCATAGCAGAGATTTATGCAGGTGACCCATCTGCCTATAAATCCCGCTTGCTGCAGGTCTGCCAGGTGCGGCTTCAGCGTAGGTGACGAACAGCTGGCGAACCTCTCCCCGAATTTCAGCCGTGCGCTCCTTATAATAAGCGAGCGCCCTTCTAGGGTCCAGAGTATGGAGCCTATATTCGGCCTCCGAGGTGTGATTGGGGTAGAACACCGGCAGAGTCAACACCTGATTAAGGTGAAACTCCGACACCACCTTCGGAAGGAATTTCGGGTGGGGGCGTAGGACAACCTTGTCCCTGTGGAAGACCAGGTAAGGAGACTCGATGCTAAGCACCTGGAGTTCTCCCATCCTTCTGGCTGACGTGATAGCCACCAAGAAGGCGGTCTTCCACGACAGGTGGGGGAGACCACACCTGTGCATTGGTTCGAATGGCTTGCCCATGAGCTTTGCCAGTACCAGCAGTAAATCCCACGGAGGTGGGGGTTCCCGCACTGGAGGGGAAATGTGATCAAGGCCTTTGAAAAAGCGCCCGACCACTTTTTCCTGCGCCACTGACTGCTGACCGGCCCGCGCCCGGTAAGCAGAAATGGCTGCCAGGTGCACCTTAAGGGTCGTCGACCTAAGCCCTTGACTAGATAGGGACCATAGATAGTCCAAAATGCTTGCCACAGGACACGAGAAAGGGTCCAACCCTTTTTCCCGACACCAAGTGGAGAACCTCTTCCATTTGAAGGCATAGCATTTTCTGGTCGACTCCTTACGGGACGCCTCAACAACGTTGAGGACCTCGTCGGAAAGACCCAAGGCCTGGAACTCTAGCCGCTCAGGAACCAGGCCGTGAGGTGCAGGGATTGAAGGTCCGGATGGAACACCTTCCCCTGATTGACTGAGATCAGGTCCAGGCGAGCTGGAAGCTGCCGCGGAGTCCTGGAGCTGAGACTGAGGAGATCTGGGTACCAGAACTGGCGAGGCCAGTCTGGGGCTATCAGAATCACCTGCGCCTTGTCCCTCCTCGCTTTCAGCAGGACCCTGTGAATCAGGGGAATGGGGGGAAGGTGTAAAAGAGGCCGGGGTCCACTGCCTCGAGAGGCATCCCCTGCAGCGAACCCTGCTGAGGCGGGCATGAAACAGACTCAGCCGTGTTCTCCCTGGCAAACAGATCCACCAGAGGTGTGCCCCAGCGGAGAACAGGTCCTGTACTATCTCCGGCAGGAGAGACCACTCGTGCGATGCAGCCCCTATCCGGCTCAGGGCATCGGCCAGGGTGTTGGAGGCTCCTGCCACATGGATGGCCAGGAGATCCGCCTCCAGACTGCGCACTAGTGACCAAATGCGGAGACAGCTTCCTTGCATAGGAGCATGGAGCGCGTCCCGCCCTGTCGGTTTAGATAGTACATAGTCGTGGTATTGTCCGTCTGGACCCGGACCACTTGACCCCCAGAGAACCGAGCAAAGGCGGTGAGAGCTAGGCGGACCGCACGGAGCTCCAGCAGGTTGATATGGCATCGGAATCCCGTGGGGACCAGAGGGCCGTGTGCTCAGTGTTCCCCAGATGGGCACCCCAACCCATCAAAGGCGTCGGTCGTTAGAGACCCGTCGGCCAGGCGAACAGGATACCCTCCTGCAGATGGGACGGGCAGGTCCACCACTGGAGGCGTTCCACATCTCCTGGGTCGTCCACAGCTGGCCCAGAGGATGTAACGCTGTGACCACTGGCGTCCAGACCCCACTGGAGGCGTATGTGCCAGCGTGCCCAATGGACTACGCTGGTACAGGCCGCCATAAGACCCAGGAGTCTGGGAAGTCCCGGCAGGGTGCGATTGCCCAACCAGAAATGATTGGGCAAAGGAGGTAAGAACCTCGGCCCTGTCCGCCGGGAGCCGTGCTCTGGCTCGAAGAGAGTCGAGCTCTGCCCGATGAAGGATATCACCTGCTTCGACTCGAGTTCCGACTTGGCCTCGTTGACCAGGAGGCCCAGTTGAGGAAACAACCGGAGGCCAGATTTCTGGACACGCTCCACCTCCAACCTGGAGGGGGCTGCTATCAGCCAATCGTCCAGGTAAGGGTACACCCGGACCCCTCGGCACAGCAGGAAAGCTGTCACCGCTGCAATGCATTTGGTGAAGACCCTGGGAGCTGAAGAAAGGCCGAAGGGCATGGCCTGGAACTCGAAGAGGGATCCCTCCGCTCTGAAGCGGAGGAATCTCTGATGAGACGGACGGATAGGGACGTGAAAGAACGCGTCCTGGAAGTCCAGAGAACAGAACCACACGCCGTGTTCCAGAGATGGTATTATCTGAGCCAGAGTGACCATTCTGAAGGTTCGAGACCTTAGGAACTTGTTCAGGTCGTGTAGGTCTAAGATGGGGCGCCAGCCCCCCGTCCGTTTCGGGACCAGGAAGTACCTGGACACGAACCCTGGTTCTGGTGGAGGGTCCTCTATCTCTTTTATCACCCCTTTCTGAAGGAGGAGGGCGATGTCGGCTCGGCGAGCCTGTAGAATTCTGGGGACCCTAAAGCCCCCCGCGGGGCGACGGCTCTGAAGGGTGGAGCCTGCTCGAATTCCAGAGGCAGGCCTCTTCTCACCACCTCCAAAACCCACCTGTCCGTGGTAACAGCGGACCAGGCGGAAAGGAAGTGTCAGAGCCGTCCCCCAACGGGGGGAACCAGGGACGAGGTGATGGGGATGGGGGTGACACCCCTCAGCCCGTCACTTAGCAGGCTTGGAGGAAGGACCAGCCTGGGGACCACCAGGGCCTTTTCCTCCTTTCTTCCTATTAGAGGAAGCTGATGGCTTGGGCTTGGAATACCAAGGTCTAGCCTGCTGGCCCTGACGCTGTTGTTGGGCCGGGCGTGCGGCAGGAGTAGAGGGATGAAAGGGCTTAGGCTGGGGCTTATGACCCTTGTCCCTCTGCGCGGACGAGACCGAATCCAAGGTGGCATTGGATTTTTCGATCCTCTGGAGGTGGCCTTCCACTCCAGGGCAGAGGTCTGTTCCCAGGAAAGGAACGTCCGCAAGCTTGTGCTGGGTATCCGAGGTAAAGGTGGATATTCGCAGCCACGCCCGCCGACGCATGGCCACAGCGGCCGCCACTGACCGGGCACATGAGTCTCCTATATCCAGAGCAGTCTGGAGCTGCTGCTTGGCTACTGCCCTGCCCTGATCCCGCACCTGCTTGACCGTAGTCTGCAGGTCAGCGGGAAGATGAGGGACAGCCTCATCCAGGGAACCCAACAGGGCATGGGAGAAATGTGCCATGAGGACGGCCGAACTGGCCTGGGAGAGCCGAGAAGAAGGCAGCATACACTTTCGCCCAGTAGTACAATTTCTTGGACTCTTTGTCGGGCTGTTTTTCCACGTCCCTGGCATTACCGGCACGCCGGAAAACACGGTCCGTGACCAGCCCTTCAGCCGAGGGGTGTTCAGAAAACCCGGACAGAGAGCCAGTAGGGACCGCATACTTCCTGGCCATCCTGGCCGAAGGCGCAGGACAGGAAGCCGGACGCTGCCAAAGTTCCAGGGCCGGCCCGACAATGGCTTCAGCCACTGGAAAGGCCTCCGTGGGAGAATCCCCTCAGTCCAGAATCTCGGTGAGGGGATATCTGGCCCATTTGGATACGGGTTCAAGCTTCATCCCAGTGGATTCTGAGATGAGCCTAAGAAGTCCCAGGAAGGACGAAGGGCTATCGTCCACTGACTGCCCCCCAGAGGACTCCAAGTCAAAATGCCTGGAGAACAGGAAGGAGCCATCCGACTCCGACGAGTTGTCGAATAGCTGCCTGGAGCCTGAGCCACCCTCCACTTGCCGAGGCTTGTCAGGTGTGAGAGTGACTGACAGCCTACGGGGAAGGCCCTGGGCCAACCGCGACTCTTTCGTCGGTGCCCCAGCTGTCGGCTGAGGTGGAGGCGGTTCCACCACAATTGGTGGGGCAGCTGGAATAGGTCGGACAACTGGCCTGGAAACAGGCTCCTCGACCACTACCTGGTCCGGTGGCAACCACTTAATGGCCGGGGAAGAGGCCTGAGCCGGCTTATTGGCCAGAAAAAATTGTTGCCACATGAGGTCCTCGTATTTTCCGCGTAGCTTACGCCGAAGCCTTCCCTCCTCGTCCGAGGAGGAAGAAGAGGAAGAGCGGCGACGCGCGCTTGCCGCGGTGCCGAGACCAGACCGTCTATGTCGACGGGAGCGGCTAGACCGCGAAGATGTCCGAGACCGAGACCGAGAATCTCGGCTAGGCCGAGGTCGGTGAGGCGGGGAGCCGAGGATCGGCAATCCCCTCGGTTCGGTCGGCAAAACCGACGGCTCCTGAGTCACAGGTACGGAAGAGCTGACGATATCCTCAGTCCTCACCGGGGGAACCGGGGAGGAGGATTCTCGGCTTCTCCAGCTGACAACCCGTCTAACGGTCGAGAAAATCTCGACCCGCGTCGGTGAGTCTCAGTCACCTGGCCTGAGCAGGGCACCGTGAAGCCAGTGGCGGCGAGGTCGACCCGAGAAGTCGATTGTCGGCGACAGGGAAGGATCTTTCCGCTCCCAAGAGCGTCGACGATGAGACTTACCCTTAGACTTCTTCGACCGATGAAACGGACTCGAAGAAGTAGGACCCTCGCCTTTAGTTGAGAGGGTCAAGCAAAGCTCCTTAAAGGAAGCTGAATATGAGGTCCCGAGCGATAGAGGGACAAAGGCGCAGAAGAGGAAGTCATGCCTGAGCCGCCTGTCTAAGGCGCACCAACCTTCTCTAGTTGTTCATGGATCCCGCAGCCGCTGAAACTGCCAGTCGGGCCTCTTTGGATTTGACCGAGGAAATCTTCTTGGGCGCCCCAGATGTAGCGGGCAGTCCCTCGAGGACATAGACCGAGGAAGGAGGAACACAGGTACATAAGCCCTGCAGGTCGTGCTCCTGGCCAAGGCAATAAGCATGCGTGGAGTGCGGGTCCGTCCGAGACATCTTCTGCCCACAGGGACATCTCCGAAATCCGGGAGTCGATTTGTCCATCGCAGCCGCGAAGGAAGAAGACCGAGGTAAAGTTATAAATTTTTTATTTATTTTTCTTTTTTTTAAACCGAAGGATTTTAGGCCCAAAACTTAATCGCAGAGTGTTAAGGAGGGAACCTGAGCTTCCAAGCGGTAAGGAAGATCTGGCGTCATGGGGCGGAGCTGAGAGTTTTACCACCCGGGTGGGTGGGAGGAGCTAGCTTGAAGACCTTCCGGCAAGATTTAAAGCGGCAAGGAACCTGCCAGATAGTGTGGATGAACAACATATCCATGTCCCTAGAACCTAGGGTTACTTGTAGCAGAGGCCTCAGTTTGAAAAACAAACTGGTTTCTTGTCAATTTTCATGTAAGGAACAGGTGAGGAATACCTGGTTAGCAATGAAACCTCCTTGAATGCACAACTGGGCAATTGCAATACCTGCAACATTTGTCAACAAGGAGCTACACCTCAGCCTCCTTTGTGTACCAGAAAGGCAGATATTAACCAGTTCATCATGTGCACCTCCAGCTTTATTGTGTATACCTTCTGGTGCAGCTGCATGAAATTGTATGTTGGATGCACAGTAATGCAGTTGAAGCTGAGAATACAAGAGCATGTGAGGGAAATAACTACAATTTGGAAAGCCCAGTAGCCAAACCTTTTTTGATGCATCATAATGGTGATCCCAGGGATCTTAGATTTATGGGACTTGAACAGGTTAGGATTGGGAGGAGAGGAGGTGACAGATTTAACTATAGCAATGGGAAAGCTACTGGATTTTTTTCTCTGCAGGCTTTACAGCAAGATGGTCTAAATCTCAGCTGTGATTTAAAACCGTATCTGTAGATGATTTCAGTAAAATTATAGCAATTTTGACCCTAAAAATAAAGAAGTAAATTCCCCCGTGAAAACAACCCCCTGCCCGTCTTCTGACCCTGATGAAAGGTTGTTTCAAACTGTACACTAATCATGTTTAAATAATTCTAACAACTATTGGGTCAATGCCTGGTGTTTGTTTTTAATTTTTTTCTTACGTAAACACATTTTTTTCTCACTGTTTCTACTTCGAGCATCCGCTGTGGATATAATGCGGCTTGAGTGGATTGCTCCAGACTGTGGTTTGAATTCTCCTTGCATTTGTCTATTATTTGACTTTGTGCAATAGGCATATGTGGACTCAAATTATGACTGGAAAAATGTTCTCGAGATGTGTCAGTTTGGTCAATCTGTTTTAGCTCACTTAAGTATGTACTTTTGCTTTCATTAACTTTCTTTTTGTAAATTTTAACAGCATATTTTTTGTCATGTGTAACCAGGTCACTGTGCATGCAGTGGTTACAACCCCTGCCTTGTGGGCTCTCTGTTTTGATTTGATGGGGGGGGGGGGTCTTTCCAAATAAAAGTTATTGCAGTGCCTCCACCCAGAATTAAAATATAGTGGGCCAGATGTCTGCCTGGTACAACCCCCTGGAATGCTGTACTTACCCACCTCCCCTTGCAGTTACCTCACACATGGAACACTGTGGATAAATGCAGTTCTTAACTAGGCTTGCAATTAATGGCTGTAGCTCATAATATGCTCATGTACCAAGATATGCTGATGAGACATATTTCAACAAGAATAAACAATTTATTAAACCAGGGTACGGGGAATGAGGGATGCAGAGATAAATAGCTGTTTGAAATACTTGATGTAACGATAAAAACATAAACAACAAAGATAACAGTGCCCAACTCCCAAACAGCAACACATCTGTACAAAAGCCCAGCTCCCCACCAGTACCAGTGTTCCCCAACATCCTGACTGGGTATCCAGATGGTGTACAGTGCAGGCCCGACGAGGTGCAGCTGGGTGGCTGGCATTGTGCACGTATAGATAAAACCATAACATGTTGGCAAACTATTTACAATCCCCAGATAACAGCAAAACTCCGACTTTACTCATGGTCCTGTCGATAACAGTCAAGATGGCTTTCAAGAGGAAAGATGAACCTTGCTCTGTCTACAGCGTTCAAGATCTCTTGCAGCTTTTTAAGGGCTCTTTGCAGAAATGCAGGTCTATCTGGCTGGATTGCAGTTCTGGACTCTCCAGCAGCTCTCTGGGATGTCTCGCAGCTCTCTAGAGTGGACTAGTTTTAAGGACAGGGGCCATACATCCCACCACCCATCCAGGTATCCAGCCTTCAGGGTGGTGTGATAGGCAGTGCCTGGCTGTGACACTACCTGCCCAATGCCTCTGACTGTACACTGTCTGGTTACCTTCTCCTGGTGCTCTGAAACACAGGCAGTAAAGGGCTTCAGTCACATTGCAGGCTTGCAGCTGTT
Source organism: Neoceratodus forsteri (assembly GCA_016271365.2). Classification (NCBI taxonomy): domain Eukaryota; kingdom Metazoa; phylum Chordata; order Ceratodontiformes; family Ceratodontidae; genus Neoceratodus; species Neoceratodus forsteri. Next base: position 1,432,361,618 of record CM057459.1, read on the forward strand.
GTGAAACAGTTCAACTCAAACAATACAGTTCTGAATATCTTACCAGGTTGTGAGTAGGAATCAGTCTCTCAGATCCCAAGCTCTTTAATGCTCAGGTTTTGGAATCACAAAACGGTTTTCACCTTCTCACTGGCTTTCCAGATATTGGAAACTAGTCAGGTTTTCCCTGGGCTGTTGGCTGTGAAAACCCCAGACAGGCCTCCAAACTTTCCTCAGAGTGCACAGCAGACCCTCTTCTCACTCTGGAAGCTCCTAGACAACTGCTCACAGCTGGATATGCCCCCACCCCCAAGGTCTCAGAGGATCAGACCAGTGTCCCATTTCATCAATCAGGCTGTCAATACATCTAATCAATATGTAGAATGTTCAGGCCGGCCCGTTGGCACAGCAATAGAGCTGCCGCTTGGGACGCCAGTGACCTGGGTTCGGTAGTGAGCCTGGGTTGCTGGAGGGCTGGCCTGGGGAGAAGGATCAAGTGCCAGATGGGCTGTTCTCCTTCTCTGGGCAGGGTGGACTGCAGGATCCTGCTGCAATATCACCAACTAGGAGACCCCAGTGGGGATGCAGTCAGGGAGTAGCAGAAGGGGCGTGGAAGACGTTAGCCAAGGGTCGGAGCGAAGGCACGTCTCAGCATACCTTTGTCTCCTTGACCCTCCTTGCATGCCGACATCTGTGGGATGGAACCAGTATAGCAGGAAAAATACTATGCTGGCTCCTGGAGATGGGCCTCAGCACCACTGACCAGGAGGTTTGGAGGAGCTCTGGATCTGTGTCCGCTTCAGCTCAGGTAAGGGGGAGGGCTAGGGGGACCCTCCTCCCCCCACCTGGGGGGTAATCCAGCAGCTTAAGGGTTAGTAGGGGCAGAGGCAGGTAGGGGAGCAATATCCTTGACCTCTGGTCAGTAGGGCGCGATTGAGGACCCTGATTATAGGCGCAAACGTGGTTGGAGAGGAGGCATAAATACAGAGGAAAAAAAAATAAATATATACATATGCAGAATGTTCATTTGACACTTGATTGGCTGAGGGAAAAGGCGTCAATGCATAGTTCTAACCTTTTCCCAAAATTCCCCCTTTCACAGTCTTTTGGGTTCCAGGGTTTCTCATTGGCTGTAGAACAGGTCAAAGGCAACAAAGATGGCTACTATATATTCTGGCAGTCCAGTTTAAATTAGCAGTCCCAACTTTAACTGTAGATTGCAGACAAACCGTAAAGCATTAACATTAAGTACCCCCACAGTTTGGTAGCTGTTCATTTGCTCTACTGACCAGTGGCAGAATGGGGCATGGCAAAGTCTCCCCTGCCTGTCGTTAGCGCTGTAGCGCTGTCCCCCTAGGTGACAGGCAGAGCATACACACACAGTGCAGCCTTTGCTAAAGCACTTTTTCAGTGTTCACTTTCTTTTCTCCCCGCAGTATGTCTCTGAACCCCCACTTATGTCTTTTGGGACCCCAGACGTTGAAACACACAAACAGAACATTCACTGAGCTGCCTGGGAGGCTTTAATACCAAGCACTGCAGCACTAACAAGATAGTGTGAGCAGAACCACCAGCTTGCTCATTCGAGCAGGAGCCAACTCGAACATGCGGATGCAGAGCTGCGCAGCACTCTACTGCTTGCCCGGCACTACTGCACTGTACTGCTGAGCTAGCATTTTCAAACTTGAACACACAACTGATCCGCTCCCTCCTGCAAAAAAGGCACACAGGGGCCAGAAGGGGCACCACTGGACTGGGACTGATGGGACCAGAGAGCTAGGAGGCAGACCAGGTAAGCCCCACCTGTGGTGGTGAGGGCGGTGTTATGAGTGTATTTCTGTATTTATACAAGAACCTTACCAGCCAGTACTTAACTTTGACGCCTTAGGTGTCTTAAATTTGATGATTTTTTTTTTTATTTTAGTCTTTGGTAACTGGGTAAGGCCCACTAGGCACAAGTGCCTGTTTTCAGGGGCAACCTGGGAACACTGGGTTGTTAAGTGGCTTGCTCAGAGTCACACAGTATGCAAGTGGAGGTTGTGAGACTCAAATCCAGGTCTGGTCTGCTGGATGTTCCAAGCTCATTCACAGCTCGCTATTCTAACCTCTAGGCTATACTGCCAGCCCACATGTATGATTATGACATCACTGATTGAGTATATAAGGGTGGGATTTGTCTCAGGTAGCCACCCCCTGACAAAGCTCCAATTCAGTGAAGCACTGGGTCACCTGGGTAATGGTCTCAGGCTGGGTCATTGTTGTGAAGTGTGCTTTACCTGTATCTGCATTTGGTGATGGGAATTTTATAAGAAACTGCACAAGCATCATGACCTGAGCATGGCTCCTTTATTTGCTTTCTTTAGTGCACTCTTCTGTTTTGGACTTGGGAGTGCTGGTCGACCTGTTTGTCCTAGGCCTGTCATCACTTCATGTGGTCAGCCAGCAGTGGTGCACTTCAACTCCCACTGCTACTGCCTAGTTACAGGCTCCCTGAAATCCTCCACCACCACAAGTTTCTTGTTTATCCCTGTTTGGGGGGGCCTGCTGCCACCTGGAAGAAGCTCTTTGTACAATGTGGGTGTCGGTCAGGGGGTAGGTACAGTGTGCTGAGCGGTCAGGTGGCATGGGGGGACTCACAGTAGGCTGTCATCTTGTGCTGCCAGGACGGACCATTTTCCCATTTCTTCCTTTCTCCCCCCCTCCATGTCATGGCTGCATGTCAAAGCATCCTGGGAAGGACACATGGCAGCGCGTGGTCACTCATGCCACCAAGTGCGCACGAGCCTCTTAAGGAGTAGTGCAGGCTATGCCCTCCCTCCTGGGGAGGAGAGCATCCACACAGATGTTCTTTGCTCTACCTGCCAGTCTTTTTGCTCCAGTCACCCCAGGTGCAGGTCGCACACCCAGGTTGCCAGCATGTTGAAAAGACACCTTACTGCTCACCGCCAAGGAGCCAACCTCAGTCTCTCTCAGTGGCGGTCCAGGTGGGGTTTCAGCATGTGGTATCAGGCCTCAGCTACTGCAGACAGTGTCACATACTCTAACATTACCTCCAATGCTGTACAAGGACTCTTCAGGCTTCAGCAGTCAGTTGCCTCCTTTCCTCTTCTGAGGCAGTTCTTAGCTTCAAATTCAGGCAGCATTCAGCATGCAAATACTTTTCTTTCTGGATGCAGAATTTCTGCTTCACACGTTTCTTTCTCTGGTGGAAGCTCAGTCTGTATTTTATCAGTAATGTCAATCAGGTCGCTCTCACCCTTGCAGCTGACTCTCTCCCAGCTGGTAGACAAGCTGTTAGTTTCCCTTCTCTTCTTCTCCCCTGGCTGTACAAGTCAGTGATTTACCTCCTGTCCCTGGTTATGCAAACCTAAATAGGACCCAGATGTGGTGGCTCCAGGCAGCAACTGTGCCTAAACTATTATCTTGGTCAGTGCCAGGCATGGACTGACTTACTGCTGGAATAGTGCTGGAATAGCTTCTATTCTCTGGAGGGAATTTAGCTCTCAGTTGGCCCACTGAGCTGTCAATCACACTGGCCTGGGACGGAGGTCGCTTGCACCAAAACTCACACCAGTACATCTGTGTCTCATGAGCTCCAGCAGGCATTCCTTTCAGCTCTGCAGCCTGATTAGCAGATGGCACCATCCTTGACCCCTGCTGTTGTGGAGATGAAGACAGGGTGCAGCAAGATGGTGGCAGCCTGTGGTGGCTGGGGGAACTGGTCCAGAATGTCTTAATTTTGTAGGGTCCTGCCCTAAAAACAATTCCTGGTGCCCTGGTTGTCGTCTACACAGGTCGTATAGTCATCCAGTGAAGTTGGGACATCAGTCAGAGAATCCCCCAGTCCATCAGCAATGCGAGCACTCCTGACTATCAGTGGCACCGGGTAGCACCTTTGATGTGTAGCAGGGGCCACATGCAAGTTGGTGCATAGTGCACCAAAGTATCCACCTCTTCACTCCTACTCCTCACTGCATAACCCCTCAGGGGACTGGAAAACAGTGCTACTGCCCGTTGAAGGGGCATGAATGGATGAAAGCCCAGGTAATCCCCCATCTATTGGGGGTTACACTCTCCCACCCCTGAGTATTTAACTTGTGCATCATGTCTAGATCAGAGATGTCCAAAGTCAAACATATTCACAGTGTCCTCTACCTAGACCGATAATTCCTAGCTAGCGTATAGCAACAATAATAAAACAGTCTTTTTTGTTAGTACTTTTTCTGGAGCCGGCTGTCATCTGGAGGGAGCCCCCAGACCCATCCCCAAGCGTCCACCATCTGGTGCTGACCCATACTCCCAGGGCTTGCTTCCCCTGGCAGGGCTGGCGGGGTTTCACAACCCCCACTGGAGACTGGATTCAGTGGGCCAGCACCATGGCTGGCTGGGAGTGGAGCCTGTGAGGTGCCCTTCACTATTGTGCTGCGGCATCTTTTTTCCTGGTTTCACCCCAGGAGTCGAGGCGTGCAATGACGCCAGCAGAGAGGAGCATGCTTGTGTCCACATGTGCTCCCTCCAAGCTTCTGCCCCAACTCCTCCCTCTTCTGCAGTGCACAGCCCTGTCCCTCAGCCTCCGCAAGGGAGCAGGTAAGCACCGTCCACTGAGGACCCCGCCCCCGGAGAAGGAGAGCAGTCCGTCGGACGCTCAATCCTGCTCCTTCCCTGCCGACCCACGGCGGCCCATGCTTGTTCCTGAACATGGGTCGCCAGTGTAGTACGAGGTAAGGCATTCAGCACCTCAGCGCCACCGAGACAGCCATAAAACAGTCTTTTTAGACATATACTGTAACTCTGTCTAAGAGATATTAACAAACAGCATATAGACATGCTGTCTAGGCATGTTATTTGTTTGTTTGTTTGTTCATTTGTTTTTATTTTATTAACTGGGTAAGGAAACTAGAACAAGTCCTTTTTCAGGTCCGACCCGACACACTGAAGAACAACATTTCAACAATTACAACCATACAGTTAAGTACAAGTACAAAAACAAATACTAGAAACAATTACAGACAGCTTCCTGTAAAAACATTTAAGCTTTGATGTAAAACTTTGAAGGGAGGAGGCACATCTCAGTCCTTCAGGCAGATTATTCAAAAGAGGGGGAGCAGCAGAAGAAAAAGATTGACAACCAGCCTTAGTTTTATATGGTAGGTTTTGCAAAACAGTTCCCTTGCATGACATGAGATTCTGGGAAGAATTCCAAACTGAGATCAGGTCACTCAAGGAATATGAGTCAATAGAAAATGATGATTTAAAAATTAAACAACAATGTGAAGAAGACAGCAGAAGAAGGCCATTTGGTCTATCAAGTCTGCTCGTACTGCAGGGTCCATAACTTGAGCTAATGTTCCTGCCCTCCCTCCCCACTCCTCCCATCCTCCCTACCCATGACCCTTACCCTCCCCCATGCCTGTCCCAGCCTCTCTTAAAGCTTCCCACTGTCTTCAATGAGATTACCTCTTCTAGCAGTGCATTCAAAGTGTCCGCCACCCTCTCTGTGAAGAAATGCTTCCTGACCTCCCTCCTAAACCTCCCACCCTCCAGTTTAAGATTGTGCCCCCTCGTGTTATGGTTGCCACTCAGCTTAAAGAGACTCTCCTTATCAATCTTATTTATCCCTTTCAAGTACTTGAAAGTCCCACTCATGTCCCCTATCTCTCTCTCCTATCTTCCAGGGAGTACATGTTCAGTGCCCTCAACCTCTCCTCATATGCCTTATCCTGCTGACTGACTTAACATTTTTGTAGCCCTCCTCTGGACCTTCTCCAGCAGATTAATGCCCTTTATGAGGTGCGGCACCAGTACTGAATTCCATACTCTAGATGTGACCTTACAAGAGACCTGTACAAGGGCAGTATAACCTCCTCTCTCCTACTACTGATCCCCCTAGATATGCATCCCAGCATCTTGTTTGCCTTTGCTGCTGCTTTCTTGCACTCCGTGGAGTGCTTCAGGTCACTAGTGATCATCACTCCCAGATCCTTCTCCTCCTCTGATGCATACACTCGGACTCCATCCAGGTAATACTCTGCCCTAGGATTCTTGGCTCCAATATGCATAACTTTGCATCTCTTGGCATTGAAGCCAAGCTGCCATATCCTGGACCACCTCCCTAGCTTTTCCAGATCTTCCTGTAGGTCCTGTATCCCCTGAGCTGTGTCCATTCTTCCACAGAGTTTGGTGTCATCCATGAATAGGCACATTTTGCCCTTAATACCATCTCCAGTGTCATTGATGAAGACATTGAACAACACCAGCCCCAGCACCGAGCCCTGCGGGATTCCACTGGTTACCTGTCTGGTGCCAGATAACTCTCCCCCACAGCCATCCTCTGAGTTCTGTCCTTCAGCCAGTCTTCCACCCTTCTGGCCATCTTTTCCCCAACCCCAAGGTCCATCAGCTTCCTGATCAACCTTTTGTGGGGCACAGAGTCAAAGGCCTTGCTGAACTCAAGATAGAGGATGTCTACCGCTTGGCCCCTGTCTACTGTCTTGGAGACAAAGTCAAAGAAGTCAATCAGATTTGTTTGGCACAATCTCCCGCCCATGTACCCATGCTGCTTCACATCCCGGAGACCATGCTCCTCTAGATATTTTACCAATCTCTCCTTTAGTATGGTCTCCATGAGCTTGCCCACAATGGAGGTCAGACTGACTGGTCTGTAATTCCCATGGTCATCCTTGGGACTGCTTTTGTGAAATGGCACTACATGTGCTATTCTCCAGTCCTGCGGTACTATGCCTGTCTCTAGTGAACTATTAAATAGGTCTGCCAGTGGCCCTGCCAGCTCCTCAGCCAGTTCCTTTATTACCCTTGGATGTACTCCATCTGGGCCTGGTGATTTGTCCACCTTCAATGCCAGCAGCCCTTCCCTCACTCTATCCTCCTCTATCACTACATCTGTGTTCCCCTCCCCCTGCTCCTCTTTTCCCTCCTGAAGGCATTGGTCCATCCTTCTCCCTGGTGAAGATGGAACAGAAATATTCACTTAATATCTCTGATTTTCTCCCATTATCCTTCATCCACTCCACCCCTTTCCTAAGCCTAACAATCCCTTCCTTGTTGTCCCTTTTCTCACTTATATAGCGAAAGAAAGCCTTCTCCCTTTTTTTAATTCCTTTAGCTATCTGCAGCTCCTTCTGTGCCTTTTCTTACCTGACTTTCTTATTTGCCTCACTAACCAACCTAGGTAATTTTCCCTATCCACCTCTCTCTCTCTCTCTCTCTCTCTCTCTCTCTCTATCTCTCTTGGTCTTCCTGAATTTTCTATAGGCCAACCTCTTTTCCCTTACTGCCTGGGCAACCCCAGAATGGAACCAGCTGGGCACTTTGGCCCTTGTGTTCTTCCTCCTGTGCCTAATGCACTCATCTGCGGCAACCAGTATTCCTTCATTAATGATGGACCACCTTCGTTCCACCCCCATATCTGCTCTGATGCCTGCCAGATGGCTCCTTAGCACTTCGCCCATTTTTCTGAAGTCCGCCCTCCTGAAATCCAAGATTTTGGTCTTAGTCGGGATGCTTTCCCTGCCCATATACAACTGGAACCACACTGTACAATGGTCACTTCCACCCAGAGGCTCCCTGACCATTATTTGCTGTACATGCTCCCCATTTGTGAGCACCAGATGAAGAATTACCTCAGCCCTTGTTGGTTCAGTGACGACTTGAGTCAGGAACTCACTCTGCAGTCCTTCCAGGATCACCTGACTACTAGCACATGTTGTGGATGGTATGCTCTAGTCCACCTTGGGCAGGTTGAAGCCCCCCACAATTACCACCTCTCCTTTCCCTGCAGCTTCTGATATTTGTGAGCTCGTTACCCTGACCCTCTCCTCATCCTGATTGGGTGGTCTGTAAACCACCCCCAACCGCACCTTTCTCCCTCCATTGGATCTTACCTGAACCCATAATGCCTCCATCTCCTCTTCCTCCAACTCCTCCCTCGTGCAAGTCATTCTCTCCCTGTTATAAACTGCCACCCTTCCCCCCTTCCCAACTACCTTGTCCCTCCTGTACAGTTTATATCCAGGGATCACAAGGTCCCAGTCATGGTGTGATGTTGCCTAAGTCTCAGTTACTTCAGCTATGTCCACCCTCCTGTCTGCTAATAGTACCTACAGGTCTTCCATCTTGTTTCCAAGACTCTGTGCATTCAGAGACACCACCCTCCACTTAGAATCTGACCCTACTTCTCTTCCCTCTATTCTTCTGTTCACATTTATCCCCTCTATGTGCACCCTTCCATGTCCCCTTGTTATGTGTTCCTCACCCCTCCACTCTTTGCTAACTGTGTTCTTGCCCCTTCCACTTCCTCCCTCCAGACCTCTTCTATCACTGTGGGGAGGAGGTTCACTGACCTCCTCCTCTCAGAGTTTGTGGGCCTGCATGCCCACTGTCCCCCCCTCAGTAGTTTAAATTAAGTGTAGTGGTTATGTATTCCCCCAGTTTGTCCCCAAGTACCCTCAAACCCTCCCTACTGAGGTGTAGCCTGTCTGGTGAAAAAAGTGCTTTGTTTGATCAGGTCTCCTCCCAGTCCCCAATACAGAGGAACATCTCCTCCCTGCACCATTTCCTCAGCCAGTCATTGAAATCCTCTGTTCTTCTTTTCCTGGCTGTACTGGCCCTTGGTACTGGTATCACCTCTGAGAAGGCCAACTTCCTTCCTCCCTGCAGATCTTCCCTAACTCCCTGAACCTACTTTGCACTACCTCCACCTTCTCCCCAGCTAGATCGTTGGTTCCCAAATGTATAACGAAATTTGGTTTTCCTCCAACCTCCCTTACTATTTCCCTTATTCTTGGACCTACCTTCCTAGCTGTCATCCCTGGCATACAAACCATCCTCCTGCTTGAATTTGGGTCCCCTTTCCTTCCCCAGTGAATACCCCTAATTATGGAGTCCTCTATGATTGCCACCCTTCCATCCCCTGCATCCATGCTTCCCATCCTTCCTTTCTTACCTTCGATACTAGCTGCTTCCCCATCTAACTGCTCCCTCTGCACCCTGGTGAACGTATCTCCCCAACCATATTTTATCCCCTTAACTGTTTTTCCATCTCCCAATCTGCCCCTCCCCTTCTGACTGTCTGTATCTGCTTTCAGTTTTCCCTCCCCCTTCCTTTACTTTACTCTTCCTCCCTCCTTCCTCAACCCTATTTTGCCTGCCTCCTCGCCCTGTCCACCCTAATTAGTTCCCTCCCCCCTCCCCTGTACTCCTACTCTCAACCCTTGCTCAACCTGACCTCCTACCTCATCTCCTGCTGCCCCCTCCCTCCTTCCAGACAGTGGTGTAAATCTATTCAATAAAGGCACACCTTTAGAATTTCCCACCCCTGATGCTACACTCACATTCCCACCCCTTCTGCTTACCACTTGCCATTCCTCCACCCCAGGATCTCTATTTCTCTGAGGAAGAGATACTCCTGCATACTGAGTGCTCCTCCCCCACTCCCATCCCCTGCCTGATGCCCTCACTTCCCTGGGCATCACCCCTCTGCCTTTCCCTCCACTGCTCTGCTCCTCTGACTTCCCACACTATCCTCCCCAGTTCCCATCTGAGCAGTCTTATTTCAGCCCTTAGCTGCTCCAGGCTCTTACACACAGGACATCCCCCTTTACTCCACATCACCCCCAGAAAGACTGCAGCCCCACAGCTATTGCAGTTTACCACTCTGCTGTTTCCCATATATGTACCTATTCCCCACTCCTCCAATCCCAGTTTCCCTTCCTAACTCAGTTGTACATAATTACTAGCAGGCACAAAAAACATGGACAGAATCCTACATTTGCGTGGCTGTCTGGCACCTTTCAGCGTTGTAAATACTCCAGTGTACCCACTGGAAAAGGTGCCAGCAACCACTTAGCCGCATGAGGAACTCCATGTCAAATCCCTCTGTTCGTCACAAACACACCACTGCCAAGCACACGGATGGATGGCGAGATTACCTAGTTGTTAAGCCGACATCCGATACTCTGTCACTAACCTCAAAATGTCAAAAAAAGTGCTGCATCATTCCAGAAAAGCGACGCACCCAAAAGCAAAAAGAACAGAAAATGCAGTTTTCTCTCGACTGCAAATAAGCTGAAAATATTCGTAACAGTAGCGGTTACAATCAGCGATCCTCCGGCACATACGCAGACCTTGCAAAAAAATCCAAGCAGTCAGTCTGCAGTAAAAAACAAACAAGCAGCAACTTTGAAAACGAACGGACGTTTTAAATATTTTTTTTTGTTCAGAAACAAACAGGGCCTTTGTATAATCGCAATGTTCCCCTCCAGGGTGTGGGTATACTGGAGGATTTACCACTTCTGGCGTGGTTAATTCCCTCGGCTGCGCCTCGGGACCGAACCACACCAGCTGTGGTAAATCCTCCAGTATACTCACACCCTGGAGGGTTATATTTTGTAACTATAACATTCAAAAATAAATACATTTCTATCTCACTTTACTATCAAAAGGTAACAACAATCATACTATTCTACCTTCTGCTAATACAGATTCTATCTCAGAACCAGAACACAATGCAAAAACATCTGCTACTTAGCAACAACAAACAGGTGACAACATACCAACCCGATGTAGCTTTTTTTTTAAAACAGAGAGAAAAAAAATGTAATCTTTTAAACCTGCAGAAATTAGCAGACCCAAAAGCACCTTGAACTACAAGAAAGAACACAGTACCACACTACTGATAGGCTGCCACAGTAATTAAACAGCTCAAAAAGACTGGAGAAAGAAGAAAAAATCAGAAATAGCACAAAAAAATATAATGTACTGTAAAATATTAGGCAATGGATATACTCAGTTGTTTAACAGAGAACATAAAGTAGCAACCAACACAGACAAAATACTGTAACAGGAAATTTTTGCAGCTGTTCCTCCCAAGTTCTGTCCCGTAATTTTTTTTTTTTTTTATGTTGTGCTGCAGGAGCTGGAGTGGCCTTGTAGAGGGAACACAGCTAAGTTCCCAGCACGAGACAACAACAAGCAGAGTATTTTATTTTACATCGGAAGGCTCACGACTGTGAGGCTGGAACTCAGGGGAAGAAGGATTTGAGGGAGAGCAGTTGAGAGGGGACAAGTGGCGGTTGGGAGAGTGCGGGGTAACTGATGAGGGGAGAGGATGCGGTAGGTCTGGGGGACTAGGAAAAAGACTTACCTGCAGTTGAAGCTGTCCCTCCAGGCTTGCTTGCATGCCTGCTCCTCCTCCAGCCGCTGAAGACTTTAGAAGAGTTCCGGTTCGGTCCACGGTGCCATCGGAGCACTAGAAAAAAGAAAATAGCCATTTACGCAGTTTTAGCTGGTGAGCCCCGTCATTTATTGTTTTGACCCCGAGTTATTTAAAGTTAATTTAGGTCCCACATCAGTGGCACAGAAGACCGCATCGCGACCGTTTTGCATTTGGCCTTCAAGGCCCCTGTCATCCCTCACATTGCCTGCAACACTCCCTCCCACTGCCAGACATAAATCCCACCTCCCGCCTCCCCACCAGAAGCTCAACGGAGTGGTGAGTCGGAGGCAGCATTAGCTCCGTGCTGTCCGCCCTTCAGATAAGAACTGTTTTGTTTTAAAAATAAATTGTTTAGCGCACAAGGCGCTTGGAGAAGCAGTTGAGTGCCACGGGAGGGTCGGGGAGTAAGGACCCTGCAAATTTAATTCTTCAGGAGGGGCAGGGAAGGTTGCGACACCCACGGGAAGGGGCCAGTAAAGGTAGGCCATAGATAAGGTCTATGTTTATGTATGAAGGAGGCGGGTAAGACTAGGCTCAGTGAAAATGAGGGACAGCAGGCTCTCTGAGCCCAAGATTTAAAGGGGCCCTGCCACAGAATTGAAAGGGAAACACTCATCCCAGCAGTCAAGAGGGCATCAGACCCAGTTTAAGAAGGGCACCAGGCCCACAGTAGTAAGTGGGGCACAAGGCCCAGCAGGATAAGGGGCAGCTAGGCCCATAGTAAAGAGGAAATCAGGCCCAGTAATAAGAAGGGCACCAGGCCCACAGTAGTAAATAGGGCATGAGGCCCAGTAGAGAAAAGGGGCAGCCAGACCCGTGGTAAATAGGGCATGAGGCCCAGTAGAGTAAAGGGGTAGCCAGGCCCGAAGTAAATAGGGCATAAGGCCAAGCACAGTAAAGGGGTAGCCAGGCCCGTAGTAAGTAGGGCATGAGGCCCAGTAGAGTAAAGGGGCAGCCAGGCCCATAGTAAATACGGCATGAGGCCCAGCAGAGTAAAGGGGTAGCAAGGCCCGTAGTAAATAGGACATGAGGCCCAGCAGAGTAAAGGGGTAGCCAGGCCCGTAGTAAATAGGGCATGAGGTCCAGCAGAGTAAGGGGCAGCCAGGCCCATAGTAAATAGGGCATGAGGCCCAGCAGAGTAAAGGGGTAGCCAGGCCCATAATAAGTAGGGCATGAGGCCCAGTAGAGTAAAGGGGTAGCCAGGCCCGTAGTAAGTGGGGCGTGATGCCCAGCAGAGGAAAGGGCATCAGGCCCATGGTAATTAGGGTACCAGGCCCTACAGTGATAAAACAAGGACACACTTAGGTGCACAGGTATTTGGAGGGGCCCAGTCCAGGAAAAGGCCACTGATATGTTAAGGGGCAAGTTTAGGCCCATGGCTAGCCATTTAGTCTCCACAGGTGTTAGGGGGACCCAGTAGTGTTAGTCACCCCATAGTGACATAGGAGCCTAGCTGGCCATGTAAGCCCTTTCATGTTAAGGGGGGCCTCATCTTTTGTGTAGCTTTCCAGATAATCTATTTCCCCATCTTAGCATTTCCACAGTAACAGGTAGAACACCATTTAGCCAGACAGGACCCCAAAAGAGTCAGGTCCACCAGTGTTAGGGTTCAATCAAGGAAGGTATTGCCTGTATATTTACTGTGGTCTGAACTTTGGAACTGATCTATGAGTCACTGAGACAAGAAATAAGACTGTATTGGCATGGCTATTACTACTTCTAACAATGGAACTGCTGAAAGCCCAGAGATGCAACATCAGAAATTCAGGGTTGGAGAACTGTGATATAGTTCCAAGGCCAGAGGTCTGAGGGTCAAGTGTCAGGACACTGGTGGTCCAGTGCCAGAGGTTCAGGGGCCCAAGGTCTTAAGTTCAGAGGTTCATAGCCGGACTGTCAGGGGGTCCAGAGGTCCATTGCCGGAGGTCAAGACCTGAAGGTCCAGAGGTCCAGTGCTAGAAATCCAGAGGTACAGAGGTATAGGCCAGAGGTCCAGAGGTCCATACCCACAGGACTAGTGTCCCAACACTTTAGACTCCGTGGCCCTAGGCTGAGGGATTATTACAGAAATCCAGAATCTTGATGTCAGGGACAAGTTGAGGTCATCTAGGGTGACAGAAGAGGGCTGGCACCATAGTAGTTTGCCAAAAGACAGACAAGGAGTCATGCCGGGGACAAGTTGCGGTCATCAAGGGTGACCAAAAGAGGGTCGATGCTGTTGCAGTTGCCCCATCAAATACAGTCTTGTCGCTTGGGACAAGAATTTGGCAAGCCCAGTGTTTTGGGATGTGCTGCTCCTCCCAGCTGTCGACTCTAAGACTTCTGTATCTTGTTGAAATCCCCCCCCCATTAGAATCTTATATCTTGTGTTACCTTTCTCTTCCTGTAGAGTATAGGTTCCACCCCCACTATCCCTTATGTTTGTTATTGTTCTAATAAGAATTCAGTGAACTATTGTGCAACTGACTCTCTGGTGTCCATCTCTTTCTGTTGATCACCCAGTGGTACCCACATAGGGGAATAGAGCCTCCCCTTCATTCCAGCTCTCTCTAAACCTTTCAGTTGCCAGTGCCGGTTGGCCTGTGGTTAAATTCAGGTCAGTCACCTGGCCGTTGGGCCAAACAACACAACGAGGCCCTCAACCTACTCCCTGGCTAATCGGCTTTCAATTTCCAGGCGGGGCCAGTTACAATACCTACAAATGGAACTTAGATTCTCAATATCAGACACCACCAAAGGCACATACATAATAGGAATTAGTAAATCTGGAACTAGGGTATAGCCAACCAAGACAGGAATATAATGAACAGTAATGAGTTGGTATAGGAGCATTCAAAACAAATCTACAATTACTATTGAACACAGTTTTTAAGGTATTAGTCTCTCTAATGGACAACTTAAAATATAAACCCCACATATAATCTAAGTGTGGCGACAAAACTCCCACAGCAATGGCACAACGTGTTTCTAAAGAAAAAAAAAATTAAACTTATATAAGATACCCAATTTTTGATTTACCATCCAACAAACTACTTTTTCTTGGGACTGAAAAGTTAAACATGGGTCCAGTAATGCCCCCACCCCCCAAGTACTTAAACTCAAATACGTGTTCAATACATGTCGCCTTTTATCATGAATACTCAATTTACCATTACCTTTTAGTAAAGATGGAGTACCAAACAACATAGACTTTGTCTTCTTGACATTCAAAATTAAGGAATTGGCCCTGAACCAATTACAGATGTTAATGAATTCATGTTCCAGTGATGAAGTCAACTGAGTAACACTGTTTGCTTGTGAAAAAAGAATGAGATTGTCTGTATAAAGTATACAATCACAAATACTGCAGAGGGAGGGTAACTGATTAATAGAAAGAGAAAACAAAAAAAGGCCCAAAACTGAGTCCTGCGGTACACCAGATTCAACTGGGTATGTAGAGGAAATGACTTTCTCTAAACTAACAAAATAAATCCTGGTAAACAAGTAATCCTGAAACCAGGAAATTACATTTTCTAAAAATCCCAATTCACCCAATTTTAAACATAGTAAAGAGTGATCAATAAGATCAAATGCCTTGGTCAGGTCCACAAAACCGCCCCCAACAATAAGACCATCATCAAAGCCATTTAGGATAGCATTCATGAACCTGACCAAGGCAGTCTCTGCCTGACGGTTTTTGCATAAAACATGTTGCTGGGAACACAAAACATTATAAGACTGAGCATAAGTGGTAATTCAATTTGAAACAATTTTTTCAGGATGTTACTCAGTGGATTTAAAATAAAATTGGGTCAAAAATCATCTAGACCAGGAGTTCTCAAATGGTGAGGCCAGCCTCCCTGGGGAGGCCCCAATCAGTTCAAGGGGAGGCTCAAGCAAGTCTGAAAAGTACTGTATTTAAATGTTGAGTTTTATATATTTTGTGTGAAGAGATGAAGCAAACTGAAAGAGGATAGTAGTAGGTGAATGTTACGTATTTATTTACTATTAGGTGACAAGGGAAGGTGAATGAGGCAAGGCTCATTTCAGGTGTACCAGGGAAGGGTAGGTAGTGAATACATTTCAAAGACAACTGCAAAACAATTAAGAAATACACAGTGAACAATAGTGCAAACAAATATGAACAATAAACTAATAATGAGTGGTGGTAATTAATCAATTTGTAGACTGATGGTAGAACAAGCGCAAAAACAAGCAAGGGCTAAGCATAGAAGTACTAAGAGCAATAGCAGGAAGAACAAAGTAATCCCAGAGAAGTTGCTTAGGAGCAGGGAAGGAGGTGGAAAGGCAAAGTATGTAGGAAGGTTATTTCCAATAGAGAGAAACCAAGAAAGTATTCTGACCCATGAAGGTACTGTAACAAGAGTAACAATGGTCCGCGAATGAAAATAGTGGAGCAAGTAGGCTCACCTGTGTGGGGGAAGTTACAATAAAATAAATAATAATATTTGTTTATTTATTTATTTATTATTCAGATTACACCTTTGAGCATAGGAGCTCCTTTTCAAAGGTTCCACGTTAGTATAAGACAAAGAACTGAATGTGATCCAAGTACTCAAAGGGGTTTAAATTTTTTCATGGTGTACTGCGTAAAGTACAGTATGTTATTTTTCTTTGGGGAGGCCCAAGATTATTTCAGTTTTTGGGGAGGCTCAAAATCTTTTCCATGGATTTGGGGAGGCTCACTGTGACAAAGTCTAAGAACTATTGATCTAGACATTCTACTCTTGTTTTTTGGGGGACAGGGACTACCCTAGCACACTTGCAGCAAAAGGAAAAGAACCTGATACCAAACTCAAATTAAAAATACAACACACAGGATCTACATTGAAGGGGCAAACAATCTAATGAAATAACCATCTAAACCCTCAGCACAATCACTGTATCTGTTTGGAATAATTAACAATAATTTCAACACCTCTTGTTAGGTCATTTTTCAAAATTAAAATGGGAGTCTACCAACAGAAAAAGGTACCAAGTTAGTCACATCAGCCGACTTCTGACTATCAGTTCTATAGCAAGCTAAGTCAGAGAATTTAGTGCTGAACAAGTTGCTATTTCAACTGGTTCTGTAACAGTCCCAGTTTAAGTAATCAACTTCTGAACAGAGGATTTTCCCTTGGGTGACAAAAACAGATTTATTGAATTCCAGAAAGATTTTGGATTCGACAACCTCTCATCAAATTGAGTTTTATATATTTTTTCCTTTTTGCCTTTAATTAAGGTGGACACTTACTGTAGTTTCTCAGAAATCTGTATCTATTCAATAGAAAGGTAGATGGGGACGATATATACTGTAATTCCCCCATGCAATATCCCTAGCCTTTATCCAGTCTTTTTTATCTGATGAGAACCATCTATTGAACCCCCCCCCCCCCCACACACACACAAATTCTATGCTGTGGAAAAAATAAGTTTTGAATAGGAAACAACTGTTTACAAAAGAAATCCAATGCACAGTCGGGATCTGGAATATAGTTAATAAATGACCAATCAACCTGAGACTATAATGCAGCTAAATCAAATTTCTTAACATTTCTTAACTGGAGATGACATGGAGTAACTCTGGATCACTTGAAGTTTAATACACAGTAAATGACTTGGGGATCACTGGCAGAATCAGAAAGGACTCTGGTATAGGATACACTATAATGTCTGCCAGTGATAACCCAGTCAAGATAGAGTGGTTATCAGTGAGAGAATTTAACCTGGTAGGTTCAGTAATCAATTGAGACAAATGAAAAAATTGCAAAAAACTTTCTAGACCCAAATCATCTGATGCAAACCAATTCAAATTAACATCACCCGATAGTGCAATATCATAGAAACATAAACTTTGATGGCAGATAAGGACCACTTGGCCCACCCAGTCTGACCATTTCCCTACCTACTGGATAAGCTGCAGATTCTAGTTAACCAATAGCCTACTTCCTGCAACCCCCCACTACAATTGCCTTATGTCTGTCCCATGCATGTTTGAATTTCCCCACTGTTTTAGATCATAACCCTGTAAATAATCTGAATTTCTGTCTAATACATCTTTTAACCCATCAACACCCCATAGAGGAGGATTATAAATCCCCCTACTATAAGTCGTTTTCTGACCCCTAAAATTATCTGAAATATTACCCAATCATTAGAACAGTCACAATCATTGCTACTTTTCACAATATTCACCTGTGAAGAATCTTTGAAATAAACAGCACCCCCCCCCCCCTTAGTGCCTTTCCTATCTGCCCTGAGCATGCTGTATCCTGGAATTTTGCACATTCTATCACTAATTTTAGGCTTTAACCAAATCTCAGTTGAAATAATTAAGTCAGGAGCATAAACATGAGAAAAATATTCTAGGTCTGCCAATTTTGGAAATAAGCTCCTTACATTCAAATGGATAATTTTAAAACCATGTGCAACATACCAGGGCCTAGTTACAAACTCACTGGGATAATTAACATTCCCTGGGCCCAGCTGGCCCGGTGGTACTGAGGAATGAGGCGCTGGACGCCTTACCTCGCGCTACGCCGGCGACCCGTGTTCAGGAACGAGCACAGGCCGCCAGGGGTCAGTAGGGCGGAGAAGGGATCGAGCGTCCGTAGGACTGCTCTCTCTCTCTGGGGTGGGGGGGGACACCAGTGGGTCAGTGCTCAACTGGCGCCTAGTAGAAGCGGGGCACTGGCACACTGAAATGCTCCACAAGAAGGGGATAGGCAAGGCAGACACTCGAAGGAGTGCGCACGGAAGCGTGTGAGCTTGCTCCTTGTGGCGTCATTGCACACCTCGCCTATGGGACAAAAACTACAGGTGGAAGAATCAGGAACTGGTGCTGCAGAATGACAGTCGGTCCCCACAGGCACCGCCCTCGCGATGGGCAGTCACCCTTCAGTACCAAATCCGAATTCTGAAAGGTTGAGGATCCCCGCCCCCATAGGGGAGCAAAGCCATCAAGCAGCTGAAAAGGATGGGTTGTGAGCAGGGAACGGGGCTGGGGGAGCCGACAGGAGGCATCACTGCCAGGGACCGAGTGGATAAAGAGACTACCTTAAAAAAAAAAAAAATTCCCTGGGCCCAGATTTCACTCCACATCACCAGATAACATCAGTAGTTGCCACAGAACTATCAACCTAGGTAGAAAACCAATATTCTCCATGCCTTTCCTAATTAAAACTTTGGATACAGGTAAAACATATGACCCACATATCTGCATAACTTTCGTCTCACCCAGCAGCAGTCCACAGGAGTCGAACCCCCAACTTGGCCACTTCCCAAAACATTAGACATTGTAAAATCATTTAAATCATACCTCCCACCCTCTTCAGGCATACTAATATACATTGTGACATAATTACAACATATTAAATAATCAGTACATATCAATAAAACCTCAAAGCAACACCTAAACAAGTCATGATTTACAATAACCTAAAACAGGACAACTAGCAAGTACATCCTCCACCAGCACTTCGGCACCCTCGGACTCCCTCAGACCCCAACACACTTAGCTGCACAAACCACCTCTTCAGACACCGCCACATTTTAGAAGCAGGTGAATTTAAATCCTCAAACTCGCCAAACTGGGCCGCCACCACCAGCTGGGGGGAGGTGGAGCAGCTTGTCTAAGCAGGAAGGCAGCAACAGGTGTTCAGTTGCTAAGGCAACTCAAAAGTCTGAGGAGCATGCATTAACAGGGATATGCAAAGGCAGATTTGTAAAGCACAGGACACAGAATAAAATGTTCACTCAGTTCAGGTGGTGTCAGAACACAGCACAGATTCTATCGTTGCAATACTCTGGCAAGCTGATCAGAACAACCACTCAATACAGCAGCAGCAGTGATAAAAACGGTAAGAGCAGCAGCAATATATCCCCAGTCAACAGCAGCACAGTCCACAGCAAAAGCAGCAGCAGTTTACTCATAGACAATTTGCCTGTTTTAACCTGTTTCTGTATCGCTACCTAGATATTCAGTTCCTAGCTAAGCATGTTTTGAAGGACCCCACTTTAATAGGTCTGATCACTCAGGGCATACCTAAAGGTGATTCAGTAGCATAATCTAGGGGTGACATAATTGCAAGGCTAATGCCTGTAGTTCAATGGCGGAGCAACAAACCACTCCCCCATCAGGCCTTTAAAGGCCGCTCCCCACGGCTAGTCCAGGATTAGTTTCTTTTGTTGTGGCCAGAGGCGCCACCTTTCCTTGCTCCTGGCTCTTCTGTTTCTGCCACCCTTCTCCTGTCTGTGTTTTTTCTCGTTGGCCGCTCATGCGGCTGTTCAGCCGTTCTCTCGCTTCGCTCCCACCCTTTTTTACATCCTGCTTTTTGCCTTGTATGTTTTCCCCTGCTCATTTTCCTCCCTCCTATCATTCATTCCCCCGCCTTGTTTTTTCCCCTCATTGCTTCTGCCATCATCAGCTCCATGCCCCATCCCCATCCTGGGTGTCTTTGTACCTCGTTTCTAGTTCATTCCCTCTCCTTTTCTTTTGGGCTTTCTCTTGTCATGTGGACCACTGCCCTGGTTCCTCATCAACTCTTCTGGGTGTGCCGTCACCAGCCACACTACCAATTTTGGCAGGCTATTGCCCAGAACATCACCTATTCTATGCTTCATGTCTCTCTTCTCTCAGGTACGTGGGTGCCAGCCTCTGACCCACTTTCCTCACCATTTTTGGATCCTCCATTCCATGGCTGCATGAGCGTCTCCGGTGTGCGACGTCATCTAATAGCGCTCTGTTTAAACCATATTAACAACTCCCATCCAGCCTTTTTGCTGCATTTTTCTCCTGTTCTCAAACTCAAACTGGTAAGGTTTCTCTGCAGCATACTGCTGCTGTTTTTTCTCTGTCATGCCTCTGTAATCCTTTGAGGGTGCCACGCACAACTGCTTGCTCCTCGCCGCAAACTCCAGTCTCTTTTCCTGCCTGTTGCTTTTCTAAACCTCTTTACCTCACTACTCGTGTTTGCTCTTGCACTCTTCCCTAGTTTTCCCCCTTCTATCCCTGCAGCTCTGGCCTCTCCTTCTAGATCATGCTCTAGTCCTATATTCTGCTCGGTTCCTGATTTCTGACTGCCAACACCTTAGTTTCATTCTTTTTTGGGGCTCTCTATGACCAGCCCGACACCCCTTCGCTTCAGTGTCTACTCGTCGGTTCTCTAAGCAATTACGCTATAGTTCCCAATTTTTCATTTTGCATTTTTTGGCTTTTAGCACAGCTGTAGCTGCTGGCATTGCAATCATATTTACCTCACTGTTTAATTGCTAACTCACTTCCTTTCTCTCATCATTTATTTCACTGTCTGGTGCTCTGCTGTGACTTCTCTGTTTTCCGATGGCAGGGGACTGCATGGTTGCACTGGGTGCCTTAGCTCCGGGCAGCTGGAACCCCTTCTTCATAAGTCACCTACCATCATCATGTCTTCTTACCTCCACCAGCCTTTCTGGCTTTCACACTTCCACCTTTACCTCAACCCTCACCTCTTCTCCTTCCTCATCCCATGCTTTCTTTTAGGGGTGTTTTCCCTATCCCGCCATCACTGTACCTATTTGTCTCTTTCTCTTACCCTAGTCCTACAATTCTGCCCCTCGACTCATATCTCCCTCTACTCTGTGTCAACCTTTATTCATTCTCGTACCTCATCCCTTCTATGCCCCACCTGCCTTCATACCTAGTGATTACTCCTGGTACTTCCTACCTTCACTGTCAACTGCAGGGTGTGCCCAGCCGGTCTCATCTCCCTCTCTCTTGAGCAATCAATCCCCTCCTAATTTGGCTTCTCAATGGACCCAGTTGGCATGCACTCCCATGGTTGCTCCTGCAACCTGCCTCCTCAGGACTGGGGTATCCTTCACTCAATTCAACCTCTCTGTAGGTCTACTTGTTCACATTGACTAATCAAGCATACCCCTTATCTGGTTCTCATGCTACCTCGACTCAACCTGCTCTCCATTCGGAAACATGCCTTCCATGTCCCTTGCTCCATGACATGGGACTAGCCGATAGCCGATGGTCTCTCTGCATCCATGAAGCCCGTATCTAGAGCATGCGAAGTTCGGGGTGGGGTCCTTCTCCCTGGCCCATAGAATGTCTTCAGTCGCCCCTCGTTTTGGCGACATCTCTGGATGCAGAATTTATAACTTCCCGCTGTGACTTTCAGCTATGAGGGGTGGGGCTCTCATCAGCAGGGCCCCTTTAGCTGCCCGAGCAGGTTCAGAGGCCCCCTCTACACTATTCTCCATCTGACCACCTCTGGTTCATCTGGTCTGTTTCATAGGTTCGTGTCAGTTGGCTGAGTGCCTCAGTGGTCATTTCTCTCTTCCTTTGCTTTTGTGCGTCTAGTTGCAGAGACTTTGCTCACAACCCTCAACAGCATTCCTGTTAGAAGGACAGAGTGAGACCTTCCTCTAAATTGGAATCTTTTCCTCTTCCCTTGATCTCGACTCTAAATTGCAGTAGCTGAGCCATCACTAACCAAAACATCCTTTAGCCTGGAAGGAAGGTGACCTAGGCCTTAGATCCCCAGAAGTTTCCTCCTCAAAGGGTTTTTTCCTCTTGTCCGTGCCAATGGTCATAATATTAGATAGGGTTAGTGTTTTCATAAGTTCCGTAGTTAGGTTCCGCTGTTGGATGGAGTTGGATGGTGGCCCCGGCTGTTCCCTCTCTCCTTAGGAAGTTTGCCCTTCTGCATCTTGTCAGCTTTTATTTCATTCATTGTCCTCGTCATTTCTCATTTCTCGTCTGTCCTGCCCATCTACGTCTATCACCTTCATTTCCAGTCTCAATATCTTCTGACTTGTCGCCTCTTCAATGCTTGACACCCTTTTGGGTATTCTTTCTGGGGTTCTTCCTAAGTTACCTTTAGCAAGGGAATCATTCCCATGGCACCTACAGGGGTGGAACCCTTCACTAATGTTCCTCGCCGTCGTACTCCTACAGGGATGGTATATACCATGGATAGAGAGGCGAACAGCCACAATGTATCTAACGCACACAAGCATACATCATACCAGTTGCATAAGCACATTGAATTGCAAGGCTAATGCCTGCAGTTCAATGGGCGGAGCAACAAACCACTCCCCCATCAGGCCTTTAAAGGCTACTCCTCCTGGCTAATCCACCTCTTTTGTTGCCCCACCATCTTCCCCTCTTCCTCCAGCATCACGTCTCTCTTTCCCATGGACTTCTTCCTAAGCTGTCTTCAGCCAAGGGAATCATTCCCGCGGCACCTATAGGGGTGGAACTCTTCACTAGGGTTCCTCGCCATCATACCCCTACAGGGTGGTATATCCCACGGATAGAGAGGCAAACAGCCACTATGTATCTAAGTCACACAAGCATACATCATACCAGTTGCATAAGCACATTGAAATACTGTCACAGACCTCAAATATGGGAATTTTAGGGAGGTGCTTGGAGAGGCATTCTACATGGTGAGAATCTTGACTCCTCTCTCAGAAGAGGAATGGTCAAAAGTATGGCAGCTTATATTCAAAGCAAATAAGTGCAAAGTAATGCACCTGGGAAACAAAAACCCAGGAGAAGAGTACACTATGGCGGGGTACTAACAACAATAAAAATGGAAAGGGACCTGGGGGTAGTCATATCAGATGGCCTAAGGGTAGGCAAGCAATGTGAGAAGGCAGTAAGGAGGGCTGGGGGGATACTGGGATGCATAGGGAGAGACATCACCAATACAAAACAGGAAGTTGTTATCCTTCTGTACAGACAGTTGGTGAGACCCCATCTGGAGTACTGCATGCAGTTCTGGAGACCCCATCTCTGCAATGACACAGGATGGAGGCAGTCCAGAGGAGGACAACTAAAATGGTGCAGGGTCTGCACCAGAAGCCATATGTAGAGAGACTAAAGGAGCTTAATATGTATACCCTCAAGGAAATGTGTGCGATAGGAGATATTATAGAAACTTTCAAGTACCTTAAGAGAATCAACAAAGTCCAAGAGGGTAGCATCTTTCAGAAAAAGAGATGTACAAGAACAAGGGCACATGATTTGAAGATGGAGGGGGTGGCTCAAGGGACAATGTGAGGAAGTATTTTTTCACGGAGAAGGTGGTGGACGCATGGAATGGCATTCCTGAGGAGGTCATGGGATCAAAAACCGTGGGGGAATTCAAGAATGCATGGGACAGACATAAGGAAAATTTAGTGAGGGGTAGGAGGAAGTAGGCTGTTGGTTAACTAGTATCTGCAACTTATCCAACAGGTAGGGAAATGGGCAGACTGGGTGGGCCAAGCGGTCCTTATCTGCCGTCCAAGTCTATGTTTCTACGTAGAGTAGCTGAATAGCACTGAAATTTCTTCCTCAACATTTGTGGTCAGGATTCCTATCTCTCTGACCAGAAAAACGGTTTCTCGAGTTGAACCAGGTGCCACAATGTCCTCTGGTTCCTCAGGGTCTCCACGTTTCTCCTCAGTGAAATTATCTTCAGTTACAGGCCCAGTATCCAGAGTCAACATCGATGTTCCCTTACTGTCCCACTAGCTTTCAACTGGGCTGTCCAAGAAAATGTTTCCTCACAGTCAAAATCCTGGGCTGGCCTTTCAGTCTCAAAGGATCTTTTTGTGCTGGGCTGACTGAAGCACCTATTGCTCTGTTGTTGGCTTCTCCATCTTCTGTACACAGAGTGATATGCTTTCCAATTCCTTCCAGGGTTCTCTGGCATCCTCCACCTTCCAAACATACTAAAGGCCCTTGACCCTCAGGCTCCCAGTGCTGTCAACATGACAAACAAGCATTAATAGCCCTTAGCATCATTACCTCCAGGGGACTCTTCTCTTGAGGCCCACCGTTGGGTCTTCAGAGCCATAGTCTGCTGCTGGAGCTGCTCACTGACCCACCTTTACTCCTTCAGGGAATGGCACATTCTCCTAATATGTCCTTCTCCGCACTTCAAGAAGAAGAGCCATTTCCTATAATGCAATTGGCCACTATAGGGTACGTGACCTTTGCCTTTCTTGGGAGGGTCCCCACATGGCACTGGTTCTGTCTTTCTTTACCTCAGTACATACCAGATGTGTGGGTCCTTTCACTGGCAGCATCAGAGATGCATTTCCAATCCTGGAGCGTTTGCACTAGCTCCTTCTGAATCTTGAGCCAGTACCATAGCTCATCCTGCAAACTTGAATATTACACTAGTTTCCAATTCATGTACCTCTCCCATGATCTCTCCAAAGATGAGAGATACTCCAACTAGCTACTCAGATCCAAAACTGCTCAACATCTGCTCTGAGTTCAATGCCTCAACATGCAAGTGTTGTATCCTGAACAAAGTGGCAGATTGCCGGAGAGAGCAGAGCCGCACTGGTCTGCCAGGGAAGAGACTGGCAGACATAGAGACTGCAGAGCAATGCAGAAACATTGGTGCTGAACTAAACAAACAGAGCTGTTGCAAGCTGAATTGAACAGCAAGACCCAAAGGAAGATGAAGCAGAGACTGCAGCCGTGAGTAAGTAGATCCAGTGAGGCCAGCACTGCTTGAGATCCTTGAGTAAACAAACAGGGCCTTGGTCCTGCATCTGTGGTGTTAGATAATTTAGTTAGTTTTGCACTAAAAAATCTTTATTAGCAAGCTGGCTGTTTCCCTTATGCACCCTTCTGGGTTTGTTTTGTGGAATACCAATAAACCATCCAGCCTGGGATTACAGATTGTACACTTTATTTGGGTTTGTCTTTTCACCTGCAAGATCACATGCAATGTGATTAATGGGTCTATGCCAGTTCAGTAGCAGGGTGCCCAGCAACCATAAAGGTAGCACCCTAAGAGACTAGGGGTTTACACTGGTACCAGTAAGAAATTGGGGAGTGGGGGTTGTACAGCGCAGGAAAGAGTAAGAAGGTTAAGGGAAGAGATGGGCATTGGCCTAAAGCAGCTGCCACTGCCAGAAGGGATCACTGTTGCTGACTGTCACTGTTTATTATTTGCCTGACTAACCTTAACCCTTTCCTTCCCCAGATCCTTGCTCCTAATCCCAATAAAATCCTCGTTGGTGATTCTGAACTTCACTACTGTGTCAAGCGCATTTCTATTGAGAGTCAATTACATCTGTGTTTACCTTGTATTGCATTGTGTGGGTACTGGGTGGGTTGAAACTGTGGGGCCACAGTCAGTTAATATTTTTTCTTGGTGGGGTGAATACTAGTTGGTCACCTAGCCCACTTAATTTTCCCTGGGATGGAGTCACAGCACTACTTTTCAGTCTTGGATCATAAATCCCAAAAGGAGTTTAACAACCCTGGCCTCTCAACCTTATTTGAGCCCATAAGGCAGGGGTAATATTGTGATGGCCAGGCACACCTGGAGCTTGACAGTACACCTGTAACAATAACACAATGTCACAGAATTCAGTGTCTTGTACCAAGCATGTCTTCTATGGACATTGTATTTTGTTCTAAATTATTTCGTACATTCTTTTCCTTATTCATTACTGAAGTTGCCTCTACACTGTATATTATAATGGACCCATGTTAGCGGGCTGCTCAGTCACCTTACCATCAGTGGTCAGGTTTAATACAACTCAGGTGAATTATGAGATCAAGAACCCCTTTTAAAATGATGTAATGAAGAAAAAAAGCGAGTAAGAAAACAGAATAATTTTAAAATAATGTGCAGGTTCCTTTGAGCGGCATCGGATGGTCCACTGCATCCTGTTTAATTCTGATATTGGCCAAATACCAGTAGTACCCATACAACATTTTACAAAGCTTAGGAAACATGTATAAGAAATGTGATTAAATCTCAGTGAAAAAACAGGGTTGTTCTTGGTGTGCCCTTAATTCCTGCATTGTTTCAGACCAGTAGAAGAGATCAGCAAGCCTGTACTTACAATTACATTGATCTGATTGCATATTGTCGACCCTTGTTGAACTGGAAAGCTCACTTTGGTTAGGAAGTGATCATGTTCACTGGGGTTCTGTGCAGCCTGAAAGTAGGGGAAGGGATATTAATTCTGTGCAGTGGAGCCCGCCACTCAATCCCTTTCTCTTTTTAGTATGAGTGCTCCAACCCCGCAGGTCAAAGTAAAGCCACCATTCAATTAACAAGGACCTTGTTAGTCAAGCAGAGGCTTTGACTTGACCCAAGTGGACCACTCAAAACTGAAAATGAGCATTCAGAAATGCCTGTATTGTTTCCTATAGACACACCTCAGGGCTATCCAAACTGTGACATCACAAAATGTTGGTGCATGGGGGCAAAGTGCTCATACTAGGAAGGGACCGGAACTGCACTGCCAGCTCCACCATGCAGAATTATGAGTCCATCTCCTACTAACAGGCTGCAATAAATAAATAATTATTTTACACATGACAACTCCAGCAGAGGTAAGCGGGTGACAAGCAGTGGGGAACACAAAAAATGTGCTCTTTATTTTAAACATCTTTAAATACCCTCTTGTATCTTGAGATCAATGAAATCCACTTTTCCAGCAGTTTATGACTCAGAAAATGACCAATATTCCTTTTTTGATGCTACGGTGCATGCCTTTGAGTCACATCCTTTCCTGATTGAAACTTTATGCTCGAGTGTTTTCAGGACATTCTGTGGTGACCATTTTCCACTAGTCAACACTGATTCGTTTGACATTGCGAAACTGTGCAAACTGACAAGCCCGAATGCCCAGTAGATGTAGAAATGGAGAACAGTGTGACTACTGCAGCAGCATAATGCAACCCACACTCTGCAGCAATAACACAAATAAATAAAAACCCTGTTTAAAGGAAAACATAGCCCCGGCGTACCAGAAGATTGAATCTGACTGAAATCATTAAAATGTACAGAGACTGAGAATGGTTTCCATTCACCTTTATGTATGTGTTTATGTGTTCAGTTCTGGCATCTCTCACAGTTATAAGTGTGCCTTCTCGAGTTCTTTAAGTGAGCGGACTGCAAAGCCAAGATGAGCAGTTCTGGCACACGAAGGACCCAAGAAGGCACTCTTAAAACCAGAAAAGCTGCCAGAACTGTACACATAAACATATTATAAATCCTGTTAAACTCTGTAGTTCAAAAAAAAATGAAACTTGAATCTTACATCATAATGTTTTTTTTTTTCTGTCTAGAAAATAAGAAGACCCCAAGTGGAAAATGGACTACTGTATGCCAATTGTAGAACTTCAGATTTTAGAACTATTCATATAAACCATTCTTTTATGGTTATTAGAGTGTCTGGAATGTTTTGAAGTAAACAAGTGGCTGGCTAACAATGACATCATGATTTATAATATTTATTTTTGTTGGCCAGATAAAGAGGGCTACACAATACTGCCTATTTGCGGCCTCATTTTGGGGGTGTGGATACAGATGTAAACCAACAGAAACTGAACCACATTAAGTTGATGATAGTATTTTAGTGAAAGGAGGAATTCAGCCAGGACACTGGAAAAATTCCCCTACTGTTCTCAAGAAGTGCCGCTGGATCTTTAACTTCCACCCGAAAAAGAAGACTGGACATCAGCATCGAATCCAAAGGACACCACACCCCGACAGTACCGCAATCCCCTAGTACTGGACTCAGGCATCAGCATCAAATCCAAAGGACACCACACCCCGACAATACCGCAATCCCCTAGTACTGGACTCAGGCATCAGCATCAAATCCAAAGGACACCAGACCCCGACAGTACCACAATCCCCTAGTACTGGACTAAGGCATCAGGATCAAATCCAAAGGACACAATACTCCGACATTACCGCAATCTCCTAGTACTGGACTCAGGCATCAGCATCAAATCCAAAGGACACCACACCCCGGCAGTACCGCAATCCCCTAGTACTGGACTCAGGTGTCAGCATCATATCCAAAGCACACCACACCCCGACAGTACCACAATCCCCTAGTACTGGACTCAAGCATCAGCATCAAATCCAAAGGACACCACACCCCCACAGTACCGCAATCCCCTAGTACTGGACTCAGGCATCAGCATCAAATCCAAAGGACACCACACCCCGACAGTACCACAATCCCCTAGTACTGGACTAAGGCATCAGGATCAAATCCAAAGGACACCATACCCCGACATTACCGCAATCTCCTAGTACTGGACTCAGGCATCAGCATCAAATCCAAAAGACACCACAGCCCGACAGTACCACAATCCTCTAGTACTGGACTCAGGCATCAGCATCAAATCCAAAGGACACCACACCCTGACAGTACCGCAATCCCCTAGTACTGGACTCAGGCATCAGCATCAAATCCAAAGGACACCACACCCCGACAGTACCACAATCCCCTAGTACTGGACTCAGGCATCAGGATCAAATACAAAGGACACCACACCCCAACAGTACCGCAATCCCCTAGTACTGGACTCAGGCATCAGGATCAAATCCAAAGGACACCACACCCCGACAGTACCGCAATCCCCTAGTACTGGACTCAGGCGTCAGCATCAAATACAAAGGGACACCATACCCCAACAGTACCGCAATCCCCTAGTACTGGAATCGGGCATCAGCATCATATCCAAAGGACACCACACCCCGACAGTACCACAATCCCCTAGTACTGGACTCAGGCATCAGGATCAAATCCAAAGGACACCATACCCCGACAGTCCCGCAATCCCCTAGTACTGGACTCAGGCATCAGGATCAAATCCAAAGGACACCACGCCCGACAGTACCGCAATCCCCTAGTACTGGACTCAGGTGTCAGCATCAAATCCAAAGGACACCACACCCCGACAGTACCGCAATCCCCTAGTACTGGACTCACATTTCAGCATTTCTGTAGTATCAGCCTAATCCCACTGTGGCAATAGAGCCCTCAACCCCGAGTCAGATGTGCGACTTAGTGAGCCGCACTGACAGCTTGGGCTAGATTTTCAAAGGGTGACACAAGGCTTGCATCTAGCCCGGAGTCAAACTCATTTTTGCACAGCTGTGCCAAACAGCTTTACCACAGCTGCACCCAATGTTATATTCTCAGGTGCAGTTGTGACACTTTCCTCACTTTATGGCAGCTTGTGCCAAATATTTGGTGCAGGCCCCATAAAAATGGTCAGCTGAATGCCACAAGTTAGATTGGGGTTGGGGGGCTGGTCTAACTTGTGGCATCGGGCACACCGAAAGGGAAAACCCTGATCACTGGCCAAGAGACTGCCACAAGTCCTGTGTGCCTTACAATCAGCGAACCACAGCTTGTGGCAGTCTCAGAGGTGTTGAAAATCGAGCCCCTTCTCTTTAATCCTCTGGGTGCTCACCTAATGACTGCTGCTGAAGGTTCATGGCTAGTAAAGTGCTTTGGGATAAAGTGTGTATGATGGCTGCTTCAGAAAACCAGATTCCTGTTTCTAATGACTGCTACCTACTAGGGGTGGCCGAATATCTTATTTCAAATATTCAGGTAGAATACTGTATTTAGATTCCCCAAATAGTTGGGTATATGTATTCATTATTTAGCAAGGGTGGGAGAGGAAAACACACAAAATAACCCTTCACCTGGTGATTAGGGCTAATCTTCTAGTCACTCTCAAAACCCATTCCAAATATTTATTCCCCACCTTACCATTTCCATGGTCCCCAGAGACAGTAGGATCAAAAAAAGATATAAAATTGTTGGCTCCTGGCACTATGCCAGGAGCCAACAGCGTCTTTTCAATCAGGACCCCAGCCACCCACCCAACTCAACTCCCCCATTCTCTTAAAATGGTTGTTATACTTCAGACACCCACCCCTTGACCCCTTACCTTGATGGTGGAGCTAGTGGTACTGTGGCAACCATGATCCAGGCTAGTCAATCACCCCCTCGCCACAGTATTCCTAGCCCAGCAAATTCTGTATTTACTCCAATTCTGAAGCAATCCCACTGATCGACTGAAACCAGCTGCTGGTGCATTGTCATTGTATTGTGTACTAATAATTAAATTATGAAAGCCACCAAGCAAGGTCCTGACTCGTAGACTGACTGAGTCTGCAGCAGGACACACCACACACTGAGATTCATGAAGGAGAGGTATCAGCACCATGCAGTGGTATGTCATAACATGTTACTGTATGACACTGATGCCTCATCCCTCCTGCACAAAAGTCAACACATTGCATGCCCTGTTGCAGACTCAGCTGCACCGTCTCCAGTCTAGCTCTGTCCTTCCTTAGGTAAGGACTGCAGAACTTAGCACAGTATTACAGGTGCAGTCTGCCCAGTGACTTATATAGAGGTAGTAGTACCGCCTTTCTCAGTCAATGGCTCACATAGTAAAACAGCTGATCACATGAAGTACTTGCCCAGAGGTTCGTTTATAATAATTTTTGCCATTACTGGTCTCAAGGTTCCCCCTTCCGGACACCCTGGTATCTGATCCATCTTTGCCATGCCTGTCAGATGGCTGAGTAGTTCTATCTTTTTATCTGTCCCCTTTGACACAGACTGCTACTGTTTTTGACAGGCTCAGACTGGGGTGCAGGGGTCCCACATAGAAATTTGGACTGGGGGTCCACCTGGAAAAATAAATAAAGAGCCCAGGGGGTCATACTTCAGTTTGATACAAAGGCCTTATTTTTGCACTTTCTGTTTTCCAGCAGTGATCAAAACACTCCATTTAAATATGAAATCATTGATAAATTTAAGGATTTTCAGAGTCTGGAAGTTGGGTAAGAGCCCAAGTGAGGGAGGCCCACCTGGAAATTTACAGGTATCCAAGCACACCAGTCTGACACTGGTTTTTCAGGAGACGAGCCCTCTGATGTGATGTGTGAATGTTCTATTTCGTTTCTACGTTGACTAGAATATCATCAGTTCTATCTCTTCTGCTCTGTCTTAGCTCCCCGAATGCCTGATCTGGTGGATCCCCAGGAATTCCTGCAAAAATTAGGGGTGATCATACAGTAGATATGTACTGGGAGGTACCATTACTTCTATTTCTCTTTTAAAAATAGCAGCGCACTATATCAAATAGCATACAGTACAAGTATGTATTAAACCAGGTCCAAAATTAACAAGTATCATATAGTGCTAATAACTGAATACAGAATCAAATGTTGTACTTTTGTAGTGAAGTTTCTTCATTTTTTATAATGTTTTTATAAATAAAAAAAAATGGAGCTTATATGTAATTTTTCCACTGAGGTGTATGCCTTTAAACAGGCAGTATGGTGATGTTACACTTTATGGACTTCATAAGAACCATGTAGTCTCCTTAAACCCCAGCCCCTGACGAAGATACGGAGAGGCTGAACCACCAGGGATTTGGGGTTTCCTTTTGCGACTGGTTTCTGCACAGTTGTAATGTCATTGCACTTTTTCCATAATGTATTACTTGTGATTGGAGAGACTGAGCTAAGTTGGACTTTATTAAAGGAAGTACAACAGTCAAAATGTGCAAAAATATATCCTGCCCAGAGTGTTTTGATTTCTGTGTTTAGTCTTGGTGTGTCCTTCCCTTTGTCTGCTATTAGGAGTTTCTATCTAAATTTGCCTCCTAATTTTATGGCCTCTGGGGATCTCCATGTTAGAATGGCTTATTGCTTTTCTCTGTCCTACAATGCCTCCTGTCTAATGTGACAGTGATGTGTCCATGACCACGGATTCAGTGAGGAAAGTACTGCAGCAGTAATCTGAAGACAGAAGCCTGATAGTCTGGCCTCAACCAAATAACTCTAATTCAATACAGTATTTTTGTATTGTATATATTTGTCTAGGTCTAGACAGCAGGAGTATGTTTTGGTTTTACAGCTTTTCGTTTCATCAAACTACACACAGCCATATAAAGTCCACAAATCACTCTAGGTCATCAATGCTATAACTAGTAAAGACTCTAGGGGCCAGATATTCAAAACTTTGCCTGGGCACATAGCCCAGTTTGCTCACACAAACCGGACTTTGGGCAGATATCCCATATTCAAAAGCCCAGTTAGCATGGGCAAACAGGGTTTGCACCAGGGCAAATTTCAGGGGGGGCACAATGCAAATGAAGGGAAGGGGACCTGAATATTCAGAGTATGTGCGCAGTGTAAGGCCATTTTGCTCAGTTCCCTTGTACGGCGCACATACCACTGATCGAAAACCTTGACTTACTCCCAAGCAACCCTACGGGTTCACGGAGGAAGTGTGGTGGCCCCTCCAATCCCCAACACAGTAATCCCTGGTGTCTAGTGGCCCCCTCCCACACTGATCACCAGACGTATGTAAAAGATAAACATTTCCTGGTGTCTAGTTGTCCCTATCCCCCGCCAATTGCTGGTCCAATGTAACAAATAAACATTCCTTAGTGTCTAGCAGACCCCCACACACCCACCCCCCAGCAGGTAGTACCCCACCACCCTGCATTCCCCCCATTCCAACCCTGAGCCAGTGACTGGCAGAGCCCTCTGCTCTCCACTACAGCCGGCCACTGACTGAGCTGTCAATGAGCACATACTGTAACAGTATACGCTCAGTGATAGCTCCATCAGTAGCTGGCCATGATGGAGAATGCTGGGCTGTGCTGGTCGCTGGTATGGGGTTGGGATAGGAGGAGCGGAGTGGTGGGTACTACCTGCTGGGGTGGGGGTGTCCAGAAGACACCAGGAAACAGCTTTACTGTCATTTACAGGGGATCGAGATAGGGAGGGGAGTCTGCTAGGTACCAAGGAATGGCTTTACTGTCATTTACAGGGGACCGGGGATAGGAAGGGGGGGGGGTCTGCTAGGCACCACAGAATAACTTTACTGTCATTTACAGGGGATCAGGAATGGGGGGGTCCTCTAGATGCCATGGAATGGTTTAACTACCTTATACAGGGGATCAGGATGGGGTGGGACCAGTGGACACCAGGGAATAGATGCTGCAACATCAGGCATGGGTGCAAGTGGGGGAAGGGACCACGGGACATCAGAACAAGTTTATTTGTACACTGAGCCAGCAATCAGCAGAGGGGGACCACTAGCCACCAGAAAATGTTTATTTCTTACATCTGGCCAGTGATCAATAAGGGGGGACCACTAGTCACCAGGGACAGTTAATTTTTTACATCGGGCTGGTGATCAGCAAGAGGGGACCACTAGCACCAGGGATAGCTCTCAGGGACCGGGCAACTGGGGGGAGGTGCCACGCTAAATTGCTGGGCTACTCACGAAAATGAGCCCATCATGGGTATGCAAATGGTTCCTTAGTTTCTTGCATGCCCACTGAGCTCATTTGCATGGGTCTGTTTGAATATTGGAAATTTGGCACAGGCACAAGCCATTGTGGCGCCTGATTTTGGGAGCCATGTCTGCCCAGTACTAAGTGGCTTAGTGCTGGGCTGACATGGCCTTATATTCAGTTGAAAAGTGTTGGTGCACTATTCCACTGAATATAGCATTTTTGGGCTCCCAGGCAAGTACAAGATGCAGGGCAAATCTTTGCTCTGCGCATTGCTCCTCTATGAATATCGGGCCCACGCTATTTTGTTACAGAATACCCACTCAATTAGACCTCAAGTGATTACTAAGCTGTAAATGTAGTCTGTATTGCCTACTGGATAAGTAAAGTGACTTAAAATCAAAACTGCACTGCTTTATAACTGACTGTAAACCAGTGCTTGCTGAATCTATTGTCCCGGACTCATCAACGTCACATGCGAAAGGAGGCATTGTAGGAAAAAGAATAGCAACACACCTTGGCAGTATGGAGATCCCCAGAGGCCCTAAAACTAGTAGCAAATTGAAAAAAACTCCTAATAGCAGACAAAAGGAAGGACACACCAGGACTAAGTACACAAATCAAAACACTCTACACAAAATATGTTTTTGTAAATTTTGACTGTAGTACTCCTTTAAATAAGTCTAAGGCACAGCATAGTTGAGCAGTGTCATTCTTTTCATTGGGTGCAATCTCTTTTAGGAATTTTGCTGATCAGAGCTGGGGCTAGCAATTCCTGAGACTGCACCACCCAGAGTTCTTTCAGTGCAACCACAACTGTTTGAATTAGATGGCATTGCCACCATCCCCGGGACCACAGGCCCCCAAGGCCCAGTCGCAGCCAGAGAGGCTGGACTGCTCTTCCCTCTCTCCCTGGCTCAAACCCCTGCAGGCCATAATGGAGACTGCTCTGGTGCCATTCTCTTATACAAAGTACTGTATGTGGGGCAGGGCAGAACTCTGCATATTCATGCTGTAGTTTCCGGCTCTTAGCTAAGTCTGGCTACTCACAGCATGAACATCCAGACATCCTGTCTCTGGGCAATTTCCCCCCAGAAAACAGATCTCAGGGTTTGGCTTAACCCTTCAAGTGATAGTACTTCTCTTTAGTCTTTACAAAGGAGAAGGACTGTCCAGTCCCCCAAAAGAAGAAGAAGAGGAAGGGTATTGGGGGGAACCAGGGATGGAGAGATCGACAGGGATAGGGTGAGGAAGAGTTTAATGGCCCTAAAGGTGGATAGATCCCCAGGACCGGATGGCATACACCCGAATGTTCTGAGGGAACTGGCGGTGTGCTGGCAGGCCCCCAAGTGGACCCGTTTAACACCTGTCTAGAAACTGCAGTGGCACCCCAGACTGAAGAACAGCACACTTAGTCCCGCTACATAAGAGTGGGCTGAGGCACAACCCTGGCAATTATTGGCTGGTAGTCTGAGCTCATTAGTGGGAAAGTTCATGGAAACCATTTTGAAGGAATGACTGGTAAACTTTCTGGAAGAAAATGGACTCCATGACAATAGGGAGGATGGGTTCATGTCAGGGAGGTCCTGCCAGAGCAACCTAATTGATATCTTTGATTGGGTAACAAGGAGAGTGGACAAAGGCCAATCAGTGGACATACTGTATAGAGTTCAGCAAGGTCTTTGACTCTGTTCTCCACAAGACATTAATTAGGAAACTGAAGGATTTGGGAGTAGGATCAAAACTGGCTAGGTGGGTAAAACAGTGGTTACAAGAGAGACACCAAAAAGTGGTAGTAAGGAGGGAATTCTCAGTTGCTAGACCAGTCATTAGTTGGGTCCCACAGGGCTTGGTGCTTGACCCAGTGTTATTCAACATGTTCATCAGTGGCACTGCAGATGAAGTGTAAGCCCCCCCTTAAAAGAGGGGCTTTATTGCTCCCATTTAGGACCCCTTTCCCCCTCTTACCCCAGCAAGCTAGAGAATGTATTGGTGCTCTGGGGGTTAATACCTGCTAGACACCTCCAAGTGGCAGCAGAGGGCAGGCTTAGGGAGGTATATAAGGTTGGAGACAGGAAGTTTGGGATATTTCTAGCCTGGGCATTAGACCTGGGGCTGGAGAGGGGCGGTTGAAAGAGCAAGTAAGGCAGGCAAGAAGGAAGCTTGGCAGTCCGGGTGGGCCAGTGGGGGAGCCAAACCAAAGTGGCAGATATGGACGGCCATGGCAGCAACGTGGCACTGAGGAGTAGGGGAGGAAGCTCCATGGGGAGGATGGACAGCCAGTATACCTGCATCATTGGGATAGGGACGGTGTAGGTGGTGGTGGTATGCCAGGACAGACAGAAGCCTGTAGAGATCCCATAGTAGTGGTTACTCAGGCTGCCAGGGTTGTGGTGGCAGTGGCAGGATCCCCACAGAGAGAAGGCCAGTGGTAGTGACTCTTCTACGTACCCGGCATGGCAGGATGGCCTGAGCCTAAATGAAGCCAGGGGGTCTTTCACCCAATTTGTAGGGCCTGCATGGAGGGGCAGGTCCTGGGGCACCGGCATGAAAGGGCTGGGCAGGTTGCAAAGGTCTTAGTACAGGCCTTGGAGGGTGCCTCTGGTGGGGGTTTAATGCAAGCACAGGATGTGTTGGACAGGGATGCGGGCCAAGGAGCTGTGTACTCCTCTTCCAAAATTTGTCATCTGGGAGCACTGAGAGAAGTGGGCTGCTCAGAGGGTCTGGGCGGTGGCAGGGCCTGGGTCTCTCCCATGGCAGGGTAGTCCAGGTGAGGTAGCTCAAGTGCTGGAGCAGGGCCACGTTTTGGGGCAACTGCACCAAAAAGAGAGACAGCTAAGCTGCAGAGTGGGAGTGGTGCCGTGAATTTGTGCACACAAGGCAGGTTCAGGTTCAAGGTGAAGCCA
The DNA here is from genome assembly GCA_016271365.2 of Neoceratodus forsteri. Lineage (NCBI taxonomy): Eukaryota > Metazoa > Chordata > Ceratodontiformes > Ceratodontidae > Neoceratodus > Neoceratodus forsteri. The sequence continues at coordinate 1,432,397,811 of CM057459.1, forward strand.
AAGAGGTTGGGTTACAGGGCCTGGGTCAGAGGAAAAAATCCTGGCACCCCTGTTAGATTTGGACTAATATCCAGGGGCCAGGTGGGGGAAACAACCTACTTTCCTGTGCCAAAGATAGGCACCCGACCAGTGCCGGACCAGTGTAAGATAGGTCATGTGGGTAACCCAGGAAAAAAGAGAGAGAAAGAGTTTGGCTTACCAGTACCAGGGAGCCAGGAGTCTGTGAGTTTCTTCTACCTAAGTGGGTCCTCGAGTAAATCATCCAAGTGGTTAGAGAAACGCAATCCTGCTTGTACTGTCTGTAATCCATTTGTGCTGCTCAGAATGTCCAGCTAGGGTAAATTGTACAGAGTTCAGATAGCCTCATGGAGCTGCTTTATTTATTTGGTGTTAAGATGAGACCCCAGCATTCCTGGAATCATTTGGGGTGCAGGAGCTTAAATAAAGATGCTGGGAAGAAATTGGTAGTGATGTTCTCTTTATTTGAGTTAGACAGGGGGTAAAAATAAAATAAGAACCCCCTCTCCATGTGTCTAATTTATTTCACAAGTTTTTAATTCCAGAAGGGTTCCATCGACCTGTAGACCAAGGGGTTCTAGGGCTCATGAGGAGTTGGGAGACTGCAACCAGCATGGAGATCCTAGTTGCAGTGGTGGAGCTAGAGGGGGGGCTGGGGGGTCAGTCACCCCTCCTGGCTGCCCCAGTGTGAGTAGTGGTGCATCGTCACCATCTTTATTCACTGTTTAGTGCCCATTGTGGAGCCCATGATTGACTGAATGGCCCCCCCCCCCGGCTCCCAAACACTCCCAAACCTGTCTCCGCTACTGTGGTCCAGTGATCAGCTTTTCAGGAGACTCCAGATTTGTTGTGGTAATGTAACCCCTAGATGGCGCTATCCCAGGGGCTACTACCCCTGCCTGATTTGCCACTAACAGGTTGAGGGGCCTGGATCCGATGGCGGGTGCCTCCACCCAGAGGTCAGGGTTTGCAATAGTTAAACTAACTTGGTCACAGCCCTCTGGGACACTGCAACCCCCCTTTCTTCCCACTAGTGGCCCACACAGTATATCAGAATTACCTTCACAGTATACACTTACCCCAGGACTGGTTCAGGCACTGGGACCCCTGTAAAGTAATAAGATACAGTGCAACAATCACAGTACAATACTTTAACATAGACAAATACCTCAGGCAGTATAACTTGCTGAAACAAGCAGCTCTGATTTATTTAGGGGATATAACAAGGACAGGGGAAATCAGGTTAATTAGCTTATCACTTTACTCATCTACCTATGGCTCTGTGCACAGGCCTATCCCTACCAGTTACTGTCCCTGGGTACCCAGGCCCTAGTGGCTAGTCCAAAACCGTGGCAGCTGGTAGGGGCCTTTCACACAGAGAAAAGAAAAATTAGTTAAACAGTCAGCAGTACAGTAATTCCATTTGGATTTAATGTGGCAATTCAACAGGAAGCGACCCTGAATTAGTACTCACGACCTCCAAACAAGATAGAGTCCTTCAACGTCAGCAGGGCTACTCTTGAGTCCACTGAGACCTCTCACATTTATATGACAGACTGCAACAGGCAAAAGTCCTTTAATGGCAGCAGGATTACTTGAGCTACACAAGCCTCCCTCACACATTTATATGGTAAAAGAAAGTACTATACCAGGCAGGCTGCTTTCTATCCCGATCGCAATTACTGCACAATACCTGGGAGAACACAGCAGATTCAGTTCCTGACAGACCGAGCGCAATTCAGCAATTTCTCCAGTCTTCTACAGGATGAGCCTGGTTTCTACTCTTCAGATATCCTTTGATTCTCTTCACAGGACGGATTCAGTCCTAACAAGCCGTTACACAAGCTGCAGACCGGAACTCGGGGCCTTACACACGTTTCCCGACTAAAACTGCACACTGAAAAAGCACAGAGCTCCTTCCCTCTTCACTGCCAGAGCTCAACTGAAACTCCAGCAGACAAAACCGGGCACTTCCTTTGAGTTCCTCCTAGTTCTTGGCTGGATTGGCTGTCACTCACAATAGACTGCCCCTGTTGGTCCAAAAAGGCCCCGAAGTCCAAACTACATCTCCCAGAGTCACTGCCCATACAATCCTCTTGTGGCTGGCTCAAATTACGAGTCCAAGTTCTGATTCGTCAAAGGCACCATTTTAGAGCTACCTTAACCCACACTGATTGGTCCAGTTCAGCAGTTCAAAACTAGAATGGGGAACTAGGCAAACACAGTTCTGACTGCAAGGAAAGCAGGTTAGACAAACTGTATTTTCATTATTACTCTAAATGATTTCTGGCAAACAGTTACATCTTTCAGATAGGTTCCTTTTGCACTCCTAGTGACTGCAAAAATGGAGTGAATTGGCAGCAGCTCAAGTGGTACTCAAGCAAAAACACACAGTCCCCATACAAACTAATTATGTCTGCAAGCAGACAGCTCTTAAGAGACAGTACCAGAGCTCTAAAAACACTCACAGATATAAGAAAACAGCATAAAACACCATTCAGGCTTGGAGCATTCAAGCAAGCTCCTGACGTCTTTTGGGAACCCCCATTTGCAGGGGGTTACACCTTCCTGGCCTGGGAAAGCTTGGCGTCGCGTCAAGCAAGTACCTATAAGTTTCAACTGCAACCATATACATTTGCATTAGGCTCACACATGTAATCATCAGTCAATATATCATTTACCAAGAACACATTTCTGAAACATTGCAGTGCGTCCTCTTTACACAGTATCACACACATTGTACCATAACTCAAGTTATTACCTCTTGTACATGAAACCTGAAGAGGGGCCCTTCCTATCAGTTACCTTGGGGCTGGACGGGGCAAGGGCACCATACTTAGAGGGCAACACAAGTAACTTGAGTTAGCACTGACGCCAGTTTGGGCAATGAGCTCGGGGACACATACACTCCTTCATGGACAACATTGAGAGGCAAGTCCACAGGCCTCCCAAGGGAATCATAACTGAGTGCACCACAGGCTTACAGCTCGACCAGTCTTTCTAGGGGAACTGTTACAGTCTCTGCACTCTGAGCCTCATTTTCAGCATTGTCCTCACTTGTCAGGGAGTCTCCATGGGGTAGAGAGGCTAGAACTTGGGGCACTTTCAGCTCCAGGAGTTACAGTTTCTGAGTCCACAACATTTGGCTCGCATGGAGAGCTTTCGGACACTGGCAGTGGACTGTCAGGCACTCAAAATACTCTTCTTGTTCTGGTGTATCACCAGTCTGCCCCAATCCATCATTTTCTCCCCTGAAAGCTCAAACAGTTCAACCATGCACAATGATTCCATTTCATCTGATCAGATGCTTTGCACTTCACTTTCTGGGAGCATTGGCTCCAGGGACGAAGCTGGGGCTTAGACAGTCCAGAAGGCCCAGTCTCTCCAGTATTGACTAGGGGATTGCCCCGAAACAATTGACTCAGTTCATAAGGATAGTATTCAAAGTCACTCTCACTTTCTTCTGATATGGACTGACAGTCATGCTCAACTGGGACTTGTGGAGGGAACACTTTAACTCTGCTTCTGTAGGTGCAGACTTTCTTGATCTTTCTTAGCAGCAGCTCTAGTCACTGGTCCAGAGGGCATCTTCTGGGGCTCAGACTCAATCAAGATTTGTCCAATGGGCAGTAAATGATTTCTATGCATTGTTTTACATCTTTTGAATTATTCTCAGGCCTTACTTTGTACACTGGCAGATCATCTAGTTTGCCCACTACAATGTGAGGGAGATGGTGCCATCTGTCAGCAATCTTGTGTTTGCCATGCAGTCCCAGATTTCTTAGCAATACAGTCTCCCTCCTGGAGTTCCTGTGCTTTCACCTTTTATCATACCTTTCTTTGTTGGCCAGATTTCTTTTGGCAGCCATGGTTTGAGCCAGTTGGTACGCATGAGTTAGCTGGGCCTTTAACTTTTGCACATACTGTAAATAGTTGTCAGCTTGAACCCCATCAGGAGAGACCCCAAAACACACATCTACCGGCAGTCAGCTTCTCTTCCAAACATCAGGCGGTAGGGGGAGAACCCAGTGGCATCACTTTTGGTGCAGTTATAAGCATGTACCAGGATGCTAATTTGTTGGCTCCATCTAGGCTTGTCCTTTGGGTGTAGGGTGCCTAGCATATCTAGCAAAGTGCGGTTGAAATGTTCAGGCTGTGGGTCCCCCTGGGGGTGGTAAGGAGTGGTTCTGGACTTTCACACTCCCCACAGAGAAAGCATCTCTTTGATCAGACGACTCTCAAAGTCTCTCCCTTGATCAGAATGGATTCTTTGTGGAGCCCCATAGTGAACAAAAGTTTTCACAAGTACTTTGGCCACAGTGGATGCTTTCTGGTCTTTGGTGGGAAAGCTTGGGCATATCTCGTGAAATGGTCAGTGACCACCAGCACATTACTGATATTTCTTTGATCTGACTCCAAACTCAGAAAATCAATACAGACCAGCTCCATGGGTGCACTGGTGGTGATGTTAACAAGGGGCAGCCCTCTGGGAACAAAGCTTTCCTCTGTAAGCAGTGACTACAAGTTGAATGTGTTGCTCCACATCAGCCCCCATCTTAGGCCATTAGAATCTGGATCTCACCAAGTCAAGTGTTCTGTCTATACCAAGGTGCCCCATGTGGTTGTGCAAGGATCTCAGTACTGAGTCTCGAAAGGCAGTGGGCAGCACTAGTTGTTGTTTGTCTACTTGTCCCCCTCTGTCTACTGTTTCTCTGTACAACAGTTTATTGATCAGTTTCAACTTAGGACCTTCTTTGTATAACAGTGCAGTTCTCAAATCAGTGGAGCGTAATTTGGACACATCTTTTCCTGCATAGAGGGCTTCTAAAGCTGATTTGATCATGGGATCACGGGATTGAGCCCGCTCGAATACTGTCATTGTCCAGCTGAGGCAGTGCACCAATATCTATTGCAGAAAGTGGCAATAAGCAGCAGGTATGCAATTCTCAGAGGGTCCCAAGCAATCCACCATGCAGTCCACTGCGTCCGTGGACATTTGTTCCTCCCTGTCAAACTTCCGGCAGAGTGCCGAATGTCAGGTTCTGCCAATCTGACCCAATCATTCTGGGGAACAGGCTCCGGGAGAGAGCATCAGCATCTATGTGGTTCAGGCCTGCTCGGTATTCAACAGCATAGTTGTATGTAGATAACATGAAAGCCACCTATGGCCAGTGGCATCCAACTTAGCTGAGGTCTGCACATAGGTCAAAGGATTGTCAGTTTTTACTAGTATTTTAGCCCCATACAAGTACTCATGGAATTGGTCAACAATAGCCCACTTCAAAGCTAGGAACTCTAACTTATGTACAGGATAGTTCTTTTCGGATGGGGTTAGGCTTCTACTGGCAAGGCCACTGGTCTCAGGCCATTCTCGTGCTCTTTGGTACAACACAGCCCCAACCCTTGCAAGCTAGCATCAGTGTGCAGGACGTAGGTTTTCTTGGATCGGCATAGGCCAGCACTGGAGCATGGGTAAGTTGATATATGATCTCATGAAAAGCAGTCTCACAATCAGAGTTCAGGGCCCCAAATACTTCACCGGACGAAAATACACTCTTTCAGTCTTGAGGACGCTGACTTTGGTATTTTTGTGGGTTGGGGATACCCTTGAGTAAGGTTAAGTAAAGGGCAGATCACTCTTGAATAGTCCTTGATGAACGCCCGATAATAGCCACAGAATCCCAGGAATCTTTGCAGTTCTTTAGATTTTTGGGCTGTGGCCAGGTGGTCAAGGCCTCAACTTTACTTGGGTCGGTCTCTATTCCCTCGGTGGATCTATGTGTCCCACATACTTTACTGATGTTTGAAAGAATTGACACTTATCAATGGACAGTTTAAGGCCAAAGTCCTCCAGTCGGTCCAATACCTTAAATAACCTGCTCTCATGTTCCTCCAGTGAGCTGCCAAACACAATAACATCATCTAGGTATACCAGGCACTCTAGTAAGTTCATGTCCCCACTGCACGCTCCATCAATCGTTGAAAAGTGGATGGGGCACCTGAAATCATTGAGGCATCCTCATGAATTCATGAAGCCAAGCGGACAGATAAAGGCTGTCTTCTCTGGTCCTCTGGGGCCATCGGGATCTGTAGTACCCTCACGGAGATCCAACACAGAGAACCACTTGCTCCCGTTTAGGCAGTCCAAAGCATCCTGAATCCGGGGCATTGTGTACTGATCAGGATAGTCCGCGGTTTAAGGTCGATAATCCACACACATCCTTACTGTCCCATTCTTTTCCTCACTATCACAATGATGAGAAGCATAAGGGCTTCTGGATTCTTGTATTACACCAGCAGCTAACATCTCTTGCAGATGCCGTCTCACATCATCTATGTCAGCAGGTGCCAGGCGTGCGAGACCTCTCACGAAATGGTCTTTCGTCAGCGGATATTGTGCTCAGCTCCTTACGCATCCTACATCCCATTCCTTTAAAAGAAAACACCTGGTCTCTCTGGGCAAGCTTCTCACTGATCCTCACTTTCCATTCAGCTGGCAGGGGAGTCGCCGAAATCAAACAAGTCAGGCATTACTCTGTCATTCTTCCTGAACTCTTGCTGCTGGGTAGCACTGCAGTGTCTGTACAATGCACATTAGCCAGGATGCAACCTCTATTTACTCAATGTCTCTTTCAGACACATTATGAACTTGGACCATTACCCTTCTGGCATAAGCATGGGCTCTAGCGGGCAAAATACTAGGCTTGACCAGCAGTCGCTCTGGCAATTTTCCATCACCTGGTGCATCCAACATTAATATTTTATTCTTAACATCCTTTCTGATACGGACCTCTCCCTGTAAGGTACACTGGGCATTTGGCGCCAGGATCAGAGACTCAGGATCCTTCTTCCATACAATTCCGACCGGTTCCTCTGGTTCTATTTTTTCAGCATCTCTCTGTGCCTCATAGGCCTTCTTAATTAAAGCTGGAACTCTTAAAGCTCTACTAGTCTTTGACCCCTGTTTTTCACAACACAACTGCGCCAGCCTTCGAACATATGAGCATTTGTTCCAATCAACAAGGGACACCATCATACAGTCCAGTGGAGGGACACACTAAGGCTAGGGTCTCTACTTGTCCGCCACCCAGCCAGGAGGTGGGAAGACAGCCAAATTCGGATATACCGGAATAGGGGTAGGCCTTCTCACTTAACCCCATACATGCAGTCCTTCTAATGGTTGTAAGGACGCTCTGACAAATGCTTCTGATATCAATCCTGGAACATAATTGTCACTTGGGAACCACTGTCTAATACAGCTCTTGTAGACACTCCTTTCATCTTTACAGTGGTCTCCATGGAGGACCCACTATTCTGGACCAGTCTGGAGGCGGTAGTGGGGCCTGGGCAACTGACCTTGCCACAAAAGGGCGTGAGTTAGCATTTTGGTGCCCTCACTGGATCATTTCGTGCCTCTTAACCACTGATTTGTTCTCCAAAGCTCTCCTTGTAGCCTATATGCAACTTTGTCAGTGTCTTTTTGGGGACGGCATTCCCTTTCATGTGCCCATCCTTCCCACAATTATAGCAAAACATACTTTCTGGAGTTTGAGCTGGCCGGGCGCCACACTGGGAGCCAGGGTGGGGGTATTACTAACTGGAAACCTTGGTGCCATCTCTGTCTGGCGTGATAAGCATTTGGAGACATCTTGTCAGTTTCTCACTTCCATGATCAAGGAATCGAGTTTGGAGCCGTTATCAGCAGGAGACACATGGGTGGTACCCCACCCCCACATAGATCAGATCGGATATAGGTCAGGGCCAGTACTTGCAGGCTTGGCCTTCATAAAGGGACTGTTTTTGAATTCCCGGATCTCTCTCAACAGTTCACCCCATTGTGGCATATCTTTTTCCTTGTCGGAGCACTCATTGACTGCCAACCTCTGCCCCTGAACTTCACTTAATGGGTCACCCTCAGTCACTCGGGTCATAGCCGCAGCTATTAGTGCAGGTCCCTCCCAAGGTCGCCTTTTCTCAACTCCTCGAATTTCTCTCATTAACTCATCATAGGAGGTGGGGATTCCAGTCGATTGCAAGCGTAACTGAAGCAACAGCAGTTCTGAGAAGGGGCAGACTTAAGGATCCTGTCCAGCCTGGTTCGGTCCAGTTCAATCGCTGGCAAACTACCCTTTCTGAGGCATTCTTGCAACAATTTTCCAGCCGAGATACATACACAGACAACTCCCTTGGTACTGTTGTGCATTTCTTACTCTCCACCATAGGTCCTCATCAGAATCTGGGCTCCCATACACATTCTCCAAGGCCTCAAGATAGGCCTGTGCAGTCGCTTCAGGGTTACTGGCCGTTTAGCATGGATGGTAGCCAGGGCAGGACCTCGGAGGCTCTCACTAACCCTCTTTGGCATCCCGACTTCGAGCATTGCCATTCTAGCACTTGGGGGCAACATAATCTATCCAGGTCTCCCAGTCATCCTCCCTTGGGGGTGGGGAGGGTGCCAGAGAAGATCCTCAACCTCCGGTGGAAGTCGTGACTAATGGCAGGTGCAGAAATAGGAGTCTGCATTGGTTCAGCCACCATTACGGGTACTGGAGCGGGAGAGGGTGTTGGGGAGGAACACCCCCAGGTGGCAAGAATAGTTTCTTCAAGTCCTCCACAGTTTTCCTTTCCCCCAGCAACCATTTAGCAAATTTCTCTTCAAAAGTTTCAGATAGTGGTGGGGGCTCATTCCCCCCCCGGGTCTTTACTGTCCTTAGTTATCACTCTCCAGGCAGTGAGGGCTCCCTCTGGGGTAATGGTCTGTGGCACTTTGGAGCTATCTATGGGATCCTTAAACTCTACTAGGGCCAGGAAAGTGTGGGTGAGCAGATTAGCATGCCGACCCACGACCACAGGGTTTTGTAAACCTTCCACCTTGGAAAGTACTCCCTGTACAGTGTCCGTATTGATACCCAGGGGGATGTCCAGGATAAGCATAGCATTTTGGGGGTCGATCTCCTCCCCAGTACACCACTCCACAAGCCGGTGCACAGCCACTTCTGTCGGGGTACCCATTTTTTCCTTAACAGTGGTTTGTAAATATGGCCACTAGAGGACACACAATCCCAGCGGTGAGCCTCCAAGATGTAACCCCTAGATGGCGCTATCCCAGGGGCTACTACCCCTGCCTGATTTGCCACTAACAGGTTGAGGGGCCTGGATCGATGGCGGGTGCCTCCACCCAGAGGTCAGGGTTTGCAATAGTTAAACTAACTTGGTCACAGCCCTCTGGGACACTGCAACCCCCCTTTCTTCCCACTAGTGGCCCACACAGTATATCAGAATTACCTTCACAGTATACACTTACCCCCAGGACTGGTTCAGGCACTGGGACCCCCTGTAAAGTAATAGGATACAGTGCAACAATCATAGTACAATACTTTAACATAGACAAATACCTCAGGCAGTATAACTTTGCTGAAACAAGCAGCTCTGATTTATTTAGGGGGATATAACAAGGACAGGGGGGAATCAGGTTAATTAGCTTATCACTTTACTCATCTACCTATGGCTCTGTGCATAGGCTATCCCTACCAGTTACTGTCCCTGGGTACCCAAGCCCTAGTGGCTAGTCCAAACCGTGGCAGCTGGTAGGGGCCCTTTCACACAGAGAAAAGAAAAATTAGTTAAACAGTCAGCAGTACAGTAATTCCATTTGGATTTAATGTGGCAATTCAACAGAGGCGACCCTGAATTAGTACTCACGACTTCCAAACAAGATAGGGTCCTTCAACGTCAGCAGGGCTACTCTTGAGCTCCATGAGACTCCTCACACATTTATATGCAAACTGCAACAGGCAAAAGTCCTTTAATGGCAGCAGGATTCACTTGAGCTACAAGCCTCCTCACACATTTATATGGTAAAAGAAGTACTATACCAGGCAGGCTGCTTCTCTATCCCGATCGCAATTACTGCACAATACCGGAGAACACACAGCAGATTCAGTTCCTGACAGACCGAGCGCAATTCAGCAATTTCTCCAGTCTTCTACAGGGTGAGCCTGGTTTCTACTCTTCAGATATCCTTTGATTCTCTTCACAGGATGGATTCAGTCCTAACAAGCAGTTACACAAGCTGCAGACGGAACTCGGGGGCCTTACACGTTCCGACTAAAACTGCACACGAAAAAGCACAGGGCTCCTTCCTCTTCACTGCCAGAGCTCAACTGAAACTCCAGCAGACAAAACCGGGCACTTCCTTTGAGTTCCTCCCAGTTCTTGGCTGGATTGGCTGTCACTCACAATAGACTGGTCCAAAAAGGCGCCGAAGTCCAAACTACATCTCCCAGAGTCACTGCCCATACAATCCTCTTGTGGCTGGCTCAAATTACGAGTCCAAGTTCTGATTTGTCCAAGGCAGCATTTTAGAGCTACCTTAACCCACACTGATTGGTCCAGTTCAGCAGTTCAAAACTAGAATGGGGAACTAGGCAAACACAGTTCTGACTGCAAAGAAAGCAGGTTAGACAAACCGTATTTTCATTATTACTCTAAATGATTTCTGGCAAACAGTTACATCTTTCAGATAGGTTCCTTTTGCACTCCTAGTGACTGAAAAAATGGAGTGAATTGGCAGCAGCTCGAGTGGTACTCAAGCAAAGAAACACACAGTCCCCCCATACAAACTAATTATGTCTGCAAGCAGACAGCTCTTAAAGAGACAGTACTAGAGGCTCTAAAAACACTCACAGATATAGGCTTAAACGCCAAACACCATTCAGGCTTGGAGCATTCAAGCAAGCTCCTGGAAGTCTTTTGGGAACCCCCATTTGCAGGGGGGTTACAGTAAGATCGAGAGTGCACTGGAAAATGAAGTGGCCGAAAGGTAGGGTAATTATTCTCCTATCTTATTAACGGTGCACTGGCTCGGATTAGCACTTTATCTGTGCCCTCCCCCATGCTCTCTGGACCATCTGGAAAGTTGAAGTATGCCCCTAGATGAGGGGCTGCGGGGGAGGGGATTACAGGAGAAAAAGGCAAAATTTGCCTCTCTGAAGGTGACACAAAGTTCTGTAGGAGAGTGGATACAGAATGAGGGAGACAGGACATTAAGGATGACCTCGCAAAACTAGAGAAATGGTCAGATATCTGACAGCTGGGATTCAGTGCCAGACAGCATAAGGTAATACACTTAGGGGTGAAGAAACCAGAGACCACATACTAGCTAGGTGGTTGGCGTGCAGGTCACCAAGTTAGTGGAGGAGAATGCGTTGGGTGTGCTCATCACAAGTGACATGAAGTACTAAGTCCAAATTATTTTGTCACATGAAGGGAATCATTTTTTCGTAAAGAAACTCAGGTCACAAAAAAAGATTTAAAAATGTGTTAAAACACATATCTGGGTGATTTTACAAGACAGAATCCTTTTTCATATGAAACAGCTATCCAAAAGATCATACTGAGCATGCTCAGATCCAAATTTCAAATCCTTATAACTCTGGAATGGATTAAAGAGGAATTGTCAGCAATAAGAGCCTCACACCCAAGTGTCAGGCTGATCCCAATGAACCCTTTTTGTGCAAAAACACTTGCTGATTACTGCAGTATAATAGACTGCATCAGGCTAATTTCATTGACTTGTAAGCTGACATTTTCTGTAACCACAAATGCCAGACTCCCCTGCAGCTGACATCAGAGGAGGGCTGCAGCAGTGGGAGACTCAATAGTCTGCAGTGACTGTCAACGTTTTTTACAAGCTGTGATCTTCTGTTAGCTGTTCTGCTGGGACTGAGTAAAGTCACAGCGGACTGTACTAAGTCCCATGAGCACAGTAGGACCAGCAAATATCTAATTTTAGCTTATAAAACCTTTAACAAGTGTACTGCGGCTATTAAATCCCCCAGCTCTGCAGCCCTCCTCTGATGTCAGCTGCAGGGGGATTCTGGGATTTCTGGTTACAGGAAATGGCATCTTGGAAGTCAGAAATTAGCCTAATACATCCTACTATACTTCAGTAAACAGTAAGTAAAAAAATGTGTTGTAGACAAGGTGCAAATTGGGATCAGCCTCACACTTGGGTGTGAGGCTCCTATTACTGACAGTTCCCCTTTAATAATTTTTTACCAAAACAGCAAAAGGCACCACTGTGGCCAGAGCCCTTTCTACTCTGAAGATTTCAGAGCAAAATTTAAAATCATCCGGGTGCTAGTCAATGACAAAAAAAAAGCAAAGAAAAAGTCCAATTATTTTCACTTTTTTGTTGTGCTATCCAAATCTCAGAATTCACACATCCAACTAGAACAAAACTTTGTAAATCAAGAGACCTTGGGCCCAAGATCATGCACTCAAAATGTCATGCAAAAATGTTGAAAGGTGGTGAAGCTGTTAAAGTGCAAATGTAAGGGTTTAACATTAAACAGCCTACTCAACCCTAACTACAGTGGCACTGCCGTGCCACTATAATAACTGATACGCAATAGAGACCTCATGGATGACGTAATCAGCATGTGTATATATAAATCATTTATTACACAAGGTCCATTGAAACAAAATTGTTGAAATTTGCAAATTTTTTCACAAAGTAAGTTTTAGCAACTTCACATGTCTACACCAACTGCAGCTTTGTGTTGACTGCCAGACGAACTACATTTTCTGGTATGTCCTCTGTCTGCCACAGTCATATTTCTCACAGAAGATTAAATTAAATTTAAATTATATTAATTTGAAATACAGTAGTCACTCACTGCAGCAATGCCAGTGAGATGACAAGTCTCACTAGTCAAACCTGACTAGTAAATAAATTCTCTGATGAAAAAAAAAATCTGTTTTAAATTTCTTCTTAGGCATGAAGTCACAAACTTAGAACAATTGTCTTTTTTGGGTGCATACAGTACACTCACACAGAATCAAATGGCATATAGCTGCCCAGAAATGGTGGGAGTCAGGTAACTTGTCCTACCACACCAGCTAACAACTTTACTGCAGCGCACTTTCAGTTGCATGAATGGCTGTGGAGAGACCCATGCTGGGGTTCCTCACAGGAAGCTGAAATTAAATCGAAATTACAGTATATTATTGTAGAATAACTCACTGCAGCAACACCAGCAAGCAGACAAGTTTCACTCTCAAGTCAAGGTTGACTAGTAAATAAATTATCTGAAGAAAAAAAAATCTGTTTTTAATTTCTTCTTAGGACAAAGCCACAAACGTAGAACAATGTTTTTCTTGAGAATGCAGAGTGCACATACACAGAACAAAATGGCAACTAGCTTTCCAGAAGCAGTGAGAGTCAGCTGACTAGTTCCACCTTACCAGCTAACAGCTCTACGGGGGTGCACTCGCAGTTGCACAAACAGCCACTAAGGGACCTCAGCACAGGTTCCTTAATGCAAAATGTAATTATATTTAAATTATATTAATGAGAAATATAGTCACTCACTGGAGCAATGCCAGTGAGTGACTAGTCAAGCCTGACTAAAAGTTTTTGGTTTTTTTTTATTTCTTTTTTGGTACGAAGCTACAAACAACAGAAAAAAGTTAACAGCTGAGTGCACTGCACAGAGGGTGCAGCACACACTTCTGCACATAAAAAACAAAACGGCAGCTGCCTAGAAGCAGCAGTGGTGGGAGTTTGGTGACTATGGCCTCCACAAAAAAGAGTATTTAGCACAGTTGTGCACTTCACTGTACTTCACAGAAACATAGACAATAATGGTAGAAAAGAACCATGGGTCCATCCCGTCTGCTCAAGTTCCCTATAATCCCTGGAACCTACTGTTCCTCCAGGGTAGTACCCTCCCAATTTTCTCTCTCTATTCTCCTTGGTCCTGTCACCCCCAGTAACCACAATACCCTTCACTATATCCCAACACTGCTTGAAGCCAGTGTTTCTGCTCCCACCACTTCAGTTGACAGACTGTTCCAAGGTTCCACCACCTTTTCCGTAAAGTAATATTTTCTCACATCTCTCCTGAACCTACCTCCTGTTAATTTCCATTCGTGTCCATGTGACCGTGAATTGGTATTCAGGCTAAATAGTTCCTCGCATTTCACTTTGTTAATTCCTTTAAGGAACTTGAAGGTCCCCATCATTTCTCCCCTCTCCTTATCTGGTCTCCAACGAGTACATATTTATGATGTCACATCACAACAGCGATGGGAATACAGCAAAGACCATCACAGCGACATTTTCAGCAGTTTACTGTGATGGTCTAGTGGGTTCCCGACACTGTTGCCTCTGAGGTGCTCGCTCCTTCCCCGAACCAACTCCGACTCAGAGTTGGTTATTTAAAGTCCGGGGGTGCGGGGATCAGAGCCCCCGAATGGGGGGGGTGGACAGAAAATGCCAGTTCCCCCAGCAATGGCACAACACTAATTAGTGGTGTGGCCCTGAATCATTTTTGTTACTCTGCGCTGCACTGTCTCCAACCTATCCTTATCTTTTCTGAGGTGAGGTATCCAGAACTAGGTTCAGTACTCTCGGTGAGGCCTCACGAGGGATCTATAGACAGCAAGTATCATCTCTTTTCTTCTGCTTTCAATACCCCTCCCAAGACATCCCAGCATCCAGTTAGCCTTGCTATAGGCCTTGCTGCACTGACTCGATTGCTTAAGTAGTTGCTAATGATAACTCCCAGATCCTATTCCTCAGCTGTAGTGAGAAATCTCTCTCTTCCCATGCAATACTTTGTTTTGGGATTCACTTTCCCTAGGTGCATTACCTTGCACTTTCTAGCACTGAATTTTTACTACCAGACCTTTGACCACCCCTCTAGCTTTTGTAGGTCTCTCTACATTTCCCTTATGCCCTTGTCACTATTCACCCTCCCACACAGTTTTGTGTCATCTGTGAAGACACAACCTGCCCTGGATTCCTTATCCAAAGTCATTAATGAACATGTACAAAAGGATCAGACCCAAGACAGATCCCAGTGGAATCCTGCTCAAAATCTCCCTCTCCACTGATTTAACCCCATTGGCCACCACCCTCTGCTGCCTCCCCTCTAGCCAGTTGCCCACCCAGTTCACTATGGGTTTAGCTGTACCCAGGTCTTCCAACTTCTTGAGCAATTGTTTGTGAGGTACCGAGTCAAAAGCCTTGCTGAAATCAAAGTAGAGCAGATCCCCTGGTTCATGTCCCGGTCCCAGGTACCAGGAGCAGAGAACGGCAGAGAGGGGATTCTCAAGTGTCCATTGGATGCTTCCCTCCTGGGGGGAGGGGTCAAGCCTGGGCTCCTGGAGGTGGATTGAGGATGAGCTTGGGGGGCATGTAGCCTCAACACACCCTCCCACATGTCCCCACCCCAGGACGCCATCCTTATGCAACTTACTGTGTGGGGCGGGCCAAGAAAATGTAAAAATGGGCCCCTTGCTGACCAGATGACAAGTGCTTGGCCCACATTGCCACAAACACCTGGACAGCCCGGTCCAACCTGGTGGTGGCCTCCAGGGATACGTAGTTGCTCCTAACGATGCTTCCCATAGGGAAACTTTGAGTTACCCGGTAGGTCACGAGACAGGGTCGGGAGATGGTGGTGTGGGTCAGGGTGGCAGTGTGGTTGGGCCTTGGCGCTCCAAAGGAGTGGCTGGGTAGGGTGCCAGTGGGGAGGTGCATAAATAGATTTAAAAAAAAAAAAGTACAGCAAATCGACAGAGTGGCCCTTGTCTAAGTCCTTTGTCACCCAGTCAACGAAAACTATAATGTTAGTCTGACAAGATCTTCCTGCCACAAAACCATGCTGTTTACTATCCTGAAGCCTGTTGCTCTCCGGGTAGTATATGAGGTCTTCTTTTATCACTGACTCCATCAGATTTCCTACTATAGAGGTTAGATTGACAGGCCTATAGTTTCCTGGTTGTTCCTTATCCCCCGCTTTTTTTTCTATTATTTATTTATGGTGCTTTTTTTCCTGTTTTCTGTCCCCCCATCCTTGTGTCCTTGGCGCAAAAGCACACTACGCGTGTGGAGGCACGTGCACGCCATGCACGGTGGGATGCCTCACCCTAGTGATCACCTAACACCCACCCGCGCCACCACCGGCCTCCACCCGTGACGGGCGGATCGCAGTGGCGACTCCCTCCCGGAGAGGAACCACTGTTAGATCCTGTCCCCACCTTCCAACCGGGCCACCACCCTGATGACCTGAGGTCATTCACAAACCTGGTTCACTGGCATGACATGAGGTGTGGCGTCTAGTGCCTCTACCCTCAGCACCACTGGACTGGCTCTTATGCCATCTTTTATGAAGTGGAACAACATCTACCACCTTCCAATCCCTTGGAACTTCCCCAGACCTAAGTGAGCTTTGACTAGACTAATTAGGATCACAAAGTCCATTGGAAACAATGGCTTTGCGTTACTCCACCTATCCACAACCACCTCTGCACCAATTTTAATGAGAAGTACAGGCAGCTATGGTGGAGGGATTCAAGAGAGGGTGGGGCAGGTATAGGCAAGGGGTGAAGCAGAGGCAGGTTTGGCCGGCGGGGGGCAGGACTGGGAGATGCAGTAACAGTGGAAGGAGACAGAAAGAGGACTACGGTAACCAATCAGGGTGCTGAAGCACTAGCAGACTTGATAGACCAACAGGCCTACTCTGCTGGCATCTAGAAAGTTAGTATGTTACTTCGCATCACTTCACCTTGTTGGTGAGCTCCAAGATGAATTTTGTAGTGATTCATGGGACTGCAGGTCACATGGGCTCTAGACTCTTCTGCACAGCCTCAGTTCTGTGTAATGTGTATGTAGTGGTAGCTGGAGACAGTTTGGTCTCAGAGCTCCAAGATTCAAACCCTCTAAAAAATGTTCAAAAAGCCTTTTTTAGAATTTTTTTTTCTCAGATTTAGTACATCAATTGTAGGAAACCCTCCTGTGCTCATATCATGAGTGTTTATTGTTCGTGTGTGGATTTTGAATGTTAATTTACAACAGTCAGTCTGTGTACTGACAGACACTTGAAGTGCACTTGGGGAGGGGCGTATCTGTGGTGGAGGTAGTTTAACTGGGAGAAAAGCCAGTCTTTCTGTTTTGGTTATATTTTTCTTGTATGACTGTGTTCATGTACACAGAGTAATATTTTCAGTAATTTCTGACATTTTGTTTGATGATTGTTGTGCTGCAGTGCATAATTTCAGTTTGTTTAAAAGATTTGGTTATATTACTGAAGTTTTCAATTTGCTGCGCATTACTTGTAGT
The DNA here is from genome assembly GCA_016271365.2 of Neoceratodus forsteri. Classification (NCBI taxonomy): domain Eukaryota; kingdom Metazoa; phylum Chordata; order Ceratodontiformes; family Ceratodontidae; genus Neoceratodus; species Neoceratodus forsteri. Next base: position 1,432,414,960 of record CM057459.1, read on the forward strand.
GTGTGTGTCCGAGTGTGTGTGCCACGTATGCCATCAAATCAGACACATTTTATGGTGCCACACAGTAACTGCAGCAGCGTGAACCTGCTATCCATCTGCATTATTTTGTACTGCTTTGTGGTATCTTGGTAGTGGACTGTTACTGCAGTGCACTACCCTCCCCCCCCAAACCGGCAAAAAGGTATTCTTTTCCAGATTTGGATTTGTGACTTGGGAGCACTGGTTAAGGTGTTGTTGTGCCTTTGTATATGTATCGCTTGTGTGCGTAGTGCAATCTTACTCTGTCTGTGCATTTGCATCTGTAACCCCCCTGCAAATGGGGGTTCCCAAAAGACTTCCAGGAGCTTGCTTGAATGCTCCAAGCCTGAATGGTGTTTGGCATTTAAGCCATTTATCAGTGAGTGTTTTTAGAGCCTCTGGTACTGTCTCTTTAAGAGCTGTCTGCTTGCAGACATAATTAGTTTGTATGGGGGACTGTGTGCTTCTCTGTTTGAGTACCACTCGAGCTGCTGCCAATTCACTCCATTTTGCAGTCACTAGGAGTGCAAAGGAACCTATCTGAAAGATGTAACTGTTTGCCAGAAATCATTTACAGTAATAATGAAATTACAGTTTGTCTAACCTGCTTTCTTTGCAGTCAGAACTGTGTCTGCTAGTTCCCATTCTAGTTTTGAACTGCTGAACTGGACCAATCAGTGTGGGGTAAGCTAGCTCTAAAATGGTGCCTTGGACGAATCAGAACTTGGACTCATAATCTGAGCCAGCCACAAGAGGATTGTATGGGCAGTGACTCTGGGAGATGTAGTTTAGACTTCAGTGCCTTTTGGACCAACAGCAGCAGTCTATTGTGAGTGACAGCCAATCCAGTCAAGAACTGGGAGGAACTCAAAGGAAGTGCCGGTTTTGTCGGTTGGAGTTTCAGTTCAGCTTTGGCAGTGAAGAAGGAAGGAGCCTGTGCTTTTCAGTGTGCAGTTTTAGTCAAAACGTGTGTAAGGCCAGAGTTCCGGTCTGCAGCTTGTGTAACAGCTTGTTAGGACTGAATCCGTCCTGTGAAAAGAATCAAAGGATCTCTGAAGAGTAGAAACCAGGCTCACCCTGTAGAAGACTGGAGGAATTGCTGAAAATTGCACTCGGTCTGTCAGGAACTGAATCTGCTGTGTGTTCTCCGGGTATTGTGCAGTAATGCGATCGGGATACAGATGCAGCCTGCCTGGTATAGTGCTTTCTTTTATATGGATGTGTGAAGAGGTTTGTGTACCTCAAGTGAGCCCTGCTGACATTGAAGGACCCTATCTTATTTGGAGGTCGTGAGTACTAATTCAGGGTCGCTCCCTGTTGATTATCCACATTAAATCAAATGGAATTACTGTACTGCTGACTGTTTAATTCTCCTTTTCTCTGTGTGAAAGGGCCCTACCAGCTGCCACGGTTTGGACTAGCCACTAGGGCTTGGGTACCCAGGGACAGTACCTGATAGGGATAGGCCTGTGCACAGAGCCATAGGTAGATTATTAGAGTGATAAGCTAATTAACCTGATTTCCCCCTGTCCTTGTTATATCCCCCTAAATAAATCAGAGCTGCTTGTTTCAGCAAAGTTATACTGCCTGAGGTATTTGTCTATGTTAAAGTACTGTACTGTGATTGTTGCACTGTATCTCATTTCACAGGAGGTCCCAGTGCCGGAACCAGACCTGGGGTAAGTGTATACTGTGAAGGTAATTCTGATATATTGTGTGGGCCACTAGTGGGAAGAAAGGGGGGGTTGCAGTGTCCCAGAGGGCTGTGACCAAGTTAGTTTAACTATTGCAAACCCTGACCTCTGGGTGGAGGCACCCGCCATTGGATCCAGGCCCCTCAACCTGTTAGTGGCAAATCAGGCAGGGGTAGTAGCCCCTGGGATAGCGCCATCTAGGGGTTACACATCTCATTAGGGTCCAATCTCCATCCGTAACTTAAGTCACAGTTGTTTGTTTGGCTTCCCTTCAGAGTACTGGTGTGGTGCATATCTCGGTATGAACATTGTACTCATTAATGTGCATTTTTAAGTCAGGGTGATCATCACGAGTCACTCACGATGCAAATCGCATTCTTTATCTCCACGGTCATGATTCACGAATTACAAAACTAAGTTTTGGGGTTGTAAGTTGCATTTAACCCTGTTTTGTAGTATCTCGGCTTGACCACTGTACTCATTGATATGTGTTTTTAAGTCAGGGTGTTTGGGGGTGGTACAGGTCGGGGAAGTACAGCCATAGGTATCTGCATACAGTTCATTAGTCATGTCACACCAGTCACTCATCACAACTCCGAGACAAATCTCGTTCTTCATCTTCATGGTCACAGTGATTCACGAATTATAAAACTTTAAGTTTTTGGGTTGTAAGTTGTATGTAACCCTGTTTTGTAGTATCTCGTCTTGACCATTGTACTTTTTGATATGTGTTTTCAAGTCAGGGTGTTTGGGGTGGTACAGGTCAGGGAAGTACAGCCGTAGGTATCTGCGTACAATTCATTACTCATGTCACACCAGTCACTCATCACGAGACAAATCACATTCTTCACGAATCACCACAGTTACATTTTCTTTTCAGCTCTGATGATACGCGGAAGACCTGTAGAGATTACCAAAACATTAATGAATCTTTTTTCACTTTTTTTAAAATAATGCCCCCCGCCCAAAAAAATAACATTTGAATTTGACAATACCACATTACTGCTACCTCCTGCAGCTTTGCTTCCCGCTGGGCCCAGTGGTGAACAGCTAGATGGGTGCACTGACCACCCGTACCCAGGTGGCTGCCCTGGGCCCCCAGCAGACCACCACATTACAAAGATTGCAATGCATCATGCTGGAGTCACCTGGGAAGGAAGGAAGGAAGAAAAAAAGGCCCACACAGGGGAGCCATGGGCAGGGCCTGGTACAGGCGGTGGGGGGGAGCACCAGGACACACCTGCTGCTGTGCTGCCGGTGGTTGAGGGCCGACAACCTGCTGCGGTTCCTGCTGCTCTTGCTGCAGCTCCTCCTGCTGACCCTGCAGTGGCCGCTGCTCCACCAGCTCCTGCTGCTGCTCCTGGATGACAACCCCAGCTGCAGGTGGGGTCCCCAAAGCTTGCCAATTTAATCTAACTAGGCCACCACCCTGCATTCGTGGCCCACGATGGCCACCACTTGGCCCACCACGTCCACGCTCCATTAAGAAAGTAAATAACACAAAAAAAACACTATTACAAGTACTAGTAAAATAAAGTACAGTACCTAAAAATAAGTGCACAAAAAAATAACTTTTTTAACAAACATAAAAAGCATTTCTACTTAAATAAAACATTCCTGAAGGACTACAACAACTAAATATACAAACATTTAACACACAAAAGAGAATTATAGCTTTTCTGTGAGCTCTGAAACACACAGAACAGTCAGACTGCACACTGCAGAACTGCCTGGACTGCAAACTTTTTTCACTAGAGAAAGTGAAATTATAAGGCTAATAGAATACTAATGAGGCTCCTTCACGCTCTAATCGGTTACCGGATCGGTCATTAATGGCCAGGTAATGACTGATCCAGATTTTTCAGTAGCGCGAGGAGCCACTTCACATGAAGGCAGAGTGAACCGCAAAGCCGGGAATAGTCGCAGAGTGTGATTCCCCACTTACAAGTAATTGAGCCACAATAATTTTCCACATATGCGGTGACAGAGAAGGAAATAGAGCCAAATACAGCAATCGAATATAAAATAAAATTTAAATGTCAGTTTAACAGTTAAAGGCAGTAGTGACATAAACAGCACAGTTCTTGTATTTCAATCGGGTTTCAAACTGCTGTTCCTCTCAGCAGTTGAAACCCGATCAAAATACAAGAACTGCTTTTAGGTCCACTAACTGCCTGCTTTCATGCTTTATTTTTACCTTGATCACTATCTTTGCGGCTCTATTTGCTACTCTAACAGAAAATAAGGTAAAATTAATGAGGACCTCGTCAAATCCATGGGGTCGTACTAATTAACGTCAGCACAGCGGATGCATGTAGTGTCACTATACGTGACCAAACCACAGCTACTGACAAGTCACATGACTGCACCGCAAAGACAAACAGCACAACCAAAGTTAACAAACAATTTTTTTTTAATATTTAAAATCGGCGCAACTGGATTAGCCTTATAATTACAATAACAACCTCGCTGGCGGTCGTTTTGTGCAACCCAACCTCCACATGGTCGTTAATCCCCAGGAAACGACCTCCAGCTCAGTCATTATTATATAAGTAAACCACTGACTTCCTGCCAATGCCTATTGAACTGCCTCCCTGAATCATGTGACCTGCAGACCTGCAGAGACAGTCAGCCACATAATAGCTGATCAGTGGGCTCTGGGCTGTTTGTTTCTTAATAACTTCACCTTGTCTAATTGCAATGCAAAGTAGCACGAAGCCACAAAAGGTGAAGTAACTCATTTCAGCGGGGATTTCACGTAGTCCCAAATGGATGCGGAGTGGGCTACTCCACCCATGCTTCACTGGTGGGTTAATACTTCACTGCATCTGTAGTTGGGAACCGGAGAAAAAGAAAGTCAAGGTGGCTGTGTCAGGGTCTGATGATGATAAATCCTACCCTCCTCAAAAAAGTTGTGATGCAGCGGTTCCTGTTGATGATGATGATGATGATGACCCGAGAGGGGGGGCATGATAGAAAATATCAAGTACCAAAAGTGAATCAACAATGTACAAGAGGGTAGCATCATCCAGAAAAAGAGATGTCCCAAAATTTGAAGACAGAGGAGGATCAGATCAGGGGCAACATTAGGAACTATTTTTTTCACACATAGGATGGTGGGTGCAAGGACAAACTAATACTAATGATCAATGTTCTGATGGGATAGCAGCAGTTTAAGAATCCCCATAATTTGTAGCTGGTGCCCCTCAATTTGCTCCAACTGCTGCTCAACATTGTCAAGACGGTGGTTAACAGCCTTCAACTCAGACCATATCAGGCCCAAATCGACCTGTGTGGCAGGTAGTTAGACAGAGTTGCCACTGTCACCTGCTGCAGGTTATGGTGGTGGAGCAGCCACTTGATCCATGGCCCCACCCCTGCTTCACACCACCACGCACAGGTGGACACTGTGCTGCCCCCTCTTCCCCAGCAGGGCCAGCAGGTGTATTACTTCCCTGTTCTGCAACCTTGGCCTGCCACTGTACACAGTGGTGGTTGTACAGGTAGGTGAGCTGACCATCTGTGCCAAGGTGAGTTCCTTTGGGGCCATGGCGCACCGCTACTCCCCACAGATTTACATTTCACTACACTGCTGTCCCCAGGCAGTATAGTAAAGAACTCCCCACTAATGAGGTGTTGGGAGGACCAGACACAGGTGGGGGGGGGCAGGTGTTGTTGGAGCCAGGGGCTGCTGCTGCAGTGAAACTCTCTCTCAAACATGATTCACTTCCTGCCTGCCTGAAGCATGTGACCTAGATTGTGTAAGCCATGTGATGTGTGTGGGCTGCCTGTAAATTCAACACAAAGTCATTATCACCATTATTACAAGGTGAAGTAGCGGTTTCAATCGGCACTTCGCATAGCCGGAAAATAACGCAAAGTTGGCTACTTCGTGTCTACTTCGCTGGTGGAATTGAACTTTGCTGCATCTCTAACCAGTAGTTCAGTCAGCTCCGCTGCTAATTCCCTGAGTATCCTCGGATGCTACCCATCTGGTCCTGGGGCTTTATCTATCTTAAGGGTAGCCAGCCCTTTTAGAACCCTTTCACTAGTAAACAGTGGCTGTCTTATTTCTGAGATTCCCTTAGTGGCCGCTTCGATGTCACTCTCTGACATTGACCCTCTGTCCTCCTTAGCGAAAACTGAGCAAAAGTAGCAATTTAGGATGGCGGCCTTTTGCCCATCCTCCTCTATCACCCCACCCCCTTAACTAGCCTTACATTCCCCGCCTTTTTCCTTTTCACTAATATATCTGAAAAACTGTTTTCCTCCGTTCCTAATCCCCATTGCGTTGCGCAGCATTGTGTCTGCTTTGGCCTCCCTAATGGCCCTCATTGCCTCCCTATTTTTCCTGCAGATAATTCTCCCATTCTACCTCCCCCTGCTTTTTCTTGTATTTTTAGAAAAGCCTTCTTTTTGGCCCTTACTGCTTCCCTGACATTTACCGCTTCAGTTAGACTATTATAAACCTAAATCCTTAGTTTGCCTTGTTCTTTGTTTCAGACAAGTCTAACAAACCCTTTAATTTCTATTTACTAAATAAACTACTACAAAATCGCCCTTACTCCCTTAAAGGAATACTACAGTCAGAATTTGCAAAAACATATGTTTGTTTATTGTTTATTGGGAATATTCAGAAAGATCTTTGAGTCGAAGACTCATTTACAAAGGTTCCACGTCATACATTAAGAAACAGAACAACATTTGTTAACAGAGATGACGGTACAGAATAGTACATATTAAGATACGATACATTACATTACAGTTCATGACAGACAGGATTGATCTGTAAGATACAGTACATTACATTACAGTACAAGGCAGTCAAGGATTGATCAGTAGGAGACATAAGTAAGAACAGTAATTGATACGAATTTTAGCACAGCCACGTAGTTGCAGAAGTACCGTAACAGGCTGATAGTCAAATAGAGTTTTAGGGTGGGTTTTGAACTGGGCTCAGGAACAGTTTGGTTTGGTGTAGGACAATATCCTGCAGGGCAGGGGCAGGGGGCAATCACATACGTTACAGTCCTGGAGGTGCTCCCTTAGACTAGCTTTAAAGGGACTTAGTCTTGTTTCATTGGCTATTTGGATTGGGAGAGAGTTAGTCCAACAAGGGGCTTGGTAGCTGAAGGAGCTTTGAAATTGGGAGGTACGAGGGCGGGGTAGCCATAGTAACGGCTTGTTCGAGTTACGCATGGATCTGATTGGAGATGCTAGGCAAATAATAGGGGAGAGACTGGGAGGGGCGAGCCCTAAGAATATCTTCTTTGTCATAAGGCAGGTATGATACCCGATTCTGCTGTCTAAATTTAGCCACTTTGTGGAGCTGTAGAGTGAAAAGGTGTGCGTAAGTCGGTCGCATCCGAAGATGAGACAGCAGGCTTTGTTTAGAAAAAGGCGGAGTCTGTTTAGAGTGGAGGGTGGTGCTGCACTGTATATGGTAATACCGTAGTCTCGGAGGGAGAAGACAGAGGAATTGACAGCAAGCCGTAGGGTCTCGGGAGTGAGGCAGTGTTTATACTGATAAGAAACTCCTAATCTTGAGTTTAGGGCAGAGGCAAGGTGAAGAATGTGTTGTTTATAGTTGAGGGCTGGGTCTAAGGTGATCCCTAGGTATTTAAAGTTGCTCACTTGTTCAAGAGGGGTGTGGTTGACAGTAAGTAGTGGGGGCCAGAGGCTCTTGCGGGGGGGGGGGTTCTGTGGGTGTGAGAAGATCATGAGTTTTGTTTTCTTATAGTTGATTATTAGTTGCTGGGTGGTGAACCAATGCTCTGCCTCGTGGAAACTATGTTGGACTGTTTGGTGGAGATTAAGTGGGTCAGGATCGGAGGCGTACAGGATGGCGTCATCCGCATAGAGGAGCAGGTTTCTGGAGACAGCCGATGGGGGGGAGGTTTAGCTATAGACTGAAAAGTAGGGGGCCAAGAATCGACCCCTGCAGAACACCAGAGCGGACAGGGAGGGAAGGGGACAGGACAGTGCCTACTTTGACCTGTTGAGTTCTATCTGACAGATAGCTGGCGAACCAGGTTAAGGTATCATTGGAGAAATGTTGGAGAAAAGGTATGTTGTGCAGAGTGTTTTGATTTGTCTGTGTGTGTCTGTAGTCCTAGAGTGTCCTTCCCTTTGTTTGCTATTAGTTTTATTCTAAATTAGCCTGCTAGTTATATGGTAGTGTTATGGCCCCTGAGGATCTCCATCTTGGCACAGTTTACTGCTTTTCTTGTTCCTACAATGCTTTCTGTCCCATGTGACAGTTATGTATCTGAGACCATGGATACAGCAAGTACTGGTTTACAGTCAATTTTTAAGCAGCAGAGCTGTGATATTAGGTAACTTTCCTTATCCAGTGAGCACTAGTGGCTACATTTACAGTTTAACAAAAACTTGAGGGCTAATCTAATGGGTTATTCTGTAAGAAAACAGAGAGGTGGGGGCTGCCTTCTCTACTTAAAAGACTCCATACAGGGGCACCACATCATTACCTCACTCCAACCCACAACTGCTCAGATACTGCCAGTGAGAATCCTCCTTGGAGCCCAAAACAAAACCCTCACTGTTGCCACCATCTACATCCCTCCCAAAGAACAGGGAACTGGTCTAACAGCTGTTCTTGACTTTGTAAAGTCACTCCCACTGGACACCGAATCCATCCTCCTAGACGACTTCAACATCAACTGGCGTGCGGCCCATGCTGGTGCACACAGGGATACCATTGCTGCAGCAAACCTCACACAAATGGTTGACTCACCAACTAGGAAAAATTACAGGACTGGTACCAGCACACTCTTGGACTGGATCCTTACCAGTCACCCATCGTGGATATCTAACACTAATGTCCTCCCTGACTCTGTCAGCGACCACTCCCCTATTAGCTGCACCTGGTCAAATAAATTCATCAAACAACCACCAAAAACTATCACCAGCAGGGTTCTACCCAGTGGTCACCTTCCTCGACTCAAATCCCACCTCCTCCATCAAGACTGGTCCTCTATCTTCAATGCAACCAACGTAAACACTGCCCTTGACCACTTCATAAACATCTTCACTGTGGCCTGTGACACATATGCTCCTATTAAGAAACACAAAGTCAAATCACTCAGTAACCCTTGGCTCACAGGTGACCTTCTCAGGATGCTAAAAACAAGAGACCACCTATGGGAGCTGGTCAGAAACTCTGGAAGGCAAAATGACATCCAAAACTACAAACGTGCCCTCAAAGACTTCACCAAAACCATCCGGCAAATGAAGTCCGCCTACTATAAGTATGCCCTCACAAACTCCTGGGGCAATGGTCGGGAATTCTGGAAGAACATAAAGGAACTCACCAGGAATAAACCCCAACCCCCATCAATACTCAACATCAATGGAACCACAACCCTCAACCCAAAAACTATTGCTGATACCTTTAACAAAGACTTTACCGACCTCAGTGCTGTCCTACCCCAGGACTACTTCAAAGATGGTGAAGCCCCTCTGCCTGCAATGAACACTACTCCCATCAGTTCCCCACGCTTCTACGTCAAAGTAGTCAAGGCTCACCAAGTACGCAAATATGTAACCAAAGCCCTTGGTAAATCAAGATTCAGTAATGACTCCCTCGATCTCAAAATCCTGTCTCTCACACTTGATGAAGTGCTTAGTCCTCTGACCAGAATTTTCAACCTCTCCCTCAGCCTTAGCCAGTGCCCGGACAGATGGAAATCTGCCACTGTCACCCCAATCCATAAAAGTGGTGACAAAACTGCCCACGATAACTATAGACCTATCTCCCTACTACCTCCACTCGCCAAGGCACTAGAACGCATCATCTCAGACCAGCTCGCAGAATACCTGGATACACACAACATCCTGTGCAAGCAACAACACGGGTTCCTCAAAGGTCACAGCACCTCCACAGCCCTACTTGAATTCACTGGCGCAATCCACAACGCACTTGACTCCGGTGAACTACTAGGCTCAATCTACATTGACTTAACTAAAGCCTTTGACACTGTCAATCATCGCCTCCTGCTTGTTCAGCTTCAGAACACTGGGCTGTAAACCGACTCCATTGGCTGGTTTAAGAGCTACCTTGAAGAACGGTCCCAAACAGTAAGAATCGCTGATACACTCTCGTACCCTAGACCGGTCCGCTCGGGAGTCCCCCCAGGGCTCCATTCTGGGACCCCTCCTCTTCAGCCTATTCTTAAACTCACTACCGGACAGCTGCCCAGAACAAATAATTCTCTACACCGACGATTCTGTGATCCTCACCTCGGACCCTGATCCAATCCAATTACAAAATAAACTTCAGCAGGCCTTCTCCTCCATCGAATCCTGGTTTCGAAATCATAAACTGCTTCTCAAACAGAAAAAAAACAAGTCTATGGTCTTTTGCAGCCCCACAACAAAAAACAAACAACTCCACCTCTCCATTGCAACCAAACAATTAGCCATCTTAGAGCAAACACAATCGTTCAAGTACCTCGGCATCACCCTTTATCCCCACATATCATACGCTGTCCATATCAGCAATGTTGCAAAGTCTGCCAATGCAAGGTTAGGCATATTATTCCAGCACAGGAAACACCTAACCTCAAAAGCACTGGCAGTGACTGTCCAAAGCTCCATCGTCAGCATCATAGACTATGGTTTTATCATATACGGGTCTGCAACTACCTCTGATCTCAAACGTATTGAAACCTCCCTGAATAAGACCTGTCATCTCATCACTGGCTCACATCGCCGTACCCACACATGCAACCTTTATTCCCAATCTGGATGGCTTCAACTGGACAAACGCATAAAAAACCAAACCTGCATCACGGCCAAGAAAATTATAATGGGTCTGGCCCCACCTGGTGTCTGTGCCCTCCTTAAGCCTAGACATAGGAACATCACTACAAGAAGATCCAATTCCAATCTACTACATATCCCACAATGTCGCACGACCCAAGGACAAAGATCATTCACCTATCGGGCATCCAACTGGCTCAACTCTCTTGGCAGTGACAGCGACCGCTCCAACACTTGGCCTCTTCAAGTCCAAGCTGCAACTCTCACTGCTTGTATCCTGCAATTGCCCATCTTAACATTTCCACCATTCCAGCTGCAAATGCCCCACCACCCAGCACTTACAATCAGTCTTTGCACCCCTAGCACCTTACCTGTTATATTCCCTCGACAAGGCCTCCTGGCTGCACTGGCTCCCATCCTCGCCCACCTCCCTCCCGTATCTCCACTTCTGCCCCCGCTCCAACCACCTCCTGTACTCCCCCTTATCCCCTGCACCTCCTTCCCCCCCTTGAGCTCCTACCCTCACTTCCCCACCACCTCCCCTTCCCTTGTCTTGCTCATAGCTCAAGTCGTTGTACTGGTTATTACATGTCTGTAAGTCAATGACTATATGTTTGTAACTAAAAATGATGACTGTTGACACGCTGACATGGAACCTTTGTAAAAGAGCCTCGGCTCAAAGGTATTGTAATAAGATAAATAAATAAAGAGTCCCTACTAATTATAGCATTGATGATCTGGGGTGATTTGTGTGCTGTTTATGGCTGTGCATATAGTTTGATGAAGTGGAAAGTTTTAAAAGCAAAACATTTACTCCTGCTGGCTAGACCTCTCTCACACACACACACACACACACACACACACACACACACACACACACACACACACACACACATATATGCCAAAAATATTGAATTAGAGCTATTTAGTGGCGGCCCAAACATCAGGATCCTATCTCTAGTACTTGCTAAATCAGTGGTCCCAGAAGCATCACTGTCTCACATGGGACAGGAGGCACTGAGGAAAAAGAAGAGCAACACACTTTGCTAAGATGGAGATCCCCAGGGGCCATAAAACCACCATACAACTAGCAGGCTAATCTGCGCAACATATGTTTTTGCAGATTTTGACTGTAGTACTCCTTTAAACTGTTTAACACACTACAACTTTAAATCCGGTTTGGTTTCATACAAACACAGGCTGTGCGTGCCCGCTGGGCTGGGGCCAAGCCTGTCTGTCTCAGTAAACACAGCCCTTTTTTAGCTTCACTTTCTTATCACTCTACCAGTTCTCCTGAAAACTGTAAACAAGCCAAGTATTTCCCGCTTACATTAGTGTTGTACCAAGTATTGCTTGTTCCTCTCCCCTAGTTCCTTGATGGTCTCCACCACCAACTAGTTGTATCTGCCTGGCTGGGTCTTTTTTTTCCCAGTCTTTTCCTTTTTAGATGGGGAGGGTGCAGCTTTGGACTTCTTAGCCACTTTGACTTTTTTTGTCAGTGCGGCTGCTCCCTCCTCTTCCTCGGCTTCAGAAGAGGGGGTCATTTCCTCTGCGTCACCCATAATTTGTAAAGGGTTAGTATGGCACTCAAGCAAAGCCATCAAATCATACATGCATAGCTAAGTTGCACTGGCTTGCTAGCTGCTGTGAAACCCACCTCCGCATCGCCCACCCCTTTTCAAGACACAGCAGACTTCAGTGGGAGCAAGAACAGCTCCAGCTGCCATCAGCACCAATACCAATCTGTGTTTTGCACCACATTCTGCCCTTTTTAATTTAGCAATGTCCATCTTTGGGATGAATCCATGATAGCACATGTGTCCAGCAGATGGTGCTGGACAAGGCTGTGGGGTTTTAAATGCCAGTTCCTGCTGCAAAGTCAGATAAAAGAGGGGATTTAGGGGTGCACCCAATACCTGCAATAGGGCAAACAATAGGGGGACGATGTTTGAGAAACTATTCTCAGAAGCTAAAAGCATCTCTGAGCAAAACAATTGCTTTCTAAAACCAAAAATGTGAGGCAATGTAATCCTGCATGGTTTCAGGCTTCAAGATTTTTTTAAATTTCGAGGTTTAATTTGCTGTGACTAACACAGAGTAGACACCCTCACGTGGTCACTCCCAGCACCATTTAACCATCTCTGACTCTAACCTGATTGGGTGGAAACCACCTGATCTGTAGCAGCAAACAATTTCTTCCTACTGTAGTTACTCTGTCATCCACCAATTATATCAAAACACAGAGCACTCTTGCTACAATGCCACTCAGCTGGTTGGTGGATGGTGTAGGGAAGTCTAAACCTCACTTTTAGATTTTTGTCGATATGGGGAATGCAAGTAATCACAGACACGTTGCATTAGAGTAATAAACAAGTTTATTACTACCAAAGGGATAAATCACAGTTGCCCTAAGCAGTTCTTACCACTACGAACCGGGAGCCAGTGCTAAGCGTTCCCTACACCTCAAGGTTTCTCTGTGTCTCTTGAGGTCTCTCAGGTCTCCGAGGTATAAGGCTTGTGCATTACATTATATACCTATGATAATTACTATGGTTACCAATAGATATAAACATTTCTAGTTACAGAGATGAGCCCTATTGGCTAAATTGGAGGTGGCTCCACGGTCCAAGATAACATTATACAATTCTGTAAAGTCATCAGTTTGAGAATAAAAGAGTTCTTATACAGAGTCTTACATAACTCAGTGTAGTGGTACAAATCACTAAGAGGTGGCAATGCCGTCTTACATATTATAATTACTCCAAGGACACAGATGTCCTGGCATCTTACAAGTTAGAAATACACAGAAAATACGTAGCAGAATATATGTGTTAGCAAGCAAAGTGTATTACAACACTATGCATTCATAACCTGACATCTACTCTTGTACGGTAGATGCCCTTAGCCCTATATGTTAGTATAACATATACCTAAGTGCTAGCTGTCTACGGTGTACCTCTGAGGGTACCAATTAGGGCGCAGGGACCTCGTGTAACAACGGTAACAGGTAGATGAAGGAAGGGGGCCACTGTCTGGCAGGTACACCTACCTCTTTTCAACTACACAAAGTTTCCGCCCATCAACTGACAGAGTAGCATCATAATCAACCTTACTGATCATTGGACGTTGACGGTCACGCCCACTGCAGCTTGAACTGCATTGGACTCGACAGTGACACACCTCTGAAATGAGTTATCACAGCAATATGTTTGCCCTTGCACAGGCACAAGGGAGAACAATGAAAAACAGGCCTCTCAGTTTGGGATAGAGAAAGGAACAAAACTGCTAAGATTTCAGCTTTTTGGCTACTTTTACCAAGTGGATGCAAGTAGATAGCTTTTTCACAACAACGCAGATGTCTTTTTCTCTTGCCTCTAGTTTCTGCAAGTGCCAGGTCATATGAGCAGCCCTCAGTGAGCTTCCAAACTGGCCTCTGACTGGACAGGAATTCTTGGGTGATCTTGAAGTCACTCTGAATAGTAAAACATGGAACACCTCAATAATATTTATTTTTATTTTTATTTAGTTTTTGTTGACCGGGTAAGTGCACTGGACAAATCCTGCCTATTTTCAGGCACGACCCGGGGAAGGGGAATACAGATGAATGCCAACTGACTTTGAACCAGATTAAGCTGTTGGTGGTATTTTTAGTGAATGAGGGAAATTTGGCCAGGACACTGGGGAAATTCCACTACTCTTTTCGATAAGTGCCATGGGATCTTTAACATCCACCTGAACTATCACCAATCCAGGCAGATGGGACCTCAGTTTAACGTCTCATCCAAAAGACCCTGAATAGCATCGAGTATTAATTTGTCTTCTTGAGTAACGAACAGCCTATTATTTGTGATATTCAAGGAATACTGTTCATTACTCACACACCCCTACTATGTAGTCCCCAAAATCTGGGATAAACAAGCTTCCCTGCAACAAACCATGAATGAGATTTTGTCTACCATATTGGAAACAGAAGTCACTGATTTAAATATGGACCATGAGTGGCTCTACTGAGCATTAAGAACATGCCCAGAGGATGTTCTTCCAGTCAGGACTATAACTGTAAGTTCCTAAAACTGATGACAAAACTAGTTACTGTATGTCACAAGGTTTTAAAAAAGGAAATTTTACTTAAGAGGAACTGCTATCTCCATTTGTTAAGATTTTGCTAAGGAAATGATACAAAAAAAGAAAAAAAAATATGCTTTTATCCGAAGCGACATAAATCATCTCTGTTTATACCACGCAAGCTAAAGGTTTTTATTAATGGTCAACAAATGGTCTGTGAGAGTGCAGAAAAAGCAGAACTAGATGTGAAAGAAAGATTTCAAGACCTATTTAAATAACCATTAATGTTGCTTTTTGGAAACCCTGCCTTGTTTTTCTGAACTGTCTTATGGACTGTTAAATCATCTATCATTTATCAGAAGAAAAGTTAAAAGTGCAGTTTCCATTCCGTTTCTCTCTCACAGTTAAGACTGATGTCAAATGTAATTAATAGAGCTGTTGCATGTTAAAGTTATTCTCACAGAAGTTTTTTTAGGTTCCTGTTCATCTTATGAAAACTGAAATTACCTTTCAGAGGGGAAAGTGGAATGTACCATTTACTAACTTCTTTCTCTCTTTTTTCAACCAAAGACTTATTAGAGTATTGATGAGTTAAGGTGAATAGTTATCTCATGGGAGGGGGTGAGGCAGCATTGCACATAACTGATAGTGGCTGCATAAACTGCACCTTTGTGCTGTGCATGCCATATGCACTCACCAGCATGCTGGCTTTTGAACGTGGCACCCGGGAGCAAAGGCATGTTGTTAGCAGGGACTGTGGTACTGCTTCCCATGTGCACTTTGCACAGAGCTTCCACAACTGAATATTCATACAGGCAGTGCATGCTGGACAGGGTGCACGGTCTATACAGGCCATGTATAGACTGTGCATGCTGGATAGGGTGCATGGTCTGTACAGGGCATGTATAGACTGTGCATGCTGGATAGGGCGCACGGTCTGTACAGGCCATGTATAGACTGTGCATGCTGGATAGGGCTACCGGTCTGTACAGGCCATGTATAGACTGTGCATGCTGGACAGGGCGCCGCGTCTGTACAGGCCATGTATAGACTGTGCATGCTGGACAGGGAGGCGCACGGTCTGTACAGGGCCATGTATAGACTGTGCATGCTGGACAGGGCCGCGGTCTGTACAGACCATGTATCAGACTGTGCATGCTGGACGGGGCGCACGGTCTGTACAGGCCATGTATAGACTGTGCATGCTGGACAGGGCGCACGGTCTGTACAGGCCATGTATAGACTGTGCATGCTGGATAGGGCGCATGGTCTGTACAGGCCATGTATAGACTGTGCATGCTGGATAGGGCGCATGGTCTGTACAGGCCATGTATAGACTGTGCATGCTGGATAGGGCGCATGGTCTGTACAGGCCATGTATAGACTGTGCATGCTGGATAGGGCGCATGGTCTGTACAGGCCATGTATAGACTGTGCATGCTGGATAGGGGCGCTATGGTCTGTACAGGCCATGTATAGACTGTGCATGCTGGATAGGGCGCATGGTCTGTCACAGGCCATGTATAGACTGTGCATGCTGGATAGGGGCGCATGGTCCGTACAGGCCATGTATAGACTGTGCATGCTGGATAGGGCGCATGGTCTGTACAGGCCATGTATAGACTGTGCATGCTGGATAGGGTGCATGGTCTGTACAGGCCATGTATAGACTGTGCATGCTGGATAGGGTGCATGGTCTGTACATGACCCATATGACTATGGCTCCCCGAAGTCCACACAGAATATTTTGCATGGGGTTATTTTTGTGTGGCACACTGGTCTCAACTGAATCTGGGGACCCTAGTTCCTCAGATATTTTTGTGTAACCCGGCCCCCCCCCCGTTACCTGGGGTTACAAGAATTCCAGTTAGACCTAGTGGTTGGCAGGGAAGACAGCTTGTGAAACTCCAGTTAAATGGATTTCACACTGTCTCACTGTGATCTCAGTCTCAGCTGAGACTGAGGGATGACATCATTTTAGAACTGTCGCAGCTGCATGAGCCACACTGGAATGCTGCAGTTGGAGGGTAGAGTAGAACGTTGGGGAATTTGAAGTTAGTTCAGTAGAGTTCTCTTGCAGTCTGTAGTAGAGGAAGGAGGTGCTCTGCTGTAGACAGGCCCTCAGAGTCCTAAGCTCTGTCAAAGAGCTATTTTTTTGTATAGGTGTGTGTTCTCACCTGAAGAGGAACACAAGAAGAGCCAAGTGAAGTGGTAGAGACCACTTTCAGTGGTTCAGAGCCCCATCCCTGCGGAGATAGGGGGAAGGAATCAGCCTGCTTCTAGGGGCAACCCCCCTGGTCCGGCTAGGGAAAAAGAAGCTGCCTAAGTTCTTGCTGAGGCACCAGAAGTTCTGGACCAGAGTTCTTTGAAGAGAAAACGCCTGTGGGGCACCTGCAACCAAGGGGTGAGTTTGCTCTGCTAAAGGGCCAATGTGTTTTAACCTGAAACAAGATGAAACTAAAGTGACTGTTACTGTGGGGTCAGGAAAAGACAGCCAAGTACAGTTTGGACGATGTGGGGATTGGACTACTTAACTCTGTGGGGGGTCTAGAGCAGGGGTTCTCAAATGGTGAGGCCAGCCTCCCTGAGGAGGCCCCAACCTGTTCCATGGGAGGTTCAACCAAGTCTGAAAAAGTACTGTATTTAAATTTTGAGTTTTATATATTTTGTGTGAAGAGATGAAGCAAACTGAAAGAGGATAGTAGTAGGTGAATTGTATGTATTTATTTACCAATAGGTAACAAGGGAAGGTGAATGAGCCAAGGCTCATTTCAGGTATACCCGGGGAAGGGTAGGGAGTGAATACATTTCAAAAGGTAACTGCAAAACAATCAAGAAATACACAATGAACAATAGTGCAAACAAATATGAACAATAAACTAATAATGAGTGGTGGTAATTTATCAACTTGTAGACTGATAGCAGAACAGCCCAAATATAACGGTTGAGCACAGAAGTAGTAAGAGCAATAGCAGGAAGGAGCAAAGTAATCCCTGAGAAGTTGCTTAGGAGCAGGGAAGGAGGGGGGGAGAGGCAAAGTATGTAGGAAGGTTATTTCATATAGAGAGACAATAGAGAAAGTAGTCTGACCCGTGAAGGCACTGCAACAAAGGGTAACAATGGCTCAAGAATGAAAATAGCGGAGCTAGTAGGTTGGCTTATTGAAGGGGGGTTTCAATAAGCTGAATAATAATATTTATTTTATTTATTTGTTTTCAGATACCACCTTTGAGCACATGAGATCTTTTTCAAAGGTTCCATGTCGGTATAAGACAAATAACTAAATGTGAGCCAAGTACTCAAAGAGGTTTCAATTTATTCATGGTATACTGCGCAACATATAGTATGTTATTATTCTTTGGGGAGGCCCAAGATTATTTCAGATTTTGGGGGAGGCTCAAAATGTTTTCCATGGATTTGGAGTGGCTCACTGTGTCAAAGTCTGAGAACTACTGGTCTAGAGCAATGGACACAGCCACTTATTAAGTATGTTCAAGTTCAGCACAAATGGGATGTAAAGACAGCAGATTTAATGTGAATACATTTAAAAAGAATCTACACAGCAAAGTGTTTTCAAGGATGAGGTGTTACAGTCCAGAGAAATGGCCGGGTATGAATTATGGGAGCGAGAGGTGGGAGACCCCCCATCAGTAGTAACCAAATTCACCTCTACGGGTTTGCTTTGGGACACCTGTTGTTTTCTCTCAGGTACTTGGCCAGTGCCTGAGGAAAGTACCCAGACGTGGGATTGATGAGGAAGATTCCCTGATGGAGCCAGAAGTGCTCATAGGTGGTTTAGGGAGCCACCAGTAAATGTTTCCAAGCTATATGGAAAGTGTCCAAAGGGCTGGCATGAGTGCCGAGCCATGGAAGGAAGGTAGTCCAAGTGGCTGGCAAGGGAGCCGAGCCAGGGAAACCCAGAGCAGAGTACAAGTTCGGGTTGTGTGCCCGGTGTGTTTCAAAGCCTGAGGGCTAAAGTGAAAGTGGATGTGTTCTGATCTCCATAAATCTGCATTACCAGGAATGTAGCCTGTGGGGGTCCATCTATGCTTTGTTATTCTGTTGGATGTGAATAAAAGCCACACTTTAGAATCCCACTTCTGATATTGGACATTGCAGTTATTGCTTCTTGTGTCCAGAGTTACTTGGGTTCCCCTGTTGCAGAGTAGCTAAACCTAGCCAATGTGCCAAGTGACATATTTCTCCCCGAACCCAGCCCTCCAGGTAGTGCTGTCAAGATGGAAACGGCATACCAGGGTGGGGGTTACAAAAATGGAGGCACCGCTGAGGATTTGGGTTTGGAATTTAGGGAGGAATGTAAGAAAGGTCGCTCGGACAATGGCTAGCATTTTGGCTATCTGGCAGTGGGTAGCCCAAAACAACTGAAGCAATGTTTAACTAATGTGCCGCTGTATGCTGTTATCCATGTGCTGCTTTTAAAATGGCAACTGTTTACCAAGGAGCAGTAAAGCCTGAGACTGTATGCCCTCGTCCTGCATTAAATTACAGCATGTACCAGCTTTTAAAAGTGTTTGTGACAAAGAAAAGTGTGGAAAACTGTGGGTAGCAAAAGGAAAACTGTGCCCTAGATGTTGGAAATGCTTTCTGTGTGAACTGAGAGACTTGCTGTGCTTAATGGCCACGAAAAATGGTTAAAATGGTGCTCCCACCATGGAATCAGTTGGAAAAAAAAAAAGTGTAGTTTGCAGTTTAAATTTGCCTGCTCGACGATTGCCGTGAGGAGAAGAGCATTCGAGAGGAAAGAAGCTCATCTGCATGGCATCGAGTGATTGGTGAGACTGCAATCAGTCCTGCCCCCAAGCCAGCTCTAGAGCGACTGCACAGCATTCCAGAGGGAGAGTGAGTGGAGTGTGCAAACTGGCTTACCAGGAGGAGCGTCGCGGTGATTGAAAGCGCTGTAAAAAGTTAAAAAACTGACTTTTCTGTTTAAATTCGGGATCAACCCGCATCTCAGTTGACTGGACTGTGAGTGTGGTGTTCAGAGGGACAATCAGCAGGACTGCCAACCCACTTCCTTCCAGAGGTCTCCAAGACTGGCTGCAGGCCATTTTTCCAATGCAGCAAACAGCTACTGATAACAGTGAGTACCAACAGAAATAATTGCTCAGACTGTGTGATTTCACCAAAAGCCAGCTGAATCTATGTTTAGCAGTGTAATCGTTTTGCAAAGAAGGACTGTGTTAAGTTTTACCAGCAAAAGCAAGAATTCTAAGCAATCGACTATGAGCACAATTATAGGTTCAGCGTCAGTATAATTTTCAAAGCCATGTGAGAGACTGAGAGTTGTATCAGATATGCAGCAAGAAATACAGGCAATCCTGTGCTATGAAAAACTGAGGCTTTAAGGGACTGTAAGCTAGAGCAATGTCTTCAGCGAGTAAAAAGTTTGTGGTAAATCATATAAATGTGCTAGGAAAAAGAATAGTGCAAGTTTGTGCAGTTTGAGCAAAGTTATCAGTAGAGTGTGTAAATTGGATGTGCAGTGGCTTGACCCAATTACAGAATGTTGATGCGTAGGAGGGCTGTTGCCGCCATTACAGGGTGGGGTAGTAATGTAAACACAGCAGCAGAGGAGCCATTTTGAAAGAGAGAGAAAGTTTTCAGTAATGTGGGACTTAAAATAACAGCGAGCGTGGTTTGTTTTTTTCTCTGCAGTCATGGCTTCAGGACCAGCCCATTACCCGGATCATGCCCGGGCTGTGATAGCAATAGAAGTTAACAAGTTAAGGGACATTGAGAGATGTTACTACAGGGGATGACTGCCTCCTCAAGTGGTAATTCCTGGACATCCAGTGCAAGAATGTGTGATGTGCTTAAATGCTGGAAGGGACGTCTCCATGGTACCTCGCTGTTCTGGGTGCCTAGAGAAATACTGTTTGTTTAAAGCGCCCAAGATTCATTTGGCTCCCACATGGACAAAAGTTCAAGAATCTGCAGTTGGCAGCACACAGCACCAAGCGGAGTCTGTTGGAGAAGGCCCCTCAGAGTGTGGTACAAAGCTAGAGGGTGCAGATTTACAGACAGAACAATGTGCTGATGTTTCAGAGTCTGAGTCACAGAGAGACATTTCGGGAAGAGCCTCAGCAGACCCTTGGAGAGAGGTGCCTAGTTCAAGTCTCATAGGTGAAGACGAGATGAGGGAGGCCTTTGAATGGGAGGTTTCAACCTCCATGCCCTACGAAGAGTGGACAGTCTCAGGAGTGAGGACGACTGCTCACTCCTGGGCACAGATTCCCAGTGAGGAAGAAGAAGAGGGGGCACCTATGTGGCCTTGTGAAAAAGGAACTGGTACACAGCCTCAAGCTCTTGCCTCAGAGGAATGCATGGAAGAGAGTGGTGATTCCGCTGCCCTGGTTGTGCAAGAAGAAGCCAGGAATCCATTTTTTGTGTCGTTCAGAATGCATTGCTGGCAGAACCAGGACTGGCCGCCCTCAAGCCAGGCCAGAGGTCCCAGGTTGACCAAAGCTAGTAAAGAGGAAATACTGGTTTGTAGGAAAGCGAATGAAATCTATGAGATGTCCTTTCCTACCTTTCCTCAGAGAGTCTGGGAGGAGATTGAAAAAAGCAGAAAATCCTGGATTTGGGAAGAAACAACAAAATATGTGCATCTTGGTGCAAACAAGCATGTCAAGAACAGAATGTTTCAAGAAAAATACTGCCAGTGGAAAAGAGGCAGGACACTGTTTATTGACACTGTTCAAATTGTGGATGGAGAGGGACATGAAACCTTTCACAGTGTGAATTATGAGTGCCCAGATGGGGAAATAATTCCAGCACCTGACCCAGTGTGCTATTGGCCACAATGCCAAGACCTTCCTGCAAATGTGCCCATGCCTACCAAATGGAAAGCAGAGCAGAGGTATCCAGTGCTGCCATCCAGCAGTTGCCGTACCCATGTTGTTCCACCAGACTGGCGTTCCAGGGACCAGGTGCCCCACATTCACCAGTTCTACAGTGTACTGGCTAGCCAGAATCCATCAACTGGCCCACCAGATGACTTCAGATCCAGAGAGGACACCAGCACAGCTGTATCCTGATTCATCGTCTGGGTATCAGATGACTTCAGATGAGCTGTTTTCCTTTTTGTTCCTGTTCCAAGGTTCCATCTCCAGAGATGACATCAGCTCAGCAGTTTCCAGATATGCCCTCCTGTCATTTCCCTGAAGATGTCCGCCCAGCTGTATTGGAAGAATGCTGCCAGGGAGTCTTTGGCCAAGGACCAGGTGTGGTATCATGTTGTTCTACAAGGGACTGGAAAGTCCAGACTTTTCTATTCTTATGACACTGCAGTACACACCCTACACTAGCAGACTCCAGAAGTTTGAACTGTCCTCAAAGACTCTCCCCTTTGGGACCTTGGCCTGCTAGAACTGTGCTTCACCGGGCTCCAGCCCAGGAGAGGCTCTTTAATGGACTTGCCTTTGGGCACTGTGGTCACTAGATGGGAATTTTAGGGTACTCCATCCCCCAAATATTGTGTATTGTAAATAATGTCATTGTTTTCTACTGTTTTCTAATGTTTATACTGCTTTTTCTACTTTTCTAAAAAAAATCTTTTTTGGGATTCTTCAGTGTTCAGATGGTAGGGGTTTAGATAGACTGTGTATGCAGATTAGGAGTGTGTGTTGTCTTTTTTTTTCTTGCAGGTGTTCCTGAAGAAGATAGAAGAGAAGACAAGAAGAGGTGGAGGGACTCAGCGGAGTTCCTCAGTAGTACTTTAGAGTGTAGTGTTTAAAGTACTGCTGTCGTTGTTACTGGGTGTAACTTTTTCTTCCACAGGTAAGGTTGTGGGGGAATGTGGGAGTAATGCATAGTGTATGGTATTAGCTCCTGGTGTGTGGTTGCATGGTGTCCAGGGTTGGAGGGAGGTCCCCTGTTTGTTTTGTTTTGGGAATTTTGAGTTAGAGGCAGACAGGTTTTCCCTAGAGGGCTCGGGGAGATAGACAGGCTGTGGTCCTGAACGGCCGTAGGGGCTGCAGTACTGATCTATTAGGGCTATGTTCTGGATAATTCTACCATAGCCACTAGGTACTCATAGTCAGCGGGTAGAGTAGAGGCTGATATGTCAGCTGAAGGCCTCTAGACCCTTAGTGTTGTCTGCCTGTGCTAGCACATGGTAGGAGAGAAGGTAGCTCTACCTCCCCGTAGTCAACACATGGGGTGAGATGGCCTAAGTCAGGTGGCTAATGACTGCAGACAGTCATTTTCCTGGCCCAGGGTGAGTGTAACCCCCCTGTTACCCAGAGTTATAAGAATCCCAGTCAGACTTAGTGGTTGGCAGGGAAGGCAGCTTGTGAAACTCCAGTTAAATGGATTTCACATTGTCTCACTGTGTTCTCAGTCTCAGCTGAGACTGAGGGATGACATCATTTTAGAACTGTTGCAGCTGCATAAGCCACACTGGAATGCTGCAGTTGGAGGTTAGAGTAGAACGCTGGGGAATTTGAAGTTAGTTCAGTAGAGTTCTGTTGCAGTCTATAATAGAGGAAGGAGGTGCTCTGCTATAGGCAGGCCCTCAGAGTCCTAAGCTCTGTCAAAGAGCTATTTTTTTGTACAGGTGTGCATTCTCACTTTAAGAGGAACACAAGAATAGCCAAGTGAAGTGGTAGAGACCACTTTCAGTGGTTCAGGGCCCCATCCCTGTGGGATGGGGGGAAGGAATCAGCCTGCTTCTAGGGGCAACCCCCCTGGTCCAGCTAGGGAAAAAGAAGATGCCTGAGTTAAGTTCGTGCTGAGGCACCAGAAGTTCTGGACAAGATTTATTTGAAGAGAAAATGCCTGTGGGGCACCTGCAGCCAAGGGGTGAGTTTGCTCTGCTAAAGGGCCAATGTGTTTTCACCTGAAACAAGATGAAACTAAAGTGACTGTTACTGTGGGGTCAGGAAAAGACAGCCTAGTACAGTTTAGAAGATGTGGGGATTGGACTGCTTAACTCTGTGGGGGGTCTAGAGCAATGGACACAACCACTTATTAAGTATGTTGAAGCTCAGCACAAATGGGATGTAAAGACAGTAGATTTAATGTGAACACATTTAAAGAGAATCTACACAGCAAAGTGTTTTCAAGGATGAGGTGTTACAGTCCAGAAAAATGGCCAGGTATGAATTATGGGAGAGAGAGGTGGGAGACCCCCCCATCAGTAATAACCAAATTCACCTCTACAAGTTTGCTTTGGGACACCTGTTGCTTTCTCTCAGGTACTTGGCCAGTGCCTGAGGAAAGTACCCAGACATGGGATTGATGAGGAAGATTCCCTGATGGAGCCAGAAGTGCTCATAGGTGGTTTAGGAAGCCACCAGTAAATGTTTCCATGCTATATGGAAAGTGTCCAAAGGGCTGGCATGAGTGCCAAGCCATGGAAGGAAAGTAGTCCAAGTGGCTGGTAAGGAAGCTGAGCCAGGGAAATCCAGAGCAGAGTACAAGTTCGGGCTGTGTGCCCAGTGTGTGTCAAAGCCTGAGGGCTAAAGTAAAAGTGGATGTGTTCTGATCTCCATAAATCTGCATTACCAGGCGTGTAGCCCATGGGGGGTCCATCTATGCTTTGTTATTCTGTTAGATGTGAATAAAAGCTACACTTTAGAATCCCAGTTCTGGTATTGGACATTACAGTTATTGCTTCTTGTGTCCAGAGTTACTTGGGTGCCCCTGTTGTAGAGTAGCCAAACCTAGCCAATGTGCCGAATGACATATTTCTCCCCGAACCCAGCCCTCCAGGTAGTGCTGTCAAGATGGAAACGGCATACCTGGGTGGGGGTTACATTTGTTAAAAAAAATTAATAGACAGTATAAACATTTGTTACTACAAATTATGAAATAAGTTAGTAGGGGTAAGACTGAATAAAAGACACCTTATATGGCCATTGAATGGAAAAGTGAGGGGCAGAAAATGATTGGCTGTTTAAATTGGAAACAATTTTACAACTGGAGGGGAACAAAGACAAAAAGTACTAATGCCTTTCAAGATGTGTGATAAGCACCTTCCTGGATTTATTTTGATTGCAATGGGACTAAATGAAGGATGTGAATTAATATGCCCCATATATATGTGTTATACCTTTTGCCAGTAACTGATAATTAAGAATTCTAAATGAATACGAGATTAAATACTAATTACACCATGAGAGAGCTGATACGGTTGCACATCAAGAAAACCTGGAAATAACAAAAGTGCGATGCAGTTTTTTAAGGTTAAATGTATTGAAATATAGGTATTTAAAGTAAAATACCTAAATTTATTATAAAAAGTGTTTAAATGTACTAAGTATTATATAGTTTTAAATCAATTATATTAAGGATCATGTTAGAAAGAACTATATAAAGGTCATGTGGGCACTGTGTTGTTACCCCCAGAGGAAGACACTTCATCAAAACAGGTTAGGGCATTTTGCAGTGAGCCCCAGGCTGAGGTCTCCTTTAGCTTTCATGTCTGTACTACTTATCTGATAAATAAACATGTATTAAGATTGAAAACTTGGAATTTTGTGACTAGAAACATAGAAAACAATGGCAGAAGAAAGGCCCAGTGGCCCATCTCGTCTATCCATCCTACCTAATTGGCCCATGAAGGCCCATCCAATCTGCCAACCCAACCTAACTACCCCATGTAGGCCCATCTAGTCAGCCCACCCCACTTAACTTCTCCAGGTAGGCTCATCCAGTCTGCCCACCCTACCTAACTGCTCCAGGTAGGCCCATCCAGTCTGCCCACCCTACCTAACTGCTCCATGTAGGCCCATTGATCTGCCTACCCTATCAAACTGCCCCATGTGTGGCTTATCCAATCTGCCCTCATACCTCAATGCTCCATGAAGACTCAGCAAGACTTCCCATCCTACCTAACTGCCCCATGTAGGCCTATCTTGTCTGCCCACCCTACCTAACTGGCCCATGAAGGACTATCCAGTCTTCCCACTCTACCTAACTGTACCATGTAGGCCCATCCAGTCAACCCACCCTACCTAACTGCCCCAGGTAGGCCCATCCTGTCTGCCCACCCGACCTAACTCCCCCATGTAGACCCATCCATCTTGCCTACCCTACCTAACTGCCCCAAGTAGGCCCATCCAATCAGCCCACCCTATCTAACAGCCCCATGAACTGTATGTCCATCCAGTCTGCCCCCAACCTAACTGTGCCATGTAGGCCAGTCCAGTTTGCCCCTCCACCTAACTACCCCATGTAGGCCCATACAGTCTGCCCCTCCCACTTAACTGCCTCATGTAGGCCCATCTGGCCTGCCTACCCTAAACTAACTGCCCCATGAGTGGTCCATCCAATCTGCCCACCCTACCTAACAACCCCATGTAGGCCCATCCGGTCTGCCCACCCTACCTAACTGCCCCATGTAGGCCCACAGTTTTCCCATCCTACCTAACTGCCCCATGTGGGCCCATCCAGTTGGCCACACCACCTAACTACCCATGCAGGCCCATCCAGTCCCTTCCACCAAATTGCCCCATACAGAGCCATCCTGTCTTTCCACCCTACCTAACTACCCCCTGTAGGCCGATCCAGTCTGTCCACTCTACCTAATTGCCCCATGTAGACCCATATAGTCTACCCCACCACGTAACTGCCCCGTGTAGGCCCACCCAGTCTGCCCACACCACCTAACTGCCCCATGTAGGTCCATCCAGTCTGTCCACCCTACCTAACTGCCCCATGTAGGCCTATCCAGTCTGCCCCCCCACCTAACTGCCCTATGAAGGCCCATCTAATCTTCCCACCCTACCTTACTGCCCCGTGTAGGCCCACCTAGTTTGCCATACCACCTAACGTTCCCATGTAGGCCCATACAGTACGCTCCTCACCTAACTACCCCATCTGGGCCCATACAGTCTGCCCCCCACATAACGTCCTCATGTAGGCCCATCCAGTTTGCCTACCCAAAACTAACTGCCCCATGAGCGGCCCATCTAATCTGCCCACCCTACCTAATTGCCTCATGTAGGCCTATCCAGTCTGTTCAGCCTATCTAATTGCCCCATATAGGTCCATCCTGTCTTTCCACCCTACCTAACTACCCCATGTAGGCGGTTCCAGTCTGTCCACCCTACCTAACTGCCCCATGTAGACCCATACAGTATACCTCACCATGTAACTGCCCTGTGTAGGCCCATCCAGTCTGCCCACACCACCTAACTGCCCCATGTAGGTCCATCCAGTCTGTCCACCCTGCCTAACTGCCCCATGTAGGCCTATCTTGTCTGCCCCCCCACCTAACTGCCCTATGAAGGCCCATCCAATCTTCCCACCCTATCTTACTGCCCCGCGTAGGCCCACCTAGTTTGCCATACCACCTAACGTTCCCATGTAGGCCCATACAGTACGCTCCTCATCTAACTACCCCATCTGGGCCCATACAGTCTGCCCCCCACATAACTTCCTCATGTAGGCCCATCCAGTTTGCCTACCCAAAACTAACTGCTCCATGAGCGGCCCATCTAATCTGCCCGCCCTACCTAACTGCCTCATGTAGGCCTATCCAGTCTGTTCAGCCTATCTAATTGCCCCATATAGGGCCATCCTGTCTTTCCACCCTACCTAACTACCCCATGTAGGCGGTTCCAGTCTGTCCACCCTACCTAATTGCCCCATGTAGACCCATACAGTATACCCCACCATGTAACTGCCCTGTGTAGGCCCACCCAGTCTGCCCACACCACCTAACTGCCCCATGTAGGTCCATCCAGTCTGTCCACCCTGCCTAACTGCCCCATGTAGGCCTATCCAGTCTGCCCCCCCACCTAACTGCCCTATGAAGGCCCATCCAATCTTCCCACCCTACCTTACTGCCCCGTGTAGGCCCATCTAGTTTGCCATACCACCTAACGTTCCCATGTAGGCCCATACAGTATGTTCCTCACCTAACTACCCCATCTGGGCCCATACAGTCTGCCCCCCACATAACTTCCCCATGTAGGCCCATCCAGTTTGCCTACCCAAAACTAACTGCCCCATGAGCGGCCCATCCAATCTGCCCACCCTACCTAACTGCCTCATGTAGGCCTATCCAGTCTGTCCAGCCTATCTAATTGCTCCATTTAGAGCCATCCAGTCTGCCCCCCACCCTAACTGCCCCATGTAGGCCCATCCAGTCTGCCACCCTTCCTAACTACCCCATGTAGGCCCATCCAGCCTGCCTACTCTACCTAACTGCCCCATGTTGGCTTTGTGCTCACCATTTTCCCTTAACTTCTTAAGCTCTTTTATTTGTGCATCAGAAAAATATTTGGGTTGAAAAGGAGATACCAGTTGTGAGGGAGGGCACACGGTGTGTGAGAGGTCAAAGTGATGATCTCTTCTACCATAATTTTAAGGTAAGGAGGGTGTAAACCATGTATCACCCTATGCAGACTGCCAATGAATCCCCGATTAAAAATTCCAAATGGAGCCAGCCCATCAGTTCAGTGGTTGGATTTCTGCTTGCAACGCTAGCGACCCAGGTTCAGGAACAGATCTGGGATGCTAGAGGGTCAACCAGGGAGAGAAGGCCCAAGCATCCAACAACTGCTCACCTTCTTTTGATGGGAGGGAGAGGGGCTGACCCAGCACTTGCTGACTCCTGATGGAAACCAGGTGTACAGCATCGCGTGCTGTGGGTCATGCTAAGATGGAGCGTGATGAACGTCAGTGAACACCTGATGTTGGTGGCACGCCGCACCCCAGGGGGAAACATGGAAAACAGTGCTCTGTGGTTGACCAGATGATGGCCACCAGCTCCCACTGCCACGAGATCCTGGACAGCCTAATGGCCACCCCAGCAGCACCCAGCCCTACTTAGAGTGTGCTGGCCTCCCCCACTGGTGCCCTTCCCCTCGGAGGAGGGGGACCCACCCAGTGAACGGTTATGCCAGGATACCCGGGGGGGCTGCAGATGTGGGGTGGTGATGGCTGTGACAGGGCAGGGTGGCAAGCGAGGGGCATAGGCAGACCTGAAGGAGAGGCTGATCAGGAGCCTGGAAGGCACAAAAATAAAAATAAAAAAGTTCCAAATTATACGTTTCTACTGTATCGTTTACCGCTGAACAACATAGCTTTCTGATTAAAAAGTAAAAGAAGACTAAATATAAAACAATGCCTGACATGCAACTATAAAATGACTTTATTTATTTAACAAATCAGAAAGACCTTTGAGTCAAGGGCTCTTTTACAGAGGTTCCACATCAAGTCACAAGAATAACAAATTACAATGGTCTCACTAAGTAGTACAACATGAGGAAAGTAATTACATAAACAAAAAAATAATATGGCAAGATAAATATTGTGTCAAGTGCAGCCAGTGTCCTTGTCTGAAGAGGGGATGTTCGGGATTACAAGGAGAGAAGGATAGGGGGTGAACTGGGGGAGTGGAAGGAGCAAAATAAGAGCAAGGAAGGAGCTGCTACAATGTAGTTTATGTAGGAAAAGACCCTCAGTGGGTAGAGGGAGAGAACAAGGTGAAGACAAGGGGTGGGAGTGAGAGTGGAGGGGTAGTGGAAGGGAGGATGAGGTAGGATAAAAAGAGGGCAAGGATGGGGATGGGAAAGGGATGAAGGAAGGAAGTGCTGTATGTGGAATAGCGCAGCAACAGGGTAGGGCTATACAGGGGCGAATGGTAAACGAGGGAGGTCCCAGTGCATTTAGCTGTCTGTAAAGATTAGGTATAGCAGTTACAAGATGCTCTGGAAACTAGGAATTGATGCAGCTTCTGTTTAAATTGTCCCAAGGTTGCAGTCATCGCAATCTCAGGAGAAAGGGAATTAAATAAATTAGCTGCTCTAACTGCAATGGATTGCTCTCAGAGCAAGGTTCAACAGTGAGGGGCAGTAAAAGTTTGGCTCACAGAACTTTGTGTGTTACGAGTGCCCCGGAAGGGACTTAAAAGCTGAAGGGAACCTGATGGTAGGAGACCAACAGCTGCCTTCTTAGCCAGAAGGCAGGCTTGATATTCAATGTGAGCCTGGAGTTGAAGCCAGTTTGCTTGTCCATAAAGGACACAAGTGAGAGTACGATATGCTGCACCAGTTAGTAGACGGCATGCCTTATTCAGAGCTGTGGTGTGCCGCCATAGGGTTGTGTCCATGGTGCTGCCATAAATGACCAAACTATAGTCAATACTAGACACAACTGCACTTTGGATAGCCAGTCTGAGGGCTTCGGTAGTAAGGCAGTGTTTGTGTCTGTGTAGAAGGCTTAGGCGAATGTTAACTGCCTTGGCAACATTCTCAACATGGTGGGAGTAGGAGAGTGTACTATCTAGAATAACTCCTAGGTATTTAAAAGATTGAGTCTGATCAAGGACTACACTCGCACTGTTTTTAATCATCAATTGTTTGACTTTATGCTTGCTGTGGGTACCATGGAAGAGCATGACCTTTGTTTTTTTGCAATTAAGCACCAACTTATGAGAGGTGAACCAAGACTCAACTTCAGTAAAACTTTTCTGAAGTTGGGCCTGAAGGAGGGTAGGGTCAGCAGTCTTTGAGAAAATGATTGCATCATCCATGTAGAGGAGTACTGGTTCGAACAGGATGCCAGAAGATTATTGAGGAAGGTGCTAAATAGAAGAGGTCCCAGTATCGATCCTTGAGGAACCCCAGAGCAGACAAGCAGTTTAGCAGAAAGCATAGACCCTATTCTCACCTGTTGTGTGCGGTTTGCTAGATAGCTGGTGAACCACTTTAGGGCATCTGAAGATATACCAAGCCCAGCAAGCTGATGTTTCAGCAAATGGTTTCATACTGGGTTATGGGTGAAAGAAGGCACATCTGCCTATGTTAACCATCCACCCGCATCAGTGGGTCCAAATACATACTCTATCCAAAATATATTTGTCCGGCTGTTTCTTGAACATATTCAGGGTATTACATTCCACTAAGTTACTTGGTAATTTATTCCATAGTCTACATCTTCTTTGCTTAAAAAAATTGTATATTACACTTTTGGTTGAGGTGTCAAGCTTTATTTGTTGTTTATGAGTCCTAAGCCCACTTGGTTTTTGCTGTATTTTAATATCTAAATCCTGCATTAAATCTTCTTCCTTCAGGATTTTATACATTAACAGTAAGTCTCCCCTCAATCTCCTGTTTTCAAGCTAAACAGGTTAGATTTTTGCAACCTAGCTTTGCAATTTAGCTTCTTCCAGCCACCCACCATCTTAGTTAATTTACATTGAATCCCCTCCATTTTATTTACTTCCCCCTATGATGAGTGCTTCACAATGGGGACCCATAATCCAAATATGGTCTTATATAGTGGTAATACAAATTATACCAACCTACTTGAAAATGATCTTTTAACATTTCTGATCATGTAATTAGCTTTCCTAATAATACTTGAACGATGTTCTGTAAAATTTAAGTGCTGATCAATAATAATTCCGCAGTCCCTTTCGATTTCAATGCTCTTAATTTTTTCTGCATTCAATAAGTATTCCTGTTTTTTGTTTAGTTTGCCCATATGTAAACCAGAACATTTATCCACACTAAAGTGCATTTCGTTAACCCTTGCCCACTCTTCCACCTTTTTCAAATCCTGTGCCAGCTGATCCACACCTTTTGCTGTATCAGCTGGTCCTCCCAATTTTACATCACCCGCAAACTTGACAATCCAACTGTTTGCATGCTTGTGAAGATCACTAATACATACGGAAAACAGCGTGGGGCGCAGGACAGACCCCCTGGGGCACTCCACTGGTCACCTTCCCCTCCTCCAATGTACATCCCCAATCCTACCCCTCTGCTTCCTACCAGTCAACCAGTTGCCAATCCACACCACCAGTTTTGAATCAATCCCTAATGTTATTAATTTGTCAATTAATAAGTCATGAGGTACCTTATCAAAGGCATTTTGAAAATCAAGCATTATTAAATCTGTTTCTATATTGTTACTTATGCTTTTATTAACCTTATTGTAAAAAACTAATCTGATTTGTTATACATGACCTATTTTGTCTAAATCCATGTTTCGTTCCCTCACAGTAGCTAATGGCACTTACATTTTCTTCTAATTTATTCTTAAGAAAGGTTTCAGCTAGTTTACA
Organism: Neoceratodus forsteri; assembly: GCA_016271365.2. Classification (NCBI taxonomy): domain Eukaryota; kingdom Metazoa; phylum Chordata; order Ceratodontiformes; family Ceratodontidae; genus Neoceratodus; species Neoceratodus forsteri. Next base: position 1,432,446,562 of record CM057459.1, read on the forward strand.
TATAATTAAGGTCAGACTAATAGGTCTATAATTAGAGCATACTAATCTACTACCCTTTTTAAACAATGCAATGACGATGGCATGTCGCCGGTCATCTGGCACTAGACCTGTACTAAAGGATGAGTTGAGTAAGTAGGTTAATGGTTCTACAATGGTTTTAATTGTTCCTTTTAACAGTCTTGGATGTACCACATCTGGCCCAGACGCCTTATTTGTTTTTATTTTATTAACCATTTTTTTTATTTATTTAAGACTTTGATAACTGGGTGAGTGCACTGATCCCAGGGACCATTTTCAGGCACGACCTGGGCCATAACACATGGCGCAGGGTGACAGTGGAGTACAAGGTAACAGTAATACACATGAAACAGATTTGATACAAGCAACAATAGTAGACACAATATACAGGTTTGATGCATAGGTCCATTTGAGAACAGTGAATACAAGGTTTCAATATCAGACATGAGAAGACTTGGTACAAACAAACAAATCATAGGCATGGCGTACAATGTGTGACTGCATCATCCAGTGAGCAAGTAATACACTGAATACTCAGTAAAAAAAATGTATGTACAATACGTACAGGCAAGGCAGTCAAATATTACTGTGAAAAATGCAATGTAACAGTTGTAGGCAAGAGAGTTGACTAGTGTGGGTAGGTGGGTAACCCATAACCATCTCAGACACTTCTTCAGACTAACCTCCAAATCAAATACCTTTCTATCATTGTTAATTATATTAATCTGACTAGATTTTTTTTTGTAGAGAAGACAGAGCAAACAAAGTCATTAAACTTATTGGCCATGCCTACAGGATCTGTTATAACCTGCCCTTTGTGTGTTAATGGACCTACGTTTGTGCTTGTTTTGCTGTGTCTGTTGATATACGCATAAAAGCTCTTCCCCCATCTTTCCTATGTGCAATATTGAATTCAATTCTTAACCTTTCCCTTCTAATAATTTTATTAAATTTTTTAATTCTAATTTGTACTTATCTAATGCTACAGAAGGTTGATGTCTTTTCATAAGCAAATAGGCATTCCTTTTCTTATTAATCTGTCTTAAAACCTTCCTAGTACACCATGGAGGCAGTTTTCCTTTTTTGTTATACAATTTTTTGTTAGGTACATATTTATGTTCTACATCCCTAAGCTTATTTTTAAATATGTGCCATATTTCCAAGGTGTCTTTATTCCGAAAGTCGCATTTCCATTTGCATGCTTCTAACTCATTATTGATTTTATTAAAGTTAGCTCTATTATAATTCTTTATAACGTCTTTCCTGTAATTTTATCCATTTCTTGTTTGTATATACATGCCACTAATTTATGATTACACCCCCCCAAATTATCCCTTAATGTAATATTGCCCACTCTATCCTCTGTATTAGTTATTAACAGATCTAAAATATTATTCCCTCTTGTCGGTTTAAGGAGCATTTGCTGCAACCCAGCAGTAGATAGAGCATCCAAAAAAAAGGTTCTCTGTCCCACCATGAGCCGCAACATTTAACCAATTTATATTAGGGTAGTTGAAATCGCCCACAATTACAACATCCCCCTTTTTAGACATCTCAATTAGCTGCTGATTGACTGCATCTGATATTACTGTGCTCAAATTAGGGCCCTGTAAAAAATACCTAGGTGTAGTTTTTTTGCATATTTGGTTTCAACTGCCACCCATACAGACTCAATGTCAGGATTTGTTATATTTTCTATATAACTCTGAAATGTATCCTTGATGTAGACAGCAACAGCCCCACCTTTTTTATTCTGTCGGTCCTTAGCATACAGCCTATATCTCTCTTATGTTTTTATTCCAATTAACATTACTGTCCCACCGAGTCTCTGATATCATGCAAACATCAATGTTTTCATTGCTTAATACTACATCCAATTCAGCCTTCTTCAGACAATTCAAACTATGAACATTCAAATCCCACCTTTTTTTTTACTACTTTTATTGATTTTTCAACATAAGACAGTCAGGTGAGTATTTTTCATTATTCACCAAGCAGTTAATACATCCAGAAAACATTACGATATACATATGGCCTCTGCTTTTTTGTATACCGTGAAGTATTCGCTACTGTTCATCTCCTTCCTTACTCAATCTTTGTTTATCCTCTATAATAAAGGCTGTTATCATTAGAGCCTCCACTTAAACTTTCTGGTGCATAAAACAATGGTATCATTGTAATTCTAGATTCACCTTAGAAATGGCTAACTGCCATATGAGGAGGAACAGAAAAGGAATATGACTATAGATCAGACAAGAATTAAGAATTAGTAGAAAAGATATAAGAAAAACTAATTTATTCTACCTATACAGTGGTGGTATTTCACTCTATTTTCTAACTGTATTTCAGAATTTCAGCGTGTCTCTAGACCAGAGCCACTCTCTGCGGCACTCGCTGCTAGCATGGGACAGCCTTCCCTTGTGGACTACACCACTAGTCCCACCACCTGCAGTATCTGAGTTTCCGCCACACAGAGAGTTGCCATAAATCCTGCCCATTCTGCCAAGAAGCATTCCTCCCTACCTTTCAGGGTGAATGTCAGCCTATTAGCGGCAAGGGTGGACACCAGTAGGTTCTTCCACATTTGAACTATTGGTGATATGCCAGACACCCCATGTGTTTAGAATTATCTGCCTGGCCACCATTAATGTGAGCCTCACCCCCTTCGGGTGTAACTCCCATTCCACCTCCACTTCTGCTCTCACCCCAAAGAGTAGTGACCTGGGTGAGAACTCAATCACCCTGTTTCAGATTCGGGATCCTTCCTGACCCACTTCCCTCAAGTACGATTGCAGCTTCCGACAAGTCCAGAAGTAGTGGAAGTAAGTCCCTCTCGCAGTCTTGCACCTTCCACACCTATCTGAGATTCCTGGACAGAATCCATGTACCACACTCAGTGGGTAGTATAGCCTGTGTATAAATTTAAACTGTGCTTCCTTAAACTGGTTACACAGGAGCAGGCCCATGCGGGATTTAATTGCCGTACTCCAATTTTCATCTAGTATAGTGGTTCCGAGGTCCACTTCCCATTGCCCTCTGGTTTTCTTGGAATGGTCAGGAAGGTATACTCTACCTAGGTTTGCAGGCCTCCCCATCAGTCCCCTTGCCTGCATTTTTGCCTTAAGAATTTCCTGCTCCACTGCTACTAGTGGGGATTTGTTTACCCTGTCCCTATTCATGCCACTTATATAGTTTCTGGCCTGCAAGTATCTGTATAGGTGCTCCTTAGGTAATCTCAGTGCCTATTTTATTGCCTCAAAATTGTGTATGCCATTGTTATTGCATTGGTCCCCAGTGCATCTAATCCCCCCTTCCCCCCAGGCCCCAAATCCTGGGTCCTCCAGACCCGGTAAGAACTCTGGATTTTTTGCTATTGGCACTAACATTGTGTCCTCTCCCACAACTCCTAACCATCTCTTGATTGCTTCCCACACGTCCAATACCAATAACACTAATGGGTTTGAGTTGGTTAACTGTCTGTATGCTTTGCCTCCCAATTTGGACAGGTATGCCATTATCCTAATCGGGCACCCCACTTTTTCCAACTCCAACCAAGCAGCTGCCTCCCCCCTATTTACCCAGTTGTGTATATGTCTATATTGGGCAGATTGGAAATATCTCCTGATATCCGGAAATTCTAGGCCTCCCTGCTCTTTGGCTGCTTTCAATCTGTCCAGCTTCATTCGTGATCCTTTCCCTCTCCAAATGAAATCCACAAATCCCTTTTCCAGCTTATGAATATCCGTGTCATTGGACTTACTGGAATCATCTGCATGGCTTACAATAATCTGGGTATTACGTTCATTTTTATTAAATTTATACGACTCAACCACGAGATTCGGAGAGCCCTCCATCTTGTTAGATCTGCTATGATTGCGTCAAACAATGTTGTACAATTCCATTTATATAGTTTAGATAATGTATTCCCCACCTTTATCACCAGGTATATGAAACTATTCTTTACCATTCTTAGTCCCCAGGCATGTTCTGGTATACCCTCCCCTTCCCCTGCCAGTGGCAACATTTCTGACTTATGTAAATTAAGCTTGTACCCCAAGAAGCTGGCAAATTCTTTCATGATTTGAAGAAGGGCCAGTACTGAGTCCCTTGGGTGCTTGATAAAAAATAACAAATCATCTGTGTATAAAGATATTCAATGCTGTCCACCCCTACTCCTGGGAACTCCCCTGATTTCCTTACTTTCCCGTATATCTTGATAGCCAGTGGTCCAATTGCGATAGCAAAAAGGAGAGGGGAGAGAGGGCAGCCCTGCCTAGTACTTCCGAATAGTTCAAACTCCTCTGAAGGCATACCATTTACCAGCACCCTTGCTTTTGGTGCTATGTACAATATTTTAACCAGGTTTATAAACCCATCTCCCAGCCCAAAACTGCACATAGCCTCAAACAGGTATTCCCATTCAATTCTATCAATTGCCTTCTCGGCATCCATGATAAGTATGTAAGTTTTCTCCAGATGCGAGCCCACCATACTACATTAAGTAGCCTCATGTTATGATGGGAGAGTCTACCCCCTCACAAACACCGTTTGGTCAGTGTGCACCACCAGTGGTAGCACTTGTTCCAATCTCAGTGATAGGACTTTTGCAATGATTTTACAATCATAATTAAGCAGGGAGATGGGTCTGTATGAGGCACACTCTGTGCCATTTTACCAGGTTTAGGCAGCATGCAAATATTGGCCTCAAGGCATGTTCTGGGAAGCCCCCCCTCCCAGCCTCCTCCACAAGTTCCCTTAGTTGAACCACTAGGGATCCCTTCAGCACTTTATAATACTCTGCTCCAAAACCATCGGGGCCCCCTGCTTTGCCTGACTTTAGACTATTTCACCACCCCCTTCTAACCCCGTCTCCTGGACTTCTCTGTGTTCTGCAACAATGCCCATGGCATCTCATATCCCTCCCCATGTCCTACCCTTGTCTTGTAATGCTGTTGCATGCCTTCATTTGCCCTTGACCTGTGTTGCCAATATTGTATGCATCTTCCTCTGGGAATTGATTATAACTTGCTTTATCCTGTTTATTCTGCCTTTAATTCCTGTATATTGCTGTATAATCTTGCATTGTTCTAGTTTTGTCGTACTGTCTTCAAACTGACATGGGACCTTTGTAAAAGAGCCTCGGCTCAAAGGTACTTGTAATCCTAGACTTAAATAAATAAATAAAATTAAATTAAATTTATCACTGTTAAGATTTTAGCAGTGGTGATCTCTGCTCCTAACTTATTGGCCTGAGCCTCATTTAACCTAGGCAGGTGCATGCCATTTAGAAAATTCTATGCTAAAGCAATTGTGTCTTTACATTCTGCCGGGTATAGAGCACTATAGCATTGCCTGAAACACTCCCTTATACCCTTCGGGTCCTACACTACTTTCCCCTGTGGGTTCCTGATCATTAATATCCTCTGGGGTACCTTCCCACCCTTCATAAGCTTCGCTATAAGAGGTCCTGGTTTGTTCCCGCAGTCAGAAATTCTTTGTTTGGTGAAGAGTATTCTAGTTTGAGCTGCCCCATACAACATTCATTCAGCAATTCTCTGACAAGTTTTAATTGCCTCTTCTCCTCCTCTCCCTGACTTCAGCACCCACCTTTCTAGCTCTTTCACCAGCTTCTCTAGCTTTTCGATTTTCCTGTGTTTTTCCTTTTTAATTCTGGCCATGTAGCTGATTATTGCCCCCTCATATAAGCTTTACCCACCTCCCACAAAGTACTCTGCTTTTCCACTGTTCCCTTATTCAACTGGATATACTGTACCCAGTGCTCCTTTAAATCATTTCTAAATTCCCCCCTTACCAATAAGTATGTGGGGTACCACCCCCCTCTAAATACCTCTCTAGGACCTAGTTCGATTTTTAGCATTACCATAGAGTGGTCTGAGTCCCAGTCAGTCCATGGAAACATCCCTCACCCTCTCATATAACGTACCCAGCACAAACACATAGTCAAGCCTGGACCAGGTATCATGGGGAGCAAATGAAAGGTGTACTCCCGGGCCCCTGGGTTAGCAGTTCTCCAGCTGTCTACCAGGTCGAGATGTATTAATCCCTGTGCCCACGCCTTCGTCACCCCATTAGCCCGTTTTTTTATTACCCGAATAGTCCATATCTGTATCCATGATGCTATTAAAGTCTCCGCCAAGACTGAGGTTGGGAAACTGTTCTTTATGAATTACATCTAATAATTGCTAATAAAACCCAGAGTCAGAGACGGATGGTGCATACACACTCCCCAGCGTGAAACTCTGGCCCCTTATTTTTCCCATAATAAAAATATACCTACCCTTGCAGAGTCCCTCACCATGTTTAAAATCTCAATGGGTAGATTTTTATGGAGTAATATGGCTGCTCCTCTGTTCTGGGAGGTGTATGAGGCCACATAGCAGGTCCCCACCCATCTGCCCACCAGCTTCTCATGTTCCTTCTCAGATGTATTTCCTGTATGAGAGCAATTTGAACAGATTTCATTTTTAACGCTGCAAGGATTTTAGTCCTCTTAATTGGTGTTGTAATACCCTTAATGTTCCATGAGATTATTGTATCAGCTCCTAGCACAACCATTTTGATTGAGTGCTATGCCCATTGGGCCATCATGTTCTACTCATACACCCCTAGATTGCAATCTTGTCATAACACCTGAAGCAGTTCCAGCAAGTGGCAGAATGAAAAGAAGAGAAATGTATAAAAATTGTATAAACCTGAACTGTAGGCAAACAGAATGCCAAAACCAGTAATGACATCAAAAGATTAACTTGACACATCAAATTTTTCCACTTCCCCCCACCCCTCCATATCACGTTACAGACATTTTAAACCCATTTCCAAAGTCCCCCCCTTCAGTTGCAGCCACAAAGTCCACAGAAATACTTTTGCCCAAATCTAATGTTTTTATCATTTTTTTAAACCCCTCCACCACCCCCACCACCCACTATTTAGCCACACATTATTTCTAGCTATCTAAACAATTTTCCCATCTATATTTAATACTTTTTCAGGACACCTCATTGCATCTACTTTCCAGTACAACTAGGAACCCCCCACTGATGTTCTCCAGTCAGATCCATCATTATACAACCTGCAGTGCATGCCCCCTGAATCTTATTTCTTATTTATAATATCCCCCTATTTCAGCAGTTCCATTCCCACATCATACTCATTTGTTGCTAAGCTCATAGTATGGCTAACCCTCACCCCCCCCCGTAGCTGGAAACCAGTGAGGAAAGGTGGCCCACACACCACAAACACATGTCAGACCCCTTCCCCCCAGCCCCACTGACCTGATGTTTCTTCCCCAGTTATTGCTTCCTATTGCACACCCTCAGAGAAAAGACTTTCAGTCCATGAGTCCTGCAAGGGGGACGAACACCCCACGTTTTCTTGGCAGTTTACTTAGTCCGCTCTGAAGGTGCTGCCATGAAGTTGTAGGTTTGTTTGGGCTTCCGTGCTGTTCAGCCTCGCACTCGGTGATGTTGTGGTGCAATCTAACGGTGTACTGAGCAACCTGGTGCCCCAAGTACAAGAAATTGTGATGTCTAGTCTATGTCTCCAACCTGTGCACTATTTCACTTCGAGGGAGTTCTTTTTATCCCACTCATCGATAAACCTCTTCAGTTTCTCAGGCCCCCAAAATGAGTAGTTGGCTCCTTCACACTCATGAACCACTGTGGGAAAAGCCACAAGAGTGATGCTAGCTCCTTCTTGGTTCGGTATGCCGCCATGACCGCCTGACGATTGCCAAAGTGGTGCATTCTAAAAGCCATGGTGGCTGGTCTGCAGGAGGCCTGGGTGCAAGGGCTCAATGACCTCTCTCTTGCTTAAGCCTGCCACCTTGCACCTCCATCCCTAGAAGCTTTGGCAATTCCTCTGCACAGAAATCAATAGCACTTTTGTGTTCCAGTCCCTCGGGTAGACCTTGCAAATGCAGGTTGCTTCTCCGATTGTAGTCCTGGGAATCTCTTAGGGTGTGTAATTCTTTTTCCAGTTGCGCCATTTTTTCACCACCTGGTACCACAGAGTCCTCAAGTTCGGACACTCTTTGCTGCAGTTCTTGTTATTTGCTTTCTCCTGGTGACCAGGCTCTGATGTGAGGGTTCCGATTTTGTCCTCGAACTGGTCGAGGCATGAGCTTAGTCCCTTCAGTACCTGCTCTGTGACAGTTTTCCCCAAGAGCGCCAACTCGACCATCGACAGTGATATGGGGCCCATGCCGCCTCTCACCATGCTCTCCAGGGTCTGTCCCTTTTTTGCAGATTTAGCCAACTTGCATGACAATTTTCCTGATGTTAGGCATTCCTCCATGTTCCCCTGTATTGGTACCGGCAGGAGAGTTATTTATAATGCGCTTTTTGCCACTAGAAAATTCACTTTTACTCAGTTTAGTGCGGAGCTCTGGAGGTGTGCGTCTTTGTAGTTCAGCTGCTCATTAGCGCCCCCCCCAGCCCAAATATTTAATTCTCCTTTTTTAGTTTTGCACTCCAGGTTATCCTTAGATGTTTCCGTAATCTTTTTTATTAGATTCCCATCACTCCCAGATCTCCCCTTATTTTTTAGTTTAAACAGTTACTCACAATGTTTCAATCTGGCACCAAGTTTTCTACTACCCAGTTTATTTAAATGCAAACCATCCATGCTGTAATATTGGTCATTATTAATACATTATTCCCAATGTGTAACACATCCTACTCCCTCCTGCAATGCCCAAAGCCTCAACCAATTGTTTATAGATTACATTTTGGCTGTTCTGCTCTTGTTCGCCCTGGGGACCAGTAATATTTCAGACAAGTACAGTTTACAGTTCAGTCTATGAGTTTCATTCTTAATGGCTTTAAATTCCTTTATTATATCTGGTACACTTTGATAGCGAATGTTGTTTGTACCCAGATGCAAGATTATTGCAGAAGACTTGTCCCTTTCTTTAACTATGTACGTCAGCATCAGTGTAATATCACCTATTTTGGCTCCAGGAAAATAGCTAGTAGTAACTATCTCCTTACAGCCTTTTGAAGTGTACATACCGGTATACCTAAGTATGGAATCACCCAAAATATAAATCTGCTTAAACTTATTTTCTACTTGCTCCTTACTAACAAGATGCACTCCAAGAACTCAATCCTGATTAGACTCGCTCTCAAATTCATGTACGAGATCCTAGTCTAATGGCGTAGTACCACTATCTACCCTTTCTGAAACAGCAGGATTCATGACATAGGGTGCACTATCTCTGACAATTCAGTTTGCTGTGCCCCCGTGTCTGTCTCCCCCCCACCGTTGCTTCCACAGGTGCAGCAGCCTTACTATTCCTGTTCTGCACAGCTGACTTGTTCAATTCCCTACACTTCTGTACAGTGCTGTCTATTATGTTCTCAGCAGTGACTTCCTTCTTGTTTAACACCAAATTATCCAGATTATCCTCATCTAAGTTAATTAAAGTTGTATAATTATTTTGCAGGGGAGTATGCCATACCATTGCTCTTCACCCCTTTTTAAATTTTCTAGTCTCTACCATCCAGGATCCATCATCATCATCTCTAGTTCTTTTTCTGTTTTCACTTTTGTTTACTGTACTTGGTGTGTGTATATACCAGTGATTCCCTCATTTGATTCACTGAGGGCCAGAACCTCCCCTCTTGCCCTCTCCTCTATAATTTGAGGGTCATCCCCTTTTATTAGTTCTTGTTGTTCATATGCAATTAGTTTCATTTCTAAATACAATATCCTATTTTGTAGCTCCCTAATCAATGTATATTCAGCACAGGTAGAAATCAATACTTCATTTGTAGCCTCTGTATTAAGTTTATTACATATGATACTTTAATAACCAGGGTGCCATTTTATAGCACCAATATATTGGAGTCCATATTTTCTATTACTACTCGTTAACCATTGTATACTTACAAACTCTATGGCCACTATACCAGCTACGCTGGCTGACACCAGCAGACACGATCAGTTACCTTTGCTGTTCCGCCTTTTCTGGTTACGCCAAAGCTGAGCTCACCGATGCTCGCTAAAGAGGGGAATATGTAGTGAGGGGACCAGAAGCAGCGTTCAGCTGGCGTCCAGTTTCCTCACTACAACTAAACCCAACCAACAGGTTAAAAAATGATTCTGCCCTTAAAAGATCACCAAATCCATGAGGGCTCTGCAAAGTTAAATAAACAGCGCTGAAAACTACCTTCTTGCAGTATGTTCTACTCCTCCCTCTTGAGGACTTCCTGGTCCCACTCTGTCTCCTTGGCAATGCCCCAAACAATGCAGGACATCTGTTTACACTCAGCGAGTGAGTTGGAAATGTATGCACTTAGCCAGAAAGAAACTCCAAATAGCTGCCACTCCTTCTGTAGCTGGTGTCAGTGTGTGATAACAAATTTGCACAGCACTCACTCTTTAGTAGTGGGGGAACCAGAAGCAGTGTTCAGCTGGAGTCTGGTTACCTCGCTACAACTAAACCCAATCAACAGGTTAAAAAACGATTCTGGTGCCATTAAAAGATCACAGAATCTGTCAGGGCTCTGCAAAGTTAAATAAACAGCGCTGAAAACTACCTCCTTGCTGCGTGTTCTATTCCTCCCTCTCGAGGACTTCCTGGTCCCTCTCTGTCTCCTTAGCAATGCCCCAAACAATGCAGGATGTCCCCTTACACTCAGTCAGTGAGTTGGAAATGTATGCACTTAGCCAGAAAGAATCTCCAAATAACCACTGCTCCTTCTGCAGCTGGTGTCAGCGTGTGACTTGACCACGTCAAATGCTTTAGACAAGTCAATAAAGGTTGCACCAGCAAACAAGCTGACCCTGATCAAGAGTATGGTGAATGAAACCTGTGAATTCCAGTAGGGCTGCAGATATGCTGTGCCCTTTCTGAAAACCATGTTGTTGGACACATTGTAGGTTGTATTTTTCCAGGTACTCCACAAACAGGTCGGCAACAATCCTTTCAAGTGCTTTGGACAACACGGGAAGAATAGATATTAGCCTATAATTCCCAGGTAGTAATCTGTCCCCACTCTTAAAAACTGGTGTAACCAGAGCAGATTTCCAGATCAGGGGGAATTGTGAAAGTATGAGGGAGCAATTGAGATGCTTGGTGAGGGGGATATGACTTCATCTAGGGTTAGGATAAGAAGTTTCAGGTCAAGGGAATCACTGCTCATCCTAGTTCCTCCTAGAATTTTAAGTAGGTATGTCTTGGCCTCGCTTTTAGAGACAGCTCTGAAGTAGAAATATGGGTGGGTTGAGGCCTCTTCTGATTTGAAGTATGTAGGAGCTGTGCTGGGCAGTTCAAAGAAATTTGGGGGCAGAATTTGGCTAAGGTCTGTGAAGGATGAATTAAATGTGTTGGCAATTAACACGGGGTCATGGGTGATAACCCATCAACATTTAATGAAACAAGTATTCTTAAATGTTCCATACAGTTCAGATTTTCCTTTTTTTTTTAACATAGAATTTGTCAGCAGATAAGGTCCCCTTGGTCCACCTATTCTGACTGGCATGTCCCTGCTTTTGCTTTCACAGACCTCACCTGATCTCCAGCTACTCACCCCCCCCACTTTCCCACCAAGATTCCTTTGTGCCTATCCCATGCATGCTTGAAGCCTGCCCTTGCTTTCCATCCCACCACCTCTGCTGGTAGACTGTCTCAGGTGTCCACCACTCTTTCAGTGAAGAAGTGCTTCCTCACATCCCTCCTAAACTTTCCCCTTCCAGCTTCAGTGCATGACATCTTGCCCTGCTGCACCTTCTCCTCTGAAAAATACTCCCCCTCCCCGTACCTTGTTCACCCTCATCAGGTACTTACAGATCTCCATCATGTCTCACTCCTCCTCCTCTCTGAGATCCCTCAATCTCTCCTCATAGGGCATTTACTTTGAAAACCATTTTTTTTGAGTCATTCCATGTTACTTCTGGGTAATACGTGTTCACCTAGTAGGAGCTAACATGCTCCAAAGCTGTGACATCATCATAGAACCCCATGTCTGTACCCCACTCCAAGTCAGTTATCTGAGAATGTCTAGTCTTAGTGCATTAGTCAAGTGGTAAGCAGCATAACAAGAAGCTCTTCTACTCGAAGACTTTCTTCAGAGCATTTGTTGTTTTCCTTCTTACTGTATTAACTCTCAGGAGAGGATCCTGCTTGTTTTCAAAGACAGAGAGGTAATTTTCAAAGATTTGCATTTATTTTCCAGACACAACTGTACACTTTTGTCAGAAAAGTTAGACTACAAAAAGGTGGTCTAACTTAATGGATGCAAGTACCACAGTTGTGGCCAAAAGCGCTGTAAACCACATAAAGGGTGATAAAGGTGTCAGATCTATGAAAATAAGATACACGTCGGCCCACCGGGGCAGCAATAGTGCTACCACTTGCAACGCCGTCAACCTGGGTTCAGGAACAAGCCCAAGATCATGGAGGGCCAGCCGGGGGGAGAAGGCTTGAGCATCCTTAGAACAGCTCACCTTCTCTGGGAGGGGGGGGTCCAGGGTTGGTGCTTGACTGGTCTCTGGTGGAAGCCGGATGCACAGCAAGCAAGTATCACAGAGAAAGGGTTGGGGCATGGTGGACATCAGCGATAAATGCCTTGACATCAGGGCTCACACCATGCCCCCAGAACAGGGAAACACAGTGCCAGATTGCCACGAGAAAGGAGCACTGATGTGCAGACTTTGATAGCTTCCACCTGCCTGATCCACAGGGGACCCAACAAAACAAAGAAGTGTCTCGGGATGTACAGGCCCCACCTCATACCGGCCTGGGAGGTACAGCCGCGGCTCAGTGGGGGTCCGCCGCGGAAGTCATGTAGGTGGGTGAAGTGGGGCAGACACGTGTGCCTCCCTGCTCCAGCATGAGGGGGAGGATAAATAGAAATTTCAAAAAAAAAAGAAAAGAAGACGCACACATTCTAACGCATTTGAGTCAATGCAGAACGCATCCAAACTACAGACATAAGTGCTGCATGCAGCACTTTGAAAAATCTCACACCTTCACCCTGAATTTCTAAATTTAAACCATGCCTGTTGTTTATTTGCTTAATTGGCTTTCATTTTAACCCCAAATTCCTGTTGAAGGCTTGGTATATGTCATTCTTCCAGAGTTTTGCTCAGAATTCTCAAAAGGTTTAAGATAAGTGTTAACAGTTTTGCTGTTGTGGTCTGCATTTAGTCTGGTGCCTAGGTATGCCTTTTTTGCAATTTTGTTCCACACAATAGTTTTCTCTCACTCCTCTGTATCATCTGCAATAATTTTTCCTCAGTGTAGAAGGTTCAGGTTGGGTTATTTTAAGATTACTGAGAGTTTTGGGTATCCCTCTGGGGTCCTTGATGTTCTTGGATAGAAACATAGAAACACAGAAATTTGATGGAAGATAAGGACCGCTAGGCCTGTCTAGTCTGCCTGTGTTCCCTACCTTTATTAGCGACCGCTGACCCTACTTGGTCACTGGATTTAGCCTCTCCTTCCCACTTCTAGGGTTCCCTTACGCCTATCCCATGCATATTTAAATCCCACCACTGTGCTTGCTCCCACCACCTCCTGGGGAAGGTCATTCCATGCACCCACCACCCTTTTCATGAAATAAAACTTCCTCACTTCACCCCTTATCCTGCCCCCTTCTACTCTCATATCATGCCCCCTTATCTTGGAATTTAAAGTAAATTTCAAACATTTGGGGACAGGCTTTATAGTCCGTTGCCTCACTGTAGCATAAGACCTGTGAGCTATAACATTAGTTTTTCTATTACCCCAACATTAGCCCTGATAGAAAGAGATGAGATTGTAAATCATGCCAAGCCTAATGGCCAGCCAATTCCTTCCACTTCCCGGTCCGCCGGCTACTCCCCCATGCTCAGACATTTTGTGACATCTAACCAAGGACAGTGTGGGGCATGCCCCATTGAAGTCAAGGGGGCTCATTTTCAAAACTGGTTTTAAGTGATAAATCCATTTCTGGTATATATGAACGCAACTGCTCAACTAATAGAGGGTCTGTTAGTTGAGCGATGGCTTTTACATATACAGTCAAACCCACTTAAACATGTAGCAGCCGATTATGCGTTTAAGCGGGTTATTCCTATATGCGATCTCACACTTCTGCAATATAACATGGGTCTGTATGTTATGGAAGTGCTGTTGTATAGCTGTTGCATAACGTAATAAAGCTCAGTACTGTTCGGAGAACAAGTGAGCTCTTTTTCTTTAAGTTTAGGACTACATATGGGGCTTTAACTGTGAAGCTGTGTGGAGATTTACTGCAGGAGTCAGGGTTTTGTACAGTACTCAGGGTTTGTGTTTTTGATTGAAAGGGAGTTTTCTTTGTGCTTGTGCTGTACTGTTAAAATAGGTAGGGGGGTTTAACCTGTATTCTTTACCTTTAGTCTTTCTTTTCTTTGGGGTGATGTCCATATTGTACATAGCACAGCAAGCACAGCTTGAAGGAGAAATGGCCTGAGTGATCTGACTGTGCTGGGTGGATCACGGGTCATTTATTGTGGAAGGTGTTCATTTTTCACATTATCAACTGGCTACGGGGGAGTGGGAGCAGCAATTGAGCAGCGATTGAGTTAAGAGGCTTTAATTAGTATGAGGGCGAGCCGCTAACAACAGTGAACAGGTAACACATAACATGGCAGTACTGTGGGAAGTGCTGAAGCTGTGTGCTCAGGACAGGGAAAATTATTCTCATTTATAATAAGGGTCTGAGAATTAGAGCTTTCTGATTGACTGGAAGCATTCTATCAGCCTTATGTTAATCTTTCATTAACATACATGTTAATAATATGTTGACCAAAGTTTAACACTGTTTAACAAATGTTTTTTATTATAAGAGTAATAATGCACTCCCAGGCGTTATGTTAATGGTCAGTTAATCACCCTCTAGGGGCATGTAGTACTCGGCTACACCTCGTGCAACAATACACCCCTAGAGGGTGATTAACATTCCATTACCATAACCCCCCCCCCCCCGCCGGTCATGCTTTATTGCTTAAATATTGGCAGTTTCAAGTCAATAAACCGATCTTTTTACAATGGTGGACACAGAATAAAAATCAGGGAATAGGGTTTCTATTCATTAAAATGAGATTTCCTTATAAGCGGTATTCTAGTAAGTGGGCTCGACTGTACTAGAAATGGATTTATTACTTAAAAAAAGATTTTGAAAATGAGCCCCATAGACTTCAATGGGGCACGCCCCAGAGCTGTCCCTAGTAAGATGTCACAAAAAGTCAGAGTGCAGGGGTGTGGCCGAAGGACCAGAAAGTGGAAGGGATGAGCCAGCCGTCAGGCTCAGCATGATTTATGATCCCTTCCCTTCCCAATAAGGCTAATTAAAAAAGGCTCTTTTATGGCTCAAACAACTTATGCTGTACTGAGGTAACAGGCTATAAAGCCCAAAAGCAGCAAAGAAAATGTTTGAAGTTTACTTTAAAATTGTGTTTAGACTATTGTTCCTTTTTTGATCGTCACCCTGTATATTTGATGCAACCGCAGATTTTTTCTGTCAGTTTTTATTGACTTGTTTATGATTTTGTTAGTGGGGTAAGAACCCAAGGGCAAGAACTGTGCATTTTCAAGGGGGACCTGGGAAAGCAAAAAACACAAGAAAAACAGGTAAACAAATAACACAAACAGAAACAAAAACAAATCACTACAGAAAACAATCACATAAATTGTTAGTTAAATGCAGTTTTTGTCATTTTAGCAAGAATTGATATAAGTGTGAAAAAATATTGAAGCAAGTGTGGAAGAACTGACGCATTTGCAAAGGAACTTGCTGCAAGTGCAGAGACATTTGTCGCCAGCAAGCAAAATTTGACACAAGTGCAAAATTGTAATAAATGCCCCAAACTGATGCAAGTGCACAACAAAATTTGATGCAGCTGCATAGATACTACATGGATAAAGCACAAAAGAAATTGATGCAGGTACACAAATACTATCGCAATGCACAAGAAATTGACACAAGTGGCTAAAGACTGTGACACAGATCTTCTTTTGCCAGTTTGGTGGTAAATAAATTCTGGAAGGTACCATGGCATTCTGCAGGAACTTGTAAGTTACTAGAAAATTTAATATATGTCAAAAGACTTTAAAACAGACTCTGAAAGGGATGTTCTTTCCATTTTGTACTTGCAAGACACATGATATTTTCTCTGTACTAGTCATGTCCCTGATGAAGGCACATCTGGGTTCATGATTGGCAGTGGCAACAGAGACTTGGACAGATCCCTCCATAGGTATTTCAGTGTTCTCCAAGGGAGACCTAATGACTATGGTGCAGAAGAATGTTCCTCCTCTTACACCTGATTTTCACCCTCTAGTGAGCCAGTACTGGGCATGGCCCGATGTATCAGCACATCCATCATGTAACTTTGGTAACAAGGATGTTCTTCCAGATCTTAAAAAAACGACAGGAAATGATTTCTAACTGAACATTGCTTATAATGCTCCAAGATATTCATGCACAAAAATGATCCATTTGTCACTGTACCTCAATAAAAGTTTATGTGAAAATCTGTGTTTTGCATTGTTTTGTTATTATCAGCAGCATTCTATTACAGTTTTCCAGGGATTAAACTGGGCACGAGACCATAAGAATTCAGTTCCACCACCTCTCCCTTTGTCATTTTTATCCACTGACTACCACATGAGAGTTCCACCATCTAACAAGCATTTGTCAATGCCGAATGTTGCTTGCTTCTATGTGCTGTTTAGGTATTTGGAAGTCATTGGAGTGCAAATATTGAAAATTTGCGAACTTACGAACGTGCGTAGGAACTGCGCAACGCATGCTCGTAAAACAGTCATTGTTAGGAAATTTTTCATAAAATGTTCAACATAGCCATTTTAAGACCTCTGGTCATGAACAGTGTCAGTGTGATTTTGTTAATGTGTCCCATACATTGAGTTTGCACACCGACTGCGCCATTGTGCGCTACATGGGCGGAAACACGTTTTGGGCAGGATGTGAAAAATGACAGCTGTACTGCTCATAAGGAGGTGTGGTAAAATGGCAATGTTGAAAATCTGGAGTGGAAATATTGAAAATTCGCAAACCTACGAGCGTGCGTGGGAACTGTACAGCAGCACGCAAATAAAAAACAGTCATTTTAGGAATTCTTTCGCAAATTTTCAACATTGCCATTTTAAGATCTCTGCTCATGAACAGTGACACTGTGATTTTCTTAATGTGTCCCATACACTGAGTTCATGACACCATCGCGCCATTGTACGCTACAGGGCAGAAACATGTTTTGAGCAGGATGTGAAAATGACAGCTATACTGCTTATGAGGAGGTGTGGTAAAATGGCAATGTTGAAAATCTGGAGTGAAAATATTGAAAATTTGAACTTATTTAGCTCAGTAGAACTAGCGCAACGACGTCAGAAAACAGTCATTTTAGGAATTTTTTCACCAAATTTTCAACATAGCCATTTTAAGACCTCTGCTCATGAACAGTGTCACTGTGATTTTCTTAATTTGTCCCATACATTGATTTTGCACACCGACTGCACCATTCTGCGCTACAAGGGCGGAAACACATTTTGGGTGAGATGTGAAAAATGACAGCTATACTACTCATAAGAAGGTGTGGTAAAATGGCAATGTCAAAATCTGGAGTGAAAATATTGAAATTTCATGAACTTACAAGCCTGCGTAGGAACTGCACAACGCACGCTCGTAAAACAGTCATTTTTTGGAATTTTTGGACCAAATATTCAACATGGGGTTTTTGGGACCCCTTCTCATGAATGATGTCACTGTCATGGTGGTATTCAGGCCCAAAGGGTGATTTCGCAGTCACTGTGCAGTCACTGCGCAAAATCACCCTTCGGGCCCGAATAACGCCATGACAGTGACATCATTCATGAGAAGGGGTCCTAAAAACCCCATGTCGAAAATTTGGTGCAAAAATTTGAAAATGCCTGAGATATGCAATAAGTTGAACCCTCCTATCTGGCCCATTATACAGCTTACCGGCATTTCCTCAGTTCGCGGTCGGCTTTGAAGAGTGCAGGCGTGTTCCCGGTCCACCGAAGATCGTCGTGCGGAATCTGGAGGTAAGTATGGTAGTGTGGGGAGGCTGGGTGCGCAGTGGGTGGGTGCGGGTTGTGGGAGGGGGGCCGGAGACGCCACTGGGACCGCTTTTTGTTTTACAGGTTTAAAACAAAAAGGCGTTGTGGGACCGTTTGCCATGCTGGGGTGGGCTCCAGGCGTGGCACAAGGATGGGGCCGTTCGGCGGCGGTTGGGCACCCGTCGTGAAGACTGATTGCCACGCTGGGTGGGCTCCCAGCGTGGCACCAGCTCTGGGGGGACGACAGCAGCTCAGCCAGCGGGATTGGGCACCCTGTCGGCTGCACAGGACGTGCAGGCGTGCGCGCGCTGCCTGCGTGTGGGGAGCTATGCGCCGGTGTTCACTGAGCGTAGCTCCCCTCTCAACTGTATGCCACTGCATTTTGGAGCGTGTCATAGACAGCTCCAAAATGCATTGGCTTACAGGGGCCGCGCCTGCCAGCTCACTGACTGAATTGGAGGAGAAGGTGACACACCTCCGAAATCTCCGATGATGGCACTATGTTTCTTGCACATGCGTGCAAGCAACATAAAAATGACAGTTACACCACCTAGAAATCTAGATGTGAGAGTTTCCCCACCTAAACATTTCCAGTTTAGCCACTGCAGTTCTCTTTATGGAACCAGTGATCTGGAGTTTTAATTATTTCACAGTCTGTGCACAGAATTCTAAGCATAGCTGTAAGTAAGGCCATACACACGCTCAACTTGTTAATGTGTTTTAAATTCCTAAAAACATTTTAATAAGGCTAAACATAGTTTGCATTCACACTAAACACGGTTTGAAACCGTGTTTAAAAACCATGTTTAAACCCTGCAAGAGATCTTGGCCCCGATTCACAAAGGGGGCTGCATTCGGCACAAGCTGCAGCAAATAGCAGCTTGCACCAAAGCCCCATGCGCCAGGGACCCTGCACCAGATTCTGGTATAGGAGGGGTCCCAGCGTATATGTCCCCACATCTGCGGCAACCACTCCCGTGCGGCAAACACCCGGCACATGGGAGGAATGTGCCACAACCTGCTGTGGCAAACAAAAGCATTTCTGCACATCATCTTCACTCCTAGCCAGGAATGTAATGAATAATCATCCCCTCCTGGTGGTCTAGTGCCCCCCGCCCTGATCCCCGATGATGGCAGTAATGACGAATGTAAATTACATACCCAATCCCCGATCCTGTTAGCTGTAACACAGTATTATACAAGTCCAGATCTCTGATACTGTTATTTTGAAAAAAATAAATTGTGCCACCTCTCCTCAGATCCCCGCCATTGCCAAAGGTACTAAGTACTACCCCCATGCTCCCCTTCCTGACCCAAGGGTGCCAGCACTAATAGTAATATTCAGAGCCAGCGACCAGCACAGACCCACCTCACACCTCCGTAGCTGGCCGTCGACTGAACTATCAATGAGCCTACTGTACTATAATAGGTTCATTGACAGTTCAGTCAGCGACCAGCCACAGAGGTGTGAGGTGGGTCTATGCTGGTCGCCAGCTCTGATTATTACTATTAGTGCTGGCACCCTTGGGTCAGGGAAGGAGGCATAGGAGGAACTACTTATTAACTCTGGCAACATCAGGGATCTGGGGAGAGGGGGCACGATTACTCTATTGCAGGATGGCAGCATCGGAGATTGGGGCGTGTATATTAATAGTTTATAGATGACAGCATCGGAGGTCGGGGCATGAACACCAGTTTAATATGTGGCATCACAGCTCAGAGAGAGAATGGGTTTACTGATATTTATGTCTGTATCTGGTTACTAGTTAGGGCTCTGGCACCATCAGGGATCCTGCGGCATGTTGTCGCAACCAGGCATCTTTCAGAGTGGTGAATTTTCTAAGTCCCCTTAAACCAGCCCTGGCTGGTCTAAGGGTACTTAGAATTTCTCCCTCTGGGTGACATCTGTGAACTAAAGTTCTAGGCTGTGGCAGCTTGCATCTGCCACAGAGCCCCTAGCACCTTGTCATAGCCGATTTCTTGGCACAGGGATGGCGCAAGCCCCACTTGGGGCAGGTAGCCTGCATGTGACACAGGCTGCCTTTGTGAATCACTCCCAGCGTATCTTATGGTGCAAGGTGCACCTTGCATCATTCTTTTTGGTGCACGCCCCTTGCACCATGCCAGAAGCTTTGTGAATTGGGCCCCTAGTCTTAAAACTGGTTTAAAACACAGTTTCAAACCTAGCATGGTTTGCCTTATAGTGTGGACAGGAGATCGAACCATGTTTCTATTTAAACAGTTCTGCTCCATGCCATAGACCGTGTTGGGTTACACTGTTACAGGGACGCAGTGTGGATGCAGCGAGACTGTGTTTAAACACAGTTATGAAGAAAACCTTGCAAGTGTGCACAGACTTCCGTGGTGAGTTTAAAACCGTTGATAAAAATGGTTTTAAAAATGGACCGCTAGTGTGTACAGAACTTATAGGTCAACAGCTCATGACACATTTTGTGCACAAACCATGGCACAGTAAAAACTGCAAAATACTGGTTCCATGAATAGAACTGGAACCAATGATCTGGAGTTTTAATTATGTCACAGTCTGTGCAAAGAATTCTAAGCATGGTTCTGACTAATAGGTCAACAGCTCATGTTACATTCTGTGGACAAACCATGGCATAGTAAAATCTGCAAAATACTGGTTCCATGAATAGAACTGTACAGAATGCTGTCCATAAGCAGAAAACAATTGAAACAGCTTTTCACATCAGTGTTTATGATTGCGGATCATTTTGAGGTATGAAGCCCTCCTGTTGTCCCTTTAGTGTCTATCAAATATTCTGATATGTTTTTTACCTTTTTAGTTAAATTAATAGTCTAATTTTGTTGCCTTTTAATTACCCTGAATTTCACTCTCCTCAGCCGTTGCCAGTCTCTCTCTCTCTCTTTTCATACTGCCTTAACACTCTATGACATCAAAAACACCTTTCCAGGCCATTCGGGTGAATAGCATGGAAATGATTATTGATCATAGGAATTATAGGAATCATACGAAAGGTATGAGTCAGAAGCGTTTGCTGTGAATGACTCACTGTTTTTCAATGAACTACTGTAATACTATGTCTTTTCAGATATTTATCTTGTGACACCTTAAACATATCAATATTAGAACTATTTACCATAGTCTCTAGTAAACGGTTTCATATTGTCATTTATTGTGTTGATCTAAGTTCCTTGTTTAGTAGACCTGTACATCTCTCCCCTTAACTGATAGTTGTGGGTCCTAGTATCTCTATTTGCTGTTTTTCTTTCTATACCTATGCACTCCCACAAATTGCTATTTCAGAACGCCCTGAACACTAGGCATAAACCTCCCCTCAGTCTCCTATACTCCAGTGAGAAGAGATTCATCTCCTGCAGTCTCTCACCATACAATAAGTGGACAACAGTTGATATCCTTTTTGTTGCCCTTTTCCGTACCCTCTCCAGCAATGCAATATTGCATACGTTATGGGGTGCTCAAAACTGAACATAATACTCAAGCTGGGGCCTAACTAGGGCATTATATACTGGCATAAAAACATTCCTATCCCTACTTAGTTTAGTTGGTTTAGTTTATTGGATTATACTAGAAAAGCAATAGTGAGCAAAAGCTGCCCATTTTCACATGCGTCCAGTGACACAAATAATACAAATAACAGCTGCCCATTTTTGCGAGCATCCAGTAATACAACTAATACAGACATGTTACTAAAACTAAATTAAGGCAGGCACAGGACACAGTATATCATAAGACAGTTGACTAGTATGTGGAGGGCAATAAAGTCACAAACAGAGGAGGAATTTAACAACTTCTAACATGCTTTAGGATACAAACAGGCATTTTGTTTTCCTTCCTCACAGCTCCACGAGTATGTTCCCCAAAAGTTAGTTTGTTATTATTACACCCAAGTCTCTCTTTATCAATGGTCTTTAGCTTGGTTCTATTTAGGAAGTATTTTGCCTTACTGTTTTTGATACCAAAATGCATTACTCTGCATTTTCCTTCATTGAAAAGCAATTTGTGTTCATTTGCCCATTTCTCTATTCTGTTGAAATCTTCCTAGAGTCTAATAATAGCTGTATCATTATCAACTATATGCCACCCAGTTTGGTGTTATCTGCAAATTTGCAGATCCAGGAGTTCACAGATCTTTCATGATTGAAATAAAGATGTTGAAAAGAAAGGTCCCAACACAGATCCCAGCAGCACACCGCTGGTTACCACCACCCCTCCTCCCTTCAGAGTAGTATCCTCTGATGTTGACCAGCCAAGATTTAATCCATCATATTATATATAGACTGATGTTTAATTTAATTAGTCCCTCTATTAATTCTTTATGTGGTACGAAGTCAAATGCTTTTGCATAATCTAGGTATACAATGCCAACTGGTAGTCCTTTATCCAGTGCTTTGCTAATCAGTTTGAAAAAATGGAAGGGTGTTGTCTGGCATGATCTATGTACTTTAAAACTGTGTTGTGTATACAGTATCCCCAAGACCCTCACTCAAAAAGTGTTTCTCCATATCCTCCTTTACCATTTCTTCAAGCATTTTTCCAATCATAGATATTAAACTGACTGGTCTATAATTTTTGACATTATGTTTAGAGTCCTTTTTATGAACACATGTTATGTTGGTTTCTCTCCATTCTGGAATTACTCTATCATCACCCAAAGAACTTATGAAGAGCACTGAAATGGGTCCAGCAAGCTCACTCAACAGCTCCATCAGGATTCTAGGGTGAATGTTATCCAGTCCTAGAGATTTATTTATGTTGAGTTTGGAGAGTCTGGTTTTTACATCATTTTCTGAAATATTAACATTGATCTCCCCAGTCTGATCAACTTTCTGAAGTAGTGGTTTGCAATTTGATTTTGGTCGATATATACTTACAGAGTAATCATTAAAGATTTTGGCAATAGTTCATTCATTATCAATTTGCATATCTCCAATAGATAGTGGTCCCACCTTCAGTTGACCATCGCTTAGGCTATTTATGTAGTTAAAACAGTGTGTTTCATTGTTATTTGTTTTAGTTACCAAACCTAAATTCTTTATCCCTTTTTAGCTTTTCTATTCTGATCCTTACATTTTTTTAACTGTAGCTTTATATGTATTCCAGTAATCCTGGGATGGGTTATATTTATGCTTCTTATATGACCTTTGTTTCCTCCTGATTTCATTTTTATTTCTTTTACTAAACCAGTTGGATACCCTACCTTTATTGTTGTATTTAGCTATTTCAGGTTCATACACTGTTATGCAGTAATCTATATGATGTTTAATTTTACTCCATATCAATTCAGAGGGAGGTTATGCAAGTCAGTTTTCCAGTCCCATGTGATAAGGTAATTTTTCATGTCTCCGTACCTAGCTTTAGTATAGCATTTTACTTTGGTTAGTCTATTAGGTGTCCTCCAACTTCCTCTTATTGTGGCCTGCACTGTGTTGTGGTCACTATCACCTAGAGGCTCTCTAACCACACAGTTTAGTACATCATCTTCTAAATTTCTTATTACTAAGTCATTTAAGTTAGGACTCCCTGTACTTTGCTGAACATGCTGCTCCTTGTTATTACTTATTGTAATATCAATTCATGTTTGCTCCAGGAAGTAGTTCCTTTCAAAGTTTTCCAATTTATATGGGGTAGGTTGAAGTCTCCTAAGATTAATGTTCTAGGGACTGCTCCCATTTATGCTATTGCCTCCATGAACCTGTTATTTTTTTCCTTGTTCAGGCTGGGAGGTCTGTAGCAGACACCCACTGTATTTTTTTTTTTTTTTGGTCTATTAATTTGTATCCAGGTCCGCTCTACCCCACTTATATCAGTATTGGGAACCTCAACGTGACTAGCAAGAATATGTCCCTTTATATATAAGGCTACACCTCCACCTCTCTTATCTTTCCAGTCTTTGTGGAAGAGATGATAACCTGGAATGTCTTTACCCCAGTCATCATCCCTCCACCATGTTTCAGTGACCCCACAGACATGTACATTTTCATTATGCAGCAATAGTTCCAGTTCATGTTTCATTTTTGCTAAACGTCTTGAATTTAATAATAGAATGTTCATGTCATCACAACTTTTATTAAGTATTTTAGCACATGTCTTCTGCTGCCCAGACTTGATTTGAGCTACTTTTTGAGTATTGGAGTTTGTAGATCATTGTACTCTTTGTAGCCGTGTTCAGTTGCAGTTTCCTCTCTCCCCATGCTGTCCAGTTTAAATGTTCTTCATTTATAGCTGCATGGAAGTTATTTTCCAAAAGTCTGCTGCCATTTCTATTTAAATGTAATACATCCCACCTGTATAAATCATGTCTATGGTTGAACTTTTCCCACATTTTGATACATTTAATTTCATTTATTAAGCACCATTTCTGTAACCTATTGTTTATTTTTAGTATCCTTCTGTTCCATTTATAGTTAGCCCTAGGTACCAGCAACATTTCAGATAGCAGTATAACTGTTGCAGAGGCTCTCAAAGTCATTCAGTGTCTCACTTTCTGTCTTTTTCTTAACATCGTTTGTACCCATGTGTACAACCACTAATGGTTTTGCATTTGTTTGTTTAATTATTCTAGGTGCCATTTGTATGACATCTCTTATCCCTGCACCAGGAAGCTATTACTAGCAACGTTTTATTTGTTTGCATTTGTTGTGTACTTATTCATATATGTGGTGATACAATCACCCAGGATGAAGATTTATTTAGGTAGTTCTTTGTCATCATTAAGTTCTATCACATTTTCTGTCTCTTGGCCTCAACTATTTTTTGTCAAGGAAGTCATATTTTCAGTATTCTCAATGATAATGAGATCCTGTGACTAAACGCTATCTTGCAAAACGCTTACTCTTTGTCCTTCAACTGTTCCCGAAACATATTTTCACTGCTTTCTGTACCATGGGTTATCTGTGGCTCTTCTCTATTTCCCATATTGTAATCTGGTGTATGTCTTTCTTTTTTAATTGTCTCCATACTCATATTTTTGTCACTTATGATATCAAGTAACTCCTAAGCCTGGTCTTCTAGGTTTTCAATCCTATTTAAAAGTGGAGCAAACCAATTTTCTAGTGGTTATTCAAACTCCACTGCCCTCCTGACCCTCTTTTTGTTATTTGCTTCAGCACTACACCAGTCACCCCCCTCTTCCAACTCCCTTTGTCTTTTTTGAGGGTCATCCTTACTTGGCTCAAGGATTATAGCTGGAGTTCTACCTTCTGTGTGTGTTATTTGATTTTTTACATTTTTTCTTTCTAGCTCTAACCCAATTATTTTAATCTTCAGTTCTTTCAACTCACAGCATTGTTTACATACAAAATTAGTGAAGCCTGCATTATAGCTTATACTGAAATTTTCACACCTTTCACATTTTATTCCCATTTCCCCAGTGTTAAGTTTGACTATATTATGGTCCATTTCTACTGCAAATAATGAACAACTAGGATATTTAAAACTTGTTGCTTGAGTATATTAGATTAGTGCCTAAAACATTTAAAGTTAGTACCTGAATACTTAACTGTGCAGCGCTACCTGGCAACCTGGCTGAACTGGTTGACACTGGCAGACACGCTTGCCTCTGCCATGTTGCCTCTGCCCAGCACTTTCCTCTGCTTGCTGAGGCTCTGAATTTACCCCCTTGGGACCGCAAGTGACATCACACAGCTTCTGGAATGATGCCTTGGAACTTAAAACTTTATTTAATAAACTATGGCAATAGTCTGCCTTAAAAAAAACCAGATTAGAACCATTGGAGAGCTTGAAACATAGAAACATAGAAACACAGAATTTGACGGCAGATAAGGACCGCTTGGCCCACCCAGTCTGCCCATTTCCCTACCTAGTAGCTCTCCGGCCCCCTCTAGCTGCTGGAGGTCTGCCTCTGAACAAGTAAGTGGTCTACTGAGAAATATAGGATATTCTTGTCTCAGAACAGGACAATCAGGAGCTTAAAGGGCACACAGGCAGAAAGTAAGGAGAGAGAAAAAAAACAGAGGAAAGAGTAAGGATTGCAAACAGTTAAGGGGCCAGAAATAAGACATGATTGGAGTGGTGCAGTGCAGTGGCTGTGGAGCAGCAGTCTTCCGGGAGATGTTCTGAAGGATGCGGTGTTGTCCCATCTGCAGGCACCTCTCTGGGCTGAGGGAGGAGGTTGCTCATCTCCAGGCTGAGTTG
Source organism: Neoceratodus forsteri (assembly GCA_016271365.2). Classification (NCBI taxonomy): domain Eukaryota; kingdom Metazoa; phylum Chordata; order Ceratodontiformes; family Ceratodontidae; genus Neoceratodus; species Neoceratodus forsteri. The sequence continues at coordinate 1,432,472,823 of CM057459.1, forward strand.
GCCAGGATTTGTGGGACCTCCTCTTCCATCCAGGGACCACCAGTGCCACTGCTGTTGCCTCAGAGGTTGCCAAGAAAGAGGAGCGGTTGGACCACAGTGGGCTCAGGGAGGGTGAGGGTGGTGGAACAGAGGCACATCCCTCCAGTTGTACCTCTCCACAATTCCTATGCCATTCTGGCAAAGTGTGGTTCCTCTATGGAGGCACCTACAGTGGAGGCCAAGGAGGATGCTGGGAACCTCCACAAAGGAGACCCACAGGAGGGTGGCAGGGGACCCTGCAGGGGAAGGAAACAACTCCTGGTGGGGGACTCCATTGTTAGGAAGGTAGAACTGGGCAAGGAAGGGGAGAGAGAGGTAAGGTGCCTGCCTGGCGCCATGGCTTGGAGGGACAGGGAGCGAATCCTCAGGATTGCTGGAGTAGCTGCACAGGGGAGGGAGCTGGATGTCATTGTCCACCTAGGGACAAATGACCTGGCTAAGAAAGGGATTAGAGAAGTGCAGGAAGAGTTTGTGGAATTGGGGAGGGGCCTTAGTCAAGTAGCATGCACGGTAACCTTCTCAGAGGTGCTACCCATCTATGGCATAGGAGAGGCTAGGGTGTTCCGTACCATGGGATTCAATCAGTGGTTGAAAACTGGTGTGGAGCTCAGGATTTGGCTTCATTGGGGACTGGGGTCCACCTGGAGTGATGCAAGCCTATACTGGCATGATGGGCTGCATCTGTCCGGGAGGGGAACCAGGATCCTAGGTGATAGGTTTAAATGCTTCATTGGCAAGCTTTAAACCAGCTATGGGGAGGCACTGAAAGGAGCAGGAAAATCCTAGCCCCCAAAAAATCACGGTAGTAAGTGTGGCAAACACCAACATGGAGGTGTCGATAGGAGAAGGGCAGGGGTAAATGGAGAAAGTGACAAAGGCAAGAAGGACAGGGATGGGGCAAAAGGGGTAAGACCATCAGGAAATGGAGGGTAATGAGTACCAACGCCCATAGTCTGGGCAACAAGCTCCCTGAACTGGTGGCCTTAATGGAAGAGGGATGCCTGGATATCGAAGTAGTCACAGAAACATGGTACACAGAGAACCATGACTGGATATAACATACCAGGGTACATAACTTACAGGAGAGACAGGCAGGGAGAAAAGGGGAGGAGTAGCTCTGTATGTAAAGGAAGGGATAAAAGCAACTGAACAAAAGAGTAAATAGGGAGGAGAGGAAGCACTGTGGGTCACCTTGGAGACTGGAAAGGGCACCACAATCCACACAGGGGTTGTGTACAGACCCCCATGTCAGGGGGAAGGAATGGACAAGGATATGATGGAAGGCATTCTTAGAATAGCAGAGAAAGGGGAGATACTGTTGATGGGAGACCTGAATATGCCGGATGTTAACTGGAGCACATTTGCTGCAGCCACATCCAAGAGCAGGGCCATTCTTGACGCCCTACAGGTGGTAGGCATTAGACAGCTAGTTTTGGAACCCACTCGTGAGGGAGCAATCTTAGACCTCGTACTCTCAAACGGGGGCAGTGAGAGGATCTCAGATCTAGAAGTGGGTTGCCATCTGGGGACAAGTGACCATCAGACAGTGTGGTTCACGTTAAACTCAGCTACAGAGTCAAGCCATACAAAAGTGAGGGTACTGGACTTTAGGAGGGCTGACTTTGGCAAGATGGGAGAGTGCCTCAGAAAGCACTAGCAAACAGGCTAGAAGGAGGTGTGGAGCAACAATGGGGAATTATCAAACTGCCATCACAGAGGCAACAAGCCTTGTGTGAAGCAAATAAACAAATCAAAATGAAAGAAAAAGCCACTATGGTTCTCAAGAGAGGTGGCTGTGAAAGTCAGGAAGAAGAAGATAGCATTCCGGAAGTATAAGGAACACAGAAGGAGCAGGACAGACAGCTGTACCAGTTAAGGCAGAAAGAAGCAGGAGGGAAGTCAGAATAGCAAAGGCCCAAACTGAGGAAAAGATAGCCAACTCAGTTAAGAAGGGGATAAAACCTTTATAGGTACATCACGAGCGTGAGAAAGACAAAGGAGGGATAGTGAGGCTGAATAGAATGAACGGTGGTGGGCAGAGGGGACAGTGAAAGCAGGAATACTGAACGAATATTTCAGCTCAGTATTCACAAAAGAGGAGGGGAAGTGCCTAATCCAATTAACAGAAGCACTTTGATAGGGGGTCGATCCCAGTCCTTTCACAGAAGAAAGGGTTCTGCAAGAACTCCTAAAACTGAAGGTGGACAAAGCAATGGGTCCTGATGGAATTCACCCCAGAATTCTAAAAGAATTAAGGAAGGAACTAGTGAAACCACTGGCTACTCTTTTAATAAATCATGGGAGGATGGTGTGGTACCCGAGGACTGGAGGAAGACGGATGTGATTCCCTTCACAAAAGTGGGACCAAGACAGAGGCAGGAACTACAGACGTGTCAGTCTGACCTCTGTGGTAGGGAAAGTGATGGAGTCACTTCTGAAGGAAAGAATAGTTGAGTACCTAGAGGTCAGTGGAGCACAGGATCCAAGGCAGCATGGGTTCACAGCGGAAGGTCATGTCAGACGAATCTAATAGATTTCTTTGACTGGGTGACCAAAGTAGTAGACCAGGGAGGGGCTGTGGACATGGCCTACCTAGACTTTAGCAAGGCATTTGACACAGTCCCACACAAAGATTATTAGTCAAATTAACCAGCTTGGGAGAGGGCCCAGGGTGGTAGCCTGGGTAAAACATTGGCTGGACCACAGGACACAGAAGGTAATTGTAAATGGAGTCCACTCTGAAGAAAGGGCGGTTACTAGTGGGGTACCGCAGGGTTCAGTATTGGGTCCAGTCCTTTTTAATGTCTTCATCAGTGACATTGCAGAGGGACTGGAAGGAAAAGTATGCCTTTTTGCAGATGACACAAAGATCTGCAACAGGGTTGATACACAAGGCGGCGTGGAAAGGATGAAAAGGGACTTGGCAAGGTTGGAGAAATGGTCAGACGATGGCAGCTAGGATTCAATGCAAAAAGTGTAATAATGCACCTGGGAAACAAGAACCCAGGGAAGAATACACAATGGGTGGGAGGTAGAACAACAACAAAACAGGAAAGGGACCTGTAATCATATCAGATGACCTTAAGGTTAGCAAGCAATGTGAGAAGGCAGTAGGGAGGGCGGGGGTATACTGGATGTAATGGGAGGCATCAGCAGCAGAAAACAGGAAGTTGTTATCCCTCTGTACAGACAGTTGTTGAGACCCCATCTGGAATACTGTGTCCAGTTCTGGAGACCCCATCTCCATAAGGACATAGACAGGATAGAGGCAGTCCAGAGGAGGGCAACTAAAATGGTGCAGGGTCTGCAAGAGAAGCCGATGAGGAGATACAAAGGAGCTTAATATGTATACCCTTGAGAGTAGAAGGGAGAGGGGACATGATAGAAACTTTCAAGTACCTCAAAGGAATCAACAAAATCCAAGAGGGTAGCATCTTTCAGAAAAGAGACTTGCAAGAACAAGGGACACAATTTAAAGATAGAAGGAGGGCGGTTCAGGAGCAATGTGAGGAAGTATTATTTCACAGAGAGGGTAGTGGATGCATGAAACAGCCTTCCTGAGGAAGTTGTGGGGTCTAAAACTGTGGGAGAATTCAAGAATGCATGGGACAGACATAAGGCAATTCTTGTGGGGGGCAGGAAGATATAGGCTGTTGGTTAACTAAGATCTGCGGCCTATCCTGTAGGTAGGGAAATGGGCAGACTAGATGGGCCTAGCGGTCCTTATCTGCCATCAAAGTCTATGTTTCTATGTTTCTATACTGGATAAGCTGCAGATCCTAGTTAACCAGCAGCCTACTTCTTCCTACCCCCACCCCCCAGAACTGCCTTATGACTATCCCATGCATGCTTGAATTCCACCACTGATTTTGACTCCACAACCTCCTCCGGAAGGCCGTTCCATGCATCCACAACCCTCTCTGTGAAAAAATACTTCCTTAAATTACCTCTGAGCTGCCCCCATCTTCAAATTGTGCCCTCTTGTTCTTGCACACCTCTTTTTTTGAAAGATGCTACCCTCTTGACTTTGTTGATTCCCTTGAGGTACTTGAAAGTTTCTATCATGTCCCCCTCTCCTCCTCCTTTCCCGAGGCTATACATATTAAGCTCCTTAAGTCTCTCTTCATATGTTTTCTCCGTGTAGACCCTGCACCATTTTAGTTGCCCTCCTCTGACAGCTCCATCCTGTCTATGTCTTTGCGGAGATTGGGTCTCCAGAACTGCACACAGTACTCCAGATGGGGTCTCACCAGCTGTCTGTACAGAGGGATAATAACTTCCTGTTTTCTACTGGTGATGCCTCTCCCTATGCATCCCAGTATCCCCCCAGCACTCCTTGCTGCCCTCTCACATTGCTTGCCCATCTTTAGGTCATCTGATATGACTACTCCCAGGTCCCTTTCCATTTTTGTTGTTGTTAGTATCTCACCCCCCATTGTGTACTCTTCCCTGAGGTTTTTGTTTCCCAGGTGCATTACCTTGCACTTCTTAGCTGAATCTAAGCTGCCATACATTTGACCATTCCTCTAACCTCACAAGTCCCTTCTCATCCTTTCCACCCCACTCCTGTGCATCAACTCTGTTGCAGATCTTAGTGTCATCTGCAAAGAGACATATTTTTCCTTCCAGTCCTTCTGCAATGTCGCTATAAAGACATTGAAGAGGACCGTCCTAATAATGAACCTCATGGTACCCCACTAGTAACCCTCATTTCTTCTGAGTGGACTCCATTTACTGTTACCTCTGTGTCCTATTCTCCAGCCAATCTTTACCCAGGCTGTCATCTTGGGACCCACTCCCAGGCTGGCTAACTTGTATATTAATCTTTTGTGTGGGACTGTGTCAAATGCCTTGCTAAAGTCTAGGTAGGCCATGTCCACAGCCCTCCCTGATCTACTACTTTGGTCACTCAGTCAAAGAAATCTATCAGATCTGTCTGGCATGACCTTCCCGCTGTGAATCCATGCTGCCTAGGGTCCCAGCCCTCTGGCCTCTAGATACTTGACACCCTTTTCCTTTAGAAGTGATTCCATCATTTTCCTATCACTGAGGTTAAACTAACAGGTCTAGAGTTTCCTGCTTCTGCCTTGCTCCCACTTTTGTGAAGGGGAATCACATCTGTCCTCCTCCAGTCCTCGGGTACCACCCCATCCTCCCATGATTTGTTAAAAATGGTAGTCAGTGGTGTCACTAGTTCTGCCCTTAGTTCTTTTAGAATTCTGGGATGAATCCCATCAGGCCCCATTGCTTTGTCCACCTTCAGTTTTAAGAGTTCTTTCAGAACCCTTTCTTCTGTAAATGGGCCAGTATCAACTTGAAGGGCTATTCTAACCACTACTAGTCAGTGGTAGTTTGTTTTCTTGCCCCTTGCTCACTGGGGGTCAAAGGTCACAGCACACTACTTGCCTCATTCACTTAGAGGCACCTCTTCCACTCCAGTGTGAAATTAACCTAAAATACTAGCCCAGCACACTCTATCCAGGCTTCTCAGAATAAAATCTGGTCTGTCCACAAGCCTCACTTGCTGTTCTGAATTTATCCCCTCGGGACCAGAGGTGATGTCACACAGCTTCCAGAATGATGCCTTGGAACTTGAAACTTTAATAAACTATGGCAATAATCTGCCTTTGAAAAAACATGATATAACCACTAGAGAGCTCAAGGGGCTACTCTAACCACTACTAGTCAGTGGTAGTCTGTTTCCTTGCCCCTCGTTCGCTGGGGGTCAAAGGTCACATCACACTACTTGCCTCGTTCATTTAGAGGCACCCCTTCCATGCCAGTGTGAAATTAACCTAAAATACTAGCCCAGTACACTCTGTCCAGGCTAATGTCATAGAAAGTCTTAGAAATATGAAAAGAAAGAGCAGCAACTGGTGACATGAGTGTGGTTCTGAGGTCACCCCAAAGCTTGATTATTTATTGATCAAAAGTTGGTCAAAGTGTATCAGAATACATAACTGGCATGGAAAGGAATATGAAAGAGCAGATAACTATATTAAAATCATCTCCTACCTCCTTTAATGTCTATAAATAAGAATACTACTAACTGCTCCCAATAAGCACAAATTTCCTGAGCCCAAGGCTCCTAAGGCAACAGTAATCATACTGACCCTCTAGATCCAGAGGATCCAATTCATTTGTAGGGGATTTAATGATGGCTCTCTCACATGCCTCAGAGAAAGGCTGCAACACAGTTGTCAATCAATCAATCAATCAAAAATCTTTATTTTACCAAGCAAAATGCCTTTGAGTAAACTCATTTACAAGACAGACCTGGAAAGGTACATGATCACACACAGAATAATATTACAAAAATTAAAACAAAGGCATTACATATACTAGAACAAGATACATTTGAAAATATGTACACTAAGAGAACACTTATAGACAGCAGTCACATAGCAATATATGCATTGAACATACCAGCATAAAGCTGTGGTAGCCTTTAAGTTGGTTTGGCCAAAACTCTGATTGGTAAACTGCATCCAACTCTCACTCAGTGGTCTATGCATAGGTGGCAAGTTTTTTGGTTTTTTTTTTACTGTATTTCCCTCCAGTCACGGCCCTGTGGAACCTCTCTTGGGCATTCTAGTCCTGAGTCCTGCCTGCCTAGGGCTCTCCCGATCTGTGCCTCCTCTCTCCCTCCCACTCCCTGCAGCCAGTACCGCCAGTTTAACCCATCCAGAGTGGGTCGCCCCTCCTCTTGGGCGCTCTTGCAAGTCAGACTCTGACTGCAGGGCAGAGCTCAGCTGGAGGAACTGAAAGGCCAGTCAGGAATGGCCCGGCAAAGGGCATGGGGGACAGGCGTTGTCACCTGTCCACAGCGCTGGGTTTTTCTGTTTTCCTGTGTGTTAACCCAACCCCTCCTTGCGTGGTGCACATTGATGCACTGGCGCATGGCTAACTGCCGGCATTGATCACGCTAGTTACATGCTTGCTTGGCATAATGCAGTGCTCTTGGTCTCCACCAGGGGCTGCTGGTATGCCAGAGCAACCCACCCTTCCTTGCCGGGGAGGAGAGCACCATGAGGACACTCATCCTCAACCCTTTCCCTGCCGACCCCGGCACCCGAGCTCACTCCTGAACCCAGGTCACCGGCATAGCACGAGGTGTGGCGTCCAGCGCCTCAACCCTCAGTGCCACCAGGCTGACCTCATAGGTGGCAAGTTGTTCAGCCTAAAACTGAAGCAGATCCAGATTGGGGATAAGGATTTGAAAGGGTCTTTACCAAGTTCTAGGACTCAGCAGCCATCTACAGTAATTGTGGCTTCAGAGGTCAGGATTTTGGCCATGGTCACAACTCCTATGGCAAGTTTCATGCCTTTGAGGATATGGAAACCAGCAAAATAGCGGTACATTCTCAGGGTAAAAGTTCCTGCAGAATACAGGCAATATCACCTGGAAATGCTTCAGGGAAGCCAACAGCAGAAGTGCTTATTCTGCATGAGGACTGTAGGTCCATCTTTACTCTCAAGCTCTAGATGATCAACTTCAGAGATTTACAGACATATGGGTCCATGCCACATCAGATGCCTGAGTACTGGAGATAATTTTGCAGGCTTATGCAACAGAGCTTTGTTCTCTAGCCTCTGGAGGACATTTTGTTTCCAGTCCCTAGTTTCTACAAATCTCAAGAAACATCAAGCAGTAGACACGCCTTAGTTCTTCTGCTAAGTACAGGAGCAGTGGTTCTCACTCCTCCCAAGGGAAAATAACTGGGGTTCTACTCCATTTACTTCATGGTCCCCAAGAAATTGGGATGATTCTATCCAGTTTTGGATCTCTTCAGTCTGAACCAGCTTATGAAACCCATGCAAGTCAAGATGGAGTCCCCGAGGTCAGTCTTTGTTGCAGTTCAGCAGCATGCCTATCTAGCCTTAATAAACACATTGGATGATTATCTACTGTACACATTCCAATTCAGCAGTTGCAAAAGGAAATTCTCAGATTGGCCATCCACGATCAACACTTCAAGCATCAGGCTCCCCAACTGGGGTTAGCCTAAACCTTGGTGTGTTCACAAGAGCTCTAACAGTCCTGGTGGCTCTCCTTCAGTGTAAATAAGTTTATTGATCGGTTGATGACCATAATAATAATAAAACACATTGCACATATACATTACACTAAAACTTAGGCACACATAAATTACAATACACACAAGTACAACTATTATATTAGTTTTCTTACATCATTTTTAAAATTATAACACTTAATATCATAATTTAACATTCTACCAACACAAATTGTTATCCAGTACATTAAAGGGACACTGTCAACCCCGTTAGGCCTCAAAGTGTCTCTTGTTTAAAAAACACATTTGATGATTGTTCACATTCTATAGACACAGTTGATGCAGTTGGTAGTTTGATTCAGATCCCTTTTTTCTTTTAAAAAGTGAAAAACTGAGTGCCCACCATACTGGTGTTAGCACACCAAAACATGTTTATTTACATTTCTTGACCAGCTCCCACTGCCTCTTTCCTAGACTCAGGAACACCCCCAATGCAGTCTAGTCATTCATTATGAAGTGGGAGTAGAGGAGGCTATTGTACGATGAGTAACTGCACTGTTTCAGGGTGTTTTTCATGTTCAGGAAGTGTGCACTAAGAGTAGTTCAATGATTTGAAGTGAAACAAAGCTGGGTACAGCTATACGTTACCATGCATTTTGGTTCCAATAAGCAAGAAGACAAATAAAACAACCAGCAACATTAATGAATTTTAGAGAAAGTAGGCAATCATAAAATGTGGATTTTTCACTTAAAACAATATGATGCAAAAGAGGTTGACAGTGTCCCTTTAAGCAAATAGAGGTTTGCAATCCTATTGCTTTTGTTGCAATTTTATTTTAGAGATTGCCAAAAGATAGCCAGAATGTTTTATTGATTATTAATTCATCCTTGGTCATAAATAAAATATTTACTAGAAGTTGATTATCATCTGTAGCAATTTTTTCCCAGATTGGGATAAGCCAGCATTTTCTTGGAGTATTATACCGGGGACACTTCATAATTACGTGAAACAGATCCTCTTTTTCTTTGTTTGAACAAGAACAATAGGTAGCAGTTACACTAGCAGGTTTATTATATCTAACTGATAGTACATTACTTGGAAACATCTCGAGCCTATATCTGGTAAATAGTTGCCTATATTTAAGATTCTGCAGAATATCTAAATATTCTCTATAACAAAACATAGGATCATTATCCCATAACCAAGGAGATATTCTACTCTTTGAAACAAGCTCCAGATCCAGAGTTTTATAATGTTTAATAATCTTATTGGTCACATATGATTTATACTTGCAGCTCATTGTTATATTATTGTTAAGGTATTTCTTCAGAGAAAGAAGATCAGTTTGCTCCAAAATTTTATTTACTCTCATTAACCATTTAGATCTGGAGCAGCCTATTTTTTTCCAATCACACTTTTCCTGTAGTGAAAGTGCAGGAAATCTTGTGCTGCCATAGCTAACATCTTTATCCAGTAATTGATCAGCCTAGCACATGCATAAGCTTTTGTAGAATTTAAGCCAATTTCTGCACGTATGAAAGCAGCTGGAACCAAATTATTAAGTCCCAAGGAATTTCTGAATGATTTATTCATTGGTATTTCCAGAGCCTGCCAATTCTCAAAATCCCACACTTCTGTTTGATATAACATCTGGGAATAGTACTTAGCTTTAATTGCCTCCACAAGTGGTTTTATAGACTCCTTCCCCCCAGAATTTATGACTGAATACCTTTCATGAATTAGCTGTTAGTTTAAGTTTAGGCAAGATCATTTTAACATGCTTAGACCAACGGCCATCGTTTGATAGACAAAGTCCCAGGTAAGTATATAATTTGGCAATTTTAAGATTTTTTCCAGCCACCTTCCAAAGTTGCTTCTATTTAATGGAGCCGAACATCATAACCTGACTTTTGGTCTCACTTATTGAAAGTTTATATTCTGTTGCATATTCACTCAAAATGTTCAACTTCCCCTGTAATCCCTTTTGAGACAGGGAAAATAGGACAAGATCATCAGCAAAAGCTAAGGAAGGGCACATTTTGTTCTTAATCTTGAGCGAATCAGTATCTGAACAGTCCAGTTCCAGAACTAACTTGTTTACATAAACACAAAATAGTGCGGGAGCCATGACACAACCCTGTCTCATACCATGGTTTGTTTTAAAACAATCTGACAATTGTTCCGGGTTACCCGTTCTTATCTGCACCCATGTATCAGTATGTATTTATTTAATGACTGCAATCAGATGCCCGGTTATACCCCAATCCCTCATTAGTACCCAAAGTAAATTGCGTGAAATTGAGTCAAAGGCTGAACTAAAATCTATAAATGCAACATATAATTTTTGTTTACAAAGATTCACATATTTCTCATAAAGATGTAATAATGTAAAGCAATTATCCATTGTAGAGTAGCCTAACCAAAAGCCAGCTTGGCATTCCAAAAAGTCACCCAAATGTTTTATTTGTTCCAGTAATTACCCCAATACCACTTTTGTAAATATTTTACCTAAATTGTCCAAAAGAGAGATTGGATGATACATACGAGGATCAGATTTATTGCCTTTCTTGTGGATAGATATTATTATTGCCCCTTTCCAGGATTTAGGAAAAGTTAATTTAGTTACCAAATAATTGAAAATTGGAGTAAGAATAGAGGCCCACAGGGAAGGTGAAAGCAAAAAATTTTCTGCAGGAATAAGATCAGGTCCTGGAGCTTTACCTTTTTTCATGGATACTATAGCAAAATAAACCTCTAGATTTGCGCAAAAAGGGAATTGCTGCAATTCCTTTCATTGTACAAAGTTTTCATACTGGATTGTTGAGTCCAAAAAAAATATCTGTATAGTGCTCAACCCGCTGGTTAATGGGAATATAAGCATCGAAGCAAGTTTTTTGATTATTTGTACCCTTTGCTACCATCTGCCAATAGGCACGATTGTCCTTGTTTTCTATGGCTGATATTCTTTTCCATTGGCTTTCTTGAAATTCAATTTGTCTTTTCTTAAGTAATACCTTATCACTTTCTCTCTCTTTATTCAAATGTCTAAATCCCCCTCTATGTTCACTGCAATGTATTTTCCTAATTCTTTGATTTAAAACTTTCTTTGCTTGTTGGCATTCCCTATCATACCATGTATTATTATTTTTAACATTAGATCTATAAGATCTTGTAAGAGATTTTCTAATCTCTTCAAAACATTTGTCCAACTGATTTACTAAATACGAACCATCATAGTTAACAAAAGGGGGATTTAAGTACGTTTTAATAATAGGAATTAATTCCTTGCTTAATTCCTGCTTCCATTTAATTTTTGTCTTATTACGAATTTCTACCTCATGATGACATATATATGGAATTTCAACACCCATATTTCTACAAATCAAAACCAATGGAAAATGATCACTATCACACCTTGGAATTACCAGGCAAGATTCCCAAATATCTATAGTGCTATTCCAGAAAAAATAATATATCACAGAGGGTCCGACCGAGTTGTAGTGGGTAAACATTCCCTCAATATCTCCCCTTAACCTTCCATTTAGTGGAGCAAGATTATATGGAGTTAAGACATCAATTAAATTAAGACCCCTCTTGCTTACGTTTGAGTCTTTTGAATTCCTAGTAAATTTATAAGCATTTTCAAATCTCCAATTTTTTTATGTCTAGATCTGAAAAACCGTCTTAACCACCAAGTCTTGCATTAAAATCCCTGCACATCAAGATTTCTTCACAGGTAGTAATTTCCCATGATTTATGTATAATTTCTTCAAGATTTTCCCAAATCTTAGGATAGAAATCTCTTGAAATATGCAGAGGAATATCAACATCAATAAGGCACAATTTCAACCCACTTAATTGTATATAAAAAGCTTGACCAAAAAAGCAAGAATATATTATTTTAACCTTAACATCCTCCTTGATCTTAACCCATGTTACTAGTCCCTCAGTGGGCCATCCAGCTTTGAAATATTTTTTCCCTGGAGAATGAAAAGTGCAATAACTGTTAAAAATAATGTAATTATCTACTAAATGCCAAGTTCCCTGTAAGCAAATAATGGTAGCTTGTTTTAAAAATTTCAAACATTCTTTATCTGCAAATGTAGAGCCCAGACCAGCTATATTCCAAGAGATAACCACTGTTTTAAGACTTAGATCCATTTCACTTGACTTGGAATCCATAAGTCAATCGCCTTGCAAACTAAGCAAATCAAAACAGTTTGAGACCGTGACATTATAAATACTTTTTCCTTCTGTTTCTTTTTCATTTTCCACTATAGAACTAATATTGTTAATAATGTGTTCTTCTGCATTTCCAATTATGGATAGAGAAGAATGAGAAACAATGTATAAACCCATAGTATCTAGAATCGAACTAACGTATATTATTTTATTATATAAGCTCTTATATTTTATTGTGATTTGGATCTGATCTATATCCATCTCCTTGCTACACCTGGCTACTTTAAGTACGCCAGGGTCTTCAATTGATATATCCAAAAGTTGCTCAAAAAGATTGGATACTATTTGTTTGAGTTCATTAGGATTTTCATTTGTGGTCCTGCTCAAACTGTATAAAAAAACTGTAGTAGGAGATGGAAATTCTAAATTTGGGGCATTTATTCTGTTGTTAGTATCTTTGTTTATGCCAACAGAACTGAGTATATAACTGTCTACTATATGTACTCCTACAGGGTCCAATACTGGAGCTCTCTGAAGCATCCTTTCTACAGTATCCTCATTTCTGTTTATAATGTCTGCTTGTCCCATATTGTTAAATGTGTTCCGCCTCCTCTGTATCCTATCTATTGTTATTTCAGAGACTGGAATTTTAAGGGCATGAGTGAACAAATTTATCACTGCTTTCCTTAACTTACCAGTATTTTCTTTAAGTAAAGGTTTTAGCCCAACGATACTAATACATTTCTTGCATGCCCCTTGATAAGACGTGTTCAACTGCCTTCTATTTATAAAATCAATTGTATAGCCAAGTCCTTTTTTCAAGCTGTTATTAAGCCAGATTTGATTGGCAATTCTGGCATTGGAACAAAATATAAAAATACAATCAAAGCCCTCACTGTCTCTGTCCTTCCAAATCTGTAATACATCCAACTCTGTAATATCAACACCCATAGCTGCCCTTAAAAGGTTCACAAGCTGTTTTATATTTTCACCCACAGAATTAGACCAAGTCAATTGATATTCATATAGACATAAAATAGCAGAATCTAGCACATCTACTAGCACCCTGTGTTCATGTGAATTATGAGGGACCACTTCCTGTATATTGGCATTTGGAGTTAACATTGGTGCTGACATCATTTGCTGTACTTCACACTTCCAAATTTGCCAGTCCTGACTAGAAGATGCCAAGTCGTCTTTGAATGATTTAAATTCCAGATTGATGTTTTGTAACAATCCCTTTGTTCCTGAATATCAGTCTGATCCGGCAATTTAGAAATGTCCTGTATTTTATCTTGTGTTGCTGCAGCAGCCTGATAAACACTGCAATCTCTACTATCTTTATTCACACTGAGAACTCCATTTCCCAGTAATTGGGATTCTTCCTCTAATCATCTCATTTTTGGTTTTTTATCTAGCATAGACTTTGTTTTAACAACATTCTTAGTTATCCTCTCTTTGTTTTTCTTCTGCTTTTGCCTTCTTTTAATTGCTGGTGAATTGGAATAAAGATAGTAGAGAATTCAGGTCTGGTATAAGTGACCTTCCCTGGAGATAAAGGAATTGATAGAGAATCATTTATTCGGACAATTTTGTCCAATTTATTAATGACATTGTCCAGTCTAGAACCATTAGTTGCTATATAGCCTTTCCAGGCTTCTAACTCATTACAAATCCCTACTAACTGATCCATTAACACCAAATGTGCTGCATATGGATTTTTCATAAAATCTTTTAATCCCTGATCTAAGCTAAATGGATATATCTCAACAGGATCTTTAATTGTGCTATAAGGAGTTGTAGTCTGCTGGTTAGAGTTTACTTTATGGTTCTCTTTACAACCCTTAGTGTCCAGGATTTTTAAACCATCTATGACTATTTGGATACCTGTACTGATGTCCCTTAGTTCAAGATTCCAGATATTATCAGCTTTAGTAGTATTCAATACTTCTGGTGAAAAAATTAGGAAGTATGGGGTATCTGAGAAGGAGTCATAATATAGGTCAATTGAGGCTTCTTTTTGAGGCTGTATAAATTCACTCACTTCCCTAGGGCCAATTGTTCCATTAGCCTTTTTTACTGTTTGTAGGGAAATATTAGAAAGGTTCTCTTGATTCTCTGATTGAAAAGAAAAATTATTTGAACCAAAAGGTTTAGGAGTAGAAGAAAGTCTTGTGACATCTTGATTAAAATCTAGATCTATGCTCTCCTGTTGGTTGTTCCTTTGATCTATTACAACAGGATCTAATCTAGTGAGCTGACAGACTAAGTCAATAGAATTGTTGGGATTTTTTTGTGAACAAATCACTAATTTGTGTTTGAATAGGTAATTTACACTATTTTTATTCCTATTCCTTTTACCCATTTTTACTTATTTATCAACACTGTTAACTGATTTTACTTTATCAACTTTATTAACTTTCTTTGTGGCTTGTTTAATAGAATGCCAGACTATATCACTGGAGTCTGGGATAGTGGCCTGGTCTAAATCAATTATCTGGTTATTGACAGGTTGCTGAACGTGGCTGTGATTGAGGTTATCTGAAACAGTAATAAGATTGTCTGTTATAACCATGGCAGCTTGTTTCCTAGGTAATAACCACTGCAATTGAAACAAAACAAAAAAAGGAGAAAAAAAAACATTTGTAGAACTTGCACTTGGAAAACAGTCAATAAACTGTCAGAGGAACAGTTCCTCCCTACATGGACAAATCCAGCTCCTTTCTGCACAACAGCGGCCCCAAACAGAATAAATCATAGGAACGCAACTCAAAATAGTTCGAAATAGTTCCAAAAATGCTGAAAATGCAGGATAGCACAGAGATGACCGACAAATAATTGAATAAAAAAGGAATCCCTGCAGGTGTCCACAAAACTCAGAGTTCAAATTATAAAGTCAATCATGTAGGTCTGGAAGCTAAAAGAACTCCAGGGAAAGAACTCCAAATGTTCCGTGTTGAGGCACAGACAAATGGATCAAGAGAACTGATTAACAGGGTCTCATAAACAGAGGTGACACCTTCCTCCAATATCTTCTGTGATTTCCACACTATGAATAATCAAAAAAAAAAAGAAATGTATACAGTCCTTGCCCAATAGCACCAACACAAGTTCAGTTTAGTTTTACAGTTTTACGAGTGCTTTATGAGTGCTTTTAGGACTATAAAGCTTTAATGAAACTAAAAAATACTAGAAAGCCCTTTAGAATCATAAGAGATGCTCAGAACTACTAAACTGATTTTAAACTGCCAAAGAAACAGAAATCTAGAAAAACTCCTCAGAAAAAAAACAAACAACAAAAGCAGTAGTAATGACATGTGATTTAAAGTTCGCAACTGCTACTAAAAAAATTAAAATAAATAAATAAATTAAAACTTACTTTTGGCAGTTTGTAAGGCAATATGCTGCTGTTGCGTAAAAGCAGTAAAACAGATCAAGGAAAGTACAATCAAGGATCCTTTTGATTAGGCAGTGGATGGCTCAGCTCCTGTAATGGTGTTACTGGCAGATCTAAATGCCAAACAGGAGTCTGCGCATTAAATACAACCAGGTCATATGACACAAGGGACTAGTTTGGCATGAAAATTTAATCATAGTTAAAATATGAAAAATATATAAAAATACTTCAATGTCAATGTATAAACCCGATTTAAAAAAACTTGCTAAATACTTCTAATGGGTAATAAAACACAAACAAAGCGTACAGACGAAAAAGGTATGAGTTAACTCAGCGTTGATCCTAGTAAATAAACAGAAAAAAATGGTAAAAAAGCAGTAAAAAATAGTAATCAGTAGAAAGGAGCACTATCCTTTGTTGTCACCTGTCTTCCCCATTTTCCCAAAAGATTCACTTCATATCATTCACACACAGTCGATTTCTTATGCTTGAAGTCGGCTTGTCTCACAGACCCTGCAGCCAAGGGCTTCAACTTGTCCCAGCCGCCTGACCGCTTTTCTCTCTCCCTGTTTCTTGTTGCTTTAGTTGCCTTGATAAAAACTTATACCTTCACGTGTCCTTAAGTGCAAGCGCACGTAGTCCGCTCTCCAAACTGCTCTCTGTTGTGTCGTGATCAGGTGAGGATTGAGTCTCTCCTTTAGTAGCAAGGACATCACATTTATCCCTCCCTGGAATATCTCCTGATCTGGGCAGCTTCAAACCAGTCAGCTCACCATTCAATTTGCTGGACTGTCAGAACAAAGGCTTATAATATCACTTTTTATAATAATGCACTTGGATTCACCTCAGGCTTTACCCAAAAATTATTTAATAAATTACCAAAAAATAATAACAATTCACATGTGATATTATCCTATGCTCTCTGGATTCAAATATAAAGGCAAATGACACTGCTTTCCACACTTCTAATTATATGAAAAATATATATTTTATTTACACCTATACAAAAATTTGAAATATTCCTTATTAGATTTGCATAAATATCAAGTCTAATATTGTAAATATCAACGAAATTGTTTCAGACAATCCAGCAAACTAATAAAACAAATTTTAGCAAATAAGCATTGCAAATGAATAAGCAATATTCAGTATGATAAATGGTAATAGTTAGACTAAACATTTGTCATACTTAGTATTTAACATAACCTTCATGCATAAGAACATATACTTATCAGATCAATATCTCAGATTATTTATGTATAAAACATGTTTTAAAGCTTTATAGTGTGTAAATGTATTTTCTATGAAAACTGGCAACAGCTCATTACATTAGTATTTGTACTACACTTTCATAAAACTCAGTTTTAACTTTTCAAATCATGCAAAATATTTCTAATTTTAAAGCTTAAACTAGATATACTCAAGTTCTATAGTTAAAAGTTAATTCCCTTGTTACTTTCCCAGAGAAGCCAATTTAAATTACTTAACTATTAATTAGTGAAAATAATCAAAAATTAATACATATATTTCTGGTTGTAGGAGTGGTTCTTCTTCTCTCAATTTAGAACTCTTGGTTGAGTCTGGCTCTTGATGAAAAGTTTCTTTATCAGTTAACCTTTTTGACCCTGGAGCTTCTTTTAGCATGGACAAACACTGCATGTTAAACTTTTTTTGCTGAAAGTCACTTTACCAAAAGTCAGTTCTTGGATTTGTAGAACACAGTTTCAATCTGCACAGTCCATAGCAACACTGGATCCAAAGAACTTTCTTGTGGATAGCAAAGTTGTTTCAACAACTAGAACTTTAATGACTTCTCCATGTTGTACATCTACTAGCCATTAAAATTCTTAGTTAAACTAACATAGGTCCTTTTGCATTGACATTTTGGTCCAGACTGAGGTGTGGCCAGACAAATTCAGTAATATAAAACTGCCCTGGTGATGAGATCACCAGATTTTAATTGGCCGAGTCACTAAAAAGGTAGGACATGTCAGAATATAAATGATGACATACAGACATGCCTCTTAAGACATCCCCTTTTTCTCCAGACTAGTTTAATGCTCAAAATTATTTTCCTTAAATAAAATTCTTATTTAACCTAATTTAAACATTAAACTTACATATTCAGGCAATTTACATTAAGCAAATCATTTTGGTAGACATCTGATATTTGTAACATAGATACTTTTTAAATTACACTATTAAGGGTTATAACATCACAATTTCAATAAAACTTCTTAAAATAAAGTGAGAGTCTTGCTCTAAGTATTCTAAGCAACAAACTGACATAAGATTTGTAAGAAAAATCCATTCTTAAAGTCTTTAAAACATTATTTTTTTGTAGAAACACATGGGTTCTTTGTTCTACTCAAATATATAAATCTTAGCTGTCACTAATGTTCTTTTAGATGGTATTTCTCTCTATAGCAACAAAATACAGACTAAAGAGTCATTTTTTTAGACTTTTCAAGACGTGAGCTATCACGAGATACTAGATTTGTTAAGTTTCCTAATAAGAAAATATTAAATAAGTTTTAATTATAACTCCTGAATACTTAGTCCTGCAGTCACAAACCTTAGTAAGCTTATTCATCATACTAGCATTCAATAACTGTCCAATTTTCATAGCGGCACCATAATGTGGTTTTAAGTTATAAGCCAAATATTTTTCTTAATATTCAAAGCTTAAACAGAGGAACAGTTTTTTGTCCTTCTATAAGTCTGTACCAGTCACATGACCTCCTATCTGATTGAAGTCATGGATACCTAGCTCTGAAATGTCCACTCTAGCCTGGATTCAAACACATGGCTATAAATCAGTCACATCACAGGGATGCTTCTTTGGTACCAGCTGACTTTGGCTGAAGTATTTCTGGAATGTGGCTAGGCCCCTCTCATGGGACTTCCAATTTAAAAGAAGACTTTACTGGAACACACCTTTTTTCTGAACTCTGAAACTGTCTCCATCTTAAATGGCATCATTCCTCTATTTTAATGTTTTTATGACTTAATCAACATTAATCTTAACCAGAAATTTGAGCAAACATTTCCCATCTTAATACCATATAAAATCACATCAAATAATAATAATTAAAAAAAATCGATTCTTAATAATAAAAATAAAATCATTTTTCCATCAAGGGTTTTGTTCCTACAGGACATTGTAGAGCCTAGAGGAACAGGGTTGGATAGTGAACAGGAGAAGGGCTCCCGTCAGCCTTTCTAGTCTCTGAAACACCTTCAAGCATGCTATGGACAGACTCTGTGAGAACATTTTTTTTGTAGAGCAGAATAAACATCCTAACTGAACAGATACGTCAAGTTAGAGTGCACAAGGTCATGTCAGTCCATTGGTGTTCCCAGAGATTAGGTTTAATGATGGTGACCATAGAGATAGTTCCTTAGACCCAACTATACAAGAGACCTCTTCAGGTCTTTCTATCTAAATTTGTTTTGAATATCAAAACATTTCCTAGATCAGATCTGGCTCCTGAGGTCAGTGTGCCAGTTGTTCATAGGTGCCGGAACCGGGGGGGCGAAAGGGGTGGTAGCCACCCCACTTTTTATTTCTGTATGGCAAAAACTAGTATAGAAAAAGTGCCCTTTGTACCCTCATAAGTGCCCTTTTGATTCTCAGCCCCCTCAGCTTTTACTATCTTCCGGCACCCTTGCAGTTGTTGCCATGGTGGAAGAACCCTCAAATGTTGAAGTGGTCTCCATTAGCTCTGCTGGAGCGACTCATTCTGACTCCCTAAAACAGTCTGATGGGCTAGGATTTGGTATTAGACAAGGTTCCAGTATACAAAGTATACTTTTAGGAGGAGTAAAACCTCCAAATAAATGTCTTAGAGACCAGAACTGTCTTACTGACGTAGAGGCTCTTCAAGGACAGAGTTTTTCAGAAGCCAGTAAAGGTTCAGGCTAACAACACAGTGACTGTTGCTTATATAAACAAGCAAGGTGGCACAAGGTAACTGACTGGAATGGAGTACTGGGTGAGTGGACAGGTAGTTAGCTGTAGGGATTGTGGACCACTTGTCCCCAAGGTTATGATTTGGAGAAGGGAATACTGCTCTATTTGTAGGACCTTCAAGGGGTTGCATGCTCAGTTGGCAGCAACTAGGGAGGAAATATTTCAGCTGCAACTTTAACTAAGCTTGGGCCCACCCCCCACACCTTCACTTCCTAAGAGGCCCACTGGTCCAGAGTGGTGGAGGTGGTGGGGAGGTGGAGGAGATAAGGTGAAGGGGATGGTCACACAACAGTCAGCTCCCCTCATTAGGTACAAATGGCAAGCCGCTTTGTGCCTCCAGAAGAGGTACAGGTGATTAACTCAGGAGGGGTGACCACGGTTCAGGTGGTGCTGATCAGAAGAGAGATGTGGTAACACCAGAACAAGGGGGCCGGCAGACATTAGCAAGAAGGATTCTAATGATAGGAAATTCTATTGTTAAAGGGGTAGAGGGGGTGGCAGGTAAGGGAAGGCAGTGTCTGCCTGGAATATCAGCCATCTGAGACTGGGCTGGGAAAGAATAGGGAGGATAGCACAGGAGGGGTGAGCAGGGAGTGCTGGTACACTTTAGTGATGCACCTTTTAGTATCAATGATCTGGCAAATTGTTTGTTTTTATTTTGTTAACTGGATAAAGACTCTGGGACAAGCCCATTTTCAGGTCCAACCTGAACACATAACAAAAACAACAATATATGAAGCATTTAAAGAAAAACTCTCATAATACTAACCGTCCCACCCCCGAAAGCTCTAGCCCCCAATTAAGTTTTTGCACAGTAAAACATTTCTTTTACATTTACTTACTTTATTCTAATTTTGTAAACTCCCCGATTGCCAAACATGGTGGATGCTATGCAGTTCCATTTCAGGTAATGGTGCAGTGCTGCAATTTCAGGTAACGGTGCAGCACTGCACCGCTCGCTCCAATACAAAATGCATTGGGACAAATGGTGCAGTGCCGCACCACTACCTGAAATGGAACCGTGTAGCATCTGCCATGTTTGGCGATTGGGGAGTTTACAAAATTAAAATAAAGTAAGTAGGGGTGTGTGGCTTGGCTCTGCTAAGAATGGCAGCCTAATCCTGATTCTCCCTGGGACCTTCAGCAATCATCACTAATCTGAAAAGTTCCAGGATCCTGTTTTGTGCCATCCTTAGGGGATCTACTCTACAAATACTCCTGCAGTGCCTTGGTACAGTATTTGTGAATCAAATCTGGACTGTCATGTACAGTATGGGCTGCACGCCCATTGGCTGTAGCTCTGCACCAATGGGCGTGCAGCCCTACCGGACAGTCAGTCGGCGGCGGCGGGGCAGCAGGCGGGTGGGATGCTGCCGCCCACCAGCTGCCGGGGAGCGGGTGGAGGGGCTTGGTGGGTGGGGGGGACACTAGACACCAGGGAGATGTTTGGTGGGTTGTAATTGATATTCTGCCCGAGATCGGGCATTATGGTCCACTGGACCACCAGGGAGATATTCGGGTTGGGGAGGCTTTTACATTCTGCCCGTGATCGGGCACTGGGGTTGATACACGCTCTGCCCATGATTGGGCATCGAGATGTGGGCGCGGGCGGGTTCATACATTTTATGCCCGCGATCGCTTTGGGAGATGTGTGGGCGGGGTCATAGTTATTTTATGCCCGCGATCGGGCATCGAGGTGTGTGGGGGGTTCGTTACTTTATGCCCGCGACCGGGCATCGAGATGTGGGGGTTCATGTTACTTTATGCCCGCCGCATCGGGCTTCGGGAGACGGTGGGTGGGGGGCTGTTACTTTATGCCCGCATCGGGCTTCGGGAGATGCGTACGGGGGGCCATGTTATTTTACGCCCGCGATTGGGCTGGTGGGGGGCATAGGGACCGAAAGAAATAGCTAGGTGGCAGCTGTGCTGCGCCTGCAATACAGCAGCTCACCTGTGGGTGGCCTCAACTTGATCCTTTTTTGGCTCAAGGTTGTGCAGGCGAGGTTGGGGTTGCAAGATACAACTCTGCACAACCCGACTGAATATCGGGTTGCGAGTTTATGCATGGTTCCTCCCTCCTGTTGAGCATGCATTCATTTGCATTGCGCTGTTGCACAACCTGTTGTCAGTGGCGTAACTGCCTCCTGCTGAATATCGCAGAATGGCGCAATGTAGGACTTGCGCATGCGCAACCCTGTTGCGCATGGCGCAACCCTTTTGAATATCTGGGCCACAGTGTCTACATCACCAGCAAATATACTCACAATGGTGATGTCACCAGAGTGAGACTATCTACACTGCAGCCTGCATTTAATAGCTTCACAGTTTCTCTTTCTCACTGAATCCTGTAGCATTGTAAAAGATAATCACCTGTGTCCCATAGTTATTCTGACAATCCTAGTACATTACTGTGCTGCTCTAATCTTCAAACCAGCCTCCTTCATAAACCAGTTTCTCTTTCTGAGTGCTGACTGCAACAGTTTCTCTGTCTTAGTGAAGCCTGCAACTTACTGAATAAACAGTCTGTTTCTCACTCCGAGCTGCAGGTAACACAATGATCATTGCAAATCACATGCACCTGTTTCTCATAGTGTCTAACACTCCCAGCCTATTCAGAAACACTTACACACACTCAGACCACACACAAACAGTGCTGTCAGTATAGCCTAGAGGTTAGAGTAACAAGCAATGAACCAACTTCCTGTATCCAGCAGCCCAGACCAGTGTTTAATTCTCACAACTTCCATTTCAATACTGTGTGACTCTGAACAAATCACTTAACTGCCCAGTGCTCCCAGGTCTCCCCCCCCCAAAAAAACTTACCCAATTACCAAAATAAAGTAAACAGGGAGAGAACACAGAAAAAATGTTCCTAAAGGGTTCTAGCCCTATTGTATAAATCACACACATGATGTGCGACTTGTGGAATATGGCAAACATTTGCACTCGTGCAGAGTGAACAGCAATAATCATGCCTTCGGCACTCGTGATATTATCACAGTTCACTCTGCACTCATGCAAATATTTTCCATATTCCACAGTCGCCCATCATGTATCTTCTATATATATTAAATACCAATACTCTTAGATGGCAATTAATCCAATTAAATTAGGATACGTTGTTGTACCCTCTATCAAGTTAATAATCATCTTGATGCCTCATAAATGACAACAGCCATTTATTATGAACATTTTAACTTTCAATTACCCTCTATACTTATTTTATAACGTCTTATCATAATGGCTGTGTGAACTCTATATGTTGTTAATCATCTCTTTAGCCCTCACTTTTTGTCATAATGTTATCATAATTAGATGGCACATTTAAATCTTTAAATGTCTTTGGACACTGTTCTAGTTTGGACTATAGCAGTATTACCTGGTTCTTGTTCACAATTTTGAATTGTTCTTTCATTGGTAATGATGTGATGATTCTGGTTCTCCTCCTGGGGACCATATATGACCATCTATTTACCTGTTATTGTATAATACCTATTGTAGGTTTTTCACTAGATTTGTAATTTTAGGATTACAGCTTTTCATTAGCTGTTCTGCTTAAGAGTTACTTATATATAATCACGCCCAGTTGTGTAGTGAGAAAGTCTCTGGTATTATGTACCAACTCACATCTACCTACACATCTAAGTGATACATTATTGTATATTATAGTAGACAAGCTTCCTTTTATCTTAGTAAAATGTTTAAAACTTTCCTCTTCTCACAGTTCTTTAGAGAGACACTTGCGATACCATTATTTTATTTTTTAGAGCCATACAATGGTATAGTCCTGCCCACCTCTACATGTTTGTACTTTCTCCTTTTTGGGTCTGTAACGTCCTCAACTCAAGGAATAAAAATATGAGTCCCTCATTTATGTGGTCATTGTTATACCTTACTCTTACCCAATATGAGTGACTTAATATTATATTCATGGAACACCAAGGGACTCAATTCTCCTTGTAAGCTAAGCAAATTCTCTCCTACCTAAAAAAACACAAATCACATATTGCTTTTCTACAAAAAACTAAACTCATTGTTGGGGACTCAAAAGGGATTGGGTTGGCCAGATATATGCATCCTCTTTTTCCTCTAAAAAATGGGGGTGGTTAACTTGATTCATAAAAACCTTAATTGGTCTCTCATAAAATCCTCTTTGGACTCGGAAGGCAGATAGGTAATGGTCACACTCAATACTTTTACAGGCCCAATTATGTTAGTCAATGTTTATGCCCCTAACTCTGATTCACCTGAATTTTTCCATAATTTATCCCAACAAATTATGTCATATAATAATCATAATTTACCTGTTTTAGTAGGCGCTGATTTTAATTTAGCTTTGGAGGCCCATTCAGAAAGAAGTAACTCCTCCTTCAACTCACACCCAAGCGATATTAATGCCCTATCAATGTTGTTAAAAGACTTTGGCCTATCTGATATCTGGAGACTTTATCATCCTGGGACTGTGATTATTCTTTTTATTCCCCACTCCATCAATCCTACAGCAGAATTGATTACTGGTTCACATCTCCCTCCATAACTGATAAAACAACTGAAACCTCCATTCTCCCGATTACAATATCAGACCATTCCCCCATTAAACTTCACCTATTATGGGGTCCTCCACCCTCTAAATCTCCATCCTGGCACCTTGATCCACTTTTACTTAAAGACCCTGATTTTATACCTTGGGTTAGAAATCAAATTCAAGAATACCTCTCCTTTAACAGTACCCCTGGTACATCCATGCGTACTGTTTGGGAAGCATTAAAAGCTACCATCAGAGGTAAAATAATTAGCTATGCCGCTCACAGGAAGAAATTAAGAGAGTGCCAATTAGCCAAACTAGAGAAATCACTAAGAAGCAAAGAAGATCAATACTTTAAAATCAATAAACCCAACCCAAACAGCTTCACCTTGAAATCCTTCAATTAAGAATCAAAATCAATAAACTTATATCATGCAAAGCTGAATTAGCCCTTTTTAGGCTGAAACATAAATATTGGGAACAAGGTGACAGATGCGGAAAATTACTCTCCTACCAACTTAAATCTCAGCAAATGGATGGGCATATTACAGGCCTAAAAGACCAATTAGGCCAGACACACACTGATAATCCTTCTATTATCCACATCATGAAATCCTTCTATCAACAGCTATACTCATAGCAGAACTGTGCACCAAATAAACAAATTAAGTACTTTTTCTAGATAAGCTGCAACTCCCACACCTTTCTGATTTATATATGGCAAATCTGGACAAACCATTTACCCTTCAAGAGATTCAAAAAGCATTATCCACCCTAAAATCTGGAAAATGTCTCAGGGGAGATGGGCTCCTCATGGATTTCTACAAATCACTTTCAGATACTCTATGTCTTCTGCTATATAAAGTCTTTTTGGAATCTTCAATCAATGGTACTCTTCCTCCCACAATGACAGAAGCCATTATCACAGTCTCACCCAAAAATAGACAAGGACTCTGCCCTCCCATCCAGTTACAGACCGATTTCACTAATTAACACTGACGGCAAAATCTTTGCAAAACTTCTAACCCTTCGTCTAGAACCTTTAGTATCAAAACTGGCTCACATTTCTCAAGCCAGTTTTATTAAAAACAGATTGGGCTCTCATCATCCCCATTACTTATTCAATTTAATTCACAAAGTGAAGTCACTCAAATCCCCTGCAGCCGCCATTGCTATTGATTTTGAAAAGGCATTTGATTCCTTAAATTGGAACGATCTATATCTTGTACTGTCCCACTTTGGTATTCCCAATAAGTTCTGTTCCTGGATCAAGCTATTATACACTTATCCCTCAGCATGAATTCTCACTAATTCTATGTTATCGCCTCCCTTTTCACTGTCAAGAGGTACCAGGCAAGGTTGCCCCTTGACACCGTCATTGTTCATCCTTGCCATGGAGCCCCTCTCTGCCTGTCTTTGTCAAGCCAGTAATATTAAGGGTATCCATATCAGTGACTCCCACTATTCCTCATTTTCTTACGCAAATTATCTCCTTATTCTTTTAGAGGATCTCGAAGAGGCAGGTCAACCATTAGTCCAATTATTTGAACAATTTACCTCTCTCTCTCTCTCTCTCTCTGGCCTAGCTTTGAATTATAATGAATCTGTAACTTTACCGCTAAATGAATATTGTAAATCATCTATGAATACCACCTTGGGCTTTCGTTGGGCACCCCATGGCTTCTCTTACCTTGGCATTCAAATTACCCCAAGATTAGATAAAATATGGGATACAAACTTTACCTCTTGCTATCTAATATCAAATCTACGTTTGACAGATGGAAACTGCTTAATCTCTCATTTAACGGGAAAATATCTGCTATTAAAATGACCACCTCTCCCAAAATTTTATATCTTTTTGCTAACATTCTCTTAATTTTACCTTCCAACATCTTAGTCAAACTTGATAAACTAACTGGCAGCTTCCTTTGGGAAGGGAAACCTCCCAGATTCAGTCGTAAAAAAACTCTGATCACATTGGTCGAGAGGTACTTGTGGGCCTTTCAAGTAACCCAAACCGTAAAATGGTTTCCTAAAATGTTGGCCAAATCACCATTATGGGTTACTATGGAATCCTCCCTATGTCCTGGGAGCATTTCCACCTCTCATATTTATAATACACTCCCTCCTAAACTAAAATACCATCCCACAATCTCTTTATCAGTATTCTACTGGAAATTTTTACACAAATACCTTAAATCTAACCCTACACCTCTGGCCTACACCCCAGTTTGGGGTAACCCAAACATCTCCATGGATAACCACCCAATCTTCTGCCGTAACTGGAAAAACAGGGGCATCTTCTTCTTAAATGACATACTAGAGCTGAATGACCTTAAACTTAAGCCCTTTACTGATCTTTGTACTATCTGGAAGCTTCCAAAACAAGATTTTTAGAAATATATATAGCTTCATACCACTTGCAACTCCTATTTCCAATATTTATCCAAATAAATTTTGCATGATCAATATATCTCACAATGACTTAATACCTCATCTAATTTGAATAGTACAATCTACAAAAACACCAGAGATATGCTTACTGATCAATCCCTCGCAGCAAAAAAACAAATGGAGTCAACTTTTAAACTACAATATAACAGACTTGCAATGGTATAGGTGCTGGCTTTCCTGTCACAAGACCTTTAAAGATGCGCACAGTTAGCTTATACAAACAAAAATCCTTCACTTATGGTATAGCACCCCTGTGGTATTACAACATATAGGCCTAATGAATAAT
The DNA here is from genome assembly GCA_016271365.2 of Neoceratodus forsteri. Lineage (NCBI taxonomy): Eukaryota > Metazoa > Chordata > Ceratodontiformes > Ceratodontidae > Neoceratodus > Neoceratodus forsteri. The sequence goes on from CM057459.1 coordinate 1,432,499,695, forward strand.
AATAACTGTTAGCGCTGTAATTCTCCCAACGGGGACTTATTCCACATTCTATGGCTGTGCCCTCTTATAAAGAGTCTCTGGTGCATGACTCACAACTTTGCAGTTAAAGTAATCAGTCAGTCCTTTACATTAGATCCTAAACATATTATATTGGGCATTTTCAACTTTTATAATAATACAATCTCCCGGGCTCAAAATAGATGGCTGGCTATATTATTTTTCCAAGTTAAATGCCTTAAACTTATACATTAGAAGTCTGTTGTAACCCCCAATTTCTCTGACATTCTCAAGAACTTATCTCAGTATGCCTCCCTGGACCGTATGTCTCACATCTCTTCTGGCTGACTTAAGGCATATATAACAGATGTTGGCAGGACTGTTTTAATTAGCTAGAATCTTCACATACTTCTAATACTTAATGTATGGACTGTTATACAGGTTATCTTTATCTAATACCTCCTGATAACCTTTATTGCTAGTGTCTCTTTTATTAGTTATTTTTCTCTCACTTTCTTGATTTTATGCTTTTTCTTTGTTTTCTACACATTGGCATTCTTCATATGACTTGTTAGCTTCATAGCGTTTCCACCTATTCATGACATATAGTTATGCATTATAAGAGTTTATAACAACACTGCTATATACGCATTCTATACTATTCCTCTCCCTCCTCTTTGGTCTTATCTTATATGTCAATATTGGACAGTTTAACCTAGATATATTCATATACAATGCTGCAACTTTACAGCAGATTATAGACTATATTGTTGTTAATCTATTTTAGCAATGTTGTCTAATTGCCAATCAGTCATCATATCCTGTCACTATATCTATTCACAATTGTCTTTTTATATGTGGAAAATGCTGTTTTATTATATTATAATAATAATAAAAAGATTAACTGTGAAAATAAAGTAAGCAAACTGCAAAAAAAAATGTTTTTACTCTGCGAAAAGTTTAATCGGGGCTAGAGCTTTCGAGGGTGAGAGGGTTAGTATTATGAGAGTTTTTTTTTTTAAGAAACCAGCAGGAACAAAATTAAAAACATTTCATTAAAATTGGCATGTAAGGATGGTGAAGAGGGACTTCCACAGGTTGCAGGACTGATTAAAGAAGCACTCTGTTTCCTTAGCCTTTTCTGAGGTCCTTCCTGTCTGGAATGAAAAAAACAGAGTAAGGGAGGTAGAGACTGATGAGTTCAATGGGTGAATGATGGGGTGGTGTCAAGAACAGGGGAACCACATTACAGGGGATGAGGGTCTTCTGGGACTGAAGACACTTCTTTTTTTCATAAAGCTTTCTACCTTGTGGTTATTGCATATGTGCTTGCAGCCCTGTTCCCACCTCCCCTGTCTGTCATCAACCTCCCCTGGACTCACCTGACCCAAAGACCCTCATAGATTGCCCACATGGCAGGCCAGGAAAAGGAGGACCCTGTCCTTCCCCAGTTCCTCTCTTCCAGTGATGGTCCTGTGGTCCAGGCAGTAATGCAGGCTGGGGGATAGTAGAGCAGGGCTTCAAGAGGTCTGCACTGACCTTTTCTATTTTTCTCCCCTTGGTTCTCCTGCAGCAGCAGTATGTAAGCATGCACATTTGGAGGTGCACACATGTACAGAATCATGGCACCTCCCATCTATGTCAGTCAAGTGCCAGTGCTACCCCCAGGCCTCCACCTAGTGACAGCCAAGGGCCAATTTGCATGCCTCCCACTCCCGGAAAAGAAAAGATATCTATTAGTTGCTCGATCCTCTCCCCACGGGACAGAAAGCTCTTCAAAGGATATAACCTTCACCAAACAAGACATGGGACTACAGTGTAGGGCCAAAGTTTGATGTCTACATTGGCAGGTATTTAAACAAGCTGCGGTGACAGATGGAGCTAGGGATTCCACTGTGGAGGGAAGAACAGTGGAGAACCAAGCCAGGACTCTCCTGGTAATCAGGGTAAGCTGTTCAGGGAATAACAGATGTTAGGAATCAGTCCAGGGGACAGTACAGGTAGACACAATAGATGTGAAAGAAGGGGGAAACACAAGACACCAAAGTTATTAGAGAAAGCTAATAGGGGAGGGCAAGCGAGAACCAACAAAGGTGCAGGCACATGTGGGAGGGCGGTATGCCGCAATGTCAGGAGTCTGGATAAGTAAGATTAGTGAGCTCCAGGCTTTGGTGGCAGACTCTGGGATGGATCTAGTGGCCATCATAGAAACTTGGGCCAGTGTGTACAATGACTGGTACATAGCGATCCCAGGCTACACCTTATATAGGTGTGACAGAGGGATGGGTATAGGTGGAAGGGTGACTACCTATATCAGAGAATGGACTGAGCCAATAGAGGATACCACTTTTGGGAGAAGGGGAGATAGAATCATTGGGTTCAGCTCACAGAGTTGTCAGATAAGTACACTTGCATAGGGGTGGTTTATAGGCCTCCAGAAAAAAGGAAAAAGAGAGAGACAAGGAACTGGGTGCTGAAGTAGGTAGGATGTGGCAAAGGGGGAGGTTTTAACAGTAGGACATCTCAACCATTCAGATATCTACTGGGACATCCCAGTGGCCAGCTGCTTCAGAAGCCAGGCCCTGCTTGATGTCTTGCACTACTGCATGTTGGTAGAACAGGTCAGGGATCCCACTAGATAGTCAGCCATTCAAGATGTGGTAGTCGCCAACTCATAAAGAGTAGGCAGAGTATGGGTCATGGAAACACTGGTGTCCAGCAACCACAATATTATATAGTTAGAGGTGGCCCTGGGTATCTGTAAGCCCTTGTCTAAGGCTGATGTGCTAGACTTCAGGAGGGCAGATTTCAACCATATGAAAGAAACTGCTCTGGACAAATTATGGTAGCTTGGGTAGATAACATCAGAGGAGTGGAGGAAAGATTTTTGTTATAAAAGGGTCCGTTCTCAAGGCAACAAAAACAAGTATGAGAACAGTTATCAGAGAGACCAATTTTGTTCTCTGAAAGGGTCAAGGGGGCAGTGAGGGCTAAAAAGAGGGCCTTTATAAAGTACAAAGAAAAGCAGAGAGAGGGAGACTGGAATGAGTAACGGGACACAACCAGAGAGGTCAAGAAGGCAGTCAGGATTGCAAAAGGTAGATACAGAGATGCGTATTGCTGAGGGGGTCAAGGGAAAGGGAAAACTTCTTTAAATACCTAAACAAAAAAAGAAAGATGGGAGAGGGACTTAGGTTAATAGAGGGGGGCAAGGTAATAGAGGAGGACAGGAAGAAATCAACTTGCTAAATGACTACTTCTGTTCAGTAGTTACTAGGGAGAATACTTCCTTATATACTTTGGGTTCTGAGACTGGATTCTGAAAAAAATGTCCTTATTTAGCCTGGCTCACATAATTAGTTAAAAATCCTTTATAATATCCATTGTTCATCTACCTATCTAGCCTTTTTTGAATGCTTCATCCCCACTAGAGTTAATTAATTCCATTAGATGATTGTTCCATAGCTGCACCTCCCTTTGCGTAAATAATAATGTCCCATTTTCTCCTGAAATGTACTGGCCTTATTTGTTTATCATGCCTTCTTAATGCATAGGATTCCTCTCCTTTCATGAAGTTTAATCTGTCCATTAGTTCTTTATCCTCATGAACTGTGAATAATAATAGTAAATCTCCTCTTATGCACCTCTGCTCCAGGCTGTGTAACCCCAAGTCTCCCAGTCTTTCTTCATAAGTTTAATTTTCTAAACCACTGATCATTTTATTCACTTTGTGTTGTAGTTTTTCTGTTTTGATGTTACCGCCCATAGTCAAACCTCCCCATACTGTGACCACAATCTATAAGTGGTCATAACTACAGTATAGGTGTAATATCACCTCTTATAACCTGTTTGAAAAATGTCTTCTTCTAGTATTCAATAAATTGTTAGCTTTACTATACACTTAATTGACATGTTTTCTAGTCTGTAAATCATTTGTGATGTTAAGGCCTAAATCCTTCTCGCCATCAGCTGCTCGTATAGTATTTCCAGTTACATAGTAATCATATTGTATATTATGTCTTCCTAAATGCATTACTGTATATTTGCCACAGTTGAACTCCATGTTCCATGTCTTAGTCCACACTACCATTTTTCCATATCCTGCTGCTGAAGGTCTTCTGTCACCAGTAAAGTGATAAGCAGCTAAAACGGAAAAACTATTCTCTCCCTGGCAAATACTTATGATTATTAATATTATTATGGGAGATGCATAAGCTGATCCTAGTAAAAACAAATTGGGGAGGGAAAAAAGCCAGAGATCTAGTAGGGTCTATGGTGATACTGTAGGTAGGGAAAAATGGGCAGACAAGGTGGGCCAAGTAGTCCATATCTGTAGACAAAGTCTGTTTCTATGATACTTTTGTTTGGTACTGCTAAAAGCAGTAAATGACTAGTCCAGTAACAACTGGAATGACAGAGTAAGAAGAAATTCTATCAGACTTACCATAATTTCTTTTTCTGTTAATTTCAGTGTTGCCACCGCGACCCACTGTAGAGTGTTTCTACTCTACAGAGAACATTCTATACCTGAGAGTTGCTTGAATTTCATAAATTTCTTGCCAGGCAGATTCATGCTGTTTGTTTCCAGCACACAGTGTTTAGTGCACGGTTCTCTTACTTAGACTTTCTCTGAAGAGAGCTCAGTGTTGAAACTGCAGTTGCAGAGATTGCATTGGAGAAGCTGGAAATATTATGACTTGTTAAATCACAAATGATGTGATAATGGAGAGTTTAATGCTGTCTGCAGATTTGCACAAGGTAGGGCTCTGATTTTTCTTTCTCACTCTCTTAGGGAAAGGGAAATTGTTTAACCAGGAAAGGCACACTAAGCTGCAGCTTATCTCCAGTTGTGATCTGAGAGCACAAAGAAGTTAAGTGACTTGCTCAGGGTCACACAGTATGCAAGTGGGTACTGATGGGATTCAAACCCAGGTCTCCAGATTTGCAGCTCAGTGCCCTTAACCACTATGCTACACTGCTTCCTCAAGATTCCTTCTTAAGGAATGTTTAAGTTAAGCCTGGTATAGTTATGTTGCTTTACAGCTCTGAAAGACTTAGGACTGAACATTCTAGATTAACTGACTTGGAATGGGTGGAGTCAGGGGTTCTATGATGATGTCACTACTTTAGAGTGTGCTGGCACCTTGTAGATTAGCATGAATTATCCAGCAGTAAATGATTAGCCCACTCGCAACATAAAGGATAATGCATGAGCAGTCATGCAAAACAAGCCTGTGTGGTTGCACTGAGAAGTTGCTTTGACAACCACTCAACCATGTGATCAAAGTTCAAGAGGTCTGTGGTTGCCGTGACAATATCTCAATGTCAGCACAGGCTTGTCTGTTTATGGCTACCCATACACTGTCTTTAATACTGTATGGGTACCCGCATTTAATTTTTTTTTAACATCCATTTGTACAATGGGAAGAAGCTGGAGTTGCTCCCAGTGCAGTTTCTGCACAGCTTAAATTGCTTCCTGTTCTTTTAAATTTACATCGCTTTACTAACTTTACCTTTTTTTTCTGGCAGCAGTGCTTGATCTATCTTGATGTCAATGAGATGCTGAGCTGTGAACTCCCAAAAAATCATTTGTCTCACTGTGTTGCCATCATCAGGAGGGCAGGTAAGGGGGCAGGTGCTCTACTGACAGTGGCAGAGCTGTCTCCCTTTTTTGTGTGTCCTCTGATTTTACTGCTAGTGGTTGTTTGGTTTGAATTTTGAAAATAAAAACAAAAGAGCATCTGCCATCGCAGTCGCCAACGCTGTTTTGACTGTGTCAGTGTCAGCGAATGGAGTCACAGCTTGAGCTAGGCGGCCACTGTTGTACTATAGTAGTGAGGCACCTAATAGGGTACAACAACATTTTGACATCACTACTGGGTAAAACAATTCTATTCTAGGAATGGAATTCTATCATAAACTGCTATCCACCATACACTACAGTATATAGAAACAACAGAAAAAGGAATTGTGATAAGTCTGATTTATTTCTTCTATAAGTGCAATAGCACACTGCAGAATGTGCGGTAATGCTGCAAACTACTATACTTCCTAGGTGGTTGAATGCACTCAACTGTGCCTCTTGCCTTACAACTCACCTTAGGTGTGCAGTAATTTAGTATTACAACACACACACTGGCATGTCTTATTGCATAAGTAAAAATGAACTTGTGTATAATAACGTGATTTATATGCAAATACAATAACATAATCCAAGGGGACCACGAATGGACGTCACATGAATAATACATGTGAGTGAATATGTCAGTCATAAATTAGTCATCCTCATGTACCAAATGGTGTCTGGTCAAATCTGCCTCTTTACTGGCTGAGACCTGGCCACATGGGGGTATGCTGCTTTAGACCATGATCCCAAAGATATGATACCCAAGAAATAACATAAAGGCAACAAAGTAATTTTGTAAATGTCACAATCACATGGCAACAGCTATATATTAAGCCCCCCCCCCATCGCCAGGTAACCAGCCCTCCCTAAGTAACACACAAATTAAAAAAATAACCTACAGAGAACAAACCAATTTCAGCATAAATGGAAATCGTATCTCACGATCTAAGTGAGCTAAAAGCTTTAGAAACAGAGCCAGAAACTCTTAAAATGGAAAACTGTCCTAAATATTCACCTCCTGGGAAAGGCAAAATTACACACAAAATCCAACGTTGTAAAATCACACTCCCAAAAATACTGTAGTGAGTAAGTGGAAGAACAAGAAAATAACTAAAACTAAACACAACAGTACTTTACCATCATCCACACAACTGAAACAAAACCGTGAGAAAGGTGTAAAAGAAAGTCTGTAAAGTGTGCAATAATTATTGGCCAGAAAGGAAGCTGACAGTTTTCCCCTGGCAATGAAAGGGATGTGGCTTGGGGGTTGGGGTCTGAAACACAGCATCTATCAAGAATAAGAGCTTAACAAGGATGCAGAAACACAGAGCTATGTCCCCAGTAATTAACACAATGGCAAGGGGCTAAGGCAAACAATGGGGATGATTTTACCCCTGAACACCTAGGTTCAACCCTGGACCTCAAGATTCCCGAGCAAAACATTGTGATTTATGCCCCCCCCCATATACAATATTTTAAATACCATAAAACACAAATCTGTCAAATTAATAGGTGGCTGTGGCAGTTCGGTTTATGTTATTTAGCACCACTACTCACTCCCTGCTGATGCTGCTGGAGAAGAGCCATGAATGCTCCTTCATTCGTTACTCTAAAATAGACAGTGCTGCCAATTTGAATGTGGTGTTGGTCTGGAGGTAATCTGGAGCCCAAGACACACAGGCAAGGGGTGCAATAATAATTGCTGTTTCTTATTTCCTCAAGTCAGGGCAAGTTCTAGAGCCCCCTCAATACCATACAGTGTTAGTTATACAAAAGTTCACTGGTATTGCAGTATAATTCAGTGTTCTCGGCAGCAAACCATGGTATTAGCAGCAGCAAATACATGTTATTCAAGCATTAATGCAATACTGCACCACATCTGCTTCAGCAAATACCATGCATTATACTGCAATACTGGGGAATTTTTGTAAACCTAGAACTGTGAGTTGTTTTTTTTTCAGATTTCTACTTTACTGAATTTTCTAACAAGGACAAAACACACAACACAATACAAAAAAAAAAACACCATGTAAGCAACATTCAAGTAAGACAATCAACATAAACATATATAAACATGATACGTATACTCAAATTGTTTATAAAACTACATCAAACATCCCTAAATAATATCTATATTTTGTGCACTAAGAGGAAGAAACTTTATTATCTTAGACAAGTGATTTAACTTATGTTTCTATTCAACATAGATAAATCTATGAGAAAAACATAGTGGTTGGAAACTGTCAAGTCTCTGTCTTTCCATACATTCAACAGATGGAATGTTTGTTTATCATAGTATGCAGGAATTCAAACTTCTACAGAATTCTAGTGGCTGAATGCTCACCTCTCACCTATACACACACACACAGTCTCAACAAAGCCAGTGATTCAGTTTTAATCTGTGACATCGTAAGCACCAAAGATGTCTCTACTAGGCAGCTGTTTGTAGGTCTTCTTTCAGTACCTTGCTCTATTCAAAATATAAAAGCATGTTTCCTGTATAAACTGCCACACCTGATGAAGGGCTCTGTGTAGTCTTACAACCTGTGATTTGTAAATTTCTTGTTGGTCCAATAAAAGGTATCAAATCACCCACTTTGTTTGTCTCCTGGCAGGCAGGAAAGGCTAAGAAGGTAATTTTTCATGGCCAGAAAAAATCTGTAGAAAATAAAACTGTGAGTAATACTTCAAATTTTGTGAATGTGTATAAGGAGGGTAATAAAAAAGAAAAGAACATTTAATGCTGGCCCACTGATCCAGTGGTAGTGCTACCACTTGTAACGTCTGAGTCCACATTTGGGAAAGAGCACAGATCATTGGGGACCAGTTGGGGGAGGAAAGACTGAGCATCCCATGGACAGCTCTCCTACCTTGCGGGGTTGGGGGCAAGATTCCCACTTCAGGACTGCTGCCTGTTGCAGACTGGGTGGCAGCACCGATAGGGGAACAGATGAAGGGAGGGGCCGCCATGAGATTCCTGGGGAAGATGTGTGCCACTGCACACAGGTGTGCTTGCATCAACACACGCGGTGCCCCTAGGGAGAAATCCGGAGACCAAATGGACAGGCTGCTCCCTGTCAGCAACACCCTGCAGGCTCTCACGCAACTGATCCAGCAGGCCATCCACATCAATGTGGTCCCGGGCAAGCAGTGGATAACTGGTAAGTCCACAAGAAGGTCAGTGATGGGACTTGGGGGGTGCCATGGTCAAAACCTCATGGCACCCCCCAGGTGCAGACCCACAGATACAAAAAATTTGAAAAAAAAGAAAAGAACGTTTAGTCAAACTGTTTCTTCTTTTTATTTTGGGGGAGTTTTTTGGGGGGCTAGATGATTTTGTTTTTAGTGAGTAATGGTGGCAGGCATGATCAGGAATTTCTGAAAAAAGGCATTGATATGGTTAGTGTGCTGTGTCCTGATTGCCTGCACTTTTTTTTAACCCGTGCATTAGACAGATTTAAGACATTCTGTAGGTGCCAACCAATCAGGATGCAGGATTTTCCCTACCCATTTTATAACAGGGTAAAACACCCACTCTTGTATGTCATTTCTTAACATTACTCTGACCCCGGGATCCCCCCCCAATAAATACAGTGGATAGTCACTATGCATACAGGGTAATGCTTCACATAGCAACAGGAGCCTGTGATCAAGCAAGGTACCTGTTCCTACCAACCATTCCACTTCTGATAAGATATATGCTACTCATGACCTTCCCTTCACCGATGAATTAAATGCTACACCCTATCCTATGTCGACAACAAAGGTCAGGACTGTTGCAGCAGTGGGTAGTGGGCAGGGAGATGGATACTAGAAGAAAAAAAGTTAATTTTTATGCTGCATCAGGCACCTATAGACTCACAAAGAGTGGGAAAGACGGTTGAAAGGAAATGTGTGGGGGTAAGGTTCACTGCTTCAGTTATGGGGGCTATATTTATTCATTTTATTTTATTTTAGTCTTTGGCAACCGGGTAAGGCCCACTAGGCACAAGTGCCTGTTTTCAGGGGTGACCTGGGAGCACTGGGCGGTTAAGTGACTTGCTCAGAGTCACACAGTATGCAAGTGGAGGTTGTGAGAATTAAATTCAGGTCTGGTCTGCTGGATGTATCAAGCTTCTTCACACCTCGTTCGTCTAACCTCTAGGCTATACTGCCAGCCCTATTAAAATATTAGGAGCACTGTGGGACTCCAAGGCTAAGGAACAGCAGCAGAGGTGGGCTAGGCATATGGGGCCGGATATTCAAACTGCGCCATTCTGAGGCGCAAGCCCTTGCGCTGCACAAAATAGTTGCGCAGGGGTGTGGCCGGGGCGATATTCAAAGGAGTTGCACTATTGAGCAACTCCTTTGAATATCACCCCAGCCACAGCCACTGTGCATGGCGCAGGGAACTTGCACCCACCGCAAGTTGTCAGAGTGGAGCATTCAACTTGCGTGGCAGTACCATTATGCGCCCATGCGCAAAATCACGATATTCAAAAGGTGACATGCAATGGGGCCATAATTCATGCAAGGCGAGGGGCCATTTGCATCTGATTATGGCCCCATTTGCATGCCATTAGCATGTGGTGCGCCGATCCTCGAGGACTTGTGCCTGGCACCCTGCCAGGCAGCAGCCGCCGGCGAAACGCCTCCCTGCAGCCGATCACGGGCAGCAATGTAGCTCCCCACCTCCTCGTACATATCCCTGGTGGTCAGTGGACTGAAATGCCTGATCGCGGCGGTATGTTTAAACCCCTCCCGTTCATCCCTGGTGGTCCTGTGGACGAAATGTCGATCGCGGGCAGAAAGTAAGCGGAACCCCCAACATCCCCCTTGTGCCCGATCGCGGGCAGAAAGTATGAACCCCCAACATCCCCTTGTGCCCGATCGCGGGCAGAAGTAACGGACCCCCAACATCCCCTTGTGCGATCACGGGCGAAAATGTGGAACCCCCAACATCCCCTTGTGCCGATCGCGGGCAGTAAATAAATGAACCCCCACGAACATCTCCTGGTGGTCAGTGGACGAAATGCCCGATCGCGGGCAGAATGTAAATGGAACCCCAAACATCTCCCTGGTGGCTAGTGTCCCCCCACCCACCACAAAGCCCCACCACCCGCTCCCCGGCAGCTGGCAGCATCCCACCACCCGCCTGCCGCCCGCCCTCCGCCAACTGACTGCCGGTGAGGGTCTGCGCCCATTGGTGCAGAGCAAGAGCCAATGGGCGTGCAGCCCACACGTAATGACAATCAGATTTGTGAATGATTCATTCACAAATGGACTATAGATCCAAGTATGAGCTGCCGCCCGTGTCTTGCTCTACCAAGCGACGTCTGCAACGATGAACGAGCGGCTTGGCGGTGAACCTCAACCCGCCGCGAAAGGGCCATAGTGGTGAGGTGGTGACCACCAAGCTTCGAGGTTCCACACATTCTGCGATCGGCATTCATACCGCCGCCGAAAATCCGGAGAGGATCAGTACTCTGCGATCATGAAAACACAAAGGGGTTGTTGTTACTTTCTGCCACAATCGGGCATTTCGTCCACTGGACCACCAGGGATGTGAACGGGGGTTTAAACATAGCGCCCGCGATCGGGCATTTCGGTCCACTGGACCACCAGGGATGTGGAACGGGAGGGGAGCTACATTGATGCCCGCCATTGGGCTGGTGGGGGAGTACACTATGCCCGCAATCGGGCTGGTGGGAGGGCAGTACACCATGCCTGTGATCGGGCTGCAGGGGGGGCACAGGGACTGAGTTGAGGCCAGCCACAGGTGGCAGCTGCTGTGTTGCGCCCTGCAATACAGCAGCTCACCTGTGGGTGGCCCTCGACTTAAGCCTTTTTTTGGCTCAAGGTCCTGCAGGCTCAGGTTGGGGTTGCGCCAGACAACTCTGCACAGCCTGGCTGAATATCGGGCTGTGCAGTTTATGCATGGTTCCTCCCCCTCCAGTTGAGCATGCATTCATTTGCATTGTGCTGTTGCTCAGCCTGTTTTCAGTGGCGCAACTGCCTCCTGCTGAATATCGCAGAATGGCGCAATTTAGGACTTGAGCATGCGCAACCCTGTTGCGCATGGCGCAACCCTTTTGAATATCTGGCCCGTGGACTTTAGGTAAGTAAATAGGCAGTTGGTGGGAAGATAATTCCATACTCTGATGACATAGTGAGCCAACACTGTAGCTGGAAATGTTCTCAGCATACTGAAGAATGCATTGCACTGAAAGTGTATATCAAGTTTGGTGGAACTCTGATTATTTCTCAAGATAAATGTGAGTCAGAGGCACGTAGAGTAAGTATATACATACTCATGGCCTTCACTGTATCCTTCTTTAAGGACTACTGCTCCCAGGGATGAAATGAATATCCTTAATACCCCTCTAATAACCTCAAAGAAGTGAGAATACTGTGGTTGCACTGATTACAACACTGATAATACCCCATCTAACCTCACCAAACATGCCTCTCAGCTGATGTGACAGATTCTTATATCTATGTATTTTAAGTTTATGAATTACACAACTTGGTCAGGCAAACTGTAGACAATATATCACTCTCTGGGTCCGCTTGCTCAAGCTGTGCTCTGCTGCTTGACAGAACAAGTGATCCCGCTTGGTGATTTACAGCTTTCTGTCTCACTTGGGGGGCATACATTACTTATTACAGTGTCCTGTCTTTGGCTCCGTACTCTTGTGTCACTCTGTTTGGAGAATACTTTTGGATTCTGTTAACTGCACATATTTTCTGGGGAGTATTTGAGTTGTTGTTTGTTATTCTGTATTTATGAACTGTTTACTTTTTGCTATGTAACCAAACAATCTTGTCTTGACAACGATGGGCCCCACTGTCAACCAGCGGACATCTGTTTAAAGCTGAGCTGCACCATATGAAGTGCTCTAATCAACAGATATAGTCTCACATCTGCCATTGAGACAACCAACAGCAGGGTGTTAACTATACTATGGCCAAAGGCAACTATGCAAAAAACATCCAGGCCAGTAGCACAGTGATAGGAGTGGCCTCATGCCATGTTGGCTACTTGAATTTGAATTCCAAGGTAAGAATGGTGATCTTTGCTATTGGGAGAATGGAGCATTCCAATGGACATTTTCCATGGAGGGTGTATAGCAGTATGTAGCAGTTACTGCCGCAATACTGCCACCTGGGTGATCTCAGGTAGCATTGCAGCTGGAGGCGGGGAATGGAGAGGCATGAGGCCACATGCACTGTGCACTGGCTATCTGACATTTCCAAGTCTCTGCCTCTCAGTGAGTGGGTGTTGGGGGAGCATAAAGGAAAAGGGGGCGAAATCTTGAAGGATAACACCATAACATCCACTACTGCCCCTCACCTTTTAAAGGGAGAGGTGATGCTTTTTTCCCTCCCTCCCTCACTCACCAGCTCCTTGTCTTAGCCAGATGCCAGGGAAATGACTGGGCCCCACTATGAGTAGAAGTCTGTAGGGCCTTCAGCCGAGTTGCAGTGGTTAACCAGGATGTGTAGAAGGAACTGTGGCTAGCCTAAAGGGGCTCATAACTCATACCCCCGCACCAGAAAAAAATAAAATACCAGGCAGTATAAGGATAATTAGTAAGAAATCAGCAGTGACTATTAGAGATGGTTAGTATGGCCTGCCTTCGGCACATTGATAGAGCTTCTGCCCCCAGTGCTGGAGACTTGAGTTCAGAAGCAAGCTTGGATTGCTGAGGGCTAACAAAGGGAGGCTTGAGCATCCACTTAAATGCTCTCCTTATCCAGGGAAGGAAGGAAGGCTGCATTTCCCACTGCTTAAGCACCACCTGGAAGTCCCCAGGTGGCAGGGCAAATCAGGGAGCCTACAAATTGCACTGGGGAGAGGAGTGCATGTACATCGCTGTGTCTACCGTCCCAGGGCCAGAACATGATAGCACACTTTCAAGTAAGGAGACATAAGTGGGGAAAAGTCAGAGCTGAGAGGCAGATGAAGCCACATCAACCCCCATCAACTAGCCCAGGCTGTTGTCTCTATAGACAGCTATGTAGTGGCTCAAGGAGTGAGTCTGCTGCAGCAACTGGATAGAAAGGGCCATCACAGCCACAAAGCTGTAGGCAGGACCTTTCCTCGGGGGGCAGTCTGCAGGAGGACTGTTGTGGTGTGTCGCAGATGCCCTGAAGAGTCCTGAAGTATCCCAGGAGATACTTGACCAAACTTTGGCACCCAGTGCATGGAGCTGAGCATTTGCGTTATATTTCTGGTATTTGCACACCTTGCTTTTTATGGACTGTATGTGAATTTGTATGAGCACAGTGTTTTGCTATTCTTTCCTGTAGTGCCCCAAACCTTTTTTCTTCTGTTTCTATTATTTTATCAAGCCTGGTGTGTGCACTGTTTTCTTTGCAAGTTTTCAGTTAATGACTGCACAGCAACACCTTAGGGAGGCAGGTGTGCAACTCTTTTACTCGCATAATACGGTAGTAGCTGGGAGTAAGGATGTCAGCTGGTTCCACACATTGATATGGGGAAGCCCGCGTACATGCACACACACCGGACCCCTCACTGCTGACATTCTCCAACATTCTGGGGGGAAATGGAGAACTCTGGCCAGCAGAATGACCCTCCCATACACTATTACCATTAGGTGCTCTGGGGAGGAACTGCCTCCATCGGCTCAAGGAGCAAGCTGAGGTGCTGAAAGGGGGATGCAGCTAAGGGAAATGGAGCAGGGAGGTTGACTCAGGCAGATATGTGCAAAGTCAAAAGGACTGTGCAAGGTGAAGCTTGATGCTCAAAGTAGTTAGAAAGTAAGCTTCACCAGTATAACGTGTACAATAACTAAAATGGCATGTATATTGGATCCCTTGAGGGTCGCAGCTACAGGGGCCCTATTAACTAAATGCAGTCTTGGTTTGGTACTAGAAGAGATCAACTGGTTGTGTGTCTGAATGTGAAAAGAAATATTACAAACCTGTACTTGTGTGCCCCGCTGGCTTGTTGGCACAACCCCTGAAATACAGGGGAAAGGAAAGTGGAAATGGGATAATGCCTTAAACTATCAACCCTTGGTGATAAGGGCTTGAGGACTACTTATGGACATTGAGTATATTTAGAGACAGTGAGAGACTGCAGCCTGCCCCATGGGGACAAGTAACGCTCACTAGCTGCTAGTTAATAAAAAGGATTCTGTTTTGGAGTTACAGGCTGTTTGGACATTTACTCTTTGTTTGAAGTTCTTGTTACTGCTAATCACCTTGATTTGTAGCCCCAAACTAGCCACAGAGTGTCTGAGTGTTGTATAAGGTCACCTCATGCCTAGAAAGTAATGTTAGTGGTTTATGTGGGTCCCCTTCTTGAAAACAAACGTTGCCATCATGTTACCACTAGACCCTAGAGAAGGGCATATACAAACATCAACTAAGGCTATAGGTTTAGAAAGAATTACAATAATGGTATTATTTACATAGATAAAAATCACAGAGAGTCCCACCTACAGTGCTTTATCTGAAATGACTTCAACCCTGACTAGAAGCTGTGGCTTGTATTTGAGGGCAACTTTTATTAAAAGTATTCATTATGACCTGCAGCTTGTATTGGAAAGTATCTTATATATTTGAGAGCTGTTTCTGTTCAATGAAATATGGTAGTGTAAGAACTATAAGAAGAAATGTGTCTCAAATTATTTCCAATGTTTCTCCTGGGATGTCATTTATTGTCTTTCGATCCCTAATCTGCAGGGATAAAAACACCACCTTCAGGAGGGACACAGAAAATGTTTATGCAACATCAGGGACACAGGACAATACAGAAACTGACATGCAACTAGTTGTTTCAAAGTGGAGGCACATGTTTTTTGGGCAAATTATATATTTAAACCAGCACATAAAGCAGTCTCATAAGCTGAGAGGCCCCCTCTCCCCCTCAAACACACACTGTATTGCCTCTTACTGAGGCTCCATCAGTGAAATCAGTCGAGAGGCATTCTCCCAACTGTAACATGGAGCAGAAGCAGGACCCCACATCAGATGAGATGCTGCATATCAGCTGGGCTAGCCTGTGTAATTAAACTGTACAATCAAAACAAAACTAATGTGAGAGTCTCTTCCAGCTATATTTGCCATTCAGTACAAAACTAACAAAAGCAGACACTGAAGTAGTCAGTTGGGGGCATCACAGGGCCCCCCAAATAATCAGGGATGTGGAGGACAAACGCTAGGAGAAGACACTAGAGGGCCTCAGTGTTCTGCATACTCAAGAGCATCGGCAAAATTGACCAGATGGAGATGCTTGGTTTGGTGTGCTTCAGCAAGCTGAAGAACAGAAACATGCCCTGAATCTCAAAGGTGGGAAATTCAAGGGCAACATTAGGAAGCTTTTTTTCCCAGAGGGGGGTGAATCCATGGATCAGCCTATCAGTGGAGACAGTGCATATGAAGATATCACGGGTCTTCATGGTAAGCCTGGCCAAATTCTTGCTTATCAAGGGTATCACAGGCTCCGCTGAGTAGAAAAGTGTGTGGGGAATACTGGTCCCTGCTTATAAAGCCAGGCTGTGGGGTAGATTAGATGGACCTAAGCCTACTCCGACCTTGAAGAGCTAATGCCCTACCTGAAATTAACATTCAAATGTATTGAGCTATTATTTCTTATATCTAAAGTATTTTGTCTTTTCCCTTTTTTAATTAAAAGCAAGTCCCCTGGAATTCTGCGATTCTGTGGTTGTGGAATTTTCCTCAGAATTTGCATCATGCCTCAGAATGTATATAGTGCCTCAGAATTCACCATTTTTGGTGAATTTTTATTCAAATATACTGTTTTTCCATAGTGCCAGGCTTTCTTTCCCATCTTGTTTATCCTGAAGCCCCTCCTCTATGCTCGGCATATGATGTCATTGATGACATCACATCATATTTAACCAATGGCAGAACTGCATTATGCCAGAGAAATGAATAGATCATGCTGCAGGAATCAGAAAATGCTGCCGCAGAAACCAAGGAGCCCTGCCGCAGAAATCAGAAAGTTCTGCCGCAGAGCACTAGGGACCCTGATTAAAAGGTTTTCTACTTGACAATACTTGGTGTGATGTGTGGAACAGTACTCTATCTGGGGGTTGACACTGCTAGTTTGATTCACACAACAAGAATCCATCAATGAGATCCCTTACAAGTGGCATAAATCCACAGGAGGGTGCTGCCCTGGAGACAGAACTCTGCTAATTTTAGCATTTGGAATACAGGTTCAAACTCTGCACTGTAGTCACACTCCACTGCTGTTCTAAAATAAGATTTGTTTCTCCACTGAAGGCAGCAGTTGCCCTGAAGTCAGCTCCAGTCTTCCGGTCTTCTCTACTTTTATATTATCATTTGTTATTTACTGTTAGCTAGTTTTTGGTAACTTTGCATTGGTTAGGGTGTTTATATTTTAGTAAATTTTTCACAGTTTCTCTGGTCCCCGATCAGTTCCCAGGAACCAGAGAAAGCTGCGTTGTATCCTGGTTACTGACTAAGAAGAACTGACTGCAGTTTGACAAAAAAATACTTTTTACTCCTTTTTTAATTACTTTTAAGTAATTTTTACACATGTGAGTGATTTTTACACATTTCAGTAATGTAGTTCCTACCTTAAGTGAACCAACAGCTTTATATATTTTCACTCACGTAAGCGGTTTTTACATATCCTCAGAGAAAAAATATTTTAATGCGTTTTTGACTGGGAACTAAATAAATGAATATACAGGACCTAAAAAGAGAACATGATCCACAGGCTTTAAAAACTGTATAAACTGCTTTCAGCTCCTGGCAAAGTCAGGCCACCACAAGCTCTGTTTAAAGTGCCTGGGTCGAGACCATAATTTTATTGTGAACTTTTTTTTTTAATAATATATTTTATTTATTTTCCATACAGAGATACAGTTTTTCTTGACATAAAAGCAATTCCGCAATATCATGTCCTATAACAAAAAATATAATTCTTAAGTTACTGTATAGTATCAAATAAATCAATAATATAAGCTTGATGAAAGTCTGCAGCTGCTTACATCTTTGTCTAGTACAACCAGTCAAAGACCTAAATGAAAAAAGTACTCTCAGCAGAATATGAAACAAGCTGAAAATGAAGGGCACCACTTAAGGGAAAAATGTTGGGTCCTCTCTTGAAATATAAAAAACCCAAGGACGCCATTTCAAATCAAAGGTGGGAATACGGTCCACCTGATGAGCAATTACACTTTTAAATATATCTCAGTTATAATGGCATGCCACTGATTAATCATTGGTAGTTTTGGATTGCCACAGGTGAGATATCACCTTTTTGGCAGCAGCCAAATACACATATAATGGACTATTAGCTGCTGGAGCTGTTTCACCTGGATATATGCATACAACAATTATTGAGGCAGACAAAGGCCAATGCAAATCTGATAACTGAGTTAATGTCAACTTTATATCCTGCCAATACTGTAGGAGTTTTGGGCAACCCCAAAATATATGGGAGAGGTCTGCACTGGGTTCCTTACAGCCTCTCCAACATATTCCGTATTGGACAGGTAGGAATTTCATTAAAAGCTCCGGAGAGTGAAAATACCGCATACGGCATTTCCACTGGAATTCCTTCCAGTAAGGAGCCTGAGAGGCTTTCATCATCGGCATTATTGGTAGAATCCAATTCTCATCTGAGACCTGAGGGTTCAATTCCGCGTTCCATGCCTCTAGCACAGAACTTCTACTGTCTGACCATAGCTCTCTAAATGCCTTGTATGTCACACCTATCAGATGGGGGTAAAGTAGGCCATGCATAGCACCGACGAAACGTTTAAATATATTAGGTATTGAGTACGGAATTTGGAATACGTGTAATCCTTTTATTGCAAATATGTCCTAGCTTGCAGATAGTAGATATGGTCTGAACTAGGAAGTTGAAAAGCTTCCTGTAACTGCTCAAATGGTACCACACCATTGTTATCCAAAAACTGGTAAATAAAAGATAAACCTAATCTGCTCCACCTTCGAAATGCCAAAGTCATTTGAGCCGGAATAAACCCGGTGTCCAGATACAGTAGTTTTAGGTAGCATGATATGGGTTCCAGAGTATGGAAGGACCTTATCTTGTACCATGTCGTGAGAGCATCTTTTGTACATGTCATAAATGCCTTGAAGTCTGGCGGTTAATCGAATGGAGCAAATAACCAGCAAGCCGTATCAAACATGTCGTTAAGAACAAATTCAATATATTTCCATAATCCTTCATACTGAGGATTAAGCCAGATCAATATTGTTTTAAGTATTACTGCTCGATGGTACTCCTCTAAATTAGGAACATTTAAACCTCCAGTTGCTATAGAGAGCCTTAGCAGAGACCATCTCAACCTTGGTTTTTCTACCTGCCCATATAAATCTTGATAAGGCTCTGTTCCATGAAATAAAAATAAAACAATGCAGGTGTTATAAGAAGAGTCTGAAATAAATATTATAACTCTGGCAATATTACCATTCACACCGTTTCCACTCTAGCATGCAATGACAAAAGAAAATGTGACCATCTACTTAATTCCGCTTCAATTTTTTGAGTCAGGGGATCATAGTTAAGTAATTCTAAATGTATCAGGTTCCTAGGCAAATTGACCCCTAAGTATTTGATTCTTGAGCATCTCCATCTAGCCGGAAATTGACTTTTCAGGGTCGTGGGAAGGGGGGTTAAAAGTTAGGGCTAATGTCTCCATTTTATTAACATTAACCTGGTAACCTGATAGCACAGAGAAAGTTTGTAGAGTCTTGTGAAGGGTTATGATGGACTGTTCCAGATTTAAAAGGGTTAAAAGCACATCATCCTTGTAAAGGGCTAATTTAAACTGCCGTCCACCCAGTGGGATTCCCTGTATTGTGGGAGTGTCTCGAATTAGAGCTGTCAGGGGTTCAATATAGATCGAGAAAAGCGGGGGGGGGGAGAGGGCATCCCTGTCTTGTACCTCTGGTCAACGGTAATGGAGAAGAGAAATGGCCATCGATACAGGCGTACACCTTCAGAGTGTCATAAATGGCCTTCAAGCAAGTAATAAAGATCTGCAGAAAATCAAATACCTCTAAGGTTTTCCACAGAAAGGCCCAAGAGACACGGTCAAAAGCCTTGTCTGCATCAAGACTCACCAACGGCACTGGGATTTGTCTTTGGTTTATGTAATCTAGTAAGTGGATTGTGCGTCTGACATTATCTGTCCTTCGACGTGAGCGGATGAAGCCAGACTGATCAGGATGTACTACTGTAGGAAGAATATTTTCTAGTTGACTGGCCCAAATCACCATGTAAAATTTATAGTCTATATTAAGGATAGATATGGGTCTGTATGATGATGATGATGATGTAAGAGTGGGATTTTTGCCTGGTTTCAATATGGGCGATAAAGTGGCGTAGGCCCAGGAAGGAGGAGGAGGAGGAGGAGGGACCTCTCCCCCCTGCGTCTCCCTGAACACATTTAATAGCACTAGGACAAGATGCCTGCTGTAAGCCTTATACCACTCCGATGGACGTCCATCTAGGCCTGGGCATTTCTGTGTTTTAGCTTCCTTAATCACCTCTTGGACTTCTGTCAATGAAATCAGCCTGAGCAGGGCCTCCTTTTGAGAGTGGGTCAGTGTTGGAAGGGAGAGCTTGGAAAATAATTGGTTGGATTTTTGTGTCTCTGGGGTATCAGTAGCCGTATATAAACCTGTGTAGTATTTTTGAAAAGTAGCTAGAATTTCAGGAAGTTTAGATGTCAGCCCTGGTCTGCCTTTGGTGTGGATTTGGGGTATTGTAGCAGTGGTGTTCTGTTGTCTTAATCTCTGGGCTAAATTTCTGGCTCCTCTGGGACCCTCTTCATAACTGTATTTATTTAAGTAAAATAATGCCTGCTGGACTTTTTCATCCAGTATTTTCTGTATTTCTGTCTTTAACTGTCTAATTCTGAGCTGCACTGGTTTAGTTCCTAGATCTGGAGAGTGCTGGAGACAGCCCAAATTCCCTTGCAACTTTAAGTATGAAGCCTCCCTTGTTTTCTTTTTATGAGAAGCACATGCTATTATCTCTCCTCGTATTATCGCTTTCAGCATGTCCCAGATAATGGCAAATGAGACCTCAGACAAGACATTAACTCTCAATATTTGAGGGATTTTGGCCTACACTAACTTCTTAAAGTCAGGGTCCCTAAGAAACGCCAAGTTCAGGTGCCATTGACAGTGTTTTCTAGGGTGCTGTATATCCAGTTTCAGCATTAAGGGGGAGTGATCTGACAGAAAACGAGGTAGAGCCAAGAGATCTCTGACTATTCCAGTGTGCTCATTGGTTATAAATAAATCTAATCTGGATCGGGTTTGAAAACGAAGGGAATAAAATGTGTATAATCTGGCTATGGGGTATAAAAATCTCAATATGTCTGTCAGTCCAAACACTTCCAGCTGTGTTCAGAACAGCCGTTGGGAAGGTGTTAGTTGGTGACATCCAGAGATAGAGGCGTCCAAGTGCAGATTCAAGGTTAAGTTTATATCACCACCCACTATAAGTATTCCTTGGTGTAGATCCATCAATTTATTTAAAAAAAGTGGTATATTTTGAGGGGAAAAAAGAGGCACAAAATAAACATTAGCCAAAGTCATCAGGTTCCTGAATAGTGTCCCTGTGAGTGTACCAAAGCTGCCTGTGGGGTCTATATATTCTTTACACAGCACAAAAGCTGTCAATGTGGAGAGAGGCATTACCACACCTCTGTGCTTTCCGCCTTTATATGAAGAGAAGAATATATGTTAACCTGCCTCCCCAGGAGAGTGTCAAGTGCTCCTTAGCAGAAAGATGGGTCTCCTGCAAATATATAATATCTGGGGCCTGTTTCTGGATAAACTGCATTACCCTAGATCTTTTAATTGGATTATTTAATCCGTTTACGTTAATGGACAATATTCTTGTTGAGTTTACTGCCATTATGAGACAGTGAAAGGGCAAAATGACCCGAATGGTAATGAAAAAGTACCCATCTTTCCACCTCGCTGCCCTGGGGTATCCCTCATAGTATAACAACTGGGAGTAGAGAGCAGCTTGGAGGCCTCCCAGACCATAAAATTCAAGAGTGTGCCCATCTCCCAGCAGCAGGGCACACCAAGGTGCCCCCCACACAAGCAAAAATTAATAGCAGTGCAGACATCAAGCAAGAAGTAAATTTCTGGGCAACACATAAATGTTAATATAGCTGCTAAACTCTGTACAAATTGAATAATAAAATAAAATAACATCTCTGTAATAATTATGCCAAACAACCATGTTGTAGAAACAAATAGAACTTTGTACTCTAACTGTGTAACCACACGTACAAGAACTTTATGACGATAGACAACTTGTCCTGTTCCAGCCGCAAGTAGGTGTATGTTATAGCTTTCAACGACTTGCCACAGCCAGTGTTGAAGGGTTGGAAAATATATAGGGAGTGTGACTTCCAATGCTGGGGATGCACTTTGTGGCTTCCCTCTTAACATAGCTATGTAGGAAAAACTATGTTGGGGAGGTAGTTCAGGAAATAACATGACTTGGGCCTCCAAGGGGTATGTTCCCTGCTTAAATAAAAATAAAAAAAGTTGTTTCTGCTGCATTCCGACTACGGACTAAAGCAAACAAAACAATAAAACTAAAATGCAGTGGAGCATTGGCAAGAGTTACATCACCCTCCCTAAATACCTCCATATGATGGCACATAGCTGAGGATAAATCATTGTGCACATCATAATTATGAACGGAGTACATGAAACCATTCCTGTGTCTTATTTCACGAAGAAATGAAGTCAAAGATATCTTTAATAAAAAGAACAAAATGTAAGGTCTGTCCGAGGCAAACCTCTGAAGAGTATATTCGGTATCAGGATTCAGTCCATTAAAATTAGATTTTTAAGAACTGATTAACTGAACCACTCAAGTAGCAGAAGTTAAATGATCCGACTGCTGTATTTAAGTAGTTTACAGTTAGTATTCTGCAGTAAGCCTGAGGAATGAAATGTACCCTGAAGTCGAATCACTGGAATGTAATGTAGACATGCTGATACTCATCGGAAGAGTCAGGGTTTCCCTCTGGCTGATTTCCGAAATGGGGAAAGCTTAGTTGCTGGGGATGAAATTCCTAAATCCTGGGTCCTTCTGGATGACTTATTATCCGGTACCGTCTGCCAGCGTGGAGGTTGGGGAATGGATTGCTGATGGGCTTGTTGATGTGGTGTGGACTGTAGGCCCATCCTGGTAAGCTTTGTGTTGCCCTCCTCTGCATTTTCAAACTCTCTGTGACCCTCTGGGAGATGCACCATGAGACGAGCTGGGTAAGAAGTAACAAATTTATAACCCTTGTCTTTTAGTACAGGTAAAATGTCCGCATATGTTCTGCGATGACAGAGGGTTTCTGGTGCATAATCATTGTCTAGGTATATCCTGATCTGCCTGTAATGAATCTTTTGCTTCCTCCAGGCTGTAGGGAGGACCATTTCCTCTGTAGCATAACTGAGGAAACGTGCTATAATTGATCTTAGGCAGGGCCTCCGGGGAAGATGGTTTAGGTCCCAATGCCCAGTGAATGCACTCCATTTCCATGGGTAGATCAGTCAGGACATCCAGGGCTGTACATAATAAGGTAATGGCAAAGTCAGTAATGTCATTTCCTTCTACTCCCACTGGGACACAGTAAATGCTGATGTTTTTACATCTAGCCCGATTTTCAGAATCTTCTTGTCGGGAATGACGTCTCTCTTGATATTCTTGCAAATGAATCAGCTTCTCTTCTAGGTCATCAACTCAGTTTTCCACCACTGTGATTTGCCTTTCAGACATGTCTGCATGTTGCTCCAATGCAACTACATCTTTTAGTAGTTCGGAGTATAGCTGCTTAACTTCTGTCCGGAAGGATAAAATCTCTTTGTATATCATTTCCAGCCTAAGTTTTTTAGCTTTCAGTGAATTTTATTTTTGGAAGGCAGATGCAGATTTCTAATGGCCCCCAGTGTCAGCTGAGGCCTGTGACTGCTCGGAGTCGGACATGTCGAGCGGTGACAGCGGAGGATCTTCTTTCATTTTAATCGGACCTCCTATTAGTTAACAGGCACAATGACTCTTCCAAGTTGTTCCCCTTTCAAAATTTGCTTTATAGTTCAGTTATTAGCTGGTATTTTAATTGCTTTAGGGAACTGGTCCCAGTACTGAACTCTGCTGTACCCCACTAGTTACCCTCCTTTCTTCACTGTGAACTCCATTTACTATCACCCTTTGCATCCTGTTGTCCAGCCAATTTTTTATCCAGGCTACCACCTTGGGACCCACTTCAAGGCTGACTAACTTGTATATTAATCTTTTGTGTGGGACTGTGTCAAATGCCTTGCTAAAATCTAGGTAGGCCATATCCACAGCCCCTCCCTGGTCTACTACTTTGGTCACCCAGTTAAAGAAATCTATTAGATTCATCTGACATGACCTTCCCATTGTGAATCCATGCTACCTTGGGTCCTGTGCCCAGCTAGCCTCTAGGTACTTAACAGTTCTTTCCTTCAGAAGTGATTCCATCATTTTCCATACCACTGAGGTCAAACTAACCGGTCTGTAGTTTCCTGCCTCTGCCCTGCTCCCAGGCAGAAGTGAGCCGCTTTCCACCCCACCATGAGTAAGCTGATAGCTGCAGGGTTCAAATCTAAGATGGCTTACCCAGTTCATTTACAAGTCCTGATCGATGGGTCCTGGCTCACTTTTGAATCATTGGATCATGCCCGCAAGGACCTACTAACTTGTCTACCAGACCTCTTCAAGGGCACCTGAGGAGCTCACCAGGACTCTGCACAGGTCACTATATAACAAGTGAACTTTCTTTAGGAGTATAAATGTATGTGCTTCTCTTCTCTCCTCTCCTAGACTGCTTGTGGTCCTGCTCCCATCTAATGGCTTGGATACCTTCTGCATGTCATCATGCACCACCACGAAGTTTCACTTACCTGAATGACACCTCAGTGCACAGGGCAGTTGCCTTCAAACTGGTGTTTCTTTTTTGGTCACCCTTGACAGGGCTTCATTTTAATAGAGAACTGGGAACTTTCTGGTTTGACGCACAATTAGGGAGGAGCTTTTTCTGGTCATACCTGGTCCATTTGTGTTTTTAGTTCCCTTCGAGGCAAGGCTTCCTGTCAAACATGCTCATTATTAATAAGATATCTCTTTGATACTTTTTTTTTCTGTTCATCCCTTCCCCACCATAAGGTAGTAATATTCTGGTTTAATCCCCATCTGGGAGGGGGGGAGCTGGGGGCTCTCCCTTAGTCTTTGTATTGATTCACCTCAGCTCTCCCTAAGTCCATGCTTAAATGATTCTCCATGTCCCCATGATTTCTAACAGCCAGCCTCCCATTTCTAGGGGTATCTTACCCATTATTCATAGTATGGCCCTCCTGATTGTTGTTTCACTTGGGAGCCAAATTGTCAGTTCCTGAACCTTGCTTTTACATTAACCTAATGAGCACCTTGGTTGGTATATAATTTTAACAGCTTGCTGATTTCTGATGGGTGAGTGGGTGGGGAAGGGAGTTGCTGCCACTTGCTGAGCTTAGCTTGCGGGCTGAGGCCTATTACATGCTGGTCAGCTGGGGGGTAGTCCGTTTTTACCTCATCCCTGGGTGCGCACTCTTAATTGCTATTTTGTTATGTACACCACAGAAGAGGCGTAGCAACGATGCTATCCTCGTACCATACTCTCCCGCTGGCACCCATAGTCGCTACTCTCACTGGCACACATGACTTATTTCCTACTGCAGGTGGACCCGGATTGGTTGGGGGATGCAAGGGGCTAAGGGGTTATGGTCCTTTCTGGATCTATGTCTCATGTGGCTTTCTTGGGTTGCAAGGTTGCAGTGGGACCCTGTATATAGTTTCAAACTTGTGGGGCTTTGAGGGAAGGGGGTGTGGGACATGATTGGGCATTGTTACAAGACATTGTTTTTTGGGGGGGAATGGGGGGAGCTTTCACTAGTTTCAACTGTCTTGTATCTACCAATTACTTTATTTACACTGAGGGTGAAGGGTAGTGTTCATAGTTTATGGCTGGGTGGAAGAATAAGTACAATGCCTTTATTTATCTCTACTCATGTCAACCTCCTTGTGTGTTGCTTGTTTCTATATTTGTTACTGTTTTGTTTACTTTGCTCAGTTCTCATGTTGGACTGTCCTGTTTAGGGGTGAATGAACCTTGTTTATGTTGGAGATGGGAGGGAGGGAGGCACGCTGGAGTGTGCCCCATACTTTTTCTACCTAGTAGCTTGGCATTTATACACATAGACAATGGCTAATATTGCTGCCAAAGTTCTCACTTGAAATGCAAGGGGAGTCAGAGAGCAGAACAAAAGATATCAGATACTAAAACATATTTCTCTGTTACAGGGTAAAATTATGTTTTTTACAAGAAACCCATCTGACTAGCCGCAAAGCCAACTGGCTACTTAGGCAAGGTGTCAGTCAAGTTTTTGCCTCCGGAGACTCCACTTTGAGTACAGGGTGGCTATATCAATTCTGAGGTCTGCCTCCTTTCAAGCCAACCTGGTGGTATCAGACCCGCAAGGCCACTTTATCTTAGTAAAGGCTTCCTTGGATCAGAACAAAGTGGTCTTTGGCAGCATTTATGGTCCAATGGGTGGAGACCCAAACTTTTTTATGGACCTGGCAGATAAATTAGCGGCCCTTTTGTCTGTCACCCTTACTCCGGGAGGGGACTGGAGCACCCCACCCACACAGGACTTCGACCATTCCAACTCCTCTCCTAGACCCTCCACTCCATCACAGCATGCCATGTGAGAGTTTACAGAATCACTTGGTCTTTGTGATCCCTGGCAAATTCTTAATTCTTCTTCTGGAAGCTACTCCTTTCACTCAACAGTTTGCCAAACCTCTTCCCATCTAGATTTCATTCTTATTAGCCTCTCTGCTTTTCGGACAGTGTGCAATGCTGGTCTTGAACCTTTGATTTTGTCAGATCACATGGCTGCCTGGCTTCTTCTCAGTCCCCTTTCAGACCTCCATAGAGACACTTCATGGAAGTTAAACACTCAACTTCTCAAGGATCAGTTTGTGGTCTCCAAGATAAAGTCCCTTATTCAAACTTATATAGAGACCAATTTAAATTCAGTCCCTCTAGTGGATCAAGAGTGGTATGCCCATAAATGTTTTCTCATAGGGGAGTTTATTCGACTTGCCTTTAGGAGAAAGAAACAACGGGAATGTGAGGCCTCTACTCTCTTGAATAGGATATGAGATATAGAGAGGTCTTTCTCCTCATCTTTTCCCTAATTCACTGAATTCGCTCCTAGCTCTGATTGATAAATACAATTATATTCTGAGAGATAGGGCTGGATTTGCTATCTTGAGGACCCAAGTGAAGTATATTGAGCAGGGGGAGAAAGCAGGATGCCTACTAGCACTCACATTAAGAAAATTAGAAAGTTCAAGGATGATAGTGGCTATTTCCTCCTCAGAAGGGTCACTCAAAACTCACCCTAGAGAGACTGCCCAGGTATTTGAAGTGTTTTATGGCAATTTATATGGGAAATTACCCTCTCCTCTTTTCAAAGAGGACATTCTGGCTTACCTCGACACAGTGTCCCTACCTAAGCTTTCAGCACTTCAACAAGTTAGTCTGTCCTCCCCCATTTCTCATGCTGAGATTTCCAAGACTACCGATAGTTTAGCACTAGATAAATCTCCTGATCCACACGGTTTTCCTTCAAACTTCTATAAAACATTCTTTAAGGAGCTATCCCCTCTATTACTACTACATCTTTTCCACTACATGTTCTCTGCTGATACTCTGGAGTCTTCCCTCTTGGAAGCTACAATTACCCTCCTTCTGAGGCCAGATAAGCCACCGTACCAACCGTCTAGCTACCATCCTATTTCTCTCCTTAATTATGATATCAAGATTCTAGCCACAAGAATAGGTGCCGTGTAGTCTTATCTCCTAAGCCTAAGAGCAAGTGGGCTTAGTTCCAGGTCGCACCTCAGCTGACCACCTTCTTAAGTTGGCCCACATCTTCTCTGTCATCAGAGACCTTACCACTGCCATGGCCCTAATTTCTCTTGACACCAGAAAGATGTTCGATGGAGTGGATTGGTCCTTTCTACAGGCTACCTATGGAGGATGGGGTTCCCTCCATCCTTTATCACAAGGATTTTGGTGATCTATTCCTCTTCTACAGCTAGGATATATTGCAATGGAGTTTTTTCCTCTCATTTCCCTCTTTACCCTGGTACCCACCAAGGGTGTCCCCCATCTCCTTTTTTATTTAACCTCTACCTTGAACCCCTCATCAGACAAATTAAGTCCTCTCCTAACATTGCTGGCATTCTGGTTTGGGGAACCACTCAAACCTCATCTGTTTACACGGATGATATCCTCCTCCATCTCACTCATCCTTGTGATTCCCTATCTGAGACCCTTAAGGTTATAGACAGATATAG
Source organism: Neoceratodus forsteri (assembly GCA_016271365.2). NCBI lineage: Eukaryota > Metazoa > Chordata > Ceratodontiformes > Ceratodontidae > Neoceratodus > Neoceratodus forsteri. Next base: position 1,432,527,756 of record CM057459.1, read on the forward strand.
CTCACTCTCTAACTATAAACTCAACTGGAATAAAACTGAAATTTTCCCTCTCAATGGTTGTAGCTATAGGGTAGACTTTGAGAAATTCGGCATGAAGTGGACTCCTAACTCTATTAAATATCTTGGCATTCATCTCTCTACCCAACATTCCCTTATGAAGAAACTTAACCTGGAGGACATAATCAACGTCCTGCTGCAGGATCTTTCCAGGTGGAAAGCCCTCCCACTTTCCTTGTGGGGTAGAATTAATATAATTAAAATGAACATCCTCCCCAGACTCTTCTACCCCTTGAATATGCTGAATATATGGCTCCCTATCTCATTCTTTAAGCGTGTCCATGCTCTTATTACTAAATTTATTTGGCTAGATAAATCTCGCAGGCATTCCTACAACAAACTTGGCCTACCTAAACGGTCAGGGGGTCTCCGGCTACCTAATTTTCTCCTCTACTACTGGTCTAGTCACTTATACAAATGTAGTAAGTGGCTCCTTGCCCCCATGCCTACAATGACAGAGACTGTATTCCCCTCTGGCTGGAAATCAAGACTTCCCTAATGGCCAAGTCTGGCCTATTGGGTCCTTCCATTCTTTTCCTCCCTGAGTTCCCTCCTGGAACCACTTTGGCACTCAGTGGTAGGGACTTCAATCCAGGTTCTCTCACAGTGCCACTCCTTTCTCAAAGTTCACCCCACCAAGGAATCTCACAACCACTGCTTTTAAACAGCAATCTTAGAATGGGGGGAAATGATTTCAGCCAACTGGTTGCCACAGTTGACTGATCTTAAAGTATCAGGCCTTTATTCTTATGGATCCCTTCTCTCCTCACCTGAAATCTTGCAGAATCTTAGGTTAAGCACTATGCTAATATTTAAAATCTTCCAACTTAGACACCTAGTCTATCAACAGTTTGGTCCCTCTCCTGACTCCTCTGGTTTCTCTGACATCTTTCAAAGTTAAAGGGCCTTGCTTTTAAGCCTCATAATAGCCTGTTATTATTCCCTTCTCATGGACAGTTTATCCTCCACCCCAGTAGGTGCCTCGAAGATTTGGGATGCCCTGTTACCAAATAGCAATTTTAACTGGGAACCCATTTGGAGAAACCTTTACAGGTACACTACCCAGGACAGACCTAGGCTTACACAATTTCATATATTAAATAACATGTGCTGTTCTCCTGTGAAGCTGGCTAAAATGGGGCATCTTAGTTCATCTATATGTACTAGATGTGGTAAAGCTGGGGGCACCCTCTTAGATATTTTTCGGTATTGTGACAAGGTGCCCCCACTTTGGGCCTTGATTGAGTCCCGGGCTGACCCCTTGTTGGGCATAGATGGGTTATTCTCCCCAGAGACATGTATCATTGGGGACTATAGCTAGATCAGGATTAGAGAACGTAAACACCACATTACTTTAATCTCTATGGCTGTTAAGAAGTTAGTTCTTAAGCACTGGATAGATTAATCTTCTCTCTCACACAGGTAGTGGCTACACGAGTTATTTTTCTGTCTGAGAATGGAGCGAATGATTGCCAGTGTGCATCGCAAGCTACCTCTCTTTGATAAAAAATGGGATGAACTCTACGTGCTATACTTACACTAATCAGTGTTCTGCTCATCCTGGCTGTCCCTAGCTATTTCTAGGCCAGAAGGCCTTTTACACTTTTGTTAGTTGCTGATCAATATAGTCATCAATAGGGGACACACTCCAGGGGAGGGGGGAAGGGGGTTGAAGGGGTGGAGGAGGGAGATTTAGCTGGGAGGGTTGTTGTTTTCTTCAACCTATACATGTTATATGATCTATTCTTATACTGTACTGTTGAAAATTTAATAAAATCTTTTAAATGAAAAAAAAAGAATGTATCCCAAAAGACTGCCGCTCCACACCCATTGCACTGCACCACTCACATGCTCATTCCTTTCTTAACCTTTTTGTCTGTTGTCTGTTTTGTCTGTCGAACCTTTTTTGTACCTTCCTGCCTCCTTTCTATGTCCTTTGACTTCCTACCTCTTCCTTTATCTGTCTGTAAAGTATTTACCATACGATAGATAGGGTATCTCCTACTTTCCCTTTTCAACCCTTAGCAGTTGCTACCTCCCAGATGTCTGCTACTTCCTACCTCCTAGTTGTTACCCCACTACCTGTACCTACTTAACCTTAGGTTGTCTGTTCCAGTATATTAGTACACAGTACTGTGTTATCTCCCACCTTAGGTGTCCCTCCTGCAGAGTTTTCTATGGACTATCTGTGGATGCCTGCAGATGCTTCAAAATGGATGTTCCACTTCTGCACTGTGTCATCAAGAACAGTTGTACGTTGTTTGCCTTACCCGATGATGGCTGTCTGTGATTGCATGTGTGGAGTTGTCCTTCTGCTGCTTTAGAGGATGTGGAGTAAGGGTTGGAAACCCTAATGCTGCATTTCCCTGCTTTTGTTGTGTTAAGTTGAACATAACTGGTGCATTAGCATAGTTTTTTTTTTTTTAATTATTAGTACAGTTAGTGCTGAGTAGGGTGTTTAGTGTTAAACCCCTAAATTTGCACCCTAATAACTTTGCCCCCATTTTACAGAATTACATGAAATGTTGCAAGTGCAGTCTGGGGAGAGTTCACTTGATTTGCAAGTGTTGTGATGGTTGGATGTCCAGATTCTAAGACATGGATAGTGCAAAAAGTAGAAAAAACAGGTGTTTTGACTAGGTTTTTTTTTTTTTTTTTTGCTCTCGCCTACAGCCCAGATGGTTTGGAATTTTGTTCTGAAATGTTCAGGGTACACAGGGATTGCTCTAGAAAGAGGCCTTTTTTGGTTTGTTCTGACATTTTCAGGGTAGATGGGGTATGCCCTAGAAAGAGGTTTTTTTCTGGTTTGGTGAAAAAAAATATTAATCAGTTCTCAAGTTATGAGAATTAGAAATTTTAGTTCTGGGTATGCTCAGTGGAGTCTTTCATTTATATGTCTGATACAAAAGAAGAATTTCCAGCTCACGAAAGAAGAGTCTTATTCTTGAGCCAAAATAATTCTTTTTTTTCTTTCATAGAGTTTTTTGATCCCTGTTGCCACCTCCCGCCTGCTTCAGCAATGAGGAGACAGCAGCATTTTTCTTGGTTTTTCTCCATCCTATTCCTGGGACCCCAGAACATGGTCGTACTTGCTCGTGGCTCTGGTGATGGCCCCTTCCCTCCACCCGGCCAAACACAGAGTCTCCCACTGGGCTTGGCACTACCACCAAGCCTCCACTCAGTGGCAACCAAGAGCCCGGGAGACTCCAGATCCCTCCCTGGGAGAAGAGAACTGCCTGTCAGCAGCTCAATCCAACTCCTCTCCCTCCCCCCAGCTGACCAACAGCAACTCGAGCTCACTCCTGGGCTGGAGTTGCCAGTGTGGCATGAGGTGTGGCGGCCAGCGCCTCAACCCTCAGTGCCACCTGGATGACGCCAAAGTTCTTCCTTCATGAGAAACATTCTTCTCTTGTATGGTGCCATTTGGTTTTTAATTTTTTTTTTGAAAACTCATAAAAATGATGCCCTGGGGAAAAACAAACACATGAATAATAGCTAAACAGGACCCTTTTAGCTCAGTTCTGGAATTTGTTTTTCAAACAATGACCCTAAAATATGGTTTTGGGACACCACTGAAATCCTAGGTGGAAGGCTTGGTGAGGGCTCCCGATTCTTCCTTCGTAAGCTGAAATTCTTCTTTCATGAGTCTTATGAAAGAAGAATCTTAGCTCATGAAAAAAGAATTGGCTCTCACAAAAGAAGACATTTCTTGTTTTTTCTTTCATGAGGCAAGCTTTTTCTTTCATGACCTTTTTTGATCCAAAAGAATTTGTCATGAAAGAAGACTTTTCAAAAATGTCACAAAATACTTCCTTCATATGAAAGAAGAATTTTTCTTTCATGAAACCATACAAAAGAAGAAAATCTGTTCATGAAAGAATGTTGTCTTTGTATAGAAAAACAACTTTTGTTTGACTATCTGATGGATGCTAATGGCACAATGTAGCCCTGCCAAGGCAGGAGACAAACTTGATGGACAATAGTCTTCTGTCTTACACCAAATATAGTACCAAGTTTATAACAAGGCCATTTTAAAAGATTTTTACCCCAGATTTTCAATATGGCCTTTTCTGACAACACTTCCTGAATCAGAAAGGCAAAATGTTTCAAATATGGTCCTGAAAGTGATTTTGTGGTCATTCTGCAAAATCACTGTTTGGGTAGGATTTGAAAAATTGCACCTAACTGATTCATGAGGTGGGGTCATAAAAATACTGTGTTGAAAATCTGGGGTAAAAATATTAAAGAACAACAAAGTTATGAAGGAAGGTCCCTGCATATCTGTATCTGTAGCTGCATAGAATCACAGGGCTCAGAGGGCCCTATGCTTCCACAGCTAGATGGACTCCTCACTTGGTGCGCTTCCAGAGACTCCTGACTTGGTGCCCTGTGCATCTGCTTCTACAGCCACATGGAAGTGAAGGGCCCAGAGGGTCCTATGCTTCTGCAGCCTCGTGGATTCCACATTTGATGCAGGGCCTGAAGGTCCACATGTGTCTGCATCTGTAGCCACAAGGAAATGTAGAGCTGGAGGGCCCTGCATATCCACAACCAGATGGACTCACCTGATGCTGCATCTGCATCTGAAGCCACAAGGAAACACAGGGCCCAGTGGACTCTGTGCATCTGCAGCCAGTTGGATCTGTTTATGCGGGTCCCAAAAGGACCTGCATGAATGAGGATGCAATTCCACTATCTCAATAAGAAAGGAAATCCATTGCAGAAAACCGCATTAATGCATTCAATTTACAGCAACAAATGTAGGGAAATGTGGTGTTACAGTTTCTAACCCTAACTCCCCAACCCACCAAGCAGCAAAAGGTCAAGACCACCTAAGCAACTACAGACTGCCATCATCTGGTAAGACAAACAACATACATCTGTTTTTAGATGACACAAAAGGCATCCATCATTATGGTGCACCACCTCTGCAGCCATGGATAAACATGCACACTTCCACACAAAAGCACCCACTTCCGGCCGCAGATAAAAATGCAGTATACCTAACAATGATGACAGAAGTGGGTGTGTATGTTCTACAGTAAGCAGCTGTGTATGTGGCTGGAGAAACACAGGCCCCATTGGTGCCTGTGCTTCTATAGACAAGTACTGTTTTAATTTGGTCACAGTATCTATGACAACAGAAGCACAGGTTTTGTAGCTGCCTGAGATTTTGCAGAAGGAGTTGAGTGTGCATGTCTTACAATGTGCACCTGTATCTGTGTCTACAGAATTGTTGGTGCCACAGAGGCATGCACTTCAGAAAACAGAACTTTTTTAATCTGGGTATCCTGGATTTGTATATGTGGCTACAGAAGTGAAGGCACACAGTGACCTGTGCTTCTGCAGGCAGAACAGGGTGTGTATGTCCTACATTTTGCAAGTGTATCTGTACATACAGAATTGCGGGCTACACAGCAGCCTACTCTTCTGCAGACATAAGTAGATGTGTATGTCCCACACTGTGCAAATGTACAGTATCTGTGGCTGCAGAACTACTTCTGTAGACAGTAGTGTGCCGTAGAGATCTGGGTGTTCTGGATCTGTATGTACGTGACTGCAGAAGCACAGAACCCACAGGTTCCTGTGCTTCTGCAGTCAGTAGTGGCTATTTATGTGATATACTATGCAACTGCATCTGTGTCTACAGAGTTGCAGGCCATACAGGAACTTGTGCTTCTGCAGATAGATGTACTCTGCTAATTGAGGCATCTTAGATTTCTATAGTGCAACTCTGCAGATGACAATACTCATGTCATTTGGGAATCAAGTATTGCTATCTGTTGGTGCAGTAGCACTGGTCCTACATGCAGAAACAATGTTATGATATCAGTATCATGGATCTGTATCTGCAGCTACAAGTGGATGAGTTTGTTGAAGTGTGCGTGTGCATCAACTGTGGCAGAAACTACAGTAAATACTGTGATATCAGTATCATGGATATCTATCTGCAGCCAGAAGTGGGCGTCTGTGTTGAAGTGTGCATGTGTATCCATGACTACAGAAGCACTGAACCATGACAATGGATGTCTTTTGTGTCATCTGGAAACAGTTGCATGTTGTTTGTCTTACCATATGATGGCCGTCTGTGGTTGCTTGTGTGATCTTTTCCTTTTGCTGCTTGGAGAGTTACAGCAGGAGATCCCTATCTGCCCCAGGACATATTGTACATTTGTCCATGCAGGGTTTTATCCCTCCCCATCCAATCCCCTGCTCCCCTTCCTACTGCTACCAACCTGAACAACCACAAAACCCTTCACTCCGTCCCAACCATGCTTGAAACCACTTATCTTGGTGCCCACCACGTCCTCTGGCAGACAGTTCCACAGCTCCACCACCCTTTCTGTAAAACAGAACTTCCTTACATCCCTCGTAAACCTTCCACCTGCCTGTTTCCACTCATGACCTTGGTTTCTTGACTCTGTACTCATGCTAAATAGTTACCCGCAGTTCACCTTTTGTTGACATACAAAGTCCTACACAATCTGTGCCCTAGCTACCTAAAAGAGCTCCTGTGTCCATATGCTTCTGACGGCCCTCTCCACTCTTCAGAGGTGGGCCTTTCAAAGGTTCCCAGATCTTGATTAAAACTGTCTGGGGACTGGGCTTTTGTGGTGGCAGTTCCTGTTTTCTGCAGCCACCTGCCACATGATCTTCAGGAACCCTCTCAGTTGCTTGTTTTAAGTGGGGTTTAGAATATTTTATTTTTATTTGAGTTTATCCAACTGGCTCACAAACTACTGTATTTATGGTTTAAATTTGTACTGTAAGACACGTGTCTGCTGCTGTTTGTATTTATGGTTTAAATTTGCACTGTAAGACATGTCTGCTGCTGTTTGTATTTATGGCTTAAATTTGTACAGTAAGATGTGTCTGCTGCTGTTTGTACTTATGGTTTAAATGTATGCTTTAAGACGTGTCTGCTGCGGTTTGTATTTATGGTTTATATTTGTACTGTAAGATGTGTCTGCTGCTGTTTGTATTTATGGTTTATATTTGTACTATAAGTCATGTGTCTGCTGCTGTTTGTATTCATGGTTTATATTTGTACTGTAAAATGTGTCTGCTGCTGTTTGTATTTATGGTTTATATTTGTACTGTAAGATGTGTCTGCTGTTTGTATTTATGGTTTATATTTGTACTGTAAGATGTGTCTGCTGCTGTCTGTATTTATGGTTTAAATTTGTACTGCAAGTCTTGTGTCTGCTGTTTGTATTTATGGTTTAAATTTGTACTGTAAGTCATGCATCTGCTGCTTTTTGTATTTATGATTTAAATTTGTACTGCAAGTCATGCATCTGCTGCTGTTTGTATTTATGATTTAAATTTGTACTGCAAGTCATGTGTCTGCTGCTGTTTGCATTTATAGTTTAAATTTGTACTGCAAGCCATGCGTCTGCTGCTGTTTGCATTTATGGTTTAAATTTGTACTGCAAGTCATGCGTCTGCTGTTGTTTGTATTTATAGTTTAAATTTGTACTGTAAGTCATGTGTCTGCTGCTGTTTGTCTTTATGGTTTAAATTTGCACTGCAAGTCATGTCTGTTTCTGTTTGTATTTATGGTTTAAATTTGTACTGTAAGTCATGTGACTGCTGCGGTTTGTATTTATGGTTTATATTTGTACTGTAAGATGTGTCTGCTGCGGTTTGTATTTATGGTTTATATTTGTACTGTAAGATGTGTCTGCTGCGGTTTGTATTTATGGTTTCAATTTGTACTATAAGATGTGTCTGCTGCTGTTTGTATTTATGGTTTATATTTGTACTGCAAGTCATGTGTCTACTGCTGTTTGTATTTATGGTTTAAATTTGTACTGCAAGTCATGTGTCTGCTGCTGTTTGTATTTAGTTTTTAAATTTGTACTGAAAGTCATGTGTCTGCTGCTATTTGTATTTATTTTTTAAATTTGTAATGCAAGTCACGTGTCTGCTGCTATTTGTATTTATTTTTTAAATTTGTACTGCAAATCATGTGTCTGCTGCTGTTTGTATTTGTTTTTTAAATTTGTACTGCAAGTCATGTGTCTGCTGCTGTTTGTATTTATGGTTTAAATTCGTACTGCAAGTCATGTGTCTGCTGCTGTTTGTATTTATGGTTTATATTTGTACTGTAAGATGTGTCTGCTGCTGTCTGTATTTATGGTTTATATTTGTACTATAAAATGTGTCTACTGCTGTTTGTATTTATGGTTTATATTTGTACTGTAAGATGTGTCTGCTGCTGTTTGTATTTATGGTTTAAATGTGTACTGTAAGACATGTCTGCTGCTGTTTACATTTATGGTTTATATTTGTACTGTAATCATGTGTCTGCTGCTGTTTGTATTTATGGTTTAAATTTATACTGCAAGTCATGTGTCTACTGCTGTATGTATTTATGGTTTAAATTTGTACTGTAAGTCATGTGTCTGCTGCTGTTTGTATTTATGGTTTAAATTTGTATTGTAAGACGTGTCTGCTGCTGTTTATATTTATGGTTTATATTTGTATTGTAAGACGTGTCTGCTGCAGTTTGTATTTATGGTTTATATTTGTACTGTAAGACGTGTCTGCTGCTGTTTGTATTTATGGTTTATAGTTGTACTGTAAGATGTGTCTGCTGCTGTTTGTATTTATGGTTTATATTTGTACTGTAAGATGTGTGTCTGCTGCTGTTTGCATTTATAGTTTAAATTTGTACTGCAAGTCATGCGTCTGCTGCTGTTTGCATTTATGGTTTAAATTTGTACTGCAAGTCATGCGTCTGCTGTTGTTTGTATTTATAGTTTAAATTTGTACTGTAAGTCATGTGTCTGCTGCTGTTTGTCTTTATGGTTTAAATTTGCACTGCAAGTCATGTCTGTTTCTGTTTGTATTTATGGTTTAAATTTGTACTGTAAGTCATGTGACTGCTGCGGTTTGTATTTATGGTTTATATTTGTACTGTAAGATGTGTCTGCTGCGGTTTGTATTTATGGTTTATATTTGTACTGTAAGATGTGTCTGCTGCTGTTTGTATTTATGGTTTCAATTTGTACTATAAGATGTGTCTGCTGCTGTTTGTATTTGTGGTTTATAGTTGTACTGCAAGTCATGTGTCTGCTGCTGTTTGTATTTATGGTTTAAATTTGTACTGCAAGTCATGTGTCTGCTGCTGTTTGTATTTCATTTTTAAATTTGTACTGCAAGTCATATGTCTGCTGCTATTTGTATTTATTTTTTAAATTTGTAATGCAAGTCACGTGCCTGCTGCTATTTGTATTTATTTTTTAAATTTGTACTGCAAATCATGTGTCTGCTGCTGTTTGTATTTGTTTTTTAAATTTGTACTGCAAGTCATGTGTCTGCTGCTGTTTGTATTTATGGTTTATATTTGTACTGTAAGATGTGTCTGCTGCTGTCTGTATTTATGGTTTATATTTGTACTGTAAAATGTGTCTACTGCTGTTTGTATTTATGGTTTATATTTGTACTGTAAGATGTGTCTGCTGCTGTTTGTATTTATGGTTTAAATGTGTACTGTAAGACATGTCTGCTGCTGTTTACATTTATGGTTTATATTTGTACTGTAAGTCATGTGTCTGCTGCTGTTTGTATTTATGGTTTAAATTTGTACTGCAAGTCATGTGTCTACTGCTATATGTATTTATGGTTTAAATTTGTACTGTAAGTCATGTGTCTGCTGCTGTTTGTATTTATGGTTTAAATTTGTAGTGTAAGACGTGTCTGCTGCTGTTTGTATTTATGGTTTATATTTGTACTGTAAGACGTGTCTGCTGCTGTTTGTATTTATGGTTTATATTTGTACTGTAAGACGTGTCTGCTGCTGTTTGTATTTATGGTTTATAGTTGTACTGTAAGATGTGTCTGCTGCTGTTTGTATTTATGGTTTATATTTGTACTGTAAGATGTGTGTCTGCTGCTGTTTGTATATATGGTTTAAATTTATACTGTAAGTCATGTGTCTGCTGCTGTTTGTATTTATGGTTTAAATTTGTACCGTAAGATGTGTCTGCTGCTGTTTGTATTTATGGTTTAAATTTGTATTGTAAGACGTGTCTGCTGCTGTTTGTATTTATGGTTTATATTTGTACTGCAAGTCATGTGTCTGCTGCTGTTTGTATTTATGGCTTACATTTGTACTGTAAGTCATATTTCTGCTGCTGTTTGTATTTATGGTTTAAATTTGTACTGCAAGTTGTGTGTCTTCTGCTGTTTGTATCTATGGTTTAAATTTGTACTGCAAGTTGTTTGTCTGCTGCTGTTTGTATTTATGGTTTCAATTTGTACTGTAAGACATGTGTCTGCTGCTGTTTGTATTTATGGTTTAAATTTACTACTGTAAGATGTGTCTGCTGCTGTTTGTATTTATGGTTTATATTTGTACTGTAAGTCATGTGACTGCTGCTGTTTGTATTTATGGTTTATATTTGTACTGTAAGACGTGCCTGCTGCTGTTTATTTGTATTTGATTTGTTTTCTAAGGTGCCCAGAGCCTGTGGGTTCGTGCACCTAATAACTAAATATACTACTACCACCTTGTTTATTTACTTCAAGGAGCTGAAGTTCTTTAAAAATCCTACCTTTGTTGCCTGGTCTCCAGTGAGTACATGTTCAGTGCCTTGAGCCAGTCCTCATAAGGTCTGCCCCGGTGGCCCTGAATCAACTTTCCCACCCTGTATTGCACTGTCTCCAGCCTGTCCCTGTCCTTCCTTAGATGAGATCTCCAGAACTGAGCACAGTATTCCAGGTGCAGCCTCACCAGTGACCTATATAGAGGCAGTAGTACTACTTCCTTTTTACCGCTGTCAATACCCCTTCCGATACACCCCAGCATCCTTTTAGCCTTACTATAGGTCTTGTTGCACTGGCTTGATTGTTTGATGCAATCACTACTGATGACTCCCAGGTCTCTTTCCTCTGCCTCAGTTCTCAGTTTAGCCCCTCCCATCCAGTACTCTGTCCTGTTTTTTTCCCTAGGTGCACAACCTTGCATTTTTTGGCACTGAATTTCAAATGACATACCTTATACCACCTCTCTAGCCTTTGTACATCCCTCTGCATCGCCCTGATCCCTTCATTACTATCTACCATACCTCAGAACTTCATGTCATCTGCAAAGAAACAAAACTTGGCCTGGATGTCACCTCCAATGTTGTTGATAAACATATTGAAGAGGACAGGACCCAGGACAGATCCCTGCAGCACCCTACACATAACTTAACTCTCTTTCAATTTGATCTTGTTTACCATCACCTTCTCCTGCCTCTCCTTCGACCAGTTTCCTATCTATCTATGTCCCTAGCTGCACCCAGGTCCTCCAGCTTCTATAGCAATTTTCTGTGTGGCACCAAGTCAAAGGCCTTGTTAAAATCAAAGTAGATTGCATCCTCAGCATAGCCATTATCTAGTCAAAGAAGATTATGAGGCTGGTCTGACAAGACCTCCCTGCCACAAAATCCATGCCATTTACTATCCAGTAAACCGCTGCTCTCTAGGCAGTCCACAAGGTCCTCTGTGATTAGTGACTCCATCAGTTTACCCACTTATGGGACAGATGTCAGGCTCACGGATGGATCCCTAAGAAGAAACAGCATTACTATGATATATATTTTTTCTTACTCCTCTTGCATCGTCATTCCTGTGACATCACAACTTACCAAGAAGAGCCAATCGCCTGTTGCCAGATAGGTCTCTTGTGATGTCACAATAAATGAGGTCACAATGCTGATGAGGTATAAAAATAAACAGAGCTAGATATGTCAGCCTCCAGGTAAAGCCATGATCGTTACAGCCCATCTAATACTATCAGGTGGAAAAACTTCTAATGATCAAATGGAAAAAGCAAAATACTTTGGAAATAAAAAGTTAACAACTAACTTCTAAAAATTAGTAACAATTTCTGTCTGCTATTTTTGGCACTACTTGCTCTTTAAATTGCTATGTAAGGTTCTGGAACATTCTTCTAGCCAATTGTGTGGTCCTCAAGTTGCCAATAATTGTTTTTAAGAAGCAGAAGGGAAAGCTTTTGTTTTTTTTTTTTTGAAGAAGTTTTCAATTTAGGTTTTTGCTGAGCTAGGCTGTCATCATTATATTGCACAGCATCTTGAGATCCTAAAGGCACTTTATGAATTTGCCTGGCATGGGATTATTCACAAAAACTTCCTGCAGACAACCGCAGCAGAAGCAGAAGAAAAAAATTACACAGAATGCAAAGTCTGAATATTTATTTAAAGAGCTAGTGGCACTAAGAATAGAAGGCAGAGAATGTTATTGATTTTTACGATTAGTCAATGTTCTTGTCCTGTTTGCCCGTTAGAAGGTTTTCTGCCTGATAGTATTAGGTGTGATGTTAAGAGCGGTACTTTACGTGGAGACTGACATGTCTAGCTGTAGTCCACTTCATAAGGGGTGTTGTAATGTTAAACTTCATCAGTGAGGTTGGTGTGAAATTTGAAACTTCATGCTAGCATAGCACAGCAAAGCTCCTGACTTAACATACAACTTTGCATGGCAAAGTGGCTTTTTTTTAATAAATCTTTTTAAAATATATCATTTTTTCTAACATTTTAGGTGAACCCCCACCCACTCTGTAACCATGTCACATCCCCGCCCATCAACCAGGCACTTAAAAATAATCCCCACCCACCCACACTGCCACCCCTAAACACCCACCTCTCTCCTCTCTACTTCCCACAGTCCTGGCAAAGCTCCATATAAAAAACTTAGTAATAGACAGTATAATAAATCCTTTCTCCCACCCTCACCAAATCATCTAACCACCCACCCCATCAATCACCCCAACTCCCCAAATCCACCCAACCTTACCCCCCCTCTAGCACCCAACCTCCTTCCCCCTAAGCCCCATAAGTTTAATGATATATGACTAGCACCTAGGAAGCTGGAAAACCATCACTGGGTGGAGTGAATGTACTTACTTCAGTGTCCTGAAATACAGTATGTGCATGAATGATGACATCCTCCTATAGTAACACCCAATTGGCTGACAAATGGCCAATCAAATATTACAATAGGAGATGTCATCATTTATTCAACACATTGCCAGACCTGAATGTACTGCTGGACCACTATCCTACTCCTTTTTGGTACCAGCTGCAGTACCCCTAGTCTGTAGAGTGCTTCCAGTGTTCCCCTGTGTACCCAGGTGTTGGACTGTGGCAAGTCCAGTGGTCCAGTTTAATGTCATAGGCCACCAATAGTGCAAGGTTAAAAAGATTTACAAGCAATAACAATATTTGCAGTCCTGGCAGGGTGGCTTAGTTCATTTAAATTTTCCATCCAACACTATGGCCTGACCTAACTATAAGGAAGATGGTTGCAGGAACCACAGGCCCTGTGGGTACTCATGGTTCACCTGGCCAGTAGGCCTTCATCCTCCCATTGCAGTCCTGGCCGGATTTACCAGCTCTGTTGCACAGTCCTGTGGTACACCTCCAAGGGCTCCCTCCCTCTACAAGTCCCTCACTCTGGCTCTTCATGCAGATTAGTTGGACACTCTTTCTCTCTGTTGGTCTCTCAGGGTAGTCAGTTTAACTCTGGCTGACAAGCTGACTTCCAGTCCATGCAGCTCCTAGGAAACTCCCATGCTGTAGGCAGTCAACCATTTGTGGTGCTGTATTACGGTTTTTAGGCCCCTCTGTCTCTGTCACAGCTTCAGACCATTCAGGCCTGTCTCTGTTTCTCTCTCTGCACACTAAGGGATCAACTGCATGGTCTCTCCCCCCTTGCAAACTGATTCCTTCAGCTGCTTGCATGCAGTGTAAGTTGCTCATATCCTACATATAGTAGCCTCCACTTTCTTGGCTGAGTAAGCTCAAGTAAGCACAAGTCTCCCTTTAAAGTATTTGCACAGGTTTGATGCCCTCTCACAAATGGTGGATCTGCTCAGTCTGACAATCTGACCCAGACTTGAGTGAGTGCTGGGTGGTTTCTCAGTGAAAAGTGGGCAAACAGCCCTCTCATTGATTTATCCCAGATGCTAGTCACTGGAGAAGATCTGTCTAGCTTCTCCAAGATGGCTGACTGGTTGTCCAAATCCCAGGTAAATAAATGAGATCCTTCTGTGGCCCATGAGTCCTCCTGGCATTGTTGTAGCCTCTAGAAAACTGTCTGGGTGACGGCTGTCCTCTGCCCTTGTTGCCATGTTAAAGAGGGGTCAAACGCTCACACAGATGGCAGCAGCTATCAGTCAGGGCACAGTTCACACAAAGACCTGTTTTAAAAGTCTCTGATCAATGGAACACACTTTCCTAAGGTCTTCAGTGTTCAAACATATCAAGTTCCCCAGATCGTGTCAAGTTCTACCACCATACAAACTTTTTTAAAAACTGAACTTCATTTACTACACATTTTCCTTCTCTTTATCAAGGAGAAGCATATTTGTTACACTTTTTCACTGTATCTTTCATGGAAAGTAGAACACCTACAGTATGTGAATGGTTTTTAGTATCCAGTCTTAGAATGACTTAAATCTCTACAGAAACACTAAAATAGCATTGTGTGAGCACACAAAGAATAGTTGTGGCAATGCCTTTGAATTCCCAACTGGTTCAGTCCTGTACAGATTGTCACTGTGTTAGTGCCTCCAGCATTGTTTTTCTAACTTCACTGGAGTCAGTTCCATGTTTCTCACTTCCAAAGATAAATGGAAAGAAATAAAACAGACACATTTTTTTAACAAAAAAATGCATCACTCAAGCAAAGCATTTACAAAATTATACTGGAAGAAAAAATTGTGTTCCACACGTTAAAAATGATGAGTTAACTGTTCACTTTAATAAAATGTAATGAACCTAAGTGGACTCACCTGTATCAGCACCGTCTCTTCCTGTGGTAGCTGTGGCTCCACTGCTACTGACGAAGAGTACCGGGAAGATATGTGGGTCAGCATCCTAAAAAACTACAGGGGTCAACCATTGATGCTAGCTTTGAGTTCCTTCAACATGACTGCCAGAGTCAGGGGTTAGGCAAGGACCAATCAAGTTCCAGAAGCTTGGTCTAGAGCCCAGACAGCTCATGGGATACAGGAGCACTTCATTAATTCACATGGGGAAGTGATGGTCAATCACCTGTTGAGTGACAGACAGCCCTTCCTTCTATGACTGACACCTGGACTGGCCAATGGGAAGGTTGTCTACTGGTGTGGAGACCTAGGAACTTAGCTGAAGCTAATCAGTTTGCTTGAGGCACAGCTGAAGCAGAGATCTACCATCTGCACTGCCAGTGTGAGGCCTGTGTATGCATTTGGAGACAGACTTGTGTTTCTGCAGCTGAGGAGGAGATTGCAAATACTGCAGCAGCATATATGGAAAAACACTGGAATCTGTACTGTAACCGAGAGATACTGCCATGGAGTATGCCACCCTGCTGTTGAACTTCAGTGCACACATAGAGATGCTTTGTTTTTCCTGAAAAGCCCTGGGGGGTTTGCAACTGCAGTACAGCCTAGACCCACCATGTTGACCATCACAGCCAGGTGAGCTGCAGAAGCCTGGGACCCTCAAGACACCCTGACTGACAAAGGAAAGACCCAGATGAACTTGCAGGAAGTACCAGGTAGAGCTACCAGCTGAGGACAGCTGTGGGAGTGTCAGAGGAGTGACACAAACTTGTGGAATGGAGCTGGTACATCCATCTAGATATGCAGCCAGAGGTCAAGGCCCACCAGCCTATGGGAAACCATGAATGCAGTATCAGAGCTCATGGTCCTGCAACTCTCCATCTTTCTAGTTAGATAGGAGCACAGTTGGGCTAATGTTATGTTGTATGCACAAGGCCATCCAACCAAGATTACAACTGTGTGTTTGTTGCCAGCAACATTTGTGTTTAAGTGCATAAACTCTGGCCAACAACATGCAACAGCAATAGGCCTGCACATTTCCAGCAGCTGGGTACCCAATGAAGCACAAAGAGTGCCCTAGGACTAGGGGTAATTTATACTGGTACCAGCTGGGGGACTGGGTAAAGGGGCCTGCAAAGTACAGTGTGGCATGTTACAGCTGGAAAGTGAGGTTGCGTATAGGTCTAGAAAGACAGACAACTGTAAGCCTCCCCTCCCTACAGCTAGGGGTATGAAATTATATTGCTGAGCTTTGTTCAGGGAGGGGACGCTATACAGCAGTTCACAGTGAAACTTAAAAATCTTAAAAGGTCTGGGGTGTCTGCCCTATGCTGCATCTACCTTGCTCATTATTGCTTGGGGTCCTGCAAGGCAAAATGGGTTAACCAAAAACACAGTTCTCGAGGCACAAAACCACTGTCCATCACAGGAAGATTGAATCTAATCAGTTGGCAGGGTTTATTTGTTCTACCATTACCATTTGTCATACACAGGGCCCCTACTTTTCTGTGGCACAGCGGGACCAAGTTCTGCAGTAAGACTACCATTTGCCGCAGAACTTCTGCGGTGGTGGTTAGTAATTTCTCCAGAAGTTCTGCAGCACTAACAAACTACCACATCACAGTGTCAGCTTGTCTTCCTGACTTCACTTTCATGGCGGTGTTTATAGCACTCAGGATGGTGGAAAGCACAGTAATACTAGTTCAAAAAATAACAGACTTATAAAAATAATTGTATGCCTAAAAAAGCAAAACAAATGTCTCTCTCTTAAGGTCCTAGCCTGTTGCATAAATGACATATGCAGAGGGGATCTTATGTGATAAATAAGGTATTTCTATATGCATGCTATCTATCCCACTAATGAGGTTTCCACTGTCTATCACTTATATATTTGTATGTGCTTTCTACACCACTCATGAGGTTTCCACTGTGTATCACTTATATATTTATAATGCAATCTGTAACATACATACAAATATGCATGTGTGTGTGTGTGTGTGTGTGTGTGTGGTGAGAGAGACAGAGATACTGTATATGTGTGTGTGCGTGTGTGTGTATATATATATATATTTTTTTTTTAATTATTTCCATGAACTTGCATCTTCATTTATACAGGTCCCACTGGAAATGGAATAGAGGAGTTATTGCATTTTTCATGTCAACCTGCTTTTCCTGACACACTATGTAACACCATCAGGCCATGACATGCATGTGAACCAATTGTGAGATACAGCTCTCCGGTCCATCACAATGTGTCCACCATGTGACAGAACACTGCACCATACCTTCCCAGGCTCCGAGCAGTGATGTGTTCCACCAATCCTTTGTGCTGCCCAGCCAGCTCCCAGAGCTAATCTCTGAACCGGAGTTGCCGGCACAGAAACACAGCATGCTACCCTCTGGCCCAACAGCTGTCCCTGCACACAACATTTCTCAATAACTTTTAGGTGATTCTATCAACCAATGATAATATGCAATCAATAACCCTGGCAAAAATGCGTACAGTGTAATTTATTTAACAGGTCTGTTCTTTCAACAGGTCTACACATTATTATATTTCACTTTTCTGGGCATAATTACTTTATTTTTATTAAAAATTTAGACAGTTAAATTAATTTTACCAGTTATTCATTTCAGACAGCGTCTCTATACCTTAAAGGCACAAATAAGTTTGTCCAAAGTGAGGTATGGACTTAACAGGTCTGTGCTATTGACAAGGTTTTGTTTAAGCTGGCCCTAGTGCAACAATGTAAGACTGAAAATTGTATTAGGCTGTAGTGCAGGTTGAGCAAATATCACCATGCATGATGTGCTATGCCACCGTCTCTGGCAGCGGGAGCTGTGGTAGATGAGTGACTGTTCATTTCTGTTGCAGAATGCAGTCATTTCATTAGCTAATTGATGATGTTATAGCAATGACAACATCACATTCTGAACAAATGGGGGGGGTTTGGATATAACAAGAGGGGAAGGGAACCAGAGTCTATGTATAAACAAAAATATTAATAAAAAATCACCAAGAAGAGTGAATTCTGTGGGACCGCAGAAGTTCTGCGGTAGATTGCAAGTTCTGCACAAAATTCTGCGGCCGCAGAATTCTAGGGGCCTTGTGGTCATACACAGCTATGTCATTTCATTTGGAAACAGAAATCTGTATAAATGTCCACGTCATTTCTTCGCCCACTGGGGCAGTGTCTTCAGAGTCTCTCAGCCCCTTCCCCACAGTGGAAATAACCCAGTAGAAATTGGGGGGAGCAACACAAATGTTCAGAACATGTCCATGCAGGTAGTGCAGCAGCAGTGGCATTTCAAGTTCAGTATATGGCAATTTCTACTTTGTGCAGTACCACACAACATATCCAGTTCTTCTAAGGACAGTTTTGTTATGGAGCTGTGGACCTTTTAGACTGTATAGCAACACAGGTACCCCAAATCCAGAACCACAAGTTAGCATTTACCCTGGCACAAGCATGGCTTACACTTGGAAAGGACCCCCTTATGAGTCCCACCCTCCCCATACAGGGGGGTGCTGGGTTCTTTTCCATCCAACCTCCAAAGTGATTCCTCCAGTCACCTCCATCAAGGGTGGGTCTACCCCATGACCCTAAGGCACATGTGGGATGGCTACAGAATCCAACCTGGACCCCCTCTCCACTTCATATTTTATTTATTTATTTATTTATTTGAACATCAGTTTAACAACCTTTGAGCCAGAGGCTCATTTACAAAGGTACCTCGTCACATGAAGGACAGACAGTGGCACAGAAGACAACAGATAATACAAGTTCAAGCAAGTATCATAACAGGCACAGTTGGTTCCAATGCAAGTGTAGAATAAATAGACAGGATGAGGGTTAGTGGGGAGAGATGTAAAAGAGAATGGGGGGTAAGAGGGGAGTGGGGACTAGGGAGCAGACGGAAAGGGGAGAGCCAGGGTGGAGGAGTGGGTAAGGGGGGAACATATTTAGAAGCAGGCTATGGCTAGGATATCCCAAACCTCGTGGGATGCCTTCCCTCAGGAAAGGGAGAGAAACATAGCAATTAAACAGCACTTTAAATGTTTTTCTTTTCTTTCTGACTCACAGAACTTGCCAGTTCTTGTAACAGGACTTTTTTCACTGAGTAAAGATACCCCGGTCTGATCCTAACTGGGAGAATGCAGCTAGACCAGAACAGGGATACTACACTTACATCTCACTGGTCCCCATACAGCAGAGGTCCCAGGCATTCAAAAACAGTATTTCACATAGCAGATTACTTTACTTCAGCTTTCAAACATGGTTTGAAAATGAAACAGCCTCTAGTTCAAGTGTCTAACAGTTTACATTTCTCAGATGACATTTCTCAGGTCCACACCCCCTAAATCCTTGCACCCTGAAGTAACACATAGGGCAAAATCCAGTCCCAATTGCCACTGACATTTCCAAGATTTATGTCAGTTCACTTTCTCTTCACAGCCCACAGGTGTTCTACTTACAGTTCCTGAAGGGGAATTTCACACACATGCGGGCAGCTAGATGCCCCAGTGGGGACAGTTATTTGGCAGGCCAGCATCACGATTCAGTAGGATCTAGATCAGTTCACTCCTCAGAGAAACTGGTAGATAAACAGGTTTCCACGTCTGGGTAGAACTACACCCTCTTACCAACTGCCACTACAGCTCAAGTGCAGTTTTCCTCCAAAAGTAAGTCATGCCCCCTGCTGTGACTCATCAGCCTAGCTTCACAGAGTTAACTCCTTGCAGTCTGGAAGCTCCATGACTAATCACACAGGAACCAACTAGGTTCCAGACGGATTACACACACACACACCCACCCCACAAAAGAAACCTGCTGTCCTCAGCAAGTGCTTTGGATGCAATGTAGCATTCCCTCTGACCCATGATGAAGGAGGTGTGTACATCACCAATATGCACCCAAGCCAGGCAAAATAAAAGCTACTCGGCTACCACTGGATCCCTACACCCAGAGCAACCTTGCTCCTCTGGGTACCTGGTGGGCACAACCACAGTTGCCTGGGGGCTTACCTCATTGCCACGGTAACAGAACATGCAGATAAACATAGAAACATAAAAATGACAGCAGAAAAAGACCAAAAATCCATCCAGTCTGCTCAAGTTCCCTATTTAGCTCTTGGGCTTACTGTTCCTCCAAGGTCCTAGCCCTCCATTCTCCCCCCCCCCAATTCTGATGCCATGAGCAACAATATACACTTCAATGGGAGTTAATCCCTTTTGTCATGCAGGAAACTGTGACACTGTGCTTTATCCTAGTGGGCTTCACTGCACCCTTTATTCTGTCCCAGCCATGCTTAAAACCACTAATGGTTTTTGCACCCACAAGCTCAGCTGGCAGACTGTTCCATGGCTCCACCACACTTTCTGTAAAATAATATTTCCTCATGTCCCTTCTGAACCTCCCTCCTGTTAGCATCCATTAATGACCACATGACTGCGAGCTAGTATTCAGATTAATAGTTCCTCACAGTTCACTCTGTTAGTTCCTTTTAGGAATGTGAAGGTCTCTAATAGAGATGTGCAGAATGAGAAAACTCCACATTTGTGGAATTTCAATGAAATTGTATGAAATTCCATGGAATTTCATTGGAATTTTGTGGAAGATTTAAAATTGATTAATGCGCTCATAACTTGGCCATCTTTTAAGCTACCACACTAAAGTGTGGCATGCATATGCTCTGGGAGGATTCCCAATTATGGGCCAAATATCATGAAACTAGGATGGACTGTCTCACAATTATAGGTGCTCAACATCTGTCATTTTATTTTTTATTGGAAATTTCATGAAAATGTTTATCTGCAAATACCTCAACCATCTATTGGGCCAGAAATCTTAAATTTGGCATGATTACTTGATAATAGGAGTTGTAACAATCTGCCAAATTTCATGACATTATAATGCATCATCTCAAAATTATATGTGCTCAAAGTCAGTCATTTAATTTTTTTGTGGGAAATTTCATGAAAAATGTTACCTGCATATAATTCAGGCACCTTTGGAGCAAGACGTATAAATTAGCTTGAATAACCTTTTTGTAATGGTTATAGAATTGTCTAAATATGGAAAGAATTGGATTAGAAATTTTTAAGTTACAGGGGTTCAAACTTTTACTATGTAAATATTTGCAAAGTTTTGTGAAAACTCTCAAAAATGTGGATGTTTGTAATTTCTCTGCAACTGCAGGCACAGACATAACATTTGATATGCATATCTGATGTCAATGTATCCTGGTGTCTAACACAACTGAAAAAAATTGGTTTACTGAAACACAAAATTCGGGCACTCATCACCTTATAAAATTTATGGACACCAACAGCTTGATAAATTTATTTAAAAGTCATTTATTGACACAGACCTGTACTTTATCAAGGGTTCTGTCTGAAATACGTCAAGTGGGACGTGTTGTGGGGTGTTTTTACACTTCAATCGGTGTCAATAAATGACTTTTAAAAGAATTTACCAAGCTTTTGGTGTCTATGCATTTTGTTAGGTGGTGAGTGCCCAACTTTTGTGTTTCAGTCTACTACTTCTTTGCCTGAGCACCACTTTTCCTTGTGTGCACTTCTCCTGTTTGGCTCCATAAATTGGTTTAGCAGTTTTAAATTTACAGTGGAAAAAAAAAACAGAAAAAAATTATTAGAAACATTTTCTCAAATATTTATGGTCGTATATAGATGAAACATCCAGAATTGTTTTTGTGGAATTTAACATTCAACAATGCACGTATCACTGCTTCATTTGATAAGCTGGGCTAAGTTTTATGCAGTCCTGCTGTTCCCCCCGGATGACTATTTGCTTCCCCTTCCCCCCTACACACATACACACACCTCTTAGCACAGCCAGGTTGACTGAGCTGAACTTCTGATTCAACTGATATCCTGCTTGTTCTTTACAGTGACAAAATCCCTTCAAATGTGAGTCACCTGCTCTTTTTCCTGTCAAACTATCCTGTTGGAATAGCCAAAATTCTTTCTTCCTGGTGCCCCAAACACTGTCTCCCCCCACTACATCTTTTTGAGTTCCTCTAAGTCCTAGACTAATTTATTTACTTATTATTTATTTGTTTTTGGTAACCGGGTAGGTGCGCTAGACATAAAAAATGCCTATTTTCAGGCACGACCCAGGAGAGTACAGAGAAAATGCAATTACAGTACACACAGTAAAACGAGTACAATAAATACAAAACAATTATCATAGTCAATAAAATATAGCAATAAATACAGAAGTCATGAGGAAGGGTCATACAACATTAGGGAACACTAACAATAGAACATAACAAAAATCAGGTTCCCTGGATCACTTGGTGTGATCCTTATATATCCTGTACTCAGGTTGGAACTGTTGACACTCTGTGCTTCCTTGCTCCAACATGGGAGGGGTCTACCACTGGTGTGCTACCCCTCTCAGCTGTCCATTTCTTCATGAAACTATGTATCTAATTCCTGAACCTGGTGACACCCTGCACTACCTGCCTCTCTTACCCCATCCTTTAATTTGAATCCCCCAGATAAGGCTGAGTAAAATTAGCAAATTCCAATTTTATGGTATTTTAATGAAATTCCAAACTTTTCACAAAAACTCATGGAATTTGACTTTAAGTACAGATATTATTTTGCAATTTCTGGTAGCAAGCAATTAATAAAACTGACATACATAGTCTAAGAAGGTCAAAGAACTTGCCAAATGTAATGGTATTACATTTTCTAGTTTTAAAGTTTCAGGAAATAAATAAATAAAATTTGCAGTTTATATTCTTGCAAAATTTTATTTTAAAATGCTGTGAACTTTTGACTACTGTTAATACAGTCCCATTTAAAGATGTAAATATGAACTCCGTCAGAAATGACTATGTGGAATAGTAGTTTAAATGTTTAAAATCTGGTTAAATTTGAATATGTTGTTTTAAATTTAGAGGGAAATAACTGAAATTTAAATTTTGGCAACATGGCAGGCTATAACTCAGTCCCATTTGAAGCTAGAAATATGAAACTATGTATAGATAACTTGTATACCTGTAAAATTTTATAACATTTCGATAAATACTATCAAAATGATATTAAAATAACAGAGATCTTGGCCCGGTGGTGCTGAGGGTTGAGGCGCTGGACACTACACCTCACGGTACACCGGCAACCAGTGTTCAGAAATGAGTATGGGCCGTCATGGGTTGGCAGGAAAGGAGATGGATTGAGCATCTGACAGACTGCTCCCCATCTCCAGGAAGGGGGGGCCAACAGCCGGTGCACGTCTGACCCTAGCCGAGGCTGGGGCTCGGTGATAGAGAACTGCAAAAGTGTGGGGTGGGAGTGCAGCAGACACTTGAAGTGGGTGCACACGGGAGCTTGTGTGACCATGTCGCAGGTGTCACTGCACATTGCATGCCCGCAAGGGAGCATGAAAAAGAGAAAAGAGAGCAGTGCTGCAGAATGAAGGAGGACACTTCGCAGGTCCTGCTCCTGGCTAGCCATGGTGCTGGCCACACTGGATCCAGTCTCCAGCGGGGGTTGGGGAACCCCATCAGGCCCACCAGGAGGGACAAGTTGGGGAACCCCATTGGCCCCACCAGGGGTGGAAAGCCCTAGGGTTAAGTGCCAGTGCCAGCTGGTGGACGCTGGGGGACAGGGCTGGGGGCACGCTCCAGATGAGGGACTGCACTGAAGAAAAAAAAAATAAGTAAAAATAACAGAAATCTAAAGTTTGGCAAAATGTTTGGCAACTTAACACTCGGCCCCCTCTGAAGCTTGAGACTTAAAATGTGGTGCAAATACCCATGCTGTATATTTCTCTAAATCCTGAAACTGTGGACAAATTAAGATGAGAAATGTTAAACTTAGTTTGAAATAACTGAAAATAAAATTTGGATTATATGTTTGGCCACCCATGACTCTATCTCATTTCAACCTACGTCTCTACAATTTGGTACATTTGTGTAAGCCATTGGTGAACCTGTCTACATGCCAAATATGGTGTCCATTTGACATGTACTTTTAAAATTAGACCACAATAACTGAAATTTAAAATCTGGTGAACTTTTATGGAATTTTCACACAAATTCCGCAAAATTCTACAGAATAGGAATGGTCATTCTGTGGGCATTCCACAGTTGGAATTTTATATTCCACACAGCTCTAGTCTCTATCACTGCTTCCCTCTCCTTTCTGGCATACCAGGCATGACTAGTGTCAAACAAATACAAACACAGGATGTCCCGCTCTAACAATGTACCACAACCCCATCCCAACACTTTTATGGGGGTCTACACAAGGACATACCTATTATAGTCAGTAACAAACTGCACGTCTGGAAAAATGTGCCTGCAAACAGTGGGATGAACATTACTCTGAAATTCACATAACATTTTCTGTCTAAAAATCCCTTGTTGTACTCTGTACGCTGACATGCATTAACCCTTAGGCTGCCAGAAGATTTAGAATGTATAGATTTTTAGGATGTGTATTCATGTCAGCGGCACAGCAAGAGTTAAAATGATGCCAGATATAAAACCTGAGTTATACTCTAAAAATATTTTTACTTTAAAACAAGTAAAACCCAACATTTAGCAGTACTTTAAAAAACATTTTCAAATGCCAGCCCAGTGGCGCTGAGGGCTGAGATGCTGGACACCTTACCTTGTGCCGTGCTGGTGACCTGGGTTCAGGAATGACCTCGGGTTGTCGGGGTGTCTGCCTGGGGGGAGGGAGGGAGTGGGATCAAGCAGCCGACAGCAGCGCTCCCCTCCCAGGGGTGGTTGTCCGCCTTCCCCCCGTAGTTCTGCTCCCATCAGGTGGAGGTCCAATGGGAAGCGTAGGAAGGAGGGGTACAGCGATTGCCAGGGTAGGGGCAGAAGGGGTCGAGATACCTGCACGATAAGCGCCTTGCCACATGCACACACGCTGTCTGCCAGGGTCCCAGGTCGGGGAAAAGCCGCAAAAGCTACATATAGAAAAAAAACATTTTCAAACATGAGAGAGAAAGAAATAAGTGCATTAGCTGAGATTTTTATTTATCTATTTATTGAAAACTTAGGAGAATACCTTTGAGTGCAGGTGCTCATTTACAAAGGTTCCACGTCAAATTCATAGTCACAAAAAACAACATTACAAGTACAATAAGCAGTTCCAGAGGAAAGTATACGAGTCAGGCTCAAAGCACTTAAGACAGATCAAATACATATAATTTTGAAAAAATCTATACAGATAGTTCTATAAAAAGTCACAGGATATGTACAGAGAGAAACAAATAAAACAGTTTAACAGTTACAACTGCAATGGACTACAAGGGCAGACAGCAAAAACGGATCTGAACACAGGCCACCCAGAATAGCATTCTGGTTGTACAACCAACTGCACCACCAAAGCAGCAGGAAACTGGGACTCCCAGAAGTACCTTACTCTTTCTCTAATACACAACCTGGTGCTGCACAGATAATATAGAAAATAATGGATGGGTAGGAGATTATAACGAGGATTTTACACCCTTCCCCCGAGGGGTGGGATGCCACATAAACCCCAAGAGCAAAGCCTGAGGGGTTTATTCAGGCATCCCACCCTAAGTGGGTGTGTAAAATCTGAGTTTTTAAAACCTCTACTCATCCTTTATTTTGTATAATTGCTGGGGATAATTTTTTCACCACAGCAATTATTCAAAATAAGTGGATTTGTTTCGAGCCGTGGACCATTGGGATTTCAGCACAGTCCGTGTCGGCTCATAAACTAGTTAGTTTTTTTTTTTTTTAACCCCATCAGGTTTTCTGTGTCCATTTTTCCTTTAGAAAAATAACTTAATGCCGACTGTGTGTTGGGGAACTGGGCGAGTGTGTGGCACTGAGGGAGGCGGGGAACGGGTTAACAGAACAGGAAGGTTTGTCAAGAGGTGCATGTGCTTCAACTAGGGAAACTGGGTGCGTGTTTGACGTTATACCCAGCCGGTTATAACAATGGAATTATAACCCAGTTTCCCAATGGGAAAAACAATAACCAGTTATTATTACCTTTTTTATATACGCAAGAGTGTGGTGGGCACACATATAGAACCCAGCTAAGGTACCTATTTGCCATTATACGGGCAACAAGCCTTTGTGTGAAGCAAATAAAGAAAACAAAATGGAGTAAAAAACAACTATGGTTCTCAAAAGAGGTGGCAGGGAAGGTTAGGGAGAAAAAGATAGCATTTAGGAAATCTAAGGAAACACAGAAGGAGTAGGACAGAGAACTGTATCAGTTAAAGCAGCAGGAAGCAGGGAAGGCAGTCAGAATAGCAAAGACTGAAACTGAGGAAAATACAGCCAACTCAGTTAAGAAGGGGGATAAAACCTTTTATAGGTATATCAGGGAGCAAAGGAAGACAAGGGAAGGGATACTAAGGCTTAATAAAGGGGAGGGGAGGTGGGCAGAGGTTGACGGTGAAAAGGCAGAGATACTGAATAAATACTTGTGCTCAGTATTCACAAAAGAAGAAGAGAATGAGGTACCTAAACCAAACAATAGAAACACTCTGAGCAGGGGAGTGGACACCAGTCCATTCACAGAAGAAAGGGTACTGAAAGAACTCCTAAAACTCAAGGTGGACAAAGCAATGGGGCCTGATGGGATTCACCACAGAATTCTAAAAGAATTAAGGGGAGACCTTGTGACATTACTGACTACCCTTTTTAGAAAATCATGGGAGGATGGGGTGGTACCTGAGGACTGGAGAAGGGCAGATGTGATTCCCCTTCACAAAAGTGGGAGCAGGGCAGAGGCAAGAAACTACAGACCTGTTAGTTTGACCTCAGTGGTAGGGAAAAATGATGGAATCACTCCTGAAAGAATGAATTGTTGAGTACCTAGATGCCAGCAGGGTACAGGACCCAAAGCAGCATGGATTCACAGCTGGAAGGTCATGTCAGACAAATCTAATGGACTTCTTTGCCTGAGTGACCAAAGTAGTAGACCGGGGGGCTGTGGATATGTCTACCTAGACTTTGTCAAAACATTTGACACAGTCTCACACAAAAGATTAATAAACAAGTTAACCAGCCGGGGAGTGGATCCCAGAGTGGTAACCTGGGTAACAAACTGGCTGCACAACAGGACGCAGGGGGTAATAGTAAATGGAATACACTCTGAAGACAAGGGATTATTCGTGGGGTACCACAGGGTTCAGTACTGGGACCAATCCTCTTTAATGTCTTTATAGGAGACATTGCAGAGGGTCTGGAAGGAAAAGTATGCCTTTTTGCAGATGACACAAAGATCTGCAACAGGGTTGATACACAAGAGGGGGTTGGAAAGGATGAGAAAAGACTTGGCAAGGTTGGAGGAATGGTCTGAAGTATAGCAGCTTAGATTCAATGCAATGAAATGCAAAGTAATGCACCTGGGAAGCAAAAACCCAAGCGAAGAGTACACAATGAGGGGGAAGGTACTAACAACAACAAAAATGGAAAGGGACCTGGGGGTAGTCATATCAGATGACCTTAAGGTAGGCAAGCAATGTGAGAAGGCAGTAAGGAGAGCTGAGGGGATACTGGAATGCATAGAGAGAGGCATCACCAGTAGAAAGCAAGAAGTTGTTATCTCTCTGTACAGACAGTTGGTGAGACCCGATCTGGAGTACTGCATGTAGTTATGGAGACCCCATCTCTGCAAGGACGGAGGCAGTCAAGAGGAGGGCAGCTAAAATGGTGCAGGGTCTGCAACAGAAGTCATATGAAGAAAGACTAAAAGAGCTTAATATGTATACCCTTGAGGAAAGGAGGGACATGATAGAAACTTTCAAGTACCTCAAAGGAATCAACAAAGTCCAAGAGGGGAGCATCTTTCAGAGAAAGAGATATGCCAGAACAAGGGGGCAAAATTTAGAGATAGAGGGGGTAACGACTCAGTGTCAATGTGAGGAAATGTTTTTTCATGGAGAGAGTGGTGGATGTATGGAACCACCTTCCTAAGGAGGTTGTGGGGTCAAAAACAGTGGGGGAATTCAAGAATGCATGGGACAGCCATAAGGCAATTATAGTTGGGGGGTGGGAGGAAGTAAGCTGTTGGTTAACTTGAATCAGTAGCTTATCCAATAGGTAGGGAAATGGGCAGACTGGGTCGGCCAAGAACTCCTTATCTGCAGTCAAAGTCTATGTTTCTATGTTTATATTTATTTTTCTCTTCTGTTTCTTTGGATTCTATATATGTGCTCTTGTGTCCCCATTCCTAACTGGCAGTCGCTGTTCCACCCAATGACAGGTGAATAGATGCTGGTCTTTGGACATCTACAAAAATGGGGGAGTGTCACTTGGCGGGCAGAAAAAGACCAGTGGTGCATCTTGTCTGCCTGTATCATACCCTAAGACCTTTTGTCACTGTGGGGTCTCCGTCTACACTATCCACCCCCTTGCTCCCTGTTTACCACTACCCACCACTATCGTATCAGGTCAGAGTCGCGCAGCTAGAAGCACACGGCTAGAAGAGCATGGTGTAAAGCGCATTTCCCTTCAACAGTGACAGGAGTAGAATAGTGAATGGTAGCAACCGCTACCCCCATGGCTGTGAAGGGAAGGCAGAAAAAGCAGCGGAAAAATGTGGAGGCCAGCACATGGAGCCCGAGAGACCAGTGTTCTGTTCCCAGGCTCCCAGCATGTGTAGTAGTAATTTTTTTTCTCCTGTCCAAAATTAGTGTTTTTTATTTTTTTGTGTTGTCAGTCCAAAATTCCTCCCACCCCCAAGTGTTGCTTTTACTCTGGGGTCCGCCCTCCCCTTGGAGTTAGTTATTTTAAGAATGGGGGGTGAGGGAAGGAGCCCCTGGCATCAGAGGCTGTGGGTGGCAGAGCCACCCAAAAAATAAAGTGTACAGTATGTTGTTTCCTAATGGTTAATAGTCATTCATGTGGTTTCCAACCGCTACCATTGGTGCTATTTGGTTTTATGGCATTGTGCACAGGCGCTGTAGTAGTCAGGGCTGTTCATGCTACGCAGTTCGGGACAGTGCTGCTCTTGTTGGCTTTCTTATAATCTAGTGTCGTAACTACTAAGCTCTTAACTCTGCCTCATCCATGCTTGAAACCATTAATGGTTTGGGTTACCACCACCTCTGCTTGTAGACTATTCTGTGGCTCAGCTACTCTCTCTGTAAAATAAAACTTTCTTACGCCCCTCCTGAACGTCCCCCACCAGCTTCCACTTGTAACCTCATGTTGTAGATTCAGAACTCTTGATGAATACTGTGGTTCCTCACAGTTCACCTAGTTTATTCCTTTCAGGAACCTGAAGGTCCCTATCACATCACCACGCTCTAGTCTAGCCTCAAGTGAGTACATGCTCGGTGCCCTAAGCCAATCCTCGTAGGATCTGTCCTGCTGGCCCCGAATTGTTTTGGTTACCCTACACTGCACCATCTCAAGTCTATCCTTGTCTTTCCTTAGGTGAAGACTAAATAACTGGGCACAGTACTCTAGCGGTGATCTCACCAGTGATACTGTACATTTTTCCCACTATTGTCAAAACCCCTCCCAATCCACCGCAGCATCCTGTCTGTCTGACTACAGGCCATGTTACACCAGCTAGATTGTTTAAGGATTCCCTCCTGATGAATCCTAGGTCCCTGTCTTCTGAAGTGCTGTCCAGTATTTATTTATTTTTTAATTTTATTAACTGAAGTCTCGGAATTACAATAGCTTTGAGCCAGAGGCTCTTTGACAAAGGCTCCACATCGTAGTTGGAAGAAACAGAGGGACAATGCACATGATACAGAGGCTGAAGAGTTACAGAATACATAAAATACATAGCAAGTGCTACATAGGTAATATGAGTTACAAGGTTAAAGGTAATGTTCATTATGTAAAAGCAGTCAGAGTGATGACCTTGTCATCATGAAACTCAACGTTGTAGAATTCAGAGTAGGAGAGTAAGAGTATAGTTGGGACCCGACAGAAGTAATAGTTGAGAGCATCCAAAGGTAGGCATTGTACAGGGAGGGGTGCGAGATGTACTACACCAAGAACTTAGGTAAAGCGATAAGGAGAGGAGACTAAGAGTAGGACATAGATACGTGCAAGCTGGCAGGTGGCCTGGGTGGAGAGGGGTGGGAGGAGAGAGTCAGGGTAATGCTTGGGGGAGGGGTAAGGCAAGAATAGTTGGAGGAGGCACAAAGAGGTAAACATGAAAGGGGCAAACTCTGCTAGAGTTGGGAAGCAAATAGTGGGGCTGTTAGACTGGGAAGGATAGTGGGGAAGGGTAAGGGTAAGACTGATAGAGAGAAATAGTGAGCAGAGTGAGTTGGTAAGGGTTGGAGGGGAAAAGAACCCTCCTTTCCAATACTCTAGTTCTGGGGTTCTTGTTCCCTGTGTGCAACACCTTGCACTTTTTGCCATTTCGTTTCAGCTGTCAAACCCTGGACTATCACTTCCTCCTTTGCAGGCCCTTCTGCATCTCCCTTATCCCCTCCTTGCTCTCTACTGTACCATGGAGCTTAGCTCTGTGAAGAGACACACTCTGCCCTATAGGTCATCTTTGACTAGTCTGCATCAGTTTACCAAAACAGTGGTGAGACTCGAATGCCTGTAGCTACTGTATGTGGCTGCTTTTTGTCCTGACCCTTGTATAGTGGAACTACATCAGTTACCCTCCAGTCTTTTGGAACTATCCCTGTCTGTACAGAGCTACTTCAGAGCACCAGCAAGGGGTGGCTATTCTTATGCTAGGTCCCTGAGCACCCTTCGGTGCATCCTATCTAGCCCCCAGGACCTTATCTACCTTCAGGGCTGCTAGCCCTCTTCTGACTCTTTCACTAGTAAATATCTGCTGTCTCATTTCTAGGACCCCCCCAGCAGTCTTTTTGCTGCTTTCTGGCAAAGGCCTGCTATCCTCCATAGTGAATACTGAGCAAAAGTAGTTGTTCAGAATGGTTACCTTCAGCTGGTCCTCCTCTATCACTCTGCCTCCCTCTGTTAGCCTAACAATTTCCCTATGCATCTTTCTTTTTCCTTTATATACCTGAAAAACTGTTTTTCACTGCCCTTGACCCCCTCCATAATAGGCAGTTCTGTCTGATTTTGCATCTCTGACTGCCCTTCTGGCTGCCATAGTTCTTACTTGGTACTCCCCCTGTTCTTCATCCTCCTGCTTCTCCTTATACCTGATGAAGTCCTTCCTTTTGGCTTTTAATACCTCCCTGATCTTTTCAGAGAACTATATTGGTCTCTTGTATCTATTTTTCTTGGTAGCCATTCTCATGCATGTCTTTGTCACCTCGAGAATGACCCCTTTTATTTCTCCATATTTTTATTTCACTCCCCTGATACCGTCCACTCAAATTAACCTTTCCCAGACTAATTCCCTCATCTGGTTGAAGTCTTCTTTTTTGAAATCAAAAACTTCAGCCTTTGGTGGGGTCCTACTTGTAACAAAGGTCATCTTCAATCAAATGGTGGTATGGTCACTGGACCTTAATGTTTCCCAACCCAAATTCTTACTACCATTTCTGATTTGGTGAGCACTGTGATGTAGACAGCCAGATTTGAATGCTGTATCAAATTTTTTATTACATATAAAATATGTGCTAGGAAGATCAGTTTGAGGAAACTACTGTCTTACTGGAACTGACACATCAAGACCCCCCAGGGATAAGTTTCAAGGACAGGACATGACTAAACTGCAGATATCTGGGGTGCAATTACCTTGTCAATTTGCTTTCATCCCAGGAAATAAGATTAGCCATTCATAATTCCCTCAGGGAAAGTCCTTTGATTTACAATAGTTGTCAGGAGGAACTTGAGAGGAAGGGGTGTCCGAGAGAAGCCAGAATGGAGATTGAAGAGAGGACCCAGATGAATTTGGAAGACCAAATATACATTCTTGAATTATATCTGAGAGACCTTTGAGGTGTAGATTCCAAGGCCCAGACGGGATTAAAGAGGCAAATACACTTTTGCTTGAATACAGTGACTTAGATCAAAGAAACTTTTGAGATGTATGTGTAGCAGAGCACAAACTGGTTTGGTCTGGTTAACCTGAGGGAGGAAAGGCAGTGAGGTCACCTATTATGTTTTTTTTTAATATTTTATTTGGATATCCTGTGAGATAAAACATAGATGTTGTTACACCAAGGTGGAGTTAGTGACCTTATGAGAAGGCCGGCTCAGAACTGTGTTTAATTGCTGAGAGAACCTGGACAGAGACACACAAGACAATATTTCTGACTGAGAGAAGGACAACATCAGCACTGTAGGAGAGAAGTATTATGTGGATAAGAGAGCTTAGTTTGTACCTTTTAAAAACCTGTTTTGTTTTTAAGATTGTATGTGTTTGGGATATTTGTTCTGTATTTATTGTTTTGCTTTTGATATTTTAAAGTAAAGATATATTTTACCACGGAAACTGCTTGGAGTGCCTTGACATTTCTTTTTATTTAAGTAGAGCTTAGAGTGGTTGTAAGTGACATTGTATTTTAAGCTTATTGATATACTAAACTTGGAAATGGATAGAGTTCTCTAAAGTCTTGCATAGAGTTCTAAGGGTTCATTTGAAAGACCTGGTTGGGTGCCCGCTGGCAAAGTTATCTGGCCCCCCGAAGACAAAACTATCTGAGCCTGATAATTGGGTACGCTAACAAGAGGTTATCAGTTTGAATCCCTCCAGAGCTTGAGACTAAGGTGACTTGAACCCACAAAACAGACAAGACGGTTACCGTGTTCTGTTCACTGTACGCAAATCATACGCTCAGAGGTTGGCACTTTGGGAGTAGAGGGCTGACCGGCTGAGCGAGTTTGTGACAAGCACCACGTTTAGAGTGGTAGTCTGCCTTGTGTGTTCCTTCACCAGCTGCACCAGAATGTAGTCCTGAAATGCATCCAGCAGGGCCTGACTTCTGGTGTTCCTAGCTACTGGAATTTCCCAGTCAACATCTGACAGGTTGAGACCCCCCCCACTGCCACCTCCCCTTTACTGCCCCTTCAATGCTTCTGCCCCTAGTTCCCTATCATTCTCATTCCCTTGCTCTGGCAGTCTGTAGATCACCTCCTGATGCAATTTTATATCACATGCCTCCGTGATCTGAACCCACAATGCTTCTATTACCCCATTCCCTCCCATGATAGATCTATCCTCCACTGCCTCGATTCCCTGCCTGACATAGAGGGCTAACCCCCTTACCTTTCGGCCTGTAATGCCTATACATGGTATGGGGATGTCAAGTCCAAGCCATTGTTCTCTGTGGCCCAAATTTACTTAATGGCTACAAGGTCCAGCCCAGTGTCTCCTACCATCGCCTGAAGCCCAGTAATTTTGTTTCCCAGGCTTCTAGTACTAAGGCAGACCACCTTCCATCTTATGCTCACATCCCCTTTGTTTTTTACATGACCCCCCTCCATCATTTTTCCTGAACCTCCCTGGTTTCTTGTTTTTCCCACTCTCTGCAGGCTTCATGACCTCCCTTCCCTGGCAGCATGCTCTACCCTTTTATTAACTCATGCATTGCTGCTCCCCCCACAATGCTTCTAGCCCCCAGATCAGGGGGAGTCCTAGCTTGGCTCCCCACTTCCCAATCCTTCTCAGTGGTATCACTAGCCTCATTCTCCTTTGCAGTTAGTTTAACTGTCCACCAATGCAGACATCAAACTTCTACCCCAGTGCACTGGTCCCCTCTCTTGTTAGGTAAAGACCATCACCCTTGAAGGGTCTCCTGTCCCACGATCCCCCCCAGTCCCCTACAGTGTGGTACCCCTCCTCCTATCACTGTCCTTTCAGGCACCAATTAAACTCCTTGATTTCGTCCTTCCTCACTCTATCCTTCCCATTCCCCCTACCCTGCTCAGGGAGGACCTTGGATTACCCCGTTCCAATGGCTGGGTTCCCCGTGAAGCATCGTGAGGTCCCTAGGATTATGGGTAATTTATACTGGTACCAGTAAGGGGATTGGGTAGAGGGGCTTCACAGTACAGTGCAGCATGTGCTAGGTGAAGAGTGAGGGTGGGCACTGGCCTACAGCCATCACAACAGTATGCCTATTTTGATAGAACTTGGAAGTTAAAGAACTTCCTCCCCCTCCTTCCTTATTTTTTGAGCATTTATTTTGAACAGCATATTTTTAAACATGGAAGGCTAGATTCCACTTGAGACTTGCCTTGGCAGGATGCTGAGCATAACCAATGTGTTCATTATGAGCCTGTACCCAGCTATAAGAGATGCCTGGATGGGTAGCTGAGTTTAACCGTTTGATTCAATGTCAATCCATGGGATTAAAGACTCCTATAATGACCTGTGAAATCTGCTCTAAGGAAATGGAATCAAGGGCTTTGTTGACTGTAGTGCAGGCAAGTAATGGGAAGTAAGCTTGGAGACAGTCACCAGAAGTAAAATGCCTGCATGCCCTTTTAGCTCATATATCATTCTACTTTCTGATTCACCTATGGCCCCGTCCCTCTTTGTATCAGGTGAATAATCTTTCCTTGGGTCCTCTGCCCACCAGACATGCTTGTAAAGTTTCAGCTTTCTCAATAAAGATAACGCAAAGCAGATGGCACCAGAGATCACAGCTCTCATCAGTCATGTTTGCTGAGCACAGAGATAAAGACTGGAATGCTGAGGCAGAATTTTCTTGATGACATGATGGAAACTGAGGACCGCATCTTCATCTATGAAGGGAGGTGGAGACAAGACCTGAAGCTTAGATTGTGTATTTAAGTTATCCCAAACTGAGCTCTTTTATCATCAAACCTTTCCCCAACTAGTAAACATTACAAGATTTCTTCAAAATGTTTGGTGGTTGCTGGTCTATAGGAAGCAATAATACTGGACTATGTTCTGAAGGAAAAGGAATGGCTAGAAAGGCATTTGGTTTTAGCTACTGTATATACAGTACAGTAGCTAACAGCATATTCTGATTTTTTTTTTGTTTGTTTCATGTCTATACTGAAGAAACATAGAATATTACAGGCAGATAACGACCACAGGTCCATCAGTCTGTCCGGTCCCTACCGTGGCTAATTTTCTAGTCTAGCACTGACTAGAACATAAGCTGTCTACAAATTAACCACTTACTTAGGGGTTATCCTCCTATTATTCCCAGTCCCTCTTGCTGATGCCTTCCAAAATCCCATAAAGCTGTCCCATCCATGCTTAAAAACATCGACCAACTTAATGTTAACAAGTCCCTCTGGTAGGGGATTCTATTCATCCATCAACTTCTCTATAAATAAATACCTCTTCTCGTTTGTGATGCTGGTGACCCAGTTTTCAGAGTGAACTCTGGTACACTGGAGGGCTAGCTGGAAGCAGAGGATGAGCATCCAAGGGACTGCTCTCTTTCTCTGGGGAGGGAGGGAGCTATCGACAGACAGGACCCTGGCCCCTGTGGGAGGCTAGGGACGGATGCACCTGGGACCAGTGCATCCGCTTGGATTGGTGAATGCTACAGATCTGTACATTGGGAGTGGAAGACGGCACGCAATGTGCCCTTACATCATTATGCATCCACTCCACCAGGGCTGCAACACACAAGGGAAAAAACCTGGGGCCAAGCATCATGACGCTGAGGCTCCTGCAGCTCTGCTTATCTGAATGATGCCTGGTGGGCTCATCTGGGATATTAAGGTTGATCTTAGTCTCTTGCCTAGCCCCCCCCCCGAGAGCCCCACCATGAGGGGGTAAGTCACAGGCCTCCTGGTGCAGGCAGCCAGGGGGATGCCAGGTGGGGGAGCTGTGGGGGTGTTATAAGGGCTGATTAAGGGGTACAGTCCCACTGGAACTGAACAACATAAACAGAATTAAAAAAATGAAAACTCCTCATGTCCATCTTGAACTCGCCACCCACTAGCTTTAGGTTGTTCCCCGGTGTGATGTTTCTCTCTCTCAGCCTAAACAGTCCCTGACTATCCACTCTATGGATACTCTTCAGGTACTTGAATTTGTGACCAAGTCCCCCTTTTCCATTCTAGTCCTCAGTGAGCACATGCCATTGTCATCCAGCCTCTCCTAGTAGGACTTCCCCTGTTGACACTTTCTTTTTTTTTTTTTTATATTTCTCTTTATTCTCCTCCTACTATCCATCGGAGCTGCACCATCAGGAGTCACCAATGAAGTCTGAACCTGCCTTATCTGACAGTCTCCAGTCCCTCCACCCGGCCTCGGAAATCTCTGGGCGGGGTCGGGTTGGGGGCGGAACTCCAAATCTTTGCACACTGGGACCCGACTCGGCACTCCATCTTCCCGGCTCCAATGTTTCTTTTTTCCCTGTTCTGTGGGACATTGCGAGTTCTTATGTCATGGCACATACACTGACGTTGGCAATGTACCTTCCACTCCTTCCTCAAAGGAGCAGCCCCTGTGATTGATTGATTGCCGGCCTACGCCCGCGACCATTCACACCCCAGTGACTCCAGCTTGCCATCACTCCCCCAGCCTCCGTCAGGGGTCGCTGCTCGCTAGGTAGAAAGACCCTTCCTCCCCAGAAGGTGAGCCGTCATCGGATGCGCCTACCTATCTCCCACTGGCAAACCCCCGGCGGTCTGAGCTTGCTCCCGAACCCAGGTTGCTGGTGTGGCACGAGGTGTGGCACCCAGCGCCTCAACCCTCAGCACCACCAGACCAGCTACCCTGCTGACACTTTCATATACACTGTATCCCAAATCACTTCACAATCCATAAACAGTTGGCAGTAGTCATTAGGAACAGAAATATGGTTTATATAGCACCTTTCATACACACTGTATCCCAAAGCACGTTACAAACCATAAACTGATGGCAGTAGGCATTAAGAGCAGGAATTTGGTTTCATATAGCACCTTTTGTACACACTGTATCCCAAAGCATGTTACAATTTATGAACAGTTGGCAGCAGCATTTGGAAAAGGAACTTGGTTTCATACAGCACCTTCCATACACGCCATCCTCCGGAGCACTTTACATTTCATAAATTGTTGGCAGCAGCCATCAGGAATAGGAATTCGGTTTTATATCACTTCTAACCCAAGAAATCCCTCACTATGTTTAACAACAACAGCATCAGGTCCA
Organism: Neoceratodus forsteri; assembly: GCA_016271365.2. NCBI lineage: Eukaryota > Metazoa > Chordata > Ceratodontiformes > Ceratodontidae > Neoceratodus > Neoceratodus forsteri. Next base: position 1,432,564,646 of record CM057459.1, read on the forward strand.
CTGATCTGAGTGCCCTGAAGATTTAGAATTATATGCAAATGATAGAATGTTTGTATGGAATTAGAATGCAATTCAAATCCTGTTGGGTGGTCACAGCTCCCCTAGCAACTAAAATCAGATATGTTTCTCTGCTGGAAGAGAGCTGTCGCCCCAAAGACAGCTCCACACTTCTGGCCTTCTAGAACAGTTCTGTTTAAAGTTAATACTACTTAGTTTGCAATATACCCTGCATTAGTTAGACTGTTTATTATCTATTCGTATTTCTTTTACTGCTGCCACTTGGCTTCCATTATTAGTCTACCTCTCTCACTCACCAACTCACCCATCCTCCAGGACTTATCTGCTGCCTCCCTGAATGCACCCTGGATTTTCCCCCATGGCAGGGCTCTCAAAAAGAACCCCCTAACTCCATGAATAGTGCCTCATGGTGATCCAGGAGCAGAGTACCTCAGCCTTGCTGTGTGGGCTCGATGGGGGATGAGCCGACATCCTCTTGCTTCAGCTTGGCTAATTTTTCCTCGTTTTGTTGGGAGGTGTGGCATGCAATGATATAAGACTGCACACGTGCCTATGTGTGGCAGATCTTCATGAGAACACACACCTCTACAAAAAATAGCTCTTTGACAGAGCTTAGGACTCTGAGGGCCTGCTTACAGCAGAGCACCTCCTTCCTCTACTACAGACTGCAACAGCAACTGCTCCATCAGGAAATCTTACTCATCAATCCCACGTCTGGGTACTTTCCTCAGGCACTGGCCAAATACCTGAGAGAAAGCAACAGGTGTCCCAAAGCAAACCCGTAGAGGTGAATTTGGTTACTACTGATGGGAGGGTCTCCCACCTCTCGCTCCCATAATTCATACCCGGCCATTTCTCTGGACTGCAACACCTCATCCTTAAAAAACACTTTGCTGTGTAGATTAACTTTAAATGTATGTCACATTTAATCTACTGTTTTCCATCCCATTTGTGCCAAACTTGAACATACTTAAAAAGTAGCTGTGTCCATTACTCTAGACCCCCCCACAGAGTTAAGCAGTCCAATCCCCACATCTTCCAAACTGTACCTGGCTGTCTTTTCCTGACCCCACAGTAACAGTCACTTTAGTTTCATCTTGTCTCAGGTGAAAACACACTGGCCCTTTAGCAAAGCAAACTCACCCCTTGGTTGCAGGTGCCCCACAGGCATTTTCTCTTCAAAGAAATCTCGTCCAGAACTTCTGGTGCCTCAGCATGAACTTAAACTCAGGCAGCTTCTTGTTTCTTAGCCGGACCAGGGGGTTTGCCCCTGGAAGCAGGCTGATTCCTCCCCCCATCACTGGAGGGATGGGGTCCTGAACCACTGAAAGCGGTCTCTACCACTTCACTTGGCTCTTCTTGTGTTCCTCTCAAGGTGAGAACACACACCTCTACAAAAAATAGCTCTTTGACAGAGCTTAGGACTCTGAGGGCCTGCTTACAGCAGAGCACCTCCTTCCTCTACTACAGACTGCAACAGCAACTGCTCCATCAGGAAATCTTACTCATCAATCCCACGTCTGGGTACTTTCCTCAGGCACTGGCCAAATACCTGAGAGAAAGCAACAGGTGTCCCAAAGCAAACCCGTAGAGGTGAATTTGGTTACTACTGATGGGAGGGTCTCCCACCTCTCGCTCCCATAATTCATACCCGGCCATTTCTCTGGACTGCAACACCTCATCCTTAAAAACACTTTGCTGTGTAGATTAACTTTAAATGTATGTCACATTTAATCTACTGTTTTCCATCCCATTTGTGCCAAACTTGAACATACTTAAAAAGTAGCTGTGTCCATTACTCTAGACCCCCCCACAGAGTTAAGCAGTCCAATCCCCACATTTTCCAAACTGTACTTGGCTGTCTTTTCCTGACCCCACAGTAACAGTCACTTTAGTTTCATCTTGTCTCAGGTGAAAACACACTGGCCCTTTAGCAAAGCGAACTCACCCCTTGGTTGCAGGTGCCCCACAGGCATTTTCTCTTCAAAGAAATCTCGTCCAGAACTTCTGGTGCCTCAGCATGAACTTAAACTCAGGCAGCTTCTTGTTTCCTAGCCGGACCAGGGGGTTTGCCCCTGGAAGCAGGCTGATTCTTCCCCCCATCACTGCAGGGATGGGGTCCTGAACCACTGAAAGCGGTCTCTACCACTTCACTTGGCTCTTCTTGTGTTCCTCTCAAGGTGAGAACACACACCTCTACAAAAAATAGCTCTTTGACAGAGCTTAGGACTCTGAGGGCCTGCTTACAGCAGAGCACCTCCTTCCTCTACTACAGACTGCAACAAACTGACCTCAAATTCCCCAGTGTTCTACTCTAACCTCCAACTGCAACAGTCCAATGTGGCTTATGCAGCTGTGACAGTTCTAAAATGATGTCATCCCTCAGTCTCAGCTGAGACTGAGAACAGAGTGAGACAGTGTGAAATACATTAAACTGGAGTTTCACAAGCTGCCTGTCCCTGCCTGCCACTAGGTCTAACTGGGATTCTAGTAACCCCAGGTAACAGGGGGGTTACAACAGTACTCTAGGTGAGGCCTCACCAATGTTCTGTATAGTGGCATCAACACTTTCTTTCTTCTACTGCAGATACCGCTCCTTATGCTCTCTAGCATTCCACTGGCTCTCCTCACAGCCTTCTCACATTGTTTGGTAACCTTTAGGTCATCAGATATGATTAATCCCAGGTTCCCTTCATGTTTGGTGGCCATCAGTAACCGCCCCCATCATGCACTCCTCCCCTGCATTTCTATGTCCCAAGTGCATGATCTTGCACTGCTTTGCATTGAATTTTAGCAGCCACACTCTTAACCACTCCTCAGGCTTGCTTAGGTCCCTTCTTATTTTCTTTACCCCTCCTGGAGTGTCTACCCTGTTACAGATCTTTGTGTCATTTGCAAAGAGACATATATTCCCTTCCAGCTCTTTCGCAATGTCACTTATGAATGCATTAAAGAGGACTGGTCCAAGCACTGATCTATGTGGGAATCTGCTGGTCACCGCTCTCTCTTTGACTGTACTCTGTTCACCACCACCCTCTATGTCCTATCACTCAGCCAGTTTTTGACCCAGTTTACCATCCTGGGACCCACTCTCAGGCTACCCAACTTGTTTATAAGCCTCCTATGTGGGATGGTGTTGAAAGCCTTACTGAAATCCAAGTAGGCCATGTCCACCGCCCCTCCCTGATCCACCTCCCTAATCACCCAGTCAAAGAAATCTATAAGATTTATTTGACAAGATCTTCCAACTGTGAATCCATGCTGCCTTGAATCCTGTGCTCCGCTGGATTCAAGATATATCACAAACCTTTCTTTTAATAATGAGTCCATTCATTTTCCCACCACCCAGGTCTGGCTGATTGGCTTGTAATTTCCAGCCTCCTCCCTGCTCCCACTTTTGTGCCAGATGCCTGTGCTGAAGAAAGTTCACTACTGCGAGGAGGAGGAAGAAAGTGAACCTTTGGAACCAGACGGTTCCCCTGAATCTGATTTAAATTCTCATCCCAGGCCTACAGCAAACCATAGTCCATATTCCTCCTTTGTAAGGCAGAATGTTTGGTTTTTGGTTTGGTTTTATTTTTTATGCTGGAAAGGTGTGTGAGCAAGATTTCCCATTTTCACATGCATCCAGTTAAAGATAGAAATACCACTTTCTCTCAGTGCTGTTGAACCCCTGCAAGGTATACATATTTTTAAATCAAGGATGGAAATGAGAAAGGAAAAGTGTGGCCTACTGGGATTCAAACCTCAGATCTCTGGTAAGCCATTCCAGCGCTCTAACCATTAAGCTACAAGCTCACTGGTCAAAGTGCCTGAGGAATTTCCTTACAGCCACACACACTCCCTTCTCTAGTGTGCAATTATGTAACTAGGAACCAATGTTAGAAATAGTTAACGATACAAAAGCCAAACAATGGTAAACAGAAAATACGAAATACAGAATACATTGCAGTGTACAATATATATTACAATGTTTTCAGTGGCCGTGGTACATATATAATACAAATAACAGAAGAAAATGCAGCATACAATAAATATTATGGCATTTAACAGTAGTCAGCAGGACCAGCTGAGGCAGTGTCTGTTGGGGAAGTCCTGTGACAAATCTGATGATGTTGTGGTAGGTGGCTCTAAGACTGAGAAGGGTCTTTTTGCAGGTAGCAGATAAGTAGATAATGGATCCATAGTCTAAAAGTGGAAGCAGGAAGCTACTGGTATCAAGTGCCCTGGCGCTGGGAATGAGGAATTGGTTAACTCTGTATAATATCTAGAGCCACTGATGAATTTATTTAATGTAGTTGGTTGATGTGGACTTCCTATGTAAGACGGCTGTCTAAGTGTATCCCAAGGTATCTAAAATCTGTGACTCTTTCTATGTTGTAGCCCAGAACTGCTGACACAGCAATCTCCCTGCCTGGGTACAACTTGTATAGGCTTGATCACACGGTGAAAAGAGGAAGTGGATGCCTAATCTACACCCGCAACAATCTCCAGTGCCATAAAGTCCAACTGCTCTGCTGCCAGCAATGACTGTGAATTCCTTGCAACAATAATCCTCATGGCCAAGGGGAAGGAAGCGCTGATTGTCATGTCGGTAAACATTCCACCTGGATGCCTGCAAACAGGGTTAAATGATTTTGTCAACCTCTATACCCAGGCAAGTCACAATAAGGAAACTATCATTCTAAGTGACTTCAATTCGAACTGGCTAGCCAGCTCCAGTTCCTCACACAGGGACCTGATTACTAGACTATACCTAACACAGGTTGTCCGGAGTTGCACAAGAACCAACTACAGAACGGGAGCAAGTACCCTGACTGACTGGGTACTGACCACCCACCTCGAGAGAATTACTAATGTCCAGGTGCTCCCAGATGCACTGAGTGACCACTCCCCTGTCCTATGTGAATGGTCCTCCAGATTTCTGCCAAAACTACCCCAAAGGCTGGTGAGGAACACAGTAATCAGAAATTGCTCTATGGCCACCTTCATGAAACACCTGGCCAATACAGACTGGAGCAACCTGGATACCGGTCCCTCTGTTGACGCAGCCCTCCAGCTTATCCTTGATCAGTTTAACTCGGCTGCAGACAAGTATGCCTCCTTTCATAAGAAAATGATAAAAAGGATGTGCATGGACTGGATCACCCCCCCCCAAGTTCCTGCTTTGATGCAGGAATGTGATCTACTATGGCACCGAGCAAGGGTATCAGGGACAACAGAGAAAGTCCAAATTACAAAGCTGCTAGAAACAGGTGCACATGGGCACTACGGCAAACCAAGGCCTCCCACCACAGAAATCAGCAGTCCCAGTGCCTGAAAGATGGCTAAACATTCTGGGCTGCCATCAAGGACCTTGTAGGGACTTGTGACTGGTCCCCCCCCAACCATGCTCCACCACAGTGACAAAGTCATAGTTGACAAAGTTGCCATAGCCAATATTTTCAATGAGGCATTTACTGACTACAGTACAGTCATACCACCTAAAACAACTGCTCATGAGGACAAAACACTGAGCTGTGAACACCTGTACCCCCTTCTAGCACCAGACCAAAATTCTACTTTTGGCAGGTGACCACCAAGGAGGCTGCTAACTACGGTAAAACAAGTATGGGTGGGAACGGGATTGAAATGAAACTTATCTCAATCGCCCTCAATCTCAATCGCCCTCCCTGAAGTGGTTGTACCTATCACTAAGCTTTTAATAAGTTACTTCAGATGTCAGCCTTCCCATCTACCTGGAAAACTGCCCTAGTCACTCAGGTTGTAAAAGGAGGGGATCGTTTGCTTGTGTCCAATTACAGGCCCATCGCCATCCTATCTCCTCTCTCCAAAGCACTGGAAAAGGTCATTGCAGACCAGCTCTCTGCCCACCTACACAAATACAACCTCCTCAGCCCACAACATGGGTTCCGCAAGTGGCACAGTATCAACATGGCCCTCACTGAATTCACAGACTATGTCTGTGAGGCACTAGACCAGGGACAACTAGCTGGAGCAATCGATATCGACCTATCCAAGGCATCTGACCTTGTGGATCACAAGCTGCTGCTCCACAGGTTAATCTGCATTTGGTTGTCCTCGGACACAGTTGGGTGGTTCTCTAGTAACCTGTCTGAGCGCTCACAGAAGCTAAAATTTAATGGTACCATCTCTGAGACCAGGAAAGTCACAGTCGGGGTCCCGCAAGGGTCCATATTGGGCCCCCTCTTGTTTAGACTCATCATAAAACTCCCAGCTACATGCCCCTCTACCAAAGCCCTGCTCTATGCAGATGACAAGGTGCTATTCCTTAGAGGCTCCTGCCAAGACACACTGATCAGAAACCTACAGTGTGACTTCGACCTGCTACAGGAATGGTTTAACACCAGCCTCCTAGTACTCAATAGTAAAAAGACTAAGACAATGCTCTTTACCAGTCGCCAGAAGAAGAAATCAACCACACCATTTAAAATAGTGCTCAGTACAGACTCCACCCTCAAACAGGTTCACTTTTTCCGGTACCTGGGGGTCACAATCAATGAGTCCCTCTCTTTCGACAAACACTAATGTAATATCGCTAAGGCTGCATACAGGAAGTTGGGGATACTCTACAGACTCTGCTTCTGCCTCACCCCTGAAGCCAGGCTCTGGGTGGTCAGTGGCACAATCCTGGACCATGGAAATGTGGTTTATGGTGCTGCCACGGAAACTAGCCTACACAAAGTCCAACTTACCTTCAATAAAGCATGCAGATTTGTGCTGGACATGGATCACATCACACACACACCTGCAAGCTCTATAGAAGGACAAAGTGGTTCCTCTTCTGGAATAGAATAATGCTCCAGACCAGCTTATTAGGAAAGAAGGCCCTACTGGGACTGGCACCTGTCTCCCTGCAGGCGTTATTCTGACCTGAACCAGGTAAGCTTGCCACAAGAAGCACCTCCAGGCATGCCTTAGCTGTTCCCTTCAGGAAATCAGCCCGGGGAGATGCGTCTTCATAGTAAGGGCTCCCACCTGGCTCAACGAGCTTCCAAACACAATCACCAGCCTTCAACGCCTAGGGCACTTCAAATCTGAACTCTATAAGTCCATCTCTCCTCCAGTCCGCTGCCCTCCACTCAACTGCCCACCCCTTCCCCCTCCCTATCAACTACCCCCCCAACTAGTCTTTTGTCCAGTACCCCCTCACCACCTTCCCCCCCACCTGCCCTCTGTCCAGTTCACCCACACTACCTCCTGCCTGGCACCTGGTCCACTTCCTCTGCCCCCACTACTCCTCACCTCCACCTACCCTCTGTCCAGTATGCCCACACTACCTCTAGCCCATTTTCCTGATCTCTTCCTCCCTCCCTCCCCCCCACCTGCCCGCACTTGCCAAGCCCCAACTGGTCTCTCTCTGCACTTAACTTCTCTCTCAGATGGCTGCGCATTGCGTACCCTCCACAGGAAAATTGACAATGCTACCAGCTGCTTCATTCATGTCTTGACTTGGGTAAACCATAAATGTATTTGCTACCCCTTCCAATGTGTAACCCCCCTACAAATGGGGGGTCCCAAAAAGTCTTCCTTAAGCTTGCCTAAATGCTCACTGCCAGGCTGGTGTCCTGAATTTTAGCAGTTTAAATGTGATTGCTAGAGAGTGCCTGTTTAGCCTCCACACTGTCTCTTTAAGAGCTACAGAAAACAAGACTCAGCACTCAAAACATGGCGTTGAAAACTGGCATATTTAATCAAGCAGACACCACAAAAAGCCAAGAAGGCTGAAGAGTACACTGCAAGGCAAACTCCCAACCGGTTTCGTGCTAACTGCACATCATCAGGGGGCCTGTTAGGACTTCCAGCTGCCTAGAATCCATGGTTTGTGCAGACACTCTGCGATCATGACCGGAGAGCGGTTTGCCTGGTACAGTAGAATTTCCTTACATGTAAATGTGCTGTGAGTTGTTAGTGGGTCGTGATTTGGTTCCTCACTGTGTGAACAGTGTTCTGCTTGCTGGAAGCTGTACCCAGCCCAAAACGGACTGTATTCGAATTTGTCTCCATTTGGCCGGGGTCTTGCCACACTGGCCCAGCCAGACTACCCACTGCACAGAGAAAGCCATCGATGAGAGACCTGCCTGGAGATCATCCCCCTGCTCCACGCTTGAACAGGAATGATGCCTCGACGATTCGTGTGGGCCCTGCTTCTCCTGGCACTCCAGATTAACCACCTGCTGTCTCGATTTTCATCCAGCCTGTGTCCAGTCTTGGGTATCATGAGTAATCATTAGGGTAGCTCCCTCCAACAACAGCCTAATCGAAAAATGTGTCATCTGATTCTCTTGTTGTTTTCTTTTCACGAACTGAGCCCTCCGGCTCTAGATTACAAATAGTGTGTTTGTGCATGTTGTTTTCTTCCATCATGTCTCTTTGCAGATGACACAAAGATCTGCAACAGAGTTGATGCACAAGGTCGGGTGGAAAGGATGAGAAGGGAATTGGCAAGGTTAGAGGAATGGTCAAATATATGGCAGCTTAGATTCAATGCTAAGAAGTGCAAGGTAATGCACCTGGGAAACAAAAACCCAGGGGAAGAGTGCACAATTGGGGGGTGAGACACTAACAACAACAAAAATGGAAAGGGACCTGGGTGTAGTCATATCAGATGATTTAAAGTTGGGCAAGCAATGTGAGATGACAGTAAGGAGGGCTGGGGGGATACTGGGATGCATAGGGAGAGGCATCACCAGTAGAAAACAGGAAGTTGTTATCCCTCTGTACAGACAGCTGGTGAGACCACATCTGGACTACTGCATGCAGTTCTGGAGACCCAATCTCTGCAAGGACATAGACAGGATGGAAGCTGTCCAGAGGAGGGCAACTAAGATAGTGCAGGGTCTGCACCGGAAGACATATGAAGAGAGACTAAAGGAGCTTAATATGTATAGCCTCGAGGAAAGGAGGGAGAGGGGGGGACATGATAGAAACTTTCAAGTACCTCAAGGGAATCAACAAAGTCTAAGAGGGTAGCATCTTCCAAAAAAAGAGGTGTGCAAGAACAAGGGGGCACAATTTGAAGATAGAGGGTGGGGCGGCTCAGAGGTAATGTAAGGAAGTATTTTTTTCACAGAGAGGGTAGTGGATGCATGGAACGGCCTTCCGGAGGAGGTTGTGGAGTCAAAAACAGTGGTTGAATTCAAGCATGCATAGAACAGTCACAAGGCAGTTCAAGGGGGTGGGGATAGAAAGAGGTAGGCTGCTGGGTAACTAGAATTTGCAGCTTATCCATTAGGTAGGGAAATGGGCAGACTGGGTGGGCCAAATGGTCCTTATCTGCCATCAAATTCTATGTTTCTATGTTTCTATGTTTCTATCACAGGGCCCCAGACAGCTGCAACGTTCCTGGCTAGCCCACCGTTCTCCATCTGGGTACCCAGAGTGTGTGACTGTTTATGGACCCTGAAGTGCATGCATAACTGATTGATACAGCCTTTAAGCAAATTAACCTGATTACACCCCTCCCTTGTTCAAGTCCCTTAAATAAATCAGATCTAACTCTATTTTGTATTTACCCTGACTGTGGTTCCAGTATGTGCAAGACTACTTTACTGCTGTTATTTGCTGTATACAACCTTGTTTTACAGGGGGTCCCCAGGGCCGGGCCAGAGGAAAGCCCTGGTGGTAAATGCAAACAGTGTGGGTACTTGTGTGGTGTATCAGTGGTATTGTGAAAGTGATTATTGTGTATTGTTCTGGCCACTAGTAAGGAAAAAGGGGGGGGTTACAGTGTCCCGGAGGACTGTGCCCAGATTAGCTTGACCACTACATACTCTGACCTCTGGGGGAGGCACCCGTTTCAGAACTCAGGCCCCTTAACTTGCTACTAGCCAAGCAGGCTGGGGTAGTAGCCCTTGGGTTAGCGCCACCTAGGGCTTACATTTTGGAGGCAGCGCTAGGATTTTTTGCCTTCCAGTGGCCAAAAATTACGAATTATTGTTAAAGATTAATAGCTACACCAGTAGAAAAGGCTGTACACCAGTTGGTGGGGTGGTGTACTGGGCAGGAGCTCGAACCCCAAAATGCTCTACTTATACTGGATATTCCCCTGGGCACCAGTAAAGACACTGTAGAGGGAGAACTCTCCAAAGCTGAATGTTTAAAAAACCCTGTGGTGTTGGGTCGACAGGCTGATTTGATCGCCCAAACTTTCATAGCCTTGGTAGAGTGTAGTGACCTCATGGACAGCTCTAAACTGCCACAGACTATTGCCCCAGAAGGGGTTCCAGCTGCCTGAAGAGTGATAACAAAAGACAGTAAAGAGCCCAGAGAGAATGAGCTCCCACCACTATCTGAGACTTTTGAGGAGAAATTTGCTAAGTTGTTGCTGGAGGAAGGGAAAACCATAGAGGACTTTAAGAAACTATTCCTGCCAACTGGGGGTGTTCCTTCCCCAACACCGCTCTCCCTCCAGCACCTGTTACTGCCCTGCCTTCTGTGCCCATGCCAATGCTAGCCCCTATATCTATACCTGCCATTAGTCACAACTCCTACTGAAGGCTGAGAATCTTCTCAGGCACCCTCCCCACCCCACAGGGGGAGGATGATTGGGAGACCTGGATAGACTATGTTGCCCCTCTAGTACTTGAATGACAATGCTCAGAAGCAGAGAAACGAAAGAGGTTGAGTGAGAGCCTCTGAGGTCCTGCCCTGGCTACCATCCATGCCAAGCGGGCCAATAACCCCGGAGCAACTGCACAGGACTATCTTGATGCATTGGAGAATGTGTATGGGAGCCCGGATTCAGATGAAGATCTGTGGTGGAGAGTAAGAAACGCTCAGCAGTACCAAGGGGAGCCATGTCTGTGTACGTACCTTGGCATGAAAAGCTGCTACAATAGTGCCTCAGAAAGGGTAGTTTGCTGTCAAATGAATTAGATTGAACTAGGCTGGACCGGATTCTTAAGTCTGCTCCGTTTTCAGAATTGTTACTGCTTCAGCTGCGCCTTGCCACCCGACTGGAATCGCCCCACTCCTATGACGAGCTAATGAAAGAAATTTGGGGTGTTGAGCAAAGGTGGCCCCATGGGGGAATCGCACCCATATTGGCTGCTGCTGCGCAAGTGACCGAGAGTGATCAGCCAAGTGAGGCTCAGGGCCAAAAGTCGGCACCTAAAGAGCACTCTGAGAATGCAAAGGACTTCCCGCCCTGGGCCCAGCATTGGAAAGACAAGCTACTAAAGGAAATCTGAGAGTTGAAGACGGGTGCCTCTGCAAGGGCTTCCCCATGGAACAAGACTCTGGTCCCTTTCATGACGTGACTGCCATGGGGTTGGGGGTGCACCCTTAGGCATCCATTACCAAGGGTGGCTCCAAGGCTAAGATCACCAGATTGACTGCCACTCTAAAGGAACTGTTAAGACACATTGCACCACTCTCACCACTGCAAGCAGATACTAGACCCCTATCTCTTACTACTGCTTCAGTTCCTCGTACGATGTTCTCTCCCAGGATGACCCGGGAGTCTATCATTTGTCACAACTGTGGAAAAGATGGCCATATGAAAAGAGAATGCTGGTCTCAGAAGGACTTAGAAAGACTAGTAAACAGACTCCAAGGGGAGCTCCAAAGAGCAAATCAATGGCCAAGGGGTGCCCAAAATGACTGCAGTGAGGGTTCAAGAAACCTTAACTCAAATTTCTTAGTGGCTAAATCATCTGTCCAAGCCTCTGCTACTGCCTCTCTAGACTGGTCCAAATAGTGGGCCCTTCAAAGGAGACTACGTTGACTGTGAATGGCAGTCATACTCGGGCTGTGCTTGACAGTAGGTCGCAAGTGACCACTGCATTCCAGGACTGGTATGACAAACACTTCTCTGATGTCTCTTTGCAATCCCTGGAAGGCCTACATGTATGGGGCCTGAATGACAAGTCTTATCCCTACCTAGGGTATTTCCACCTCTGGTTGTCTTTTCCTGCATCTGTAACTGGTGTAGAGGAGTGAGTAGAGACAAATGGCCCTAGTGTGTCCCCCTCTCCGGACTGTATAATGGGGTCCTGCTGTTAACTGGGACAAACGCCCATATGTTTGGGAGACTGGTGCAACTCTGTCACAAGAAACAAGGGTGATGGACTGGGAGAGCCCTGAGCATTCCGGCTCGGATCAAGAAGGCCTATGATTTGCGACAGAAACCCGAGGAAGTAGACCAGGATGAACTGGTGGGGATCGTGTAGAAGAAGGATCCCAATTCAATGGTACTGGCCCCTAACGCCCAGTGTACCATTCAAGAAGAGGTCCACCTCCAGAAAGATGTCAAGAACAAAATACTGATGTTAGAAGCACCAGGTGATGGAAAATTGCCAGAAAGATTATTGGTCAAGCCCAGCATCTTGCCTGCTCATGCCCATGCCTATGCACGAGTGATGGTCCAGATTCACAATGTGTCAGATCAGGAGGTCTGGGTGAACAGAGGGTGCACACTAGCTATGGTACACTGCACAGACACTGCAGTATTGCCCAGCAACAAGCACCCTGGTGAGAAGGAGAGAGTGACCCCAGACTTGTTTGACTTTGGTGACTCCCCGTTGCCGGCTGAATGGAAGGCTAGAATTAGCAAGAGACTTGCCCAGAGAGACCAAATGTTTTCATTGAAGGAATGGGATGTGGGATGTGGGATGTGTCCAGGGTGCGAAGCATCACATACACCTGCACAATGAACGGCCATTTTGAGAGAGGTCCTGATGCCTAGCCCCAGCAGACATAGATGATGTGAAAAGACACCTGCAGGAAATGCTCACTGCTGGCATGATACAAGAATCCAGGAGCCCATACGCCTCTCCCATTGTGGTTGTGCATAAGAAGAATGGGTCTGTGAGAATGTGTGTTGATGATCGAACCCTGAACCTGCAGACCACCCCAGACCAATACACTATGTCTCGTATACAAGATGCCCTGGACTGCTTGAATGGAAGCAAATGGTTCTCGGTGCTGGATTTTCGCAGCGGATACTACCAGATCCCGATGGCCCCGGAAGACTGTGAGAAAACAGCCTTCATCTGTCTACTGGGGTTCTATGAGTTTCTGAGGATGCTACAGGGGATATCGGATGCCCCGGACACCTTTCAGCGACTGATGAAATGTGTGGTGGGAGATATGAATTTGCTGTAATGCCTGGTGCACTTGGATGATGTCATTGTGTTTGGTAGCACCTTAGAGGAGCATGAGAACAGATTGTTTAAAGTCCTAGACTGACTGGAAGACTTCAGCCTCAAGCTGTCCATTGACAAGTGCCAGTTCTTCCAAATCTCCGAGAAGTATGTGGGGCACATAGTATCTACAAAAGGGATAGAGACTGATCCCAGTAAGATTGAAGCACTGACTACTTGGCCCCAGGCCCATAATCTGAAAGAACTACAACATTTACTGGGGTTCTGTGGCTACTACCACAGGTTCATAAAAGACTATTCCAAGGTGATTCGCCCACTCGAACCTTACCCAGGGTTACCCTCCTACCAATCGTAAATACAAAAAAGGGTCCGTTAAAGAAGCAGAAAAAGTATACTTCCGCCCAGATGAACTCTTCGGGCCCCGCTGGATGCCTGAATGTGAAACAGCCTTCCATGACATCATATACCAGCTCACCCACACCCCCATCCTCGCCTATGCTGACCCCACCAAACACTATGTGCTGCACACGGATGCTAGTCTGCAGGGTCTAGGAGCAGTGCTGTATCAAGACCATGAGGATGGCCTGAGACCAGTAGCTTTCACCAGTAGGAGCTTGACCCCGTCCGAACAAAACTACCCTGTGCATAAATTTGAGTTCCTTGCACTAAAATGGGCCATTGTTGACCAGTTTCATGAAAATCTCTATGGGGCAAAGATATTGGTGAAGACTGACAATAACCCAGTGACCTTTGTACAGACTTCAGCTAAGTTAGACGCCACTGGGCACCGGTGGCTTTCTGCATTATCAACCTATGATTATGCTGTTGAATACAGACCAGGCCTGAACCATATCGATGCTGACGCCCTATCACGAAGGCCCACTTCCAAGAGTGACTGGGTCAGGCTGTCTGAACCTAACATTCGAGCATTGTGCCAAAAGTTTGATAGAGATGAACAGATGTCTGCAGACACAGTGGACTGTTTAGTAGATTGCTTGGGCCCTTCTGACACCTGCATACCAGCTGCTTATTGCCACTTCTCTGCTCTAGGTATTAGTGCACTACCTCAATTTGACAATGACAGCATTCAGTGGGCTCAATCCCAAGATCCTATGATTCAGCCAGCGCTTGATGCCCTGCTTGCGGGGAAAGAGGTGTCTAAGTTACGTTCCATTGACTTGCGAACTGCTTCATTGTTTAAAGAAGGCCCCAGATTGAAGTTGCTCAATCAGTTGTTGTATAGAGAGACAGTAGATCGTAGTGGCAAAGTAGACAAGCAGCAATTGGTCCTGCCCACGGCCTTTAAAGATTTGATACTGAGGTCCCACCACAATCACATGGGGCACCTCAATATTGACAGAACCCTTGACCGGGTACGATCTCGCTTCTACTGGCGCAAAATGGGGGCCGATGTTGAGCACCATGTAAAGACTTTTAGTCGCTGCCTACAAAGAAAAGCCCTGCCTCAGAGGGCTGCCCCCTTGTTAATATTACTACCAGCACCCCCATGGAACTAGTCTGCATAGACTTCTTGTGTTTAGAACCTGATCAGCGGAACACTGGCAATGTGTTAGTGGTTATGGATCATTTCACACGGTAAGCACAAGCTTTTCCCACCAAAGATCAAAAGGCATCTACCCTGGCCAAGGTGCTAGTGGAAAATTTCTTCGTCCACTATGGTGCCCCCCAGCAGATCCACTCTGACCAGGGCAGAGACTTTGAGAGTCAACTAATCAAAGAAATGCTCTCTCTATGGGGGATGCGAAAGTCAAGATCCACCCCCATCACCCACAGGGAGACCCTCAACCAGAACATTTTAAACACACCCTTCTAGACATGCTGGGCACCCTCCACCCAAAAGACAAGCATAAATGGAGCCAGCAGATTAGCACCTTGGTACACGCATACAATTACACAAAAAATGATGCTACTGGGTTCTCCCCTACTACCTCATGTTCGGGAGAGAGGCCAGACTGCCAGTTGAAGTCTGTTTTGGGGGCTTTCCAGATGGAGTCTGAGCTGAAAACTACTTGCAGTATGTACAAAAACTGAAAGCTCAATTGAGCCATGCCTATCAGCTAGCCCAGACAATGGCCGCCAAGAGAAATCTAGCCAACAAAGAGAGGCATGATAAAAAAGTAAAGGCTCAAGAGCTTCAACCTGGAGACCGTGTGCTGTTACGCAATTTGGGTCTGCATGGTAAACAAAAAATTGCTGATCGGTGGCACCATCTTCCCCATGTAGTAGTTGGAAAGTTGGATGATTTATCTGTGTACAAGATGTGTCCAGAAAACAAATCCAAAGCTATCAAGACCATGCACCGTAACCACTTGCTGCCTATCAGCCAAGTCATGATTGAGGCTGAACCTCCAGAAATTGAGCCCCCTGGATTGGTGACTCGTGCTGCTGCAAGAAAGAGACAGAGTCAACCTACCGCAGTGGTCACAGATTTAAGGTTTCCTCCACAGCAGGCCCAGAATGATAGTGACTGTCAGTCCACTTCTGATGAAAGTGAGTGCGACTAAACCTATTACCCCTCTTGTGAACTGAGTCAGCTGTTTCAAGGTAACCCTATAATTAATCGTGGGAATGAAGCTGGGCCTTCTGGACTGCCTAAGCCCCCAGCTTTGTCCTTGGAGCCAATGCTCCCTGAAAGTGAAGTGCAAAGTATCACATCTGAAGATGCTGAGTCTCTGTGTATTGTGGAACTTTATGATTTGCCTGAGGGAGGGGCTGATGGAATGAGTCTTTCTGGTGACGTACCAGAATTTGAAGAACACCACGAGAGTGCTGACAACCCCCCTTCAGTGCCTCAAAGTTTGTTTCTGCCTGAGACTTCGCAAAATGAGTCAAGAGTTGTAGAAGCAAAGCCTGCAGAGCAAGAAGACGACAGTGCCCCAAGTTTGGAACGTTCCCATCTAGGCAGAGGCACCCCTCACAAGAGATGAGAGTCCCCAGACCTGTGCTGAGAGTACAGAGCCTGTAGTTGTCCCCCTCAGAAAGACAGGCCGAGCTGTCAAGCTAGTAGTACGCTTCAGTTATGATTCTCCCACGAGGCCAGTGGATTTGCCTCT
The DNA here is from genome assembly GCA_016271365.2 of Neoceratodus forsteri. NCBI lineage: Eukaryota > Metazoa > Chordata > Ceratodontiformes > Ceratodontidae > Neoceratodus > Neoceratodus forsteri. The sequence goes on from CM057459.1 coordinate 1,432,580,865, forward strand.
CAATGTGGTCCACAAAGGGGTTTATTTTTCTCAGAGCTCACTGCCTAAACTGAGCCTAAGTGCCAATTCCAGGTTGATTGTGCTGCCTTCTAGGTATGGTGCCCCTGCCCCATGTTAGCTGATAGGGAAGGGCTCCCTCTTACATTGTTCAATGTACAAGAAGTTATTACATGATTCTGCGTAGCAATGTGTAAATTACCTGTGTGAAATATGCATGATGTATTGTCAGAATGGATATAATATTGTGAAGTGTAGAGAATATGTATAGTAAAGGTATAAGTGTACGTTGACTGATGTATCAGATGTCACTTGCATAACATGCTAATGGTATAAATGTCTCGTATAGTTTGCAAATGCAATATTGTGATGGTACAGACTTGACGCAGATGCCAAGTTTTCTCCAGGCAGGGAAGGGTGTAACCCCCCTTACAAATGGGTATTCCCAAAAAATCTTCCTTAAGCTTGCCTAAATGCTCACTGCCAGGCTAGTGTCCTGCGTTTTAGCAGTTTAAATGCGATTGCTAGAGAGTGCCTGTATAGCCTCTGTGCACTGTCTCTTTAAGAGCTGCCTGGATTGCAGTCATACGTAATCTGAGAGGGAGCTCTGATGACAGATGTAACTATTTGCTGAAAATCATTTAGAGTGATAATGATAATGTAGTTTGTCTAACCTGTCTTCTTTGCAGCAAGGACTGTTTATCTCCACTATCTTGGTCCTGGCCTGCCGAATTGGACCAATCAGTGCTGGTAGGGGGACCTAAAATGAAGCCGGACTACAGGAGCTGTCTGGAGTCAAAATCTGTAGGAATTGTAGTTTTGGGCTTTTGGTGCCTTTTTGCACCTGAAGGAGGAGCCTTTGTTGTGACTGACAGACAGATCAGCCAACCGAAACTTTTGGATTCTGGGGAAAGTCCCAGGCTTGCTGACAGTTGAGTCAGATCTAAGTTGGGAGCTGAAGAAGCAACAGCTTGAGACAGTCAAGCAGTCGTCTGAGTAGTTTCTCACGGAAGAACTGTGGAAAGGCCTGAGTTGTGGCCTGCATGTCTGCCTGCTGCCCCTGACAGGGAGAAGAGAGAATCATTTCGGACTAAATCCGAGTTTGTGAGAACGAAGTGAGCCATTGATTTTTACCAGGCTCATACCTGAAGAAGACCAAAGATTTTGCTGAATGCGATCAGCCTGTCAGGATTTCCAGCTGCCTTTGAATCCCCGGTTTGTGCAGAGACTCTGTGATCATGACTGGAGAGCGGTTTGCCTGGTACAGCTGAATTTCCTTACATGTCAATGTGCTGTGAGTTGTTAGTGGGTTGTGATTTGGTTCCCCACTGTGTGAACGGTGTTCTGCTTGCTGGAAGCTGTATCCAGACCAAAACAGACTGTATCCGAATTTGTTTCCATTTGGCCAGGCCCTTGCCACACTGGCCCAGCCAGACTACTCGCTACACAGAGAAAGCCATCGATGAGAGATCTGCCTGGGGATCAGCCCCCTGCCCCATGCTTGAACAGGAATGATGCCTCGGCGATTCGTGTGGGCCCTGCTTCTCCTGGCACTCCAGATTAACAACCTGCTGTCTTGATTTTCATCCAGCCCATGTCCAGTCTTGGGTATCGTGAGTAATCATCAGGGTAGCTCCTTGTAACAACAGCCTAGTCTAAAAGTGCGTCATCTGATTGTCTTGTTGTTTTCTTTTCACGAACTGAGCTCTCCAGCTCTGGATTACAAATAGTGTGTGTCATGCATGTTGTTTTCCTCCATCACAGGGCCCCAACCAGCTGCAACGTTCCTGGCTAGCCCACCGTTCTCCATCTGGGTACCCAGAGTGTGTAACTGTTTATGGACCCTGAAGTGCATACATAACTGTTTGACTTGATACAGCCTTTAAGCAAATTAACCTGATTACACCCTTCCCTTGTTCAAGTCCCTTAAATAAATCAAATCTAACTCTTTTTTGCATTTACCCCGACTGTGGTTCCAGTTAGTGAAAGAGTACTGTAATGCTGTTATTTGCTGTGCATAACCTTGTTTTACAGGGGGTATCCAGGGCCAGGCCAGAGGAAAACCCTGGTGGTAAGTGCAAACAGTGTGGGTACTTGTGTGGTGTATCAGGGGTATTGTGAAAGTGATTATTGTGTATTGTTCTGGCCACTAGTAAGGAAAAAGGGGGGGTTACAGTGTCCCAGAGGGCTGTGCCCAGGTTAGCTTGACCACTACCAACCCTGACCTCTGGGTGGAGACACCCGTTTCAGAACTCAGGCCCCTTAACCTGCTACTAGCCAAGCAGGCAGGGGTAGTAGCCCTTGGGATAGCACCACCTAGGGGTTACATATGTAAACTCTATTTTAGTAGTACAACAACCCCAGTGTCAATTTGCCTGCTGTAATTATGCTGCTGCAACAAAACGTATCTCCTTAAGTGTCGATGAGGATCCTTTGTAAATGAGCTCCTAGCTCAATGGTTTGTAATTTCGAGTTCCCAATAAATAAATAAATAAAAATAAATTATCAGTGAGTGTGACATTTAAGAGGTTGGTTTTACTGGAGCCAGAGAAAACCATGTACTTAGTTTTTTTTTTTTGGTATTAAGGGCAAGTCTTTGAGAAGTGTTTGATACCGTCAACCTTTCATTACTGCTTCAACAATTAACTCTCCTAGGACTCTCTAACAACACTGCTCAGTGGTTCCAAAGCTACCTCAGTGACCGAACACAACAAGTTACAATTAGTGAAACCCTCTCAACTTCCCTCATGGTCCACTCTGGAGTCCCTCAAGGTTCCATCTTGGGTTCTGTGCTTTTCAGTATTTTTCTAAACAGTCTCCCATCATCCTGCTGTGATAAAATCCTACTTTATGCAGACGATGCTGTCATCTTTAACTCCCATACTGAGCTTTCCTTTCTTCAGTCACAACTACAATCAAGCTTTGCCGAAGTGGGGACGTGGTTTAATTCTCACAAACACATTCTCAACTACAAAAAAAACTAAATCAATGTTGTTTCATGGCACCCGTACCAAATATAAAAACAGAGGCCTCTCTATCTCTAACAGGGATGGGGCTATACTTGAACAAGTTCACCTGTTTAAATATCTGGGGGTGATCCTTGACAACATGCTTGCCTACTCTGAACACATCGATTATATTACAAAAATTGTGAATACCCACATTGGCCTGCTCTATAGACACAGGAACTTACTCACGGCTGAAGCCGTAAGTACTGCCATCCAGAGCGCTGTCCCCTCAACAATTGATTATGGGTTAGTAATATATGGATCTGCCACTGCCACTGCCCTCTGACACATTTCCATTGCCCTAAACAAGGCATGTCGTCTCCTGACATCAGCCCATCACCTTTCACACACCTGCAACATCTACGAACAAGAAAACTGACTCCAACTATCTCGTAGGATTAGGTATCAAACCTGCATCCTAACTAAAAAACTCACCTTGGATCTCCTACCCCCAGGGGTCCAGTCCCTGCTTGCTCTTCATAGTAGTACATGCCTAACGAGAGGTTCGGAAAGTCTCACTTTTTCTATCCCCTGTTGCTGAACTGCCCAAGGGCAATGCTCTTTCAAATTCAGAGCCTCATCTTGGTTTAACTCACTTCCACTAGAAGTATTCAATAATACAACCTTGGGCGCCTTTAAGCACAGACTACGACAACACTTTGTCACCAGTGCCTCGTGTGACTGTTTCTCTTAGCTAGCCAACTCTTCCTTCCCTCCCCTCCTTATTCCTGTAATCCTCCCATGACTTCTCCCCCTCCTTCCACTGCCCCTCCACGCACCCCACTCTGTTAGTGCTCATTACCTAACTCCCTTCCCCCCTCCTTCTCCTCTACCTTCTTGCTCATGTCCACTGACCCTCCCTCTTGTCTCTTACCCCACTTTAGCTGCTGACCTCCCTGGTACACAATTTGAACATGTAATATGAAGTGTATTTGCTAACTGCTGTACCTGACAAAGCCCACTTGCTGCACTTACTGAACTGCTTTGTTGTGTCCTCTGTATGTCCTCTGGTTTTGTCTGCTGACGTGGAACCTTTGTAAAAGAGCCTGGCTCAAAGGTGTTATCTGAAATCTTGACAATTAAAAAGCGAACCAGGAGTGGAGTTTACTGAAGTCATTCTGGAGATTGTCATGGTGGAGAGATTTGGGGCACTTGTCTTTGCAGTAAAGGGCTGCATCATCTGCATACAGGATGAATTCTGTGTAATTGCAGGTTATTGGGAGGGAATTAATGGCGAGGAAAAAGAGGAGGGGGCTAAGGATGGAGCCTTGAGGGACTCCATATTTGATAGGACACCTTTTAAGGTAAGCACCCTCATCATCCCCTAAAAAGTTGCAGAAAAAGATGAAGAGGAAACAGAGTTCATGAACATGATGGGACTGGCTCCCATTTGGGGGGGAGGCTACTCCCCATTCATAAATCACTTCAAAAGGCAACCTCCGAAATCATGTCAGCTCCCACTTTGGCAGTTGGCAGGCTGCTGGCACTGAAAAAAGGGTTGAAACAAAAAATAGCAGGTGGACAGCCAGTGAGTAGAATATGCATATCATAGTCATGAGGGAGTAGTTTGGGCTGCTGTCTGTGAAAGGGCCAAAGTGCCATCCCTAGCACCACCACCTAAAAAAGATTCCAGAAAAGTGAATTCAGTGGCTTAGCAGGTGTAAACTACACTTCCCTGCTAACCTGTCAGACAGCCTACTTGGCCCTACATTGTTCAATACCAGAAATCACTACTGAATGCCTGCTCTGGCATGAGTGAGAAAGTGGCACAGGACCTGGCAAGCCCTGCCAAATCAGCCAAGGATGCTACAAAGTATCAATTTCACATGGTCATGGACACCAATGATGGAGCTTCAAGAGTCCTGGCACATGCTGCGTTCCCTAGTAACTCGGTCGGCCTACAAGTCAGGAAGTAAATTCTGAGCTGAAATACTCCAACGATGTCAATATGACTATGAAATATGTACGGCCTTTTGATATATTTCTATATGTGGTACTGTTGCTACACTACTGAGTACACCTTCTGGTTTACATGATTTTTCTTGTTCGCATCATTATGCCATCATCAGGCTTGAACTATTAATGTTTAAATGCGTCTCTTTAGTCTCCACTCCCTGATGAAGTCTGTTTGGCAGATCAGTGGGGCACACTTCTTTTCTAATGGTGACTGGCTTAGCGCTCTGAATAGAAAACCCCTGACAATTCTGCCCAGGTCACCCAACCACTGCCAGTGAGTGGAAGGCTGTCCCACTACTTCCAGGAATGGGTAAAAATTACCACAGACAAGTGAGTCCCAGAGGTAGGGGGTCAGGGGTTGTCCAACAGTTCAAGAGGTTTCCAAAACTGAAGAACCCACCAAATTCTCCACTTACATAGAAACAGACTTTGACAGCAGATAAGGACCACTCGGCCCACCCAGTCTGCCCATTTCCCAACTTATTGGATAAGCTGCAAATGCTAGTTTCATCAACAGCCTACTTCCTCCTACCTCCCACTAGAATTGCCTTATGTCTCTCCCATGCATTCTTAAATTCCCCCATTGTTTTTGACCCCACAACCTCCTCTTGAAGACCATTCCATGCATCCACCATCCTCTCTGTGAATAAATACTTCCTCACGTTGCCCCTGAGTCATCCCCCCCATCTTCAAATTGTGCCCCCTTGTTCTTGCATATCTCTTTTTCTGAAAGATGCTATCCTCTTGGACTCTGTTGATTCCCTTGAGATACTTGAAAGTTTCTATCATGTCCCCCCTCTCCCTCCTTTCCTCAAGGGTATACATATTAAGCTCTTTTAATCTCTCTTCGTATGGCTTCTGGTGCAGACCCTGCAGCATTTTAGTTGCCCTCCTCTGGACTGCCTCCATCCGGTCTATGTTCTTGCAGAGACGGGGTCTCCAGAACTGCACGCCGTACTCCAGATGAGGTCTCACCAACTGTCTGTACAGAGGGATAACAATTTCCTGTTTTCTACTGGTGATGCCTCTCCCTGTGCATCCCAGCATCCCCCCAGCCCTCTATACTGCCTTCTCACATTGCTTGCCTACCTTTAGGTCATCTGATATGACTACCCCAGGTCCCTTTCCATTTTTGTTGTCATTAATACCTCCTTCCCATTGTGTACTCATTCCTTGGGTTTTTGTTTCCCAGGTGCATTACTTTGCATTTCTTTGCACTGAATCTAAGCTGCCATACCTTTGACCATTTCTCCAACCTTGCCAAGTCCTTTCTCATTCTTACCACCCCCCGCCGTATCAACCCTGTTGCAAATCTTTGTGTCGTCTGCAAAGAGACATACTTTTCCTTCCAGTCCCTCCGCAATGTCACCTATCAAGACATTAAAGAGGACCGGTCCTAGTACTGAACCCTGCGGTACCCCGCTAGTAACCCCCCTTTCTTTAGAGTGGACTCCGTTTACTACTACCCTCTGTGTCCTGTTGTCCAGCCAATTATTTACCCAGGTTACCACCCTGGGACCCACTCCCAGGCTAGCTAACTTGTTTGTTAATCTGTTGTGTGGGACTGCGTTAAATGCCTTGCTAAAGTCTAGGTAGGCCACGTCCACAGCCCCTCTCTGGTCTACTACTTTGGTCACCCAGTCAAAGAAATCTATTAGATTTGTCTGACATGACCTTCCCACTGTGAATCCATGCTGCCTTGGGTCCTGTACCCTGCTGGCCTCTAGGTACTCATCAATTCTTTCTTTCAGAAGTGATTCCATCATTTTCCCTACCACTGAGGTCAAACTAACAGGTCTGTAGTTTTCTACCTCAGCCTTGCTCCCACTTTTTTGAAGGGGGATCACATCCACCTTCCTCTAGTCCTCAGGTACCACACCATCATCCCATGATTTGTTAAAAAGGGCAGTCAGAGCCGGCCCGGTGGCGTAGAAGGCTGAGGCGCGGGCACCTTACCTGGACCCACGCCAGCAACCCGGGTTCAGGAACGGACTCAGGATGCCGGGGGCTGGCTGGGGTGGGAGAGGATTGAGCATCCGTGGGACTGCTCTCCTCTCTCAGGGGCTGGCTAGGGAAGGTGTCGGTCGGCAGCGGCCTCTGGTGGAGACCAGGAGCACTGCACGACAACGCAAGGAGGGATGTCAACTAGAAAAACGTGAAAATGCTCCACGTCACACCAGATGACAGCTGCCTGGCTCTCTGAGCCCGTCAATGCCTCTGAAGCCTTCCACCTCAGCAGCACCCTCCGGGCCAAGATTTTATGCTGGTGTGTGGCTCTCTGGCTGGTGCCTTCCATCTCAGAGTAGGGGGAACCATCCAGCGAAGGGATATGCTGGGTTACCCGGGGGGATCGGCTGTCATGTGAGAGCGGAGGACTTGGGGGACAGGACGAGTTGGAAGTAGCATTGGCTCACCTGAAGGAGAGGCTGGCATGTATGCATGTCGGGGTGAAAAAGAGATAACACACAAAAAAAAAAAGGTAGTCAGTGGTGTCACTAGTTCTCCTCTTCGTTCTTTTAGAATTCTGGGGTGAATCCCATCAGGCCCCATTGCTTTGTTCACCTTCAGTTTTAGGAGTTCTTTCAAGACCCTTTCTTCTGTGATTGGACTGATTTCAACCCCCTTATCCAGTGTGCTTCTATTATTTGGTTTAGATACCTCCCCCTCCTCTTCTTTTGTGAACACTGAGCAGTATTCATTATCTCTGCGTTGTCACTGTCACCCTCTGCCCCCTGCCCCTTTATTAAGCCTCACTATTCCTCCCCTGGTCTTTCTTCGCTCCCTAATGTACCTAAAAAGATTTTATCCTCCTTTTTAACTGAGCTGGCTATCTTCCTTAGATTGGGCCTTTGCTATTCTGACTGTCTTCTCAACTTTCTTCTGCTATAACTGGTACAGTTCTCTGTCCTGCCCCTTCTGTGTTTCCTTATATTTCCTGAATGCTATCCTTTTCTCCCTAATCTTCCCTGCCACCTCTTTAGAGAACCATAGTGGTTTCTTACTTCATTTTGTTTTATTTGCTTCACACAGAGGCTTGTTGCCTCTGTGATGGCAGCTTTGATTTCCCCACTGTTCCTCCACCCCACCTTCTTGCCCGTTTGCTAGTGCTTTTCTGAGGCACTCCACCATTTTGCCAAAGTCAGCCCTCCTAAAGTCCAATACCCTCACATTTGTGTGATTTGACTTTATGGCTGTGTTTATCATGAACCACACTGTTTGGTGGTTGCTTGTTCCCAGATGGCTACCCACTTCTAAATCCAAGGTCCTCTCTCTGTCCCCATTTTAGAGTTCCAGGTCTAATATTGCACACTCCCGAGTGGGTTCCAACAATAGCTGTCTGAAGCATGCCCCCTGTAGGGCATTCAGAATTAGCCTGCTCTTGGATGAGACTACAGCAAACATGCTACAGTTAACATCTAGAATATTCAGGTCCCCCATCAACAATATCTCCCCCTTTTCTGCCATTCTAAGGATGCCTTCTATCATTTCCTTGTCCATTTCCTCTCCAAGATGGGGGTCTGTATACAACCCCCATATGGATTGTGTTGCCATTTACTGTCTCCAGGGTGACCCACAGTGCCTCCTCTCCTTCCTGTTTACACTTTAGTTCCATTGCTTTGATCCCCTCCCTTACGTAGAGAGCTACTCCTCCTCCTCCTCTTTTACCACCTCCCATCCCTCCTGTAGACTGTGTACCCTGGTATGTTGACATTTCAGTCATGATTCTCTGTGTACCATGTTTCTGTGACTGCCATGATATCCAGGTGTCCCTCTTCCATCACGGCCACTAGTTCAGGGAGCTTGTTACCCAGACTACGTGCATTAGTACTCATCACCCTCTATTTTTTGATAGTCTTACTCCTTTTAGCCCCATCCCTGTCCTTACTGTCTTTTTTCCATTAACCCCTGTCCTGCTCCCTATCGACTTCTCTACCTTAGTGTATACCTCACTAACTACCCTGTTTGGGGGGCTGGGATGTTCATGCTTCTTTTCAGTGCCTCCCCCCTTGGCTAGTTTAAATGCTTGCCAATGAAGCATTCAAACCTATCACCTAGGATCCTGGTTCCCCTCCCGGACAGATGCAGGCCTTCGCGCCAGTATAGGCCTGCATCCCTCCAGATGGACCCTTAGTCCCTAATGAAGCCAAAACCCTGAGCTACTCACCAGTTTTTCAACCATTCATTGAATCCCATGGTGCAGAGTACACTAGCCTCACCCATGCCATAGACAGGCAGGACCTCCGAGAAGGTTACCATGTGTGCTACTTGTCTAAGGCCCTTCCCCAACTCTACTAACTCCTCCGGCAATGCTCTGATCCCATTCCCAGCCAGATCATTTGTCCCTAGGTGGACAATGACATCCTGCTCCCTCTCCCGTGCCACCGCTCCCATGTTCATGAGGATTTGTATCCTGTCCCTCCCAGCCATGACGCGGGGCTGGCATATTATCCCCCCCCCCTACCCTACTAATGATTCAGTCCCCCACCAGGAGTTGTTTCCTTCCCCTGTGGGGTCTCGAGCCACTGTCCTCTGGATCTCCTTTGTGGAGATTCCCAGCATCCACCTTGGTCTCCACTGCAGGTGCCTCCATAGAGGAACCACGCTCCACCAGAATGGCGTATAAATTGTGGAGAGGGATAACTTTAGGGATGCGCCTATAATCCACCACCCTCACCCTCCCTGAGCCCACTGTGGTCCAATCGCTCCTCTTTCTTGGCAATCTATGCCCTCCGGAAACAACCCTCTACAGCTCTGACCCACCACCCCAGTGAACATATTCCTTCCTTTCAGAAAAACAACCTGCACAACAATTCAAAAGAAAACATACCCTGCAAAAAACAATTTCAATCAGAGAAAAATGAAGCAGTAAACTGTACAACCTGTAAGCACAAAACAGTAATAAAACCTGTAAGCTTACTTCTCATGTGTGAACATCCCGCATTTGCCCCAATTTTTTATATTGCCCCACTGTCCCGCTAGTACCTGTCATTGTCCTGCATCTGAGACAGGCAGTGACATTAGAGGGCTCTTTAAATGCATGGGACTGACCTCCAGAATGATTGCAAGTATGCGTGTGGACAGTGGAACCCAAGTGGGGTTATGGGGATGGTCACTACTTGCTCCTCCTCTGACACATCGGATTCATCGCATCTCTGAGTGGCCTGGCCAATCAAAATTGGTACCCTTGGCTTGAATTTGGTAGCACGTTTAACATGCGCTGAACCGCTGAGCTGATACGTTTATGGCGCCATCCCAGGATGGGAGCCCCAGTCAGATGGTCCGTTTTCTTGCTGCCTGCTGCTGCCCAAATTTGCCTCAGTTCCCACCCATATCTCCCCTGCGGATTTAGAAGCTGCTTACCTTTCTGTAGCCTGTGAGCAAGTACCCACCCGCCCAGTTGGCAGCCCATGATGACTGGAGAACAGAACGAGCTTGCCTTGCCCAGGAGGACTAGAGTGGAGACAACTCGAGTCGAGGAGGACTGGTGCTGCTGGTGTGGTGAGGGTAAGCTTGTTTTGCTCTGCTGAGCAGGGCTGTACTGTCGGCTGCTACCTTAAGGCTTTTGCTAAATTGCTGCAGTGTACAGTCATGCTTTCTGGTGCTCACATATGGAGGGGTCAGGAAAGGACTACTACTACAATATTTAATGAAGGACGAGACAAGCACATACTGTATTGTTTCTAGTTTTTGTACGCACATGCACCTCAGTCTGGTAGTGACTTGTGTTGTGAGTTTGTCCATTATGCAAGTTTCATTGTACCACCATTGGACATAAGTAATTCTCATCTCTGATGGATGTGACATTCTTGTCTGTCCAGTGGTCTGATTCTCAACCATTCTTTTTTTTCAATTGGACTTGTGGTTGTTGTGGCAAGCTATATTTTGGATTCCTGGTTGGATTGGAGGAGGGGAGCAGGTGCAGCTAGGCAAGTAACGCATTGCTTGCTAAACCTGCAGTCCAGCTGCTGTGCTACCCCAGTCCTATAGCCCACTAGCCCACCATCAACTCAGGGAGGGAGACTAGACAGGTAGTGCCAAACAAAAATTGTATGATGAACAGTACTTGGCTGCGTTAAAATATTAAAATGCTGAAATTCTGATGTCCCTCATGGTGTCCCTCATTTCAGGGTGTGGTGTCCCTCATTGTCCCTCACTGTCCCTCATTTCAGAGTCCTGAGGTTGAGAGGTATGCCTGTAAGCACAAAACAAAATAGTAACAAAACAGTAACTCTGCTTAGCCAAAAGAAGCCTTAATGTTTCTCCTTGCTCTAGTAATGTTGCTCCTTGCTCTGTCCTTTCAAGCAAATCCTAGAAGAAAAGAGCTCAGGTGAAACTAGGTGCTTTATACCAGCAAACCTAGTCTTAACCTGAGCTCTTTTCACCTTCATTCACCAACAGAAAGAATTCTACATGAACTGGAAGTAAAGTAACTGCTGCAGCCAAAAGCACTGGAAAAGATTCTTAACTCACAGAAGGGCAAGGGCCTGTTCTCAAGACACTTCTTCGCCTATAAGAAAAATGGAGAGTGGTGACTGATTCTAGACCAAAGCTATCTGAACAAGCATATTTAAAAGGAAATATGCACGATGGTTACACTGCACACAGTGATATCATCCTTAAAATCAGGGGCCTGGCACGCATCACTGGATATGAAAGATACCTATTTTCACATCCTAGTAAGACCTACATACAGAAAATATTTCAGATTGTAGCACTTCCATTTGGGCTCACTTTAGCACCAAGGATCTTCACTAAGTGCCTATTCTTGGTGGCAGCACATCTGAGAAGCTGAGGTCTGGTGGCTTTTGCTTCTCTGGCTAGTCTCAGGGAAAACAAACAACAGGCATGGTGCTCTGTCCAGAGGGTGAACACCACCATGGAAAAAGTACAGTTACGTAAGAACTTACCGTAACAGTAGATCTTCGAGGGGATCTCTTACAGCAGGCCATCACATGTAGGAGTCTGCAGTCAGGCACTAGGACCACATGGGAACTTTCTAGCAAGCAGTCTGCCGGGGGGGCACCCACCTCCGATGTCACTCTCTGACATCAGCTACCCTATATAGGTGGGGGGCCCCCACATCCTCCCCAGTTCTTCCACTAGAAACCCCTGAATACCCAGTTGTGGGAACCGAGGAGGAACCTGCGGTTCAAGAAAAAAAACAGGAAAAGGAAGGCTGAAGGTCTCTTCTTGGAGAGGAAGCAGAACAGGATAACAGGCCAAGGGGGAGGAGGGAGGGAAAAGCAAAGCCTGCTGCAAGAGATCCCCTTGAAGACCTACTGTTATGGTAAATTCTTATACAACTGTACTATATTACTTTGGGGGAATCTCTTGCAACAGACCATCACACTTAGGATGAGTAGCAAGCAGTAACACTGCCAGGCCAAAATTGGGCCTGCGCATGGAGGCAATGTCCAAACTGTAGTGCATGGTGAAAGTGTGGACTAAATTCTAAGTGGCTGCTGTGCAGATCTCTGCAGCTAAAACGTTAAAGAAGCATGCTACTGAGCAGCCATACCCTGGTAGAATGGCCATGAAAACTCCTGGAAGCTCCTTGTCATACTTCCGCTAACAAAAAATTATGCAGTCAGTCAACCATTTGGACAAACACTACTTAGAAATGGGTGCACCCTCTTCCCCTGGGGTGAATGAAACAAACAACTGAGAGGACTTCCTAACCTCTTTAGTCTTGTGCATATTTTTACTTTATTTTATTTTATTGTGATCTCAGAATAACACTTTTCGAGAACAAGCTCATTACACAGATTCCACGTTAGAGTTAGACAAACAGTGTAAACATAAGTGGTTGCTGTTAAGCAGCAAGAATTAAATACGAAGTAAACTATACACACAATGTTAAACTTAGGCAAGTAAAGTAACAAGATATCAAGCTGGCATTGTACAATGTATATAAAAATAGGGCGACACAATCATGGCAACTATGTTCAGGGCTACCTAGCAGGGTAGCAACCGGTTACCTGGGTGGGCGAGGTAGGGCGACTGGATGTACGTGCGTATATGTGTGCAGGGGGGAGAGTAAAGGGGAAGGTATGTGGGAGAGGGTGTAGTGAGCAGCTGCCGAGCTGGTCTGCTAGCGTGGTGGGGAAGGTGGTCAGTTGGGAGGTGCAGGATACGGGGTTCGGGTCCAGTGTGGAGTGGGACTTTTTTTGCCAGCAGGTGGCTTTTTATTTTGTTAAATATTTTGCCCCCAACATACCCCAGGTTGAGAATCCTTTAGTAGGGTGGGTGCATAGGGTGCAGCCCCACATTAAAAGAAACTACCATGGATCTGAGCCCCTCTTCCCCTCACACATAGCAGTATGCATCGCTGAAATTTATTTTCAGCTATGACACTTCCCTAACGGCAATCGCTATTCGTGTCGCCATTATCACATAGAACCAAGGAGAATACATCAGCCAGAGAGGCATCGTCATAAAGGGTAGGGGGAAAAGGATATATTTACAAGTTGTGGAAACAGGTCCAGGTGACAGACAACTTTAGGGATGAAAACAGGGGGGAAGATACAGGGAGGATTGGAGGGAGATATATTAGAGGAGTGGATAACTAGGGGAAAACTGGTTTTGAAGGCCAAGGAAATTAGGAACCAAGAGTAGAAAAATTGTGGGCCATCTAAGGATTGCCCTGAGAGGAGAGTATAAAGTACCAAGCCTCTGTAAGAATAAAGGGATTAGTGAAAGCAATCACAGATGGAATCTGCAACAAGATGGTTCCTTAGCATTTTTTTGAAGGGGCCTACCATGGCTATGGAAGAAATATCCAGGGATAAGAAGTTAAGCCAGTATGGAGCTCAATGGGAGAAAGCCCTCTGTACTTGGGAGGTACGACAGCACGGGATTTGGAAAACTATACTATACTATCAGTACTTCTGGTGCAGCGCTTATTATGGTGTGGGGTAAGGAGCTTCTGTACCCCAGGGGGCACCAGGCCAAGATTTATTTTTTTGGCCATCAGGCAGGTTTGGAATTTGAGCCTTCCTTCCAATTTGAGCCAGTCTGTCTTAACATACAAGTGACAAGTATATGTGAATCTTGCCAAACCGGTTGCAAGGCAGCAGGCTTTGTTTAGTGCCACTATAATCCTGCAGAGTGCCATGTTGGTTGTGGAGCCATAGATTATTAGACCGTAGTCTATTAGTGAGACCACCAAACTAAGGATAGCTAGAGTAAGGGCCTCCATGGTCAGACTATTTTTATGCCTGTATAGAAGACCTGTGTGCCTACTGACTGCCTTAGCTGTATTGTCTATGTGGTAGCCATAAGTCAAAGCACTGTCAACTGTTACTGCTGAATATTTAAAGTGCAAGACTAGTTCCAAAGGTGTCCCAACCTTATTTGTGATGTTAAGAGGGTAACTGTGATGTCTATTATGGGAAGCTAGAGAACAACATTGTTTTTGTTTTCTTATAGTTCAAGATGAGTTTTTGCTCACCAAGCCAACTTTCTATCTTTGAAAAACTCATCTGGAGATTTATTTCTAGTTGCTTTGGGTCACGATCACGCATAAAGCAGAATTCAGCATTGACAAGAGTATGGGAGCTAGTTTAGGAATAGACTGAATAATAACAGACCCAATATAGATCCTTGGGGGACACCAGATCGGACAGGTCTGCTAGTAGATAGGACATCAGTGATACTCTCTGTGAACATTTTAAAAGGTAGCTCTCAAACCAAGCAACAGTGTCACATGCAAGCCCAATGGACTCCAATTGTCCAAGCAGAAGGACATGATTAACTATATCAAATGCTTTCATTAGATCGATAAAAACCACACCAACAAAGGCACCGTGTTGTTGCAGACATTGAATTTGATATTTTTCTAGGTAGTCAACCTGTTGATCCACTACAATTCTTTCAAGTGCTTTTGATTCCGGTGGAAGGATCGAAATGGGTCTATTGTTACCATGAGATGTGCGGTCCCCACGCTTATATACAAGCGTCACTAAGACGGATTTCCATATCTGCAGGAATTGACAGCATCTCAGTGAGGTGTTGATTATATGTGTCAAAGGAGTGAGTATTTCATCCAGAGTTAGTGCCACAAATTTAATTTCAGTTGCTGAAGCAGAGGGAACCAGATCTGGCGAGGCCAAAATGGAGCAATGAGGATCATGGTTGTCCCATCCATCTGCAGCTTGATAAGAACTCACTGAAAAAGAGGGAAGGGAGGAAAAATATACAGAAACCTCCCTTTCCAGGACAGGGACAATCTGTCTCACCAGAAAACTCCAGGCCCGGAAGTGAACAAGCAAAAAAAGTGGCAGTTTTGCATTGAGTGGGGATGCAAAAAGGTCCAACTCTGTGCAACCCCAGCAGTCGAACAGGTCCGCCACCACGGAGGGCAGGAGCTCCCACTCATGAGCCTGAGACTGGGAGCAACTTAAGCTGTCCACTAAAACGTTTTGCCCACCGGAGGCGTGCACAGCTGAAAAATGAAGGCTGTGATACAGTGCCCAATATCAAACCCACATCGCCTCTCGCCACAGAGGGTGACAGTAGATCCCACCCTGCTTGCTGATGTAGTGGACCATGCTCGTGTTGTCCATCTGTATCAGCAGTGGGGCCAGGCAGAGATGGGTCTGGAAGGCCTGAAGTGTGTACAGGACTGCCCGCATCTCCAGAACATTAATGTGAAGATGTCCCTTGGCTGCAGACCACACTCCCTGGGTCTGGTGAGCCCCCAGATAAGCCCCCCATCCTGAGTTGGACACATCCATGGTCAGGATTTGCTGAGGGGGGATAAGGAAGGGCACCTTCTGGAGGTGATTGCTGGGCTCTAGCCACCATAACAGGACCCTCTTCACTGGGTCTGAGACCAAGACCACCTCATTGAGATCATCTGTACGCTGATCCCACTGTACCGAGTGTCCACTGGGGAACTCTCATGTGCAGCCTGGCTAGAGGGGCATTAAGTATAGCAGCCGCCATGTGACTCAGAAGGCATAGGAATAAATGAGCTGGGACATGACGAGAGGAGTACAGCAGTCTGGCCAGCTCCATCAAGCAGTCTGCCCTGTTCTAGGGAAGGAAGGAAGGCCATGCCCTGATCTGTGTCCGGGACAGCCTCAATATACTGAAAGCATTGGGAGGGTGAGAGGGATGACTTGGCGAGATTGGCAGTCACCCCAAGATCCAGAAAAAGGTGGCAGGTGTACTCCAGGGTTAGCAGGTGATGCTCCCTGGATGGGGCTACTAGAAGCCAATCATCCAATTAGGGAAAAACATAGTATACCTGGCACCAGAGGGCAGCTGCTACCACTGCCATGCACTTGGTAAAAACCCTGGGGGCTGAGGACAAGTCAAGAGGGAGAGCCTGGAATTGGAAATGAGCTCCTGGGCCTTGTCCCACAGGGAATTTTGATATTGTAGCATGTGGCCAAGGTAGTTATTTATTTATTTGTTTCTGATAACCAGGTAGGTGCACTAGACGGGCCCAGATGGTGAGAGTGGAAGAAGCAAACATCATTTGGCAAAAAGATTCAAATGGCAGGGCTTCCTGTTTGGGGGCAGGGAGCTGAGGTGTTTTGGCCATTTGGAGTGGTTATGGGCAGCACTGATGACCGAGTCTGACTAAGCTTGTTTCTACCAAAAAGGCCTGCCTTCTGGGGCATGAAAAAGTCTGTCTGCCTTGCAAGACTTGGCCAGGAAGAGATGGGGCCGACATAAGGCCGCCATTGTCACATCCTCATAAGCATCGACAAGCAGGGGGACCACCAATGGTGGGGCATCAGGCTTACATAGGTAAATGGCCAACCGTCGACGTCCAGAGTCCTGATCCTCAGAGCCAAAGCCCATCGCTGCCTGGATGTGGCACACGACCACCAAAAAAGAGAGGTCATCCAGGGGGATGGAGGAACGTCCTTAGGCATCCCTTTGGAAGACCCGGAGGGAGAGGGGGACCCTGAAGCATCACCCCCTTCATCCAGTGCACCCACATCCCCAGAATCCAGGAGGACCAGGTCTGGGTGGTATTCACCCCCTTCGTTGGCTGGGTAAGTAGGGGAAAAGGCCGGCCGGGGAATCTGGGGGGGGGGACACTGAGGGGCAGGAGATGTAGGCCCCTGCGGCAGGTTCTGTGGAGAAGGCAGTGGGTCTTGGGTCAGTACCTGGGAACGTAAGACCCCCAAAGGGAGGACACCAGTCCCTGAATATCCACCATGACCGGCATAGGCCTGACGGAAGTGGATAAGGGTAACCTGGGGAGCCCCTGGCATAAGCAGAGGAAAGCCAGGATAAAGCCCCATGAGAGCTGAGTGAGGGTAATATGGACCCTCAGGAGTAGGCCGGTGAGGGCCCTGCAGCAGAGTAGATGATGTAGGGGCCAGTGAAGGGTGCGCTCTTCGTGGAGTAGAGTGAGGGCTGGGAACCGGCAAGAAGCCTATCTCCAGACAAGGCACGGATCAACATGAGGTGTCCGACACCAGGGAAGTGGCAAAGGGCAACTGGAGGGGTGACTAAGGTGCTCCTCTATCCATATAATCTGTGTCGGTGGGAAGACTGCCAACACAGCTACTCTGCTGTGTACCCAAGGAGGTGATGGGCCTAAGCAGCAGGGACCTGGTGGGCTAGGAGGATACCTGGCCCAAAGCTCCTCCACTGGTAACTGAAACAGTGGCAGGAGGAGGAACCACCATTTGCCTGGAGATGGGGGGGGGGGCATTGGTGGGATGCAGGGCCAACCCCCTCGAGAAGGTGGAACCTGATGCGGCCAAGTGAGAGTGCAGTGACCACGAGCGGGAAGACGAAGACTGGGACTGGTGCTTCTCTCTGTCCTGGTGCTTGTGCTTCCCGCTAGGTTGGTCCCAGGGCTTGGCTGGAGCCAAACCTGAGGACTGGGCCTGGGAGGCTGAAGTTTGTGCCTAAGTGGCCAGAGGTTGCGTCTGGGAAGCCAGAGAAGATAACACCTACAGCTCCTGCTCCACTGAGGTGAGTAAATGCCACTCGAGGGTCCGCTAACAGCGGCGCCAGGTGGTATTGGTGAACCTCTAACAGAACTCACAAGATGAGATGTCGTGGTCTGGGCCTAGGCTGAAAAAGCCGGATGTCCATCCTTCTTGGAAATTTGCTGGCCGCAGGCACACTTGTTCAGTGTTCCGATGTCAATCAAGATGAAGAAGAACACATACAAAGGAAGAAAAAATATCGAAAGATGGGGAAAGAACTAAAGTGAGAAAAATAATAAAGGTGTGAAAATGGTGACTGAAGCAGCAGCAGTTTCTCTGCAGATCCGACGAGACTTGGCCGATGGCGGGAATGAACTGGGGAGGACGTGGGGGTCACCCACCTATATAGGGTAGCTGACATCAGAGAGTGACATCAGAGGTATGCGGCCCCCTCTGGTAGACTGCTAGTTAGAAAGTTTCCACATGGTCCTAGTGTCTGACAGTGGAGTCCTACGTGTGATGGCCTGCTGCAAGAGATTCCCCCAAAGTAAGATCCTGGGGTTTCTAATAAAACTGCACAAGTCCCGAACAGAACCTATTCAAGTGCTGGACTTCATAGGCACAGAACTGGATACCCTGCAGGGGTAACCTTTCCTCCCACAAGAAATGGGATCAAACCTGATTGCCCCTGCAGAATCCTTCACACTTGGCCAACCAAGGCCTGTATGGGATATCCTGCAGTTATTGGGCCACATGACATTATCCACAGCAGTGGTGCCATGGACCAGGTTTCAGATGATGGACATACAGTATCACTTAAGAGACCACAGTCTCAAAGATGGGATCCAATCTCCAAGCTAGTGCTAGCCACAACATTTATGTGGGCACTGGAGTGGTGGAAGGAAAAAAGCAACCTCATAGAGGGCATTCTCTTTCTACAGCAATCCCCAACAAGTATCCTCACAACAGGTGCCTCACTCCTAGGATGGGGCACCCACATACAGGACTTCACAGTGAGTGACGTCTGAAGCCCTCAGAAGACTCAGCTCAACATCCTCCTAATGCATAGGGCAGTATTGCTGGCAACGCGATACTTTTCCTATGAGTTACAAGGCTGGTCTATTCAGATTCAAACAGACAGCACCACAACATTATATTACATACAAAAGCAGGGAGGAATAAGATCCTCTAGCCTGTGCACAGAGGCCATAAGGATCTGGAATCTAGCTTATTCCCTGCATAGAAAGATTTCTGCAGTACATCTGCCGGGCAAGGACAATGTCCTGGCAGACTCCCTAAGCAGAATCAACCCCAAAAAACATGAGTAGACCTTGAACCAGCAAGTACTGGCCTCAGTCTTCAGAAGACGGTGCACTCCAGAAAAAGACCCGTTTGCCTCATGGCAGAACAATCAGATCCCACCGTTTTGTTTGCAGTCCACCAGCAAGAGGCAGCGTTCCAGAGGATGCCCTACTTCTGGATTGGATAGGGAGGTTCCTGTATGCCTTCCCACCATTCCCACCCATACAGAGAGTGCACATAAAGCTAAGGAGAGAGCCAGCAACAATGACTGTGCTAGTCCAGGACTTGACCAGACAGGCGTGTACTCGGTGCTCTTGACCCTGTCCAGCAGGACTCCATTTAGTCTACCACTGTGACATAACCTGTTGACTCTGTCTCAGGGCAAAACTGCATTCCCAGACCTCAGAACATTAATCCTGAGAGCATGATTCTTGACAAGTTAGAATTCTCTAACTTGAGTTTGTCAGAGGATGTTCTGAAAGTACTGAATTGTTTCAAGAAAACCAGCATCAAGGAAAGTGTACTCCTCTAAATGGAAGAGATTCTTATACCGGTGTGCCCCCCAGGAAGATAATCCTAATGCAGGCAGAGTTGCCATCAGTTCTGAGCTACCTAGTACACCTACAGTCCTTTAGTTTGAGACTCTCAACACTGATGGTACAACTGGCAGCGATGACAGTCTACTCATCAGCAGGCAAGGATGCATCCTTGGCCTCACAACCTGTTTTTAAAAGGCTCTTTAAAGGCCTCAATCACCTGTACCCTCCTGTAAGGGACCCAATCCCTCTATGGGATCTGCGTATCTGTCTTGCACAGTTGATGGAGGCTCCCTTTGAGCCTATAGATACTGTTGATTTAAAATATGTCACATGGAAAACAACGTTCCCGATTGTCATGACATCTGCCAGAAGGAAAACAAACAGCAAGCCTTCTGTACAAATTTATTTATTTACTTATTTCTGACTTTGGTTACTGGATAGGTACACAGATCCAAAGGAATGTTTCCAGGCACGACCCAGGCCATGGGAGTGGCACAGCAATGACAAGGAATACATACATACATATATATATAAAAATACATATTTACAAAGAAATACAGTCAGTATAGTACGTGAAATACTGGTTGAAAAATTAGAAATAAGCAGCTTGACAAAATGCAAACCAAGTGTTAACTACACAGCAATGAATAAGGATTTAAAGCATGCAATACATACAAACATGGTAATTATCAACTGAACCATGTATGATGTATAAGTTCATGAGTACAGCTGGTACAGTACAATGAAAATTTTGGTTGAAAAATCACTTAATAAATGCAAACTTAAATAGAGCTGACAGGTTCATAGAGACAGAAGACCAACTAGACAATGGCCAAAAGCATGGGTGGAAAGAATAAGGCGGACAGTAAGTGGTTTCCACCAATACTGCAACTAGACTGCCCCACTGGACTGGCAACCACTGAAGCATAGATGCAGAGGAGGGTAAAGGCACAAGTGCAGCAGAAAAAATGAGAGAGAGGAGAGGTACAGCTGACGGGGGGGGGGGGCTACCTGGGCGAGCAGTTACATCAAAGTTCCCCGAGGAGCCAGGTTTTGAAACAAGATTTGAAGATGAGGTGAGGTGAGAGGAGGCTGCTCTAAGAGTTATGGGGAGGTTGTTCCACAGGGCGGGGTCTGCGACAGATAAAGCTTTACTACCCATATTAGCAGCCCTAGGGACTTCTGGGGGACAGTTGAGGAATGAAGATTCCTAGAAGAAAGTCTGATCTTGAGGAGAGAGAGGGGACATTCCCCCAGTCCTAAGGATGCTGTCGACGATGCAGCCAAGGGAAAAGTCAAAGCGACCACTGAGCAGCAGCCAGCCTAGGGACCAGTAGTGGTCACAGTGGTGGGTAGAGAAAGGAGCAAGTAGGACAAGCCAGCAGATATTGTTGTCGAGGGCAGGGCCATCCAGAGAGTAAACATCGAGGGAGGAGTTTGCCTTGTGTGCCTTGGCAAGGTAGGGTTTGGACCCAAACAGCATCACCTTTGGTTTTTTTTTTCGTTCACTAACAGCAGATTGGACGTGAACAACCTGTGTGCAGAGCAGTAGTTATGTGTGAGGACGGTGGACATATGAGGGAGGGATTTTTCTCTATGAAACAGGACAAGATCATCCACATAGAGAAAGGAGTTCATCCTACGGTTCATACTAAGGTAGTTAGGTGCAAGGGGGCTGAGAGGCCCATAACAGCACCAAAATCAATTATAATATCCAGAATTGGCTTTATTGATGAAAAATTTATCAAGGCAATTTTTAAATGTTGATTTATTTTCACTAATGACAATTTCAAAAGGTAGGCTATTCAAAGGATTGATAATTCTTTGGGTAAAATAATACTTCCGTGATACATGATTGAATTTAGCCCTACTAATCTGCAGGAGATGACCTCTGATGTTATAAATTTTGTTTTTAAACACAAAATCCATTTGGGTAAATAGGTACGGGTCACTTACGATGTCAAACATATAGATTAAATTACCCCGGAGATGTCTAAGCGTTAATGGCATCATATTCAAGCTTTCTAAACATTGTTCATATGAAATATTAAAAAGTCCTTTTATATTCTTAGTAAATTATCTCTGGATTTTTTCCAGAGATGTTATCTCTCCCTTTTTATATGGACACCAAAGTTGTGATGCATATTATAAGTGTGGCCTAACATAGGCTCTGTATAATGGTAACATAACTCCAGGATCTCTTGATTTAATATTTCTTTTGATGGACCATACTATTCGATTAGTCTTACTGATGGCCTCATAAATCTGTTTATTATACCCAAGATCATTTGTTATGTATATGCCTAGATCCTCTTCATTGGTGGTGATTTCCAAAGGAGTCCCATTTAAAATATAAATGGCTGAAGGGTTGTTGAAACCAACATGCATCACCTTACATTTTGAAGAATTCAAACGCATAAACCAGGTAGCAACCCAATCTGATATATTATTTAAGTGTCCTTGAATTATGGAAATAGTATCTTCACTATCACATGGCCCACCAAGTTTAACATCATCAGCATATTTAATGGAAACTGACGAACAATTTTTAGCAAGGTCAGCTATGAATATCTGGAATAGGCAGGGGCCCAAAACAAACCCCTGAGGGACCCCACTAGTGACAGGCTGGGAATCAGATAGATGGCCATTTATTAAGACCTTCTGTGATCTATGAGCTAACCAATTTTTGATCCACATGATAATATGTTTATTTATTTTAGTATCTAACAATTTAGCTATTAGGGCATGATGAGCCATAACATCAAACACTTTGCTAAAGTCAAGATAGATTATATCCCAAGGGGTGCCATTATCTACATTTCTACTAACTTTTTCTTAGGAGCACATCAAGTTGCTTAGGCAGCCCCTATCCTTTTTAAACCCATGCTGCTCTATTTCAACTGTGTTAATTGTATCACTGATGAGATATTTGATAGACTTTCAAGTACTTTGCAGATTGCTGATGATAAACTAATAGGGCGGTAATTTTCCCAATTAGAACGAGGACCTTTTTTATGAATTAGTATTACGTGGGCAGTCTTCCGTTCTTTGGGCACAAAATGATTCTGTAGGCAATATTCAAAGAATAAACGTAAAACGTGGGAGATATGATCAGCCAGTAGGTATAGCAGGTGACCACTAATGTCATCTGGGCCTGGGGAGTATTTGTTATTTAGTACTTAAGTTTCTCCAAAACTATGTTGTCCGATAATTTAATACATGGCTCATGTACTACGGATACATTAACATCATTGCAATTGGATCAGATGCTAAATAGATCACAAAATGTTTGGTTTAAAATGTTAGCTATATCTAAGGTGTCATGACAAAGACTGGAGTTGTGCAAAAGGGGTCCAACCTGACAGGTGGGTTTTTTAAAAGAGTGAATGTAAGAGTAAAACATCATTCCATTATCCTTACTGGCATTCTTGGCAATATTTAATTCCCAACATTTTTTAGCCTTTCTTATCAAAGACTTGCATTTCTTTTGAATTTTTACATAGGTGGACCTATGTTCCTTAGTCTGAGATTTTAAATATACAGAATATTTTTTTTGCTTTTTGTCTCAATGCCCGTTGAATATTTTTGGACAGCCATTTTGGCTTAAGCTTCCTCTGGCCTTGCTTAACTATAAAAGGGATATATTTATCTCTTAACTGTAGTACCATCTGTTTAAAGAAATCCCAACTACCTTCAGCATTCAAAGGGGACATATTATTATCCCAGTTGATACCCCTGAGTACAGCTGTAATACTTGGTAAATCTGCTTTATTATATAGATACATTTTAGTTTTATTAATATTTATGGAAGCATGCTGATCAAGATAAAAAATTAATTGAACTATGGTCACTATTGCAAATAAGGGATGAAATAGTAACGCCTTATATGTTAAGGTGATTACTAGGAAACACAAGATCTAAGATATTGTTCCCCCTAGTGGGTAATGAAATACATTGTTGGAGGTTGAGTTGCTGGGAGCAGGCTAAAAGTTTTTTACCTGCACTTATAAGTGCAATGCCAGTATCCCATGATATGTCACCTAAATTAAAATCTCCCATACATATCATGGTGCCATGTTCGCAGGCGTTCTCAAATTCTGTAATAATACCCTCAGTAAGGGTTATATCTGCACTTGGAGGTCTATACCAAACTCCCAGCATAATATTTTCTGGACCAGATAATATTTTAATCCATACTGATTCAATGTTACATGAAGGTTTTTAATTTCATCAGATATTTCAACTGAATCAAGAACGTAATTTACTAATAAGGCGACACCACCACATATTCTATTGGGCCTTTTCAATATATAGTGTTTAAAACCTGGTATTATACAGTCCCAGGCTATTTTATTGTCCCCCTTTGTTTCAGTGATTGCAATAATATTAACTTTATTTTCTAGGACACATAGTTTAAGCTCATCTATCTTGTTTTTAGACCTCTGGCATTAAAATAAAGAAATATGATATGCTGAGCAATACCCTGGGTGGACAAGGTATTGCCGGGGTTGGCGTTAAGAGAGGCGGGAATACCACACCTCTCCCACCGGGGATCTAGTTCAAACCTAGTTTTATATGTTTCGTGAAATGTTTCCCCAAAAGAGCTGTACCACACCTGTTAAGATGCAGACCATTCCCAGAAAATAATTCATAATGACCAGAAAATTCTTCCCAATGAGTAATACATGAAAGCTCTTGATATAAGCACCACTTCCTTAACCATTCATTATACTGTTGTATTTTCATATTTAATGATGGAGCAGCTCTGGGTATTGGGAGAATTTCAGACATTGTGATATCACACCCCATCTCGGTTAGGATGTTAGTTAGGGCCACTGTGTGCTGCTTAACAGTAAGTAAATATTCTTTACCGATATTATTTGCCCCTGCGTGAATAATTACTACTGGATTTTCCCCCCTTTAGACAGTATATTGGGAAGCATGCTTGTGATGGCTTGTAGTTTAGCCCTCGAAAAGGAAGAGCAGGTCCGGTTTGCTTTGTCCAGGTTACAAATGGCTCTATCAAGATGTTTTATGATAGAATCTCCAATAACGGAAGTTTGCCTTATGTCTTTCGTTATTAATTTTTGAGCAATAAGATTTGTGGGAGCAGGGGAGGTGTCCATTAAGTTGATGAGGTCACTCACAATGCTAGTGGGAGCAACAGTAGGTACCAGGGCACATGCTCAGTCAAAGGATCAATAATCTTGTTATGGTCCAAGAATTTATTAATATCTGAATGGGAGGTAGTATGGTAATTGGGGGCATCCTCCATTAACTTTAATAAGGGTTCATATCTGTTTTCCGTACTTAAAATGAAAGCATCTGCTTTTCTGCCCTTTTTTAATGGTCGCCTATTTTGAATCTCGTACCATCTGTCATCAGATCCAACAATATGGTCCTCTTTCCTCAACCGCTTTTTGTTACCAGTGTCAAATGTTAAGGGACCAACCAGGGGAATGTTTGCTGGAGTATTAGGCTGAAGTATGTTGCTAATTTCAAGAGGAACTACAGATTCAGAGTTGGAGGCTGTTGGAGGGAAGGGGAGGGTATTTATAAAAATAGAAAAGAAAACAGGTCCTAGAATGGAGCCCTGGGGAACACCTATAGTGACTGATAGGCAGGGGATATGGTGGGGCCAATGCTCACAGTTTGGGAATGGTTAGAGAGGTAGCTCCATAACCAGTTAGTGGACTCAGGGGAGTAGCCTAGCAGGGGTAATTTGGACAGGAGAAGGGCATGGTTTACCATATCAAACGTCTTGGACAGGTCGACGAAAATGGCTACAGTGGCGTTACCATAGTTCATGTTTGAAAAGACATGGTCAGTGAATAGAGCAAGGGCTGTCGTGGTGCTGTGGTTTTTGCAAAAACCATGCTGCTGATTGCACTGCAGGTTGTAATTTCCAAGATGTTCAGACAATTGGTGATGGACGACCTTCTCAAGAATCTTACTAAGGGAGAATTGATAAGGGTCAATAATTGTCAGAGAAGAGAGGGGTTCCAGCTTTAAAAATGGGTACCACGTTAGCTGATTTCAAGGGGTCAGGCATGGAGGAGGTAGAAAGTGCCAGGTTGAAAATAAAAGTGAGTGGTTTAGAGAAAGCAGGGGAGACTATCTTTAGCAAGACAGGGGAGAGGCCATCCAAACCAGGGCTGCCATGGTTAGGGAAAGACTGTAGGAGCTTATAGGTTTCCTATTGGGAAATAGCCTTAAAGTAGAAGGGTGAAGGGGGCTGTGCTAGGAGTGCAGGGAAGGGATGGGGACGTGGTGCATGCCCCTGAGTTGTTTGCTGCATTTGCAGGGAGTTTACTAAGGAGGGCAGAGAGATCAGTAAATTTTATGTTGAACGCCTGGGCATGAGTTCTAGTAGTTCTTTGGTTATCCATTGGGAACTCCCGCCTCTAACTCTCGGTGTTGTAATTGGGAAATGATGGTCCAGGATTGTAAGGAGAGCACTGGTGAAGAAAGCAACAGCCGAGGATATGTCAGTGATGGTGTAGAGGTCCTGCCTATTTATGGCCTTAACATCATCTAGGAGGAGGGAGGTGTTAGGGCAGTTGAAATTGCAGAGAGAGATGTACTTTGGAGGGGGGCGAGAAGTCTTGGAGGACGATATGGCATAGGTAGGGGAGTGGTTGCTAATGGCGTTGGCAAAGGATCCTGCCTGAAGTAACCTGTTGTCCCGGTTTAATACCCAGTCAAGTAATGTGTTGGTAGAGTTGTGAGGGTTTAGACAAATGGGGAGGGTGACGGCTTGTACCAAGTTACGTTGTTTCAGAAGGCTGGTATGATCAGGTGCTTGAACACTTAGCCAATTGAGACTATAATCACCAAAGAGAATGGTGTCTCTGGGAAGGGAGAGAGACCCACAGCCAGTCGGGAAATTGTGAAGACCCTCTACGCCCCCCCATTGGGGGGTTATTACAGCACCCCAAATAAAGTTTCTTTGTCGAACCCTGGGTAACTCCTAGGATTATTCATTCACAAAAGGAAGCAGGCTCGGAGCAGAGTATGGTAGTAGCAGATAGGGGTTCTCTAATGTATATTGCAACACCACCACCCTTCTTTTTACTGGGCCTGTCCCAACACAGCAGGGTGTAGCCAGCCAGGTGATACATGGTGTCAGAGTGGTGTGACTTCAGCCACGTCTCAGAGAAACACAGAGCACGTGGGGTGTATGGAGGGATATCCATGCTTCGAGGTTGGGGTATTTGACAGGGAGGCTGCAGATGTTTGTATGAGCAAGTTTTAAGCCTAGAGGCCTGATCCAGCTGCAGTCCATGGAGGTGATATGGGTGTTGACAGGGCCAGGGTTGCTCTCAATGTCCTGGCTAGAAGTAGTAGTGAGAAAAGTAGGTGATACAGGCAAAACGGCCAGGTGGTGGGGGGGAGAGGGAGAGAGAGTATAAGGAATAACCTAACAGTCTTCTCTCCAGGTTGGAGAGAAAAAGTTAAGAGAGGGGAACAAACGGTGTGTTTTTTTTTTTTATTGATATCTTGGAGAACACCTGTGAGTGGATACTCATTTGTAGGTTCCACGTCAGTTACCAGAAAAAAAATGAACAGGTACATAGCATTACATTAAAAGCAAGTACAAATTGCACTGGTACAAAACAATACATTACAAGCTAGTTAGGCAATAAATTGGTGGGATAACATTTAGCTTAAGGTATAACATTTAGACACCGCTATGGCATTGGTGATAAGGCGCCTGCATCGGAGAGTTAGGCATACTTGTGGGGGGAGAAACAGAGTGGAGAACAGGCACAGCTGTGGCATAGTGAAGTGTACGCCTGCATGAGGGGTTAAGAACAGACTTAAGGAAGGCTGGAGACAATGGGACTAGGACAGCATCAGACGGGGGGGCATGAGGGCAGGAGCAGAGAGGGGAATGGGTAAGGAGGGGAGAGGGTAAATGGGGGGGGTGGAACAATGAAGTGCTGTGAAGGTGGGTGCCCCTAGGACAGGTGGAACACTAAGTGCTGCTGCTTTACGGTGGTCCAAATGTAGGAAAGTTGTTTTGGTCATCATGAATGGCCAACGCAGTCACAACTGTCTTCCACAGCAAGGTGCTGCCTGAGCTTACGCATGAAAGCACCAATGGTTGTGGTATCGGAGTCAGCTGAAGGAAGGGCGTTGGTCCAGTGTGGTGCATGGTAGTAGAACGTACACTGATCCTTTGTAGTGCAGCATCTAAGTTCACTGAAAATTTGGCTGTGAGCGCTTCTGGTCAGCCTGGCACTTACATGGCTTGTGAGCAGATTCTAGTCTCCTGGTGGCATCAGATTTAGTGTGACTTTTTGGCCAGTAAACAGGTATGGTACTTAACTCTGCTCTTCAGCTGGAGTCACCCTGCCAGTGAACAGAGCTCACAGGTGTGTGTAAGCCTTGCAGCACCTGTGAGGAGTCGGCAGGCCTTATAAAGGGCCAGGGAGATGCGATGGAGCACTGAGTCTGGTGCAGAACCATAAACAGCCAGGCCATAGTCAACGAGGGTAACAACTGAGCTGGTGATGGCCATGTTGAGTGCTTCATATGTAAGGCTGTGCTTGTGGCAGTGCAGTATCCCGATTCTGGAACTGATGGCCTTGGCTGTGTTGTCCATATACTGTGCATAGGACAGGGTGGAGTCAAGTGTGATACCCAGGTACTTATTTATTTTATTTTTTTTATACTTTATTTTTTCTTATATCATAATCATGACATGAGATCATACTACATACAGCATACAGACCATAACAGATTTTAACCATTGAGAAACTATTCTCTGAGATACAGGTTACTTATGCACATGCCATATAGTGATAAAACATTCAGGGGAAACCAATTTAATATCCCAATTAGAAACCCAATAGGTGCTGATTGTGGAAATCCATGAGCCACATACAGTTACAGATGAGAGAGGACTGTCCAGCAATTCCAGTCCAAAGTTGCCAATCGTCACCCCAAGGGGATAAAATGGTACCATGTCTAAAGCATGATGACATATGCCAAGAAAAATATTTGCAGCATTAAACTGTGCGAGAGTATACTAATTACAGTTCGAACATATTACACCTCTCAAGATCCAATTTCTGAAAAGGTTAAAGAACAGTGAACCATCTTATCAATAAAACTGTTAACTTTCTAAAGAGAAACAGTAGGTTTTATACTCACTTAACCCTGTACTGTATGAATTGTGAGCCGACCCTTATCTTATAATAATAATAAAGTAGAAACGGTAACTCTCGGCAGGCATAATCACACAGAGTACCAAGTAAACTCAAAATATCATGTACTGAAAGGAATATCAGTCCCAAAGTCTCTTGGAGGGATCAGGTAAGGGTTGAAGTCTCCTCTTCGGCATCTGAGTCTTCCGTTTGTGTCCTTCATTCCATGGCCCTTCTGTCAGTCCATTTGCCCGCTTCTGCAGGATCAGAGAAAATGTAAATTTTGCTCTGCAAAACAATCCGGAGTCTGGTGGGGAAAATCATTGTATGAGTTATTTCAAGCTCACAGAGCTGCCGATGAACTCCATTGAAACGCTTTTGGCGCTGCTGGGTGACATAACTAATGTCAGGGAGAAAAGGTATATTGGCACACTGTCCTGGAACAGCAGGGCAGCTCGCCTTGCATATTTTAAGACTTTATCTCTTTGCCCCACTCCTGATGTCAGCAACATAAGCGTGCGGGGTTCAGATGAATTTGTGGCCCTGACACGTGGGGTGATCCTACAACTTTTCTGTATGTCCCACGTTTCTTCGACACCCTTAGGTAGAAGCTTCTCAGTAAGCCATTCTCTAAGCAGCATTAAGGGGTTATCTCCCTCCGTGCCTCCGGGAAGGCCTACAATCCAAATATTTGCAGCCCGTGACTGATTCTCCAGTGTCTCTAACCTTGCACGTAAGTGCTGATTTTCCTTCACCAACAGCGCCGTGGCTCTGGCAGAGGCATCCGCTTGTTTCTGGATGTCCTGCATATCTCTTTTGAGACCATCTACAGCATTCTCAAGAAGTACTACTCTGCCATTGAAATCATCCACTTTGGAGTTCAAAATCGCAACCGACTGTAACAGCCTTTGTAGTTTATGTCCCAAAGTCTTGATTGTTTCACTCGAGCCAGAAGCTTTAAGAGGTTGCGAGGTATCGTTTGGACGCAAGGCCCCAATAGTTCCCTTGCTTTTCACACTGCCACCAGTCTGTCTCTCCTTCTTTGGGTTACCCATATTAGCTAAATTAGGGTCCTCTGTTCGACGGTTCAACCAAAAATCAGTTTTGGAGCCTCAAAAATGTATTTTAGGGCTCTTGAAAGGCAAACAAATGAGAAGCTCGCTCCAAGTGCTGCACGCTGCTCGGGCTCCACAGCGTCCCCCCCCCCCAATACCCAGGTACTTAAAGTGATGCACAAGGTCCAGCACGCTACCACTGTCGTTCAGGATGGAGAGTGGGAAGGCCTTTTGTTTGTTGTGGGTGCTAGAGTAGATCATAGTCTAAGTTTTCTTGTAGTTAAGGATTAGTTTATGCTCCTTAAACCATGTTTCAGCAGCAGTAAATCCTAGCTGGAGGTCATTTTAAAGTAGCCCTGGGTTGGGGTTGCAGGTGAAAATGACGGCATCATCAGCATATAATAGCATGTGACAGGTGCAAGAAAGCTCCCACCTTTTTTGCACAAGTGTTGGTTTAGATAAATGTATGGCCATAAGGAGATGGTTGGGTTCAACCTGATCTCGGGCTAGAATCAGGCCACATGTATCCACTAATAAGGGTATACAGTACCTAGAAGTGATACAGCCAGTTGGGGGGGAGTAGGGGATCCGTTGTGCCTGTGAGGTAGTTTCCTGGAAGAACCAGGCTATGGACCATCCAAGTTTGGGAAACCCAGGGGTGGCAAGTGAGGGGCAATTGATGGACCGCTGTGCACTAGCCACACCAGATTGCAGAGTTATGGGATATAGAAGGGGAAGACAGAAAGTGCATAAGGGCACAAACAGCGAGAATTAGATAAGGAAGGAGCTGATTTATGTTGTTTCCTATTTTATGTTGGCTATGGGGGCCAGAAGTAATCAAGTGAGAGGGGAAAGGGGCTGGGGTTAGAGCAGGGGGGAAGAAACAGAGAAAAAAAAAATAAATATATCAGAGGTTGTGCCTTCTCAGCATCAAGGCAGAAACAGAAGCGCTCTGCTTGAAATGTTTAATAAACAAGCAAACTCGCCATACAAATCAGGGTGCTGAAAACTGGACCAAAGTTGATGTTAGATTTGGAAAAGTGGAACCACTAGGTAAACCCCTAAAAGTCGTAAGGGGTGCCTGTCACCTTCTGTGCTGGAAGGGCAGATGAAATAGAGGGGAATGACTGCTAGGGGATGGGAGTGTGGCTGAGCCTGATGGAGTGAAAGTAAACAGAGTAGAGTGCTTTGAGTGCGTACCCCTTTAACAGAACAAGTTTAGCTTGTACTGTACAGCCCTTCAAGAAAGGGAGATGGGCGGGTCTCTTCCAAGAAGTGCATTTAAAGAGTGACGGGGTGGGAGAGGGTAGGGGGGCCCAAAACACGAGCTCATATCTACAGTAGGAATAGAAAGTACGTCCTAGTCAGAAACCCAGCAAGAAATACAAAAGTGGCCGCTCAGCAGGAATCGTCACGGAGTAAGCCACAGGGGAGAAACTGGCACCTATGCTAATTTGGCACAAAGAATGCCAGTTTCAAAGTCCATTGGAGCTTAAATTTGGGCTGACTGGTAAGGGTATGCCGGCACCTTGATTTGGAGGCGAAGAGGCAACAAGCTGGAGACTTCCTCCACGAACCACAGTTGCAGTTCAAACCACAGCTGAGGTGCCCTTACAGGGCTGCTGGTACCTGGGGGAAGTGGGAGAAAGGAGAAAAGTTAAAGGGGTCTAAATCGGGGGATTATTGAACAAAAGGCAGAAGCAGTCAGAGAGGAGTTGGGGGAGTACCAGTAAGATGTGAAGTCCTGGAGCAGAGACAGAAAGGGTGGTAGAAAAGAGATCCAAAACTAAGAGATGGAGAGTTAGCTCAGGGTGCAGGCTAGAGAAAGAAAGTGAATCAAGCTATCAATTTAAACACTGTTGTAGACTGCTACAGACCAATGGTAAATTCAGCTTAGGAGCCCTTTTATGGATACATTATACAGCACAATTAAACTTTGCACAATTACTTTTGCTAACTTTGCTAAGCCACCGAATCAACAGTTTAAATTACCTAATCTACTAGAGATCAGCAATAAATTAAACTATAAGAGCCCTAATTAAGACACGTTTTGGAGATTTTACACTATGCTAAGTTACATAGAAACATAGACTTTGAAGGCAGATAAGGACCGCTTGGCCCACCTAGTCTGCCCATTTCCCTACCTAGAGGATAAGCTGCAGATCCTATTTAACCAACAGCCTATTTCTTCCTACCCCCCACAAAAATTGCCTTATGTTTGTCCCATGCATTCTTCATTTCTCCCACAGTTTTAGACCCCACAGCCTCCTCAGGAAGACTGTTCCATGCGTTACCGCTGTTCAGCATATTAATTCAGCTTAGGAGCCCTCAAATTAGACCCCCTTGGTAAAAAAAAAAAAACATTAAGCATTAGTTAGCAGTGCAGTCTAAAAAAAGAAAATTTGAGCTCAGACCTACAGTAGGAGTAGAAAGTACATACTAGTCAGAAACCCAACAAGAAATACAAAAGTGGCAGCTCAGCAGGAATCGCCACAGAGTAAGCCACAGGGGAGAAACTGTCGCCTTTGCTAATTAGGCACAAATGGCACCAGTTTCAAAGTCTGTTGGACCTGAACTGTGGGCTGGCTGGAAAGGGTATGCCGGTATCTTGATTTGGAGGTGGGCAGGCGATGGGCTGGAGACTTCCTCCACAAACCCTGGTTGCGGTTCGAACCACAGCTGAGGCAGTCTTACGGGGCTGCTGGCACCTTGATTTGGAGGCAGGCAATAGACCGGAGGCTTCCTCCACAAACTGCAGTTGCAGTTCGAACTACAGCTGAGGTGCTCTTACAGGGCTGCTGGCACCTTGATTTGGAGGCGGGCAGGCAATGGGCTTGGCACATCCTCCACAAACCGTGGTTGTGGTTTGAACCACAGCTGAGGTGCCCTTATGGGGCTGCTGGCACCTTGATTTGGAAGTGGGCAGGAAAGGGTCAGAAGAGTTCCTCCACAAACCCTGGTTGCAGTTCAATCCACAGCTGAGGCACCCTTACGGGGCTGCTGGCACCTTGATTTGGAAGCGGGCAGGCAACGGGCTGGGCACATCCTCCAGGAATCGCGGTTGCGGTTTGAACCACAGCTGAGGCGCCCTTACGGGGCTGCTGGTACCTTGATTTGGAAGCGGGCAGGCAACGAGCTGGGCACATCCTCCATGAATCGCGGTTGCGGTTTGAACCACAGCTAAGGTGCCCTTACGGGGTTGTTGGCACCCTGATTTGGAGGCAGGCAAGCAATAGGCTGGAGACTTCCTCCATGAACCACAGTTGTGGTTCAAACCACAGCTGAGGTGCCCTTATAGGGCTGCTAGCACCCTGATTTGATCCAAACTACATTATCTTCCACATGGCTAGGGTGGTGGTGTCATATTTTCACCTGAACCAGTCACTTGCTCTTCTGGTGCTTTACCTTGAACACTCCAGTGCAGATGAACTAAATGTGCACTTTCTCAGTGTAAAAAGAGGACTAGGCCACTATCTGGACTGGACAAAGGATGTCAAGTCCCAGGATACACAGCTACAGTATTTTGTTACCTATGATAAAGCAGGTAAAGGTAAACCAGCAACTAGGAGAACTGCCTCTCATTGGATAGTCTCCTGCATACATTTCTGTTATGAAGAAGCTGATAAAAGCTCTCCCAAAGGCCTAAGGGCTCATTCCACAATAGGCACCTCTGTCTCTGCAGCAGCTACAATGGGCATTCCCACTCTAGACATTTGTAAAGCAGCTACCAGGGAGACACTGCACACCTTCACAAAGCACTATTGCCTGGACATACAATCCAGGAAGGATGCCAGTTCTGGAACTGCTGTCTTGCAGAACCTCTTTCCTCAGTAGGTTCTGGACCTATCCTACCAAGGTACTGCTAATGAGTTTGCTTATTGTAAGGCATCATTGCTGGATTCCTGGGGTTTGAAGATAAAAGTACTCACCAAAGTAATGTTGCTTCTTTTTAGGGCTACATCAATGTGATTTACAATCCCTGACCCTGCCTCTCCTTCCAAAACCTAAAAATAGGTTCACACAATAATCAGTTCTTTCTTAAGGTTGCCTGAGCATTCTTTAATGAAGTCCTTAGCAACTGTTAAAATGTGGTTAGTTAAATGTTTTTATTTACCACTGTCTATCCTAAATTTGGTTTGCGTTTTCAAAAATGTTAAATAAAAAGTATTAGAAATTGTTGGTAGCCATTTAGCAAGTTTTAGTGGTCACAGCTCCCCTAGCTATAGAAATAAATCTGGCATCCAAGCACTAGGGGGCGCATGACCACAGTGCAGAGTTTGAGATACTATTCTAAGTTCCTTAATTAGCATAACGTTCCGTCTCCGGAGCATCACACACTGGCTGGAAGATGATGCTTGCTGTAAATCACATTGATGGATGCCTGAGAAGAATCAACATTACTATGGTGAATATTTTTTTCTGCCCTGTTTTCGAACAGAGATGTACCATAAAAATCAGACAAGTATATACCCTGCCCTGTAATCAGACAGGGAATAGGATATAACCTATTCAGGCTCTACAAGGCTTCACTGAGACAACAGGGAGGTTTTTTTTCAGTCATGTCCATCCCCTGGCACGGCACCTAACTAAACTCTTGAATCTGGCCCATTGCGGCTGCCACAAAACCAAATCATTTTGGCAGTGCATTGTTGGTCTTCTAGTGGGCTGGGGATCCCTACAAGGAGATCAGCATGGTGCTTTATGAAAAATGTTCTGTGATGCCTTGCTTTTTGGGCCCTCCTTGAAAATGAAAAGAAAGGATGTGAAAAGAGCCATAAAAGAAGGCAGCTTTTTTATTATTTGTGAGATAAATAATTGCAAGCAAGAAAGGGATGGCAAAATGATGACAACAGTAAAGAGTTCCATAAACAAGCCCTGTCAGCAAAACAGTGGGTTTAATATATGTGGTTTTCACTGAAAAAATTAACAATTTGATACTGGAAATGTTCTGTATTTTTTGGCTTTGAAAACTGCAACTGCTGAGTAAGTAGCCTCTCTACCCTTCTACACCTATTGAGCTTTTCTTTATCATTATGTCAAAATAAGGAGGCTTCGCAAACCTAACTTGTCTTATTTACACTGGTGTCTTGCTTCTTCATTTACTGTGTCTCATACTCATTAACTCATTTGCAAGTAGCCTTTTCCTATGCCCCTAGACCCTGTGACTTGACTGCAGCTAAGCATTATTATATTATTGGTGTGTAAAATGCCTTTTTGACACAGGCCATCCTGGCCTGTCAGTCATCAATCGTTGTCATTGTACACATTTGTGTGTATTGTTATTAATATATGCCCCACTGTTACAAAGTATGAAAGACCAAAAGCAGGGTTCGGGGGCTGCAGAAGGGAACATAAAGCAGCAATTCTGAAAGCTCAAGTGGCAGCCAGAGCCCAAGGTCGTCGTATGAGTCACTGCAGCATTTTTCAGGCATAGAGTAGCTGGAGTCCTGCTGCTACACAGACACTGCTATTACCTAGGATTTTAAATACATTTGATATACTCTGCGAGTCCAACCTACCACCACTGATGTGATCGATAAGATGAGTGTTACTGGAAAATCACTATGGTGCTGCTGCTGTACTGCCAATGCCCAGCAAGGTCCAGTGATATAAACATATGAACTTGCCCGGAGATACAGGCCATTTGGTCTATCTCGTCTGCTCGAGTGTGCAGCACTTTAGCCCATTAGACTGCAGCTGCCTCCCCCCATATGCCTTCCCCCCATCTCCCCCCTCCTGGTTTGTACCCTCCTTTATCTGACTCACCCCTCTTGAAGCCCTCAACACTCTGCAGCAATACGACTTCCTATGGCACAGCGTTCCATCCTGCCACCACCCTTTCTGTGAAATAGTGCCTCCTCAGTTCCCTCTTGAATCTGTCCCCTTCCAAATTCATAGTGTCCCCTGGTTTCCCTTCCGCCCTTCAGACTGAACATACACCTGGTGTCTACTCTGTTCAAACCCTTCAGGTACTTGAAGGTCTAAATCATGTTCCAGCTGTGACTGCTCCTAGCACTGCCACCCCTCGCGTGGCATACACCCTCCTTTTTTTTTTCCTCTCTTGACTTCCCTCTGACCTTATCCCTCCTCTCTCTACCTACTCCCTCACACCCCTTCCTTCTCTCTCCCTGGTTCCTCCCTCCTTTTATGGCTTCCTCGCTCTCCCTCCACTCCCCCCTCCTTTGTTCCTCCCACTGTTTTTACCTTCTATCTCCCCCCTCCCTAAAATCCTGCATCAAGGTCCAACTAGTCCCTCCCTCTTCCCCAGTAACTAGCTACCTCCTTCCCTACTGTGTGACAGGGTCCCCTGGACTGCCTCTCCCCTTACCTGTGCCCTCTCTGAACTGTTCTCCTCCTCTCTTTGTCTTACTAATCGGTACTTTATGATATCTATTGTGTTTTACTTGCATTCTGTTTGCACACCTTGTTTAATTTATCTCCATATTAGTACTTACTCTGTATTTTGCCCTGCTTAATGTTGCTTTTGCATTGTTATCACCATGTAAACTTGCACTGCATTCACTTGTTATCTTTTGACGTGGAGCCTTTGTAAATGAGCCTCTGACTCAAAGGTTTATAATTCTGAGATTTTCAATAAATAAATAAATCATATCCCCTCTCTCCCTTCTTTCCTCCAGCGGGTTCCATGTGATAATGCATGACTGCCTAAAACAATCGCCGTTATCCTTGAAAGTCAAGTGGCGAAAACATTTTTAGCACTCTGACACCCTCGGCATGGAACAACAGCACAGCGGTTATAGATTTCAATGCTTTCTGTGGGGGTTTCACCGCACCCCTACTAAAGGATCTCTAAACCCAGGGGGTGCATGTCGGGGTGAAAGCACGAAAATAAAGGTTCGGGCTGGGCGCAATAAAATCGCACCAGCACCTGGACCCAGAACCCAGTACCTCACCCACCCCAACCACAGACCAACCCCGATGCCACGAAGGCGTGGTTGACAACCCACTGCAGCACCACCTACATCCTCTGCCCCTCAGCCCACGCTCACCATGCTCGTTCCTCCCGATGTGGCGTGGCACATATATTGACATCCTGTCACCCAATTAAGCCACCCCAACATCTGGTCTTTCACCCCCCCCCCATTGCCATTCAGGATTTTGCCTGAAGGCATCGCCGCTACGCACGGTGCCCATCTCCATGCGCCCACATCACAGGCTACCCCTATGGAGTATACATATTGAGCTCTCTCAGTCTCTCCTCATATAGTCTGTCCTCCAATCCCAGAATCATTTTTGTTGCCCTGTGCTGTACCCCCTCCAGTAGTTTGATGTCCCTTTTCAAGCAGGGGCACCAGAATTGCACGCAGTACTCTAGGTGCAGTCTCACCAGGGGCCTGTACAGGGGCAAGACGACCTCCCCACTCCTAAAAGTAATCCCCCTTGTAATGCACCCTAGCATCCTGTTTGCCTTCACTGCTGCCTGCCTAAACTGAGTTGAGTGGTTCATCTCCCCAGTTACCAGCACTCCCAGATCCTTCTCCTCCTTGGGTTTTGTTAACGGGACACCCTCCAGCCAGTAATAGTGTCCTGGGTTCTTGCCTCCTAAATGCATCACTTTGCACTTCTTGGCATTTAAACCAAGCTGCCAAGAGTGAGACCATTCCTCCAGTTTCGCCAAATCCGCCTGAAGTACTTTGCTCTCCCCCCCATCTACCTCAGCACAAATCTTTGTGTCATCTCGAAGAGGCTGATCTTGCTCTTAATCCCTGCAATGTCGGCTATGAAAATGTTAAACAGAACCGGTCCCAGCACCAAGCCCTGTGATACACCACTTGTTACTGCCCTGGGTTCAGATGCCCCCCCCACTACTACCTTCTGCTGTCTACCCAGCAGCCAGTTCTCAACCCATCTGACCAATTTCCTCCAGGCTCCCAGACTCTTCAACTTGCAGGTCAGCCTACCATATGGCACTGAGTCAAAGGCCTTGCTGAAATCCAGGTAGAGGACATCCACCGCATGTCCTATGAGTCCGCAAGTCCTATGAGGACAGGTTGAAGGCACTGAACATGTACTCCCTGGAGGAGAGGAGGGAGAGAGGGGATATGATAAAGACATACAAGTATCTTACAGGGAGGAACAGGGTGCAGGAATGCACTATTTTTAAGCGAAAAAGATGTTCCAGGACTAGAGGGCATGGGATGAAGTTGGAGGGAGGACGATTCAGAGGAAACGTGAGGAAGAATTTCTTCACAGAACGGGTGGTGGACAAGTGGAACACCCTGCCAGAGGAAGTGGTGGGGGCTGAAACAATCACGGGATTTAAGAATGCATGGGATAGACATAAAGGAATTCTGGAGGTCAGGGGTAAGGGGCAACAGACTTCTTGGAAAACATAAACTGAACTTACAGACTTAAATGGGCAGACTGGGTGGGCCATAGGCCCTTATCTGCCGACACTGTCTATGTATCTATGTATGTCCCCTGTCCAGTGCCCTTGTAACCCAGTCATAAAAATTAACCAAGTTCGTCTGGCAGGATCTGCCCGAGACAAACCCATGCTGCCTGGTGTCCTGGAGATTGTTATCCTCAAGAAATTGCATCAGTCTTTTCTTGAGGATTGTCTCCATCAGTTTTCCCACAACTGCAGTAAGGCTCGCCGGTCTGTAGTTCCCTGGTTAGTCCTTGGGCCCACTCTTATGGAGAGGTACCACATGCGCTTCCTTCCAGTCCCTGGGCACACACCCCAAGTTCAGAGAGATATTGAACAGGTCCGCCAATGGCCCTGCCAGGACCTCTGCCAACTTTCACAGCACCCTGGGGTGGACTCCATCTGGGCCATATGCCTCGCCCACCTTCAGGGACTTAAGGCCCTCCCTCACCCTTTCCACCATGATTTCCCCATCGGTGGTTGCTTCTCCCCCACCCTCTCCCACCTCGCCCTTCCTCTCAGGTACAGCCCCATCCCTCTCCTTGGTGATGACTGAACAGATGTATTCATTAAGTACTTCTGCCTGCTCAGCCCCCTTTTCTACCCACCCACCTGCCCTCCTGATCCTCACAACTGAAGAAATTATCTTTAAAGACCACGCTGTATCCCATCAACCGAGGTA
The DNA here is from genome assembly GCA_016271365.2 of Neoceratodus forsteri. NCBI lineage: Eukaryota > Metazoa > Chordata > Ceratodontiformes > Ceratodontidae > Neoceratodus > Neoceratodus forsteri. The sequence goes on from CM057459.1 coordinate 1,432,619,847, forward strand.
AGTATTATTTGTGGGGATTTAAAGTGAGATAGAGTGCCAGAAAGCAAAGGTAACTATTCAAGGGTTGTTTTTTTTTTAACTTGGGGAGTGGAGCTACAAGTGGGAATGGTTTAATTGTACAGTCTGCCTGTCATCCTCTTAACATGTTTGCTCTCTGTCTCTAATTCTTACAGGTACAGATTACCTTGGTGATGACAGATCCTGCTGCTGTGTGGTTCCAGCCCTTATCAGAACTGATGTGGTACACATAGCCCAATGTCATGGAGAAGGCAAACAGTAACACTGTAGCTTACAGAAACAGAACCAAATCCAAATAACACACTGCACGGGACCCGAAAGTGAGAACTCAGGAACTGGAGGGAGGGAGCTCAAGAATTGGAGCGAGAGGTGCCGTCCTGGTGGCGCTGAGGGCTGAGGCACTGGACACCTTACCTTGCACCATGCCAGCGACCCAGGTTCTGGAATGACCTCAGGTCGCAGGGGTGCTGGGGCGGGGGAGGGTGGGAACAGGATTGAGCAGTGGCTCTCCTCTCTCAGGAAGGGACTGTCCAGGGGGTTAAAAGTATTTATGTATTTATCAAAACCTAATACAGTACTTTAAAGTAAAATTTGATTCATGTCCTCTTCCTCTGTTTGAGTCCCCTAAATAAATCTGATATCTGTTTGAATGGTGTACTGGACCTATGAGCACATTACTGAGTGCTAGGTTAATGCAAACAGCTGAAAGGTACAGTATTGTTGTTGAAAACCTTACATTGCAGGTGCACAGGGTGGATACCAGCAGCCAGAACCCTGCTGGTAAGTGTGGACACTGTGAGCATATTAGTAACACTCACCATTAATTGTGTCAAGTAAAGAGGTTTATGTTTCTCCATACGTGGGAACACTGGGCGGGGTTGTGGGTAGGTACAACTTCCCAGAGGGTTGTGCTAGCTTAACATCTAACCCACTTAAAGATTACTCTGGGTGGAGGCACCGCACTAATAGCATTATTGGTAGTACTGAGCCCCCTTGTGCTAGTTAAATCAGAATCTAGGCCCTAATACAGGTCTAATACAGAGATCTTGAGGGATATACAGAAGAAAGGGGAAGCAAAATTGTAGGCAGCAAGCAGTGGTAGTAGCCCGTTGGAAGGTGGCGCCCGGGTTACATCTTTGGAGGCACTGCTAGGTATATCACCCCCTAGGGCCCAAACCACAGAATTCCAGCTGGACCCCACATGTAGTTTGGCACTAAAATGGAGAAGGTCACTGATCCTAGTGTTGAAATTCCTGCTAATTGATGGCTGTGCAACGCCTGCTTGGTTGGTGTGAGGCAGAAGAGGCTGACCCCCTCAAAAGCTTTGCTGCTCCTAGATATACCCCTCGGCACAACTAAAAGTACTATTGAGGAGACCCTCTCAAAAGTAAAATGCCTTGGTCGAGCTGTTGTAAAAAGCCGACATGCTCATTCAACTGCTCAAACTTTGATGGCCCTAGTGGAGTGTAGTAACCCAGAGGACAGTGAAGGAGTACCCAGTTCCATTGTCTCTGATGAATTGGCTGTGTTATGGAGCATTATATATATGTACAGTGAGATGCCCAAATCTGGGGGGCCTAAAGCTGAAAGAACTCAAAGAAAAGCTTGCCAAACTGTTACAGGCTGGGGCTCAAATCCTCAAGGACTTGAAAAAAGTGTGACTTCTGGGGATATCCCTCCCTCAGGGCCTGCACCTGCACCAGCTCCTGCATTTGCATCTGCACCAGCCCCTGCACCTGCACCAGTACCGGCACCTGTGCCTAATCCTGTGCCTGTGCCTGTGCCCTCAGTTAGTCATGACTCTTACTACAAGCTGTGAATGTGTTCTGGCATCCTTCCCACACCTAATGGGGAGGATGACCTTGAAACATGGATGGACTATGCCTCATTCCTTGTGCAAGAATGGCAGTGCATCAAGGTTGAGAAAAGAAAAAGAATTTTGGAAAGCCTCCAGGGCCTGGCCTTGGATGCCATTCGGGTCTTCCAAGCCATGAATCCAGGTGCACCTGCCCTGGAGTATTTGGCCACCTTGGAAGATGTGTTTGGGAGCACAGAATCTAGTGAGGACCTCCAGTTAAAATTTAAACTTGCTCACCAGTGGCAAGGGTACAGAGAGCTTTACGACGAGTGTTCTATAGGGGAGGCATGGCCCCCAGGATCTGCACCGAATGTGGCTGGAGCACATGCTTGAGGCTGCTAGCTAGTCTACTATGCTGATCCTTATGCTGCGTTTGGAGGAGAAGAGAGACAGCTCACCTTCCTACCAAGAATTAATAAGGGAAGTCCAGAAAGCCGAATGGAAAGAAGAGGAGCGTTGGGTATCCTATCCCACCTCTGCAACTGCTGCCCACGCCGCTGATGGGACACAGCCAATTAAAGTTCAAGGGCATGATGTGAGACCAACGGAGCACAAAGAGACTGTTACTGATTCACAGGAGTTGAAAGATTTGCTGAAAGAATTGAGAGAACTAAAAGTAAGTTCTCAAAGTGCTATAGAGATGGTAAAAGGGCAGACTGCATGAATTAATACTGCTGAAGTGTCCAGTGAGGCTCAGTCCTCTGCAAACAGTGCCAGAGGTCAAGTCCCTAAAGAGGAGGCTAACAATGACATGTTGCAGATGAGAGAGCTGAGATCCCTAGTAAGTGACCTTGTGCAATCTGCCAACCAAAGCACACCCTGGCGAAGGTTTGGTAGGTATGAGTGCCCCTACAGGCAACAAGAACCTAAGCCTGGGAAATACCCTAGTGGCAAACCTGCCTGTTCCCAAAATCCTAAGGCTGGCATCTTCTACTAACACTGTGGGGAAGATGGCAATATCAGAAGGACATGCAAGTCACCCGAGGACTTAAGAAAGGTAAACACTAAGTTGTTAAACATAGATACATAGATGCTGTCAGCAGCTAAGGACCACTAGGCCCATCCAGTCTGTTCATTTAAGCTGCCAAATGAAGTATCCAGTGACCCTATCTTGTCACTGGCTTTAGCTTCTTCTTCCTATCTCTATTATTCCTTTGTTTGTGTCCCATGCTTGTTTGATGCCCACCACTGTACAGGCTGCCACCACCTCCTGGGACAGGCTATTCCATGCATCCACCACCCTTTCCTTAAAAAAGAACTTCCTGACATTTCCCCTTATGCAACCACCCCTCAGTCTCATGTCGTGTCCTCTTGTCCTGGCACTACTATTAATCTGGAATATGTTGTCCCCTTCCACCTTGTTAATGCCCTTGAGGTACTTGAATGTTTCCATCATGTCAGCTCTCAACCAACCAAGTCAAACAAAACAATCCCAAACTTTCTGCCAAGCCTTCATCTAAGTCTTATGTTGCAACGTCATCTGTAAGGCCTTTTGTTGCAAAGTCATCTGTTAAAGCTCCTGCAAATACCTCTCTGGACTGGTCAGAGTTGGAAGACCCCGCCATGGAAACTAACATGCATATAGAAGGAATTCCTGCTAGAGCAGTACTAGACAGTGAATCTCAAATAACCATAATTTTCAAAGACTGGTACGATCAGCATTTGTCTAACTACCCACTACAACTGCTCGATGGCCTTCATGTTTGGGGACTGAGTGATAAATCATATCCATTATCTCGGTTACCTCAAAGTCTGGTTGTCTTTTCCCTCTTCTGTTGCCAGTGTGGGACATCCTGTAGAGACTCTAGCTTTAGTGTGTCTTCCCTCTGGTCTACATGATACATAGATACAGAGACACTGTCGGCAGATAAGGGCCTATGGCTCACCCAGTCTGTCATTTGAGCTTGTAAGTTCCCTTTATGTTTTTCTGGAAGTCTGTTGCCCCTTACCTCCAGAATTCCCTTTTGTCTATTCCATGCATTCTTAAATACTGTGATTGTTTCAATCCCGTGACGGTATTCTAGTATTAACTGGCACTAATGCCCACATATTTGGCCAACTAGCCCAACTATGCCATGAAAGACCGCAGAAAAGGACTGGTACTAGTTTGTTGGGAGGTGGCACCCGGGGTACATGAACAAAAACAACTTCTGTGTTTTCTAATGTGCACAAAAAGAAACAGTCAAATCTGCGTTCTTTTAATGTGCACCTACAACTGACTCCTTGCAAAACAGAAACAGGCCTAGTATTGTTTGTTTTTTTTTACTTTAAAAAAAAAATCCTAAGCAGTTTTCCTGAGAAACATTGACAATCACATAAAAGTGTGAAAAAATTACACACTTAGCTTTGGATTTACAAAAGGAACAAAAACTGTCAAGATTTCTGCTTTTTGGCTAATTTTAACATGTGAATGGAAATAATTGTCTTTCACAGCAGCTCAGATGTCAGTCTCTCCTACCTGTAGCTTCTGCGAGTTCTGGGTCACATGACCTACCTTCAGTGAGCTTCCAAAGTGGCCTCTAGTTGGACAGAAAGTCTCAGAAGGTCTTGTGCTTTCCCACATTGTTCCAACAGCTGAATTACGAAGAACGAAGCACAACTAGCACATACGTGGGCCCCCGAATAAGAATACTTGGCGGAACATTTAAAATAAGGTCTTTGCATACCCTACCCCTAGGACCCGTACATTCTTTCTCCTGGTCCTTAATTCTGAGTCTAGTAATTTGTCTTGCATTTGTTTAATAAGGATTTCTTGCCAATTAACCTGTCTGGCTAATGTCAATTTTTTCATCTTCAATTTGTGATATATGATATTCAGATGCAGTAATTTCTGCATTTATTTTCTTACTTCCCTCTTCCAATTTACTAACAGAGGTTTCTAACAGTTTGGCATCTAAAACAACTTTTTCCATACTTATTAGTTTCTCTTGTATTGTTCCAATTTCTTGCAGGGTTTTATGTGATAAGGGCGAATCTTTAAGAGCAAACCCGGAATCGCAAGGCACAAAGGGCGAAACTAGAATGCTGACTTTTTCTGTTTTTGCAGGGGGGGCGACCATTATGGGGGGCTCTTCCCCCTGCACCTCCCTTACTATTCTAACTCCGAGGTTGTAGCACCTCAGGGAAGGGGAAAAATGTCTGTCACCATTCTGGTTTTGCCCTTTTTGCATCACGATTCCATGTGTCGGCATTTTGTTTTCACCCACATCACTGATCACCTTCTTGTAGTAGTAATTTAGCTCAGGGAGTTGGGTCCTCACTTTCTGTATACGTTTTTTACCTTTCTGGTGCACGTGTACTTCTGACATTTGTGATTTCCTCATATCAGAGTATTTTTCATGTGCAAATAGCCTCCTGGTCAGTTACAGTCATATGTTCTTGCCTCCCTTTACTATCAAAATCATTCTTGTCCTCATACAATTTCCATGTTTTATGATGGTGAGAGAGTTATTTGTATCATCTCCATTTAACAATACTACAGGATTTACCTGTCTCTTGGGTTTATAACCCAGAGATGGAGGAGAATCATTTGAAAGAAGGCAAAAGAAGTTTTACCTCCTTCACCTTGTTCTTTAACTGGATAGCATTCCTCCTCCAAACTCTCTGTAATGTCATCTTTTTCCTTTGGCAGTTTAGGCATCTTCAGATTAGTTACGGTGCCTTTCTCTTCCATTGCAATGGATTAAGATGGGGCAGCACATGGTGCTGGGAATGACTCTAGTAGGGGGCTTTAGTTGCGGGCAAATCTTTTCTGTGCAGTTTCTTTCTGAAACAGCTTCTAGATCTTTATGTACCATTGTTTTTCTTATTTTTCTGTCATTGTAACTGCATTGTCAAGTTTTGGGAACTAATAAGTTCAAGACTGGCAGTTTTAGGGCTGGCCCACCGACGCAGCGATAGGGTTACCGCTCGCAGTGCCAGCAACCCAGGTTTGGAAACGGACTCGGGGAACTGGAGGGCCGGCCGGGGTGAGGAGGATCAAGCACCCAGAGGCTGCTCTCCACCTCTGGGTGGGTTGGGATGCGGGTCCCGCTGCGATACCGCCACCTGGGTGACCACGGGTGGTGGTGCAGCGAGGACTGCATGTAGCAGGGAGGGAGGACGTCTGCCGGGAGGCGGAGTGTTAGCATGCTGTGGCGTGCGTCGCTCCTAGGCTCTCTAGCGTGCAAGATGTCCTATGACGGGTGGAAAAAAAGGAAAAATACCTCTGGTGCCCCTGTAGACGGAGCCAGGCCCCGATCCCAGGGGCCCCTGCCGCACGGATGACGGATCCCACTTAAACTCAGTCACTGAGGTGGTGGAAGGGGCCCCGCCTTGTACCTGCCTGGGGGTTAAACCAAGGCAGCGTGGGGGGATGACTGCACCCGATACCGACAGATGAGCAGGGACGCACAAGGCCATAGGAGACTCCCGAAGGTGAGGAAGCACCGGGGTGAGAAGGGGGCGTAAAAAGAAAGCATAAAAAAAAAAAAAAAAAGGCTGGCAGTTTTAAGGTTTTGTTCAGTGCTACTGTCCACTGTTTTAGTATTCTGTGGTGTGGTGACAGAATCAGGCTGAGCTAGGTTGCAAACTCCAATGAGGGATTAGAAAAAAAGTAAATCTTTGCCTGTTCAATTTTCAAGGTCATGGGCAACTTTGGCAATTTTCCCCCAATTTACCTTTATGCTTTAGCGGTGGTTTTAAGACAAGAGGATTTAGCTGTACCTCTTTCTACACTTGAGTCAGGAGAACCCCTTCCCCCCTCTCTTTTTCTCTCCATTCTCTTGTCACCAACATTTATTAGGTCACATTGGTGTTAGTATTTCTCACCACTTGCATTCACCAATATAGCTTCTGTTTTAGTTGCCTCGTTTCCTTTTAGTGTTATGATCGTATAAGCGCTAATAAACATTTAAGGGACACTACCAACCAAGTAACTTTTTAGTCTCTTCCAACATTTCTTTCAGGTGTCAGTGCATTCAGGAAGGGTGGGCAAATACCTTGTTTCAAATACTCAGATGAATATTCATATTCTGGGCCTCTGGTATTCAGAATTTGTTTGTATTCATTATTCTTGTTTCTGGGAGGAAGCAAAAAGTATAAAAAAAGCAGTCTCCCTCCTGCCATCCTCCTCCCCAGTTCAACTGTTTAAACATCTACAACCCCCATAGCCCCACAACCCCCTGTCCCCAGCACCCACAATTTAATGTTTAAAAAAAGACAACCTCCTTTGCAAAAAAATAAAACTAATTAATTACAAAAAAAAATAAAAAAGACAATCTCATGGTGGGTGACCAGTGCCATCTGCCTGCCTCCACAGCCGACATCCATTTCTCACAGTGCTTTTGCTTGAACTAGAGGTCCTCTAGGAAGAAATAATCCCCCACCTGGTAGCAGTACCCAACCTCCCCACACACACCTACATTTGCTTATTAAAGACCTGCCGGCACAGAGAGGCAACCAAGTGCACAACTGAGATGAAATGTCTGCAAAGTTATTTATTTTCTGTTTTTCTTAGTGAAGACCCTACTTCTGTCCACTTAGTAAACAATATGACCCTGCAATGATGTTGCAATTGTTAAATGACCCTACACTTAATGTATTTAGTACTGATTGCATGTTTTCTTTTGTTTATTGTTTATTTATTTAAATTTTGTTTACCGGGTAGTCTCACTGAGACTGAGAAGTCCCTTTTTCAAGGATGACCCGGGGTTAGTAACATACAGTTGAATGATTACAGCATACATAGGTCTTACGTGGACAGAGATACTAGCTTGCAAGTAATGCAGGCACAGTACAGTACATGTTTGTCAACATACATAAAATTCCATAAAAACCTTGAACTGCAAAACAATTCTCCGACCCCTCACAATATGTTTTTTGTGCCACTATTACGAGAGAACAAAATTGTGCCAATTCAATTAATTTTTTTTTTATTTCCAATCTGTTTGGTAAAGTCATTTACTTTCAACTCATTTGAGCTGCTCTGTGTTGCACCTCAAAAAAGTCACTGTTCTGAAATTATTTTAGCTGCCTCTACCACTGTAAAGTCATAACTCATTGCCCTTGTGTCTGCAGTTTATTGATATTATTCTACTAAATCACTATTCATTAACATAGTTCCTTTGCTCTTTCAGTTGTTTATTTATTTATTTATTTATTACAGATTCGGAGAGTACCTTTGAGTCACAGACTCATTTACAAAGGTTCCACATCACATAGGTTATATACAGACAGACATAACAACAAATGAACTCAGAGACCGATACAGATTGTTTACAGGGAATCAGCCCTGTTAAACAACTCTTTTCAACTAAAGGCATACTTTTATTTATTTATTTAAAAGTTGATAACTGGGAAAGACAGACTGAGCCGGGGTTCGTTTCCAGGTACGACTCGAGGGGAATAGGGTACAGCAGAATAAATAACGATCACATTATATAAGCAGATGAAGACAGTAGAGACATTGCTATAATGGATAGCAGTAGCGAGGACTAATGCAATACTAATATACTGAGTTTGACCTGTACACAATGAGGATCTAAGCATGGGTGAATCAACACAGCTACACAGTTATGTACAAAGCAGCTGGACTGGACAGAAACAGCTTCAGAATTATGCTCCGGGGGCAGGGGGGAGGTAGGTGCAGGGTAGGGGAGGGTTGAGTTTTATTTGCTGTTTGAGAGATGGGAATGAGGGGGAGTCTTGAAGGCTAGGGTGTAATTGGTTCCTAGGGTGGGGGAGACGAGCAGAGAGGCCTGAAGAGGACTGGCTATGAGGGATGGAGAAGGTGCAGGGGTGAAAGGAGCACAGGGAGTAGGAAGGTAATGGGGCAGGAGTGAGGGTGGAGAGGAGGTAAGGGAGAAGGAGGTTGAACCAATATTTGGTAATGAAAGTTAAGGAGTGGATGTGTCTTCTGTGTGAGATACTCTCTTTTCACTATAAAGTGTGCACTGTTTACTATTGTTAGCATATCGCACACTGCTTCTACCTATATCATAGTTGTACTATGTTGTGCTTACCTAGTTCCAATCTCCTGCCTCTGCACACATCTGTAAATGAAGTTCATTTGTATCTCTCTATGTTTTCTCCCGGATCAAACAACTTAAGGAAATAAATAAAATCAAATCTTACTTTTAGTGGCACTCAGATACTGCTCTGTGGGATCCAATCCCCCTCTGATGGACAGTCTCGCTATTCATCTATCAGATCTGAGCTCAATCTGACCAAGCCTGTATGTCAGATATGCAGCTGGATTTTGAGGATCTGAGGTCATATGTCTTCATCTGACTGCTGGATCTTTGCATCCAACCCTTGGACACTTGTGATCTGACCATCAGACCTATGCCTTCGATCAGATCCATTCTTGGGATCACAGAAGATCAAATCCATGGTCGGATACCATCCATGTCTGATGGCATCCGATATCTGGTAAAAATGGTGGTATCCACTGGTATACGACCCCAGCAGATACTATCCAAGCACCACTACTTCCTTTTAATCAGCATGTCTGTGCTGCATGTCTGATAGTGACAAACATGAACTGAGGACAGAAAACGAGGAACTTAGTAAGTTCCTTCAAATATGCAATGAAAAAATATTTGGGTGGAATGGGAGATATCAATTGTGAGGGAGCGCGCGCGGTGCATTGGAGGTCAAAGTGGTGACCTCATTTAGTACATTTAACTTTTTATTTATTTACACTGTTTATGCTCCTTGTCTCCAAAGCTGCCCTCTTCAACCAAGAGAACTCCCAGCTGCGTCCCAGCCCTTCTCTAACACCTAAGTCCAGATCTCCAGTGCTACAGCACAACACCTACACTTTGGAGGTGTCTTTGAGGACTTGTACAGCTACCTGCTCAGGTCCTCAGGTGAGAGTGATGGAGTGTCCGATTGGGAGGGCAGGATTCGAGAGCACCAGGCATCATTGTGCTTCACTTCGGGATTCTTTCCTCAGTTCCTTCCCACCCTGCGGACACTGGTGGCTAGGACACTAAGTAGGCTTGTGTATGCTATTGTCTGGCTGCGCACAGCGCCAGCCAGCCTACTCCCACCCAAGCAGTTCCAAATGCACTGCTACATGTGGTCACCCATGTAGCAGTATAGCAGTGGGGATGGTGTCCCTTCCTCCCTAAGGAGTCCTCTGGGATGCTCAGTCCTCCCACCCTGGGCCGGCTCCTCACATCCTGCACTCAATCTGAGCCTGGATCATTGGCATCACAAGCCGTAGCCCTACCGCTGCAGGAATGGGCCAGCATGTTCTTCCCTGTCGCCACACCCCGATCATTACAGTTGCTACAGCGAAGGCAGACACGTGACCGTCTTCCCAACTGATGCAATACTGCTCCTTTGTCAGCTGCTGGGGCCGGCTTACAAAAACTGGATGACCCACACCAACCCTCCACAGGAGTCAACCTCCTCACCTCCACTCTCCACCCAACCCCCGATCTCCCAGATGACTACCACTGGACTATTTTCCATTCTGTGGGCAGGGAATAGTGCAGCTGTGGAGCCGGAAGCAGTAAAGCTTAACAGTAATGGAGACAGTAGCAAGTCCTCACAAGTAGAGTGTAGCAGTGGGTAGGCACAAATGAAAAATGCTGACATATGTTACACATGCTGCAAGTGTTACATAATTTGAAGTATTTTCATTTAACCACTGCCCTTCAGTATTAATTGATGCTGTGTAATTCAGGTGTAATACTGCTGCATGATGGAAGCATAGCTGGTAAGCAAATATTTAGTCACCTATGTTCCTAGTACAGTTATTATTGCACAAGGCAATAAACAACTCCTGCAGTCTTCCTAAACACCAAGTCCTACAGGTCAAGAGATCTTTACAATGGTAGATGCACTGATTTTCTTTTCTGTTATTTAAACCTGATTAATGCAGGCACATTCCCACTGGGACGTGATCTCTCATTTCCGGTGGCATCCCATTTACAGAGACAGTGGATTGTGAACGTTAAAACAAGTGAGTTAATGATGCTTTCATGAAGTCTTTCAGAATGTATTATTTGTGTGTAGTGTGCTATTTGTATGGAGTGTGCTATTTGTGAGACACGTGCTATTTGTGAGAAGTATGTTATTTATATGGAGTGTGCTACTTGTATGGAATGTGCTATTTGTGTGGAGTGTGCTACTTGTATGGAATGTGCTAGTTGTGTGGAGTGTATCATTTGTGTGTAGTGTGCAATTTGTGAGACGTGCTATTTGTGTGAAGTGTGCTATTTGTGTAGAGTGTGCTACTTGTATGGAATGTGTTACTTGTGTGGAGTGTATTATTTCTGTGTAGTGTGCTATTTATATGGAGTGTGCTACTTGTATGGAATGTGTTATTTGTGTGGAGTGTATTATTTGTGTGTAGTGTGCTATTTGTATGGAGTGTGCTATTTGTGAGACGTGCTATTTGTGTGGAGTGTGCTATTCATGTGAAGTGTGCTATTTATGTGGAATGTGTTATTTTATGTGGAGTATATTATTTGTATAGAGTGTGTGACTTGCTGAGTGTACCATTTGTGATTCGTGCACTATGTGTGGAGTGCACTATCTGTATGGGGTGTGGTATCTGCGTGGAGTGTGCCACTTGTATGGAGTGTATTACTTGTGTGGAAGGCTCTATTTGTGTGGAGTGTGCTATTTGTGTGGAGTGCACTATTTGCGTGGTGTGTGCTATTTGTGTGGAGTGCACTATTTGCATGGTGTGTGCTTTTTGTGTGGTGTGTACCATTTGTGTGGAGTGTGCTGTTTGCATGGAGCGTACTATTTGTGTGGAATGCTCTTTTTGTATGGAGTGTGCTATTTGTGTGGAGTGTACCATTTGTGTGGCATATGCTATTTGTGTGGTGTTTGCTGTTTGTGTGGAGTATGCTCTTTGTGTGGAATATTCTGTTTGTATGGAGTGTGCTATTTGTCTGCACTGTACTGTTTGTATGGTGTTGTGTGTATGGAGTGTGCTGTTTGTGAGGAGTGTACTATTTGTGTGGAATGAGCTATTTGTGTGGAGTGTGCTATTTGTGTGGAGTGTACAACTTTTGCGGTGTGTGTTATTTGTGTGGTGTGTGCTATTTGTGTGGAGTGTGCTATCTGTGTGGAGTGTGCTATTTGTATAGAGTGTATAGACACATATACACATCTGTATAGAACCGGCTCCAGTTAGTACTGAAACTCTCCATCCTTGTCTCTGTCAATTTCTTTAAAACCTTTACCACGACTAAACATAAAGTTACTTGTAGCTGTTGCTAGTCTCCACCTTGACCAGTGACTCTTATTTTAACAACTCCTCTCTTCTTCTCTGTAATGAAATTTCTAGTATTGCCTTAGTATTGTTGTGTTTTGAGCATTGTGTACCAAATGTACCTTATATTACTATGTACTATGTCTTTATATTACTACATGCTATGTCTTTATATTACTATGTACTATGTCTTTATATTACTACGTGCTATATCTTTATATTACTATGTACTATGTCTTTATATTACTAAGTGCTATATCTTTATATTACTATGTACTATGTCTTTATATTACTACATGCTATATCTTTATATTACTATGTACTATGCCTTTATATTACTATATACTACGTCTTTTTATTACTATGTACTATGCCTTTATATTATTATGTACTATGGCCCAGATATTCAAACTGCGCCCAAAATGTGCGCAACAGCAAGCACAAGTCAATTGCGCATATGCGCAACAGACGCGATATTCAAACATGGAGCAAAACAAATTGCACAAGCAGCCAACGTCTGAATATCGCACAAACTGGGCCATAGCGCAACCAGGAAGGGGAAGCTGAGCAGATATGATGCGCCATAGCGCAACAAGGCTAGCCCAGCTGAGCAGTCCAGAGGTGCCATAGCGCAAGCAGAGCCCCCCCCACCCCCAGCAGAGCAATGGAACTGCAGAACCAGGGAGGCAGGCTGGGGCCCACTGCCAGCCATGCCACACATGGGCACAGGAACACACTGCAGAACCAACAAGACACCCGCACACCCCAAGCACAGCATCACTGGGGGAGGGATGGATGATCCACTGGCCCATGGGGACAAGCCAACAAAGCACAGCAGGGCCATGACGCCCCAGCGCAACCACTGTCAGGCTGACACTGCCACACACAGGGGGTTGACAACCACAGTGCACATCAGCCCCCCGTCTGCACAGCACACCCTGCACCGTGACCCCAAGACACCACCCATGTGCAGTGACTGTCACTGCAGAAAACACCATGCATCCCCCCCCGGCACACATCAACCCCGTGTAGCATAGAACCATACAAGCCAGACCCACCCTCTGCACCCAGCAGTGGGTGGCAGCAGATGGCAAGACCGACAGAAAGGCACTGCCACACTGGAGACACCCCCCACACACACACACACACACACACACACACACACCACACACACACACATACCCAGTACCATACCACCCCAGATGGCATGCACACCACTGCAACTGAGCAACCATAGCCAGCTGCAAATCAGAGACCACCACAGTATTCATAACAAAATATATATATAATTCAAAAATAGAAAGTAGAACAACAAGAACAATAACAAAACTATGTACAGATATATACAAGAGGGGGTAGGGGTACAAGGTAGGGGTGGGCAAGGGGTAGGGGTGAACAACTGGGAGAGGGAAGGCAGGGTGGGAGGGATGGGTGAAGTGGGAAGGGGAAGCCTGTCTACGGCCTAGCAGGCTGGTCTGCTGCTTCCTGGTGCCGTCTTGTTTGGCTGTGCCATCGCGAGCCCACGGCTGGATGTCCTGGAGGATGTCATGGTTACGAGGACACCCTGGTCAGCTGGCGGAGGGCACGCTCAATCCTGCGTGGGACGATAGAGGCCTAGGAAAGGAACACAGTCAATGGCTGTGACTGTCACAACCCTGAACACCACCCAACCTGCAAGGCAAATAGCCCAGTGTCCGCACCTGTGATGGTATGCACCCACCCACAGTGACCATGCATGACATGCCCAACCAGGCGGCACCAGCTATGTGCACCACTGCACACACACTGCCCATGTCCATCACAGCACAAACAAGGCTGTCAAGTGGCGTGGCAATGTGGTGGGATGCCAGTTCCACAGCCATTGCCCAGTGCATGCATGGACCACCAGTGACGCACACACAGACGTGCAGTGACACTGGACAGTGATGAATGTCTCCTGTGTCGTGCATGGTTGTGTTGTCCATGGCTGGTGGTCATGCCCATCCCCTCCAGCATGCAATAGCATCCATGATGTAATGATACTCACACTCCTCAAGCAGCTGTGCCTGCTGCTGCTGCCGCTGTGGTCCACCCCTCACAACACCTCCATCCGCCACCTGGGCCCTGCCACGGCCCTCCTCATCCCGTGCCCTCATCCTCTCTGCCAGGCCTGTGGGTGACAAATGTTGAGAAAAACATCAGTGTGACTCCAAAGCAGACCGCCCCCTGCCCCAGTGAGTGTGCCTGCCCACACAGCCACACCCATGCATCTCACACCTGCACACACTGACACAACCAACCATGGCAGAGCCATCCCCATGCACCACCACCAAAACACAGTCACACCCCTACACGGAGGATACAGGTGCATAGATGGTACACCCACCTGGCCTAGGCACAACCCCTCCTGACGCGTGACCGCAGGCGTGCCAGGTAGCTCGGCTCCTCCGTCGCGGGTCCCCATGCCGGTGCCTGCACTGTTGGCCGTACTCCTGCGGCCAGTGGCGCCTCAGGTCAGTGGCCCCTTTCCCAGACCTGGGTCCTGGCCCTGTCCAGTGGCACCTCCCAAAGAGTGGGCCATAGTGTGGCTCCACAGTGGCCAGAAGGTTTGCCAGCTCAAGGGCATCCCACTGAGGGGCTCTCCGGCGTGCCATCTCTAATGCGATAATAGGCAATATGGCGCTCCGCAGCACGGCAACCCCACGTGGAAGTGCTGCGCAGTACATCGCCACCATTCCCTATCGCGCTGTCGGTACAGCGCTGCCATTCCCTATTGCGCTGTCACCAAACAGCGCAATAGAGCCGTACACATGCCAGACGTATAGCGCCAGGGGGCAAAGGTCGGGCACAAGGTCAGGTTTCAGTGGCGCAAGGCCACGCAGAGCGCCATCGGATGTCTACACGTCCTGCGCGAACAGTCACCTGCGTGCCAGTGCCACAGTGGACTATTGTGCAGTTGTGCCACAGCACCATTTGGTTCCCAGCGCTGTAGCGCCACTGGCACAATGGTGGCCATGTCCTGAATTGCTGATCGCGCGCAACCGTCATCAACCACGGCCAGGCCTTCCTGCGTAAGCCACCTGGGCATGTGCAATGTGGTGTACTACACAGTCACGGAAATGTGCCATTGGCTCAGCCGGATCAACGTGCACACAAGCGCTAACTGCGCGATATTCAGCCGACACATGCAAATCATCTGATCAGCCATTCAAAGGCGCAGTGGCGCGATTTGCATCTCATTACAGTTGCTCCACTCCTAATTTGCATGCATCGCGCTATAAATGTGCGACATTAGGCTGCGCTGGCCAGATTCGGTTACTGCAGGTGAGAGGTGGGTTGCATGCTGTGTGATGTTCTGGACAATGGTCATGTGATAACGCTGTAGACTGCACAGTGACAGGTGTCCACTTCCACCCATACAGATCGCCATGACCGAGCAGAGCCAAGGTGAGGGTGAGGATGGTGGGTGGAGGAAGCCCAATTTCACCACGGCGGAGATACAGGCCCTCTACCAGGCCTACCTGGAGGAGGAGGCACTACTGAGTGGACGGCGGGGCACCCCTCAGGCCCGTTCGGCTGCATGGGAGGGGGTAGCTCGGGCAGTGAACCTGCACGGAAGCCACCAGCGCTCTGTGCAGGAATGCAAAAAGAAGATGGGGACAGACCGCAGGAGGGAGAAGGAGAAGGTGGCAGCCCTCAGGGTGGCACATGCTGGCACTGGCGGGGGCCAGCCAGCATTGGTGGAGCTGACCCCGGCTGAGGACCGACTGGCTGCATCAATGCAGCGCAGTGCTATTGAGGGCGTACCAGGAGGTGGATTCCAGACAGGTGGAAGCCCATCACTGCATGGTATGACATGGTGGTGGTGTTGGGGGGGGGGAAGGTTGTTAGGTTGTTCACATGCACTCACATGTCCTCTCTTTCTGTTACAGATCCTGTTCGTCTTCAGGGGACGGTGGTGGTGGGTCCAGGCAGTGAGGAAGACCTGCTGGACATGGAGGAGGGTCCATCTACCTCTGTCACCAGCCAGCATGCACTGCACCAGCATGCACGCCAGGCTGCCAACTCTGGTGTCGGTGAGTCGGGTGTGGGGGGTGCACAGCCTGTGTCTCAGCAGTCTGGCATGCAAGCATGCCAGCATGCTGTGACTGTGGCTATAGCACGTACTTGCACCATTGATGATGCAAGGACTGCAATGGGCAGTGACATGTGTGTGTCCACAGCGGACACACAGCAGGCCAACCGTGCCCTGGGCCTACCTGGTTTCAACGTGTGTGCCAGCATGTCGGCACAGTCCCAGGCTGTGCCTGTCAGCACCGTGGGGCAGCACGGTGGCTGTGCAGGTGTCTGGCACTGTCTGCGGCCACAGCAGTGGAATGAGTGGTCCCTGGGGCAGCCGGTTGGAGGCAGCAGCAGCAGCAGTCACCCACCAGGTCTGGGGGTACAGTGTCCAGCGGTGGCACATGCCCGCCGCCCTTGATATGCCATTCCTGGTCCGGTGAACAGCGCCCACCCTCAAGGGTGTTGAGCATCAGGACCTTCTACCTTCTGGGGGACAGGATGCCGTGTTGCAGAGTACCCATTGGAAGAGCACACCCGCCTGCTGCGGGAATCAGTACAGCAGCAAAGGTGGGTTGCAACGTCTGTGGAGGCACTGTGTGCGGCTGTAGAGCTGCACAGCAGGGACTGTGCTCTGGACTGTGCAGAGATGGTCCATATGCGGATGGATGTGACCGCCGCCATTGGCAGGCTGACCCAGGCATTGGTCACTGTCGTGGCTGCATTGGCCACACAAGCAGGTGCTCCTGTACCGCGCACCCCACACAGTACGCTCTCCACTCCCCATTCCCGGCGTCGTGCGACACCAAGCCTGTCGACACCAGGTTCTGCTGTGGGCATCCCAAGCACCCCTGGTGCAGGTATGTTTGGCATCCTACAGACCCCACTGCAGACAAGGTCGCGATCGTGCAGTGGGACCCCTGGTGGTCCATCGGTGCCACCCCATGTGGCCCCTGCTCAGCCTGCCAGTGCTGTTGGGTCACGGCGGGGCCGCCCACGCATCCGCGGTGGCTGTGGAACGGTGCAACCTGACTGACCTGTCTCCCACTGCGGGCCCTGTCTGGTGCTGCCCTGTGTGCACTGTGCATCATGGTGAGCAGTGCACTGGTGGGTGCCCTGCCCATCACGCTGACATACGGACCACCTGCACACCATCCCGACTGCTGTCCACAGGTGCGTGTGCATGATGATGCCTGCATTGCACTGTACACCAAGGTGCAAGGGTGCCCAGCATCTGACACACGTACTTGGACAGTACAGGTGGTAGGTGTGGTCTGTGGATCTGTGTGTTTGCCATGTCTGTTCCTGCTCTGCTGTGCACCTGCCCATGTACGCTTTGTGCCTGGTGTGTGTGTGTGTGTGTGTGTGTGTGTGTGTCCATATGACTGTTCGCACCTCCCTGATGGTGTGTTTGTGTTCCTGGTCCCTTCCACTCCCCTTGCCGTCATGCACCCCTGGTGTGTTACTCTGTGTGCCTGTGGGTTGCGCCAGGACAGTGTTGTTTGCACATGGCCCCTTGGCTTACCTGTGTTGTGCATAATGCTCCTGCGTGATGGTGTCCCGGTGCAGCTGGGCCTGCCGGATCAGTCGGGGGTCCCGCCGTCCAAGGGGGGGCTGCTCATCACCATCAACACCGGCGCTGCCAGCGTCCCCATCGCTGTCCCCCTCTTCAACCTGTACGGCTATCCCACAGTCATTGGCCATGTTGTGCAGGATACAACAGGCCAGGAATATCCCACAGGCCTTTGAGGGGCTGTACTGTAGGGCACCGCCGGAGGTGTCTAGGTATCGGAAGCGTGCTTTGAGCATCCCAAACACCCGCTCAATGATGTTGCGTGTGGCGGCATGTGCCTCATTATAGCGTTGCTGCGATGGGGTCATGGGGCGCCGGTATGGTGTGAGCAGCCAGGGACGGAGGGTATCCGCTGTCACCTGTGTGGAGATAGTGGAGATCAGTATCATGTTCAGGTCCATATTGCCCATATCCCTGTGTGCCACTACCATGGCACCTGTGGCATTCCCACCCTGCCCGAGTTTGCATCTCCCACATGCGTACTCACCCACTAGATGGCCTGTGGGGATGTCCCCACTCTCGAATCGATGGCACAGTGTGGACTGATGCCATATGAAGGCATCATGTGCTCCGCCAGGGTGTGTGGCACCGACATTGATTATATGCCCAGTGGCATCACACACCACCTGGCAGTTGACACTGGAGAAGCCATTTCTGTTCCTATATGCGGCCCCATTGGGGCCAGGTGGCGTGCGAATGGCCACATGGGTGCAGTCTATGGCCCTTAGCATGCCAGGCATACATGCTACCCTGTGGAACGCCTGCATATTTGCTGTACGCTCTGCCGCGGTGCTGGGGAAATGGATGTACTCCGCAGCATGTGGCAGCAGTGCGCTGAGGAATTGGGTGAGGATGCGTGACGTGGCCGACTGTGTGATGCCTGTGGTGTCCCCTGTTGGCCTCTGGAAGGTGCCCGTGGCGAGCAGGCACATGCAGGCTGTCACCTTGGTCTCCACTGACAGAGCATGACTCCGTTGTGAGGGTGCCTGCATCACATCACTGCACAGCTTACAGAGCCGCCTCAGTATTGCCCTGTTCAGGCGGTGCCGCCCACGATCTCTACATCTGTGTACAGCTCAAAGCTGATGCGGAACGGCATTGCCAGTTGGGGCGTATCACCGACGGGCCTCGATCCACGCGTCCCCTGCACCTTGCATTCTCACCCCTCATTACAGCTTCCATGTGGAAGCTGGCACTGTCCATCTCCCTGGCTTGTGACCCCCCGGCTGATGTTGCTCTGTTACCCCCGCTGTCCTGACTGCTACTTCCACTGCACCGGGCACCCCGCTGGCCTCTGCAGCCTATGGCCCACACTGCTTCCCTTGTCTGCCCTGGCCTGTCACTGTCTGTCTTTCTCTCTCTCTCTTCCCCACTTGGCATCCCTGTAGCGTTCTTGCGCCTCTTCCTTGAGCCTTTTTATTTTGGCTCATTTCCGCTGGGGCGCAACTTCCGGCTGTTCCGCTGTTGCGCACTGCGCAAGTCTTTGGATATCGCATTGCGCTCTTTATGCATGGCTCCACCCCCTTCGGTTGCACATGCCTTCATTTGCATTGCGCTGTTGCTCAGCATGTTTTCGGTGGCGCAACTTCCTCCTGCTGAATATCGCAGAATGGCGCAATTTTGGACTTGCGCATGCGTAACCCTATTGCGCATGGCGCAACCCTTTTGAATATCCGGCCCTATGTCTTTATAGTACCACGTACTACGTCTTTATATTACTACGTACTATGTCTTTATATTACTATGTACTATATTTTATGTATATTATTTGCCTTTGTTTGTATATGTTCCTGATATACGTCTTCAGGACCTCCTTGTGAATGAGCTTGCTCAATGGAGTTATTCTTGCAATAAACTTGAACTTGAGTGTGCTACTTGTCTGCAGTGTGCTGTTTATGTGCAGAGTACTATTTGTGTGGAATGTTCTATTTGTATGGAGTGTGGTATTTGCATGGACTGTGCTATTTGTGTGGTGTTTGCTATTGATGTGGAGTGTACTATTTGCGTGGCATGTACAATTTGTGTGGTATGTGCTATCTGTATGGTGTGTGCTTTTTGTAGAGCATACTAATTGTATGGTGTGTGCTACTTCTCTGCAGAGTGCTCTTTGTGCAGAGTGTACTATTTATACGGTGTGTGTTATTTGTGTGGTGTGTGCTATTTGTGTGGAGTGTGCTCTTTGTGGAGTGTACTATTTGTATAGAGTGTGCTACTTTTCTGCAGTGTGCTGTCTGTGCCGAGTGTACTACTTGTGTGGTTGTGCTATTTGTGTGGAGTATGCTTTGTGTGGAGCGTACTATTTGTATGGAGTGTGCTATTTGTGTGTACTGTGCTACTTGAGTGGAGTGTGCTATTTGTGTTGTGTGTGTTATCTATGTGGAGTGTGCTACTTGTATGGAGTGTACTATTTGTGTGGTGTGTGTTATTTTTGTGGTGTATGCTATTTATGTGGAATGTGCTCTTTGTGGAGTGTACTATTTGTATGGAGTGTGCTACCTGTCTGCAGTGTGTTGAGTGGAGTGTACTATTTGTGTGGAGTGTGCTATTTTTGTGGTGTGTACTATCTGTGTGAGGAATGTTACTTGTATAGAGTGTGTTATATGTGCAGAGTATACTGTTTGTATGGTGTGTACCATTTGTGTGAAGTGTACTACCTGTGTGAGGGGTGACTCATGATATGAGTGTAACCCCCCTGCAAATGGGGGTTCCCAAAAGACTTCCAGGAGCTTGCTTGAATGCTCCAAGCCTGAATGGTGTTTGGCATTTAAGCCATTTATCAGTGAGTGTTTTTAGAGCCTCTGGTACTGTCTCTTTAAGAGCTGTCTGCTTGCAGACATAATTAGTTTGTATGGGGGGACTGTGTGCTTCTCTGAGTACCACTCAGCTGCTGCCAATTCACTTCATTTTTGCAGTCACTAGGAGTGCAAAGGGAACCTATCTGAAAGATGTAACTGTTTACCAGAAATTATTTAGAGTAATAATGAAATTACAGTTTGTCTAACCTGCTTTCTTTGCAGTCAGAACTGTGTCTGCTAGTTCCCATTCTAGTTTTGAACTGCTGAACTGGACCAATCAGTGTGGGGTAAGCTAGCTCTAAAATGGTGCCTTGGACTAACTCAGAACTTGGACTCATAATCTGAGCCAGCCACAAGAGGATTGTATGGCAGTGACTCTGGAGATGTAGTTTAGACTTCAGTGCCTTTTGGACCAACAGCAGCAGTCTATTGTGAGTGACAGCCAATCCAGTCAAGAACTGGGAGGAACTCAAAGGAAGTGCCCGTTTTTGTCGGTTGGAGTTCAGTTGAGCTTTGGCAGTGAAGAAGGAAGGACCCTGTGCTTTTCAGTGTGCAGTTTAGTCAAAAAACGTGTGAAGGCCCAGAGTTCGGTCTGCAGCTTGTGTAACAGCTTGTTAGGACTGAATCCGTCCTGTGAAAAGAATCAAGGATCTCTGAAGAGTAGAAACCAGGCTCACCCTGTAGAAGACTGGAAGAATTGCTGAAAATTGCACTCGGTCTGTCAGGAACTGAATCTGCTGTGTGTTCTCCGGTATTGTGCAGTAATTGCGATCGGGATACAGATGCAGCCTGCCTGGTATAGTACTTTCTTTTATATGGATGTGTGAAGAGGTTTGTGTACCTCAAGTGAGCCCTGCTGACATTGAAGGACCCTATCTTATTTGGAGGTCGTGAGTACTAATTCAGGGTTGCTCCCTGTTGAATTGCCACATTAAATCCAAATGGAATTACTGTACGCTGACTGTTTAATTCTCCTTTCTCTGTGTGAAAGGGCCCCCACCAGCTGCCCACGGTTTGGACTAGCCACTAGGGCTTGGGTACCCAGGGACAGTAACTGATAGGGATAGGCCTGTGTACAGAGCCATAGGTAGATTATTAGAGTGATAAGCTAATTAACCTGATTTCCCCTGTCCTTGTTATATCCCCAAATAAATCAGAGCTGCTTGTTTCAGCAAAGTTATACTGCCTGAGGTATTTGTCTATGTTAAAGTACTGTACTGTGATTGTTGCACTGTATCTCATTTCTGGGGAGGTCCCAGTGCGGAACCAGACCTGGGGGTAAGTGTATACTGTGAAGGTAATTCTGATATATTGTGTGGGCCACTAGTGGGAAGAAAGGGGTTGCAGTGTCCCAGAGGGCTGTGACCAAGTTAGTTTAACTATTGCAAACCCTGACTCTGGGTGGAGGCACCCGCCATTGGATCCAGGCCCCTCAACCTGTTAGTGGCAAATCAGGCAGGGTAGTAGCCCTGGGATAGCGCCATCTAGGGGTTACATCTTGGAGGCTCACCGCTGGGATTGTGTGTCCTCTAGTGGCCATATTACGAACCACTGTTAAGAAAAAAATGGTACCCGACAGAAGTGGCTGTGCACCGGCTGGTGGAGTGGTGTACTGGGAGAGATCGACCCCCAAATGCTATGCTTATCCTGGACATCCCCTGGGTATCATCACGGACACTGTGCAGGAGTACTTTCCAAGGTGGAAGGTTTACAAAACCCTGTGGTGGTGGGTCGGCATGCTAATCTGCTCACCCACACTTTCCTGGCCCTAGTAGAGTTTAAGGATCCCATAGATAGCTCCAAAGTGCCACAGACCATTACCCCAGAGGGAGCCCTCACTGCTTGGAGAGTGATAACTAAGGACAGTAAGACCTGGGGAATCAGCCCCCACCACTATCTGAAACTTTGAGGAGAAATTTGCTGAATGGTTGCTGGGAGAGGAAAACTGTGGAGGACTTGAAGAAACTATTCTTGCCACCTGGGAGTATTCCTCCCCAACACCCTCTCCTGCTCCAGTGCCTGTAATGGTGGCTGAACCAATGCAGACTCCTATTTCTGCACCTGCCATTAGTCACGACTCTTACCGAAGGTTGAGGATCTTCTCTGGCACCCTCCCCACCCCCCAAGGGGAGGATGACTGGGAGACCTGGATAGACTATGTTGCCCCCCAAGTGCTAGAATGGCAATGCTCGGAAGGTGAAAAGCGAAAGAGGGTTAGTGAGAGCCTCCGAGGTCCTGCCCTGGCTACCATCCGTGCTAAACGGGCCAGTAACCCTGAAGCGACTGCACAGGCCTATCTTGAGGCCTTGGAGAATGTGTATGGGAGCCCAGATTCTGATGAGGACCTATGGTGGAGAGTAAGAGATGCACAACAGTACCAAGGGAGTTGTTGTCTGTGTATGTATCTCGGCTGAAAAAATTGTTGCAAGAATGCCTCAGAAAGGTAGTTTGCCAGCGATTGAACTGGACCGAACCAGGCTGGACAGGATCCTTAAGTCTGCCCTTCTCAGAACTGCTGTTGCTTCAGTTACACCTGGCAGATCGACTGGATCCCCACCCTCCTATGATGAGTTAATGAGAGAAATTCGAGAGTTGAGAAAGGCGACCTCGGGAGGGACCTGCACCAATAGCTGCGGCTACGACCCGAGTGACTGAGGTGACCCATCAAGTGAAGTTCAGGGGCAGAGGTTGGCAGTCAATGAGTGCTCTGACAAGGAAAAAGATATGTCACAATGGGGCGAACTGTTGAGAGAGATCCGAGATTCAAAACAGTCCCTTTATGAAGGCCACGCCTGCAAGTACAGGCCCTGACCTATATCCGACTGCATCTGCTATGGGGGTGGGTACCCACCCATGTATCTCCTGCTGATAACAGCTCGAACTCGATTCCTTGACCATGGAAGTGGAGAAACTGACAAGATGTCTCCAAATGCTTATCACGCCGCAGACAGAGATGGCACCAAGGTTTCCAGTTAGTAATACCCCCGCCCTGGCTCCCAGTGTGGCGCCTCGGCCAGCTCAAACTCCAGAAAGTATGTTTTGCTATAATTGTGGGAAAGATGGGCACATGAAAAGGGAATGCCAGTCCCCAAAAGACACTGACAAAGTTGCATATAGGCTACAAGGAGAGCTTCGGAGAAGAAATCAGTGGTTAAGAGGTGCACGACATGATCCCAGTGAGGGCACCAAAAATGCTAATTCACGTCCTTTTGTGGCAAGGTCAGTTGCCCAGGCCCCCACTACCGCCTCTCCAGACTGGTCCAGAATAGTGGGTCCCTCCATGGAGACCACTGTAAAGGTAACGGAGTGTCTACAAGAGCTATATTAGACAGTGGCTCCCAAGTGACAATTATGTTCCAGATTGGTATCAGAAGCATTTGTCAGACGACCTTACAACCATTAGAAGGACTGCATGTATGGGGGTTAAGTGAGAAGGCCTACCCTATTCCGGTATATCCGAATTTGGCTGTCTTTCCCCACCTCCGTGGCTGGGTGGCCGAACAAGTAGAGACCCTAGCCTTAGTGTGTCCCCACTGGACTGTATGATGGTGTCCCTTTGTTGATTGGAACAAATGCTCATATGTTCGGAAGGCTGGCACAGTTGTGTTATGAAAAACAGGGGTCAAAGACTAGTAGAGCTTTAAGAGTTCCGGCTTTAATTAGAAGGCCTATGAGGCACAGAGAGATGCTGAAAAACAGAACCAGAGGAACCGGTCGGAATTGTATGGAAGAAGGATCCTGAGTCTCTGATCCTGGCCAAATGCCCAGTGTACCTTACAGGAGAGGTCCGTATCAGAAAGGATGTTAAGAATAAAATATTAATGTTGGATGCACCAGGCGATGGAAAATTGCCAGAGGGACTGCTGGTCAAGCCTAGTATTTTGCCTGCTAGAGCCCATGCTTATGCCAGAAGGGTAATGGTCCAAGTTCATAATGTGTCTGAAAGAGACATTCGAGTAAACAGAGGTTGCATCCTGGCTAATGTGCATTGTGCAGACACTGCAGTGCTACAACAGCAAGAGTTCAGGAAGAATGACAGAGTAACGCCTGACTTGTTTGATTTCGGGACTCCCGCTGCCAGCTGAATGGAAAGTGAAGATCAGTGAGAAGCTTGCCCAGAGAACCAGGTGTTTTCTTTAAAGGAATGGGATGTAGGATGCGTGCAAGGAGCTGAGCACAATATCCGGCTGCATGACGGAAGACCATTTCGTGAGAGGTCTCGACGCCTGGCACCTGCTGACATAGATGATGTGAGACGGCATCTGCAAGAGATGTTAGCTGCTGGTGTAATACAAGAATCCAGAAGCCCTTATGCTTCCCCCATTGTGGTAGTGAGGAAAAAGAATGGAACAGTAAGGATGTGTGTGGATTATCGCACCTTAAACGGCGGACTATCCTGATCAGTACACAATGCCCGCATTCAGGATGCTTTGGACTGCCTAAGCGGGGCAAGTGGTTCTCTGTGCTGGATCTCCGTGGTGGGTACTATCAGATCCCGATGGCCCCAGAGGACCGTGAAAAGACAGCCTTTATCTGTCCGCTTGGCTTCTATGAATTCATGAGGATGCCTCAAGGGATTTCAGGTGCCCCAGCCACTTTTCAACGATTGATGGAGCGTGCAGTGGGGACATGAACTACTAGAGTGCCTGGTATACCTAGATGATGTTATTGTGTTTGGCAGCTCACTGGAGGAACATGAGAGCAGATTATTTAAGGTATTGGACCGACTGGAGGACTTTGGCCTTAAACTGTCCATTGATAAGTGTCAATTTTTCAAACATCAGTAAAGTATGTGGGACACATAGTATCCACCGAGGGAATAGAGACCACCCAAGTAAAGTTGAGGCCTTGACCACCTGGCCACAGCCCAAAATCTAAAAGAACTGCAAAGATTCCTGGGATTCTGTGGTTATTATCGGCGCTTTATCAAGGACTATTCAAGAGTGATCCGCCTTTACTTAACCTTACTCAAGGGTATCCCCAACCCACAAAAATACAAAAGTCAGCGTCCCTCAAGACTGAAAGAGTGTATTTTCATCCGAGTGAAGTATTTGGGGCCCGCTGGACCTGATTGTGAGACTGCTTTTCATGAGATCATATCAACTTACCCATGCTCCAGTGCTGGCCTATGCCGATCCAAGAAAACCTCACGCCCTGCACACTGATGCTAGCTTGCAAGGGTTGGGGCTGTGTTGTACCAAGAGCACGAGAATGGCCTGAGACCAGTGGCCTTTGCCAGTAGAAGCCTGACCCCATCCGAAAAGAACTATCCTGTACATAAGTTAGAGTTCCTAGCTTTGAAGTGGGCTATTGTTGACCAATTCCATGAGTACTTGTATGGGGCTAAAATACTAGTAAAACTGACAATAATCCTTTGACCTATGTGCAGACCTCAGCTAAGTTGGATGCCACTGGCCATAGGTGGCTTTCCATTATCTACATATGACTATGCTCTCGAATACCGAGCAGGTCTGAACCACATAGATGCTGATGCTCTCTCCCGGAGGCCTGTTCCCCAGAATGATTGGGTCGATTGGCAGAACCTGACATTCGGGCACTCTGCGGAAGTTTGACAGGGAGGAACAAATGTCCACGGACGCCAAGTGGACTGCATGGTGGATTGCTTGGAGCCTCTGAGAATTGCATACCTGCTGCTTATTGCCACTTTTCTGCAATAGACATTGGTGCACTGCCTCAGCTGGACAATGACAGTATTCGGCTGGCCTCAATCCCGCGATCCCATGATCAAAGCAGCTTTAGAAGCCCTCTATGCAGGAAAAGATGTGTCCAAATTACGCTCCACTGATTTGAGAACTGCACTGTTATACAAAGAAGGTCCTAAGTTGAAACTGATCAATAAACTGTTATACAGAGAAACATGTAGACAGAGGGACAAGTAGACAAACAACAACTAGTGCTGCCCACTGCCTTCGAGACTCAGTACTGAGGTCTTGCACAACCACATGGGGCACCTTGGTATAGACAGAACACTTGACTTGGTGAGATCCAGATTCTATTGGCCTAAGATGGGGGCTGATGTGGAGCAACACATTCGAACTTGTAGTCGCTGCTTACAGAGGAAAGCTTTGCCCAGAGGGCTGCCCCTTGTTAACATCACCACCAGTGCACCCATGGAGCTGGTCTGTATTGATTTTCTAAGTTTGGAGTCAGATCAAAGAAATATCAGTAATGTGCTGGTGGTCACTGACCATTTCACGAGATATGCCCAAGCTTTCCCACCAAAGACCAGAAAGCATCCACTGTGGCCAAAGTACTTGTAGAAAACTTTTTGTTCACATGGGGCTCCACAAAGAATCCATTCTGATCAAGGAGAGACTTTGAGAGTCGTCTGATCAAAGAGATGCTTCTCTGTGGGGAGCAGAAGTCCAGAACCACTCCTTACCACCCCCAGGGGACCCACAGCCTGAACGCTTCAACCGCACTTTGCTAGATATGCTAGGCACCCTGCACCCAAAGGACAAGCCTAGATGGAGCCAACAAATTAGCACCCTGGTACATGCTTATAACTGCACCAAAAGTGATGCCACTGGATTCTCCCCTACCGCCTGATGTTTGGAAGAAAGCTCGACTACCAGTAGATGTGTGTTTTGGGGTCTCTCCTGATGGGGTTCAGGCTGACAACTATTTACAGTATGTGCAAAGTTAAAGGCCCAGCTAACTCATGTATAACTGGCTCAAACCATGGCTGCCAAAAGAAATCTGGCCAACAAAGAAAGGTATGATAAAAGGTGAAAGCACAGGAACTCCAGGAGGAGATCGGGTATTGCTAAGAAATCTGGGATTGCATGGCAAGCACAAGATTGCTGACAGATGGCACCATCTCCCTCACATTGTAGTGGGCAAACTAGATGATCTGCCAGTGTACAAAGTAAGGCCTGAGAATAATTCAAAAGATGTAAAACAATGCATAGAAATCATTTACTGCCCATTGGACAAATCTTAATTGAGTCTGAGCCCTAGAAGATGCCCCCTCTGGACCAGTGACTAGAGCTGCTGCTAAGAAAAGATCAAGAAAGTCTGCACCTACAGAAGCAAAGTTAAAGTGTTCCCTCCACAAGTCCCAGTTGAGCATGACTGTCAGTCCATATCGGAAGAAAGTGAGAGTGACTTTGAATACTATCCTTCTACGAACTGAGTCAATTGTTCTGGGCAATCCCCTAGTCAATACTGGAGACAAAGCTGGGCCTTCTGGACTGTTTAAGCCCCAGCTTCATCCCTGGAGCCAATGCTCCCAGAAAGTGAAGTGCAAAGCATCAGATCAGATGAAATGGAATCATTGTGCATGGTTGAACTGTTTGAGCTTTCAGGGAGGAAATGATAGATTGGGGCAGACTGGTGATACACCCGAACAAGAAGAGTATTTTGAGTGCCCTGACAGTCCACTGCCAGTGTCCGAAAGCTCTCCATGCGAGCCAAATGTTGTGGACTCAGAAACTGTAACTCCTGGAGCTGAAAGTGCCCCAAGTTCTAGCCTCTCTACCCCCATGGAGACTCCCTGACAAGTGTGGACAATGCTGAAAATGAGGCTCAGAGTGCAGAGACTGTAACAGTTCCCCCTAGAAAGACTGGTCGAGCTGTAAAGCCTGTGGTGCACCTCAGTTATGATTCCCTTGGGAGGCCTGTGGATTTGCCTCTCAATGTTGTCCATAAAGGAGTGTATGTGTCCCCGAGCTCACTGCCCAAACTGAGCATCAGTGCTAACTCCAAGTTACTTGTGTTGCCCTCTAAGTATGGTGCCCTTGCCCCATCCAGCCCCAAGGTAACTGATAGGGAAGGGCCCCCTCTCTTCAGGTTTCATGTACAAGAGGTAATAACTTGAGTTATGGTACAATGTGTATGTAATACTGTGTAAAGAGGACGTACTGCAATGTTTCAGAAATGTGTTCTTGGTAAAATGATATATTGACTGATGATTACATATGCGAGCCTAATGCAAATGTATATGGTTGCAGTTGAAACTTATGGGGTACTTAGCTTGACGCGGATTAAGCTTTCCAGGCCAGGAAGGGTGTAAACTTCTGCAAATGGGGGTTCCCAAAAGACTTCCAGGAGCTTGCTTGAATGCTCCAAGCCTGAATGGTGTTTGGCATTTAAGCCATTTATCAGTGAGTGTTTTAGAGCCTCTGGTACTGTCTCTTAAGAGCTGTCTGCTTGCAGACATAATTAGTTTGTATGGGGACTGTGTCTTCTCTGAGTACCACTGAGCTGCTGCCAATTCACTTCATTTTGCAGTCACAGGAGTGCAAGGAACCTATCTGAAAGATGTAACTGTTTACCAGAAATTATTTAGAGTAATAATGAAATTACAGTTTGTCTAACCTGCTTTCTTTGCAGTCAGAACTGTGTCTGCTAGTTCCCCATTCTAGTTTTGAACTGCTGAACTGGACCAATCAGTGTGGGGTAAGCTAGCTCTAAAATGGTGCCTTGGACGAATCAGAACTTGGACTCATAATCTGAGCCAGCCACAAGAGGATTGTATGGGCAGTGACTCTGGGAGATGTAGTTTAGACTTCAGTGCCTTTTGGACCAACAGCAGCAGTCTATTGTGAGTGACAGCCAATCCAGTCAAGAACTGGGAGGAACTCAAAGGAAGTGCCCGGTTTTTGTCGGTTGGAGTTCAGTTGAGCTTTGGCAGTGAAGAAGGAAGGAGCCCTGTGCTTTTTCAGTGTGCAGTTTTAGTCAAAAAACGTGTGTAAGGCCCAGAGTTCCGGTCTGCAGCTTGTGTAACAGCTTGTTAGGACTGAATCCGTCCTGTGAAAAGAATCAAAGGATCTCTGAAGAGTAGAAACCAGGCTCACCCTGTAGAAGACTGGAAGAATTGCTGAAAATTGCACTCGGTCTGTCAGGAACTGAATCTGCTGTGTGTTCTCCCGGGTATTGTGCAGTAATTGCGATCGGGATACAGATGCAGCCTGCCTGGTATAGTACTTTCTTTATATGGATGTGTGAAGAGGTTTGTGTACCTCAAGTGAGCCCTGCTGACATTGAAGGACCCTATCTTATTTGGAGGTCGTGAGTACTAATTCAGGGTTGCTCCTGTTGAATTGCCACATTAAATCCAAATGGAATTACTGTACTGCTGACTGTTTAATTCTCCTTTTCTCTGTGTGAAAGGGCCCCTACCAGCTGCCACGGTTTGGACTAGCCACTAGGGCTTGGGTACCCAGGGACAGTAACTGATAGGGATAGGCCTGTGCACAGAGCCATAGATGTATTAGAGTGATAAGCTAATTAACCTGATTTCCCTGTCCTTGTTATATCCCCCAAATAAATCAGAGCTGCTTGTTTCAGCAAAGTTATACTGCCTGAGGTATTTGTCTATGTTAAGTACTGTACTGTGATTGTTGCACTGTATCTCATTTCACAGGAGGTCCCAGTGCCGGAACCAGACCTGGGGTAAGTGTATACTGTGAAGGTAATTCTGATATATTGTGTGGGCCACTAGTGGGAAGAAAGGGGTGTTGCAGTGTCCCAGAGGGCTGTGACCAAGTTAGTTTAACTATTGCAAACCCTGACCTCTGGGTGGAGGCACCCGCCATTGGATCCAGGCCCCTCAACCTGTTAGTGGCAAATCAGGCAGGGGTAGTAGCCCCTGGGATAGCGCCATCTAGGGGTTACATGAGCTACTCAAATTGAGCTATCAATATGAGCGACTCAGTTTGAGTGACTTTTTAAATAGCTACTGGAAGTACTTAGCGAGTTGGAAGAAGAGTAACTGGGAAAGACATTGATGGAGTTAATAGCTAGAGAGAGAGACTGTACATAAAGTGTAAAGGGTTTATTTGAGAGGGCTGAATCCAGCTGACCATCTAGCGTGGTGGATAGGGATACAGTCTAGGAAGTTGGTGGTTTGGGGGATCAAGTCTGGCATGTGGCTCTTCCTTTTTGTACTGCTGCGTGGTTTTGGCGTTTGTATTTAATGTTAATTTTTGTCCATGCGGGTTCCCCAAGTTTGTCCCCCCCACCCTCAGGTTTCCCCATCGCCCCAACGTTCTCCCATCCAGACCACTGTCCCCTAGGAGTAGCCCACTCCTGTGTTTTCGTGTCTCCCTTTGTGTCCTCCCCTCTCTTGAGTTGATTATTTTGAGATGGGGGTGCAGGGGGTGCAGCACCTGCATAAAAAGTATTTGAACATGTTTATTTTGTTTTGGTACTGTTTTTTGGTCGCTGAATGTTCACCTCACTGTACTGCAGATCACCAGTATTTGTTTCGGCGATTTGCAGTCGCTCTTTCAGTAGTCGCTGATGTCTCTTAGCTGCTATTACATGTTACCATGTGAGGTGTGCTACCTGTATGGTGTGAGCTATATGTGTGACATGTACTATTTGTGTGGTGTGTGCTATTTATGTGGTGTGTACTATTTGTGTGAGGTGTACTATTTGTGTGGTGTGTGCTATTTGTGTGGAGTGTATTATTTGTGTACTCTTGTGTATGCCTATGGTTGATTGTACATCTGCTGACTTCTTCAATTTTTTTTTTTTTTTAATTTCAACCTTGTACTGTACTGCATACACCGTATATACATTTTTTCCCTTGTATATTATTTCTTTTTGTATACCTGTGTAACCCCCCTGCAAATGGGGGTTCCCAAAAGACTTCCAGGAGCTTGCTTGAATGCTCCAAGCCTGAATGGTGTTTGGCGTTTAAGCCATTTATCAGTGAGTGTTTTTAGAACCTCTGGTACTGTCTCTTTAAGAGCTGTCTGCTTGCAGACATAATTAGTTTGTATGGGGGACTGTGTGTTTCTTTGATTGAGTACCACTGAAGCTACTGCCAATTCACTCCATTTTTGCAGTCACTAGGAGTGCAAAGGGAACCTATCTGAAAGATGTAACTGTTTGCCAGAAATTATTTAGAGTAATAATGAAATTACAGTTTGTCTAACCTGCTTTCTTTGCAGTCAGAACTGTGTCTGCTAGTTCCCCATTCTAGTTTTGAACTGCTGAACTGGACCAATCAGTGTGGGGTAAGCTAGCTCTAAAATGGTGCCTTGGACGAATCAGAACTTGGACTCATAATCTGAGCCAGCCACAAGAGGATTGTATGGGCAGTGACTCTGGGAGATGTAGTTTAGACTTCAGTGCCTTTTGGACCAACAGCAGCAGTCTATTGTGAGTGACAGCCAATCCAGTCAAGAACTGGGAGGAACTCAAAGGAAGTGCCGGTTTTGTCGGTTGGAGTTTGAGTTGAGCTTTGGCAGTGAAGAAGGAAGGAGCCCTGTGCTTTTCAGTGTCGGTTTTAGTCAAAAACGTGTGTAAGGCCCAGAGTTCCGGTCTGCAGCTTGTGTAACAGCTTGTTAGGACTGAATCCGTCCTGTGAAAAGAATCAAAGGATCTCTGAAGAGTAGAAACCAGGCTCACCCTGTAGAAGACTGGAGGAATTGCTGAAAATTACACTCGGTCTGTCAGGAACTGAATCTGCTGTGTGTTCTCCGGTATTGTGCAGTAATTGCGATCGGGATACAGATGCAGCCTGCCTGGTATAGTGCTTTCTTTTATATGGATGTGTGAAGAGGTTTGTGTACCTCAAGTGAGCCCTGCTGACATTGAAGGACCCTATCTTATTTGGAGGTCGTGAGTACTAATTCAGGGTCGCTCCCTGTTGAATTGCCACATTAAATCCAAATGGAATTACTGTACTGCTGACTGTTTAATTCTCCTTTTCTCTGTGTGAAAGGGCCCCTACCAGCTGCCACGGTTTGGACTAGCCACTAGGGCTTGGGTACCCAGGGACAGTAACTGATAGGGATAGGCCTGTGCACAGAGCCATAGGTAGATTATTAGAGTGATAAGCTAATTAGCCTGATTTCCCCCGTCCTTGTTATATCCCCCTAAATAAATCAGAGCTGCTTGTTTCAGAAAAGTTATACTGCCTGAGGTATTTGTCTATGTTAAAGTACTGTACTGTGATTGTTGCACTGTATCTCATTTCACAGGAGGTCCCAGTGCCGGAACCAGACCTGGGGTAAGTGTATACTGTGAAGGTAATTCTGATATATTGTGTGGGCCACTAGTGGGAAGAAAGGGGGTTGTGTCCCAGAGGGCTGTGACCAAGTTAGTTTAACTATTGCAAACCCTGACCTCTGGGTGGAGGCACCCGCCATTGGATCCAGGCCCCTCAACCTGTTAGTGGCAAATCAGGCAGGGATAGTAGCCCCTGGGATAGCGCCATCTAGGGGTTACACCTGCTTCCGTACTGTACTGTACTTTGATGTATTCATGACCAGGTCCACCTTGAAAATGAGCCTTGCTCAATGGTGCCCACCTGGATAAATAAAGATTTTTATTGATTGATTGGAGTGGGCTTTGTGTGGAGTGTGCTATTTTTGTGGTGTGTACTGCGTGTGTGAAGTGTACTGTGTGAGGTGTGCTACTTGTATGGAGTGTTCTATTTGTGTGGTGTGTGCTATATGTGTGGTATGTACTATCTGTGTGGTGTGTGCTAGTTGTGTGGAGTGTACTATTTGTCTGGGGTGTATAATTTGTTTGACGTGTGCAATATATGTGTAGCATGTATTATTTGTGTGGGGTGTACTGTTTGTGTGATGTGTGCTGTTTGTGAAGAGTGTACTACTTGTGTGGGGTGTACAATTTGTCTGGAATGTGCTATTTGTGCAGAGTGCACTATTTGTGTGGAGTGTACTATCTGTAAGGTGTGAGCTATTGTGTGGAGTATGCTATTTGTGTGGAGTGTACTATTTATGTGGTGTGTACTATTTTGTGAAGTGTGCTACTTGTATGGAGTGTGCTATATATATGGCATGTAGTATTTGTGTGGAGTGTGCCATTGGTGTGGCATGTACTAATTGTGTGGAGTGTGCTATATGTGTGGTGTATGCTATGTGTGTGGAGTGTACTATTTGTGTGGAGCATGCCATTTTGCCTGTTGGGGAACCATGTTGCCATCCATGCCTTGGGGGTTCATAATCAGCCTGACAGAGGCTGAGCAGTTCCCAGAGGGGGCACAGTGCCTCATAGGAGAGCCCGCAGGCAGCCTCCTGGTGACTCAAGGAAAGGGAGTTGTACATATCAAGCTGCTCCTTCCCCAAATCCCTCTATGATATCTGAGAGCAAAGGCATGGGTCACTTAAGCAACGAGACCCTACACTCAATGTCATTAAACAGGCCTCCTCGACTGCCAGTTGAGAACTGGTCTCTCTCTGGGTTTGGTGTCACTCGTGTGTGAGAGACGTGTGTGTGTGTGGTAGCCCTGAGGGCAACAGAGAATGAAGACGAGGTGAACGATAATGCATATTAACATGGCAACCTGTGCAGCAGAGGTCAGAAAGGCCAAGGGACTTAGAGGAAAGAGGGAGCCATAAAGGAGAGGGATGGGGAAGAAGGAAAGATTGGAGCAAAGGGAATATAAAAGAAAAAGACTTCAATTCTGTTTAAATGCAGTTGGTTTTCCACAGAGCAGGGGGGTAAAATGTTCCAAGATGTGGTCTCTGTAAATATATGCCAGATACTTTGCAAACCCTCCTAAGACTACAGCTACTAGACTTGGGTTGGGTTAAGTGCCTTAGTGCTATAATTAAATGGAAAAGTTATTTATTTTATTAAAAATGCTATTTCATAGTTGAAAAACCTACCATTACGAGACGTACTGAGGCCCTCCATCTGACCATGTGGTTCCCAGATGTCAGGATGACCCAATTAGAATGCAGTCTATGTACTGCAGAGCATCAATTACTTGACCGTCAATCTCAGTTCATAAAAAAAAAGTTCATATTGTTAAAGCAAGTCAAATGAATTGTGTTGCAAAACAAACAAAGCTTTCAGCTTGGAATACAGTGTTAAGGATGTGGGGTTCATGGTGAAAACTGGAGAAAGTGGCTAGAGTTGCAGTTCTTCCTGCGGTGGCATCCACGTGGAACTCTTAGATTATATGTGCTCACGGTTTGCTTTTTCCAACCGGTTGAGCTATTTTTTCAATGGTTTACGAGGAAAGTAAGGCAGAGTAGGTTGTCTTATTTCTAATCCTATAAAACTCCTGCATTCTGTGTCAGAGAACAAAGCATTATCGGAGTCTTCTTCAGGGGCATGGCCTACAGGTCAAAGCACCGAGGTGAATAGCTGTTGTCAGTGAGGCTCACAACAACAGGTTCCAAGAGGAGGTGCTGCAATGATGGCAGTGCAGAGCTGGAGCTACTAAAGAGGGAGGCCAGCCCCAAGCACGCAGAACAAGTCCAGAATCAGTAGCACTCATGAGAACAGACTGGCTTCACTCCAACAGGTTTATAATCACATTGATTTATTCAAGTGAGAAATCCAAAGTGCCACTGCAGTCTAGCAGCTCAGGCTTCTGCCTGTGCCCCAGCGCTTAGTCCCTACCTAGCCTTCGTCAGGGGGCATGGCAGGAAAAGCAGCGTCACTGTTTAAAGCAGCAGTGCAACGAAAACAGTTATTCCAAGAAGCTAATTTTACTGCTATGGTTATAAAGAATATTGGCAGAACTGTTGATTTGGGTTTTCTGGATGCTTCCTATGCTGTGTACTGTACATCTGCACTTTTGTCTGGACTCTTATCCTCCTCAGGTCCTCAGTATTATTTCTATGCAAAAATGAGGCGGCCAACTTTTTTTCTTGAGAAATAATTACTTTAAAATGTTCATAAAATTCTTATATGATAATGAAAACTGAAAATGTCACCAGCAAAACAAACTGGAAGACATCTGGCATCAATTAGGAAGAAAAAAAGGGGGGGTCAAATTTTAACACATTTTCGTTGCACTGCTGCTTTAAATAGCCACAGTGCCTTGTGATGTAATAACATGATAGAAGTGCAAAATACAGTAAACAGTTTTAAAAAACATGGTCAATTCATCTCAATCTAATTCACAAAATGATAATTCAAAAACGACCATTTAGCACTGGACCATTTGTAAAGCAATACCAGTGAAATCCAATGTCATGCTTACAAATGTTGTCTATGCTGCACTACGTAGGATCCTTAAAAGAAAGAATTCTGGCATTGGTCATGTGCTCACCCTGTTTGCACTGGTCACGTGCTCACCCTGTTTGCACTGGTCACGTGCTCACCCTGTTTGTTTCCATCATACTGATTCTCGAAAGGAGATCAACATGTAGTCCATCCAACTCACAGCAGAAGAGATGAATGTTAGAATGGAGCACCTGCAGAAAAAATATACAAAAAAAAAAAAACAGTCAACATTCAGCAGATACTTATATTCACTCATAAGAATGGCTTAAGATCCTACTGTTCATTTAGGCCATCTGGTTTGACACTGCAATCTGAATATCCAGTAACGTTCCTTTCTCCAGTAACGTTCCTTTCTCAATAAGTGATTTAACCTGCCCCCCCCCCCCCACATATTTTCTGGTGGCTACCCACTCCAAACCCATAAATCTCTGACTCTCAGGGTTTGAATTATGTTTCTCTCAGAAATGAAAACCCACTGGGGTGTCCTGTTTAAGATTTAAATTACTGTTGTGCAGCCAGTCCATAAACGTTCCAATCTCTGTGATTTCCCCCTGCCATATGCAAATTATATCATCTATAAAATGATACCAAGTGTTCATCTTTGAAAAAATATGGGTTTGTTTCAGGGTTAAATATGCAAACTTCCTCCTACATACTAAAAAATATATTTGCATATGACAGGGCCACGGCAGTCCCCATGGCCATTCCACGCACCTGCAAAAAAAATGCTTTCCATCAAATTCAGAACTGTTGTGGGTGAGAACAAATTCTCGAGCAGTTAGAATCAGTGAGGCTCCCCGGATTTCCAGGATATCGTCTGTAACTGCATGAATATTACTTTAATTAACTGCAGTATTGGCACATGCATACAATTTTGTGGCTGCAGCTATTTCAGGGCCTCCTGGGTGAGTTTGAGTGCACTCCGTTTAGTGTTTCTGTGTACACTGGATGGCAGCCTAGAGAACACCACAATCTCTACACCATATGAGCAAGCCACTTGTGGGAGAAAGGTGCATCATGGCTGTCCGATACCATGGGGCCCTCCCAATTAGCACCCTTCACCCTTGGGGCCCTTTGGCGAACACCAAAGCAATGCATTCATTTAACATCTCAGCTATCATCTCTGGTCCCCTCACAGGTTCCTCCCTGCTTTCTTTTGTTTTTAGAGGCCGAATCCTCGCCCTCATCTTCCTCTCCCTCATTTTCCTCTCACTATACGTGTACTGGGAGATGGCCTTGGTGTTATCTGCAGCTCCTACTGCTGTTCTAGAATCACAGGAAGGTGCTGGCAGGGCAAGATTCCTAGTCCATCAGGTATGCCAATTTTCCAACCTGAACCATTCCAACTTATCTTTAGACACGCTTTGGCCAGTGCTCAAGTGGAAGTTCAACCCCTTACCCCTGCCCCCACCCCCTTCCCTTCCTTTGCTTTCGCCAACCCCTTATAACTATCCCATGCTCTCTGGAAACCAGTCATCATCTCAGTATTTACCATCTCTTTGGGCAGGCAGTTGCATTTATCCATCACTCTTTGCAGAAATAAATATTTTCTCAACTCTTTCCTGACTCTACCCCCACCAGCATATGACTGTGCTCTTGAGTGTTTATATGTCACAATACTGGAACAGGTCATGGCACTCTACCCTCTTTACCCCAAAGTATCTAAAGGTTTCTATCATATCTGATATATGTTTTTGCACAATTGTTAATTCACTGTGTATTATTTATTTCTTTTTATTTATTTATGATTTGGAAAACACCTTCGAGCATGGATGCGCTTTTACAAAGGTTCCATTTCAGAACAGGACAAAGGAACAAACAGGTATAATACAAACATACAGCAGCTCCAGGGAAACCTGGTCAGGTACAAGTAACATTAAATACAAGGAAAAATATCAACATGATTAAGTAACAGCCCAGGGGACATGTTCAGCAAAGAGCTATGAGTTAAGTCAAACACAGGCTTCAAAGCATTGACAGACCAGGGGAAAACAGGGATAAAAGGCGTGAGTCCATTTTTTTATTTATTTAGTTATTTGTTAACAAGGTAGGGACACTGGACCAGAGTTCCTTGTTGAGGTGCGACCCAGAAATAAAATACAGAGTACAAACAATATACCACAGAACTAGAAGAGAAAGACTAGAATGGCAGCACCTATCAGCACTGCCGAGCGCCAGTACATAAAGCGCACAGCCATCTTGTGGATGGCAAAACCCACGGTGCACTCACTGACATCCATGGGAGTTTACCGGAGTGCTTTGTTTAAATCTAATTTTTTAAACAAATAAAGCAGTAACCATGCTGGTTAGGGGTTTTCTTGCAAAGCTTGGATTATGTGCCACGCACTAACGGTGAAAGTGTGCACTCTCATTATCGTGTCAACATATATTTTTTATAAATGCAGCAACCGTGCACCTTGGATTCACTGCTATAGCAAGCCGACTGACATCTACAGAATTTTCTTAGAGCGTGTCAACATTATATTACATTTATAAGTTTTTTATTGTGCAGCCTGGACTCTGTGGAGGAGAATAATGGCGACAGTCTGCACTGTCATTACTTTTTCGTGCACATATATATGATTTAAGGGAACGGCAGCTACTGTACTCAATGGATTAGCTGAAACTACCTACAGAAATAAACGTGGATATACATTCCTGGAGTTCATCAAAGGTGATTTCAACTTTTCATTTGATATTTAGTATTATATTTCAATGACAAGTCAATTGTGCAGTGCTAGGGCTAAGAAGATAAGTTTCAGAAAATGAAAGTTGTGTGAACTTGGACATGTGATGTTACCCATTTATGCAAAATGCCACTGAAAAAACTAGCACAGTGAACCATCCAAGACCTCCCCCCCACCCTTGTCACTTTACTCGATGGATATCCCGGTGATCGGTGGCACTCCGCACACTCCGACTGGCCATTGCCATAATCATTTAGATTTCCCTGTTGTCCACTGTCACCCTCTGCCACCCTCGACTGTCCTGCGTCACCATTATAGTGATTTCCCTGGTGCCTAGTGTCACCTCCCCACCTTCCTATCATACAACCGTGTATTAATACTGATTGCTGTGGTATCTAACGTGGCACCACCCGCCCTCCGATGCCCCTACCTGACATGCTTAATTAGCTCCTGGTGTCTATGGAGGGGGCTGGATTATGTGCTCAGTGCATGGAAGGGCCTGCTAGCCATCAGGGGAGGCAGAGTGGCACCGAGATGGGTGTCTAGTGGCAGAGGGGTCACAGTTGACACAAGTGATTAACTCAGCTTGTCATGCCGGGGCATCACAGGGTGGGAGGTGCAACTAGATACCACAGTAATCAGTACTAATAAGTCATTGTGCGATAGGAAGGTGGGGGGATGACACTAGACATAGAAACATAACATAGAATTTGACGGCAGATAAGGACCGTTTGGCCCACCCAGTCTGCCCATTTCCCTACCTGATGGATAAGCTGCAGATCCTATTTAACCAGCAGCCTACTTCTTCCTACCCCCACCCCCTAGAATTGCCTTATGACTGTCCCATGCATGCTTGAATTCCACCACTGTTTTTGACTCCACAACCTCCTCCGGAAGGCCGTTCCATACATCCACAACCCTCTCTGTGAAAAAATACTTCCTTAAGTTACCTCTGAGCCGCCCTCCCTCTATTTTCAAATTGTGCCCCCTTGTTCTTGCACACCTCTTTTTTTGAAAGATGCTACCCTCTTGGACTTTGTTGATTCCCTTGAGGTACTTGAAAGTTTCTATCATGTCCCCCCTCTCCCTCCTTTCCTCGAGGCTATACATATTAAGCTCTTTAAGTCTCTCTTCATATGTCTTCCGGTGCAGACCCTGCACCATTTTAGTTGCCCTCCTCTGGACAGCTTCCATCCTGTCTATGTCTTTGCGGAGATTGGGTCTCCAGAACTCCATGCAGTACTCCAGATGGGGTCTCACCAGCTGTCTGTACAGAGGGATAACAACTTCTTGTTTTCTACTGGTGATGCCTCTCCCTATGCATCCCAGTATCCCCCCAGCCCTCCTTGCTGCCCTCTCACATTGCTTGCCCACCTTTAGGTCATCTGATATGACTACCCCCAGGTCCCTTTCCATTTTTGTTGTTGTTAGTATCTCACCCCCCATTGTGTACTCTTCCCCTGGGTTTTTGTTTCCCAGGTGCATTACCTTGCACTTCTTAGCATTGAATCTAAGCTGCCATACATTTGACCATTCCTCTAACCTTGCCAAGTCCCTTCTCATCCATAGACACCAGGGAAATAGCTGACATGGTGGCACAGGACAGCTGAGGGCAGCAGAGGGTGACAGTGGACAACAGGGAAATCTAAATGATTATGGAGATGGTCAATCCGAGTGTGCAGAGTGCTACTGGACACCAGGGCATCCATAGTCAACTGGCCAGGATCAGGGGGTGCTGGGCTAACTTTTCAGTAATATGCCCTGAGGTCTACTTGCCAGCCTTTTGCATGCACGGGTAACACCACCACCTCAAGTTCACAAAACATTCATTTTTGAAAGATCTTTTTAGTTAGACCACTGCCTAACTTGACGTCGCAATTAAATATAAGGACTATATCTAGGAATTGTTATAGCCACGTTTAGTTGCATAGAGACAGCAGTTAATCCATTGAGTACAGTTGATTCTGATAAAACAAATATTTGGCCATGCTAAATTAATGACAGAGCACACTGTCAGCATTCTTCTGTACCGCAGAGTCTGATCTACACCAGAAGACCCCATATAAACACGATTGTGACTTAGCATGTTAACAATTTCAGTGTAAACAAATCACTCAGTGAGAATCTTGTGGAGGTTAACTAGCGTGCTTCTGTGTTTTGACATTCACAGGATTGCGAACTGCTTCACGTACTGGTGCTCAACAGCGCCGATATGCATTGCCATTCTAGTCTTTCTCTTCTAGTACTGTGCATTCCGGCAACAGCTGCTGCAGCTACAGAAGTTACTATTAGTGAACTGGTATTTGGGTGAGCAGTGCACCATACTTTCACATAAGATGTAACCACGCAGTGTCCGCCATTTTCTAGAGTCCTGGACTTTACAACAAAAAAATGAAGATAAAATGCATCAAAACAGTGTCTTCCTTACGAATAGCCTAATTGTGGGAATGATTTGGGTTGGTGGGGAGCCTCATATTAGTACACTTTCCTTTAAGCAAAAACCATGCTACCTCTTTTTTTTTTTAGACCGGACTCTGTGGCATATAATAATGTTAACAGTTTTTACTGTAATTTATATTCAGTGACTATACATGTTGTATGTTAAAAACAAGAACCCATATGAAATATTGTGCTTGGCTAGAATGAATAAATACACTGTGAAAAGAAATGAGTAAGGCCACACTGAAAACAACATGTTACACCTTAGCTAAGCTATTCTGATTAAGTTCATTAAAAAAAAAGGCTAATAGCAGAACCCCACTTCAAACAAAATATTGCATGTCAGTGGGCCTATCCTAGGTAAATACGTAATAAAAAGGGGTTAAAAGCATGACCCTACTGAAAATGTGGTGCTGCACCTCAACTGGTCTATCCTGGCAAAATACAGTAAAATGAGATACAAGCAGGTCCTCACAGAAAATGAGATATTGCAACTCAGCTGAGCTACCCTGGATATTATAGGGGCATGGTCGCAACCCCTGTAGTTACAGTTGAGTAGCCTGTTTAATGTTAAACCCGGTTTTTACACCTTATTAACTTTAGCGCTCAGCTGTCCTGGTTGTGCTGAGGGTTGAGGCGCTGGACACCACACCTTGCGCCACACCATGACCCGGGTTTGGGAATGGACTCGGCCGTTGAGGGTTGGCAGGGGAGGGAAGGGATTGAGCATCTGGAGGACTGCTCTCCCTTCCAGGGGTAGGATTCAGGACTTGCACTGCTCCTTAGCGACCCTTGATGGAGATCAGGAGGTCTTGCAAGGATGTGGTGCCGTAACTAGGGGGTGGAGCAGCAGCAGATGTCGGCACGTCAGTGCCTGAACGTCATTGCACATCCACGCTCCAGGGAGACACCATAATCGAAAATACCCCAGAGAACCAGGGAGACTACGAATGCTTTGGGAGCCTAGCCCACATCCCCAACACTGGACCATCCCATCACCAGCTCTCCTGAGCCCCACCCCTCCGACCAGGACCAACCCTCTAACTGCAGAAGGGCCACCAAGAAGGTGACTCAGGTGACCTGGGGGGCTGGAAGGGCCTTGGAAGGGGGTGCTCTTAGGCAGAGAGTAGAGGTGATGGCAAAGTGGGCACTTCTGAGAGATGCCCTGGTTCACTGGAGCTAGCAAAAAGAATCTACCAAAATAAATAAATAAATAAATAAATTACTTTTACGTCTCGTGATGAAATAGCCCACAATTTGGCATGCAGGGTCAGGCTATCAGAATCTCAAGACAGGAAAGATTTATGACGGCATTTTGAATGGTTTTTGAGACACGAAGTGCTAAAAACCGGAAAAAAATACACTTTGGTTTCTCTATACTTAACACTGGGTATTTTTTGCTCTCACCTACAGTCTAGAACATTTTGACTTTTGTCAAGAAATTTCCAGGGTAGAAGGGACCCTAATTTTTGATTCCTTTACCTGATATCTAATGCCCCCCCTCCCGTATGCATTCCCTGTAATAGATTTGACTTTCCCTGGTGTTTATTGCCACCCTGCCCTCCAGTCGCCATCCCTATAATATTTTTTTTGTTTTCCTGGGTCTTGTGGCACACCCCCACCTTCTGATCGCCGTCCCTGTAATTTTTCTTTCTTTCCCTGGTATCTAATGCCCCCCCCATGATTGCCATCTCCATTAGTTTTGTGTCTTTCCATAGTGTCTAGTGGCACCCCCACCCTCCGATCGCCATCCCGCTCTGTAATAAAGAAAACAGTCCCTCAGTGTATTTTTTTCCACACCTGTAAAAAAGAAAACAGTCCCTTGCAGATCTGACTACCCAATCCCAACCTCCCACTGAGCACCCACCACCGCACACACCCTCACTCACCTGAAAGAGATCCCATGGCAAAGCTCCACTCTCCAACTGAAGATGCGTCTTGCTACTAGAACTGCTGACTGCAATATGAAAAAGTAAGGCATGTGCGGTTCAATGTATTTCAATGGTGTTTTCAACTTTGATGCATAATTTTGCCATTTTTGTGTATTTTGAGCCAACATTTTCAAAACAGCCTTTTTGGGACCCCACCTCATGAACAATGGCAGTGGAATTATGCTAATCCATTCCAAAATGCAACTTTGCAGTTCCTTGGTAAAATCACCTTTTGGGTTGGATTTGAATATTTTCACTAACCTTG
Source organism: Neoceratodus forsteri (assembly GCA_016271365.2). Taxonomy (NCBI): domain Eukaryota; kingdom Metazoa; phylum Chordata; order Ceratodontiformes; family Ceratodontidae; genus Neoceratodus; species Neoceratodus forsteri. Next base: position 1,432,662,631 of record CM057459.1, read on the forward strand.
TTCACGAGGTGGGGTCATAAGAAGGCTATATTGAAAATTTGGTGTCAGACTATGCAAAAATGGCAAAGTTATGCGCACACGCTGAAATTTCACTACACTCGCTTGTAACTTTGGTAATTTTAAATATGTTGACCCCAAACTTTCAACATAGCATTTTTTATGCCACCCCGTGAACGTGACAGCTGTCATTTTTCAAATCCTTGCCAAAATGTGTTTTCACACCTGTGTCACGGAATGACATTTCAATGCCACGGAATTATGTTTTGGCGGGGATTTTAAAATCCTCAGTATGGGGTTCATGAGGTGGGGCTAATAAAAAGGATGTGCTGACAATTTGGTTGCTGTTTTGTCAGAAATGAAAGCCCAGGGCCTAGAGTGGGGGTTGTGACAAAAAGGTGGGTGTCTTACGTATGTACGGGGATGGGGATCAGGTGGGGGGGACCACTAGACTCCAGGGTCATACTGATTCAATAACTGGACTGGGATCGTAGGATGGGGGGGCACCGCTAGACACTAGAGACATATTGTGCCATGTGCACTGCCGTCACCACACAGTATCATGTGCACTGCCATGACTGCACTGTGCCATGTGCACTGCCATCACTGCACTGTGCCATGTGCACTGCCGTCACTGCACAGTACCATGTGCACTTTCGTCACCACACAGTACCATGTGCACTGCCATCACCACACAGTACCATGTGCACTGCCATCACCACACAGTACCATGTGCACTGCCATCACCACACAGTACCATGTGCACTGCCATGACTGCACTGTGCCATGTGCACTGCCGTCACTTCGTTGCGCCACATGCACTGTCATCACTGAACTAGAATTCTGGTCATGGGGGGGATTACTGTACTATATGGGGTATGGCGATTGGCAGTCGGGGGGGGGGCACTAGCCACCATGGCAATTACTGTAGTATACTGGGGCTGGCGATTGGCAATAACAAATACTTTGTGCATCAGACTGTGCTGATATGCATGTCCCTTCCCCCTCATTTGCTGCCCTCTCCACACTTTGCCCACCAACCCCTTAACTGCCCGCCATGGGTCCGATGCCATAATCCTTTCTAGACTGCTAACACATCTTCACTCTTCAGTACTGGACCGCAAACTGAGGAAATCAGGTATGCAGTTCAGTGTATTTCAATGGGGATTTGAACTTAGTGGCATTAACTCTGAGAGTTTTGAATATTTCTGCCCCAAATTTTCAACATACCTTTTTTGGGACCCCACCAATATTGTGACTCCAAACTTTCAACATAGCCATTTTTTCACACCACCTCATAAATGTGATCGCACCTCTTGTTCGGATATCCCATTAGGTTGTGTCGGTGCATTTTTTGGGTGGCGCATTTAGATGCACTGTGCATACGGACCCCTTTGAATATGGGGGCCCCAAAGCTTTGTAATGACCTTACTGATTTTTCCCCCGTGTGTTGCAAGCAATGTTTACCAACAGTGTCCATGCCACCTAGTGTTCTGTGCTCCTGGTAACATGAGGAGGCAATATGGGAATACATCTCTATGAGGGAGTGTGCGAACTGGGAGTCACTTGTGTTTATAGGAGAGACAAAGCCTTATGCTGCACCAGTCAGGAGCAACATCTGCCATTACCACAGCATTCACACACTGCGTCCCAAGTGACGTCCCTAACTCAGCATGTGCAATCTAGTGGGACGCTGTGAGAGAAACAATGAAGCACCTGAAATACAAATGCTTCTCAAAGTATCCCCATGTATTGCTGAAGTATCATTGTTTGGTAACATGCTTGACAAGTTCGTCCTCTGTGCAGTCACTAAAACTAAAAAACTGTGGCAGTACATACTTTCTTCATTGCTTGCCTCCAAAATTAAACTCTCCATGCTGTAGCATTTCTTAGATCAGTACCATTACGCTTTTGGTTCTGTTTCTGTGTGTCTCCTGCATATGTCAAGCTCGCAGTTCAACTTTGTAGATAAGCAATGCAGGAATTAAGTATGGCCGCAGTTGTTCGTCTTAGTGAGACTGCACAGAGGACGACCATGTCAAGCGTACTACCAAACAATTACACTACAGAAATACATGGTGACGGTGAGAGAGACGTTTGTGTTTTGGGTGCTTCATTGTTTCTCTCAAAGCGTCCCACTAATTTGCATAGCCACAGTTATGAGCACGGTCTGCATGCAACTTGCTATGGCAGCTGTTCAAGCAAATAGAGATACTTGACCCCCAAAAAAAAGACACTGGACAAAGGCACATGAGGTTTTGTATTTCTACACACACAAAAGAGGTTCCCATTTCACACAAAAGAGGTTCCCATTTCACACACTCCCCACGGAGGTATATTCCCCTATTCACCTCCTCACATCACCGAGAGAACAGAACTCTGGATGGCTTGGGCATTGTGGGTAAACATTGCACGAGAGAAGGAAAAAAATGGTGGAACCATTATTGAAGTTTATGTCTGTACTGAACATGAACATGGTAAAATTATGCCAAAATGAAGTGGTTTTACTCGGGCAGACCCCAGAGATGGTATATTTGACTGTGGACCTGTGCTGCCACCCTGACCACCACTGTCTGAACTAGACTGTGTCTTAGGTTGGGGGGGGGAGGATGGCCTTCACACCCGTCACGGGGGGATCCATGGTTGTGCCATTCTGTGAGTTAGGCCCCAGGGAGGCAGGCGCTGGTCCGTGGGGAGAGGGACAGGGTGGAACCACCCTCCCCAATTATCCTGCTGGGAGTTAAGTCAATATGGAATAAACAATAATGCAAAACCTAATGAGCTGCAAAGTGCAATTTTGTAAAAAAAATTGGGGGCTGTTGGCTGCCCACCATCTGCCAGCCCACCCCTCATCGACTCACTCACTTCTGAGTGCACCTTAGCTTACCCCCGGCAAGTCATCAGGGAGGGACCGCTCCAGCAATGGAGACTGGTTCATGATCTAGGGGGAGAGGCTTGGTTGGCTGCATGTGATCTGGTGGAGGGCAGATGTCCTCCTGCATAGGCAGATTATTTATCTTTTTTCTGTCCCCCGGGGACGGCATGGAATGCAGTGACATAGTGTTACGTAGAGCACCGGACATCTGGCACACATCCTAAAGATCTCAACCAGTCGCTGTCAGATGTCCGGTCTCCACCATGGGTTGGTCAACTGCCAGAAGCTTCCCCACGCGCCCCCCACCCACCCCTGGAGGAGAACAATCAGT